>CM073573.1:87466243-88815992 GCA_037074715.1 Magnolia kwangsiensis
TGAACCCATAAGCATATGAGATAGACAGAATTGAAATAAAGTAATCCAAGCATGTTATCGAACATGTTAGAAGATACAACATGTATATGAAACCATATACAAACATTTCATAAGTAAAGCGCTTAAATCAAACAACTTATATGGAGGAAATCATAAACATCATTCAGGTTGTTGAGAATCCTATCTCAACACCACTATTAAATTTAGTTCGTCACACAATTTCTCACACAGACATTTTATCAAACACTTAGACTACACAACTCCAACATACATGACGTATATTGATTTCAACATAGAATAGGACGAATCCTTATATCAAGGAGTTGTCTCATACACACAATCATATTCTTACATTCCATACATAGAGTAGGCATAAGTCATAAATCCATAATTATTTAGTCATTCCAACAAACACTTAGACTACACACATTAGCCTACATGAGCTATGTTGGCCAAAATGTGTATTAGGGCGAATCCTTTCGCCAAACAGATCATACACGCATATCTTGTATAATAACACGACAAATAAACATGGCAATCATTTCAGAAAAATAAGGACGTATACAGTATTTCCTACAAATGCCTAAAATACCCTAAATCTCATATTCTTCGTACGTATTCGAAATTAAAAACGAACAGCATGTTCTACATGTCAAACAACATCCTTATCAGCAATCTACCATTAAACGATATTGAAAGCTTTGAAAACAGGTAATCTAAGCGTCTAAAATCCGCACCTTACGCTGTAAGAGCGTAATGAATCGAATAGGAACTCTACGTCGTCGTCAACGACTGATTGGCAACCTACAACACAAGGTGAGTCAGCTACTTATCTACTTGGATCGATAAAATCCCTAAAACAGGTTAAGGTTAGGGTTTACTTACCTAGAACGGAGTTGAAATCACCAGAATAGCGATGTAGGTGGATGGATTTGGCACGTGGAGCGGCAAGGAAGAATCCCAGGAGAAATCTCCAACTTCTCCCTCACTTTCTCTCTCTTTTCTCTCCTCTCTCTTAGGATTTTCCCCAAATTCATATGGGTTAGAAAGCTAAGGGTTTAAGGCCCTTTTATAAGCCCAAACATAACTAAAACAGACTCCAAGTCAAGGTATACTTGGGTTATAGCCAAATCGGGTCTTTTCCGATCCAAAAGAACATTTCTAGAGGTCCCCTGACTGAATGCGGTCGGACTTAAGCTCATGGATGTTGGATCTTGATCACATTAAGTTTTCAGTTCGATAGGGTTCCCATATTGCACGTGGCGGACCAGTTTCAGTTCAGCGGTCACTGAGACACGATCGAGGATTCCAAGTACACTGACCTGAGTGGGAAATATTTCCTGATCTGAGGGTGTATTTGGGTCAGATTCTGACGGTCAGAAAGCTTAAAAAATATCGTGCAAGTGACAAGTGCCAGATTTATTAAAATTGAATTAATTTTCTAAATATTTTTCTTTTCTCACTCTCTTCACTCCAGACGCAAGGAAATGGTCTCAGGATATCGTATGGACTTAATTTTTGAGGTGATTTTTAAGTCCAACTAGGCGGTCAGGATTGTCTAAGTTCGGGATAATCGAACTTCCGATGTGCAGTCCAGGTCCGATACAAAGTTTTCGAATGCTCCCGTGAGCAACCGGGTTTAGAGTTTGATCCTAGGCTTCTAGGTAACATAGCATTAGTGGTCCTACTAATTTGGGTCTTGTAGTTTATATTTAAAGTGATTCAAGTTAATTCTACTGAGTATTCAGTTTGGTACTTAACCAAATTCTACCCTAATAGGGTAGAATACGGTCCTAGGGCCATTCTATGCCCCATTTTGGGCACTTTTAGTTATCATATTATTTTTATTATTTTTTTTATGGTTCATCATCAAGTTTATCTTGTCTCCACCAAATTTCATGAGATTTTGAGTTCTATAAAAATTCTAAAAATTCTCAAAGCAGCAGCTGTCCAACAAGTGATTTTCGGACAGTTTGTCACAACGTCCTACTTTAAACTATATTAAATATTTTATTATATTTTTACATATTTTTATATTAAACTATACTCATTTAGATTCAATATGGTTTTTGAATCACCTAAATAAAAGTTATAACGAAGGAGATATGATTTTTCAAAGTTGGAAGAAACGTGCAGAAAAAAGTGCAGAAACCGGCCTGCCAGACCGCTATACGGATGAGGTCGGCAAGGCCTTGCCAAACCGGTGAGGTCCTCGCTGGTCACTGACCTATTTGACGAGGAATCGCCCCAGGGGTGAGGTCCTCACCCCCCAGGGATGCCGGAAACATGTGGGGCCCACCTTGGATCCCCCCTAATTGAGTTTGGGCCCACGAGTCCTTTGAGACATTTATCGAGTCTCATTTGTAAACTGGAATGAGTTATGTAATATACAATATATGATTTTGGGGTAGAACAAGCTAATCCATCCAAAAAACCTATTTACATCATGAAATTCTAAATATTAAATAGTCAAAATTCTATTTTACGCATGTATTTACCATTTATAGTAAGTTTTAGTTTAAGTATAGATCTTCACCTTTTAAACTTTAGGTTTGTGTCTAATATGAAAGCACTTAGAGAAATTTGAAGAATGGGATAGTGAAAGGTGAGATTTTGAAGGAAATGGGTTGAAAATCGATTTCTAGACTTTAGGATTGATCTCTAAGAGTGATATGGTTGACCCATTGCCTAAGGACGTCTAATTTAAGGTTGGTAAAAATTCAGGGTGCTACAACATTATAGGAAGTAGTGGGTTTGAATGTCCACCATTAAGACCCTTGGGCTACTAGGTTTGGGACCAAATATGATATCAGTCTTTCCTTTTAAATTCAGGTATGTGAGGCCTTATAATTAGATTGGATGGGAAATAAATATTATGGTGAGCCTTAAGAATTTTAATGGTGAAAATTATTACCACCACTTGTATTCGGGCGTGGCCCATTGTCGTGGCCCATTGTTGTAGCCCACTTGCTGTACATAATGCCGATGTAAGGTGGGCCCATCTTAATGTCTTTGTGGTCCGTTGTCGAGGCCCACCCTGATGTACATAAGGCCTATGTGATTAGGCCCATTCGATGTATTTGTGGCCCGTTGTTGAGGGCCACCTTGATGTATATAAGGCCCATGTCAAGCGACCCATTTTGATGTATTCAAAGGCCCAGGGGTTATGGCCCATTGCAATGTACATAAGGCCCATTGATGTGGCCCACTTGATTTATATAAGGCCCATATGATACGGCCCATTTGATGTATCCAAGGCCCATGGGTCGAGGCCCAACGGGGTGTCCTTAGGGTTCATTGCAATGTATGATTTTCCCATGGTTTGTGCGTTGATATTATGGCGGGCCATGCCTTGGGAGCAATGTTGGTTTGACATCCATATTGTAAGTACAATGTTGGTTAAATGTCTGCATTGTCACTCTCCTTAGGGCCCATTGATAGGCCTAACTCGTTGTGTATAAGGCCCATGTGCAGGGCCTACCTGTGATATATATTAGGCCCATGTGTAGGGCCCACCTATTGCGTGTTTGAAGCCCACAGGTTGTGGCCTACTATATGATGTGTTCAAGGCTCATGGGCGAGGCCCGTGTGATAGGACCCACCTACCTTGTATTTTGAGGCCCATGTGCAGGGCCCACCTGTTGAGTGTTAGGCCCAGCATGATGTAGGTGTTACGTACACACCGTTTAACATTTTTTTTTTGCCATGGGCAGCCCCTATGAGGCCCATTATGATGTATGTATTGCACACGCGGCCCACTCATTATTTTAGGGCCATGGGCCCTTTGTCAAGAGGGGCCCACCTTGATGTATTTTATGACCCATTCGTCAGGCTCATTTTGATATAATTGTGACCCATCTACGAGGCCCACATAGATGTATGTATTTGTTATATCCACGCCGTCCATCATGATAAGCCCATGTACTATTTTAACTAGTTGTCGGGCCACCTAATGGGTGATGTGTGGATCGGCCCACCTCTCGGATGGTCCGCTATGTGGATGTTTTGAATCTAGACAGTCTGTCCAATTTTCGATACTAATTTGGGACATGGGCCTGAGGATGAGGCAGATCCAAGCTCAGTTGATCCACACTGTAGGAAGTATTGGGCTGGATGTCCAGCCGGTTTCCAACTGTTGTATGTGATACCTATACACGCCATTCATCTACTTTCAGGAGCGTGTGGACTATCCTATAAGGCCCAGGTATGAGGCCCACTTGATTGTATTAGGCCTTGTTCGGCAGATTCTGATTGTTGACACCGACTCCAATTGTTGAGGCCATTGTTGAGGCCCATGTGATACGACTCACTTGGTGTATATTGAGGCTAATGGGTTACAACCCATTTGATGTATTTGTGGCCCATTTGATGAGGCCCGATGTAATGTATTTGGGGCCCATGGGTTGAGGCTCATTGTGATGTATTAGGGCCCGTGGGTTGAGGCTCATTGTGATGTACTTGGAGCTCATGGGTAGAGGCCCATTGTGATATATTTGAGGCCCATGGGACGTGGCCCATTGTGATATATTTCCATCCCATTTGGTAAGGCCCATTGTGATGTATTCCTGATCCATTTGAAGAGTCCCATTATGATATATTTTCATCCCATTTAGCAAGGCCCATTGTAATGTATTCGTTGCCTATAGGCAAGGCCCATTGTGATATGTATTAGGCCCATGATGCACGACCCATTTGAGGTAGTCGAGACCCATGTGTAGGGCCCAAATATCATGTATTTGAGGCTCACCTGTTGTGTATATGTGGCCCTTGAGTAAGGCCCACTAGACCTTTGTGTGAGGCCGCGGGCCCATTATATGTTTGGCTCTACGTGGGCCATTCCTTGGGGGCAATGTTGGTTAAATGTCCACATTGTCGAGGCCGAATGTTGATACTGATTATGAGTATGTGATAACATAGCATCATGATACATGCCCATACGCATCACCTGCATATTTGTTATGAGATGTGGTTGATCATTGCACATGTCATTGAGCGTATTGTTATGAGACTCCTTGATAGGCGGAGGTTATCTCACATGAGCGCACGGTATGCGCAGGATTTATGCATGACTGGATTGTATGACTTATGCATCTTGCATTGTGTGCTGTGATTACTGTATGCCCTAGCTATATCAGGGTCGTAGCCTCCACAGGCATATTGTGGATGGCCAGAGGGGACACCAAAAATATTTGATTCTAACATATGGACGCCATAGATGTCCCTGGGTGAAAATCTCTAAACCTCTGTGGCCAGGAGATACCCAAATGTCGAGACCGAGTGGATATATGAGCGCATGAGGGCCGTATATCATCAGGCCTCGTCTCCCACTGTGTCGTAGTCGGTTGGAGGGGGTGTGACCTTATCCACCTGAGTGAGGGGACAATGTCTAGGTTGAGTTTAACCAGCTTGAGGAATGGGTCTGCTATCGACGAGCCGGGCCCGATATTGGTAGGTGGATAGTGAGGTCTCTTCCACTTACCCAGTTGTGCGCTTGGATAGAGGCGGCAAGCTGACATAGAGTGTAATAGACTCCGGTGATGATCTCAGAGAATAACCGTACTGATATGTGGATTTATTGAGCAAGAATTGCATATCTATTCATTTATTCATTCACTATCCACTCGAGCTGGTGATGCGTAGCTATTGTTACGTGTACCTTTGCATGGCCAGGATTTCAGTTGGGCGCGCGACTAACCTGAGATCAGGAGTTTACCACATTGTGTCTGACTATCCAAATTTAGGTATGGGACTGGTTTGGATAAAAGTCCCTTGTGATGGACCCCATAGCCTGTGATACTTCGTACTATCATCCCGACTTCATATTCCAGCATGGTCATTCCATTCGCACCGCATATCACATTGCATCCACAGTACTTAGCATTTTGGGTTACTATTTTTTTACACTTATATGGCCTAGATGAGATTGATGGTATTGCATTGTATCCTCAGCATTTGCATATTGCATATTGCATATTATATATTCCAGCTCGTCAGGATTTACATATTGCATTGCATCCTCAGCATCTGTTATTGTCTTATTATGTTTTACATTACATAGCCTTGGTACGACTGATAGTACTCATGGACTTACTAAAATATTTCTGCTTACCCTGATATCATATGATTTATGATTTTACCAGTATTTCTGATATTGTACTCTGACATTGTATAATTTATGAGCTTATCAGTATTTTCCGCTTACTCTGATATTGCTTACTTGGAACTTACCTTGTGCACACACTTTCACCACTCACTAAGCTTTCTATAAGCTTATGCACGATAGATGCGTGCAGATGGCGTTAGGTTGCAGCAGTGTTGAGCATAAGTGAGCAGCGGTTATTTGGAGCTTTGATTTTTTTGACATATGTATTTCGCTTTCAGCATTGTATTCAAATGTTTATATTAGTGGATATGTGATGATAATGTTGCCTTTGAGATTTGGGTATACTTGTAGTTATGCTTATTATGAGTTAAATGAACGTTGAAAAATCCTCCTTGTAAGATCCTAGGATCGAAATCTAGCGTATGGATGCTAGGAGCTGAGAATGGGGTACTACGGAGGCTGTCGGCACCGGATTCGGCGATCGGGATTCCTGTGAATCCGATTTTCGGATTTGGGGCGTGACATAGCTTGATTTTTATACAAGGTGATCCTCATGATGGGCCCACCTTTGTTTAGCATGGCCCAAATGCTAGATAGGCATGACATGGGGATCTTTGGTTATCCAAAGTGTCAATAATCAGGTCTGATTTTGGTCCTATGATTGGGAGCTAATCAGCTAGTTTTATCCTTTATTTTAAAGAGAAATGCTTCAATGTTTTTTTAGTGCACTGTAAGTTATAGTGCTCCTAGTTGCATTTGTTCACTTGAACAAGCCACTGATCGATCCAAACTATCTATTGAACTTGAAACACATTTCAGGGATCACCACACAAAAATTTCACTGATTAAATGATCCAATCCATTCTTGATTTAGCCTTATTTTCTGTAGCCATCCCTTTTCCAAGCCATGAATGGATAGTTATGATTGCCAAACAAAAGTGATTCTTTGGAATCATATGCAATCCGTGACGGGCCGTAACAAACAGATGAATCAGATTGTGTGGCATGCTACATGCATGCAAGCATATTTTATATTATACACAATACATTATATCATATTGTACAACATGTACTATATATAACCTAAGTAACAAGGGGCAATTTTACCACACAATTTGTTCATACAATTAGTTTTAGGATATAATACCTTTTAGAAGGGCATGGAAAGGTTTTATACTAAAAAGAAAGGGTAAGTTAGCTTTCAGAATTTATAACAAAAGAAAGGGTTTAGGTCATCATGAGGTATTGAGGTGCTAACAATTTGTTCGAATTTTGCTTTTTAGAAAGAGAACAAGGGACTTTGATACTCTAGGAAAGGGAGATGGTTGATATGCCAACACTAAGAAATTATACAAGTAACTTTAGACAATGCTTCCATGTTGATGTCGAATGATTTCATTTGCTTTAGTGAATTAGAGCCGTGTATAAGTCGGACACAGTAAACTTAATATAATGATTCTTTTATCTTTGTTGGATGCTTAGTAGCTAGAGTTGGGTTTCAATAGCTTAATTGGATTTGGCATTTGGGTTGAGGAATGCTTAGTGCACTCAAGTTGTTACACTTAGCATTCATCTTTTAGATTGCACTTTCAATTCATTTATTGTTTGATTGTTAGGTTTTATTATTGTTTTTATTGTTCTAGTTGTAGTATAAGATAATCAGTCACCCATTTGAGGATTTCTATGTTGCCAAACATAGATTCAATGTGTTCTTAGATGCATGAAAATTCTCGAATTGTCCCTTTTTGGATAGTTCAGGGTTAGATAGATCATAATGTCTTCATTTATTTCAATTTAAATGCATATACCTGTTCTGATTTCGTCTCTCCTTTTTCTCTCTGGATATATTTCATGTATTTATTTCTGTCATCAAATGTCTACACTTTGTGTTGATGATTAACATGAGAATTAAATACAAGATTAATATATTCTGGAGAGATAAGGGAAGATGCTACTGGAATTTCGGCGTAGCATTTAAATTAAAAAATGAAGGCATTACAATTTATCCAACCTTGAATGGGTGACTAATTTAGACAGTTAAGTAAGTATGCCCGTCTAGAGGTCTAGCCGTTTAGGTATAACTGTATAACATATTGATAACTTTATTTTATAGATGACTAGTCAAGACGAAAGCCCAAATACCCCTGGAATGGGTGCATCAGCCATATCTCCTCTAATCGCAGAGGGAGACACATACATGTCAACTGCATGCGAAGGGAAGAAGAAGAGATCCGCAGTGTGGGATGATTTCAAAGATGTGACAGTTAACAGTGTACAGAAGATAAAGTGTAATCACTGCAAAGGGTTATTTAGCAAGATTCTAGGAGGATCTACGACACATCTAATTAGACATTTGAAGACGTGTCCTAGGAGACCATGACTTCCTCCTCCCGACCAACAGTTGTTATCATTTACAAAGTCAGAAGGGGACAACTCCCAAGGCATAGTGTCCACTCATAAGTTTGCCAAAGAAAAGCTGAATGAGTGGTATGCTAGATTTTTTATTCTGGAAGAAAAACCTTTCAGAATGATAGAAAGTAAAGGGTTTAGGACTTTATATCAATTCCTTAACCCTCGGGTCGAGAATGTCTCCCGCGTCACAGTGCAGAGAGAGTGTATGAAGATGTATGCAAAGGAGAAGATGAAACTGAAAGAAGTTTTGGCTTTAGTGTCTAGAATAGCTTTGATGTCTGATTTATGGACGACGTCCAATCAAAGAAAAGGATACATTTCATTAACCGCTCACTATGTCGATAAGGATTGAAAACTATGCAAGAGAATTTTGAACTTCCACAACCTTCTTCCTCCACATACTGGTTTACTTATTTCAGACTGCATCTACAGTTGTCTAGAAGGCTGGGGCATTGAGAAGAAAATTTCAGTAATAACTTAAAACAATGCTTCAGCAAATGACAATGTCGTTTCATGCTTACGTAACTAGTTCAGGTCTACAGGAAATTTATTTTTTGAAGGGAAAATATTCCAGGTTAGATGTTGTGCCCATATTGTAAATTTGATTGTACAAGAAGGGCTGAAAGAAATTGACAACACTATAAAGAACATAAGAGAAAGTGTGAAATATATAAGGGGGTCGCCATCGAGACTGAGTGTATGGAATGACATCATCCAATGTTTGAATGTGCCATCTAAAAAAGCGTTGAAGTTGGATGTCTGTACACGTTGAAACTCGACATATGAAATGTTAGATACGACAATGGAATTATAACTTGCATTTTCTGAATACGCGGCGTGTGACAGAACGTATTCTTGGTTGCTGAGTACAGATAATTGAGTCAAAGCACAACAAGTTCACATATTTCTCAAAGTTTTCTACGAGTGCATGAAAATTTTTTCTGGGAATCAGTATCCAACAGTGAATCTGTTTCTTCCGTCTCTTTGGAAGATTAAGGATGCTCTACAGAAAAATGTCAGTGCGGGTCCAGATTTCATACACCATATGATAATTGGTATGAAGACAAAGTTCGATAAATTTCAGGACGAATGTCATCTGTTGATGTCCTTGGAAATTGTTCTTGATCTTCGTTGTAATATGGGGTTAGTTAGTTATATTTTCATGAAGCTTTATCCTACTGAAAGAGCGGCAGCAGAGACGTCTAAGGTTTGTCAAGCCCTTGAAGATTTGTACAAATCGTATGTTAATACTTTACCTGCAGCGAGTGTTGAAGAAGTAGAAATGCAGATATTTTTGTACCTGGTAATCCGGATGTGCTAAATAATACATATCATACTTGGCACAAGCACGAATGAGAGTTGATACTAAGGAATCAGAGCTAGAAATGTACCTCAAGGAGTCAATCGTAGTGCGATCCGAATTTGATGTACTGGAATGGTGGAAGATGAGAGTTAGTGAATCAAAATACCCTACATTATCTATGATGGCACGAGACATATTATCAATATTAATTTCAATAGTGGCATCAGAATCTACATTCAGCACAGGGAGCAGGGTTGTGAGTAAGTATCGAAGCTCACTTTCACCAAATATAGTTGAAGTGTTGATTCGTACCCAAGATTGGTTGCGCTTGATATGGGGAGGAGATATGAATGATGATGATGAATAAGAGGAGATTGAGATTCGTGACGAGTCTCTACCTGCAGATCAGTAATTATTTTTAATTTTCAATTCTTTTTGGTTGAAAGTTGAATGATTTGTAATATTATTTCACTGCAACTACAAACATGAAAGTGTTGGTCCTTTTGAAAATGTGGTTTGAAAGACTTTAAATCTTTGATATTTATTTACATATGGTTGTTCATTTGCTTTTATTTTTGAATTTTGATACATTTATATTGCTTTCTTTTGTTCATATATCAAGTTCAAATTATTTATTAATATTCTGATTTTTTGGTTAAAAATTGAGTGTAAATGTCATCATCTGACCCATTGACAAACATTTGAGACTACGCTTCTCTGGTTGAATCACCACCAAGGTCTGAAAAATAAAGATTAAGTGTGGTTTGTGTGGCATGAAGTTTCTTAACAAGACTAATCGCTTTTGCTTACACTTGTCATGTCGAGGTGGTGATGCAAAATCATGCCCCAATGCCCCTAAGGATGTCTAAATTCTTTTTCAAGCCCGTTAGATTCGAATAGAAAACCTTCCACTCCATCCAAACCTTCTACTTCTGGGTCTAGTACATGAATGACATCCACAAAAGATACAGAGAAGGAAGCCAGATTAAAAGCTTTAGAGGAAGAACAATTTCAACTCGCCTTAAAATGCAGTATGTAGGATGTTTCTAGACTTCAGCGATATTCGAGTCAAAGACAACATGATGTTGAAGCAGGGTCGAGTACGACAAACAAGAAGAAGAAAAAGAGTAACAAATTCAAATTTCTGACTCATCTTGGTGAATTTTATAAGACATTGGGTACTACATATTATTCTTCACGTAAAACAAGTTTGAAAAAACTAGTTCAAAGTGTAAAAGAGCACAAAGAAAATATCTCTTCGCCTTCTGACTCAGAGGAAGTGAACCAATTTGTATATGAAAAAAATAGATAGCATTTCTGATGGATCAGGTGATAATACAGGAAGGCATTCCTCTTATGGAAGTTATTAGTTATAAAATATCATTTTGAACAATGTAATGTAATTATCGTAGTTTTTTAATAATAAATTATGTGTATTTTATATATTTTAATTATCAAAAACTCAGACTCGACTTGAATCGATTTTTTCTTGTACTCGAACTCGAACTCGCCTCAAAAACTCGGACTCGACTCGACTCAATTTCTTCAAGTACTTGAACTCGCTTCAAAAACTCAGACACAACTCGACTCGTTTTCTACTTGTACTTGGCTCGTACTCAGGCAAGTAGAGCACGAGCAAGGAATCCATGCTCGTTGGCTGAGTAGAGCCGAGTACGAGTAAGACTTGGGCATTAAGAGCTGAGTACGAGTAGGGCGATACTCGGCTTGGCTCGACTCGTGTACAGCTCTAAGCCCTGTAGGATGGACGTAACCCTATAGTTTGGTGGTCATCGGACTCTCAACGTGCGGTCTAGGTTCAATACAAAGTTTCAATGTACTACCGAGAGTATTGGGCTCTTGGGATTTCTCAGAGGTCTTTATGTGATATCGAATCAGTGGTATTAATGGTTTTAGGCCTTCTCACTAGTGGAAATGGTGGCCTGAGCTAAATCCACTGATTATTTAGTTTAGTACTTAACTAATTTCAACCTAAATTACGACAAGATACGGTCCTTAAGTGGTTCTGCCTGAGGTAGTACTTGGGTCCTTGTACAAATTTTTCCGAGACGTTACAAATTAAGAGGATAAATATACAATATTTAGGTGTTATCACACCCCAACTAGCATTTTGCTAGTCCCGAGTAAAATGTGTGGAAGATATTTCGAAATCATATGTATAATTTCCTATAAACTGAAACAGTTCTAAAAATAATTTCGATTATAAAAGTTTAAAATACATTAATGGAATGCATAACTTCCACCTAAAATATAACACTTAGTAAATATTATAATCAAGTCCAAAGCATTAATCTTATAATTAGAGAAATTCTAAACATTGAGTTCCATGAGTGCATAGTGGAATCTAGACTTAACAAAACCAAAGGTTTAGTTATCTATTTTCATAATAACATTGATAATTAAAAGAACATTCAAGATACCAAAACCTAAACCAAAATTTACCTTATTGTTCAACATTCTACTTATCTAGCTTTTGATTTTTCCATTGACCTCGTTTACACAATTTTCAATCTTTTCTTCTTATTTTTTTCTTTTCCACAACATCCTTTCATAGAACTTCGATAGGTAGCCCTTTTCGATGATAACTATTTTTTAGCTAGGTATTACTTCCTTTTTTTCTTTATTATTCTTTTTATTGAACATGATGGTTGAATTTTCCAGGTTTGTTTCCTATCATTCTCAATAATCATCTAGTTAACAACTCAGTATCCAACTAAAACTTTAATGCATAAGCCTAATGTAACATGTGAATTCATGACTCAATTAATGTTTAAACTTCCACTTAAAGATTAAAAACCTCGAACTCAACTTTGAAATCTATTAAATAACTAAATTTCAGGATTCAAAAGTCATCAACATTAAGTATCTTATCATTCTAATCTCCGGATTAATTTTAAACCTATGTTCATAGAAAAATTCAAAAATTTTAAAAACTTTTAGTTAGCTAAAAATTTCAACAATTTAGCACAAATGAAGAAATTTTCAAAGGAAACTTACCCCCCAACGTAAATTATACATTGTCTTCAATGTTTAAATATATGCAATAAATGTAGAATTAATAGCAACAAAAATAAAGAGGAGTAGATGAAAAGTACATGGATGGTAACAAACAGATAAGCTAGTGCGAACTTCCCATCAATCGGTATTTTAGCAATAAATCAAACTAATATTAAGAAAAAAAATAAATTCCTAATCATAAACTATCAATCATCCAAAGGTATTGAATTTTTATCTTGCAAATATCTATTAGCAACTTTTCAACAAAATCATCTGTTGATGCAAAAATCTAGTTCATCCTCGTCGAGCTCTGAGCACTCGCGCCGAGCCCTGTAAGCCTGCACAGGTGAAGGATAAAGGAGACCCTAGCTAGAGCAAGGGACCCTCCGATGCCAAAGTCAGGCTAGGAATTTGGGTCTAAGTTGTGTAGAGTAGGCTTAGGGTGTGAGATGTTGCGTACCTGTTTCTGTCGTTATGTCCTCTATTTATACCTTTGGATAAGAATGGATGTGTCCATCAATCTCGGCACGATCTCGACCATCAAACGGAAGCTATGCGTACATTGATGTCGGCCGTTACCCTGAGATCATGGGCCGGATGACACTCTAGACATACGTTGCTGGAGTTAATCCTTTAGCGTAATCTTCGGTCACGTTCTCATCTGAGTCGGGCTTCACTCACGATCCTTCGAGCTCATGAGCGAGTTGATCCTGGTTGGAGCCGACGGGTCGAATGTATAGTGGCTTTTCTCGGGTTCCAGGTCGGTGTTAAAGCTCTACAAAGGAACTTGGAATCGATTCGGTTCGGATGTACTGCTATCAGTTCAAGGTTCTGCTCGTCGACTTCTCTAACTCGGCCTCTATCTGGCCTAGCTCAGATTTTCCCATAACATCATCCATAAACCTACTTTGAGTAAGTTTGGGTGTCCTGGACCATGATCATCCAGAGAAATCTTGTAAGACCCGTATCCTAGCCCATACTATTCCGTATGCTTCTGCGGTCATCCCAGTCGAATTCCGATGACTTGCTATCAATAATCGGCAGTTGCGCGTAATCCTGAGTCATATCCCGTATCCCAGAGTTAGTTTGACACGAGACTTGTACCAGTGCGACCGTGCCGTCGCCGCGATTCCAACGCCGCGTATTATGCACCGAGGCGATACCCAGGCTAAGAGATGTGGGCCTTCGTTCAATTTGAGGAAAACGCTGCGTGTTGCAAAACCCAAGAGAATCCATCAGATCAATCCCATCAATCACATCAATCAAGTACACATCACTCACCCATCCCCAAGTACAACCACCCCCCTTAAAGTCAACTTTTCCATCACCTCACCCATCTCTCTCCCCATCACTCCATCACTCTCTTACCCATCTCTCTCTCTCTCTCTTCACATCACATTTCTCATTTCTCTCTCTCTCTCTCTCTCTCATTTTTCCTCCCAAGTCACCCACGTCCAAGCTCCCCATGTGAGAGCTTGTGTGGCCCACCTTCCTACCATCTAATCCTACCCTCTAAAATCGATCTTAACCGTTGAAATTGTACCTTTAGAGCTCTATCATGCATTGGCGGAAGAAGGAAGGGGAGATCAAAGGTGGGTGCTTCTTTCTCTCTTTCTTTCTCTCTCTCTCTCTCTCTCTCTCTCTCTCTCTCTCTCTCTCTCCTTTCTCATTTTTGTGTGATGTGTGGCCCACTTAGATGGACCCCACTTTGATGTATGTCTTATGTACACCGTCCATGCATTTGGTGGCCCACCTGGACAACACCTCTGAAGGTGGGCCCCACCTTAAATGTGTTATACCCAACCATCCGTGTCCCTGGTCGTGGCTAGACAGAGAAGCGTGAATTGACGGTGTGGTACCGTCCATCAGGAAACAAAATATCAACTTGTTTCAACAAGCTTTGGGGTGGGCCGCTTATGTAGCCCCACCTTGATGTATGTAAATTATCCACACCGTCCATTTCGTTGCTTAGCACATTTTAGGCGTTGAGCCCAAATTTGAGACAAATCTGATGATCAAGCAGGCCATACCGTAGGAAATAGTGGCATTACCACTAAAACCCACCTTGATTCTTTTATTCGCCAAAAACATGATGCATATTGGTCTCATTTCGTCGATCACGGGCTATAGAATATAATGGCTGGAGTGGATTTTTCTGATGAGGGCCCCACCTAGGTAAAACCTCAAAATTTCAATATTTCAAAAAAAAAAAAAAAAACAACAGGCAACAACAGTTGCTGCCATTGCTACCCATCAGAGGACGCCAACAGCGTCCTGTTGCGCTGTCACGGCCTGATTGGCCAGGGACCATGGGTCCCAACCATGGGCCCCACCGTGATGTGGATGGAATATCAATACCGTGCATTGGGTAGGTCCCCTTTAGGACAGTGGGCTCCCCGAAAATCAGTCAGATCTAGAACCCAGGTGGCCCACATCATAGGAAAGAGTGGAATTGATCGCCTGCCAATGAAACCCTGTTTGGGTTCACAGAAGTTTTAGATCATTATGAACTTTGTTTTTCCCCTTGATTCAGGTCCGTGTGACCTTATTAACGGCTTGGATGGTAGATAAATGTTATGGTGGGCCCCACATGGGACCCACTGATGAAAGTGTGTTATCCACCATAGGACGGGTGGGATCCCTGAGTACAACTGCCGTACGTACAGTTGTTGGGCATGTGGTGGCCACACGTGGGACATGAACCCACCTTGAAGTCATGTGCATCAAGCACGTGGACCCCACCTTGATATACCGTCCTAAATCTCAGCGTTCAAAAGGTACGTTGGACCCTTTTTAAATGACAAATAAAATATTATATAATATCATGTAATATATGTAATGTAATTGTATATATACGTGTTTGTGGTGGGCCCCATGTGAGACCCACCTGCTGGATGATCGGCTTGTGTACCTCGCTCCAGCTTTATAGTTGTTACTTCGGCGGCAGCAAGTTCTGTGGGTCCCACAGCTATACATTGCCAGGTTAAAGATAACAATTTCTGCGGGCCTAATCATAGGCATGTATTATATCCAGTTGCCCATCTATGGACGAACTTCACTTTAGTGGTTGTATCACATCAGCAAGTTATGTGAGTCCGGTTTGATGTATGTATTATATTCCACGCCATCCACTTGTTTTGCCATATGGGTCACACCCTTAATGTGTTTTGTGGCCCATTTATCGGGCTCGCTTTGATGTATTTTGTGACCCATTTGCCGGGCCCATTTTGATGTACTTTATGGCCCATCCGTCAGGCCCACTTGATGTATTTTGTGGTCCATTCGAGGTGCCCACCTTGATGCACGCATTCCATATTCACACCATCCTGCAGCTACTGGACCTTATTATATGTTTTTATATATGTGTTGTATAAGCATACCATCCATATGCACTGTGGGCCAACATGATGTATTTATTTATCCACACCGCCAAATCTCTGGCCGTGGGATGTGAAACCTGCGTGACATATGTATTTCATACCAAGTAGTCCATCTATGTAAGGCCCACCTTGATGCATCCGTTGTACACATGGATCCCACTTGATATATATGTTTTATATCCATACTATCCAACTATTTCGATGGCAAGCACCATGATGTATTTTGATTCACGTCGTCTAGTGCAGTACCCATTATGATATATATATCGGGGCCCATGGGTTGAGGCCCATTGAGATGTATTCAAAGCCCATGGGTTAAGGCCCATTGTAATGTATTTGTAACCCATGAGCAGAGCCTACCTCATATGTTCCATCCTAACCATCCATGTCATATAGGGCTAGCCTCGATGTATGATCCACACCGTCTGTGGATCGTGTGACCCACTAAATGTATGCATTCCATATCCACACTAATCATCTAGTGGGGATCATCTGCTGCATGTGCAGGGTCTACCTATTGTGCATTTGTGCGGCCCATTGATGCAACCCACCTTGATGTATATTGGACCCATGTGCAGGGCCCGCCTATTATGTATTTATGGTCCTTTTTGGCGTGGCCCATTGAATTATATTCTAGGTCCATACGATGCAGCACACCTAATGTATTCAAGGCCCAGATGTGTGGCCCATTTGATGCATAATAGACCCATATGTAGAGCCACATGTTATGTATCTGAGGCTCATGTGTAAGGCCCATCTATGGTGTATGTGAGGACCATAAGTCAGACCATTGTGATGTGTTCGAGGTCCATGTGGTGTGGCCCATTGGTGTGGCCCATTTGATGTATATTAGGCCCTTGTGCGAGGCCGTGGGGCCCACTATGTGTTTGGTTCTATGTGGGCCACTCCTTGGGAGCAATGTTGGTTAAATGTCTACATTGATGGGCAATGATGGTTAGATGTCTACATTGTGACCTTGCCTTAAGCCTGGTTAGGCCCATTCTCATCATTCTCTAGTGGGTTAATCTAAATGAATAGGCCCCATTGATAATGCTTGGACCATCATCGGTCGTCCATCTATGGACCCCGCCTTGCGTCGATTATCGATTACCGATTCTGATTTTTCGTGGTCGATTGCCGATTATCGATCGAGGTTGATTACCGATTTTGATTTGATGTGGTCGATTGTCGATTATTGATCGAGGCCGATTATCGTGGTCGATTGCCGATTCTGATTGTCATGGCCGATTGACCGATTATCGATCGAGGCCGATTATCGTGGCCGATTTCCGATTCTGATGGTCGTGGCCGATTATCGATTCTGATTTGTCATGGCCGTTTACCGATTATCAATCGAGGTTAATTACCGATTCTGATTCATCGTGGTTGATTGGCCGATTATCGATCAAGGCCAATCATTGTGGCCAATTGTGGATTCAGAATGTGATGTATATTCTACCCGTGTTTGAGGCCCAATGTGAGGTATATGTGGCTCGTATTTGAGGCCTATTATGATGTGTATTTTTCTCGTGATTAAGGCCTAACGTGATGTATACAAGGCCTATGTGGTGAGGCCCATTGTGATGCATTTGAGGGTCAGGCGATTGAGGCCCATTGTGATGTATGTTAGGTCCATCTGAGAGGCCCATCGTGACGTATATTAAACTCTTGAGCGAGGCCCATGGTGTTGTCTATTTGGCCTTGGTGTGAGGCCATGAGTCCACTATATGTTAGGCTCTATATGGGCCATTCCTTAGGGGCAATATTGGTTAAATGTCCACATTGTCGAGGTTGATTGTTGATGTCGGTTATTGACACCTATTATGAGTATGAGACAGCATAACATCATAACACATACGCATCATCTGCATGTTTATTATGAGATGTGATTGACCATTGCATATGCCATAGGGCAGGTTATTCATGGAGCTCCTTGATAGGCGAAGTTACCCCACATGAGCGCACGGTATGCACAGGATTAATGCATGATTGCACTGTGTGACTCATGCATCTCGCATTTGTGTGACATGACCACCGTACGCCCTAGCGACATCAGGGCTGTAGCCTCCACAGGCATATCGTGGATGGCCAGATGAGATACTAAAAATCTGTTCTACATGGGGTGCTATAGATATCCTTGGGTGAAAGTCTTAGAACTCTCTTGATTCCAGAGGTTGCTCCAACGTCTAGACCGAGTGGGTAGATGAGCGTCAAGTGCCGATTACCAGATGGTTGCGCTCTCCACTGTGTGGTGGTCAGTTGGAAGGGGGTGCAGCCTTACCTGCCTGAGAGGAGGGGGCAATGATAGGCTGAGTCTGACCAACTTGAGGAATGGGTCCGCTATTGACGAGCCAGGCCTGATATTGGCAGGCGGATAGTGAGGTCTCTTCCACTCACCTTGTTGCACGCGATGGGGTGACAATCTGGTATGGAGTGTAATAGACCCCGGTGATTTCTCAGAGAGAGGAACCGTACTGATATGTGGACTTATCGAGTAGGAGTTGCATGCTCATTCATTCATTCATTCATTCACTATCCACTCGGGCTGATGGTACGCAACTAATCATTGTGTACCTTCGTTATGGCAAGAATTTTGGTTGGGTGCACGACCAACCTGAGATCAGGAGTTTACCACGTTGAGTCTGACTATCCAAATTTAGGTATGGGACTGGTTTGGATAGAAGTCCATTGTGGAGAACCCCGTAGCCTGCGATACTACGTATTATCATCCCGGCTTCACACTCCAAGCATGGTCATTCCATTCGCATCGCATATTGCATTACATCCGCAAGCATATGACATTTTGAGTTGCTATGTTTCTACACTTATATGGCCTAGATAGACTTAGCAGGATTTGTATATTGCATTACATCCTTGGCATCTGATATTTAGCTCTTTATGATTCTTTATTGCATAACTGTTCTATATTGCGTATCCTGATATTTATTGACTTATGGACTTGTCAGTATTTCTGCTTATTCCAATGATGTACGAATTATGAATTACCAGCATTTTCGGTATTGTATGATTATGACATTGTATTGAATACTTGGCACTTACCTTATGCACACACTTACACCACCCTCTAAGCTTTCTATGAGCTTATGCACGATAGATGTGTGCAGGTGATGTTAGGCTGCAGCAGTGTTGAGCTTGGAGCGTGCGGTGGCCTTCTGGAGCTTGATTCTCTATTTATGTATTTTCCTTTCAGTATTGTATTCAAATGATTATATTCGTGGATATGTGATGACGATGTTGCCGTTGTGAATTGGGTAATCTTGTGGTTATGCTTATCCTCCTTGTAGGATCGCAGGATCGGAATCTGACATATGAATGCTAAGAGCCGAGAATAGGGTACTACAGATGCTGTCGACACTGGATTCAGCGATCGGGATTCCTATGAATCCGATTTTCGGGTTTGGGGCCTGACAAATCTACACACCGCATTAATTATTATTTTTTGATTGTCGTGAGATGTCCAAAGAATGTATGATTCGCCAGTGGTAGAAATATTTTTAATATTAGTGTACAAGGGTGAATAAGAGACTACAAATAGTTGAATATCAGTAAACATTTTATCAAGCATAATCTCCCTGTCATGCCCCAAACTCAAAAACTAGGCTCACAAAATTCTCGATCACCGAATCCGGCACCGACAGCCTCCGTAATACTCCATTCTTAGCTCTCAGCACCCATATACCAGGTTCCGATCATGAGATACCACAAGGAGGATTTTCAAGATAAATTTATTCCATAAAAAGCATAACCATAAGCATAATGTAAGAACAATAACTAGAACTCCATCATAAAATTCACTATGATAAAAAACTTTAAGTACAATACATATAAAGGAAAATACAATAACAATATTGGAACTTAAAAGCTCGGCTACACGCTCCTGCTCCTACTCAGCTACGACTGCGCCCTGGTGTCACCTGCACGCATCTATCATGCATAAGCTTATAGAAAGCTTAGAGGGTGGTGAAAGTGTGTGTGCAAGGTAGCAATGCAAGTATATAATATCAAAGTAACACGGAAACATGCTGATAAGTCCATGAATGTGATTAGTCGTACCAAGGTTATGCGATGCAAGGCATGAATGCTATTAGCCGCACCAAGGCCATGTGATGTAAGGCATGGATGCTATCGGCCACACCAAGACCATACGATGTAAGGCGTATATAGCCAATGTCATGTGCAAGATGCAGCTCAAGCATACCAATCCACATATCAATCCAGCTCATCTCTGGAGCATCATATATCAGTACTGTTCTGTAACATCCCGAAAATCGGGGGTCGAGCATAAACTCCACTCCCGAGTTCCAGAACATCACTTATGTAACATTTTCAATGATGGATGAATGTCGACTGTAGTAGTGCATAAAACATGAAGTGGATTAAGCTAAAACAACATATCATACTCCAGAGACTGTTAAGGTTCTCAAGCGAAAGACTGTGATAAATATATAAAATGTATAATTGATTATAAGTCCCCAGAGTGTGAACATGTTACCAGGTTAAATATATATATATATATATATATATATATATATATATATATATATATATATATATATATATATATATCTATATGTATACTCCAAAAATAAACAAAAAGAATATACATGAGTATAAATAAAAGGTAAAATACCAAGTGTATTGACATCTAATCAATAACCCTGTAAACCCGTCGATCAGATCCTGCATATAGGAGAAATTCTCCTCATCATCATAAAGTCTGGCTCTGCTTCTCAAACATCGTCATCATCTGAAACTAAAACAGGGACTGTTTGGTGTTGCAAACACCGTCCCATAACGTGGGAGTGAGTCGCTAACTCAGTGGAAACTATACAGTAAAGGTTAACATGTTATCAATTCAATCAAGAAGTAATGATAAGGCAGTACAATCAAACAGGTCATAGATACTCTTGTTAATGCAAGGATGGTATGAAGAATGATACATGCCCTCACCACAATCCCCTCTGTGACATTATCTAACAATCGCGGCATGACTCACTTCCTCAGTGCTTTATCACCAACGCCGTTAGCACATGCAATGCGGTGTTATAAACATGCTTACCAAGTTCTTATTAGTCCTTTTCATATAGCAGGATTGAGAAGCTAAGGTACCTCCCTTGTATCATTACCCAAACGGTGATCCATTCTCGGGTCGTCAGTCCAAGATAATCTCATACGATGTTATAGTTCTAGGTCTCTGCAAGGGCTGTTGCACGCAATCGTTGCTCCTCTCCCCCATCACCTTATCAATACAGGCCTAGCTATATCCCACATACTGCAACAAGACTCATCGTCCTTATGCACTATCAGGATATACTTGAGGTCACTACAGAGGGCTCGTCACCAATCAATGTAGGCCGACAGTAAGAATATAGTGTCACATACCACCATAATCTGCTCACGAGTATAGCTGCTCACTGGTCACTACAAAGGGCTCATCACCAATCAATGTAGGCCGATAGCACAAATATAGTATCCCATACCACCATAATCAGAGTCTTAGCGGATCGAGGTACCAAGGTTAGAGGGGCTTTTCATTGGTAAGTTTGGTACCTGAGGTTCAAGCAGTTGCGACCAAACATGGTGAACAAACATAGGTCAATCGGGTTAGTTAATAAGCTCAACTAGGCCAAGTGTACGTTGAGTTGAACAACATGGAATACATAAGCACTCCGTGTGGCCTAACCACTGCCGAACATCTCAAGCACGACTCAGATTTGTTAAACTCATCCTACGTGGCAAACAACCTCAACCACCATTTGGAGTACGCTTACCGATTACCTGGACTGTAGTACAGCCCCAATCACATACAAATTTCATAACAGGCATATGAGGCATATCCTACAATCATGTGGACATTCATGAAATATAACTTAAATGTAAATACAGTACATGAAAGAAATCATATATACCTTTAACATGATTTATCTAAGTTAATCAATTCATGAAGGAAATCATATACACAGTTAATACAAACAATCTAAGTTACACAATGCATGGAGAAAATCATATACTCAAGTATTGCGATTGAGATTCATATCTCAACGACCTTAACAATCACATTTTTACTAACTACTAACTCATTCAGACACTTTTACATACACTTAGTCTACACATTACATCATACATATTGTGTATTCATAAGTATACATATTAGGGAAAATCCTTTCGTCAAAGGGTCATCACCCATACAATAATCATATATCCATGACAATTAGTCATGGCGAGCACGAAAGCAAATTCCATACTCATTCAGTCATTTTCACAAACACTTAGGCTACACATACTAACTACATATCGTATGTTGATATATCATGTATTTGACCAAATCCTTTCACTAGGGAGTTGCCCCATATATCACTTGCATATGCCCACGACGGATAATCATGGCATGCATGAATCCCGGTTCCGTATTCATTTAAACATTTTCACAAACACGTGAGCTACACACTTTTACATATATAGCGTATATTGGCTGTGACGTGATTTAGGGCAAGTCCTTTCGCTAAGGAGCTGTCACATCTGTAACAAGCATATATTCACGGCAAATAATCATGTTAAGTACAAATCCAAATTTCATACGTATACGATATTTTCTATAAATACAAGGAATACAGTATATTCAACATAATTAACGTATAACTGAAAATCGAAACGGACAACACTTTGTACATGTGAAATAGCATCTTAGGCAAGAATAAATCATTACTTAACATTGAAAGGGTTGAAAATCATAACCTAAACATATATAGTCCGCACCTTAAACCAGAAAATACGTATTCGATATGATTCAAACGATGTGTCATCGTCAACAGTGGATACGTTACCTATGGCATGAAACAGATTAGCTACAACTTTTCTACAGCTTGTTAAAGCTTCAAAACAGGTTAGGGTTAAGATTTCTTACCTAAGAACGAGATCAGAAACGGCGGAATAGCTATATGGATAGGTGGATTAGGCACGTAGCAAAGCTGGGAAGAATCCCAGGAAGCAGCACCAACTTCTCCCTCACTTTCTCTCTCTTGGAAAGCTAGGGTTTGGAAATTCGTATGGGATTTGTGAGAGAGGGTTTAAGGCCTTTTTATAAGCCCAAAAGTGACGAAAATAGACTTGGGGCCAAGGTATACTTAGGTTATAACCAAATCGAGTCTGTTCTGATCCAACGGAGCACTTCTAGAGGTCCTGTTACTAAACGCGGTTGGACTTAAGCTCTCTAATATCAGATCTAGGTCAAGCTAAGTTTTCATTTCGGTCGGATTTTCAGATCGACCGTGGCGGACCAGTTTCAGTTCAGCGGTTACAGGAACTCGATCAGAGCTACAAGTACTATGACATGTAAGGGCCACCTATCCTGATCTGAGGGTGAATTTGGGTCAAATTCTAACGGTCAGAACGCTTAAAAATAGTGCGCAAGTGGAACGTTCCAGATTACTTAAAAATAGAATTAATTTTCTAAAAATCTTCATTTTCCTACTCTCTTTACTCCGAGCTCAATAAAATGGTCTCAGGACATCGTTTGAGCTTGATTTTCTAGGTGATTGTCAAGTCCAATTAGGCGGTCATAATGGTCTAAGTTCATAGATATCAGACTCTCGATGCGCAGTCTAGAACCAATACAAAGTTATAAAGCATTCCCGGGAGCAACTGGGTTTAGAGTTGGATCCTAGATTTTAGGGTAACGTATCGTTAACAATTCTAGAAGTTTTGGGTCTTACAGATCATATTTAAAGTGGTTGGTGCTAATTTTATAGAAAATCTAGTATAGCGCTGGCTAATTCACATTAAATTTCTAAAGAATTATGTTCTAAATGATTTCTCTGGCTTTGGACTCGAGTTTTAAGAAGTTACCAAGGTGTTATGGTTGACCCATTGCCTAAGGACGCCTAACTCCAGGTTAATAAAAATCCGGGGTGTTACAGGTTCTCTTTGGATAATCACCAGGGTCTAATACACTATACACCACATTGTTGCCTTACACTGGACACACAATCGTGTAAGCAGAAGAGACCTCACTATCAGTCTGGGCAATAGTCAGTCAATATCTATCTGGCATGTCAATAGCAAACCCATTTATGAGCTGGTTATACTCAGCCTAACAATTATCCCCTACCCTCGCGTGGGTAAGGCCACACCCCCTTCCAACCAACCATGACACAGTGGGAGACTCAGCCTCCTGGTATTTGGCCCTCATGCACTCATACATCACTTGGTCTCAACGTTGGAGCATCTTCCAGTACTATCAGGTTTAGATAATTTCACCAAGGGACATCTATCGTGTCCCATGTAAAGAAAAGATTTTCGGTATCCAATCCTACTGTAACTGCTCGAAAAATTTCGTACAAGGACCCAAGTACCACCTCAGGCAGGACTACCTAAGGACCGCATCCTATCGAATAATTTAGGCAAAAATTAGTTAATTACTAAACAAATAATTAGTGGATTAAGCTTGGGCCACCATTTCCATAAATGAGGAAGCCTAAAACCATTAACACCGCTGACTCAACATCACTTAAAGACCTAGGAGAAATCTCAAGAGCCTGTTACTTTCAGGAGTACATTGAAACCTCGTATCGAACCTAGATCGCATGTTGAGAGTCCGATGACTGCAAAACTATAGGATTATGTCCGTCCTATTGGGCTTGAAAACCATCGTGGGATTCAAGCCCAGATAGTGTATAGAAACGTACAACATGAGCCACGAATAAAGTGTGTGAAAAATGTGAATAGCTTTAGAAAATGAACCAAAACTTAAGTGAATTGAGCCGTTCACTCTTATACGAAATTGAAGATTTTGAACTGTCAGTTTCTGACCAAACTTCACCTATGGGAAAAGGAAATTTCCCTACACATATCCGTATAACTGTGGCCTCGATTGAGTAAGTATGACCGTTGATCTGACGCAGGTCCTCCACGGTCGATCGACATATTTGATCGCACCGAAATCATATCCTAGCATATATCCATTGTCAGGGAATGTACCCTATGACGTAGGTGAGTAGTGAGCCTCCCTATAAGCCCTGTTTGTCAAAAATAGCTGCCCAAAGGGTATTACCTATGTGTATAGTGGCCCTGGGGCCATTTGCATCACTTCTGGGCTTATAAATAGCCCTTATTTCACCCCACCTCTCTCATATACGAATTTCTTCAAAACCCTAAGGGAGAGAGGAAAGAAAAGAAGAGAAAAGAGGAAAGAGAGAAGAGAGATCTTGGGAGATCATTGCAGGAATCCTCTCCCACAACTCCACGCACCGAATCTATATCCCGTTACGCTACACAACCTGTTTCGGCTACAGTTTTGGGTAAGAAAACCTAACCCTAATGTCGTTGTAGAGATCCAGGTTGATTGTTCGTCAAACTAGCTAACCTATTACGTCATTTAGGTGCCCGACATTCCGTTTTCGAAAATGTAGAATCTGAACCGAGTCTAAATCGACCATCCTGACGAAAAGTGCAGACTATAAACGCTTAGGTTACGGTCATCAATGCTTTCAATGTCAGCTAATGATTTATGTCTGACTTGATTGCTACCATATTTCTTAGATATGTAGTTTCAGTATAATATACATGTATGAACTGTGTGAGCAAAAGATGCATCCTATGTGTTTGTTAAAATGTTTGAATGAA
Source organism: Magnolia kwangsiensis (assembly GCA_037074715.1). Lineage (NCBI taxonomy): Eukaryota > Viridiplantae > Streptophyta > Magnoliopsida > Magnoliales > Magnoliaceae > Magnolia > Magnolia kwangsiensis. The sequence goes on from CM073573.1 coordinate 87,492,099, forward strand.
TATTTAAAAATGACTTGTGCTTGACATGGTTACTGATTTAGGACTAATCATTGTCATATGCATGTTGATCTCTCTGTATAAGAACTTGCTAAAATATATGTTGTAATTAACCTAGTCTATATATTTGTTGAAGTTTAGTCTAAGTGTTTGATGAATTATCTGAATGAGAAATTATTGATGATTTGTATTTATTACGAGTATTAAGATAGGATTCTTAATTTCCTTTTATATATGTATAGTTTCTTTCATGTAATCATATTTGCCTCTACGCAATTTATGGATAAAGTGTAAGTGTTTGGTAATATGATTAAGGTGTTCGATGAAATGCTGAAATGAGAAATTTATTTAGATTGTTTGTCAAATGCTAAAATGATTATCACATGTGTTTATTTACTGCATCTAAGTAAGATTGGGGCTGCATCGTAGCCTAAGCAATCGGTAACAGTTCCTGTTCGGATGGCCGAATTAGTGTCGCCACATCGGGTAAACTCGACGAATCCGGGTCGCACGACGATTGTCGACAGTGGTTAGGCCATGAGGGGTGCTTATGCGCTTTATGTCGATTATGTCAGTGTGTGCCCATACCAATCGAACTTGCCTAACAAATCGATTGGCCTATTGTGTGTTTACCATGTATGGACACTACTGCTTGAATCTAAGGTACCCCTCTCCAATGTAAAGGCCCACTTTAACCATGGTACCATGATCCGCTAAGACTCATGAACCGAGCATGGTGGTATAAGACACCGTGTTCGAGCTATTGGCCTATGTTGGGGTGACGAGTCTCCCTGTAGTGACCAGTGAGCAACTAAGACTCGTGAACCGGGCATGGTAGTATGGGACACCATATTTGTGTTGTCGGCCTACGTTGAGGTGAGGAGCCTCCCTGTAGTATCCGTGACTATAAACTCTTAAATTTGCCTATCGACTGCTTTTTATTAGGAGTGATGACCCTACAACTTGCCTATTGTATTTTCTTAACTAGGAATGACAAACTTAGATGGATTCTTCAGTTCGGGTCAATGATATAAAGGGAGGTACCCTAGCTTCCCAAATCTGTTGTATGAATAAGCTTAATTAATTACTTAGCTAACATGACCATGCATAACACTGCATTAGTTAGGACATGCTTTAATGTGAGGGCATACATCATTACTTGCACTCCATTCCTACATTAACAAGAGTAATTAGGAAGCGATTGTTATGTTGCTTTTATCATTACTGCTTGATTAACTTAATAATATGTTAAATTTAACCTTATGGTACCATGGAGTTAACCACTCATTCCCAATTTGGGACAGTGTTTTAAAACACCAACCAGACTCTGATTTAGATGCAGGTGCTGATGAAGTATATGCAATGGAGCAGGACTTTATGGATGAGGAGGAGAAATTCTCCTACTTTCAATTATTGGGCGGGTCGATGTAGACCTTGTGCTGATATACAGGGAACACTGGGATATTTGGTTTAGTTGGACATCTTACATTTTCACATTTTGTATATTTTGAAACAATTTATGTATATATTAAATCCGGTTACGTACTCATACTCTAAAGGTTTGTGAAACACCCACATGTTTAAATATATATGTTTCAAACTTTCGCTTGCTTAATTTAATTATATCCAGAGTATGATATTCTATTTTAGTATAATATCACTCATATTTAACTCATTAATATGGGCAAAATCTCAACATCATTATCCATATTGCATAAGTGATGTGCTGGATCTTGGGAGTAGAGCTTTGCTCGACCCTCAAAATTTCAGGCGTTACACCTGCAATCCACGATATGCCTATGGAGGCTATGACCCTGATGTCGCTAAGGCGTACAGTAATCACAATAAATAATACAAGATGCATGAGTCACACAATCCAATCATGCATCAATCCTGCGCATACAATGCACTCATGTGGAACAACTTAGCCTATCAAAGAGTCTCATAAACAACCTGCACAATGGCACATGCAATGGTCAACCACATCTCATAACAAACATGCAAATGATGCGTATAAGCACGTGTCATGATGCTATGTTATCACATACTCATAATCAGTATCGATAACCGGCTTATATACAAGGCAGGGTTCATAGATGGACAGCCAATCTAAACCATAATATAAAGATCAGCTCTCAACTATAGATATACCAAATTCGATAGCACGGATCCCTCCATCTAGAGCGATGATGAACTCTCCTCATATCAAGGTTGAGCCTAGGTGGCTTACCTATAAACCTAAGAATCAAGAATGAGCTTCCTTCACCATACTATCAAATAGCCCGCTAGATGCCCTAAGGGACCCAAATAAGTCCTAGATGGACTCCAAAATTAAAATAATCTTACTAGCAATTGATGGGGGTCCAACATTTTGGGTTAGCTCGATAAGAATTGATGGGTCATGTAAACATTAATGGGGCCCAATGATTTGGGTCGACCCACTTAAAGAAAGATGAGAATGGGCCTAACAAAGGTCTAAGGAAAGGTCACAATATAGACATTTAACCATCATTACCCATCAATGTGAACATTTAACCAACATTGCTCCCAAGAAGTGGCCCACATAGAGCCAAACATATAATAGACCCATGACCTCATATAAGAGCGTAATACACATCCTATTGTGCCTCACATAAAGGCCTCATATACATCACATCGGGCCTCATCATATGGGCCCCTCATACATCATAATGGGCCACATATACATCATAATGGGTCTCACTCATGGGCCACATATACATCATATCGGGCCTCATCATATGGGCCACTCATACATTATAATGGGCCTCACCATATGGGACACATATACATCACAATGGGCCTCACCATATGGGACACATATACATCACAATGGGCCTCACTCATGGGCCACATATACATCATATCGGGCCTCATCATATGGGTCACTCATACATTATAATGGGCCTCACCAAATGAGCCAATATACATCACAATGGGCCTCACTCATGGGCCACATATACATCATATCGGGCCTCATCATATGGGCCACTCATACATCATAATGAGCCTCATCACATGGGCCATATATACATCACATCGGTTCTCATCATATGGGCCTCATATATATCTCATCGGGCCTTACGGGGTGGCCCATAATCCAGTAAAATAGATGGGCCACATGTACAACACATACCTCAAGGTGGGCCTGCAAGATGGGCCTTAAATACATCACATTGGGCCTCACCAAATGGTCCACAAAGACATCACATTAAGGTGGGCCATGTACATTCCAATTGGGCCCCACCGGATGGACAGCTAGGATCAAACACATACATCATGTGGGGGCCACGTGGATGGACGGTAGGGTGAAACAAATACAATATGGTGGAGTCCACATCCAGGGATGGACGAACTCAATATATAACACATACATGGGGTGGGTCCCACCGTCCAGAGTGTTGGACGGTGTGGATCAGACCCAAACATCACGGCTGACCCCACATGGATGGATGGTGTATAAAACACATACCTCAAAGTGGGCCCCACCCGTCTCACGTTAAAACAGATGGACTACTGGATATAGAATGCATGCATCAAGGGCCCTGCCGTCCCTAGAAGATGGATGATGTGGCTATAGAATACATATATCAAGGTGGACCCCACCCCCACACGTGCAACACGTGTGGGGTGGGTCCACGTCCATGGAAAAATGGATGGACGGTATGAATATAATACATACATCAGAGGTGGGGTTCACCGTCCTGCCCAATGAACGGGTGGACATAGAATATGTACATCAAGGTGGGTCCCATCCCACATGTGCAACACGTGTGGGGTGGGCCCCACCCACTGCATGTGGATGGTATGGATGGCATATAACCCATACCTCGAGAACAGACCCCAAAATTTGCTAACATTAATCTAACAGCTACACAACTGCATGGGACCAACCGTCCCTAGTTTGGACAGATGGTCTGGATGGAATCAAGGTGGGTCCCACTGTGGGCCACCATAGCTTTAGATAAAGCCAATATTTATGGTTTCCTTCATCCAGACCTGTCCAGCAATGGACAACAAGGTGGGCTCCACCAACTGGATGCTCAAAAAAATTTGGACAACCTGGATTTTGCTGAACACATTAGGTGGGCCACACACCCCATCATCACCATAAAAATGAAAGAGAGAGGGGGGGGAGGAGAAACGTGTGATGGAGGGGCCTCGCCACTATGGGCTCCTCTAATACATGCATCAATACATACATCAAGATGGGTCTCATGCATGTATGGGCCCATCATAACCAAATAAAAAAAATCTGAGGTGGGGATACCATCCCCACCATGCAAATGAGGGATCTAGATGACCCTTAAAAGGCATGGATTAAAGAAAAATCCATCATGGTGGGGTCCATGGAGAATGGACCCTCCATAGCTCTTGCATGCAAGAAGATGGGCCAAAGGCCACATCAAGGGGATCATGGAGGATCTCCACCATGGATTGGTGGGCCCTTCAAGTGCTTATGCAATTGTAAGAAAGAAATCTAAGAGAGAGGATGAAATCTAGTTTTAGAGAGCACCCACCTTAGTTCTAAACCTCCTTCCACCATTATGCTCTAGAGCTCTAAGAGGACAAGATTCAATGGTTGGGGTTGATTTTGGAGGGTTAGATTTGGGGGTGAAGAGCTTGCAAAGGGCTGAAAATGGAGAGCTCTCTCTCTTGCAATAATGGAGGAAATGATGAAGAAAGAGAGGGAAAGAGGGAGTTGTAGGAGAGAAATGATTTCCTTGGAAGGTAATTATGAGTTTGGGGAAGAGAAAAGCATAATTACAAGCAAGCATGGGGCTAGGGTCATTATGAGTTATAAGAGCATGCCTAGGGCTATAGCTAGGGTGATGTCACCCCTAGGGTGACATCATCCTCATAAAGATGATTGCTAGGGAAATGTGCAATTTGGATAGATGGGTCCCACAGCGTGCGGTCCACGATCATTATCATGCGCAATCCACATCTTATGATCGAAGCGTCAGATTTACACACGAGACACGACATCAGAACCACAGCGACGGCACAGTCACAATGGCATAGGTCTCGGGTTGAGTTGACTCGGGTTTACAAGATGTGACTTAGGGTCGCGCACAAATGCAATCTACGAGTCGCGGGTTGCGGGAATTCGACCGGGAGTACCGCAGGATCTTATGAAAGGGAATGGTCACTAGGACATAGGCCTGACACTCCCTAAGATCTAAAGTTTTAGGCTTCAGTTCAGATTCCAACTCCTCCACCTTTAATGGTAAATATTCAGAATTTGTGGAAGGAGGTTTTTTAGAATAATTATCTTCCTAGTTAGTATTAGGCATCGGGATAGAGTCTTGCGAGGCATTCATTATAAGCCTGACACTCCCTAAGATCTAAAGTTTTAGGCTTCAGTTCAGATTCCAACTCCTCCACCTTTAATGGTAAATATTCAGAATTTGTGGAAGGAGGTTTTTTAGAATAATTATCTTCCTAGTTAGTATTAGGCATCGGGATAGAGTCTTGCAAGGCATTCATTATATCTCTAATCGTATGATCATTTAAATTAGCAAAGTGTGTCAAGCATACTTTTAAAGGTTCATGAATTTTAGTTGGGAGAGGCTCATTATCTTTAATTATATCAATCAAATTTACCTCATGAATCACATCCTCGGCCTCTTATAGTTTATGTAAATTAAACACATTCGGTATTAAGGACATATTCCCAAAGGTTATCTCCATGATCCTATTCTGGTAATTGATTATGGCATTAGCAGTAACCAGGAATGGTCAACATAAAATTATAGGAATTTGAGTGCTCGCATTTATAGGTAGGTGTGTATCCAAGATAATAAAGTCTACGGGGTAGTAGAACTTATCTACTTAGATCAACACATCTTCCACCACTCCTCTCGATATTCTAGTCATTGGTTAGCCAATTATAATGTTTTTTTGGTGGGTTTAAACTCACGAAGGCCCAATTGCTCGTATACCGAGTATGGTATCAGATTAACACTTACCCCAAGATCTATAAGTGCTTTATAAACCCTGAAGTTTTCTATTACATACGATATCTTAGGACTTCCGAGATCTTTGTATTTTGGAGAAGTATTTTGATTTATGATGACATTCACTTATTCCATCAAGAAAGCTTTCTTATGCATGTTTAGCTTACGCTTTACTGCACATAAATCCTTTAAGAATTTGGCATAAGATGAAAATTGTCTAATTCTATCCAATAAGGGAATTTTGATATAGACATGTTGAAAATCCTCTAAAATATCCTAATTTTCACTTAGTCATTTTGATGAGGCAAGACGTTGGGGAAATAGGGCCATGGGCTTAGGCTCATGCTCTGGCTCTTTATTATGTGATGTATTGCTAGATTCACCATCATCCTTTTAATCGATGGATTCCTCAAGTTTCTTAACCTTCTTAAGAATTTCATTATCAGTCTCTTTACCACTTCTTAGGATGTTAATGGATTTAACATGTTCCACATGTTGGGTTGAATAATTGGGATTACTTATCTCAAATTGTCCCTTAGGGTTAGGTTGAGGTTGGGCCGAAAAGTTCCCTTTCTCCCTAACACTTAAATGAGTCTCAATTCTTATAATCGAAGATTTGAGTTCATATGTGGCCTACAATTGCCCTTGCATAAATGCATTCAATATATCATCAAGAGTTCTCTTTGATGGGGGTTGAGTAGATGGCCATTGGGGATTATTGGGTGCATTCGGAGTCGGTCCATTTCTCCTACTGAAATTTGGATAGTTTCGCCAATCGGGAGTATACGTGTTGGAATTTGGTGCATCGAAGGGATGTTGATATGCGTTCATCTTGTTCACTTGATCATGCAACACCTCCTCAAAAGCAAGGATTGTAAGACAATTCTTAGCTAGGTGAACATCACTCTCACAAATACCACATACAGTTTCAAAAACCACAATGGGTTGGATCACTTCCTTTCTAGATTTTAAGGCATTAATCTTCCTTATGAGATCTGATAACCTTGCACTAATATCTTCCTCCTAATTGAGCACATGTACTCCTCTCTCTTTTGGCACTGCCTTAGGATCACTAGCTTGGTTAGATGTGTCACATGATTGCGCATTTTTAAGTAGCATGTCTAGGTAATCTTAGGCATCTTCTGGATCCTCATTCATAAATTCATCATTATACATCGTCTCTACGAATTGCACATGTTTAATCTTAATTTCTCATAGAAAAATCTAACCATCTACCAAATTTCGTATCCATGGTGTGGGCAAATGAGAAGTAAGTCCTTGAATCGTTCCCAACACTGAAAAAAGTTTCACCTCCTTTTTGAGAGAAGTTCATAATGCCACGCCTAAAAGTCGGGAAGAATTTTTTAAGGAATTCCCGAGTCATCTCGGCCCATATGTCAATGGATCTCGGCCTTAAGTAGTGAAGTCAAGCTTTGGCCTTCTCCTTGAAAGATAATAGAAATAACTTCAGTTTAATCACATCAGAAGGAACATTGTTGAAGTGTATGGTGGCGACAATCTCTTCAAATTCTTCTATGTGTAAGTATGAACTTTCTGAATCAAGTCCATAATATTTAGGGAGTAATTAGATCATCCTTGGTTTAAAGTCTATATTTCTTATGTTGGTTGGAAAAATTAGGCAGGAAGGTGTACTTTTGTTGAGTGTGAAATATTGCATATTTTTTTCTATTTATACCTTGATTTTATAAACATGATAGTACTTAATCGATTTAATTATGCATGTTTTCATGTGCGAGGCAATTTCGAGAGCTTAAGGTGAAATTGATGTCAAAATGAAGATTTATTCTTAAAAGATTACTAAATGAAGATTTAGATATTTGGAAGTCATTGATGAAGAATTTACATGCGAAATATCCAAGAAAACTAAGTGATGAATGAAGAGAATTAAATATTTGAAGTGAAGAAAAAGAATCATAAAATTGTCTTGAAAACAAATATATTCCTGAAATTGTCCTGAAAAAACATATTCTGAAACTCTGATTATATTTTGAAAAACTGCGTAGAGTGCGTAAATTTGATGCGGTTTAAACTATGAATATATTTTGAGAAAATGCGCAGAGTGCGTAAATTTGAGGTGGTTTTTAAAATTTTCCAACTAGGTGCGAAAGTTGGAGTCCACAATTATAAATAGGACTCCCTTGGATGCTCCAAAGCATCTTCTAGGGTTTGGAAAGGTCTTAAGGAACATACACAAGGGTAGAGCAGCTGCCAAAGAGTTTTTCTTCTTCCCTAGTTTAATTTTCATGCTTTGTTTAAGATATTTGGTTTCAATCATATCTATGGTTGGCTAAACTTCTTAGCCATGGCTAAGAGGTGAAGCTTGTATCATGTTTGGATATTTATTTTGCTTTGATTATTGTTTTTATTGAACTTTATTGATTTCTAGTTTGATATTAAGAGAATAGTTTCAGTTTTTTATAATTTATTTAAACTTAAATTACAATAGATGTTGTGATAGCTTTTGATATCTTCTTTTTCTATTTTGAGATAGTGAGATTGGTAAATCCTGTTGTTCACCATCATCTCCTGGGCATGGTAGGGTGATAAAATCTCTTCCGATCATCACAATTCTCTTCCATTGAGAATTATGTCAATGAAAAGTTTGGATTTGATTTAATTGTTTCATCTTCCAATTGGATAGGAGAGGACACCAATTCCAATTGTGTTCCTTGAATCAAGTTAGGTAGCATCTTAATAGCTACAAGTAGATCCTTGGCACCCTAATTTCCACATTTAAATTCATAAGTTTTAATCAACATTATTCACCATTACTCTTAATTATTCAGATTTCAATTTAAATATTTTTCTAGTTCTAGTTTTAGTTATTTTCAGAATACGTACAAGTTTAATCCCTGTGGATTCGACTTCGGTCTTACTGAGTTATTACTACATCGCGACCCTACACTTGGGGTTGTGAACAACTTGTTCTCACCAGTTGTAAGTAATCACATTAGGTCCGAATTGGTGGAACTTATTGTATCTCATTCTTATCACGCATTGTCCTAACCAGTGGTGTGTTACGCACAAGATTCTCTTCGACGGATTATTTAGTTTCAGCCATATTTTCATATAATTTCTTAGGAGTATTTAGGTATTTTCTAACTCATCGGTGGATTTTAAGCCTATCAACTAAACCTCTTTCACTCAGAAGTCTTAATGTATGGTCCCTTACCCACTTGGGTATGAACCACACAAAATCCTAATTCTAACCCTAAGTACTAACTACTACAACAATTAAGAAAGTAAGTAAAGAATGTTACCAGAAGAGAGGAACTATAATTAGAATTCCTACAAAACCAAAACAAGTGAACAATATTAGTGATGTTAGGAAATCTAAAACAAAACAAATCTATAAAAAAATAATAATAAAAAATAAAAAAATAATAAAAAAAATCTGAAATTAGAAATTTTATAAAACCCTTGGGTTAGAAAAATTTAGAAAAATAGAGAAACCTAACATAAAACAGAAATCAAACTAATAAGGGCATAAACGGTCCTCTGCATTAGATTTTTACGAATGATTGTTTGTGCCCTTACTAGGAGATTTGTTTTCTTCCCTTTAGCTTCCCATTGGAGGAGATTGTTGCTATGTAGGAATGTTGGATAACGTTGAAAGGTTGCGGCCACTGAAAAAAAAAATGACTAAGAAGAAACGGAGCCAAAGAGAGAAAGAACTCTTATACAGACAAAACTTTGTGTAAGCTCTCCTAAGAAAGAACTCTTGCAGGAAGCTCATACACACAAGCCATATGGGGCTCACCATGATCTTTTATTAGAAATCCACTTCATCCATCTATTTTTTGAAATCATGTTAGGACATGAGCCCAAAAATAAGGTAGATCCAAAATTCAAGTGGGACGCAGAACAAGAAACAATAAGGATTGAACATCCACAATTAATACATTCGCGAGGCCTCAGAAGTTTCGGATCATGCGAGTATTTTTGTGTTTTTAATTCATCCCCAATATGGGGATGAATTAGAAATCCACTTCGTCCATCTATTTTTTGAAATCATGTTAGGACATAAGCTCAAAAATAAGGCAGATCCAAAATTGAAGTGGGACGCAAAACAAGGAACAATAAGGATTGAACATCCACATTTAATACATTCGCGAGGCCTCGAAAGTTTTGGATCATGCGATTATTTTTGTGTTTTTAATTCATCCCAATAGGAATAACCTTATGAATGGTTTGGACAGCATATAAACATCACAGTGGACCCCAAGGAGGTTTCAAAGATAGCCATTTACCTACCCACTTTTTCCTGTCATGCGGCTCACTTGAGTTTTGGATATGCCCCTTTTGGCCCATGTCGTAACATGATTTGGAAAATAGATGGACATGGTGGTGGGTTTCTTACACACATCATGGTGGACCCCACCTAAGTTCTTTTGACAAGCAATCTGCACGGTCTCACGAAACATCTAAGTTGACAAGTGTGGCCACATGTAAAAATGCACAAGGAAAAAGGGCCTATTTGGTAAAACTTATTTTCAACACTTATCACCAAAATAAGTTATTTTCAATGACTTTCCCTCATTCAAACTATTTAGAAATTTTGAGAAATTAAGTACTTAATTTAGATTTTCACTAAAAAATTTTAGTTTTTTTAAAAGCTCCCCTCTCTTAACTTAAGGACTCGTTTGGATTCATAAAAAGTATGAGAAAGTAAATAGTGTTTTATAGGAAACCTTACTTTCAAGAAATTGTACGAAAAGAAAATTTATTTTCTATGTTTGTTTTTCAACAAGATTTTCATAAAAATTTAAGATTTATTTTCAAGATTGTTGTTTGGTAAAACAACAAATTTTCTAAAAAGTTTTTTAAGGTAGTCATTAACACGTGTCAGATTAGCACATGACACATGTGGATGTTTAGAGATGAATAGTAGCACATGTAGCATACACGACATATTGAGCACTTAAGTTGAATTGTGGCACTTGTGGTATATGTGAGGTACTTGAAGTTGTACGCTGGCACACATGGCACAAGACATGCATTGACACATTTGACATGTGGGCACCAAAGCTAAATGAGAGTACTTGTGGACATTGGCGCCATTTAAACATAGCATATTTGAAGATTGAAGATGGACAATGGCACATAGCACACATTGATGCATATGGAGTGCTTTGCACATGTGCAATACAAGTAAGATGAATGGTGGTACTATACATGTGAAAGAATAGCACATGTAGGGTGCAAAAGAAGATGGATGGTGACACATATGACACATTAGCATATGTCGGGCACAAGAAAAGATGGATGGTAACAGGTGGCATGTGTGTAGTATGATCAAAGATGGACAATGTCTCATTTAGCATATTGGAACATGTGGACATGTGTAGTGATTGAACATAAATAGTAGTGCATTTGGGCTTTAACCCTTTCCTTCCATAGTAGGAAAATACATTAATGGTGAATGTGGGAAAATAAATAAATTTATTTTCCAACAAATATAAAAGGTAGGAAATGGTGTTTTCCACAATTTTTCACAAACAAAGGCTTAACACACAAAGGAATGTAAGTTTTATGGAAAACACAATTTCCTTTCCCATGCTGTGCATGAATCCAAATAGGCCCTATGACTTAACATGAAATGCAGTTACCAATGTTGATTAAAATCTTTGGTCACTTTTGACCAAAATATTCTTATTCTTCTTCTTCTTCTTCTTATTATTATTATTATTATTTATAAATGACAAATTTACATTTTTATAAGTGACTTCCCAAGGAGCTTTAAAAGGACTTGGATTGTGGAACACTTGGCAAAGTTCTATGAGCCCCATCATAATGTATGTGTTATATCCAACACTATCCATCCATTTTGCGATATCGTTTTAGGGCATGAGCCCAAAAATGAGGCAAATCCGAAGTTGAAGAGGACCACACCACAAAAAGCAGTAGGGATAATGATGTACACCGTTGAAGACTTTCTAGGGACCACTATGATGTTTTTTTGTCATCCTAACTTGTACATAAGGTCACATAGTCTTGGATGAAAGGAAAACACAAATATTGGCTTGATCCAAAACTTTTGTGCCCCCAAGAAGTTTTCAATGGTAGGCATTCAATCCCCATGTTTTCTATGGTGTGGTCAACTTGAGTTTTGGATCTGCCTCATTTTTCGGCCCATGCCCTAAAATGATCCGACCAAATAGATGGACGGTGTGGATATAACACCTACATCATTGTGGGGTGCATAGAACTTTGCCACTTCAACATGATACCCAGGTGCCATGTATGGACTCGCAGACTTGCTTAGTCTAGTCCCCTTTGAAAGAGAGCGGATTAGGTATTACCCGAGTAACACGTTAGTGGGTGTTATCCTAACAAATACACTCACCTTAACATATGTGTTGTATATTGATGTAGAGCAGGTCGCGGGCAATTTCATGGCCAAGATGGATCAGAGAAGGCCTGGTCGATGATAGAAGTGATCCGAACCATCAGAACTTAAAACAGACGTATATCGCAAACTAGAATGAGCTATCTCCAATGGATCACACATTGTGTGTGACCTTATCAATAAGTTGGGTGGCAAATACACATGAAGGTGGGTCTTTGGAAGTGTTTTCTGGTGGACATTCGATGATCACCATTTCACAGTATGGTCCACTTAAGATTTGGATCTGCTTCATTTTTTAGACCATGCCCTAAAATGAGCTGGGGAAAATTGATAGTAGAGTAGATATATAACATATATCAAGGTAGGACCCATGGTCAAGGTAGCACCCATTTAGGTGTTGACCCCACTCCACAAACAGAGAACTTGATTCCGTAGTGACCCCTCCAGTCGGGGCTAAAAAAGCTCTATGAACCCACCACGGTGTATGTGTTTTATCCACACCATTCATCTATTTTAGGTCATGAGTCAAAAAATGAGGCAGATTCAAATCTTAGATAAACTACCGTAGGAAACTGGTGAACGCCCACCATTAAAAACTTCTTGGGCACAAAAGTTTTGGAACGAGCAGGTATATGTGTTTTCTCTTGATCAAGGTTAGTGTGACCTATTCAACAGGTTGGATGGAAAATAAACATTAGAGTGTGCCATAGGAAGTTTTTAATGGTGGGCATTTAATCACCACCATTTCCTGTGGTGTGGTCCACTTGAGATTTGGATGTACCACATTTTTGGGATCATGTATAAAAGTGATTTGGTGAAATGGATGGATGGCTTTAATAATACATAGACAACTAGGTGGGTACACTGAATACCGACCAATGCATCGTATGCTTGTCTTTTCCCCTAATGACATGGATAGAAAAGTTATAATTATTCTATTAAGAAGAATATAGTGCATGGTTCCTGGTGCATCCCATCTCACCAATACATTTTGATCACGGAACTAAAGGACACACTTGTATTATGACCTAACACACCTGTATTATGACCTACTTATATCATTACACAATCAATTCATGTCATTAGACGTGGTAAACAAAAAAGATCCAAACAATTCATCTCATGTGCTCTATTTGGTGAGGAAAGTATTATTATTATTTTAATAAATTGAGCATAAGTGTGCCAATCTAGTAACATGGCAATAATATGTTTTATCTCATATTCTAAGAAAGATAAAAATTAAGATAATATGTGCAAATATGATAAATTATCAATTTTCAGACATTTATAATTTGTGTTTACTAAATAGGTTTTTATGAAATAAGCACTTTTTTCATATAAATTACCAAATAGATTTTTCGGTATTAAACTAAAATTCAGCACTTTTTTTTTTACACACACCCTCACACACACCTACACACTCATGTTGTCATGCCCCAAACTTGGGAACCAGACTCATAAAATTTCTATTCGTCAAATCCGATGTCGACAGCCTCTGTAGTATCCCATTTTCGGTTCCTAACTCCAATGCACCAGGTTCTGATCCTGAGATCCTACAAGGAGGATTTTCAAGGTAAATTTTTGTCCCATAAAGAAGCATAACCACATGTATACCCAAGTTACAAAATATCATCACCAATATCCATTAATATAATCTTAGAGTACAATGTTGAAAGGAAAATATATGATATAACAAAACTCCAAAAGATTGGGCACATACTCTTACCTCAATGCTGATGTGGTCTAGCATAACCTGCATGTAATGAATGTGCATGAGCTTACTACGAAGCTTAGAGAGTGTGTGCGTGTAAGACCCGTATCTTAGTCTGTACTCTGTAGGATTCTGCATCTTCCCGGTCGAATTTCAGCAACCTTGGACCCTTAACCGGTATTTGCGCGCGACCCTGATTCACACGCCGTCAATCCGAGTCGACTTAACCCAAGGCTTGTACCCTAGCGACCGCGCCGTCGTCACGGTTTTGATGCCGCGACTCACGCACCGAGGCGATACCCAGGCCAGGAGATGTGGGTCCACGTTCAGTTTGAGAAAAACGCCGTGCGTTGCAAAACCCAAGAGAATCTTTACGACTTGTCACATCAATCAATCAATCAATCCCATCATGTCAAGTACATGTCAAGTACACATCACCTTTCACCCTTCCCCAAGCAACCCCCCAAAGTCAAAAAGTTTCTTATAAGCCCATACCCTTTTCTTACAAAATCTACCCAAAAGTCAAAAAGCTCTTACACCCATCACTCACCACATCCATCACCCATCACTCCTCTCTCTTTACAACCCTCTCTCTCCTTCATTTTCAAATCTCACTCCAAGCAAACCCAAAAACACCGCACGTCCCAAGCCTCTCCAAGCTTTCTCAAGTAACAAGTGTGGCCCACCTTTCCTACCCTTTCATCTTCCATCTCTTCCGTTGAAATCGAAGCTAAGGAGCAAAGGAAGCCAAGGGAGCAAGAAGATCGAACGATGGGGGTGCTTCTATAGGCTAGTTTTTCATGCTTTTATGATGGGCCAAGTGAGGCCTACCGATCGATGGTATGGATCTCACTTTGGACCCTAAGATGTGGCCGATGGCCCACCTTGTTATCAATATCATTCCATGATGAGGCCATTTTCCATGGACCCCATCATGATGTTTACTTTCCTAGCTTGAATAGAGGTCATCTAGACCGTCTATTTTAGTGGAGAAGAAAGCTTCACCGTTGAATTTTGATTTAATGGGCCCACATGTATTGGGACCCACTTAATGTATGATTGATTGCAAAGGATGGCCCATAGTGTCGGGGTCCCTCCATCACGCATATCCCATTCTCTTTCTCTCTCTCTCCCTCCCTTTTTCATTTTCTTTTCATGTGATGATGATGTGGTTATGTGGCCCATCAGGATGGACCCCACCATGAAGTATGTATTTTATCTAAGCAATCTATAAGTGGGGCCCACTTTATATGCATTTTACCCATACCATCCATCATGTGGTGGCCCACCTGAGTAGGGCCCACCTCACCTATGTGTGTACCCAACCCATCCAGCGTCCAGGGACGCTGGACGTGAACTGGAAAAAAAATAAAAAATAAATAAATATTAGCTTGTTTCTAAGCTTATGGGGTGGCCCACTCATATAGGCCCCACCTTAATGTATGTATTCAATCCACGCCGTCCATCCTTTTCCTCCTACCATTTTAGGCGTTGAATTGAGAAATGAAGCTAATCCGACTAGCTGGTGGCTCGTACCTTAGCAAACGGTGACTTTCACCGTTTAAATTCAATTGTTTTTTCCTACATGCCGAAAGATGCCCAATATTGGGCTTGATAGGTTTGTTATGGGCTGTAGAAATCAATGGGCAGGGTGGATTCTTCCGATGTGGGCCCCATGTACCAAAAATCTCAGAAAAATAAAATTTCAAATATATATATATATATATATATATATATATATATATATATATAAGGTGCAACGTCTACTGGCGTCAGCATGAAATGGGCAGGGACCCACGGCCCCAGCCATGGGCCCCACCATGATGCTTATTTGTCATCCAAACTGTTCATTTGATGGGTCCCTTCCTAAAGTGGGCCTCCTCCAAATATTGGCCCAATCTGAAACTCAAATGGCCCACATCATACGAAACAATGGTGATTGAACGGCTGTCATTGGACCCGTTTGGGCGTCCAAAAGTTTTGGCTCGATATGAAATTTATTTTTACTCTTCGTCCATGTCTCTGTGACTGTATGAACAGATTGGACAACACATAAATAGTAGGGTGGGCCCCATGTGGGACCCACAATGATGTGTGTTTTATTCACACCGTCCACCATGGATGGTGGAACCCACCATGGTGCATGTGTTTTCACCACGCCGTCCAGGGCTGGACGGTGTAATCCCAATGATGCATGTGTTCTCTCCATGTCGTCCATTTATATGGGACCCACCATGATGCAGGTGCTGCATCCAATCTGTCCATCCATTTTAAAAGCTCACTTTATGGCATGAGCTAAAGAATGAGCCAGATCCATAGTTCAAGTGGACCCCACCTTAGTATGTGGATGAGGCCCATCTTGATTTATCTGTGGTAGTCCATTGGGGCCCACTTTGATGTGGATTTAAGGCCCATGTTACAAGGCCCATTCGATGTATTTGTGGCCCATGGTTGAGGCTCACTTTGATATATATAAGGCCCATGTTACAAGGCCCATTTTGATGCATTCTAAGGCCCACGGGTTATGGCCCATTGCAATGTACATAAGGCCCATTGGTGTAGCCCATTGAAGTGGCCCACTTGATCAATATAAGGCCCATATGATTTGGCCCATTTGATGTAACTAAGGCCCATGGGTCGAGACTCAATGTGATGTATACAAGTCCATTACAGTGTATGAATCTACTATGGTTTGTGTGATAATGTTTGCGACGGTCGTGCCTTGGGAGCAATGTTGGTTTGACGTCCACATTGTATGAATAATGTTGGTTAAATGTCTGCATTATAATTCTTCCTAGGGCCCATTGTTAGGCCCATCTTCATTATGAACAACATCTATCACCATATAACATGTTTAGTATAGTTTCATGATTCATGACCATATGCATCATATGTATGCTTGATATAAGAAGTGACTGATCATAGTATATGCCTTTGGACAAATTGTTTAGGGGCTCTCGGATAGGCGGTGTTGCTCTACATGAGCGCACGATATGCGTAGGATTGCTACATGACTGGATAGTGTAATTCATGCATTCGCATTGTGTGATATGGTACAGTATGCCCTAGCGACATCAGGGTCGTACCTCCACAGGCGTATCGTGGTTGGCAGGATTGGATACTGAAAACCTTATTCTACATGGGGTATTATAGATATCTCTGGGTGAAAGTCTCTAAACCCTCATGGTACTAGGAGGTTGCTTTAACGTTTAGACCGAATGAGTGCATGAGTGCCGAGTACCAATTACCAGAAGGTCACGCTTTTCACTGTGTCGTGGTCGGTTGGAAGGGGGTGCGGCCTTACCCGCCCGAGAGGAGGGGGCAAACCTAGGCTGAGTCTGACCAGCTCGAGGAATGGGTCTGCTATCGACAAGCCGAGCCCGATATTGACAGGCGGATAGTGAAGTCTCTTCCACTTACCTTATTGTGCGCGATGGTGCTGCAATCTGGTTTGAAGTGTACTAGACCCCGGTGATATTCTAAAGTTGAGCTGTATTGATATGTGGACTTAAATGAGGATTTGTATGCTTGAGTTGCATCTCGCATCGCATGGCCTTGGTATGGCCGACATCATTCATGCCTTGCATCGCATGACCTTGGTACGACCAATAGTATTCATGGATCCATCAGCATATTTCGCATTACTCTGATATTACATTACTACCTTGAGCACACACTTTCACCACTCTCTAAGCTTTTCATAAGCTTATACATGACCGTTGCGTGCAGGTGACGATGAGGCACAACAGCGCCGAGGCAGGAGCGCTTTGCAGATCATCTTGGAGCTTTTGTTCATCCTCATTGTATTTCCCTTTATGCTCATTGTACTTGTAAAGTTTTTGATCATAGCGGAAATGTAATGGAGTTTTTGGTTATTGTTTGTGGCTTATGCCTTTGGTTATGCTTATCACGAATCAAACTGATGTTGAAAATTCTCCTCGTAGCATCCCAGGATCGGAACCTGGCGAATGGGCGCTGGGAGCTGAGAATGGGGTTTTACGGAGGCTGTCGACGCCAGATTTGGCGATCAAAAATTTTGTGAGCCTGGTTTCTAAGTTTGGGGCGTGACAGTGCATGTGTGCACAATGCATGTGTCAATCATACAAATGTCAGAGTAAGCAAAATGATGGAGGCTAGACTGACAAGTCCATAAATACCATCAGCCTGGCCCAAGTTATGCAATGCAAAGACGTACTGGGTTAAAAGTTATATGTTGAGGATGTAATGCAATATGCAAATATTGATGTCTAATCCACATCTCAATATAGTTCTCATCTGGAATCATAGAGGTCTAGTATACTTTGACATTGGCACTTCACCCATTTTGGGTCATAAGTGTAAGAATAGGCTAATAAAAAACTCAGATGAACCACCCCTAATGAGATTTGAACGTGATTGACGGTTCTTGTCAATCTAATGGTCATATTAACTCTGAATCTGAACCCTAATGATTCAAGGGTTCTGGGTATCTACTAATGTATAGGTCAACAGTATTGTTAGTGGTTAGATGACCTAATGGTGATGATAAAGTGATGGGTTGTTAGATCGAAATTGTGATATGAAGATTAGTGAATCTGACGATTTGATCTCGATTTTAAAGATGATTTTGGATCATGATCTCCCATAGTTCATATTGGACAGTTTGATGGTTTCTAGGGTTATTTAATTACAACCTAATAATTGATCTTATAATCTGATGGTTTGATTGTTGTCAATAGATGATCGATAGCCGGATTAAGTATCATAGGCCCGATGGATGGTGGATCTAGTGACATGACGATCTACCTTGGATTCTAACGGGCAAATGGCTTGATCCATAGGTGAAGACTACTTCCAACAATCCGGTTTTGGTTAGGATGAAGGCAAACGTATAAACAAATTAGATTTGAGTTACTAAACTAGGTTTACCTAATAACACCTGACTACTAAAAAGTGTGGGGTGTTACACTAGCATATCATTAAAGTTCGTTAGGTTATCATAAATCATGTGATCAATTTTAGGCATACAACTCGGACAAACGATCATGAATAATGAGAATAGACAATCATCATGTACATGATAATCAAATTTCATATTCCATTATAGAGCATATAATGGAAAAGGAATGACAAAGCTGGCGTATGTAGTCTGGATGATAGTACGTGATATCACAAGCCGTGTCGTTCATCACAAGAGACTTCTATCCAAACCAGTCTAATACCTGATTTGGATAGCTAGACTCAATGTGATAAACTCCTGATTTCAGGTTAGTCGCGTACCTAACCGAAATCATAGTCATTGCGAATGTACACATAATAATTTAGTTACGCACCATCAACCCGAGTGGATAGTGAATGAATGAATGCATGAGTCAAATGCTGAACATGCAAATCTTACTCAGTAAGTCCACATTTCAGCACAGTTATCATTATTAGAATCATCATCGGGGTCTAATACACTCCACACTAGTTGTAGCCCCATCACGTGCATGCTCAGGTGAGTGCAAGAGACCTCACTATCTGTCTTGACAGTGGTATGTCAATGCTCACCTGGCTCGTTGATAGAGGATCCATTTATGAGCTAGTTAAACTCAACCTAGCTTATGGCCCCACACCCTTGGGCGGATAAGGTCACACCCCTTTTCAATCGACTATGACATAGTGAGAGACGCGGCCTACTGGTATTTGGCACTCGGGCGCTCATGTTATACACTCAATCTCGACTTTGAAGCATCCTATTGGCCCACAGGGTTTAGGGACTTTCACCCAAGGACATCCTTAGTGCCATAATACTAGAACAAATATTTTCGGTATCCAATCTGGTTATCCACGATATGCTTGTAGAGGCCACAACCCTGATGTCACTAGGGTGTAATGCAAGTGCGTCATACAATGTGTGAACACATGAGTTCATCATTTGAGTCATGCAATCATGTCATGCAAGCTATACATACATGCAGGATGGCCCAATCTCTTATGAGTTTCCTGAAAGTGTCCCAAGTTGTACAGTCATCAATGCAGCCTTGCCACATATAGGCAAGCCAAAAATCATGAATTAGCAATTATTCAAGTCATGTAAGCATGGTGCGAATGTGATATGATACGTATAATCATGAGCACTATACATGAGGTGTGTAATACCATATCAAGCATACAGCAAGAGTAAATCAATGTAAAGCAATATTAATTCAAATGTAAAAGCAATGTTAAAAGGAAGTATTGTACCAACACACGTGTAAAATATTGCACCACATAATAATGGAAATTCATCATTCATAACGGGTGGAACCTACTTGGAAACCAAGTTTATCGAGGCACATAGGGCTATACCTAAGTGGTCTTACAGCTAATGGACCCACTTGGCAAGCCCGCACCTAAGCGACCAAAACATACAACTATCAACATCCAAAGGGGGTAACAAATTGTAGGATCCACAAATAATCATAGTGGGCCCTGCAACTATCCCTAAGCAAGGTCCAAGAGGGCAGCCCTCAACTAACCAAACATAGGCCTACGATGGGCTCAATACATGCAATGTGTGGAACCCAAACAGTAGTTTAACGGTAAAAACATGACACAACCACAGGGTTGGCCCATGGCACAACCACTACATATAAATCCAGGCAGGCTTAATGGGCAACCATAACATGAACAACAAGATAACCCATGGTGTGGGCATCATTTATTCACTAAAGAGGACCCTACGATTAAGTTGGATTACAAATACAAGCACTATGGGCTCTACAAATCTAATATGGATATAACTAGGTGGGATCCTCTCGAAGTTACCCCTAATGGGCCTAAGCGGGCTGAAACATAAACAAAGTGTGGGACACTCCTAGCATGAGTCCCTTGATGGAATGGGGTGGCTATATCACATACATAAAGGTGGACCTCATGACACAGGTACAATCATGCATCCAGATAGGCCCCATGATAGGGTGGCATAAACACATCAAGTTAGGCTACAACCATACATACGTCAAGGTAAGCCCAAGGCGCAGCCATAATACATACCAGAAGACGGGCCTGCAGTGTGGGCCTAATACATGAATTGAGGTAGGCACTAGAAAAGATTCAACGATGGCCATCATCATACCTATTTCTATATGAAAGGGGACCCACAACTCTGCCCCCAAATATGGGCTTACAACCCGAAAACAATATGGTAAAATAAATGGATAGGCCACAAGAGTATATTAAACATGCATCTTGGAGGACCCTACAGTGTAGCCCACACCTGTGGGCCCCAAAAGTATCAGTGGGCCCAAGGAAAGGCGGTGAGAGTCAGCGTCCATACCCCACTCCAGTTACACATGGTGTGATCCACTTTAAGTATCTGATTGGCCCTATTTTTGGGCCAGCGGTCTAACACTGAGTTGCTAAAAATTATTGATGGCATCAGGCATGTACATCAATATATCAATATATCAAAGTGAGTCACCACATCGGGTCACACACGCTGGACCAGCAAGGTGAGAGGATAAAGTACATGGATCATGGTGGTGCCGGGACTCTCAGTCTCAGATGGGCGGCCTGGATAAAATAAATACACCACGGTGGAACTCGGTGGGACCTGCATCAGGTCACTGGGCCTATAAGATTTCAACAGAAGGTGCCTAATCAAAAATCATTTCCTAAAGTGCGGCCCACATAAGCTTGAATCTGCCCATGGAAAATGGGGTGGAGAAGTGAAGGTACGGTGTGGATTTCATGCACGCTTCAAGTAGGCCTCAATAATCCATAGGTCCACACAAAACAACACTAGAAAAGAGATGTGCGGCGAGGATTCTCACTAGATCATGGTAGGCCCCAATAGGAACAACGTGGATAAGATACATACATCACAAGAGGCCTCACGCTGTGGTGGGTCCACCGTATCAGCCCAAGCTTGTATTTGTGTTTCCATTTCAACCAGGTCTGAATGAACACCCTATGTGTAGGTTGGGTGGTAAAGGCACCTAATTAAGGTGGGGTCTCTGACACGTGCAAGTGGCCCCAACTGATTCCAACGGTGGACATTCAATCACCAATGTTTCCTCATGTGGACCGCTTGGGATTTGGATCCACCTTCTTTTTGGGCTAACTTCCATGGAGTAGGTCCCATGAGGTAGTGAGCCCGTCGCTGATGGGTGCAAAAAATGAATGGACGGAGCAGATGTACAACACAAACGTCAATTGTGCAATAAGGGGGGAGGGGGGGTTGTCCCATGGTAGATATTTTTGTCCCCCACCAGACAGAGTGGTGTAACTGTAGCCCACAAAAGCTTCGGAGCAAGGTGGTATTTGGATATTCCCTTCACACCAGATCAGTGTGACATACATCAGCAGGGTGAGTGGAAAATAGACCTTGCGGTGGCTCAGGAAGTTTTCAACGACAGGGGATCCACCACCACTGCTACTAACGTTAAGCCCACATAGACTGGGTCTGCTTCATCTGACGGGTCCTGAAAGGTGAATGAACCCGTGTTGATTTCTCACCACATTAAGTGGGCCCTACTGATCAGTAGACCCACTCCAGAATGGCCTAAAATTTATTTTTTAAAAAAAAAAAATAAAAATAAAAATTGGATTTACTCCGAGGATATATATAATACTTCACGTGCACCAGAAAGGTTGCAATGGTAGACTTCATTGTCCCAACTGTTTCCTACGGTGTGGATCACCTGAGTCAGGATCTTCCTCATATCATACCTATTTTGTCCCAAGGCTTAAAATAAGCTGACAAAATAGATGGACGGTGTGGATCTGGCAAATACATCAAGGTGGCCCCCACGAGTTTGGCCACAGCTGGACAGCCTGCAACGTGGTGATCTTGGGCTATAGGAAGTTTTGGATCGTGCTGATATTTGTGATTTCCCTTCTACCAGACCTTTGTGTCCTATTACACAGGTTGAATGGAAACAAAACAGCAGGTGGGCCCTAGTAAGGTTTTAATGGTGGATGTCACTACCTCGCTGTTCATGGGTTGAGGTCCACTTGAGACCTGGATTTCCATCATTTTCGAGTCCCAGACCTAAAATGATATGGCAAGGTAGGTGGACAGCATGGATTAAAAATGTGCATTATGGTGGGGCCATGGTAGGTCCCACATTCCTTCGGCATGAAAAGGGAACAGACGTCTCTCTGTATGCACGTCACGTAGTTTTTTTTTTTTTTTTTTTTTTTTTTTTAGATGCATTTGTGTACAGGGTGTTGGAGTCGTAACCACTCCAGTGACGTCCAACGAGGAACGGTTAGATGGAATTCAAATATCACAGTGGGCCAGGGTGGGTTCCACATTTCCTTGGCCAATATCATATTTGTATGGTCTCTTCATTCGGTCTTTGTGACAGTAAAAGCAAGTTAGATGGCTGATACAAACCATGGTGGGTCTCGTGGGCCCACAAAAATGACGGGAACTAAAGAAAATTAAAAGGGGTTTTCTCCACCCTTGCACTCACTCTTTGACGGTCGGATGGTGTGATCGGGTGGTCTACCAAGCTCTTAACCTCCTCTCTTTAGCTTTCTTTATCTCTCTCTCAATCTCTCTTTCCTCTCAATCTCCCAATCTCTTTTCCTTTCTTTCTTTTCTTTTCTTTCTCCCTCTTTTTTTTTTCCCTCTTCGTCTCTCCTCCACTAATAGTGGATACGTATGGGGTTTTGACATTTTGGGTGTTGTTGTAGAATGGAGTGGGATAGAGAGGGAAATTGAGGAAGAAAGAGGGGTAGGATGGAGAGAGAAAGAGAGATGAGAATGATTAGCATGGGTGAGAGTGGGATGGTATAGGACAGGGTAGGAAAGGTATGAGTTCTTTTGACTTTTATATGAGTCCAGACCCTCTGTTATCTAGTAATCAGGCATTTTCTGTTACCCCAGTCTTGATTGGTCCACATCACCACTCTCTTTTAAAAAAAAATTTAAAAGAAAACTATGGACTCCAAGCCATTATAAAATAAAACAAAGGAGAAAAAAAACCAGAAAAAGAAAACAGAGAGGGAGGGAAAAGAAGAAAAGGAAGAGAGTCCATCTCCTCTCACTCTCACTCTCCCCATCTCTCTCAGATATTCTTTTCAAGCATTTAGGTTTTGATCTATCTATCTCTCTCAGATATTCTTTTCAAGCATTTAGGTTTTGATCTTTCTTTTTTTTTTTTCTCTTCTTTCTTGAAGCTGTTTGAGTGATATGCAGAGATTGGGTGAATCGCTCTTGTAAATTGCGGAAAAGACTCTAAACTCTACATCTATCAGTAAGATCTATGTGCTTTTACATTGGAGGGATAGTGAGCCATTCAATCTCTTATATTTCAAATCCAAAACCTCCAGATTGCATGTTTGGACATGGGTTAATAAATATGTATATAAGTTGTGAGGATTTGGCACATGCCTGCAAGCTATTCGACATTATGCCTGACAGGAACATTGTCTCTTTAACTGCATTTTTTTATTTCTATTTTTTAAATATAAACTTCCTACTTGCGATTGGGTTTTAAGTGGTCTTAGTTTGGATATATTTTATTAATGATCTCCCAGATAAGATAACATTTGATTAGTACCCTGTAAATAGGGCCACTAGAGGTCTGTGATGAAATAATAAAATATATAGCAACTGTCCACATTTAGTGAGAAGTGGAAAAAGAAATTAGATACAATCTTCCAATCTGGGGGCTTGTGGGCCCTGTTAAACCAAATGTTCTGGATCACTAAGCCACAGGCCTCTCTTGTTCAAACTTAGGATACTATGTCTATCCTCAGTCTGGGGTTCCTGTAATTTCTTTGTCCTCCAACATAGCAAAACATGTTGTCATTGCTTATCTTTTTTCTTTGCATCATTAGAGAAGCACAAATGATGAACTGACCTTGTTTTTTGGAATAAGTCATTTTGTTTTCCTTTTCCATGATACTGTGTACAAGGCAAGTATACACTTAAGATGAAGTTGTTGGGCGGGAACGGAACCAAATGACTTGCATCACCTTCGATTTCTCAATTGGGTTCGGATCACCCATCAGCGAGAGTTAAGGTTGAGGCATGGATGGGGGACAGCTCTTGTCTACATCTCGTGTAAGTTTCGAATTTGTATCACTACGTGGATAGTTAATTTCACTCAAATATTGTGATCGTTCTAGCAGAACTCTGTATGTATGCTCATTCTCCTTTGGATTGTGAAAACACAAGCAAATGCTATATCCATCTACTTAGATGATATTACATTGTTCATATATATATTTAGAAGTTATTGGGTTTGTTTGGATGCACTATCGTTTTGAATTGCAATTGTTAGTCTAATTAAGTGGGTTAAAAAAAAATTTTAATCATCAACTTCTCTAGCATTTATATTTGGGGATCATTGCTCGAGATTTCAATTAGTAATTTGATGTGGGATGTGAAAGGAAATGCAACTGCGAATTGAGGGCTACTTCCTGTTATGAATACTAGGAAACATCTTCATTTATGTTATTTCCTCATTCAACAAACTGTTCAAAATTCAATTTGCTCATGCATCCAAGCACAGCCTTTGTGTATGCTTTGGTTGTTTTTCGAACACATTGTGATGGGGATACTGTTGTCAGGACCATTTATAGTTCTGCTAAAGCCCACATGCACAGTGGCATATGCCAAAGAATGTGCGTATGTGGTACATCTGAGTTGTGAATGAGGTAGGCCCCACCATTGAGATGACCTAGGAGAAAAAATATAAATCTCTATAGACCATTAGGGTACTTCATTGATGTGAACAGTGGGAAAATTCTTTTAAAAATAACCTGTTGCCATCATACATGTGTGGCTCACCTAATGAGATGAACGGCCTGACTTATGCACCATTGGGTTTTTTCCATACAATTATCTAGTGAATGGAATGCTTACTCGAATTGAGGTATTGCATTAAATTGCAACACTTCTGGCCAGGCATCATACAATTATGTACTGCTATTTTTGTCATTTGGCCTGCATTCACCTAACATCTCTAGTAGAGAAGAGGTACTTGAAATATTTCAAACCATGGGAGATGTTTACAAATATTCCCTTTTATTACAGTAAATTAGCATTTCCACACCAAGAATCGAGGTTTGGACAAAATGAGGATCCTGTTTCCTATTATGTGGGCTTGGTGACCACTTACCACCATTTGGATGGACATGTAATCATATGCATTATTTAATAATTAATGCTCAACGCAAACATAAAAAATTAGGGTAATAAACATGTATGTTGAATCTACACCACTTGATTTTTTATTTTTTTTCCTAATTGCCTATTATTCACATACAAGTACCTTTTGGTCTAAACCATGTTCACAACGTATATTAGAATCTTTTGAAAAGCAGTAGAATTTAAACTTTTGAAGTCTATAATTCTGCATAACCGTCTACCTATATCTACCACACCCCTCTAATGAACACTAATTCTTCCTTAATCTAATTCTCATGTAATTTAATTAATGGATCATAAGATCTTAATTGTTGAAATTACCATTAGGTATGATAAAAATAATTGAACTGTTAAATAAAAGATCACTGGTTGAAAACACTCATACAACTATTTTAAATATTTTGAGTATTGGTATCAATAAAAACAACTTGATGAATGGCCTGATCTACCAGATTTTAACAAAAAGAGTGTCCCCATTTAACTATATGCATTACTACCACATTGGCATCATAGAATCAACAATAACTGAGCCTTCTTTCCTGGTCATATTCAGCAGTAGTTGAGTCATGGTTTAGACCATGGTTAGACCCTAAGCTAATATAAGATTGGTAAGCCTCCAAGTACAAAGTTTGCATGGTAACTCACCGACATTACTTACAGGAAAGCTGAAAACGTACACGACTTTTTTTTTTTCTAGTTTAATTGGACCCATTTAAAATGTTGATTATTGGTGGGATGCATTTGAATCGAGCTGATTTTAAGAAGTCTCTTGTCTTTCTTTCTTTCTTTTTATTTATCTAAAATTCTATGTAGTGATGCTTTCAAGAGACTAGTAAAAGCACCAATAAGAATCTGTGGTGATCGACAGATCGAAAGAATTCATTTGTCTCCGATAGTTAAGTTCTTTAAAAATAAAAATAAAAAAAATCTGCTCTGTATTTGATTTTCCTGATCTGTTATTATCATCTGCTTGTTTTGTTTTGATCCATCTCGTTTCATCTAGAAAAAATAGATTTTTTCCATTGTTTTAATAAATACATGTGAATTTCACTTCAGTTAATTTTCACCATATAACTTGTTTTTGTATGTTAGGTAACAAGGAACAGAAGGTTTGAGAGAATGTTAACCTTGCATGACGTGCCTGACTCCCACCATCAGAAGGTATGTTGGTAGTAGGTCCCTGCCTTACAGAAGAGAGGTTGACTTTTTGAATTCCATCCTGCTCAACAATTTTCATAGTATGTTCCTAAAACCGAAAAACATGTAATTCAGTAAACTAGTCTCTCAAGCTAACAGTTTCTGTATGTTTGGCTATAGCAATCTTCCTTGGTTATGGTTTCTCAAAGGCATCGGTCCTGTGGCGATATTGAAGAATGTAGCTAAGTGACAAGATATTCTGACCAAAACCGGCAGCAATCTTCTAAGATACAGCGACACTCCTCAATATAAAATGCATTAATAAGAAGACGGGAGAGCAGTACACGGAAGGGCCCAAGGTTGAAAAGTACAAGGAGATGTTGATGAAGAAAACTCAAGATCAGGGCACCCAGTTTTTTTCTTATGACCCGGTCGAAGGGGAGTGGAAGTTCAAGGTTGATCACTTTAGCCGGTATGAATTCTGCAAGATTGAGGATTCATGTGTATGCTTCTTTTCAAGTTGCAACTTATGCTTGTGTATTATTTCAAATTGCAAGAAATAAACCGTTTCTGCACATTGAAGTAGATAAAAGAGGCATGTTTGTCTTGCATCTGTTTATTTTATTTTATTTTATTTTTATTCTAAGTCTTTAGGGAAAGATTTTTTTCTCT
Organism: Magnolia kwangsiensis; assembly: GCA_037074715.1. NCBI lineage: Eukaryota > Viridiplantae > Streptophyta > Magnoliopsida > Magnoliales > Magnoliaceae > Magnolia > Magnolia kwangsiensis. The sequence goes on from CM073573.1 coordinate 87,520,073, forward strand.
ATGGCTACGGATTTAACCCATAGCCTTTGACCATTTTCTGAATAACTGACGATTTAGGGGCATCTAGCACAACCGCGGGTAAAGCTCCCTGACCACCAGTAAAGGCTTTACCGATGCCACTTTTACTGGTGGTTTTTTGGGCCTTTATAAAGGTCGGTTTTCTTGTAGTGTAATGGAATGCCGTTTACATATTAAAATTTCACTTTTGAGATGTGATAACGATCAAGGAAGTTGAAGTCATGCAAGTGACAAGTTTGGAGATTGTTGGAGGCTCTTGAGGCTCTTCAATTGAGTCGGTACTTACTTTTGATGATTTACAAATACAACATACTTGTACAATGAATATCACATTCCAAGCTTAGGTGTTGAATTGCAATTTTAGTCATCTTGATTGTTGGGTTTGATACTTCCTGCCTTAATTAGTATTCAATAGGTCAAGGCTAGTGCTGTTTTGGGATGTACAATATCATACATAATTCAATTCAACATCCAAACATGACCTTTTATTCACCAACTGACATGACCTCTATTTAACTAAAATTTTTGACTTGAATCTATCTAGGTAACTGTTACTTTTACTTTATCACCTAAGTTTTTTTTTTTTTTTTTTTTTTTTTTGTTATTTCTTTTGAGGGTTTTAAATGAATGAAGATTGAAAACTGGAAATAGAAAAATAAACTATAATCTTCACCAAAATAAACAACTATATCATATTTTTAAGTGAAATCACTCCACACTGTTCACTCCCCAAGTGCAGGGTTGTGATGTAGTAATAACTCGGTAAGACCGAGGTCGAATCCCAAGGGACTGAAACTTGTACGTTATCTGAAACTAACTAGAACTAGAACTAGGCTAAGATGAATTCTAAATCAATTAGCAATGGTGGAATATTTGTAGAATAATTAATCTAAAACTTAGGAAACAAATCAGAGATAGGAAACCAGGGATTCAGAGGATCCACTTGTAGAGATCAGGGAGAATTTATGCTTGCATCAAAAATTATGAAAATTACTGAACTGCCGTTGATCTAGTTTTCAAAGAGATGAAAGGAAGATAAATTAGAATGGATTTCATCACCAAACCATGCCCACAGACTATGGCAAACAACAGAATTAAACTAATTACCAACCAATCATATGTATGAAGGTTAAGAAGGGTACCGTCATCCAACCATGCCCAGGAGACTATGGTGAACAACGGGACGTCCTAACGTCATAAACATAAAAGGGATAAGAAAATATTCAAAGCATTGCAGACCCATTGTAATTTCAGTCACAACAGACCATTAAAGACCAAAAATATTTCCATTAAAATCAAACTAAAACCAACTTCAATTCAAAAATTAAAATTAAATTAAAAGCATATAATCTCTCATCTCACTACAAGCTTCACCTCCTAGCCCTAGCTAGGAGGATTTAGCCTGCCATGGATGGGCTCAATCCAAATAAATAAAGAGAAAAAGAAAAGGAAAAGAAAAGGGAAAGAAAAAACCAAGCTCCTCTCTCTCTCCTCTGCCCACGTTGAAACCCAAGCTCGAGCCCTCTGTTCTTCCTCCTAAGACCTTGAATGAATGCTCCCCACGTCCAAAAACCTCTTTTTATAGCTGCTGGAAGGCTGGAGTCAGTGACAGAGTTGTAGCAGGACACGGAGTGCAATTTTCGCAGCCAAGTTCGGTACCATGAAACACGCCACTTTTCTCGCTCAAATTCCAAAGAAATATCGTTTCTTAGTACTTTCTTAGGTCCTCTACATGATAGACGGTTCAGATCTGCCATATGATCAAAGATGGTGGGCCAAAACTGTCCGAAAAAGTCGATTTTCGCGGATGTGCGAAACCTTTCGCACCATTTCGCTGTTGTGGTCGGTGGGCCCCACAGAAGCATTTTCTGGAAAATCCACCCCGTCCATTGGATTCAGAACGAAATTTTAGTCAAGAATGGATGGTTTTGAATGTCCATTGACGTAGCCCAGAGAAGAAATCACAGAAGAATCAGTTTTGAACGTTACCGAGCAGCCCTTTTGTGGCCTCTGTATCTCACACGTGTGCACGCATGGGTGAAAAGTGATAACATGGTTTTGTAGTGCTCGAAGCCCTCTACACAGTGGACGGTTCAGATTTTCCGTACGGTCAATGGGTAGGGCCCACAACCGTCCGCAAAAACGTGCAGCGGTCGGACGCGAAACGGATTTTTTTTTTTTTTTTTTTTTTTTTTAAACAGAGCTCGGGTCAGCGCTTGCTGACCCGTTTTAGAAAGTCGGTGCACTGCGAGAGTGCACCGCCTTTGCATTCGCACACCCCCCATGTGGGGTCCACGGCAGTGTTCTGTTGAAATCCGTTCCGTCCATCCTTTTCACCATATCATTTTAACCGTGTGAACCAAAGTTGAAGCGTATCCAAATAGCAAGTGAGCCCCAAATCAGGGTATTAGGGGCTGATATGTCAGTTGGGGCACTTCCCGAGATCTTCAATGGCTGAAATTTTATATGTACGGTTAATTTATGGTCCTCAGGCGACGTATGAAGTTTCGAGCCGAACGGATGGTGGGAACCTCGTGATCTTGCATTCTGGACGTCCTTCAGGCCACTTGAGCTTCAATTTCTAACTTTTCTCGAATTTCTGACCGTGTATATTTGTCAATCTTGGTCCCCTGGAGTGTGTCCCTTGCCTTTGGCATCATCAGATCGTTAAATCTCAACTTTTAACGTCCTTTTTCCATCCATGCTCATAAAATCACTTTGCCACACAAGAATGAGAAAATGAGCCATTAGACAGCATTATATTCGTAAATGCAGATAATATCTGGGGTCTAATATGCAATATTTGACCCTCAACACAACCCCCAACCAGCATTTTGCTAGTCCCGAGCAAAATATGCGAAAAATAAGTTGAGACTTATATGAAAATTTCTGTAAAGCCGAATGATTTTTGAGAAATAATCCAGTCGTTAGAATTCTACGATTCATGAATATTGGGCATTATTTTCTCCTGAACTCAAGCGCACGGTAGACTTCATAATCAAGTGTAAAGTATCAATCCATCAATTAGAAAAATTTTAAACATTGAGATCCATGGATGTATAGTCTAATCTCGGCTTATCATCATTAAGAGATCCAATCGTCAATTTCATGAAATCATTGGTAACCGACAAGAAAATTCATGATAACTAAAACCTAATCCAAAACTTGCCTCATAGATTAGCCTATTAACTTTTGATTTTTCTATTCAAAGTAATGCCAAGGAAGGGGAATCAAATCCTCACCTATAAGGAGCAAACCTATGGTGAAGATCGTACACCTGACTCCTTTTAGATATCATTCATGGGGAATTAACTCCACACCTATAGGGAGCAAACCTATGGTGAAGATTAATTATCCAACCTTTCCAATTTTTATACCATGATGGCAAGATATTTCAGGCTGGTTCCTTTCGTGCTTAGTGATTACCAAATTAACCCTTTAATATCAGACTGAAGTCTTAATGTGTAAGCAAGACGTGTCCTGAAATCATGATTCAATCAATGTTTACAACTTCTAATCATGGATTAATAATTCACTTAACTATGAAATCTAACAGATACGGAATCCAAGAGTCATAAATTCACCATTATGTACCTTGAAAATCTAAATTAGGGGTATCTGTCAAAATCACTGCGAATTCATAAAAATTTTCAGAAAAATTTAAATTTTTTTTTCACAATTGTTGCTCAAGACCAAGAAAATACTGATTAGGTTAAAAAATTTTTTCACAATTGTTGCTCAAGACCAAGAAAATACTGATTAGGTTACCTAATTTCCCACCCCCAACCTAAAATCTACATTGTCCTCAATGTAAAAGATATGAGCATGCAATGCACATGGGACAATGAAAGTAAATGAGAAGTGATGGGAAGATAGTACCTGAATAACGAAGCAAGAGAGTTTCCAATAGATCACGGCATGGAAGCTTGTTAGCATGAGAGAGAAAGCAGAACAAAAATAACAAAAATAAAATCCTACCTATACCACTTTCGCAGGTGCTCTCGATTGCATTTAGCGTATGCGACAAGCCTTTAAACCCCTAGGTTACCCCTAGAGGACGAGTTGTAGTCTCGTGAGGGTTTGCAGTTATGTTACCCACAAACATTGAATCATCTACTAAAGAATGAAAAGGAATAAAAAAAGCTGGGTTGCCTCCCAGGAGCGCTAAATTTACCGTCTTCAGCCAGACAAATAAAACAACTATCCTAGACCTATGAAAGCGATAAACCTACCTATACCTCCATCAGACTAGGAGATCAGTCCTGGTAAACAGGAGTAGTTAGAGGCATGAACATGTCCTCTGAATCAAATGTCTCAACAAATGGTTTTAATCGATGTCCATTTACTTTAAACTCCTTGCCATTGTCGGGATCTCTTATCTCGACGGCCCCATGAGGATAAGCAGTAACAACAATGTAAGGGCCGGTCCAACGAGATCGAAGCTTACCCGGAAAGAGATGTAGTCGAGAGTCATACAAGAGGACTTTCTGACCTGGCGTGAATGATTTCCGTAGAATATGTTGATCATGAAACGCCTTCATCCTGTCCTTGTAAATTCTCGAGTTTTCGTACGCATCGTTCCGGATTTCTTCAAGTTCATTTAACTGAAGTTTGCGTAGCGAGCCAGCGTTGTCCAGATTGAAATTCAGATTTTTGATCGCCCAGTATGCTTTATGTTCCAATTCCACCGGCAAGTGACAGGCTTTCCCATAGACAAGTTTAAAGGGAGATGTTCCAATAGGAGTTTTGAAAGCAGTACGGTACGCCCATAAGGTATCTGTCAATCGGATTGACCAGTCCTTACGATCAGGGTTAACCGTTTTCTCTAGGATATGTTTGATCTCTCTATTGGAAATCTCAGCTTGTCCACTTGTTTGTGGATGGTATGGGGTGCTCACCTTATGCGAGATACCGTATTTTTTCATTAAACTCTCGAATGGTCTATTGCAGAAGTGTGAGCCCCCGTCACTAATGATGGCTCGAGGTGTTCCGAACCGCGACAGGATATTTTCTCTCAAAAATTTAATGACCGTGCGATGGTCATTTTTGCGGCACGGAATTGCTTCGACCCATTTAGTGACATAGTCTAAGGCGAGCAAAATATACAGATTTCCAAAAGATTGGGGGAATGGTCCCATGAAATCAATGCCCCAACAATCAAATGCTTCTATAATAAGGATGGGATTCAAAGGCATCATATTTCGACGGGACAATGCTCCCAATTTTTGACAACGCTCACAAGCTTTGCAAAACTCATGAGTGTCCCTGAACATAGTGGGCCAGTAGAAGCCACACTGTAAAATCTTGGCCGTGGTCTTTTTAGCAGAAAAGTGACCACCACAGGCCTGTGAATGACAGAAGGAGATGACACTCTGATGCTCATCGTCTGGTACGCATCTCCTTAAGATTTGGTCTGGGCAATATTTAAACAAATATGGATCATCCCAGAAAAAGTTACGCACCTTGGTAAAGAATTTCTTCTTATCTTGTGACGTCCAGTGTGTCGGTATGGCACATGTAGCAAGATAATTAGCAATATCAGCGAACCAAGGTGAATGGGAGACTCTAAACAGTTGTTCATCAGGGAACATGTCATTGATATGGGTCGCCTCAAGGGAATCCGAGGTATTAAGGCGAGAAAGATGATCGGCCACTACGTTCTCTACTCCCTTTTTATCTTTAATTTCCAAATCAAATTTTTGGAGTAGAAGGATCCATCGTATCAGGCGGGGCTTAGAATCATTCTTAGAAAGAAGATACTTAAGTGCCGCGTGATCTGTGTAAATGATGATCTTGGATCCGATCAGGTAGGACCTAAATTTGTCCAAAGCGAACACTACGGCTAAGAGTTCCTTTTCCGTAGTCGAGTAGTTCACTTGGGCAGGATTTAGAGTCCTACTTGCGTAGTGAATAACGTAAGGCCGCTTATCTTTTCTCTGGCCTAGAACCGCTCCAAGAGCATAATCAGAGGCGTCGCACATAAGTTCAAAAGGAAGACTCTAGTCAGGTGGCTGCATGATAGGTGCAGTGGTTAGCATGCCCTTAAGCTTAGTGAAAGCTTCTTGGCACTACTCAGTCCACTCGTATGGTGTATCCTTTTGAAGAAGATTACATAAAGGACGAGAGAGGAGACTAAAATCCTTTATGAATCGTCTGTAAAAGCCTGCGTGTCCTAAGAAGGATCGCACATCTCTGATGTTCTTGGGTGGAGGTAGGTTAGAGATAAGATCGATTTTTGCCTTATCTACCTCGATTCCTTTGGACGAGATGATATGCCCAAGGACAATTCCCTTTTGAACCATAAAATGACACTTCTCCCAGTTAAGTACCAAATTTTTTTCTTCACATCTTTTCAGCACACATTTAAGACTTGCTAAGCATTCGCTGAAAGATGAACCAAAAACAGAGAAATCGTCCATGAAGACCTCTAGATATTTCCCCACCATGTCAGAAAAGATACTCGTCATGCATCGCTGAAAGGTGGCAGGGGCATTACATAACCCGAATGGCATCCTTCTGTAAGCAAAGGTGCCATAGGGACATGTAAATGTGGTCTTTTCCTGATCCTCAGGGGCGATTTCAATCTGATTATAACCTGAATACCCATCAAGGAAACAATAATAGGAATGACCAGCTAGCCTTTCCAGGATTTGATCAATGAAGGGCAAAGGAAAGTGGTCTTTCCTTGTGACGGTATTCAGCTTTCTGTAGTCAATGCACATTCTCCAACCAGTAGTAACTCTGGTTGGCACGAGTTCATTATTGGCATTGGCTACGATGGTGATCCCGGACTTCTTAGGAACCACCTGAGTTGGACTCACCCATTGACTATCGGATATAGGGTATATGATCCCCACCTCCAATAGTTTGAAAACCTCGGCCTTAACCACTTCCTTCATGTTTGGATTTAGTCTACGTTGTGATTGCCGAACAGCCTTTGCATTGTCCTCAAGATATATACAGTGAGTACAAATCGATGGGTTAATTCCCTTGAGGTCCGCTATCGTCCATCCAAGAGCTCCCTTATGCTCAATGAGAGTAGATATCAGCATACTCTCCTGTTCTTTCTCCAGGTGGGCAGAGATCACCACCGGATATGTCTCATCTTGACCTAAATAGACATATTTTAAATCAGAGGGCAAAGGTTTTAGGTCAAGCTTCGGTGGCTTGAGGTTAGACGGTAGAGGCACTACATAAGTTTGGGGCAATTCTTCAATGTGTGGCCTCCACCGGTTAACTTCAAGTACCGGTGCAGTATCAAGCATGGCACACGTCTCCCTAATTATATCATCATCAAGATCATGAGAGTGGGCCAGGCACGTCTCTAGAGGATCAGAGGATAAGGTGAGAGATGTTCTATTTTCCACAAAAGAATCAATCATGTTAACATCGTGGAAATCGTCATCATCCTCTGAGTTGCTGCCGTTATTGAAAAAGATATTCGATTCCAATGTCAAATTTCCAAAGGACATAGTCATGACACCATTCCTGCAATTGATAATTGCATTTGAAGTAGACAGGAATGGGCGACCAAGAATGACGGGAATCTGAGTGCTCGTGTCGTTGATGGGTTCGGTGTCCAAGATGATAAAATCAACAGGGTAGTAGAATCTATCCACCTGGACCAACACATCCTCGATGATCCCTCTTGGTATACGAACAGAACGATCAGCAAGTTGTAGTGTGGTTCGAGTGGGTTTTAATTCACCCAACCCTAACTGTTGGTATACCGAATAGGGAATCAGATTGACGCTCGCTCCTAAGTTAAGAAGTGCGTGATCAATTCGATAGTTTCCGATTACACATGATATGGTTGGGCAACCGGGATCTTTGAATTTCTGCGGCACATCTTGTTTTAGGACGGCACTCACTTTCTCAGTCAAGGAGATTTTCTTTTGAACACTTTTCCGTCGTTTGGTAGTACATAAGTCCTTTAGAAATTTAGCATATAAAGGAATCTGTTTTACAACATCAAGCAGAGGAATATTGACTTTTACTTGTTTCAACACCTCTAGGATATCCTGAGAGTTAGAGAGACGTTTTGGTTCAACCAACTGTTGGGGAAACGGAGCAACTGGCTTCTCTAGAGGTTCCGGTTCAAATTTTTGTGGGGCGCCAATAGATCCATCATTGTTGTCCTCTTCTGGTTCTTGAGGCTTTTCGGGCCTAACCGGAAGGGTTTTATCAATAACATCCCCACTCCTAAGAGTGGTGATGGATTTAGCGTGCCCCATTTGATTTGAAGAGCTGGGATCACCTGTCTCGTATTGCGGTTTCGGATTAGGGAGTGATTGTGCAGGGAGCATCCCTTTTTCCATAGCCGTCATACGTGAATCTATTTTTTGCATAAAATCTGAAATTCCTTGCATTGTCCGAGCCAGCTCTTGTATGGAGAATTGAACCGATTCTTCTTGAGGTTTCCCCTGATTTGAATTTTGATTGAAGAAACCTTGAGGGGTAGCAGTTTGTCCGTTCCTCCAACTAAAATTCGGATGATTTTTCCAGCCAGGATTGTATGTATTAGAGGGTGGTCCATTGAAAGGTCTTTGATAGTTATTTACGGCATTAGATTGTTCATTCAATACTTCTCGAAAGGCAGGTATTGAAGGACAATTTTCAGTAGTATGAATGTTGCAATCACAGATGCCGCAAACACTTTCATTAACCTTTTCCTTCCTTCCTTCCATGGCCTCAAATTTTCTGGTGAGATTGGCCACCTTAGCGTTAAGATCATTATCCTCTTTCAGGAGATATATTCCTCCTTTTTTCCTTGAATGAGTCGGCCTAGACCTGGTGTTCATTCTTGGGTAATAGTCCCATGATTGTGTTTTTTCCGCGAGACTATCGAGGTAATCCCATACCTCGTCGACATTTTTATTTATGAATTCTCCGTTACACATTGTCTCGACCATTTGGCGCATGGAAGATGTTAGCCCATCATAGAAAAAATTTGTAATGCGCCATATTTCAAAGCCATGTTGTGGGCATGCATTAACTAGATCCTTGAACCTTTCCCAACATTGGAAGAATGTTTCATCTTCCTTTTGGGCAAAGTTCATGATTGCTCTCCTGAGGGTAATTGTCTTATGATGTGGGAAAATTTTCTTTATAAATTCCCTCTGCATATCATTCCATGTGCCAATGGATCTAGGACGCAATGAATGTAACCACGTCTTGGCTTTTTCTTTCAAGGAGAATGGAAAGAGTTTCAGCCTAATAGTATCCTCAGATACATTAGGAAAGTATAAGGTGCCTATGATTTCATCGAACTCTTTCAGATGCAAATATGGTTCTTCAGACTCAAGCCCATGGAACTTAGGAAGGAGTTAGATAACCCCTGGCTTGATGTCCATATGTCCTGTATTCTCAGGAAAAATCATGCATGAGGGCGTACTCACCCCCGCCGGTTGTAAATAATCTCATAAAGTATGAGGCGGGGGTGCCTGATGCACCTCATTCTCATCATGTACTTCCTCAACCCCTGGTTGGGGTAGTGCTTGAGGTTGATTTTCAGCCATAACTTCCTCTAACTCAGGAGAATTCAAGTGGTGTCTAGTCCTGCGATGGACAGTCAACCCCTCAACTAATCCTCCTTCAGTCACGAGCCGTCGAGTGTTATCGCGTGCCCAATGGGGCATAAAACACACTCAGCCCTCAAATTCTAATTTAAACCTAAAAAAAGAGGAAGAAGAAATCTAGAAAATAAAAGGGAAAGATGGAAAGAAGTTACCAAATTTGGAATCCTAGGTTAAGAATCTGCAAAACAAAACAAAATAAGTTAGTTTCTAAGAATAGAAAGTCTTAATTAAGAGTAAACTAATTTCTAGAAAAAAAAGAAAAAATTCTAAAGAAAGAGAAATTGGAAAGAGCTTACTAAATTAGAAGTTTCCTACAAAACAGAAAAAAATTAGGTTAGTTCTAAAAATCAGATAGAATGAAGAATAGTAAGTTTCTAACGTTAGGAAAAATTTCTAACAAGGAAAATAACTACTTCTAAACCTAGAATTAAAAATTCTAAAGAAAATCTAATCTTAAACTAATCCCAAAACTAATTAATTTCAGAAAAACGTAGCCGACAGTCCCCGGCAACGGCGCCAAAAACTTGTTCACTCCCAAAGTGCAGGGTTGTGATGTAGTAATAACTCGGTAAGACCGAGGTCGAATCCCAAGGGACTGAAACTTGTACGTTATCTGAAACTAACTAGAACTAGAACTAGGCTAAGATGAATTCTAAATCAATTAGCAATGGTGGAATATTTGTAGAATAATTAATCTAAAACTTAGGAAACAAATCAGAGATAGGAAACTAGGGATTCAAAGGATCCACTTGTAGAGATCAGGGAGAATTTATGCTTGCATCAAAAATTATGAAAATTACTGAACTGCCGTTGATCTAGTTTTCAAAGAGATGAAAGGAAGATAAATTAGAATGGATTCCATCACCAAACCATGCCCACAGACTATGGCAAACAACAGAATTAAACTAATTACCAACCAATCATATGTATGAAGGTTAAGAAGGGTACCGTCATCCAACCATGCCCAGGAGACTATGGTGAACAACGGGACGTCCTAACGTCATAAACATAAAAGGGATAAGAAAATATTCAAAGCATTGTAGACCCATTGTAATTTCAGTCACAACAGACCATTAAAGACCAAAAATATTTCCATTAAAATCAAACTAAAACCAACTTCAATTCAAAAATTAAAATTAAATTAAAAGCATATAATCTCTCATCTCACTACAAGCTTCACCTCCTAGCCCTAGCTAGGAGGATTTAGCCTGCCATGGATGGGCTCAATCCAAATAAATAAAGAGAAAAAGAAAAGGAAAAGAAAAGGGAAAGAAAAAACCAAGCTCCTCTCTCTCTCCTCTGCCCACGTTGAAACCCAAGCTCGAGCCCTCTGTTCTTCCTCCTAAGACCTTGAATGAATGCTCCCCACGTCCAAAAACCTCTTTTTATAGCTGCTGGAAGGCTGGAGTCAGTGACAGAGTTGTAGCAGGACACGGAGTGCAATTTTCGCAGCCAAGTTCGGTACCATGAAACACGCCACTTTTCTCGCTCAAATTCCAAAGAAATATCGTTTCTTAGTACTTTCTTAGGTCCTCTACATGATAGACGGTTCAGATCTGCCATATGATCAAAGATGGTGGGCCAAAACTGTCCGAAAAAGTCGATTTTCGCGGATGTGCGAAACCTTTCGCACCATTTCGCTGTTGTGGTCGGTGGGCCCCACAGAAGCATTTTCTGGAAAATCCACCCCGTCCATTGGATTCAGAACGAAATTTTAGTCAAGAATGGATGGTTTTGAATGTCCATTGACGTAGCCCAGAGAAGAAATCACAGAAGAATCAGTTTTGAACGTTACCGAGCAGCCCTTTTGTGGCCTCTGTATCTCACACGTGTGCACGCATGGGTGAAAAGTGATAACATGGTTTTGTAGTGCTCGAAGCCCTCTACACAGTGGACGGTTCAGATTTTCCGTACGGTCAATGGGTAGGGCCCACAACCGTCCGCAAAAACGTGCAGCGGTCGGACGCGAAACGGATTTTTTTTTTTTTTTTTTTTTTTTTTTAAACAGAGCTCGGGTCAGCGCTTGCTGACCCGTTTTAGAAAGTCGGTGCACTGCGAGAGTGCACCGCCTTTGCATTCGCACACCCCCCATGTGGGGTCCACGGCAGTGTTCTGTTGAAATCCGTTCCGTCCATCCTTTTCACCATATCATTTTAACCGTGTGAACCAAAGTTGAAGCGTATCCAAATAGCAGGTGAGCCCCAAATCAGGGTATTAGGGGCTGATATGTCAGTTGGGGCACTTCCCGAGATCTTCAATGGCTGAAATTTTATATGTACGGTTAATTTATGGTCCTCAGGCGACGTATGAAGTTTCGAGCCGAACGGATGGTGGGAACCTCGTGATCTTGCATTCTGGACGTCCTTCAGGCCACTTGAGCTTCAATTTCTAACTTTTCTCGGATTTCTGACCGTGTATATTTGTCAATCTTGGTCCCCTGGAGTGTGTCCCTTGCCTTTGGCATCATCAGATCGTTAAATCTCAACTTTTAACGTCCTTTTTCCATCCATGCTCATAAAATCACTTTGCCACACAAGAATGAGAAAATGAGCCATTAGACAGCATTATATTCGTAAATGCAGATAATATCTGGGGTCTAATATGCAATATTTGACCCTCAACACACACTCACACAACCATATCATCTCCTCAAGTGTAACCTCATCATATAGTCTATCAATCGTATCACATTCTCAAGTGGATCCACCACACCAACTGGTTAAACAACTATATCATATCCTCAAGTGCAACCTCATCACACAGTCCATAAAGTGTTTCACATTCTCAAGCGGAACCACATCACGCTATCACACAACTATATCATATGTATCCTCAAGTGCAATCTCATCATCTAGTCCTTCAACTGTATCATATTCTCAAGTGGAATCACATCACACTATCGTCTCAGTCATGTCATGCACTCAACTGCAACGTAATCACATAGTCCATCAATCATATCATATCCTCAAGTGTAACCACATCACATTATCATAAGACCATATCATATCCTCAGGTGCAAACTCATCACGCTATCTATCAATTGTATCACATTCTCAAGTAGATATATACCTCATCACACTATCATACTACCATACCACATCCTTAAGTACAACTCCATCATGTTGTCCATCAACTGTATCACATTCTTAAGTGAACACATCACACTCACACAATAGATATGTGGTTTTTCACTGTGACATTATTTCAAAGGGAAACAACAATAGCTCACCTTGAAAAGCCAGAAAGTTGATTTTAGCTCAATCTATGGTTTGCATAAAGTGGATCTCATCATTGTGGAGTTTCTTTTGGTAGTGTTTATTTACTATGTGAAATCAATTGCAGGACTTATCAAGGTGCAAGGAAAGATTGTTAACCCTTAAAGCCATGCAGGGGCAAGGAGGCTATCCACAACTAGATCTGGACATAACTCACCTTGAAAAGGAAATTGAGTTATATTCACTGGAGAAGCTGTTTCATGAAGCTCAAATGATGGAATGGTAAATGAGAAGGCTCCATCTCCTTTTCAAATAGGTATTCTCTCTCTGTATATTTGATCACTTTAATGTTAATGCATTAATCTGTCTAACTTATTTGGAAAGTGGTTGTGAACTATGGACTGTGGTAAATGAGAAGGCTCCATCTCCTCTTTTTCTATGTTGTTGTGAACTATGGACTTGCATTTGATCACTTTAATGTTAATGCATTAACATTGAAAAGGTGCTTTTTTTATTCCGTCCTTTACTTCTTTCAGAGTACATTTGGAGTTGGTTCCTTTTTTTTGCAAAGGCTGGAAGTTGAGTTCCTTTCTTTAATGGAAAGATTGGATTTTGGTAGCTGCTTTTAATCAGTTCGAGTTCGAGGAACTTGAATAATTTCCTTTTCAATCCTAACCAGAAAAGAATATATATATTTTTTTCCTTTTATAAATTTATTAGTATTATTATTATTATTATTATTGTAGCTACTTCTTGAATTCCTAATGCTTTGTGTGAGTGGTTAGGGTATCCTAATCCAGAGTCTGCCAGGTCCCATACCCTCCACATCGATTTGTGCATGAAAGCGGCACTTTTATGCTTAGTCACAATTTTGAAAGTTTTCTAAAAAGAAAATAGTTCAAAATTGCGATTATTTAGAAGAAAATGTTACTTTTGTTATGGAAGTTTGATGTAGAGGATATCAGAGATGGGAAGTCTTTTACTTGATTGATATGGAATTAGTTGGATACTTTGAAAATTGTATGGAGGCAGATTGTAAATCTTTTGGGTCTGTGTATCTTCTTTCAATATGCTTCAGTCCACTTGATCTATTTGATGATATAGATATACCAATGTAGAGAAAATCTTCTTTTCTTTTTTGGTAAATTGAAAATCATTATATACCCACTTTATCATTTATAATATCTGGACTGCAACATTTCAATATGTAAGGGGAACTTGGTGCAAATGCTATATTAGCTGTGTCAATTGTTGCTTGTCAAATGTTATACCCAAAACTCATGTGGGCTATTACACCACATGAAACAATGTGGATTGAATGCCTAGCAGTGACAAAAGTTTCGTATCAGGATAATATTTGTTCCTATGGTTTATTTAAGCGATAATAATTCTATTTATTTTTCTGTTGTCTAGTCATGTAGGTCTACAAATGTGCATTCAAAATTAGTATTCCTCATTTTTAAAATCACTTTATTGGATGATGAATTATGAGATCCTTGACCGAGGGTGTGCACAATATACTTAGATTTTGAGGGGACTGCAGTAGTTTGGTATTTGTTATCTGTAGCATTGATGTTGGACAGTGATGGTCTTACAGTCTATATAAGTTTATTGATATTCTTAGATATGAGAAGATAAATTGCTTCATTACATTTTTTGTGCAAGAAATTGCTTCACATCTGGGCTTTCCTGATGGTTCTGTAAGCCACTATGGTCTGGATGTTGATTTTAAGAGTGTGTTATTAATGGCTAACATTGTTCTTTATGGTTCCTTTGAAGTACCCATCATTGCTCCTGACTTGGCTAGCATAAAAAGATATGTGAGTTTAGTGCCATTTAAACTCATCCTTGTTTCCTTCACATTTACATGACTGAAGTTCGCAATTTTTTATTTATATTTATTAAAAAACCCGTCTTAATATAGGTTGTTAATGGAGTCCATGGTTTGATTTTTCAAGCACGTGAATCTGAGACGATAGTGTAGAGCTTTCTCGATTTTAGTATCGGACATGAAGCTGTTTAAATTTTCTCATGTAGTTGCTTACTCTGGAAAGTTACTTGTTAGGAACATACTAGCATCAGAGTATATAATGGGCTATGCAAAGCTTTTAGAAAATGTACTTCAATTTCCATCAAATTCCATGCTCCCCAGGTCCATTTCTCAGCTTCAAAAATATAATTGGGAATGGAATTTGTTCAGGAAGAAATCATATGAGAGAGGCACGAGCGAACAATGAAGCCAAAACTGAGCTTGCGAGTCATTTGAGAGAAGCTGGGGAGCGAGAAGCTACCCTTGTTCAAGCACTTGAATAAATGAGGCAGACTCTTAGAACAGAGCGGCAGGTATTTATTAAATCCTGATTCTTGGCCCGTAATTTCACTGAGTAACAAAAAATGATTCATTTGTTGGTTTGCTGTTGTGGGCAGTTTTAAGAGAGGACATGGTTCGAAGAGACATTGATGATCTTCAAAGATTGGGTGGTATGCAACAACAAAAAGATTAAAATTGTAGTAATTTCCTGTTTTTTGCTGATCTTATATCTTTTTTTTTTTTTTTTTGCTGGTAAAAGTCTCTGTTATAGCATTTGGTTGCATCAAATGGCCAAAGGTACATTTGGTTGCATCATGATCATCATCACCATAACCTTGTCCCATCTATTTGATGTTGGCTTTCTGACAGTTATCATGGTTGGTTGGCAAAAGTTTGACAACCAGCAAACCAGTGCCACCTGAGATTAGTACTTTTATGTGGACTAGGGACAAAAGTTTGACATCCAGCAAACCAATGCCACTTGACATCAAGCCTCCTTTAGCCCTATCCACATATTGGTTGGCATGTCGCTACTTTTTATCTATTTAGTAACTTTTAATATTTTCTACTTATAAAGTCGCCAAATAAATATTGGCAAGAAATTAGAGCTGTTCAGGCAATGCATGAAGTGGCAACTAGCTAATTTCATTTTTTTGCTGACATTGTTGTAGGAGGCAGCCATGATACGATTGGATATGAGTGAATATATGGAGCAACAAAGAAAGTAGTTGGCAAGATTAAAGTGAAAGGTTAGTTTTCAATGGTATAAACTGAATGTGGGTGCTAATTGATGAATTTTTAGGGATTCTATGCCCACTTTTTAGTCTTAAGCACAACCTATGAAGTGATATGAGCTTAGTTATAGGAACTTTCTGCTCAAGATGCCACTCCTGCTTCCTTTCCCATTCGAAGTTGTGCTACTACAATTTTCTTTTTTCTAAGAATTTCAGCCACTGTGGTATTGGATGCTCCAAGCCTGGTCATATGGAGAACTTTGTCTTGGTTTTTAATTAATTGTGGGCTTTTCTATTATATTATTGTTCTTTCTAGAGAATGTGCAAATGAAGTGGTGAGCTTTCACAATTTTTGCTTCAGTTATTTTCTCTAGGAATGCAACTATAGAGGGATTTAACTCTTGGAATTACTAGAAGATGCTCATACCAGACATGGACTACTGGGCTATAATGGTATGATGCATATAGGCTTCTTCTCTTTTCTTTTGTAGGTTATTAAAAAGAAAAAAAAATGTCATTCCTGTTACTTCTGATCAACTACTAGAGGTTATAAAAAGTGTCTCAAAATTTCAAGTCTTCATTGTATTATAAATTAGAGGTACAATTCATCTACAGTGGAATGATGGCCGCACACATTGATGAAACGATGGCCATTTATATTAATTTTCTTTTTTGGATGATTATTAGAGTAAATTGGTGTAGAGTGAGAGTCCTTAACATAATTTCTTTTTTCAAGAAGTGTATGCTCAAAGTAATATAAAATCTTGAGAACTCATTGATGTACGTGTAGTTCAACCAGGTCCTTTCAATTGGCCTGGCCTCTTGAGTCCAAAATTGAACTATTACATTACCAACCTAGAAACTTTCTTCTGACAGTTCACTTGGACTGCAAAATCAAAATACCAATTTTCTGTATTGACTTCTAAAAATATTGAATTAGAATTATAAGCTAGCAAATAATTGGATGCATCTCATGCTTATCTACTCTCATTGTTCAAATCTGAAATATCAAATAAATGAATATTAAAAATTAGATATATAAAAATAAACTATAATCTTTCCCAAAATAAACAACCTTGTTGCATTCTCAACCGGAACTACATTACAGTATCGCACAAACATATCACATCCTTAAGTGCAACCTCATCAAATAGTCCATCAATCGTATTACAATCTCAAGTGGAACAAGCACATCACACTGTCACACAATCATATCACATCCTCAAGTGCAATATCATCACATAGTCCATCAACTATTTCACATTCTCAACTGTAACACCATCGCATTATCACACTACCATATCATATCCTCAAGCGCAACATCACCACATAGTCCATCAACCGTATCACATTTTCAAGTGGAATCACATCACACTGTCACACAACCATATCATATCCTCAAATGCAATCATCACATAATCCATCAACCCTATCACATTCTTAAGTGGATATACCTCATCACACTATCACCCAACTATATCATATCCTCATGTGTAATCTCATCACATAATTTATAAACCGTATTACATTTTTAAGTTGATATACTCACACTATCACACAACTATATCATATCCTTAAGTACAATCTCATCATATAACCCATCAAACATATCATATTCTCTAGTGTAACCACATTACACTATCACTCAACTATATTATATCCTCAAGTGTAACCTCTTCATATAGTTCGACCTCTTCACATAGTTCATTAACCGTATTACATTCTCAAGTGGAGCCACATCAAACTATCACACAACCATATCATAAATCTTCAAGTACAATCCCATCAAATACTCTATCAACCGTATCACATTCTCAAGTGAAACTACTTTACATTGTCATACAATTGTATCATATCCTCAAGTTTAACATCATCATATAGTCATTCAATCATATGACATTATTCAATTTGGAACCACTTCACATTGTCACACAATCATATCATATCCTAAAGTGTAACTAATCACATAGTTCATCAATCGTATTATATTTCCAAGTGTAACCACATCGTACTATCACACAACCATATTATATCCTCAAGTGCAACCTCATCACATAGTCCATTAACCGTATGACATTATCAAGTGGAACCACTTCACACTTTCACACAATCATATCATATCCTCAAGTCTCTTTTCTTGTGGTGTGTTGAAGTTGTGCATAAATTTAGTTTTAGAAACGATGAGCATTTAATATGTAAGATGAATTTAATGAAATCTTGGGGTCAATTTGGTTAGCTTTTAATCAGCCCTTTGGTTAGATTTTTTATGTGAATTTCAATGCGTGTCAATGCTGTAGGTGTATAGGATCTGGGGTCCATTTGGTTAGCTTTTAATCAATCTAGTTGTTCTTGAAACTTCTCACTTTCCATACCAAAGATGACATGATGAAATATGAGAATGTAAAATGGTGATTTCTAGTTGTTTAGTCTCTTGCTGCAGCATAAATCGATATCGAAAATATACTTGGAACCCAAACTATTTTCAAAAATGTTGCCCATACTAACCTAACATGTACAGAAAATCATTTAACAATATAAGACTGATTCATTATATCACAGCTTCACAGGAAGTTAAGAAACAAACTAGTTCCCTCAAGGCCACTTGGAACAGGCATGAATCCCCTTTGCTTATCATTTGTTGAAATGAAATTGGCATTTGAGTAATGACTTGATTTGCACAAACTTTATATTTAATGTAGAAAGCAAATATCAGCCCAATGAGATGCCATTGCAGTGTATGTTACATGGGTTGTGTTTTACTTTGGTTGGATGCTTGAGAATAACATATCTGTTTATAATTATCATTAGTTGATGGATTTTAGGATATTTTCTATTTGAATTCTGAGTTGAATGAGAAAAGTTTTTGATGAGTTGCAAAGATGATTATTGAATTTAGGATTTTATGAGTTTTGGATTGGGATTAATGTAGACATGATGGTTTTATTTTATTTTGATTGGTAATGCCTTTATTTTTCAAAATGCATGATGAGTTGGTTTCTGTACCATCATGATAACTATGTATTTCTATTTAGTTGTTTTTTAAAAAAAAATAAAATCTGTTTGCAACCATATATTTTTGTTCCCCAAAAGTCCTTCAAGGTTTGATTTATCATCCTGAGTTGTTTGTAGTTTTGTTGACAACTTTTACTGAATGCAGGGATTTTATCCTCATTTGACAAAAAAAATTTAGGGCACTGAATTTCACCGTTTAAAAAAAATAAAAAATCAGGGCATTGATTTTGGCATTAATTTTACAGATGTGGTTTATTCCTTATATATCTAGCATAGTTCTTGATCTCCATTACAAATATCTATAGATAGTTCTTTTTTCTTTTTCTTTTTCTTTTTCTTTTTTTTTTTTTTTTTTTTTTTTGGGGGGGGGGGGGGGGGGGGGGGGCTATTTTGTTTTGCAGGATTTAGGCCGAAATGAATGAGAGTTGAATCGATAGACTTATTCTTTTTTAAAAAAAAAAAATGTATTTGGAACCATTTAACTTATTATTGTAAATATTATTTTAATATTTATTTTGAGGGCTGTCTAATGATGGCTATAGCCGAGCTCAGATTTGATGGATCTTTCCTTTAAGGAACTCACAAATCCTCATTACATGCCCATTTTACGACTATTACGAGTCATGATTAGGCCTGAATTACAGGAATTGTTACGCTTGACTTCTACAATTTAATGAATATACAAAAGGTTATATGCATGGCCGAAACTACCTTCCATTAATATTAGTTTTTACAAAGGACAAAACTAGCATATTTTCTACAAGTACTTTTTCGGGAGTTAACAACTGTGAAAATACTGATTCGAGTGTGGCAACAAAATTGACAATGGAATTTATATAATATTATCTTTTAAATTTAAATATGTAAAAAAAAATGTAGGTTACAATCAAATATTATAAACATTGGGCTGCACATATACAGACCTCTTACTGATACTTCCACATGCCTTTAATGAAGCTTATAAAAGTGATGGTAAATCTTACCTATAGGAGTGTTCAGCACAACCGTCGATAAAAGTCTTTGATCACCAGTAAAGCCTTTACCGATGACTCTTTTGTCGGCGCATGCCTGATCACCGAGAAAGGCTTTACCTACGGTTTAATCGCCGATAAAGGCCAGTTTTCTTGTAGTAACTCCTTTTACCGAATGCCTTGGAAATTGGTGAATGATTTCTGAATTGGGCTGGAATTGAAATTTTGAATATGATAAATGGATTTGAAATGCACATAGAAAATTTTATTTTTTCAAGTTAACTTGTAGAGGGTATTTTGGGGTAAGTAATTATTATCATATTTATCAATATTCCGGGCTATTTAAATTTATCTACTTTTAACTCACTCTCCCTTACCCATGCACTACTATTACAATTCTAAGGGAATGCTCTATAGCAAGAAAAACAAAATTCACTTCCGAAAGGCCTGATCTTATGTTTGTAGGAGCAAGATGTATGATGTTTGCATGACAACCCATGAAATGTGTACTGTAACTAATAACTAGTTGAGATTGATGACTTAGATTATTAGAAGGCATCCCAATGCAGGTAAGATAAATAATTTTTTACATTTTTTTATAGGGTTGAAAATTTTTCAAATATAAATAAAAGAAGTGATAGACACCATGTAAGAAAGTACAATCTATATCAGAATAGGTGCATGCATCTGTGGAAGTGATACAGTTGATGGACTATGTGATGAAATTATACTTAAGATGTTGATATAATATTGCCCCGGTATGATAGGGTTACACTTGAGAATGTGATACAGTTAATGGACTAAGTGATGAGGTTACCCTTTAAGATATGATGTAATTGTGTAATAGTGTGAAGTGGTTCTACTTGAGGATATGATATGGTTGATAGATATATTATGAGGTTGTGCTTGAGGATGTGATATGGTTGTGTGACAATGTGATATGATTCCACTTGAGAATATGATATGATCATTGTACTATGTGATGAGGTTGTACTGGATGATATGATATGGTTGTGTGATAGTATGATGTGGTTATATTTCAGAATATGATATAGTTGGTATACATGTGATCATTAGGTTACACATATGCATATGATATGATTATGTGACAGTGTGAAGTGGTTCCGGATTAAAGAATGTGATATGGTTGATGAACTATTTGCGCTTGAGAATATGATATGATTGTGTTATAGTATGATAAATGATTTTCACTTGGGAATGTGATATGATTGATGGACTATGTTATGATGTTGAATTATTCAAAATTGTGTGACAGTGTAATCATGTTACACTTGAAAATATGATTTAATTGATGGACTTGAGGTTACGCTTAAGGATATGATATTGTAGTGCGACAATGTGATGATGTTATACTTGAGAATAAAAGAAATTGAAGAACTATGCGATGAGGTTATACTTGAGTATATAATATGTGGTTGTGTGAGTGTAATGTGTCCACTTAAGAATGTGATACGGTTGATGGACAACGTGATGGAGTTATACTTAAGGATGTGGTATAGTAGTGTAATAGTATGATGAGACATATATCCACTTGAAAATGTGATGCGAATGATGGATAGCGTAATGAGTTTGCACTTGACGATATGATATGGTTGTATGATAATGTGATGTGGTTACACTTGAGGATATGATATAGTTGATGGACTATGTGATTAGGTTGCACTTGAGCACATGACATGGTTGAGATGATAGTGTGATGTGATTACACTTGAGAATATGATACAGTTAATGGACTATATGATGAGGTTGCACTTGAGGATGCATATGATATGGTTGTGTGATAGTATGATGTGGTTTCGTTTGAGAATGTGAAACACTTTATGGATTGTGTGATGAGGTGACACTTGAAGATATGACATGATTGTTTAACAGTTGGTGTGGTGGATCCACTTAAGAATGTGATACGATTAATAGACTATATGATGAGGTTACACTTGAGGATATGATATGGTTGTGTGAGAGTGAAGTGATTTCACTTAAAAATGTGATATGGTTATTTATTTTTACGAAGATTATAGTTTATTTTTCTATTTTCAATTTTCAATCTTCATTTATTTAAAGCCCTCAAAACAAATAATAAAAAAATAGCAAAAAGTAATAATAATAATAATAATAATAATAATAATAATGTTAAGTGATAAACCAAAGTAATCACTACCAGAAAAGGGCCAAAAGCTACGGATAAAAACCGTAGCTAAAGATATATGGCTATGGTGTTTACATATAAGGCTATGACTATTATCCGTAGCTCTATTTTTAAAATAAATAAATGGCTTACCATTGCTAGTGCATGCCCTGATAGATCAACTCATCTAAAAATTCTGAATTCAACAATAAAAAAATATGCATAACAGCTTTCATGAATCAGATCATCCACGTTATTCCCAACTGTATGAAATTCTTTATCCATTGTAAACACTTTACAAGCTAGCCAAATGCACAATCTATTTACTTGTAAACAGATTACCTCTTAAAAGGGAAGTAGAATAGTGTTACTTTTTCAAGAGGTCTTATCGATGGACTAATAGTGTAAGAATCAAATATAATGAAAGACACAACAGTTATGCTCTTCCATAAGAGATTACAGTCATATTCAAGCATCCAAGAACAAGTAAAGCAAGAAATCACATGGATCCTCACCACTGAATTACTTGCCTTCTTATTTTATAGAGAAACCAAGAGTTCTGAAACCTGAAAATTTTGGTTCATGCATCCTTAAATTGCTTTTAAACAAGCCCCTAACAAACATCACAAAGAAATAAATGCATTAAAGAACAACTGCGCATTATGGTACTTGCTATCAGAAAGGAATTTGATATGTTCTGCTGAAAGGTCCACCTAGAAATTTGGAACACATCCAAATGCAATCATAAGTGATAACCACACTGAAAAAAGAAATCAATGATTAAGAAAGTATCTTCATTTAACAATATGCAACAACAAAACTATGGTGCATACATGAATGTTTTGAGATATGCAACAACAAATTCAGTTGGATAAAATTACCAAGGTTTTTTTATGCCGCTCTCTAAAGGCTCGATAAACAAAATGACGAAAATGACAAAAAATAAAGATGGAATGTCTAAAAGAAATTGATGCAAACATGTTCAAATGGAGGAAAAAAGCTAAAGGAAATAAGATAAAAGCTGGGGAAACATTCAAGAACTATACTGCTGGTTAATTATGCTTCCTGTTCAGTCACAGATTCAGCATGGTTAGCTCTTTCACGAGACTGCACCTTTGGTGCAAAATCCACAATATCATTTCCATCCTTTGACCTGCTATTTATATTTGAATTTTCTACTATGGAAATTCCATCATCATCTTGAATCTACACCAGAAAGCAGTATTAGTGAAAAGTCACTGCCACCATTATTTCGTCCCTTCATCTGGAAGTGCCTTGGGAAATGGTTTATAGAATACTTTTCTGCCAACATAATCTTTTGTTCACTTCAAGTACCTTGAAAGGAATAATATTTCAGGGCAGGGAAAAGGAAAATAGAATTCACCATTCAAGATTCATTTTCCGTGGTATCCCATGAAATCACCACATAGATAATCATCGTCAATTTGAGGTACTTCCATGTACTACCAAAATGAACCATTTCTAGACATTTTTCATGGTTTTAAGCATTAATATCTAACTAAAATTGAACCTCCTTACTTTGGCAGCTTGAGCTTTCGAATCCTCCCAATTAAAATTCCATGCATTGATTCCACGAATGTACTCTTGCTGCAAGACCCAAAGAGAATGAGTGCATGAAATTCAAAATATATACATAATATTGACATGATTAGCTCCCAGCTACTAGCACCAGTATTTCATAACAAAAGCCCAACAGAGAGACAGGGTTGAAAACCATACATTTCATAACAAGAACAGTTTTCATCTTAATCATTTCATTACTTTTAAACTTTTCATCAATGATATAGTTCACAAGTAAACATATCTATAACCTTCACCAACTAATGGAACCATACTTCGCCAACCCCTATTGATAAGCAATATTTACTGGTTAGAAATTAAATCAAGTACTGAAACAAACAACCACTGTCAAAATCCACAAAAAAATAAAAATAAAAATAAAAATAAAAATAAAAAAATAAAAAATAAAAAAACAAAATTAAAATATATAAAAATAGAAAAAATAAATAAAAAATATTAAACAGATTAATTGAATAAGGAACTCAAAAGAAAACCTTACACATTATAAAGAAAACTCAAATCATGCATTAGTAATTAAAGGGATAGAAAAGGGAATAATCCTGACATGAAGAGGAACAAATATATATATATATATATATATATATACACACACACACACACACACACACACACACACACACACAAAAATAGAGAAAATGGATTAAAACAATCAGTTCATGACTATGTAAAATCAATGCCATTAGCAAATATCACACCATATGCTTTGCTAATTCCGTATGATCCCTAGAGAATTATGAATAAGAATAATTGTAGCAATATATTTAAACTGTGGCATTCCAAAGAGGGGTTATTCAATGCTGGATCCAAAGAATGGTGTTTTTTTAAAACCTGATCTAGCAATGGTACACATAGGACTCACTCACCTTTTGGCACTCTTGGCCATTCACCTGGTGGGACTCATCATGGATGGTCTTTCTATCCAATTGATAGGTTGAAAGTGGAGGTAAGAGATGATGTTCCATGTTTAAGAAGAACCATGGATCAAGTTGGATGGTTAGGACCACATGATGGTTTCCTCATCAATTATGGGGCCCACTGTCACGCCCTAAAATCTGGGTACAGAGTGTGCACCCTCAGACCCGAGTTTTGGTTCGTAACTCATACACAAAGAGTACTGTAACGCCCGTGAAAAATTCGTACTTGGGTTCGAGTACCAACTCGACCCGAGATCGCGTAGAATTAATTTCCATGGAAATTAAGCGTAAGTTAGCTAGCGCAACGCTAGAGTAGCTGGGAAATAGTCACTGATCACTTTAAATACGTTCTACAAGACCCAAATCGAGTAGAACAAATGACTCTATAATACTCTATAACCTCGGATCAAACTCTAAGCGGGTTTGTTCTCTGGACCACTTTGAATTCTTGTATTGGGTTTAGACCGCGCGTCGAAAGTCCGATACTTCCTATCTTAGACCGTTAGAACCGCCTAGCTGGACTTGACAATCATTTCGAAAATCAAGTCAAACCGATAATCACAGACTATTTCATTGAGCCCGGACTGAAGAGAGTGCGAATAGGGACAGAATTGGAATTTTAAATTCAAATATGGCACACGACTTGACGCATCAGTATTAAGCGTTCTGACCGTCAGAATTCATCCAGATTACACCCTCGGATCAGGAAAAATTTCTATTTCATATCATGAGACTTTCAGCCCTGATCTACGTGCGGTGACCGCTGAACTGAAACTGGTCCGCCACGTGCGATCTGCGAAACCTGCCAGACTGAAAACTTAATACGTGCTATATCTGGTACGCATGAGCTTAAGTCCGATCGCAATCGACCAGGGGACCACCAGAAAGTAACTTTTGGACCGAAACAGCCCCGAAATGGATAGGCACTAAGTAAACTTCGTTGCGGAGCCTGTTTCCGGCACTTTTAAGCTTATAAAAGGGGTTGAAACCCTCATTCCTCTCTCCCATCCGAAAATTGCAAACCTTAGCTTTGGGAGAGAGAAAAGGAGAGAGAGTTTGAGAGAGAGAGTGGAAGGGATTTTTTCCGTCTCCGAGCCACCGACTGCTAGTGCTTCAGCAACTCTTCCCAATCATCTGGCTGGTGATTTCTCCATTCTTTCAGGTATAAAATAACCCTAGAACTTGCTGATTTAGGGTTTACTTAGATTCACAGCGTGTTAGCTAACGTAACTTGTAAAATAGGTTCTCCTACTGCCGTAGACGAAGCGTACACGCTCCGTTCAAAATCACGCATCCGTAAGACATAAGGTGAGGATTTTAGACGCTTTGATTGACGGTTTACAACGCTTTCAATGTCGTTTAATAGTAGATTATCGACGGCATCGCCGTTTGACATGTACAACATGCTCTCCGTTTCCTGTTTCGTAAATTAACGAAGAATATGAGATTTAGGGCATTTTAGTCATTTGTAGGAAGTACGGTCTACATTCATATTTTTCTGACGTGATTGACATGGTTTGTTGTCGCATTAGGAAGTTAGGAATGCGTGCATAATTAGTTTGGCGAAGAGATCCGCCTAATTGCGCACTTTGGGTCGACATACTATATGTAGACTTAAGTGTGTAGTGTATGTGTTTGTATAAATTCTTGTATTAGTATGTATTGAATTAAATGATGTTATGTGATAGTTTGAGATTGATTTCTCAATTAATATGCTGACCTAAATGGTTTCCTACATGTTGACTTTATGCACGATTTCATTACAATGCATGGAATGTATGTGTTGAAGATTTGCTTAAGTTGAATGTTATAACATGTGTAAACATGCTCACATGATTGTATTTCAAGTCCAACACTCTTACATAAATTGCTAATGTGATTCCATAAATGTTTGGGACTAGACTTAGTCCAGGCAGTCGGTAACCGAGCAAATTCGTGGCTGACTGGTCATAGCCACGAACGACGCGTCGATGAACGCGATTCGTGTTTGGGGTTGGCGGCAGTGGTTAGGCCACGCGAAGTGTTTTACGCACTTCATGTCGTTCGACTTGAGATGCGATAGCGCTAGTCGAGCCCGTCAAGTAACCCGACTGGCCGATGTATGTTCACCTTGTATGAGTCATAACTGCTTGAACCTAGGGTACTGAACTTACCATTGTAAACCCTGTTAACCATGGTACCTTGATCCACAAAGACTCATGAGCCGGGCATGGTGGTATGGGACACCGTGGTCGAGCTGTCGGCCTACGCTGGGCCACAAACCTCCCTGTAGTGACCAGTGAGCACCTAGTCTCGTGAGCAGATTATGGTGGTATGGGACACTATATTCTAGCTGTCGGCCTACACTGATCAGGCGACGAGTCCTTTGTAGTGACCGCGAGCGTATTCTGAGTCCACGGGAGGCGACGACCCTTCCGTTGCAGTAGAGTACGGTAGGCCTGTATTGATAAGGTGATAGGGGAGCGGTGCAACGAGTGCGAGCAACAGCCCTGACAGCTCTTGCAGTGACCTACGAAATATAAATCGTATGAGATTAGTAGGAGTGACGACCCTAGACAGGATCTGTGTTGGGATTGATACAAGAGAAGTACCTTAGTTTCCCAATCCTGCTGTTTGAATGGACTAATAACAACTTGGAAATCATATCACCATAGCATTGCATGTGCCTGGAAGATGTGGAGCACTCTAGGGAGTGTGACATGCCGCGGTTGTAAGATGTTGCCGTATGAGGGAGATCGTCGGTGAGGGCATACATCACGTCATGTCATCTTGCATTAACAACAGTATTAGGATTGTCTGATTTACTGCTTTACTATTTTCGCATGATTGAATTGTGAACATGCTAATCTTTGCTCTATGATTCCACTGAGTTGATCACTCACTCCCACGTTACGGGATGGTGTTTGCAACACCCATCAGACCCTGTTGTAGATGCAGGTGAGGCTGAGATCCAGGAGGTGGAGCCAGACATCGACGAGGACCAGGACGAGTTCTCTTACATGCAATATCACGATGGCTTCCCGTAGGCGACCTGAATCGATGGGACTTCAGTGGGACTATTTTGAACATTACATTTTTGTTCATGTATATGTATATGAGACTCAGAGATGTAGTCATACTTTGGAGACAGATGAGATTTACTTTGTTTTTCCATACAGTGATATATATATTGTTTAGTCTTCCGCTTGCTTTTATCACTGGATCTGAAGTATGAATTGTAGTTTTGGTATACTTTTACTCATGTGAATGCTTTAAATCAGACAACATTGAATCATAATCATTTTTGTTGCATAAGTGACGGTCTGGAACTCGGGAGTTGAGTTTGTACACGACCCCCGATTTTCAGGGTGTTACAAGTACTAACTTAATTCTTTAATCAGTTTAATCGCATGTGATATTTACGTTCAATATAAGGTCCACCATAATCTCAATCACACATACATAATACTTAACACTAATCAACTAAGCATATACAAATCTTGACATCCCTTAAAATAAAATAAATCTTAAAATTATTCATTTATTATACCATTATACTATAATGATGTTTATTCCATACTAACATTGTTCCAAAGAAATAAAGCTAGATAATTTCTTAAAGTCTCAAAATAAATACCAGTATGCATTATATGTTAATCAAACTATGCTAACAAAATAAAATATATAATCAAAAATTTTCTAATGCCGCCACTTCATCTTCAGATAAGTATGACCATGTTTCAGGTGGGTCATGTTTAGGTACAGTAAATCCTTCTGGTTCTTTCGCCACATCATCTGCTAATGACTCGTCTGTACGATTTTCCATCAATAAAAATATAAGCTGGTCAGACTTAGTAATATAACCCAGCATGGTTCATAATCATATCAATTAAAATAATACAAAAATACATGTACAATGATATGAATGTAAAATGATATATGATAGATAGGATAATCATCCATCTACTTGGGTTGGAGGTCGTCAACCCGCATCCATCCATTGGGTAGGCTTCCACCTTTCGATAGGCTTGGGCATAACCCGCATCTAGTATCGCTCTACCAGGATCGACATTTCTTCCAGGGAGGGCCTCTAGGATCGACCATGCATTATATGAATGCAATGAATGATGGATGATATATAAATGTATATTTTTCATATATGACATAGTTGTCTTGATCAGAATATTCACCTATGAATTTAACATATTATTATCATATCAAAATACTCAAATCAGTAAGTCAATCCAATAATCACAAAAGACTTATTTTAATTTTAATGAATTATGAGACAAGTTGGATTACTCACTTGAGTTTGGTAGTATTGACTCTGCAATGTAATTAGGTTGATTTGAATTCTGAGGTCTTATCAATTATATCAATGATATTATTATTCATTTATTTGTATTACAGGTGAGGCCCACCTTTGATTAACATCTTATGTGGCCAAATTCAAAATAATTAAATAATTAAAATTCTTATTCTATCTTTTATTTTCTTTTTAAGATTATAAAATTGAATGAAAATTACTTGATCGGGGTGGCCCATCGAATGGTCAGATCATTCAGATTCTTAAAGTCTTGTCATGTTTTGCCTATATGCATTAATTGGAGGAATAGTGTGTATCTAACCACACATACACCAATGGCCCATCTCAACCTTCTACGCCAAGTGATACTAATACTTGCGCAAAATATCTAAGATTCATTTATCGAACACTTTTAGATCTAACTAATGTGGCTCATCTGATAGTTAGATTGATCTGAATATTAGGGCCCTTGTATATTTTGACCTTAGGGATCATATGATCCGTACAGATCTAATCTAATTTAATCAGATGCACACTAACTACAATTACATAATTTTAGATTCCCCTCACCTTTAAATGACATCTACCCATAATTCAATACAATGAACGTGTGACCAATCCACACCGTTCATTGCATATATCGAATTAAATTATATTAATTATATAAAAAATACTAGAAGGAGGATGATTTACATACTTGATCTAAGCACTCCAAAATTCTCTTTCTCCCTTTCTCTGTTGTCGCAGGTAGCTTTTTTGTTAATATTTAAATTTGACTAGAATTCTTTTTATCTTGAGAGATGCAGGGAGGGTTAGAGGTATATTTAAATAATACGAGTTAATGATATAGATATGATAGAAAATAAGATAGATTTAAAATAAATATAAAATAAAGATAAGATTTAAAAAAATCTTTTATTATTATTATTATGAGTAAATTTTCACGGCCCTTACACCCACCACGTGGACAGTTATGGATCACCAAATGTCAGGCCAACACATGTACAATTTGCTGGTCCTAGTAAAATGGTGTATTTCCTCTATTCAAAATGGTGTCTATTAAAAGCAATTCTTCGAAGAACTCATACTGAAATATTGAAGCCATAACAGCTCCCTTACATTTGCTTGGAAGGCTCTGATCCTTTGGATCTTCCCACTGCAATTTGTAGATACGGAAGAAGAGGAAAAAAGAAGGGCAAGCTTATTTCAATGTACAATGAGGCAAGTTTTGAAAGTGACTACACATATCAATCTTAGAAGAAACTTACAGTTTCGTGGGCTTAGAACTTCTTTTCTCCTGCCTTTCAATTTCTCCTTCATATCAGAAAGAGACTCGAACTGAGGAGCATATGAAACCTATAGTTGATTCCCGAGGAAAACAAACTCATCTAGTTTCCTTTTTGCAAACCTACAAAAATCAGGCCACATATTCAAATGTTGTGGCCCAATATTCACAGTTGAATACTCCAATGGCCACATAATGGAAATTATGAAAAACAGAAGTATATTTGTTGCATTTTAAATCGGTTGCACCTTATTGAAAGAAAAAAAAAAGTGCATATTCAATTAAATAGCCCAAATTAGATGCTAGAACATGTTATAATTAAAAATTCATTATGAAAGAAATTCAAATATTCCAAACAAAAAGTAAATTAGACAGAAGCTGATTTCATTATCTCCAATATCTCTGATCATAAATTAGACAACAATCAGGTAAAATCAAAGAAAAGATGACATCATGGCAACAATCTTGGGGATGAGAGCTTCCTATAACTAATGAAATTCACTACTATAGTAAAAAACTAACTCCAATTGCCTAAATTCTTTAAGGACACTTCTGGACACTCGCCCATAGAACCTGGGGCTTTGAGTATAGACAGCAAATTCCCTTTTGGTTGGGGCTCATCACTCAATGA
Organism: Magnolia kwangsiensis; assembly: GCA_037074715.1. Classification (NCBI taxonomy): domain Eukaryota; kingdom Viridiplantae; phylum Streptophyta; class Magnoliopsida; order Magnoliales; family Magnoliaceae; genus Magnolia; species Magnolia kwangsiensis. The sequence continues at coordinate 87,550,775 of CM073573.1, forward strand.
CGACAATCGTGAAGTCATTGATGCGTCCCCACCTATCACAGGAAAAAGAAAAAGTATAGAACAGTATCAATAAATAAAAAACTTTAATAAGAAGCAATTGTAAAATCTCCTTGACATGAGTGGTGAAAACAATTGAAAACTTCATATATTTAACAGGACCACCACAATAATAATTTAAAGAAAAAAATGGTACGAGTTACATGGCATCTGTGAGATAGATAGATGGCAGAACATTCTTGTCAGCAAGAGCTAGCAGAACAATATCATTAAAGAGTTAATAACCCAAACACCGGCAAAATCATGAATCACGAACAACTCCATGGTTTATAAGATCAACAAAAAACAGGCAATTACTACAATTTTAATCTTTTTGTTGTTACATAAGTGGGCCAACAAAAGTTGATGGAAGCTGCACAAAAATTGATCCCTTAAGAGGAGGCCCTTTCATTGGCCCCATCCATTAGGTGGGTCACTGCATGTATAATCATCCTTTTTTTTTTTTTAACAGTGAATTGTACATGTGGCCCACATTATGGTTGGATCTACTGAACTTAAGAGTGCCCATTATGGTTGGATCTTCAACATGAAAACCATTTTGTGTTGTAAAAGAGACTAAATTTACATGCATGCAGACTAAATTTTAATGTACTAACTTCAATTTCACCTAGACAAGCAAAGATGGATGAGGGAGAAATTTTTAAATCAAATGGTCCTTAAAAATGGATTAAAACAATCACTTCATGACTATGTAAAATCAATGCCATTAGCAAATATCACACACCAAAAAAAAAAAAAAAAAAAACAGTATCAACAATCAATGGGATGGAAAAAGAAAAAAAAAAGTTCACCAAAATACTATTGCTAATAAAATCTAAATATTGAAATGCACTATACCAGCTCCTTTTGCAACAGCTCCTTAAAGAAGAGTGGGGCCCACCATCAAAGGCCTGATGGAAACACCATAAGCTTCCACATATGAAATCTTAGTCACATTCAACTCTTCAAAACCATAAGCCCATCTCATCATCACCAGCCCAACAAGAGGCAAAACCCACAAAAGCTTTATGGTTTTTCTTACTCTCTACTACAAGGATTAAGATGAGAAAGAAGGGATATCAAAATACTCAGTTATGCTTCTACGGATTTTTTTTCCCATTTCAATTGATGGAAAAAGTTGAGATGAGAGAAGCATCTACAACCATGACAACGTATTATGGTACTGAATTATTAATATTTGGCTTACCATTAAATAATAAATAACCAACAATTCTAACATTTTTCGTAGGACTAAGAAAACTCATGATAAGAAGGAAAGAGAAGAATAAATAGGAGGATGTGGAATATGCCTCATCCTAACCTTAATCTGAGAAATAAGAGGGAAACATTATGTAACGGATGAGTGAGACAAGTGTATTGCATGATCCAGCAATCAGAAACTAGTATATTAGTGGGTCTTGAGCCTCCAAGTCTCCCCTACAGTGGGGATGCCCAAGATGGCTAACAGTCCATACCTTGTTTTAATGTACCTTCTCAACTCTATTTAATGACCCATCTCTAGGGTTATCATGAGTATAAATTGACATAGTAAATGCATGCCTCTTGAAAAAAATAATTTCAATTTGATGGATTTAGACGGTAGGGATTTCAATCAGTGGGCCTTACTTACACAAAAAAACCAAATCCTTGGCCATAAGACCATCATACAGAGTAACAGATGAGCTACAGCCGTAAGGACGCTACTTTTTCCTGGCCACATGAAATCCATAATGTTAAAAACGGTAGGCCACAACATGAAAATCCACTTACGCAAAAATCTGGCTAGCCCTCTAATAAGATGGGCCACATTGATGGAATCAATGAACGATCTACGGTTTGAATCAAAGCCTAATTTTTGTGCAATGTGATCTTTATGGTAGGGCGGTGAAATGACAGAGAAGAATCCAACAACTTGCCAATGGAAGCAGTCGTCACTTTTCTCTAAAGGACTGAATCTTTTTAAAGAATGTGGAGTCCAAATTTAAAGGAAAACCCAACTAAAGTATATGAAAATTCAAATACCAACCTCGTAAATCTTTTGCAATTTCTATAATTCTCGCCTTTTAGCTAGAAAGGAAAACGACCCAACAGAAGAGAGAGAGAGAGAGAGAGAGAGAGAGAGGAGATGAGACTCTCTCCCTTTTCTTCTTTTCTTTTTCCCTCCTTTCCGTCTTCTTTTTCTGTTTTTTTTTCCTTTGTTTATATATATATATATATATATATATATATATATATATATATATATATATATATATATATTGTAACGCCCGTGAAAAATCCATACTTGGGTTCGAGTACCAACTCGACCCGATATTGCGTAGAATTCATTCCTTTAGAAAATATGACTAGGTTAGCTAGTGCAACGTTAGAATAGCTGGGAAATGGTCCCTGATCACTTTAAATACGTTCTACAAGGCCCGAAGCGAGTGGAACCAAGGGTGCTATAATGCTCTAAAGCCTCGGAGCAAACTCTAAACCGGTTTGTTCTCTGGACCACTTTGAATCTTTGTATTGGATCTAGACCGCACGTTGAAAGTCCGATACCTCCTATCTTAGACCGTTAGAACCGTCTAGCTGGACTTGACACTCATTCCAAAAATCAAGTCAAACCGATAATCACAGGCTATTTCATTTAGCCCGGACCGAAGAGAGTGAGAATAGGGTTAGAATTGGAATTTGAAATTCAAATCTGGCACACAATTTGACGCATCAGTATTGAGCGTTCTGACCGTCAGAATACAGCCAAATTACACCCTTGGATCAGGAAAAATATCTATTATATATTACGAGACTTATAGGCCTGATCTTGGTGCGGTGACCGTTAAACTGAAACTGGGCCGCCACGTGCGATCTGGGAACCCAACCGGTCTGAAAACTGGATGTGTGCTAGATCCAGTATGCATGAGCTTAAGTCCGACCGCATTTGGCCTGGGGACCTTCAGAAATGCCCTTTTGGACCGAAACGGCCCCGATTTGGTTAGGCACCAAGTAAACATTGTTCCCAAGCCTATTTTGGGCATGTTTTAGGCTATAAAAGGGGTTGAAACCCTCACTCCTCTCTTCCATCCGAATTTGAGAGAAGCCCTAGCTTGGGAGAGAGAAAAAGGTGGGAGATTGTGAGAGTGTGGGAGAGTTCTTCCTGCCACTTGTACTACGCATTGCACGTGCTTAAGCAACACACCTCCACCGCTTTCCCGGCGATTCCACCGCGATCCTAGGTAAGTAAAAACCCTAAATAGTTGTTAATTTGAGATTCCCTTGTTTCCATAGCGATGTAGCTTATGGATCTTGTGTATTAGGCTCCTTACTCGCCGTAGACGAAGCGTATACGCTCCGTTTCAATTCCCGAGTCTACAAGACAAAAGGTGAGGATTTTAGACGCTTTGATTGACGGTTCCCAACGCTTTCAATGTCGTTTAATAGTAGATTCTTGACGGCATCGCCGTTTGACATGTACAAAATGCTCTCCGTTTCCCGTTTCGTAAGCTAACGAAGAATATGAGATTTAGGGCATTTTAGTCATTTGTAGGAAGTACTGTTTACATTCATATTTTGCTGATGTGATTGACATGGTTTGTTGTCGCATTAGGAAGTTAGGAATGCGTGCATAATTAGTTTGGCGAAGAGATTCGCCTAGTTGCGCACTTTGGGTCGACATACTATATGTAGACTTAAGTGTGTAGTGTATGTGTTTGTATAAATGCTTGTATTAGTATGTATTGAATTAAATGATGTTATTTGATAGTTTGTGATTGATTTTTCAATTATTATGCTGACCTAAATGATTTTCTACATGTTGACTAAATGCATGATTTCATTACAGGCATGAAATTTATGTGCTTGAGGATTTGCTTAAGTTGAATGATATAACATGTGTTAACATGCTCACATGATTGTATTTCAATTCCAATGCTCTTACATAACTTGTTGATGTGATTCCATAAGTGTTTGGGACTAGACTTAGTCCGGGCAGTCGGTAACCGAGCGAATTCGTGGCTGACTGGTCATAGCCACGAACGACGCGTCGATGAACGTGATTCGTGTTGAGAGTTGGCGACAGTGGTTAGGCCACGCGAAGTGTTTTACGCACTTCATGTCGTTCAGCTTGAGATGCGATCGCGCTAGTCGAGCCCGTCAAGTAACCCGACTGGCCGATGTTTGTTCACCTTGTATGTATCATAACTGCTTGAACCTAGGGTACTGAACTTACCATTGTAAACCCTATTAACCGTGGTACCTTGATCCACGAAGACTCATGAGCCGGGCATGGTGGTATGGGACACCGTGGTCGAGCTGTCGGCCTACGCTGGGGCCACAAACCTCCCCGTAGTGACCAGTGAGCACCTTGACTCGTGAGCAGATTATGGTGGTATGGGACACTATATTCTAGCTGTCGGCCTACACTGATCAGGCGACGAGCCCTTTGTAGTGACCGCGAGCGTATTCTGAGTCCACGGGAGGCGACGACCCTTCCGTGCAGTAGAGTACAGTAGGCCTGTATTGATAAGGTGATGGGGGAGCGGTGCAACGAGTGCGAGCAACAGCCCTGGCAGCCCTTGCAGTGACCTACGAAATATACATCGTATGAGATTACTAGGAGTGACGACCCTAGACAGGATCCGTGTTGGGATTGATACAAGGGAAGTACCTTAGTTTCCCAATCCTGCTGTTTGGAATGGACTAATAACAACTTGGCAATCATATCACCATAGCATTGCATGTGCCTGGAAGATGTGGAGCACTCTAGGGAGTGTGGCATGCCGCGGTCGTAAGATGTTGCCGCATGAGGGTGATCGTCGGTGAGGGCATACATCACGTCATATCATCTTGCATTAACAACAGTATTAGGATTGTCTGATTTACTGCTTTACTATTATCGCGTGATTGAATTGTGAACATGCTAATCTTGGCTCTATGATTCCACTGAGTTGATCACTCATTCCCACGTTACGGGATGGTGTTTGCAACACCCACCAGACCCTGTTGTAGTTGCAGGTGAGGACGAGATCCAGGAGGTGGAGCTAGATGATGACGAGGACCAGGATGAGTTCTCGTATATGCAGTATCATGACGGCTTCCCGTAGGCGACCTGGATCGAGGGGACATCAGTGGGACTTTTTTTTTTGAACATTATTCTTTTGTTATGTATATGTACATGAGACTCAGTGATGTAGTCATACTTTGGAGACAGATGAGATTACTTTGCTTTTCCATACAGTGATATATACATTGTTTAGTCTTCCGCTTGCTTTTATCACTGGATCTGAAGTATGAATTGCAGTTTTGGTATACTTTTACTCATGTGGATGCTTTAAATCAGACAACATCGAATTATAACCATTTTTGTTGCATAAGTGACGGTCTGAAACTCGGGAGTTGAGTTTATACACGACCCCCAATTTTCAGGGTGTTACATATATATATATATATATATATATATATAATGGTTTAGAGTCCGTAGTTTTCTTTTAGTTTTTTTTTTTTTTAAAAAAAGAGAGTAATGACGTGGAACAATCAAGACTGGGGTAACAGGAAATCCCTGTTTACTTGATAACAGAGGATTCGACCTCCTTTTATAGTGAGAGGGGTGTGGGTAGTAGGGGCAATTTGGGAATGTAGCAGGGCTGAAATCTGGCAGGTTGGGTTGGGTCAGGTTGGTGCTCAACCCTAGCCTAACCCAAGGTTCTTATACCTCAACCCTAACACAACCCAACCCAACCTCAGGTTGGGAATTCTCATCCCAAGCCTAACCCAAGCGGGCTCGTTCAGGTTGGTCGGGTGGATACATGCTAATATTTTCGTTATTACATTAGTCTATTATATTTCAATACACTTCTTATTTTATATACCTATGATTTTATTAATTATATATATAGTTATTTATAGTAAAGAACTTCATTTATTCTAAACAAATAAGCTAAAATTCCTTGCATGTGGGCCTACTACTCCTTGCATGTAGTTATTTTTGAAAAGGGCTACTACTCCTTTGAAAGTCATGTTGTAGCACACAATCTATTTGGGAGAGAGAAATCCGATGTATCTCATTAGCTTTAAGTCATCGAAAATGACGTGAACCAATGAAACCTAATGGTAAGGAAATTCTTGTGCCTTCAACACAGACTATCTACACTAAATTATAATTTATAACTTATGTATCGATCGGGTTTAGGTTGAGTCCGGTAACCTGAGACCTCAACCTGAGCCCGACCCAAGTTTTTTCGGGTTGGTGTTTGTACAGCCCAAGCCCAAGACCAAACCCAATACATCCTGCCCAAGCCCAACCCAATGTCAGGTCGGTCGAGTTGAACCCGCCCAACTTTCAGCCCTAGAATGTAGGTGCTAGGTAAGGGGATAAAGTAGGGGCAATTTGAGTATTTTGGTTAAGAGGTAGTTGGGATGGTATTTGTGAGGTTGTGAGGGTAGAATGAGAATTTATGAATATTAACTATTAGAGATTCCCTTCTAAATTCCTTGCATGTGGGCCTCACTCGCCATGCTACGTTGTGCGGTCCACCTTAGATTGCACAAAAAATTACAACTCTAATATATGGGTCGTAATGGGGCATGCCGCGCAACGTTAGAATCGTAGTGCCTGTACGGTCGCTAGGGTACAAGTTTCAGGGTATTGCAGTACTAAAATAGGGTAACGATCAAAACTCATCGATCTGGTTGGAAACATGCTAGTGCTAAAGTTGAAGCGTATGGTTAGTCTCACGGTGTTACGGGCCTTACACATGTTGTAGTGGAATCTCACCGTGTATGTGTACACGGACCCTTGCCCTGGTGTTGAAACTCTTGTGAGTCTACCACTGGGGCAAGATTAAGGACCCTACTAGAATTCAACACTTAAATTACCTTCTAGGTCTTCTTTTTAGTTTACCAAATAGCACTTGAGAAGGATTTTTCAATCCCGGAAACTTGTGGACCTCATGTACCTTTCATAGCAGGTAACACGATAATCAAAATTTTTAATACCCTTACCTATTGATAATCAAATGGATGAGATGGTTGTTATTTGTGGCCCAAAAAATAAGAATTTGGTGGGCCATACTGTACGAGAAAAATGAACGGTTAAATGGAAAATTTGGACTTTATAGTCTACATACATGTTGCTGTTGGTGATCAGTTTTCAACTATAAATGTGCGGGCATGTCAGAATTGGATTTGTGGCTCAATTTAAACTGAACAATTATGAACTCAAGCGCTAAGATAGGCAAACACGTAGTATATGATTGAGATCTCAGTCACCTATTTAGCCACTCGCTTAATGTGTAAATAGGATCAGACAATATTCAGAGGGTGAGTTCATCCTTTGATAATGGGTTATACTTTTGCCTTTCGCACAATAGGACTTTTCAATACAGATAAAGTAAAATGAGAAAAAGATTGTTACAGTCAGTCGTGAAGAGCAGTTGCAAAACACCATTTCAAGTGAAGAATTGAATCTAACGTGTGAACATAGACTCAAATTATATCTAAAACTACCAGTTACTTGATTAACGCTATGTATTACTTTATGAAATATAAATAACAGGCTGAAATCAAAGTATTATACTAAGAAATGTAATTTGATTGACAAGAAAAGTAAATAATTACACTATTGAATGTAATTTGACTGGTAATTGAAAGGATAATTGGAAAGTAATGTTTGATTTGATGGGATTGTTATAAGACGAAATTTTTATGTTAAATTCTTCTGCTATTTATAGCTTTGATATAGCCATCTAGATTATTCATACATTCTAATGTTTGCCATAACCGTTTCGGTACTATTTGACTTTCTATATGCTTTTCATATTCTAATAGTTACTATAACCATTTTATACTAAACAACATTTTGAAGACTTTCTTGCCCCTGTCCCAGTAACTACTCTATGCCTCCTCGTTGACTTGACCGTATTCCACTTGACCGTTCAATCAATCTTATAAATGGCCTTCTTCCACTTGATCGAACTCCTATATGATCATCAGCTGCTTAATTTGACTTCTGGATGGCTATTGTAAAAACCACTCAAAGTATTCTTAGAAATCTTTAGCTTATAATATAGTTTTCTTATATGTGCAATTGTGGTGGGGCCAGAGCATTTACGAGGGGTCCTTTTTAGCTTATAATTAAAGAGGACCACAATAGGTTCTCATAGGTGGTGGGGCCAGAGCATTTACGAGGGGTCTCGACTGATTAATATAAATCGGGTCTCTGCACGGTGGTAGGCTCACGAGAGTTTCTAAAGAGAGGTCTTGTGGTCGAGTATACATTGTAGTGTTTGTGCGAGTGTGAGAACCTGTGTTTTTTTTTTTATATAAAAAAAACTGAATCTATTGCATGCCTCAACAGTACGGAATAATCATGTTGAATGGCGGAAAATACTCCCCACTGGTCAGTGGTATTTTAGTTATTTTAACATTCTTCCGTTCAAATTCATACAAGCTGAAGCACCTGTCTTTCCCTCCTTCAGCTCCCTTGTAAAACCCTCTTTGATTTTCTCTGCTCCCCAGCCAATGTTCTCAACCTTCCCGCCAAAATGAGAATCTCGGAAATCTCGCAGGACATCCTCTCCGCTCCACCGGAAAGCCATTCTCTCCTCCTCGAAGAACTCGAATCATCCATCAAAGAAGCCGAAAACCTCTCTCCGGCCAGCCTCTCGCCGGAAAAACTCTCCGGAAAGCTCCAAAATACCCTCTCTCGCCTCAATTCCGCCCTACCGTTGCCAGAATCCGGCAAGCTTCAGATCTGGAAGTTCAGCTACCGCCTCTGGAATGCATGCGTCGATCTCTCAAATGCCACTGGAATCTCCTCCGACGAAAATCCCGATCTTCGCCGGAAGATCAACGAAGAACAGGCCAATCTACGTCAGATCGCCGCCGATCTGCTATGTTTCGCTGGAAACGTTGCCGGAGTCCCATCGCCGGCCTTCAAATCAGCATCCTTCTACTACAAGACTGGCTTGATCTGGCATGGGCTCAAGAAATTTGATCTTGCTGCGAATTGCTTCGATCGGGCAACTGATCTGATGTCAAAGATAGAGATCGAATCAGTTTCGGACACCGAGGAACGGCGATTCCTCTTAGAACTGAATCTGGCAAGATCGCAAACGGCATGGGAAGTTTCAGAGCAGAATCTCGCTCTGGCCTTGCTCAACCGGTCTAAAAATCTACTTTATGGAAATCCAGAGAGCTATAAAATCCTAGCAGAGCAGTACCTGCAGTTTGGGAAGATCGTCCTGTCAAAAGATCAGAGATCTTCCATTACCGAAGCTCGGAAGCTGATTGATGAGGCCGTCGATCTCTGCGAGAAGGGATTGACGACGGGGATTGCAAGACGACCCATGGAAGCTGCGGAGCTGAAGAACCTCCAGTCGAAATCACTCCGGTTCTTGGCAGCTGCTCACCTGCAGATGGAGGAATTCGAGAGCGTTCTGAAATGTGTTCGGGTTTTGAGGGATAGCACGAGCGAGGAGCACCCGAGCATATCATTTCTGGCCATGAAGGCGTGGTTGGGGCTGGGGAGGTTTGGAGAGGCAGAGAAGGAGCTGAGGGGCATGGTTGTAAATAAGGCAGTCCCAGAGGGTGTTTGTGTGTCTGCAGTGGAGGAGTTCTTTGAGGGGGCAGGGGTGGCATGGGCAGAGGCGGTGAAGGTGGTGTTTCTAGGCCTGCTGGGAAGGTGCCACATCAGCGCTAGAGCTGCAATTAGGGTGGTGCAGAGGGTGGTATCAGGTAGCGGCGGCCGTGAGGGGTCAGTTGTCAGGGATAGAGTGGTGGCGGAGCTTGTTTCTGATGAGAGGGTGGTGACGCTTTTCACTGGCCGTGGGAAGGACGACATCGCAAAGGAGAGGTGTGCAATGCACACCATTTTGTGGAACAGGTATTTTTCTTAAAGCACTCATGCTAGCAGCTTCTTAGTAGCCACGAGTATAAAACGTTTGGGGGTTTCCGAATGATGACTGAGAATGATAGCTCAGTCATTTCACTTCCATGAGATGAGCAGAACAATGATTTCAAGCCTGGTTTGAGAGAAAACTGAATAGCCCCCTCAATGCAGAATGCACTTTCACTGATATTCCAAATTCAGTGCTTTCCGAATGTGCATTTGAGTCTGCTTCCAAAAAAAATAGAAAAGATGCCTAATGCCCTGTTTGGTTGCCACTTAAAAATCAGTTCATCTCATTTTAGTAAACAATAACTAAGAGATTTTGGTCTGGATGAAAAATTATCTTGATAATCGATAAATATAAGGGTGCATTTGGTTGCACCAAACATCATGAAATTTAAACTTGATAATCGATAAATATAAGGGTGCATTTGGTGCATTTGGTTGCACCAAACATCATGAAATTTAATCTTGATAATCGATAAATATAAGGGTGCATTTGGTTGCACCAAACATCATGAAATTTAATGATATTTTGCACCTAGTTTCATGAAGTTTAGTGCAACCAAATGCACCGTAAACCATGATCTCTAAATTCGTGGATTCCCATGGGATGTGATAGCAGATGCCATTGCAATACCTAACTAAACCAGGGATGTGCCGTTGCCTAAAAATCATATCGGTCCAGTGAATGTTACTGCTGGAATGGTGGGCTATTATCAGTCAGGTCAGCGGGTGTTTGGGAATGTCGGAAGAGATGAAATTGGTTTGTGTGGAAAGCTGACTTTCCTTCACTTTGAGAAGAAAGTAATGTTGGAAATTGAATTTCGATTTCCCAATTCCTCAGAAACTGTTTCTCAGAAAAAAAAAAGGTTCAAGGTGAAGAAGACACACTAGGAACCCACACATGAAATCATTGCTAAAGTGGAGTCCAAAACAAACACATACTGTCCACAGTTCCTCGAATCTGTGGTTGGGATTTGCCAACAACATGACTACTAGGCCATGGCCCATCCATGATAAGATCTGCCAAATGATCAATCAAAATCTCATGTGTCTGTAACTGGTCTGGTGGGAACTCTCATGATGTTTACTTCAGTCGCATGCAATTACCATTCATTTGTTCCTCGTGTAATGAAAAGAGGCCAATTTTCATGTACATAATCTTTTTTGTATCCCTTGTTTGGTTGCCCGAGAGAATTGAGTTGCAAACATTCAGTGCCACAGACCACATGACAAAAATTGATTAGGTTTTCTGGTACCCAAAAACCGGGATTAGTTCCTTCCATGTCTGGTTCGGAAGATAAGTAATTTCAATCTGAGTTTAGACCCCAATGTCAATGCTAAGTATATTACTGTTTGTCATATGGTATTTCTTGTAACTATGGTGCTTAGCCTGAGAGATTATACAGAACCACTTTGGTTTGCATTTTGTACAAGTGGGCCACATGGTTCAGTGATTCAAACAGCTTAGATTATTGGCCCCATTATGGAAATGCACCCAAAATTTCCCAGATTAACGAATCCTAACCCTTCCATTGCTCCACTTAGTGTAAGCAGAACATACTGTAAAATATCTAGGCCAACTATCACACAATACATGGCAATTGAATTCAATACCACATCAAATGCATCCACCCAACACTGCATTTCTCTCCTGTCTCATTTGCTAGTTAAAATGCTTTGGGTTTTTTAATTATTACTTCTGCTCCTTATAGTGGAGCAGAGCATTTTCGATCAAAAGATTACGGAACAAGTGCAGAGATGTTCGAAAAATCAATGCTTTATATCCCACACGATGTGGAGAACCGAATTCTCCGAGCCAAATGCTTCAGAGTACTCTGTCTCTGCCACCTTGCCCTTTCTCAGCTTGACCGAGCTGAAGAATACATCAACCAAGCCCAAAAGGTATCTATCTTCTCATTCCTAAGCAAACAACTCTCTCTCTCTCTCTCTCTCTTGACTGCAATTTTCTCCTTCCATGCAGCTCGAGTCCAACATAGCCTGCACCTTTCTCAAGGTAAAGATATTATGTGCTTGTCTCCTGTATGTTTTTCATCTAATAATCTCCCGAGGAAAGTACAATGTTTCTGTCCATTAGTTTGCTCAGCCAACAAACTTTATACATGGGGCTCACCCTTTTGGTGAGATCCAAATCATTCATTTATTGGGCCCCATCAAGAAATGGGAGATACCAAAAAAATGTCCCTCATTGGATGCTGCTGGATTTCCATCTGTCGAATTTGTAGCATTGGATATGATTGGCCACGTTCATTCCATCAAATTGGACAGCCCTGATCATTTGAATTGGGAAATAAGGAGGCATGGCCCATCCCATGATGGGGGTGCCTGCCAAACAGATGAATGACTTGGACTGCCAAAAGGGGGGCCGGCAGGGCCCTGCAGTATGGTTGTTGGTCAAAAGCAGAAACTGATGACTGCCTACACACTTCAACAGTTCAAGATCTACCTGCAAAAAAATGATGAAAGTGCTGCAATGAATCAGATGCAAGCCATGGTAAACTGCCTCGACTTCAACCCTGAATTTTTCACCCTCTCTGCCCATGAAGCCATGGCTTGCAGAGCGCTGCCTGTTGCCATCGCTTCCCTTTCCAATCTCCTCAACCAATATTCCCCTGGAAAACCAATGCCAATGCCGGAAGTCGCTGTCCTCCGCAATGTCATTGTACTTCTCTTCCAGATCTCCGACAGCCAGCCCGAGATCTTGAAATTCATGAGACGTGCCCATACTCGGATGTCAGAGCTCGGAACCGAACAGTTCTTCGGAAACGGGGCAGTTGGGAACCGTGAGCTGAACTGGTTTGCAGGGAATTCATGGAACATGGGGATAAAAACTGGTACGGAAAAGCAATATGAATTTTGTGCAGAGTTTTTTGAATTGGCATCTGAATTCTTCAGCGCAATGGGGGGTGATGAAATTGGCGGAGGAAACCATCCCATGATTTGCAAGTCCTTGATCCTTAGTGTTGCAGGAATGATCAATGGTGAGAAGCAGAGGAAAGCTGCATTGACTGATTTTGAAGTGAAAAGAGGCATTGAAATGCTGGACAGAGCCGGAAAGGTAGGAGAAATTCAAGTGATTTATCTCTTTGACAGACATGAGCAAGATCCGATCATGGAAAGTGTGTCACTGTGGCAGGCGTGTGAGATCCGGGTCATTCATCAGTTGGACCCACCGTGGAACTATAGACGTGCCATCCAAGGATGAAAAAAAAATAATAATAATAATAAGGATGTTTGGGGTAAAGGAAAAACCAACTGCCCATGTTCAACGGATACATGTTGCCCACCTGATGAGTGGACGAGCCTATTTTTTCACCATGCACGATTCATCTGGTGTGCTCCACTTGATGAATGACCTGGACCTTGTGATCTCCCTCAATTTCCTTCCCACAAGGCTCTTTAGCTTCTTTGACATTCTCTGTTGAAATTCAATCTTTCCATGCTCCTCAATGCAGATTCTAACATCGACCATGAAGGCAACCCAATCTGCCAGTGATCAACCGACAACTGTCGATTCTAGCTTATTCTTCCTACATACACTCAATGCTTACCATCTGTATGACCGGCTTGACAATGATAAACGCTCTCAACAGCTCTATCTAATAAAGAGCTTTGCCTCGTTGAAGGCATGCACCCCACAAAACCTCCTCCAGATTGGCCTCACTGCCTCTCACGGCCTGAATTCCAATCCAGAAGCAGCCCACTTCGCCTTCAATGCCTGCCTAACTGCCCACCTCGCCTCAGCTTCACCTGACTACCATAAGATTGCCCTTGTTGTCCGAAAGCTGGCTGTACTCACAGGCTCCAGGGATGGTGATGTGGACAACGAGGCCTATGCAGCATACAGGCAGGCTTATCGGATCATGGTGGGGCTAAAGGAAGGGGAGTATCCTGCTGAGGAGGGGAAGTGGCTGGCAACAACTGCATGGAACCGATCAGTCTTGCCAGGGCGACTTGGACAGGTGGACATGGCAAGGAGATGGATGAAGATGGGATTGGAGCTGGCCAGGTGCGTGCCGGGCATGGAAGGATACAAGGGGTGCATGGAGGAATGTCTGGCAGGCATTGAAAAGCTTGGTGGGGATGGTGGTAGAGATGGTGAGGGAGGAGAAAGTGAGAGCAGGAACCAGCTTCTCTTGTAAATTGTAACATACAAAAATTCTTATCTTTTATGTGTTCAAGAGATTATGAAATCAGTTGAGAATCATTTACTGCCAAAATGTTGCTGATGGAGCAAATCCTAACCCTTGGTCAGTAGCTTGCAGAAAAACGGTTGAGATATCACAAAGGTCCACGATCAACATGAATAAAAAGGACAAACGTTGGCTCGCAGTGTTCTTTCGAGTTTCCCATCTGGGGAGTTGTTGTGCATGCATTGACCATCCCCGGTGATTCACATTACATGTACGCTCTGTATTAATGAGCCATGCTCCCCACCACTTGCCTGGATTACTGTAAATCTCCTCATAGTAGATTGTCTACATTCTCCATCTTGTATCATGTGCACGTGCGCTCACATTTCATATCTGAACATAGCTGTTCAGCTATTGCATTCATCCTTTGTGCTCAAATCTCTACCGATTCTAGTCACCCGATTGGAGGATTTATATATATATATATATATATATATATATATATATATATATATATATATATATATATATATATATATATATATATTGGCCCATTGAATATTGGCTGTTGGTTAGACATTTAGTCGCCAGATTGTAATCCTCATGCCCCCTCCAATCAGAGACCGTGTGATTCTTTGATCTGTATTACATATAAAATGAATTTACATGGATAGCGAGTAGAGTGTTTTCGTTTTTCAGCAATACATACCCTTGAAAACTGAAATGAAAACTATATATCCATGGATTCTAATCCATTTTCCATTTCCAAACGTTTGATTGATTTGGGGGACCGACCATTTGACCATTGACATTTTTACATATCCTCACAAATTCCTGAAAAACAAACCAAACAAAAGTTTCTCTAATGAAACCTGCTGCTTGGTTTCCAATTCCTAATAGACTAGTGTTTGTTTTCCATATCTAAATTTAACAAGGAACCTTGCTAAACCCACATGCTTGCACGATAAAGCTCATGTACAGAACCATACATGTGCCAGAATAGCATGGAAGATCCTAGATCCAATCCATCTATATCTGAATTCTAAGGCCGTGTTTGGCCCGCAGATTTAAACGGGATTAGGAGGGATAGAATCATCATATCCCTCCTACCGGCCTATTTTGCTGCCTGTTTGGGCGGTCTATCCAGCGGATCGATTTGGGGATTTCGGTGTAAATGGAGGGATTGCGAAATCCCTCCTTGGAGATGATGCTCATATTGCTGCCAGCATCGAGGCCATCCCATAAGAGTTCCTCGATCCATCGTACGGATCAACGGGATGGGAGGACTCAGGTCGATCAAGGAGGGCGAGGTGGCGGGATTGGAAATGTTGGCGCCAAATGAGGGTTTATTTATAGAGATCTTTCTATTTTGTTGTGGTCCTTGAAGGTGCTTCGTGGAGACGAGGTGAGCAACGACAACACCAAACCCTATTCTGGCCAAG
The DNA here is from genome assembly GCA_037074715.1 of Magnolia kwangsiensis. Taxonomy (NCBI): domain Eukaryota; kingdom Viridiplantae; phylum Streptophyta; class Magnoliopsida; order Magnoliales; family Magnoliaceae; genus Magnolia; species Magnolia kwangsiensis. Next base: position 87,566,278 of record CM073573.1, read on the forward strand.
GTAAGTCTCGTTCTTCTCTGATTGAAGCAACATCGTCTGAGATATGGTTTTCTTGGATCTGAAATCTTCCTCTGATTCTTGGTGCAATGCTTTCCTGGAATCGGTTTTTGTGGAATTTTTGTCAGAAATTGAGGGTTTCCTGCCTATACGATTTTCGAGACTGTATGGATTTCTTTCTTAAATTTTTGGAGGTTTGCTGTCTAGACGACGTACGTGGTAGTTCATTTGATTTGCAGGACCGTATGGATTTTTTCCTAAAAGTTGGGGGTTTGCTGCCTAGACGAATTGCATGGTACTTCACTTGATTTCTGGGATTCTATGGATTCTTTCTGAAAAATTGGGGGTTGGCTGCCTAAACGATGTGCATGGTAGTTCACTAGATTATCAGGACTTGCATGTTCTTGTAAATTTTGGTGGGAAGCTTTCTATGACTATGTTTTATATGTGTATTGAAATCAGGAGCTTGCAAATGTAATATGGGTGGGTTTCATGCATGTGGTCATTGAAGCCAATATGTGTTACTTGCATGGTAATCATGAGCTTCTCTCTGTTTTTAATCTACGTGTTAAAACCCATAGATTACTGTAAATCATACAAAGATTGTTTCATGTCATTGTCGCTAGACTCATGTTACTATAGAATCATACGGTTGTTCATGTTCATGCTTCATTGTAGCCAAACATACAGAGATTGTTTCATCTCCTTCATGTTCATGCTTCAACTGTGAACAATTAGTGATGCATTTTCTGTAAAGCATTGAAAGCCATGCTAATCCAAATGGATCTTAGAGTTTCACTATAGATTTTTTTTTTTTTTTTTCAGTTTCAGTGCTGACTTTGAAACTGTTTCATTTCCTATATTCCATGTAGCATGGTCACTGATGCCTGGATAGTGTAATTTCTGTTAGTTTGGATCCTAATCTACTTGCTTTTTTATTTTTTTCATGTTATATGTTAACTGTGCTCAGTTTATTATGTAAACTGTCCCTTGTAACTGGTTCATTTCCATCTCCATGTGTTTCATTCTTCTTAAAGATGTTCAGACTATATGTTAACTGTTCTCAGTCTATTTTATATTTCTCTGTCATTTCCTTCATTCTTTTTAAGGACGTTCATTTTGAATATTAATTGCAATCAATGTATTCTATAAACTACTTCATTACATGTTTTGTAAACCCTCTCTGTTCCTACCTTCATTACAACTAACTGTGCCATTTCTTGGCATCATATAATTTTTGCTGACTTATGTTCTCATGTTTATGCCCCATGTTCTGCTCCTTGTTTAAATAGTGTTTGCTCGATATAAGAACTGACAGTTTCCGTAGACTGTCATTTTCTTGCCCCATCTAACTGGTTCATTTCCAACTCAATGTATTTCATGCTTCTTGGATGATGAGTCAGTTGCCATGGAAAGACATTACCCTCATGATGCTCAAATAAACAGATTCTGATCTCCTTCATGTTCATGCTTCAACTGTGAACAATTGGTGATGCATTTTCTGTAAAGCATTGGAAGACATGCTAATCCAAATGGATCTTAGAGTTTCATTGTAGGTTTTTTTCAGTTTCAGTACTGACTCTGAAACTGTTTCATTTCCTATATTCCATATAGCATGGTCACTAAAGCCTGTATAGTGTAATTTCTATTAGTTTGGATCCTAATCTACTTGCTTTTTTTTTTCATGTTATATGTTAACTGTGCTCAGTCTATTATGTAAACTGCCCCTTGTAACTGGTTCATTTCCATCTCCATGTGTTTCATTCTTCTTGGCCAATGAGCTTGTTGGCATGGAATGACATTGCTCTCATGTAAGTAAAATAAACATATACTGATATCCTACATGTTAAGGCTTCAACTGTGACATTTCAATGTATATCCTTCAAGGATGTTCATTTTAGGGATTTATATTTAAATTATCCTCTGATTCAACTGTGACATTTCAATGATATCCTTCAAGGATGTTCATTTTAGGGATCTATATTTAAATTATCCTCTGATTCTGCAAACTGGTAGTGGATAATTTTGTATTTCTCTATCATTTCCTTTATTCTTTTTAAGGATGTTCATTTCCAATAATAACTGCAATCAGTGTATTCTGTAAATTGCTTCATTACATGTTTTGTAAACTCTCTCTGTTCCTACCTTCATTCCAACTTTTTGCTCCTTTCCTAGCATCATATAATTTCTGTTAACTGAAGCCTGTACAGTACAATTTCTGTTAGTTTGGATCTTAATCTACTTGTATCCATACAGGATTTTCAATTTGTAGGATCTCCTATATACTATTAATACAAACTTTGAATCTGATGTACATCTGATTCAAGCGTTTGGATCCTAATCTACTTGTATCAACATAGGATTTTCAATTTATAGGATCTCCTATACAGTATCAATACAGACTTTGAATCTAATTTATATTTGATTCAAGCGGTTAATATTTTTCGGATTGTTGTGATTTTTTCATGGTAGCCCATCAAATGTACGTTGGACCTAATCAACGGTTTGGATCAATGGATTAGATTGAGAGAGAGAGAGAGAGAGAGAGAGAGAGAGAGAGAGAGAGAGAGAGAGAGATCGGTTCTTCTGCAACTGATGGAGGTGAGAATTTCATGTAGCTAGCTGCATGTGGGGCCCACTATATTCGTGGTTCATGCTTCAATCACAATGGAAATGTTGAGAAAAAGTGTTGCTGCTTCCTCTAGTTCTGCTTTTGTTGGAGTTCAAATGGATAAAAACCTCTCTAAATCTCGTCATTCTCATGGAATTGCTGCTCTGTTCTCTGATTATTCAAAAACTCATGAAAACAGTCCAATTCCATGTTTTGAAAAGATTTCAAATTGAACCCAAATGCGGAATCTTGCAAAAAGCCCTTGTACTTCGATGGATGTTGTTATTAAGTTGAGGGATACATCATCTTCTAGTTATTGTAAAACTCACCATAAGAATCCAAATCCGAGTCATGATAATCCCCACAAGTCAAACCCAAATGTGGAATCTTGCAAAAAGTTGGTGTAATTCAACGACTGATGCTATTAAGTTGGATGATGCATCAGATTCAAAGTCTGTATTGCTACTGTATAGGAGATCAGATTCAAAGTTTGGTTTTTTCATGTGATTTGTTAACCGTGAACAGTCCATTCTGTAAGCTAGTCCAAAACAATTTTCTTATTTTTGTGTTGTTTCGTCTATTCTAGGTAATTGTTTCATTTCCATGCCCCATGTAGCTGGTTCATTTCCATCTACATGTGTTTCATGTTGATCTCCTTCATGTTCATACTTAAGTGCGACATTTCTATGTATATTCCTTTACTATTTTCATTTTCAATGATTAATATCTATAATATCTTCTGTTTCGAGCACTTTCTGTAAGGTAATGAAAGGCATTTTTTGTTTCAACTGATATTCTAGTTTTGAAAAAAAAAAAATGTAACTTTGAGAATAAATATAGTTTTTCTTGCTCAGTATAACTGTGTCATTAAGATATTTTAATGTGATGAAATCGCAATCTTCAATATCCAAATTTTGTGGTTCCATTTATAATAAACTGACGTAATTCATCAAGTTCAGGCTACGAGATTTTATTCAGTGGTTCTCAGGAATTTATTCCGCACGGGACACTTTCAGCGGAATTTTGGGTATGTATGTTGGCATCGACATTTCTACTAATGACTGAATTGTTTCTACTTCCATTCACTACTACCACTTTCGCAAACACATCGTAATTTCATATCTGTTTTAGTGAAATGTTTAGATATATGTTGTATATATAATATTTTCATTTATAAAAAGTATTTGGGGCTCTAATGTTTATTTAACTGCTGGAATTAAACTCTCGTATAAAAAAAATGACGTAGCTATATGTAATCATCTCCAAGTCATGTTTATCTCTCAAGATGACACACCTTTAAGGGGGCGTTTGGCGCATGGTATTAGATGGGATTCGGTGGGATGGAATTGCATTTGGTCCCGTGCTAATTCCACTCAATGTTTGGGAAGAACAGAATAGGAACGAAATAGCTTTGAATTAGATTAGATGGAATTGCATTGGGTCCTGTGTTGATTCTACTCAATGTTAACAAGTTGTGTAGGTCCCACCATGATGTGTGGGCTATATCTACATCGTCCACCCATTTTTCAAGATCATTTTTGTCACGCCTGAGACCCAGAAATCGGATTTACAGGAATCCCGATCACCGAATTCAGTGCCGACAGCCTCCTTAATATCCCATTCTTGGCTCCCAGCGCTCATATGTTAGATTTCAATCCTGAGATCCTACAAGGAGGATTTTTAACATCAATTTATCTCATAAGAAGCATAACCACAAGTTTTTTCAAATCACAAAAGCAACATTATTATCACATATTCACTAATATAAACATTTGAATACAATGCTGAAAGGAAAATACATATGTCAAAATCAAAGCTCCAAAAGTCAACTAAATGTTCCAAGCTCCACGTTGCTGCAACCTAACATCACCTGCACGCATCTATTGTGCATAAGCTCATAAAATGCTTAAAAGGTGGTGTAAGTGTGTACATAAGGTAAGTGCCAAGTATTCAATACAACGCCATAATCATACAATATCGGAAATATTGGTAAGATCATGAATCATATGATATCAAAGTAAAGCAGAAATACTAATAAGTCCATGAGTCAAACAATATCAGAGTACACAATACAGATCAGTTATGCAAATAAGGAGTCATAAAGAGTCAAATATCAGATGCTGAGGATGCAATGCAAGATATTATTCCTAATGAGTTTACGAATACCATTACCCGTATCTATACCATATAAATGCAGAAACACAGTAACCCAAAATGTCATATGTCGCGGATGTTATGAAATATGCGATGCGAATGGAATGACCATGTTGAAGTGTGAAGTCGGGATGATAGTACGTAGTATCGCAGGCTATGGGGTCTATCATAAGAGACTTCTATTCAAACTAGTCTCGTACCTAAATTTGGATAGTCAGACTCAATGTGATAAACTTTTGATCTCAGGTTAGTAGCACGCCCCAACTGAAATCTTGACCATTGCGAAGGTACACATAATAAATAGTTGCGCACCACCAGTCCGAGTGGATAGTGAATGAATGAATGAATAAGTATGTAACTCCTGCTCAAAAGTCCACGTATCAGTGCAGTTCATCTTTGCGATCATCACCGGAGTCTGGTACACTCTACATGTAAATTGCCGCCCACTGACGCACGACCATGCAAGTGGAAGAGACTTCACTATCCGCTTGATCAGTAGTCGGCCAATATTTACCTGGCACGTTGATAACAAACCCATTCACGAGCTGGTCACACTCAGCCTAACTATGCCCCCTACGCTTTCGCTGGTAAGGCCACACCCCCTCCCAACTTACCACGACATAGTGAGAGACGCCCCTCCTGGTATTCGGCATTCGGGCGCTCATGTATCTACTCGGTCTCGATGTTGGGGCGTTACCTGACCACGGAGGTTTAGAGACTTTTACCTACAGACATTCAAAGTGTCCAGATGTTCAAACCAAACATTTTTGATATCTCATCTAGCCATTCACGTCATGCCTGTGGAGGCTACGACCCTAATGTCACAAGGGCATATAGTAATCACAACACACAATGCAAGATGCATGAGTCATACAATCTAGTCATGCATTAATCCTGCACATACCGTGCGCTCGTATGAGACAATCACCGCTTATCAGAGAGTCTCATAACAATCTGTCAAATGACACAACCACATCTCATAATAAACATACAGATGGTGCGTATGGGCATGTATCATGATGGTATGCTGTCACATACTCAAAACCGATATCAATAACTGACATCGACAATCGACCTCGACAATGCGGACATTTAACCAACATTGCCTCCGAGGAATGGCCCACATAAAGCCTATCATATAGTGGACCCATGGTCTCATACAAGGGCCAAATATTTAACACCATGGGCCTCACTCGAGAGCATAATACATATCACAATGGGCCTTTTACATGGGTCTAACATGCATCACAATGGGCTCCATCGGCTGGCCCTCAAATGCATCACAATGGGCCTCATCCCATAGGCCTCATATACATCACATTAGGCTTTAAACATGAGCTGAATACACATCACAATGGGCCTCGAATACGGGCCATATATACATCACATTGGACCTCAAACACGGGCCAAATGTGCATCGCAATGGGCCTCAAATACGGGCCGCATGTTCATCACATTGGGCCTCGACAATCGGCCTCGATATCTAGCCTCAACAATCGGTCTATACAATTGACCTTAACAATCGAAATTGATCAATAATCTGCCTCGATCGCTGATTGGCAATCAGTTACGATAATCGGCCTCGATCGTTAATCGGCAATCGGCCACGACAATCGGAATCGACAATCTGCTACAACAATCAGAATCGATCGATAATCAGCCTCAATGATCGGTATCAGCAATCGGCATTGATGAGAATAGCCTAGCAAGGCCTAAAGGAAGGTCACTATGTGGGCATTCAACCATCATTGTCCATCAATGTGGACATTCAACCAACATCATTCCCAAACAGTGACCCACATAGAGTCAAACATAAAGTGTGCTCATGGCCTCACTCAAAGGCCTACTATACTTCACAATGGTTCTCACACATGGGCCATGAATACATCACTTTGGGCCTCATCAATGGGTCACAAATCTACCACTTGAGCCCCATCATATGCGCCGTAAATACATCACTGCGGGTCACACAAATGGACGGCATGGATATACAATACATACATCACGGTGGGCCACATACACGGGCCTAATATACATCACCAAGGGCTGTGAATACAACTCAACGGACCATGCCAAAAAATGGCCATGAATACACAATAGGTGGGCCCTGCACTTGGGCTCAATATACATAACAGGTGGGCCATGCACTCGGGCCTCATACACGTCAAGTGGGCCGCATTAATGGGCCGCACCAATGAGCCTCATAAGCATCACAATGGCCTACAATTACATCAAGGTGGGCCTCACAGATAGGCTATAAAATACATCAAGGCAGGCTTCATACAACAGGTGGGCCTCATATATATCAAGCGGGCCTGATGGGGCAGCCCAAGGTATAACAAAACAGATGGACAACGTGGTTGAAACACATTCATCATGGTGCACCCCACAACACACACACAGGTAGGCCTCATCCTAAAAAAATGAATGGACGACGTGGTAGACTCAAGCATCAAGGTGGGCCACTGCACAGACGGTACATACCTAACATTGCATCATAGTGGGATAGTACACAGAACTATCCAAACATTGTCCAAGTAAATCAGCACTATCCAAACATCGCCTAAATAAATCAGCACTATTCAAACATCGCCCAAGTAAATCAACACTGTTCAACTATTGTCCAACACCATCTAGACAGTGTGGATGAAACAAATACATCATGGCGGTGTCCACCGTCCCATGGACGGAGTGAATATACAGCACACCATCAAGGTGGGTCCCATCATCCCATGGACGATATAAATGAAACACATACATTGTGTGGACCCACGGAACTACACAGCAGGTGGGCTCTACCTTTTGGACAGTATAGATGAAACACATACAGCGTGTGGGGCCCACAGAGTTGCTGACGTCATACAGCTGGTGGACACACAGAACTGCTTACATCCTAACAGATGGACGGTCTAGATGTGGCCCGTGCATCGCACTGGCCCACATAGCTGGCTGACATGCACAGCAGCTACATAGCTGGTGTAATCGTACACTAGCTCGCCCATATCACAGAGGTGGGTACCACGTGGGGCCTACCAAATATATATATATATATATATATATATATATATATATATACACACTATATTATATTATATTATATTATATTATAAACATCAACGTCCAGCCCTGGACGATAACTGATGGAGTGGACGGAACGGCTTGGATGGTGCACATCATCATGGTGGCGGACGGAACTGCTGATGCCAATATCACAGTAGCTTTGCAACTGCTGGGACCCACTGTCGTCATCAATGGACGGTGTGGAAAAAGTCATACATCATGGTGAAATCCATGCAGCAGCGAACGATGTGGATCTCACACATATATCATGTGGGCCACGTCAAAATGAATGGACGGTTTAGATATGGCACGTACTTGATTAGGGCCCACCCTTTGCTGACGTCTTGGAGTTGCCTGGGCCCCACAGAAATTGCTGACGTCACCTCACAGCAGGCATTGCCGTGTGAGGTATGCTATCCACTCCGCTCATCAGGTGGGTCTCCTGTACGTGGCCCACCTACTGTATACACCATCCAATTCTAACGAAATAGATGGACAGTGTAGATTTGAAGCATACATAACAGTGGGCTCCATCAGACGGTGTGGATCAAAGGGACCCACAGAAATTCTCGTTGATACAGCAGCATGTGCTGCTGGTGTAGGTGTTCCAGCCAACCTGATTCACTGTGGGTGGGTCCCACGTGGGGCCCACCAGATATACATATATCAATAAATGAACATAATATATATATATATATATATATATATATATATATATATATATATATATATATATATATTAATTATAATATATTATTTAATATTATATATATAATATACCCATCCAGCTTCCAGCCGTCCGTCCATTGCTTGGCGCTGGACGCTGGATGCATTCATCAGCATAATATATGTCGTCATATTATATAATATATTATATATGCTATATGTGTGTGTGTGTGTGTGTACACACACACACACACCATTACAGTGTGCCCACATCAATTTCAACGGTGGAAGCTCATTCCAACTGCTAGCTGCGGTGCAGTCCACTTGACTTTGGAACTGCTCTTTTGGCCTGGCCATGAATGAACCGGCAAGGAATGGATGGGGAGGGTATAAAACACACATTGGTGGGGCCCATTTCATCACAAAGAGATAGAGAGAGAGAGAGAAACGGTGAGATTAGAGGGACTCCGCTAGTATGGGCCTCTTATGGTTACATTACACACATCAAAATGGGTCCCACCTACAAGTAGGCCCTAAAAATAAGGATCAACGGCGAATCGCTCACCTATAGCCTTCTTCTTTAGCTTCTTGGATTCTTTGGCTTCTAAGCTTCAACTTCGATGGAGGATGATGAGATTTGAATGGTGGAGATGGGAGATAGAGTGGTAGGGAGTGGGTCACACATAAAACTCTCTCTCACTCCATGGAAGTCATGGACGTTTTCCTCTCCATGGGTTTGCTTGGAAAATAGTTAGAGAATGAGAGAGAGATGTGAGGAGAGGGATGAGTGATGGGTGTTGTAAGGAAGAGATAGAGAGATATGAGTGTGTTTGAATTTTTGAAAAAGAGGAATGGGTAGGGAGAGAAAGAGTTGACTTAGGGAAAAAGAGGGATGATTGCTTGTACTTGTGGTAGGGTGAGGTGACATGGGGTATGAGTTTGTGTACTTGACTTGATTTGATGTGACATGCCGTAGAGATTTTCTCGAAATTCGGAATGAACGCGGACTCACATCTCCTGACCTGGGTATCGGATTGGTGTGCGAGTCGAGGCGTTGGAATTGCGGCGATGGCGCGGTCGCCAGGGTATAAGTTTCGGGTTGAGCCGACTTAGGTATGCAGGTCTCGGCTTAAGATCGCACGCAAAACATTGGATACAGGTCGAGGGTTGCCGGAATTTGACAGGAAGGACCGCGGAAGCCTATGGAATGGTACGGTCTAAAATACGGGTCTTACAATTTTAGATCATGGGCTAAAAAAATCAGGTAGATCTAAAGCTCAAGTAGACCCCACCATAGAAAGCAGCGGGGATTGAATACCTACAGTTGAAAACTTCATTGGGGCCACATAAATTTTAGATCTACCTTATTTTTAAGCCCATGCTATAAAATGAGGTTACAAAACAAATGAATGGTTTGGATATAACACATATGTGTTATTCTCAGTAGTTTCAAATGATGGGGGGTATATCCATTCAATGTACCACAGTATTACAAACATAACATGGAATTAAGCTTATCCCATGGTATCAGGGGACGATCCCTTCCAGGTGTAATAATTATGTTTTTTGAATCCCATCCCACCTAATCCTTCCTAATGCCATGAGCCAAACACCTCTTAAATTGATTTTATCAGATAATCCCCACGGAAAGATTATTAGTTTGGGAAGTAGATAAGCTATAGATTTATGACTTATATTAAAAACACTCCTGCATAAACGTATAGGTGAACAATTGGTGATGGATAATGAACAGGACGAAGAGATGAAAAGGTTTGTTGTCATTCAAGCGATGGCAGCTTGTATAGCAGCTGTTGGGAAATACTGTCGCGTATACATGTTCAAACAACCCGCACGACATGAGGATGATGAGCGGACGAGGTTCATTAACTCTATCATTCGGGCGACTGACAGGGATTGTGTAATTCAACTCAGGATGACTCGAGATGCTTTTTTTGAATTATGTACTAAACTACGCGAGAAGACACATCAGCACGATACTCGTAATATGAGTCTAGAAGAACAATTGGTTATTTTCCTCCACACCATGGGCCATAATGTTCACAATCGAATAATAGGACACAGATTTATTCGATCAGGTGAAACCATTAGCCGCAACTTTCATCGTGTATTAGATGTCATTGTATCATTATACCTCGAGTTCGTTAAACAGCCAGGATCATAAACACCCTCTGAGATCTAAACAAATATAAATTGGGCTACATACTTTTAGGTATCATTTTGATTGATAGCCAATGTATATCTATATTGTTATTTACAAATCTCTATTAACAAGTCCATCCCTAAATAAAATTTGATGAAACGCATTTAGGCTCGTGTTGGTGCAATTGACGGGACACACATACCTGCTCATGTCCAAGCAGCGGATCATGCAAGCTATCGCAATCGGAAAGGAGTCCTCTCTCAAAATGTTCTTACGACTTGTTCATTTAATATGAATTTTTTATATGTATTAGCTGGTTGGGAGGGTTATGCTTCGGATGCGATGATTCTACACAACACTTTGACCCGATCAGATGATCCCTTACTTGTCCCACATGGTACTAGTTATCTGTTCAAAGATTACTCATCTGATTAATACTTATGAAATCTTCGATTTTCCGCTTAGTGGAACATTCATTCAAATGTGTAGAAAAATATTATGTTGTCAACGCTAGATACGCTCATTCACCCGGTTTTATGGCTCCATATCGGGACGTTCAATACCACTTACAGGAGTATCAAAGCAGGAGAGCGCTTGCGAACATGAAGGAGTTGTTTAATTACCAACATGCACAACTGTGCAATGCAATCGAGCGTTGTTTTAGTGTTATGAAAGGAAGATTTCCCATATTGAAGACGGTCATGCAGTATGAATTCCACACACAAGTGAAAATTATGATAGCCTGTTGTGTATTACATAATTTTATATGAATTGGACATGGGTCTCATCAAGATCTACATGACGCTTGTATATCTATGACTGATGTGGAGAGTAACCCAACACCGCATGAGATATCAACGAATGATGAGAGGTAACGGTTTCTACAAGTTACTCAGCGAGAAAAGGAATCTTGGATTTGAGTGCGCGATGATATTGCAACTTGAATGTGGGCAGATGTGTATTAGAATAGTAGAAGTAGATAGTTGAATTATTTTTAGTTCGTTTATGCAATCTTTCATACAAACTAGACACTATTTAGTTGCTCGTAATATTCAGTACTTGTCAATGGAATTATGGTCTTTCAAAATTTTGAAATATAATTCCAAATAAGTATGTCCAATTTTTGATCCTTCTTGCTATCGTCATGTAAATTCTAACCTCGTGGGTTGACATTAGATAAACTTCATCTATACTTGACACGTGCTGCATGCGTAGGTGGAATGACAGACTTCTGGTCCAATGATACATCAACACCAACGCAATCACCGGTTAAAACACCAGTGGTACCAACTCGATGTTCTCCACGAGGAAAGAGAATGAAATCCCTCGCCGAACCTTTGTCCCGACCAACAAAAATCAAATGGACTAAAGTTATGAATCAAGTGCTATTCGACACATTGTTCGAACAGGTTGCATTGGGACATAAAGCTGACAATGGTTTCAAGCAGAAAGCCTACCAAGCAGCTACTGAAAAGGTGACGAAGCATATAAATATAGTTGTAAACTGGAAAAACGTGTAAAATCGGCTGAGTTATTATAAGAGAGAATATAATGCCGTGAAGGACATGCTGACAGCCGGTGGGTTTGGATGGGATAATGAGCGAATAATGGTTACGGCTCCTGATGAAGTTTAGGAAGAATATCTTAGGGTAAGATTTACAAAAGTAGAGTTTACAAAACAATTTCACCCATTCTACATGGTTTAATGACCCTTAAATAATATCTAATTTTTGCTTACTTACAATTGTCTTTTATGGATGCAGTCTCACCCGCGCGCTGAAAGACTCCATGACAAAAGAATCGATAGAATGGATGACCTTGCAGTTATTGTCGAATCCAATTAGGCCACAGGACATTATGTGCAAGAAAGTATGAGTATGACTCCATTATCCTCTTGGATTCAATGAGATCTTAATAAGGCCTGGAGGGACCTCGAAGATGATCTTAACGATACCATTGACCTCTCAGAGGATACCGTAGCAGACTCGACAGGGACCAATCAATTTTCATTGAACACTCTTTCAATGGAAAATCGCGTGTCCCGCGTCACTCCTACTCGTACTTATTTTGATGGTAGCTAGGGTGGACCGCATCAAAGAAACGTATGCGGTCTCCTCGTCCCTGTGATATACTCGATACATCTCTTAAGACTATTGTAGAGGCTATGTATGATTTTGGCCTAGGCAAAGAGCTGAATCGTACTAGTAAAGTACTTAATGTCCTCGAAGAGGTGCAAGGGTTGACCAACTCAAAGTTTATTGAAGTTGACATCATTCTTTGTCAGTCTTAGACCTAAGCGCCCATCGAGTGGTTGAAGAAAACACTCCGCGATAAGTTTGGGGATGTAGGTGTTGGGTCCGTTTGACAGAGACTGGTCCCTGTTTCTTTTGATTCATTTCTTTGTGGACCTATAATAACTTTTTTACACTGATACCGGTTCTTTGTGAATTGTTATATTTTGTATAGTGTATACTAAAGTGAATGATGTGGCAATGAATACTTTTGGTTATGTAATATCTTTAATAGATGTAATCACATGCTTGTTGTATGCACATTAAGACAGATAGCACCACACACTTTGACCAGAGAATGGGTATGTGCTCACAACTTTTTCAATACATTTGATCACACACTACTTTTTTTTGTCAATTGGATATGCCTCGTAATTTTTAAATGCGTTTCTATTCAAATACATTAGTATACATTCCGATAATGGACATGTCAATGCGGATGACTAAAGAAAAGTACTACGTTGTACTGGTGGGGCATTGAACGGGCATATATCTACCATGGGATAATGCCAGATTGGAAGTCAAGGGATACAACAGAAGCAGACATCGAGCTTTCAAGAATTGGAAGGAAGTTGCTACATGTCAGGACAGTCACTTCGGTAATACTAGTGCACAATTGGGACTTGGACGAGGATCTCATGCGGTATTGTTGTATATTATGACGAGATTGACATCCATTTATCAACTTCGTCTATTCAACAGACGACTCGGGCCATGGTTTCTAGGGCCACGTCGACTGTTGATCCCGCCCTGTCTTTTGGAGAGAGATTTTGTGCACTTGTGACTGTCATCCTGGTCCTTTTCTTTGTGTTGTTTATTATTTTTAAATTCTAGGTATTAGTGGTTGTGTACCTAATTGAAGAATACTTATTTTGAACTGTTTCTTTATGGTGGGTGATTTGATCACATGGGTATCATTTGATATGGTCACCTGTATATCTAGGCTTGCTTCACCTTGATTGTGATTTTATCACTAAGCACTGTCATTTGGTGTGGTCCACTGAATATATGGACCCACTACACGTGAAAGTGATTTTAACGCACCCGAATCATTTGATGTGGTCCACTAGATATCTGGACCACACTTATTTTTAGGATAACGCCATTTATACCGTCTGTCAGTTATATTGGACGGTGTGGATACTGCAGTCTTCATTTGGTGCGCCACTTGATTTCTGGACTTGCTACACGTGCATGTGATTTTAATGTCCCATAATGATAATGGTGTGGTCCACTGGATATCTGAACCACTTTTTTTTTTTTTTTTGAAAGACGCCAATTAGTCCTTACATCAGTTATATATTGGACGGTGTGGATACCACGGTTTACAGTTGGTGCGGTCCACTCGAGACCATTTTTCCAGAAAAGGACTGTGTCCAACGTACCACAAGCAGCTAGGAATTTGATTTGGAATATCAATCCTAGGATTTTGATCCAAATATCCAAAGGAGCAGAACAATTTTCTCCCAATGAATTACTTCAATCCCATACCACATCCAAACACAATCCCAATCGTAATCTCGGGATATTCCAACCTAACCAAACAGACCATCAGAACTTGTCCTGGGATATAGCAATACCATGGAACTCATCATTACCTTAAAATGGTCCCATCCCTCCTAATCCCGTTGAATTCGGCTGGCCAAACAAGCCCTAAACGATTAACCACATTGATGCCCTAGCACAAGAATCACGTCCCACCAACCCCCCCTGGTTGATATAACGTACCACTCTGATGGCTGAAATTTTTTAGCCCATCCACCTGTTTCCAACATTGGCATACATGATGAGTGGACCAGATTTCCCACGTGTACAAGGTTGGACCAACATGATGGATGGATTGGACCTCCCACCTACATGCCATGCCGAGACATTGCACACGCTTCTGCGCAATAGCAGAGCTCCTCAACAAGAACAAACACACCTTAAAGGCTATTTCCAGTTCTTTAATTTCCCAGAAAACTCAGTTTCCGCTTCTCATTTTATTTTATTTTATTTTTATAGTAAACACCCCCTTTTATTTCCCTCTATTCAATCTTTTGGGATCTTCTAAGAGGTTTTTGGGGGCATGGGTCCATCCATGGTGAGACAAGACCGACCAATGGTCTGGATCACAAGATAGTGGACCCTTGTCAACCCGTGGTGTAGACTGTGCAAAGACAATACATGTTTCCTCAGCATAAATTCCTCCCTCACTCACACTTGCACCGAGTAAAAGGCAACAGTTATCACAACCTGTGCAATACTCAAATTTTCTCATACATAGATAAACCAAAAATATCCGAAATCGTTAAAACTAAAATATCACAATCAACATTATCTCCACTACTGTAGATATGGAGTTGGATACTGATAGCCATTCCCATAGTAGGGTGCATGGTTGGGAGAGAGGTTGTAGGGAGGCGGGCCAACTGGTGCCAATCCATGGTTGTCAGGTGCATACATATATGGCCTGTCATACATATATGGATATCTTTCGGGGGGGCCTCTGTAGAAGCTCTTGTCGGGAAGATTGGTAATGCGGGGCCCATAACTGTTGCCATTGGCACGGGGCCTCTTGGGTTGAGGCTTAGCGGCCTCAGCTGCCCTTTTCTTGTCGGCCTTGGCCTTCTCTAACTGGATAACCCGTTTTTGAAGTGGGTCGACCGGGTATTGGTCCTCGAGCTTATGCTCTTCAATGCATTTGATGACAGCCTTGAGGGCAGACAGCTCCCGCTCATTTGCTTCATTCTGAAATGCATATAAAATTCAACTGATTAGTATGTATGCATTAGAGAGAATTTTCTGTTAGCTATACAACTCACGTTGCTAATGGGCGGGGCCATGATTCATTGACGCCTAGTTTTTGAACTAACCCAGCTGGCCTATTAATTTCGCTCATCCAGGCCCAGCCCATTTGCCACCTTAGGTCATATTGCCATCCACAAACTCAATAGCCCCTTTTCTCTGAGCTAATCCATGCACTCTTACAAGAGGAAAACATAAACCCAATGCCAGGGGAGTTGATTTTTCCATTTTTGTCTAGCAAAAAATATTCTGATAATTGAACTGGACGGGCAAATCAAAAATGTTTTGTTATGTCCGATCCATGCTCACCACATTATTTATTGTATATTGACAAGACAAGAGAGAGCATAAACAGAAAAATAGATTCATTAAGGGTGCTTTAGCATCTAAAGGATTTAAAATTATTCGGACTAAAAAGAGTTTATGGAGTGCAATTTTAATAGGAATGAAAACGAGGAATTAATTAAGATTGCCAACAAAGAAATTTCCCAAAATGACCACCTTTCCATATCTTGGGTAGATCATTCATGAGAGTGGAGAGATTGGGAAGGATGTTGCCCATAGAATTCAGGTGGGTTGGAAGAAATAGAGACGTGCCTCTAGAGTTTTATGTGATTGTCATGTACCACTCAAATTGAAAGGGAATTTTTATAGGATGGCAATAAGATCAGCATGCTTTATGGGATAATGTTGAGCAGTTAAGGAACAAGTTCAGCAGGTGAGTGTAGCTGAAAAGAGGATGTTGAGATGGACAAATGGCAAGACAAAGAAGGGTAGAATTAGAAATGAATGCATTCAAGGGAATTTAGGAGTAGCACCAATAGCTAATAAGATGAGCAAAGTAGAATTAAATAGTTTGGTAATGTGTAATGGAGACCAAGAACCGTGCCTGTTAGGACTTGAAGTGAGTTGATACAAGTTGAAGGATCTATAAGGGTAAGGGGGGAGGCCCAAAAGGACGTGGATGGAGGTAGTAAGAAAGGACTTTCTGATCTATGGTCTGAGGGTATGGCTCTTGGAGTGGCATGATAGAACAGGATTCATGTAGCCAACCCCAATTACTTAGGATATGGCTTAGATGATGACAATGATAATGACTTTAAAGTAACAAAAATACATCGGAACATGAGAAAATTAACAATTATAGATCAACATTGTATTCCAGCAGCATGCCATCCAATCCCCACCCAGGTAAATGAGGGTTGATGTCAGGTGGGTAGCTAGTTGCCAAACTTTAGCTAATTGATCTTGGAATTCCTTTTTTTTTATTATTTTTTTAATGAGCGGTAAGAAACAAAATTTCTTGAGAGAAAAGGCCAAAGCCAGAATATACAAGCTCTTGGGTAGTTTTTGGAATTCCCATTTGCAATCTTCCAATTAGCAAAGTAGAATTTCATAAAGCCAAACCCAAATAGCTGGAATGATGGTAAAGCGGTTGATGACGGTGATTATGATCAAACAAAAATCTCTACTAAGATGAATGTCTCTTTTACTCTGTGAACAGATGATTCAATTGTTACTACTACTACTTCCACTATTATTATTATTATTATTATTATTATTTAACACGCACACACACCCCCACACACTCACGCTAGTGGAATTTCACCACCTATGGATACTCGAACCCTTGACCGGGTGTTGAAAACTCCTGAGAGTCTACCACTATTATTATCATTTTGAGAAGCAACAAAGAATTCTAGCATATGAAAGAATCTAATAACATGTTTCAGTCTAGGAGACCCTTTTTTTTTTTTTATTATTATTTTTACACACACACTCACAACACAGTGGGATTTCACCGCAATGGTACTCAAACCCATGACCTCCTGTTGAAATTCCTGTGAGTATACCACAGACGCATGAGTAAGGACCCAAGGTTGTATGCGTGTGTGTGCTTTAAAGTACATGCTTCTAAGGCGTACCATTCTATATATTTGTTTAGAGTTTCTTTATAATAAAGAGTTTATGAGTGAATCCTCTTTTCCTCTCACTCATCTCTCATACCATGAATCTCATCATGGTATCAGAGCTAGAAAAGGGGTAATTTTCTTTTCCCTATCTTCTCCATCTTGTATCCTCCTCTTTTTTTCTTTTCTTTTTTTTTTTCTTTTTTAAAAATTTTAAAAAATAAATAAATCTTCTTTTCCTATTATTCCAGCTGATAAGCGAGCCCGACCTCTGCCCACAATTAGCAGTCCAGCCAGACTACTGGACTTGCAGCCCAGCCGGACCACCAGAAGCAGCTGACAGCCCAGCCAGACTCCCAGCATAGCCAGGCAGCCCTGCCAGGATGCCCAGGAGTCATCGGCAGCCCTGGGATCCTCCGTTGCTCCTATGTTGTTGTTTGGGTTCTCCAAGCATTGACCATCTTCAGATCTGGACAATATGCAATAAAGCATGGATTTCTAATATGTTTTTCAGTCTCCAATGAATCTAGTATGCTAGATCTAAGCTGTTACAGCAGATTGTTTTCCTTTTTTATGATAAAACATTAACGAGTTTAGCGAGTGGTGATTAAAAGAACGTTTCTTTGATGGGATCAAGTCAACAAGATCATCATCCTAGGCTAAAGCACATCACTACAAATTCAATGGAAATAACCATTTGGAGAGGTCCTGGTTAGCCAAAGTATTCATTGGAAGAAGGGGGAAACTAAGGGATATTAGAGTGGCTCATCAAAGGGCTACATCTATTGAACAAGGTTCTACTGTCTGAAAGAGATCTGCCTTCGTAGTTGGGTCCAAAGCATCTCGAGGAGACCACCAGGGAAAGGACAATTCTAATATTTCCCTGGGGTCACTAACAAAGGCTGTTGCATTGATTGTGGTCAAAGTAGTTCTTGGAACTTGAATACCCACTTGCAACTGAATCTGAAACCAAAAGATCTTTGCTGATATTGTGACAGCTGAGGAAAAGAACCTGTCAGAACATGAACGCTTCAAGCAGCCCTGTTCCATATCCAAAAATCATACTAAAATGAAACAGCTAGTTGATCTTAAGGCTTCCTACTTGGCTGGAAAAGCGAGTCGACAGCCAAGTATATCCGCTACCACTGATTATGCACATTTCAATCTCAACCATGTTCATCCACACCATGGATCATTGACTCTGGCACTGCTACAGATCATATGACTACTAATAATAAGCGTTCATTTCATATTATGCTTTTAGTTGTATAAAACTAACTGATGGATCCTTCTTCAGGGCTGCTGCGAAAGGAGCCTATCAAGTTTCTCAGTCATTGTTATTGCCATCCGTCACTCATGTTCCTTTCTTTGCCTCTAACTTGTTCTCAGTTGGTGCACTTGCAAAACAGTTGAACTGTAGCATCACCTTTTTTCCATCTCATGTGTCATTTAGGGCTCACAATGAAGAAGATTATTTAAGTCGGTTATGAGTAATAACGTGTGTTAACCTGGTACACACACTTGGGTCCTTTGTTGTTAAAGTCTCTTGAGTTCTTATATTAATCCTTTGATGAATCAGCCAAGTGGGTTAGGCGAATCCAGGATTATGCAAGTAGGGTAAAAGAAGATGAAATTAAATGGAGGCAACAATCGAGAAGCTCCTGGATCAAGGAGGGTGATAAAAATACGAAGTATTTCCACAGTGTTGCTAGTGCACGAGCAAGGATTAATAAAATAAGTAGCATTGTCGTCAATGGCATTCATATTGAACATAAAGACAGTCTATCCACAGAAGTTTCTTGGTTCTATGAAGAATTGTTGATGAGAGAGATGTGGCATAGACCAAGGCTAGACAATATCACATTTCATTGTTGTTTGGCTGAAGAGGCTGATTCGCTCAAGACTCAATTCCCGGAGCAAGAGGTCAAAGCTGCCGTTGATTCCCTTGGGAGAGATAAAGTGCCAGGCCCAGATGGCTTCCCAAGTATTCTAGGAGGAAATTAAGGATGACATCATGAATTTCATGATTGAGTTCTTTGAAAGGGGCCGTTTGTTGAGTGACCTTGGGGCGTCTTTCATTGCTATCATTCCAAAGGTTTCAGGTGTAGAATCAAAGGACTTTTGGCCAATAAGTCTTATATGAGGGCCTTATAAAATTTTGGCGAAGGTACTTGCGTCTTAGTTACGAAAGGTTATAGGAAGCGTCATCTCCGATAATCAAAGTGCTTTTGTCCCAAGCTGGCAAATCCTACATAGCACATTAATCGCCCACAAATGCCTTGATTCTAGACATGAAGGAGCTAACAGAGTATGTGCAAGTTAGATTTATAAAAGGCCTACGATCACGTTGATTGGAGCTTCCTAGATTACATGATGCTTTAGATAGGGTGCAGGACAAAATGGAGGAAGTGGATCCGTGAGTGTGTGAGCACTTCTCTATCCTTCTTAACAGCACCCCGAAAGGCTCTTTTAAAAGTTTTGGGTCTTTGCCAAGGGGATCCTTTGTCTTCATTTCTTTTCCTTGTGGTGGTCGAGGCATTAGGGAGGATGCTTGGCAAGGGGCAGAAGGATGGTTTCTTTTCTGGCTTTAAAGTGGAGAGGTTGCCCTCTCCAATCTCTCATTTGCAATTTGCAAATAACATGAGTGCATCTCCAAAAATGGTGGATAAATTGAGAACAATTGTTCGGTGCTTCAAGGCAGTTTCAATCCTTAAAAGATAATATCGCTAAGAGTAAAATGTTTGGGGTAAGGATAGAGGCAGATGAGGTGGGTTGGTTGGCCGATGTCTTTAGATGTGCAATTGGGGTGTGCTTCCGGCTACGTTTGTGGGCTTGCCTCTTTGTGAGGGTAAACCAGCAATACACTTTTGGGACAAGGTGGTGGAAAGATTTGAGAGGAATCTTGCAAGGTGGAAGAGCCACTACCTTTGGCTTGGTAGCCATATCATGCTTATAAAAGCAACCTTATCAAATCTCCCTCTCTATTTTTTGTCGCTCTTCAAATGTCCAGCCTCGATCTTTCTAGGCTGGAGAAACTTACGCAGGACTTCTTGTGGGAAGGGGCGGAGTAAGTTGGGGAGAGGTCTGCAAATCCTATGAAGAGGGAGGAGCAAATATTAAGGATCTGAAAATCCATGAATATTACCATGCTTGGGAAGTGGCATTAGAGGTTTGGGGAGGAAGACGGGGCACTTTGGAAAGATGTGATTAAAAGTAAATATGGGACTTCAGATGGGGGTTCGAGGACAAGGGACTCGTCAGCCTATACAGTGTTGGCCTTATGGAAAAGAATATCTTCTGTCAAGTCAACATTCTTGGAAGGGGTTGGTTTCTCATTGGAATGGAGAAAGAATTCAGTTTTGGGAAGATGCGTTTGTGTGTGTGTGTGTGGACCTCCACCTTAAAAGCCAAATTTCCTAGCATTTACTGATTGTCCCGGGACCCGTCCATAGTGGCGGCGGATTGCTTTTCCGTGTAGGAGGAGAGGTTGTTTGGGAACCTCCTTGTAGGTTATTCATTTGCGATGAGGAAGTTGATGACCTTGTGGCTCTTTTAGATCATATTCATCTCTTCGCTTCGAATTCTCCTGACCTAGATAAGTTGATTGGAAGAAGTACAAGTCAGGCTCATTCTTGGTTAGATCCCTCTATTCCCTGTGCATGGAGGAGGTCACCAAGAGCTATTGAGGCACTCCAGGTTTGTTTGGCATTACGATGTTCCCCCCAAAATAGAAGCTTTTAGGTGGTTTTTAGGAAGAAAGAAAATCCTTACAAAGACAATCTTCGGAAGAGATCTGTGGTGATCTCCAATATTTGTATTTTTGTATGCATGATGAGGAGACTGTGGACCACCTTTTTCTGCATTGCATTTTTGTGGGATTGATCTGGGCGCATATTCTCAGTCAATTTCAAGTTACGTGGTCATTCCCAAAATCGGTGGATCTTCTTTTGAGTGCCTTGGCATGGGGTTAACCTCGGGAAAGGGAAGAAAGTGCTTTTGAGGATGCCTTTGCTTGCCATATGGTGGGCTGTTTGGGAAGAAAGAAATGCTAGGTGTTTCAACAAAATTTCAAAGTCAGTGGAAGGCTCCTCCCAAAGGGCTAGGGCGTTGATCATTAAATGGGCCTCTTCTGTTTCTAAGTTAAAGGGTTGTGAGTGCCTTCTCGGTGCCCCTCCTTTTTTTCTTTTGTAGCTGTTTTCCTTTTTCTTAATAAAAGTTTCGTCATCTTTCAGAAAGAAAAAAAAAATAAGTTCTTATTTTGCAATAATTTTTGCAAATGATTTTCATTTCAATTTGAAGTTTGTCAAGCGCCCAAACACTGTAGAAATTCGTGTTCTCCAAGTATTAATAGAAGTACAAACTCCTATGATTTTATTCATTCTAATGTGTGGAGAACTTCCCCGATAACTTCAGTTTTTGGGTATAAATATATCATATTATTTGTTGATGAACACTCATTTTACATGGAAGATTAGTGATTAGACAATGCCAAGGAATGTCTACATCATGACTAACAAAATTACTTTCTCAAGCATGGTATAGAATGCCAAACATCTTGTCCATATACACTACAACAAAATGGTTTGTTGAACAGAAATGTCGTCACATGCTAGAGGTCTCATGCTCCATCATGGTAGGAATGTTGGTCCCAAAAATGTACTGGGGATGAGGTAGTTCATACTGCCACCTATATGAGTAATAGGACGCTAACTCCTACTCTCAACAACTATTGTCTTAAGTAATTGAATCCTAATCTCACTTTATTTTTCATTTCTCCCAAATCTTTGGATGTGTGTTTTGTCCAAGCCTTAGGACCATTGGAATGTAAGTTCGGTCCTCGAGTTTTGAAATGTATTTTCTTTGAGCATTCTTATACTCAAAAGTGATATAAGTGTTATTTTCCCGTAACTAGAAAGTATTTCTCCAAAGATGTTACCTTCTTTAAGAATTACCTTATTTCTCATCACAAGCCACAACTAATACTCTATATCGCGATGATACATTTCCTCTTCCTGTCATTATGGATAGTCGGATGAACTATGTTCAAGATCAAGTCAAGCCTGTGGAAAAATAGTTGGAGGTGTACACCTAGAGGAAGGACAAGGATCATCCTTCTAAGATTACTCATGATTCCCACCCATCCTCTGAATATGTTCCCTCATCTCTTTCTGAGTTGCCAATTGCTCTTCAAAAGCAAAAAGCTCATGTACTTCACATTCAATCACTAATTGTGTGTCCTATTAGTTAGTCTCTCCTTTTCAAGCGTATCTTTCCTCCATATCATTTGTTCCCATTCCTTCGATTATTGCATATTCCCCATTCCTTCGATTATTGCATATTCCCTGGCTGATCCTCACTAGAAAACAGCTATGATGGAGGAAATTACATCTTTAGAGAGGCAGGGAACCGAGTTAGTGGAATTTTCAGTGGGTAAGCATGTTGTGGATGCAATGGGCATACACAACTAAACATAAGCATTCTTGATTTCTAGATATAAAACTCAATTTTTTGGCAGAGGGGTTCACTCAACAGGAAACTTTCACTCCTGTAGCAAAGTTACATTTTGTGGTTGCATTCCATAACTAGCCTCTCCACCCAACAAATGTGAAGAATGTGCTCCTTCATGGAGAGAACAAGATGAAATATATATGACTTTGTGATGCGGGACAATTAACCATTTGCTCTAAAAGCTCGAACTGATAGAGCATGGCGAATCAATCTCTTTATCTCATAGCTCAGGCCCCACATCCCATGGGTTAGGACCTCGGCCGAACCCCCCTCGTGGGCCCCACTTCACATGGGTTCCGCTTCACACGAGCCACCCGCTTCACACAGGTGGGGCTCGCCTCACACGAGCCACTCACCTCACACGGGCCACCCACCCCGAGTGTGACCCTACATCCCACAGGCAACCCCACTCGAGCCCGGTATGAAAATGCATCTACATTAATCACCTCCAGTGAGGAGTCTCAAACATGAGACCTCCCACTTTGAGACCACTTTGATGCAGGACAATTAACCACTTCCTCTAAAAGCTCGAATTGATAGAGCATGGTGAATCAATTCCTTTGTCTCATAGCCCAGGCCCCACATCCCATGAGTTAGGCCGAGACCTCGGCCAAACCCCTCTCGTGGGCTCCAGTTCACCTAGGTACCGCTTCACACGAGCCACCCGCTTTACATGGGTGGGGCCTGCCTCACACGAGCCACCTACCCTAAGTGTGCCCCTGTATCCCACAGGCAACCCTACTCGAGACCGGTGTGAAAATGCTTGTGCATAACTTTGCTTACAAGTTTCACCCATTAGGAAATAAAGGATAGGTGTGCAAATTGAATAAAATGATTTATGGCACAAAGCAATCGCCTGTAGCATGTATTGAGAAATTCAACATTGTCATTTCTTAGATCGGTTTTCTAAGGAGCTCTTCTAATCATTCTATGTTTATAAAGAGCAATGATAGCTCTATGACTATCTTGGTTTCTATGCCAATGATAGCATCCTTGCAAACAATAATGATATGTAGTTAGATCATGTAAAATCATTTCTGGTCGGTACATTCGACACTAAGGACTTGGGTCCTCTGAACATTTCCTTGGAATTGAGGTTGTGACGCAGGGATGAACGTGATGAGGTCGATCACCATCTTCCTCAAGGATAACTACTCTGAATCCACAGAGCTTCTCTCGACTCCTCACAGAGACTTCTCAAATCCACGAGGAAAGAAAGCAGGAAAATAGAAATAAATTCTAATAATATTCGAAATTAATTAATGAATAATTGATAATTGTCTAATGTATCACCTTGCACCATTAATATAGAAAAAAATAAACTAAAATTCGTAATTACCAAAAATAGGACAATTCTAACTCTAACAAAAATCCTAATTCTAATAAAACTCTTCTAAGGCCTAATTTATAAAAATAAAAATTGCAAATAAACTTTCTCTAGAAGAGTCCTAGTATAACTATAAGTTATTTCTAAAAGGAAAGAAAATCTAAAACTCTAAAAATATTAAAAAATCGGAATTACTAAAAATAGTAAAAAAAATTTAAAAACTCGTTTTTGAGCTGAAAGCGCGCGTTTTCTGACGAAACGGACAGATGCGACCCACTTTGTGGGTCGGTTTACCTCAGATGGCCCGTTTCAGTAAAGATTGATAGGTTGTACACCCCATAACGATACCCAGATCAAAAGTTACGATCAATTTACGGTCCACCTTCTTTTGGCCCAACCATGCTAGGAATGTATCTATGACACGTTCTACATCAGGTTGCTAGGTCAACAAAGGCAAAGGCATTTTTATTTCCCAAAGGAAATATGTTCCTGACATTCTCATGTCATGTTAGGTGTGCAGCTTGATACTCTCTGTCAAAATCAATCATCATCTTCACAATAAGGAATCAGACATTCTTCTTGATTTGGGTATGCAGTGTCATCTGTTGGGGAAGCTCATTTATTTGACAAGAAGTCATCACCCTTATGCTGTCAGTGTGACAATTATCTATCAAATTCTTCACTATTTGAAGGAAGCTCCAAGAAAAAGGTTATTGTATTCCAATCATGGTCACTTGGATCTCAACGTGTATTGTGATGCCGATTGGGTTAGCTCATCTAGCTACAGCAAGTCAACAAGTGGATTTTCTATGTTTGTTGGGGACAAGCTGGCGTCTTTGAAGGGTAAGAAGCAAAATGTCATGGCCCGTTTCTTCATTGAGGCAGGGTATTGTTCAATGACAAGCCACGTGTGAGACTATATGGATCCATTTTCTTCTTCGGGAAATGGGTTTAAGTGTCTGTGCTTCTGATTCTGAAGCATTTTTAGAGGTTTGACTGTCACGTGTGCAAGGGAACATGTTGTCCAAGTTGCTTTCCACTGTTTTTCCAGGTCAAATAAGTAGTAGCTGATATGCCCACAAAAGCATGCTATTCTCGGCATCTTCAGGAGAGCGTGTGCAAGCTGGCCAAGTGCCACATCTATGCTCCAGCTTAAGGGAGAGCATAGGAGACCCTAGGTGTGTGTTTTGTAATAGGTGCTCCTGAAATTACCATTCCAAATTCTTTTTGGGGGTTTCCTTATTATAAAGGGTTTATGGCTATAAAGTATTAAGCTCTCTAATCCTCTTTTCCTCTCCACCCCTCTTACCATGAATCTCATCATTCACAAATACAGTTGGGTGTTAACAGGCATTTTATACACATTTTCCTAAAGAGTAAGGAGTGACATGATTCTTCATCATCATCATCATCATAGCATTGTCCAGCTATTTGGGGCCAGCTCCGTAAATCATATTCACCGAACAATTCTCAGTCCTAGTCCTTCAGTAAGTGAAAAAAGCTTTCATATCCCTACCCACCTCTATCCAAGTCCATTTAGGTGTTCTTTTTATCCTTTTTTAGCTCTTTTATCCTAATCAAAGTTCCCTTCCTCATCGAGGTTGTCTCTAGTTTTCTAAGCACATGACTGATCCATCTCAATAGACTCTCCTTCATTTATCACCAATTGGGACTGCTCCCAAGTTGCATAGAATGATCTCTTTCTTAATTTAACCCTTTCTAAATGTTCTGACACATCTATTTAACAATCCTCATAATGCTTCCCTCTTTTCGTCACCCCTATATAGCTCATGTTCATGGCTCACCTGGTCTATCAAGTTAAGAACAGAAGATTTTCATATTGCTTTCTTGAATGCTTGTTTGTAAACAGCCAATTCGTCGCTCAGAGAGGAAAGAATGGGAGGCGTCATCGGAATGTGGAACAGAAAAAGCCCGTGTTTTTGAACGCCCCTGACTTTCCGGAAATCGATTTAGAAGCGGAAACTTCTCCTTTAGTCTCCCTTGGCAGGCGGAAGAGTCATCTCCAGAATGCCTTCAGCTCTTTAGAGAATGATCTTCGATCTCAAATCTATCAATAGGCGCTAGCTATGGCGACATCCTGATCTCTTCAATATTCATCTTCCATTTGTGTTGCCTTATAATTGCCCAACACTTTATGACATAGCAAAACTGGTCTAATGATCTCTTATAATATGTTGCCTTATGTTTCATTGGCATGCAGAAATCACATAGCACTCCAAAGGCACATCTCTACTTTGTCCACACAACCCTAATTCTATTGGAAACATCCTCCTCGACCTCTCCACCGTTTCGAATGATGGAGCTAAGATAACAGAACATATCACTTTGAGGAATCTTCCGGCCATATATTCTAAGCAAAGCCCAACATCTATGACTCTTCTTATAGAAGTTCCATTCCAGATACTGTGTTGGTTCCGCTTATTTTTACACCTCCAATTTAGCATTGAATCCTCTCTAGTCATCTACCATCAGCAAATAACTTACAACAAGGGACTTCATTCTGGATATAGCAATTTATTTATCTATAACAAGTGCAAATCATTGTCACACCACTAGCCATTCTCACTCTTATAACAACACCCCTGTACATGTCTTTAGTGATGTGAATACATCTTCCCGGAACCTTTTCCTCATCATCGCCCACTGAATAACCTCCCTAGGTACTCTATTGCATGCATTTGCCATGCCGATAAGACCCATATGAATGTCAAAAAAGAAACAAAAAGGAGTACTAATTTCCATATATAGCATCAACTGATCACCCACTAGCTCAGATAAATTTCATTGACATAAATGCTGCTCAGCTGATTTTACAAAGCGTACTCCTTAATGTGGGTCCCCCAATGATGTATGTGTTTTAACCAGCCGTAACCCAACGAGGTTTGGACGAATGGTCTTCACCGTAGATTTGCTCCCTACAAGTGAGGGCAAGGTATCCCGTATCAGTATCGGTTGGCGTAATGGTGCCCTCTAAAACCGATACGGATACGGGAGCGTAACAGCGATACGAGGGTGCATAACGGCGCAAATTATTATTTATTTTTTTTGCAAAAAAATATGAAAAAATATGGATTAAATCCGAAATATTCTAAGCATTCCAAATATGCATTCATTTTATAAATTGGAACATGTTTATGGTGGTGTAACGATCCACTCTTTGGTGAGAAGTTGTATTGGACTATCTGATTAATTTTTGAACCAGGTAACCTGAATTTGATTACAAAATTCATATATTTAATTTTCTAAATATCTAATTTATATACTTAACAATTTAATATCTTCCTCCCAATAGTTCTTTAAAAAAATAAAATTAAATTCAGGTAGATGGCGTTGCCAATTTCGAGCCGACTTGGAGGACCAATCTATGCCCCAAATTAGCCTCAAATTCATGCAATTTATTGCCATTATCCCACTTATGTATTAGTGGACATTTATTGGATAGTGAATCATGAAAAAAAATCAAAAGGCCCTATTTTAAAAAATAAAAGTCCACAAAATAACAATTAAAACTATTCAAATAATTTGATTTTGGCATTATGAGTTAGCGATTGCAGTTTATAATTTAATTGGTAAATTTAAAGTTAATATATGTCTCGTGTACAAATTTTTAAGGGCCCGAATTAGGCGGGACTCGGATTGTGAAGTGTAGCACACGTGTCAAAGTTTTTTGGGCCCCATCCGTGATGAATGTGTTATATCTAAACCGTCCATTCATTTGACAAAATCGTCTTAAGGCTTGACACGAAAAATAATACAAATCTAATAATCAAGTGGACCACACTGCAAAAAGCAGTGTGGGATTGAACGTCTACCATTGAAACCTTTTTCGGGATCAAGAACTTTTGGATCAATATGAAATTTGTTTTTCCTCATCATTCAAGTCTTTTTGATTTTATGAACAGATTGGATGGAAAATAAATGTTATGGTGAGCCTACGAATTGTTTAACGGTGAAAATCATCCTCTCCGCTGCTATTTTTGGTGTGGTCCAAACGATCTTTGGATAAGATTCATTTTTTGGGTAATGCTCTAAAATGATATTTAAAAATAGATGAATGGTGTAGATATAATAAATACATCACTGTGGAGCCCATATAACTTTGATCTCCTTTGAACCGTCAGTACAACTCGGAGCTCGAGAAGTGTCAGCGCTCGTCTTAGTGTGACATGTACCTACAGCAGCTAAGCTAGTGTGTGGTACACCTGGAAAAAAAAAAAAAAAGAGGAGAGAGGGAAACCAAAAAGAAAAAAGAGGGAAAGAAGAAGAGAGAAGAAAAAAAGAGGGAAAGAGAGAGAGAGAGAGAGAGAGAGAGAGAGAGAGAGAAGAAGAAGAAGAAAACGAAGGTTGCAGCCGCAACCGCAGCAGGGCCGCAACTGTCCGAGAAGAGGAAGAAGAAGAAGAAGAAATAGAAGAAGAAAGAGAAGAAGAAAGGTAAGTTTTTTTTTTCAAGGCCCGTAACAGCCGTTATGGGTCTGTAATGGCCGTTATGGCCCGTAACGGCCGTTAAGGTTACAATATTGACCCATTGCCCGTTACGCCCCCGTATCACGTAACGGGCCCCACCGTTACCGTTACGTATCGGCCGTTACGGTCGATACGTAACCGATTTGGGATACCCTGGGTGAGGGTTCGATTCCCCTCCTTGGCTTTACCCAATACAAGTGGTTGTGGGTGATTGCATGCAGTGTTTCAAATATCGATACTATCGGCCGATATATCGGCTGATATTATTGGTATCGCACCACTGAGAGACGATATAGTCGCAATAACCTCGGGAAGATACCAAAAAATCAGAAATCCAGATATCAGCCGATATTATCGGCGATATCGCACGATATCGCACCATTTCCTCTCCATCATTGTCGGACATCAATGCACGGACAATCACGGGTGGATTGCAGGGGACTCACAAGTCCCACTGTAGCTAACCACCCACACACGCCATAAAAATCGGATCCGAGTAATGGAGAAAAAAAAATGAATTAAAAAAAAAAAGAGAAAGAAATTGGAGGGTACCTAGCTGTAGCGGTGATCGGAGGTGGCCCATTCGACAGGTAAGTGCGATTTTCTTCCCATTTTCTTCGTCTTCCCTCTTTCTCGGAGATTCCGGCGAGGAATCAGGCCGGATCGACTCACCGTTCCTTCCGGAACGAGATTTGAGGAGAGGAACTGGGTTGGACTGCGTGGATGGAGCCATGTTTGGGTGAAAATGAAGAGGGAGGATGAAAAGGGGCAGATAGGGAAATCGGGTTGCGTACTGAGTTACGTACGCTCTTACCATACTGAGTAAACTCTGTAGGCCCCACTGGTTGCCATGTGAGTCACTGTAGTAAACTTAACTTCTATATTATTTTGAAAAATCTAAGATAATGAAAGAATCTTTTGATATGCAGGCAAATGGTGGTCCATGTATGGGACTGACTGCGAGGTTTTACAACGACTGGTTGCGTGTGCTTGCACAGACGGTGTCCTCGTCACCCTGTGAAAGGAATTAGAATACATTCTCCCTCATACATACAAATAAACGTAATAGAATAGGGTATGAGAGGCTTCAGAAGCTAGTGTATTGTCACTACAATATGAAGTTACGAGAGAGGTTGCTCCGCTTGGAAGGAAGAAGAAAAGCACAGGAAAATCCACTGGACCTGATGACGGTCGGACAGCATGCATATGCTGAGGATGCGGAGGATGACCTAGTTGACCAGTGGGTTAGGTCGGATGACTTAGATACCTCGAATGGGCGACCAGAGCCACATATTGCGGCAGAAGCAAAGACACAAGGGATTGATGTTGACAAACATGTGGAGCAACAGAGGTCTCTTGATGAGGTATTAACCCATTAACGAGGAGTTCGGAGGGTAGCCCACGACAGTCACTATTACGCGGGACACGTGGCGGGAAAACATTGTTTGACATCGAGACTGAGTCAGAAAGTGATACGGGAAATGAGTCCGGTGATGATGATGACGGCGATGAGGGTGACGATGACTCTAATGACAGTAAGGATGATGATGATGATGATAGTGGCGACGCGGGTGGGAGTCAGGATAAGAAGCCTCTTAGCACTTTTACCGGGGAGGAGAATTTTGATCATTCCACACAGGACCATGACCATGGTTTTCGTCCAAGAGAACCACGATCCCGTCTTGTTTACAATAAGACATACACGCATCAAAAGCTACTGCAGAAAAAGAAGACAATTTCAGATTTTGAGGAGCTGCTGGCAAAATGCATGAGGAACACAAGTGTTCGTGGCAGGCAAGGTGGCTCTAGATTTGGATCACAGACGAGGGAGGGGAGCTCGAGTTACAGGCCACAACATGAATCTGGATCACAAACACTGGAGAGTAGCTCGAGTTATGTGCCACAGTATGGGCATGGATATGGACCCAATGGATATGCGACGAGTGACTCTAGCAGTTACGGCACATCATTTTTCAACTCTGGTCAAGAGTTCACTTCTGCATATGGGCAAGGATATGAGCAACAGTATGAATATGGCCAACAATATGGATACTAAGGAGCTTTATATGTGCCCTTCCTAGATCCATATCAGTTACAGGCTGTGACAATTACGCAGTACCCACGGATGGGCGTATTGATTCAGTTCAGAGAGGATGAGTACCAGCGTTATGTCAGGGAGTATCTTAACTGGTACCACTCTTCTATGACTTGGGCACAATATTGTCGACTTGTTGAGCAGCAGTACTATGCCCAGCCCCGTTGAGATGGAGATGATGATTACAAGCCACCACGCAACTCTATGTGGGTCTAGACCACAACTAGTCCCTATCATTGATATGTATATTTATCAAATTTTACTTACTCAGTTTTTATTTTGCTTTTCAATGAATTGGTTGTGTTTTCATACATGACTATGATATATTTATAAATATCATGCATTCAATTTAAATATAGTTGCGTTAGTTCAGTTAAACATCGCATAACTTAGGACCCTATTGTGCATATTTTTTTTTGAGATGTTATGATTTAAAAGTGTGTATTAAGGGCCTTTTTAACAATCCCCAAAGTTTCATTAAAAAATTCAACCATTTTCCCAATGTTTCCCCATGTTTCCCAAAAAGTGCAATAAACCATGCGATACAAACGATATATCCCGTGCGATAACCGATACGTATCTGTATCCCAAAGATGCAATACATTGCGCGATACCGATATTTTGAACACTGATTGCATGTATCCGCAAAAATTAGTCTCACTTCAAAAAGAGGTGGGGACACCCTGTGTCTTCAAAAAAAAAATGCTGCTTAGCTGATTTTACAAAGTGCACTCCTTGATTACAAAACAGAGTTTGTTAACTTTCTACCATTTTTTTTTGAAAGGTAACACCACCAGGGATTGAACCCTGGATCGATCACACACACTACACATCTCCACCAGATCATCTAATGAGCAGGGGACATCTTTTTACTTAATTGTACTCTCAAACCTTGAAAACCAATAGCTCAAGTAGCCTCAGCCTAGGTGGTCGGGAAGCTATCTCCCAGAAACTGATTTGATTAACTTGGTGAAATACATTAGAACAGCCACCCTTTTATGGGTTAATTAGACAAAAGTCACAGAACAGCCCAAAAACTTTTGGGGTTAGATTTCAGCACCTATATTTTTTTATCCCTTTTTTTTATTATACCTCTTTCTATCAGATTGAAGAAACAGCCACCAGCCATTTTCTGAAAATGATGAAAATACCCCAATACTGGAAATGACATGAATATCCCTTTACAAAATGACAGAAATAACTTCGGATTTGAGCCATTCACCAAATAGATCAACCTTAAAATGGTTATATCCATCATCTCAAAGCTTTGGTCCACTACTAGGGTCGGCTGGATAGTTTCTGGAAGAAACTGATGGTTACCACTAATTAAGGGTATTTTTGTCATTTTCAAAAGAAGAATGACGACCGTGGCTTCAAATCTGATTGAAAGTGGTAAAATAAAGCATAAAAAAGTAGGTGTTGAAGTATAACCGCAACTGTTTTGGGTGGTTCTATCAAATTTAGCCATAAAAAGGCGTTGAAGTATAACCGCAAATGTTTTGGGTGGTTCCATCAAATTAAGCCATAAAAAGGCGGTGACTTCTAAAAATCGCTGATAAAAAAGACTGTACTCAACATAGGCACTCAGTAAAGGAATTAAAACCTTCATGACACAGTTAACTATATCTCTAACTCAACCAAAACCAGTCTTTCAGCCTCCGGGGACCACCAAGTCAGTAAATTCATGAAAGATATGATGATTTCATTTGAAGAAAAAGAAAAGAAATACTCTTTCAGCTTCCCAGGACCGCCAAGTCGGCTGCATTCATGAACGATATAGTGATTTCATTAAAAGAAAAAAAGAGGAAAAAATGGACAGGTCTAGGAATCATGGTGATAAATCTCATTCCCGAGAATTTCTCTAGAGATTTTCAAATCTTGAGGGTCTGCTTGGGATGTTATTGGGAAAATCTCACTGAAATTAAAATTTTAAAAATAATTATTTTATATATTAATAAATAATATATAACTTTTTACATATATAATCATATTGTGAATTAGTTAAATTTTAAATCATTTTCGGATTAATATTAGGATAATTTCCCGATAAAATCATGAAAAATTTAAAACTGCCAATATTTCTAAAATCTCGATATAATCATGATAATATTTTTTATCTGATTTACCAGGAAAATATCACAAGACTTCTGAAAAAAAAAGTCGGCAATATCTGTCATGGTGCTTGGAATGCAGAGAAACTAAGTCAACCCAACCAAAATATGAGTCAATCAGCAAATTTTGGCACACAAATTCAACCTATCAAAATGGGGTAGATGTTGATGTTTGAATGATGTTTCCAAAACTTCCAATGTAAATCTCAGAGAT
Organism: Magnolia kwangsiensis; assembly: GCA_037074715.1. Lineage (NCBI taxonomy): Eukaryota > Viridiplantae > Streptophyta > Magnoliopsida > Magnoliales > Magnoliaceae > Magnolia > Magnolia kwangsiensis. The sequence continues at coordinate 87,599,655 of CM073573.1, forward strand.
GCCCATTTTCTGTAAAATGCATCACTATGGAAGAAAAATACAACATTTAGGCTAATAGAAATGTACCTGAGCAGCGGGAGATGTGCTTCCAGGTTGTACTTGTGAAGTTCTCCTTGCATCCTTTAAATAAGCCTTAAGTAATGGCACAGTAGCAAATTGATCTGTGAGTTCAAATGCATATGCCAGGTTAACAGCCTCCATCTGCCTTCCATTGTTCACCAGTACTTCGATCGCTCCTTCATATCCAAATCAACAGGTGGTAAGAGATTGTAAATGAAAGCCAAAAATGAATAGCAGAGAAGGAAAAAAACAAATTGGACTTTTGATCCTAAAGATATAATTTTCACATCGACCATATTATACACACCAGGCCATACCATATTGTCATCCGGGTTTAACAAATCTCTTAGAAATTTAGGGGCAGTTCGGACACATCCTCAAAAGGAGCATTCAGGGACTACACGCCATTTTGAGCCAAACCCCTTTTCGTGTTGTGCATTTGGATGCACTTTCGCAAACCCCATTTGATCCTCCACTCGTCGAAATAGGAGCCAAAATGCCCACTTGCTGAAACACAATCAGATTGGTTTCCGGATAATCGACCGACAAAGTTGATACACACTTGCTTTTGTGGGAAAACCCCTTTTATGGAAGTTGCATCCAAATGGGCCCTTAAGAAATATACAACCAAAAACAAAAAGTAGTGCAATAAAGGAAACACAATATAGCACATCATCACAAAATGGTCAAAACACACCAGTTTCTAGAATAGGCATACTCCATGCATTTTCCATTTGAAATCAAAAATAGAAATCCTCATCATCCTAAACAACCTAGTTATAGTGTTGATTCATCTAGAGCATATGATAGGGTCCGCACAGAGCTAATATGGTGGGTGTTGGGAGAAAAAAAGTTTCAAGAGGATATATTGACATGATTAAGGATATGTATGAAGGAATGGTAACAAATGTGAAGACCACAAGTTGAGAGACAAGTGAGTTCCCAATCACTGTAGGCCTTCACCACAGGTCGGCATTGAGCCCAAACCTTTTCACATTGATTATGGACAAGTTAATGAGGTATCTGCAGGAAGAGCTCCGACAATGTATGTTGTTTGCAGCCGACATAGTTTTGATTGACAAGGCGAGGGAGGCTGTAAACACAAAGCCAGATTTATGGAGTGCTTTAGAATCTAAAGGATTTAAATTTAGGCAAACTAAAATTGAATATATGGAGTGCAATTTTACTAGGAATGGAAACGAGGAAACGAGGAATTAGTCGAGACCATTGATGAAGAAGATACCCAAAATAACCACTTTTGATATCTTGGGTAGATAATTAATGAGTGGAGAGATAGAGAATAAAGTTTCCCATAGAATTCAAGAAATGAAGATTCCTCTGGAGTTTTATGTGATCGTCTTGTACCACTCCAGAGGGGAAATTTTATATGAAATTTTATAGGATAGCTATAAGACCACCTATGCTTTGTGAGATAGAATGTTGGGCAGTAAAGGAACATGTTCGCAAGATAGCTGAAATGAGGATGTTCTGATGGATGAGTGGCAAGACGAGGAAAGATAGAATTGGAAATGAATGCATTCAAGGGAACTTAGGAGTAGCACCAATAGGTAATAAGATGAAGGAAAGTAGACTTAGATGGTTTGGTCATGCACAACAGAGACCAACGACTACACCAGTTGGGATGAGTGGGTGCAGGCAGAAGGCTCTAAAAGCACAAGGCTAAGGCCAAGACCCAAAGGTGGAGGTAGTAAGAAAAGACTTGACGACCTATGGCCAAACTGAAGTTATGGGCCTTGATAGGGGGGAATAGTATAACAAGATTCATGTAGCCTACCCCAATTAGTTGGGACGAGGCAATGATGATGATGATGATGATGATGATGATGATGATTACAGCGTTTAGTACAGAATGGTCCAGATTCCTGACCAAGTCCTAAGCAAGGACAACGGAGATTTGAGAGGTCCAAGTGCTGGTCTGTCCTTCAAAAAGATAATAAAGAGCAGTTGATCACTAGGTTTTGTGTCATCATTGATTTTAAAAGCAAAAGGTTTCCTTGCTTATTTCTGACTCAATTAATTGAATTCAACCAGAAGAATAATAGAATTTCACAATCCTCCAGTGCCCTAATTATATCTTTTTGGTTGAGGGATGAGAGATGCCTTGAGGTGAAAAAATGTATAGATGCACAGACAGGAAGAAGAGAAAATCTAAGAAGCTAAACCATGAGATAAATGCAAGTCTAAACCCAAAACAAGACCTACCAGGCATCTTTTCCGACAGCCCAAGTGAGCGGCAAAGATCAGCTGTTTGGCGGCGACGAGAAACAGTGGGGATGAGTTTGCATATCTCATCTTGATCAAATTCAGAAGCAATACCAAAAGTGGCTAGAAGCTGCAGAAAAGCATGTGCTTCCAAAGAGTTCCCAGTGCTAGCATCATTGTCCAGATTATCCAACTTCGGCTTCCACCCATTAGCAATTGTTTTCGCTTGTTCTCTAATATCCAATGAGATTAGTGAGTTATCAACAATGGACTCTGATTCAGAGCTTGTCAACAGCACACCCAGTGACTCCATCAACATGAGACAAGTCCTACGCAGGCCCAGAAGGCTTGAATCCTTTTTCCCGTCTGGCAATGGCAGTTCGACACGGTAAAAATCTTCCAAGCCATCCAAAACCAAGCGAGCAGGCTCTGGTGCGCTCTTTAATGCAAATGGGATCTCCTCCCGTATAGCAGCAAGGTTTTTCCGGTTGTCCGAAATGAATTTATGGAGACCTGCTGCATCCATCTCTTCACATAATTTTGTCAGCTGAGGACGAGGTTTAACATCCAAACCACCATTTTTGGCAGGCTGAGCATCAGCTGTGTTGACTTCAGCAGTTGTAACGTCCGATTTCTCTTCTACAGTAGCATCTGTATTGCCATTGCTCACTCCATTGACAACAGTCTCGGCTAATGCCTTCTTGTACTTCTCGAATGCATCCCCAATAGCAGAAAGAGCAGCATCTCTTTTCTCTTGTAGTTGTCCCAATGAAGCTTGTTCTTTGGCTACAACCACTGCTTCCCGCTTCTCCAGCATTTCCCGAGCCTCAGATGCCTTCGTTTCATACTTCTTTTCCTCATCTTCCAACTCAACAAATCTTTTCTTTAAGGACCTCTCTAGCCCGTGAAAATGTTCTTCAAGCTCTTTCCATTTCAAATTCAGAGATATGGCTCTATGGCCTTCGAGCTCAGCAAATGCTTGTTGAAGTTGTTGTATCTTAGAGGTGGTAGAATCAATCAGTGTAGCAACTGACTGTGTATCATCCATGGTTCAGAAGCCCTATAAAAACAGGAGAAATTTTCCATCATAAATTATTTCATACAACAGAAACGAAGTAGCCAGAATAGGACCCAATGAAATCAAAATAAATCGAACTAGACTACATCCAAAAGGATAATTAGGCATACGAGAGGAGAAGAACAATACGCTGAACAAAACAAGTAACAATTCAAGAAGTTTGGGCCATTCCTGAAATTAAATTGGTGAATTTAGTGCATTTAATATGCCCATCGGAGGGTCCAGGATTATGAAATTAAAGTTCAGAGTAAATTTCACTCAGATATTAGATTTTTTTTTTCTTTATTATTTTAACTGGAGCTCAGAAAAAGTAGAAAATCCTGACAACAGAGCCATCAAACCCTAGAAAGTAAAACCAAACTGTCGATCTTTCTAGAGCCTAAATCATAAAGGGGAAGGAAAAAACTTCAACACCCCAATTAGTGAACAAAAATGCTTTCTAACCCAAAACTAAAACAAAATGCTAATCACCTAAAAATTCAGAATCGGCAGAAAAGACTGTCTTCCTACAAGCCTAAAAACCCAAATATGTAAGTGAAACCCACAAATCCATCCTTGCTGATGTTTGTTTGCAATCTTCAATCTTATAGACTTACTTTTGGCCCCCTAGGAATAGTTTAAAACATTAATGCAAAAGGAAGAAAATCAATAAATGCAATTATAGGCATCTAAGCATGATATTGACAGAAACATTTGAAGAGAGAGAGAGAGAGAGAGAGAGAGAGAGAGAGAGAGAGAGAGAGAGAGAGAGAGCCTAAAAGAAGTTTAAAGTCAGGAAAAAAAAAAAAGGTTTGACCTGACAACACCAAACCTAAAAAACACCCGAAAACAAACCAATGACCTTTCCAAACTGAAATCAGATTTGCAAAAGAACACTTATCACATAAACTGATAAAAGTTCAGAATCAGTACAAAACAACCTTCCAGAAACCATCAAAGCTAAAAACTCAAAAATCAAAATCAAATTATCAATCTCTACAGGCCCATATCAGAAGACTACACACTTTTCCAGACCTCTAATTTAAAAGAGGCATGCTTATATGCAGAGCATTGCACAAAAAGCTCTCTGTAAGGTAGTTCCCTCCATGCCTCATGGTATAGGTGGAAAACATGTCTGACAATTGAGACTATTGTTCATTGGGACATTAAGAGAATGAGAAAATCAAAGTATTTGTCTGTGGTAGACATCTGATCAGTGGCCTGCAAAAGTAAATCGCAGTCATCCACATTTAACCAGCAGAACTTGAAGCAATCAGTTGGTCATAGTCATCCAATTGCTATAATTTTTTGGCCTACAGTCCATCCACGTAATGGTCCACCAGATCAAAAGTCCTAATCACTAGGCATATTTTCCACATGTACATTGAGAAGGGCAGCAAATAGAATGGCAATATTGGCTTTCCCCAATTTAGAAAAGTTACCCAATTACAAACCCCAATCTAATAAAACCCAATCATCTGAAGTCTAAAATCAGACAAAATTGTGGGCCCCCACAATCATCTAACACTTAAAACTTGTAACAAAGTATCACTCTTTCAGAACCAAAATCAGGAAAAAAAAAAAAAAAAAAGGCACCCAACTCATCAACATTTCCAATTTCTTTTATCCCCTTCATTCTCAAGATCAACATTTCAAATTCATCCGGAAATTCTCCAACCGAAGACCCAAATGTAGAAAGAAAATCAATACCCCCGAGATAACAAAAAATAACCCATCATAGATCTACAAAAACTACAGACCCTTATCACTTAAAACAATCAGAATCAGTAAAAACCTTCCTACCTTAAATAATCAAACCCAAAAAAAAACACATAACCATACAATCTTTCCAAACACAAATGAGTAAGGTTTAAAAAAACAAATCAACTATAAATTATGGAATCAGCATAACAACACACACCTGTAACCCTAAAAACTCAATACCAAATTATTGATCTTTTCAAACTCATATCAGAAAAGAAAACCACGTCAATGCATTCGTTTCGCTTATCATTTTCAATCTCACAAACACAATTTCAATACTAGATGCCTCATCTACATAACAAATTCACCATAATATTTTTCCAATTACAGTTACACAAATTCGGTAAAGAAAAACAAATTTTGACAAACCCAATCATTAAAAATAATAATAATAATAAAATAAATCTATCATGAAATATCATCAAAATTTGCACCAAATTAGATTCGTTAATCATGATATATCATGGAATTTCATGATATTTGGTGCAACGAAACGTACCCTGACAAATCAAAAACCATAATCGGCAAAAAGTAAATTAAAAAAAAAAAAAAAAAAACCATAAAACAACCGAATTGCGAATCATATTTCATTGATTCAGATGCTAGAATTTCGTTTTGAGTTTTCATGAACATAAATTCGATGCGCGAATGGTCGATTCGGGGTCGAACTCAAGGGGATTACAGGCATCCTGCTGCGAAATAAGAAGCAAAGAAGAAAATGAAAACAGATATAAAGATGGTTATATACTCTCCGATTTAAACGAATCTGGTAAAGCTTTGGGAAGTAAAAGCAATTGCAGAGAGAGAGAGAGAGAGAGAGAGAGAGAGAGAGAGAGAGACGAACCCTTGCAGTTTGGAGGTAACGGGTCGGATCTACCCGATGGGTCATTGGCCCTCTCGTTGCAATTGAAAGCGAAGGTCGGTCCGGCAGAGGCTATCCAAGTTGCAGTGTCTTGCATCGCCTATTCAGGTCCGACGCGGATTGCGTGGTGAACCCATACCCACCGACCTATGTGATCTACGGACTCTTTGGGGTCCACCGTGATGTATGTCTTTTATCCACACCGTCCATCCATTTTTCCAGCTCTCTTTTTTTTTTTTTGGTTATAAAACCAAAATTGAAGCATGTCCGAGGCTCAAGTGGACCACACCACATGAAACAGTGGAGATAATGAAGTCAACCGTTGAAACCTTCTTAGGGCCCACAGTTATTCTTATTTGTTATCCAACCTATTCTTAAGGTCACACAGACCCGGATGCAGACGAAGGCAAATATCAGATTGATCGAAAACTTCTGTGGCCCCTCCAGAAGTTTTCAATGGTAAGTATTCGATCCCCACTATTTCCTTTGGTGTGGTCCACTTGAGATCTGGATATGCTTCAATTTTGAATTAATTCCTTAAAATGATTTACAAAAATTTGATGAACGACGTGGATAAAAATCATATATCATGGTGGGACCTACAGAATCCTTACACCCTGTATCTCCGTTGTCCTGGGTTCATCACCCAACCGGCGTCCATCCTCTTCGGACGCGAATTGCATGCGCCCAGGCCACAGGAAGTTCCTGTTGTCGTAAGCTACGTAGGCAAATCTTCTCCTTTGCATTGGTTTGTCAAGTTCACCGTACGATAGAAATTAAAATTTATTTTTAAAAAAAAAAAAAAAAATCAGCTAAATCCAAAACTTTGGTGGGCCACACATTACCAAACAACAAGGATTGAACTCCATTATGAAAATTTTTTATTGTGTTTTTTAGAATAAAAATAAATTTAAAAAATAAAAATTATTTTAAAAAAGTAAATAAATATATTAATTATTTAAACTTTTCATAAATAGTGTGTATATCCAATTAGCAAGAGAAAAGGTTTTTGCTTATGCAACCAAGGTTCAAATCTCCTTGCATTGTCCGCGCACATGTGCATCTTCGCAAGGAGCAAAAAGAGCCTTTGTTATGGTACATTTAGAATTGAACTAGGGTCTACCCTAACGTTTTATTACGTTTTCGTTGATTGCGAGTAATTGTGACACGAAGAAATCCATAACATTAATTAATATAAATCCTGGGTACTATAATCTAGAAGTTAACACGATCGACCTCTTGCTAAGTTTTTTCTGAACGTCTTAAAGGTATATCGGTGTCAAAACTAGAGATCTGTTCAACACTTAAATGTGTAAATTTTCATGTTGAAATTCAAATTAGGAGTCTATTGTATCATGAAGACAATTTGCAGGTTTTCTTCGTTTGCACTTGCTGGAACTTCCGGAAAAAGGGTAGCAAATCTGTCTTGAGAAATTGACTATTCAAGTTGTGCCTTGAACCCGATAGATCTGATCGTCTCATTATTTTTTTCTTCTATCATCTGTTGTGTACAAGAAGCACTTAATTTCTAACATTTAAAACAGATCATTATTATATTTTCACAATGGAGGCAATTCATTCCATTCAAGTTATGAACTAAGACTTTCTACGACTAGATCGTTTCGACGGTAAATTCTTCTCATGATGGCAGCAGAAGATGCTTTTCTTTCTGACTACTCTCAAGTTATCCTACATTGTAGATGATGATCTGCCTTCTCTGACCGATCCAAAAGAAGACGACTCAGATCAAGTGAAGGGATAACGGAAGAAAATGAAGGAGGACGATTTTCTATGCAAAGGTTGGTAGTATAATTCTATCTATAATTCGTATCGTAAAATATCATCTGCTAAAGATTTGTGGACAAAATTAGATCAAAAATATAAAACTAAAGAGATTAGTACTCAAAAATTTTTGATTGACAATTATGTCCACTTTAAGTTTAAAAATGATCGGCCAATTCTCTCCTAAGTAACAGAACTTCAGAACTTGGTTGATGAATTGAAAATTGGTAGTATAGATCTTCCTGAAGAATTCCTGGTCGGTGTAGTAATTGTAAAATTACCATCATCATAATTTGATTATAAAAAGAAACTGAAACATGATAAGAGGAATTAAACTCTTGAAGGGCTTCAACGACATCTTCGTATAGAAGAAGAGTCCAGAAACCGAGACAAGAAAGAAAATACTTTGAAAAATCATTTCGAAGCAAATATAGTAGAAGATGACAAGCCAAAATTTCATAACTCCAAATATATTCCTCCAAAAAAAGATACGGAATTTAAGAAAAATGGAAAGAAAAAGGGCAAGTGTCACTTGTACAATAAGCCAGGACATTGCATAAAAGAATGTCAACATAGGAAGAAACAACTGAAAGCTCAGGCTAACATGACAGAAGACAAACTTGTAACAATAGTTATTGTAGCTAACACAGTAATATCCGACTGTGGATGATGGCTAGATACTGGTGCAACCATTCACATATCAAAGAATTGAAACATCTTCAAGACCTATGAAGGTATTACAACTGGACAAGAAGTGAAGATGGGTAATAACGTTCGTGCGAACATTATTGGAAAAGGAACAGTCGAGCTTCAATTTACATCAGGTAAAAGACTGACACTAGAAAATGTATTGTATGTATCTGACATGTCTAAAAATTTAGTGTTAGTGATCTTCTCAATAAGAACGGATTCAAAATAGTGATTGAGTCTTATAAGATGGTTATCACCAAGAATGGTATGTTTGTAGGCAAAGGATATTCATGTAATGATATGATTAAACTGAATATTAATAATAATAATGATGTTTCGTTTATATAGTAGATTATGTATTTTTATGGCATGCTAGACTAAGTCATATTAATTATCATTCAGTGAAAAGAATGATGATCGTATGACTTATACCAAAATATGAAATATAACAAGAAGGGAAATGTGATGTCTGTGCCTATTCTAAAATAACCAGAAAATCATTTAGGACTGACATGAGAAAATCACAACCCTTGAAGTTAATTTATTCTGATATCTGTGATTTAAATAATACCTTAACTCGTGGAGGAAAAAGGTATTTTATCACATTTATCGATGACTTCACTAGATTTTTCCTATGTATACTTGACACAATCTAAAGATGAAGCCTTTTAAAAGTTTAAGCTTTATAAAGCCGAAGTGTAAAATCAGTTGAATATAAAGATTAAAGCTCTTAGAAGCGATAGAGGGGAAGAGTACTCTTCTAATGAATTCAATGACTTCTGTGAATCAAATGATATAATACATGAATTTACGGCACCTTACACACCTTGACAAAATGACCTAGCGGAACACAAAAATGGGACATTAATTGAGATGATCAACTGTATGATATTAAATTTTGGATTACCACTAGGGGGAGGGAAGCTTTATTAACATTAAACTGTATTTTAAATGTTATCCCACATAAAAATTGGATATATCCCCATATGCATTATGGAAAAAAAAGAAATCATATCTTCATTATTATAAAGTGTGAGGAAATATAGTAGAAGTCAGGATTATTGATTCTAAGAAAGTAAAATTAGGATCTAGAGGAATTAGGTGTGCTTTTGTGAGTTACGGGATTCAGTCCTATATATAGATTCTTGGTTCTAGAACAAACTACTTTTGCCGATAAAAACATGATTATAAAGCCTAGGGATGCTATATTTTTTGAAAATATAATATACGAAGACTATATGAATGATCATAATAAAAGACATGTTGATAAAAATAAAGTAAAACCAATGAATGAAAAATCTAGCAACATTCATGATAAAACTCACACTCATCAAGAAGGAAATAAACCATAAAGATCGAAAAGGATAAGAAAAGAAACATCTTTTGGCTCAGATTTCTATATGTTCCTTATATAAAGAGATATAAATGAAATAAGAAAGGATATTACTCTATGTAACACCCCGAATTTTTTGTCAACCTAGGGTTAGGCGTCCTTAGGCGATGGGTCAACCATAACACCTTGGTAACCTCTCAGAACTCAATTTCAAAGCCAAAGAAATCACTTAGGATTAATTCCTTTAGAAATTATGCGTAAGTTAGCTAGCGCTACGCTAGAGTAGCTGTGAAATTGTCCCTGAACACTTTAAATACGTTCTGCAAGATCCAAAACTTGTAGAATCAATGACGCTATAATATCCTGAAACCTAGGATCAAACTCTAAACCCGTTTGCTCTCAGGAACCCTTTGAAACTCCATATTAGATTTAGACCGCGCGTCGGAAGTTCGATACCTACAATCTTAGACCATTACGACCGCTTAACTGGACTTTACAATCATTTCAAAAATCAAGCCCAACCGACGTTCAGAGGCTATTTCATTGAGCATGGAGTGAAGAGAGTGAGAAATGGGTTAGATTTGGAAATTTTAATCCAAATCTGGCACATGACTTGGCGCGTTATTATTAAGCGTTCTGACCATCAGAATTCAGCCAAATTACACCCTTGGATCAGGAAAAATTTCTCTTTCATATCATGAGACTTGTAGACCTGATTTAGGTACGATGACCGCTGAACTGAAACTGGACCGCCACGTGCGATTTATGAACTTTGCCGGACTGAAAACTGGGTGTGAGTAACATCCAGTGACCATGAGCTTAAGTCCGATCGCGTTCGACCAGGGGACCTTCCGAAATACTCTTTTGGATCGAAACAACCCCGATTTGGTTATAACTTAAGTATACATTGTTCCTAAGTCTAAATAGGTGAGGTTTTAGCCTATATAAGGGCTTTAAACCCTCACATATCTCACCCATCCGAATTTGCTAGAAACCCTAGCTAGAGAGAGAGAGAAAGTGAGAGATTGTGGGAGACCTTGTGAGAGATCTTCCTGCCGATTGCTCCACCTTTTGCACATACCGAAGCAACGCGTTCGAATCACTTTCCCGGTGATTTCCAACGCACTCTTAGGTAAGAAAACCCTAACTGCTTGCTGTTTTGGGGTTTCCTTCGATTCGTTAGCGAAGTAGCTTATACGTCTTGTATATTAGGTCGCCTATACGCTGTTGACGAAGCGTATACGTTCAAATCGAAACGATACACGTCTAGGGCAAAAGGTGAGGATTTTAGACGCTTTGATTGACTGATTTCAAAGCTTTCAATGTTGTTTAATAGTAGATTATCGACGGCAACGCCGTTTGACATGTACAACATGCTATCCGTTTTTCATTTTGTAAATGTATGGAAAATATGAGATTTAGGGCATTTTAGTCATTTGTAGGAAATACTGTTTACATCCATATTTTGTTGAAATGTTTGCCATGGCTTCTTGTCGTGTTAGTATATTAGGAATGCGTGCATGATTGGTTTGGCGAAGAGATTTGCCCTAATGGGCACTTTGGGTCGACATACGCTATGTAGACTAAAGTGTGTAGACTAAGTGTTTGTATAAATGTTTGTACTAGTATGTATTGAGTAAATGGAGTTGTGAATGAGTTTTGAGATTGAATTCTCAAGTAATATGCTGATGTATATGATTTTCACCATGTTGGCTATATGTATTGATTTCATCATATATATGTATAATGCATGTGTTGGATGATTTGTTTAAGTGGTATGTTATAACATGTTTCAACATGCTTATATTGTTGTATTTCATTTCCATTACCCTCATATGATTACTGATGTTGACTTACAAATGTTTGGGGCTATACGTTAGTCCAGGCAGTCGGTAATGGATCAAATTCGTGGTTGGCTTCTGGTTGCCACGAAGGACGCGTCGATGAACTCGAGTCATGTTTTGAGTTGACGGCAGTGGTTAGGCCATATAAAGTGTTTCACGCACTTCATGTCGTTCGACTTGAGATGCGCTCGTACTAGTCGAGCCCGTCAAGTAACCCGACTGGCCATTGTATGTTCACCATGTATGAGTCATAACTGCTTGAACTTAGGGTACTGAACTTACCATTGGAAACCCTGTTAACCATGGTACCTTGATCCATAAAGACTCATGAGCCGGGCATGGTGGTATGGGACACCGTGGTCGAGCTGTCGGCCTACGCTGGGGCCATAAACCTTCCCGTAGTGACCAGTGAGCACCTATGACTCGTGAGCCGATTGTGGTGGTATGAGACACTACATTTGAGCTGTCGGCCTACACTGATTAGGTGACGAGCCCTTTGTACTGACCGCGAGCGTATTCTAAATCTACGGGAGGCGACGACCCTTCCGTAGCAATGAGAGTACATTAGGCCTGTATTGATAAGGTGATGGGGGAGCGGTGCAACGAGTGCGAGCAACAGCCCTGACAGCCCTTGCAGCGACCTACAAATTTAACATCGTATGAGATTACTAGGAGTGACGACCCTAGACAGGATCTGTGTTGGGATTGACATGAGGAAAGTACCTTAGTTTCCTAATACTGCTAAATGAAAGGACTAATAATAACTCGGTAAGCATTATCCATATCGCATTGCATGTGCCTGGAAGATGTGAAGCACTGAGGAACGCAAGCATGCCGCGGGCGTAAGATGGTGCCATATGAGGGAGTATGTCAGTGAGGGCATCCATCATGTCATTTCATGCATGCATTAACAACAGTATCTAGGAATGTTTGATTGTTTGCTTTACTATTAACGCGTAATTGATTTGATAACATGCTAATCTTTGCTCTCTTATCCCACTGAGTTGATCACTCACTCCCACGTTACGGGATGGTGTTTCGAACACCCACCAGTCCCTATTTTAGTTGCAGGTGATGACACTGCTTGTGAAGTGGAGCCGGACTTATATAATGATGAGGAGAACTTTCCCTCCGTGTTTTGATCGACGGGATTGCAGGGAGGTTGATTAGATGCCTTAACACTTGTCATTTTATATTTTTGGAGCACTCATGTATATTCTTTTCTTTCCATTTTTGGAGTATACATGTATTTAATTAACCTAGTAACATGTTCACACTCTGGAGACTTACAATCAATTATATATTTTATGTATTTATCAAAGTCTTCCGCTTGCTAATTTAACTATCTCTGGAGTATGATATGCTGTTTTGGCTTAGTCTCAATCTTGTTTAATGCCATTCTACAGACAACATGCATTTATCATTATCTATGTTGCATAAGTGACGTTCTGGAACTCGGGAGTTGGGTTTCTACCCGACCCCCAATTTTCGGGGTGTTACACTACCAATAAGTATTGAAAGTGATCCATCAATACTTAGTGAAGCTCTCTCATCTCCTGACATATAATTTTGGAGGGAAGATATCGATGATGAAATGAATTCCATAGTCTCTAATAAAACATGGTTTTTGGTCGATCTTCCATCAGGTTCAAAGCCTATAGGATGTAAGTGAATTTTTTAAAAAAAGTTCAATCTTGATGAAACTAGGAATAAATTTAAAGCTTGATTGGTAGTCAAAGGTTTTAGACAAAAGGAAGGTATCGATTTTTTTGATATATATGCTCCTATTACTCGTATATCTACCATTAGGACTTTAACTGCTCTTGTAGCAATTCGCCACCTAGTAATCCATCAAATGGATGTTAAAAAGGCATTCTTAAATGGTGATCTAGATGAAGAAGTGTATATGGAACAACTTGAAGGGTTTGTTCAACCTAGGCAAGAGAAGAAAGTGTGTAAACTGGTCAAATATCTCTATGGGTTCAAGCAAGCTCCTGAGCAATGGCATGAGAAGTTTGATCAAGTAGTACAATCTAATAGTTTTAGAGTAAACCAAATAGATAAGTACATATATATTAAAAGTCAAATCACTATCTGCCTATATATAGATAATATGCTAATATTTGGACCAAATAAGGACTGTGTGAAAGAAATTAAAAAGTTACTAAATACTAACTTCGACATGAAGGATATAAGTAAAGTCGATGTAATATTAGGTATTAAGATTTATAATCCTAATGATGGAATAGCCTTAACATAATCTCATTACCTAGAGAAAGTGTTAAAGAAGTTTAATCATTATGAAGGTAAACCGGTTTCAACCCCATTTGATCCAAGTATTAAATTGGTTAAAAATACCGGTAGATTAAAGTGCAACAAGAATATGCGAGTGTTATTGGGAGTTTAATGTATTCGATAAATTGCACTAGACCCGATATAGCATTCACGATAGGAATGCTAAGTAGGTATACCAGTAATCTAGGACAAGTACACTGGAATGTGATTTCGAGAGTTTTAAAGTATTTAAGAGGAACCATAAACTATGTACTGCATTATATAAATTATATCCCGTTGTACTTGAAGGGTATAACGATGCAAGCTGGAATGTAGATAGCATATAATCTAAATCTATAAGTGACTGGATATTCACTCTTGAAGGAGGAGCAATATCATGGGCATCTAAGAAACAAACGTGCATATCTTATTCTACAATGGAAAGTGAGTTTATTGCACTTGGCGCTGCTTGAAGGTGAATGGCTAAGATACCTACTGATGGATATCCCATATTGGCCAAAACCTACTCCTGCCATATCTATCTTTTGTGATAGTTAGGCTACTCTTTGTACCGCTATGGGTAAGACTTATAATGGTAAGTCTAAAAATGTAGGTCTAAGGCATAACTTTGTTAAAGAATTATTCAAAGATGGAGTAATCACAGTGGAATATGTTAAATCCATCCTGAACTTAGTAGATCCCTTGACAAAAGGTTTATCAAGAGATCAAATAACGAGAACCACTAAAGGAATGAGACTAAGATCCATAAAGATATAACTTTCACTCTTGATGGTAACCCTACCTATGTTTTGAAATATAGGTTAGGTTCAAAGGGACAAACAAGTCAAGCACATGAATGAAACATATACTAGAAAAAGAAAATTTGAGTCTCATTCTTAAAAGTCTAGTATTTGGTTTCTGCATTTCATAAGAGACAAAGTACTAACTCTTAATAGATCTATGAGTAGATTTTGCTGAGATGAAGCAGAATCATCTTTGATAGATCTACCTATATAAGTAAAGAAGTGAGACCGCTTTTGAAGAGATTGAGATCATCTTTAGAATACTCATGAAATAAGGATACACATAAGGCCAGAAATGTGCGAACTTTTATATCTCCAGTTATATATGAATAGATGTGTGTATGTGTCTAGTGAGTCATATAAGGTCCTTAGTTAAAGACTAATAGGTCATTAAGTACCTGACATAACTTTGATACGTATACACTAAAGTAAATGTTCAAATTCAAAAGATACATTTACTTATGCACCTATTTATACTGATATGCCATTCGTTTTATAATTTGATTTTATTTTTTAAATTATGGAGGATTGTTGTGTTTTTTAGAATAAAAATAAATTTCAAAAATAAAAGTTATTTTTAAAAAGTAAATAAATATATTAATTATTTAAACTTTTCATAAATAGTGTGTATAACTAGTCGGTAAGAGAAGGGGGTTTTTTCTTATGCAACCAGGGTTCAAACTCCTCAAGGACAGTGCGAAGTACTGTTCGTACGGCGTGGGCTGTAGGGCTACTTGGGTGCTTTTTAACACTTTATTAGCATTTTCATGTGTGCATCGTCGCAAAAAGAGCCTTTGTCTTTTTAGCACACAATTCAAACTTTTTAGGCCATGGTACAACTGGAATTGAACTAGGGTCTACCCTAATGTTTTATTACCTTTTTATTTATTAGGAGTAATTGTGACATGATTGTACATGTGACACTTATGCCACATGTCGCTTATGTGGATACAGTTTTTAATGTTAGATAACTTTTATATCTGAATGAGTACAGAAATAACTGCCATAGGACAGAGTCATGTACTTTCATGAAAGGCTATTATTTGTTGTGAATGGGTATGAATTTCTTAATGAGGCACATTAACATCTCTTCAGGAAGAAATCCACAACCGTTCAATTAATATAAATCCTAGATATTATAATCCAGAAGTTAACACTCTTAATTCTTAAGATTATATAATCTTTTATGCAATTACTCTCGATCTGATCTCTTGCTAAGTTTTTTCTGAACGTCTTAAAGGCATATCGGTGTTAGAACTAGAGATTTGTTCAATACTTAAATGTGTAAATTTTCGTGTTAAAATTTGGATTAAGAGTTCATTGTATCCTGAAGACAATTTATAGATTTCCTTCGTTTGCACTTTCTGAAACTTCCAGAAAAAGGGTAGCAAATCTGTCTTGAGAAATTGACTATTCAAGTCGAGCCTTAAACTTGATAGATCTGATCGTCTCGTTATCGTTTTCTTCTATCCTCCGTGGTATACAAGAAATACTTAATTTCTAACAACTTTGTGGGGTCACATAAGTTTTAGATCAGGATGATATTTGTGATCATAATTTATACAGTTTATACCAGTTGTAATAACTTTATGAATGGTTTGGATGGCATATAAGCATCATGGTTCGCTCTAAGATGGTTTCAACCATGGACATTTGCATTCTCACTATTTCCTGTTGTGTGGCCCACCTGAATTTTATTTTTACCTGATTTTTGGTTACTAGTTCTACTGTGAGCTTGAGAAACTGATGGACAGAGTGGATTTCACATGTGAATCTTTTTTCGCCCTGCATAACTCTAGACCACAGGAACTTCGTGGGAGGGGGCACAGGAAAAATTTCGGTTGGTCCTCTTAAACCAATTCCATCTCTATTTGTTTAACACCAAACAAAGCAACAATCTAAAGATGAAATGTTCTTGGGAGAATTGAAATTTAAATCATAATCATTGTGGAATCCATGTGAATTGAAATAGTCAGTTGTGTTTTTCACTGTACAAATGAAATTTAGTGGAATCAAAATTTTGTATTTGGTGAAACTATATTTAAGCATGCATCAAAATGATTATACAAATTCTTACATGTGACTTACCATGAAGTTCTTGTGAAATCTATGCCGATCACCAAATGTGTCACTCCATTTTAACTGTTTGGCCCAAAAATAAATACAGTGTGTGATTCACATGGACCACACGATTGTAAAAAGTATAGCAACGACCATCCTCCAAACTATTTCCCATCACATGGTCTACTTGAATCACAATGGATCTAATTTTTTTTTGTCATTAAGCTTAAATTTTAACTTGACATCTAATGGTTAGGATGGATTTCATATAATCATCAAGGTGGGTCTTCAAAAAAATCAAAGGTAGATGTCCTTCTCTCAACTGTTTCCCTATATATGGCCCACCAAAATCATGAATTGAGCTGATCGATGTTTGGGCTATATAGTTATTCGGTCACTCATTGACCTCAACAGCCTTCACTTGGTTTTGAAACTTACCTTCATACTCAATAAATACTTGACAAGAGTTAAAAGAGAAATTCCACACTTAGTTCTTTTTCGGAAATATAAAGATCACCATGCTTGATCTCATGCTATTCCGACAGTTTCTCGGGCAATCATGCGAAAGCTATATTATGTGGTTCAAATGAGAAAAAAGCCATTGTAAAGTGGTCATGTGTCACGCCCCAAACTTGGAAAACGGGCTCACAAAATTTTCGATCACCGAATTCGGCGCTGACAGCCTCCGTAGTGCCCCATTTTCGGATCCCGGCACTCACGTGCCAGATTCCGATCCTGGGATCCTACAAGGAGGATTTTCAATATGGCTTTTTTTTTTTTTTTGTAATGGAGCATAACCAAGTTACAAAACAACATCACCACATATCCATTATGTAATCATTTGAATACAATGCTGAAAGGAAAATACATATATCGAAATCAAACCTTCAGAAGACAGCTGTATGCTCTAAGCTCAACGCTGTTGCAACCTAACGCCACCTGCACGCATCTATCGTGCATAAGCTTATAGAAAGCTTAGAGGGTGGTGTAAGTGTGTGTAAGGTAAGTGCCAAGTATATCGTAAAGTTCATAAATCATACATCATCGGGATAAGCAGAAATACTGACAAGATCATGAATTATACGATATCAGAGTAAGCAGAAATATACTGGTAAGTTCATGAGTCACATAATATCAGAGTACGCAATGCAAATCATAATGAGACAAATATTATATACTGTAGATACGATGCAATATGCAGATCCTGTCAAGTCCTTCTAAGCCATATAAGTGTAGAAACATAGTAATCTAAATGCTAAGTACGACAGATGCAATGTAATATGAGGTGCGAATGAAATGACCAAGCTGGAGTGAAGTCGGGATGATAGTACGTAGTATTGCAGGCTACGGGGTTCATCACAAGGAAATTCTATCCAAACCAGTCTCATACCTAAATTTGGATAGTCAAACACAATGTGGTAAACTGTTGATCTCAGGTTAGTCATGTGCCCCAACTGAAATCCTGACCATTGCGAAGGTACACGTAACAAATAATTACGCACTGCCAGCCCGAGTGGATAGTGAATGGATGAATGAATGAGTATGAAACTCCTACTCAGTAGCCTGTCAGCACAGTATCCTGCCAATCGCTGGTAACTCGCCCAGTGTGGTAGCTCACCCAGGTCTCAGCCCCGCCCACATCACACCCGCCCACACGTGCAACAGTGATAGGGTGTCATACTATCATGTCAGTCCTCATATCAAGTCCACGTATCAGTACGGTTCCTCTCTGAAAAATCACCGGTGTCTATTACACTCCACACCGACTGCCGCCTCCCTAGCCGCACAGCCTAACGAGTGGTAGAGACCTCACTATCTGCCTAGCCAGCAGTCTGCCAATACCTACCCGGCTCGTCGATAGCGGACCCATTTATGAGCTGGTCATACTCAGCCTAGCTTATAGCCCCCTCACTCGGGCAGATAAGGCCACACCCCCTTCCAACAGACCACGACACAGTGAGAGACATGGCCTCATGGTATAGGCACCGACGCTCATATTCCACTTGGTCTAGACGTTGGAGCAACTCCTGGTACCAAGGAGGTTCTGAGATTTTCACCCAAGGACATTCTAAGTGCCCACAGTGCTAGAACCAATTATTTTCAGTGTCCCATCTAGCCATCCATGATGTGCCTGTGGAGGCCACGACCCTGATGTTGCTAGGGCGTACAATGATCAAGCCACATATATGTGAGATGCATGAGTCACACTATCTAGTCATGCAACAATCTTGCGCGTACGGCGCGATAATGTGGGTACCCCGTCTCATAAGGAGTTTCGTAAATAGTCTGCCCAATGACGTATGCTATGATCAAACATTCCTCATATCAGGCATACATATGATGCGTATGGGTATGAAGCATGAAATTATACTAAGCATGTAATAAAGTGATGAACTATCCTCACAACGAAGATGGGCCTAGACGGACTAACGTAATAAGTATGGGCCTATAAATGGGCCCTAGGGAGAGTGATAATGCGGACATTTAACCAACATTATTCTTATAATGTGGACGTCAAACCAACATTGCTCCCAACGTATGGCCCGCCATAAAGGTCAACACATAAACCACGGTGGAATCACATTACAATGGGCCTTATGTACATCCCATTGTGCCTCGACCTATGGGCCTTAGATACATCAAATGGGTCGCATCACATGGTCCTCATATATGTCAAGGTGGGCCTCAACAACGGGCCTCATACACACCAAGGTGGGCCTCAATAACGGGACTTGCATACATCATAATGAGCCTTGCCAAATGGGTCAGAAATATATCACAATGAGCCTCATCATATGGGCCGGGAATACTTCACAATGGGTCGAAAATATGTCACAATGGGCCTCTACCCATGGGCCCCAAATACTGGGCCTCAACCTACTGGCCCTAATATATCACAATGGGTCTCAACCCATGGACCCTAATACATCACAGTGGGCCTTAACCCATGGGCCCCAAATACATCACAGTGGGCCTCAACCTATGGGCCCTAATACATCACAATGGGCCTCAACCCATAGGCCCTAATACGTCACCATGGGCCTCAACCCATAGGCCCTAATACGTCACCATGGGCCTCAACCCATAGGCCCTAATACATCACAATGGGCCTCAACCCATAGGCCCTAATACATTACAATGGGCCTCAACCCATAGGCCCTAATACATCACAATGGGCTAATACATCACAATGGGCCTCAACCCATAGGCCCCAAATACACCTCAATATGCCTCATCAAATGAACGGCATAGATATTCAATTCATACATCATGGTGGGCCGCATAAATAGATGGATGGATAAAACACATATCATGGTGGGTTCCACCTCCTGATGGACAGCATGAATGAAACACATATCATGGTGGGGCCTAAGACTTAAATTCAAGTCAATCCTTGACTTGTGTGGGCCACACCGGTACATAATTAAGAGGTTTAGTCTCCATTAAAACACTCACAAGCATTAGTTGGGTCCACCAAGCTGTGGTTCACAAATCCAACCCATTCACAAGTTAACACATTGATAGGTGAAGTGAAACAAAATATAAGTTTGATCAGAACTACCGTAGCCCTTAAGAAGTTTTGATCGGTGAATGCTAGTGCCCCCACTATTTTCAATGGTGGGGTCCACTTGAACTATGGAGCTAGCTCATTCTTAGCCTCAAGCCCTAACGTGGGTTTTCAAAATGGTTGGATGGTTTGGAGGCAACACATGCATCAAGGGTGGGTCCCACAAGTAAATGGCGTGGATAAAATAAGGGGGACCCACGGAGCTTACTGTTATATACAGTACCTAGTGGTGGGGTCCACGTACATAATATATATAACAATATATTATAAATTATAGCTGCAACAGTAGCTTTTTAAGCACTTAAAGGGGGTAGTGGGTCCCATGTAGGGCCCACCATTTCATATGAAATATATGTGTATAAATATATATATATATATATATATATATATATATATATATATATATATATATATATATATATATATATATATATATATATATATATAAATCAGTTGCTACACATGCAGCTTTATGTAATAACAGAGAGAGAGATGGTAGGTCACGTAGGGCCACCCTCTCATATATAATATATACATATAATATACAATATATATGTATTTATACAACAAGTGACGTCCAAGCCTCTGGATGGCTGCTGAGACAATCACGTACGTCAAGAGGGCCCAGGGACGGTGAATGGCCTAGATTTAAACACATGCATCATGGTGGGGATGGACGGTGTGGAGAGGATACATACATCAACGGGGGGGGGGGGGGGGGGGGGGGGGGTCCCACCGTCCAACACTGGGACGGTGCGGACAAAACACAACACCACGGTGAGTTTCGACGGTGTGAGCAAAATGCATACATCATTATGGGTCCCATGTGGGGCCCACCATAATGATCATTTGCCATCCAACCTATTGATGAGCCCGTACGGACCTGGAGTGAAGAGGAAAAACAAATATCAGATTGATTCAAACTTCTGTGGGGCCCAAAAAGGGTTTTAATGGTAGAATTCAATCACTGTTGTTTCTTGTGGTGTGGGCCACCTAAGATCTGGATCAAGCTGATTTTTGGGTGGGGCTTGCTTAAGGTAGGGGCCCACCATATGGACGGTTTAAATGGAAAATAAACATCAAAGTAGGGGCCATGAGTGGGGCTGTGGGTGCCCTGGCATCCGCCCGCCCGCCCATGTCGTCTGACAGCAGCAGCAGTAGGCTGCTGCTTATATATTTTATTTTATTTTATTTTTTTTAAAACCTATTTTTCCAAGGTTTTTTGGGTGTGGGGCCCACATCTGATGAATCCACTCCAGCCATTGGATTCCACGGCCCATAACAATTCTATCAAGACCAATATTGGGCCTCTTGCAGCGTGTAAGAAAAATCTGGATAGATTTCAATGGTAATGATACTGTTTTTAAAAGTATGGCCCACCAGATACTCGGATCATCCTCATTTTTTGGCTCAACGCCTAAAATGAGTTGGGGAAGAGGATGGATGGCTTGGATTGAATACATACATCAAGGTGGGGCCTGCATGAGCAGCCCACTCCAAGGCTTGAATTAAGCCAATATTTTTGGTTTACATTGCATGTCCAACGTCCCTGGACGCTGGACGGCTTGGCATAACACATACTCTAAGATGGACCCTGCTCAGGTGGGCCACCAAATGATGGATGGTGTGGGTACAACATGTATGTAAAGTGGGCCCCACCTACAAATGGCTTAAAAAAATACATGTTTCATGGTGGGGTCCATCCAAGTGGGCCACAAGGCCATATCATCTCATAAACACACAAAGAATGAGAGATAGAGAGAGATTGAGAGGGACATGTGTAATGGAGGGACCCTGATACTATGGGCCATCCGTTGCATGATCTACGACATACATTAAGTGGGTCCCATTTCAATGGGCCCACCGATCAAAATCAACGGTGGGGATCCTTTCTCCACCGAAATGGATGGTCTAAATGACCATTTATGCAAAGAAATTAAACATCATGATGGGGTCCATGAAGAATAGCCCCATCATTTATTGATCTTGAAATCAAAGTGGGCCATTGGCCACATTTAGGGTCCAAAATGAGATCCATACCATTAATCGGTAGGCCTCACTTGGTCCATCATCAAAATAAGAAATCTACACCTATAGAAGCACCCACCGTTTGATCTTCTTGGTTCAATGGAATGCCGAACTCCTTGTGCTTCACTTTGATGGTGGAAGATGAAAAATGAATGGCTAGGATGATGGATCTTGGGGTAGAAAGTGGGCCACACATCTCATTTTTTTCTCTCATGGAGGAGCTTGGACGTCCACCACTCTTGCTTGCTTGGGAAAATGTGAATGAGAAAGAGAGAGAAAGAGAGGGTTGTAAGGAGAGAGGGATGGGTGTGATGTGAGTGATGGGTGAGGTGAGTGATGGGTGATAGACTTGTTGACTTTGGGGTAAGTTGCTTGACTTGTGGAGAAACAAAGCATGGGTTGCTTTGTACTTGACATGAGGGGTGATTGATGGGAGATGTTGTAGAGATTCTCTTGGGATTGCAAGCGTGTGACTTTTTTTCGAAATAAACGCTGGCTCACATCTCTTAGTCAGGGTATCGGATCGGTGCATGAGTCACGGCGTTGGAATCGCTGCGACGGTGCAGTCGCAATAGTACAAGTCTCGGATTAGGTTGACTCAAATGTACGGAATACGACTTACGGTCGTGTGCAAACATCGATTACAGGTTGTAAACTATCAAAATTCGATGGGAAGGATCGCGAGAGTAGAGGAAACAGTACGGACTAGGATACGGGTCTTACATCATGACTTAGGCCGAGTTTGTGCAATTGGCACAAGATGGACTGCAATATAAGCTCTGTAATAAATTCATAGGTACGGAGTTTGTTGTTTATATGTGTAAATGTTATCTTATCTAGCTCTTAGGTTTGTCAAATTTTATAGTGTCAAAACCTCTTGGAATCTGTATTTTATGTAGTTATTACTATAAGATCAACTTCATGTCATCCTTGCCTACATTCAAGTACAAGATCAAGAAGTTCAAATACAAGTGAAGAAGTTCAAGTATAAGATCAAGAGACTCAAGAACAACATTAAGAAGTTCAAGTACTAGATTAAGTCTTTAAGCTTCAGCTACATCAAGAAAATGATATGTGATGATTTTATCTCACAATTAAGGTTTGTTTGACCTTAGATTGACCTTAGGATAGGTCATACAAATTGCAATTATCATAGGTCATTTGATAATCTTATAAGTCATATTTCGACTAGTCCTAGTCATGGTTCGACTATTCCAAGTATGGCTCAACCAGTCCAAAGTTTGTTGTGAATTTTTAAAATTTCTATTGGACCCTCGACCAGTCTTGGAGACTGCTCTACCAGTCGAGTGAACAGTGCTCGACCAGTCGAGCAGGCTCGACTTAAAGTTCAGCAACATTTTTTGGTCCCACTCGACCAGTCGAGTGCAGGGCTCGACTAGTCGAGCAGGACACTCGACTAGTTGAGCAAGCCACTCGACCAGTCGAGTAGTGATCTTATCTTATCGCGCCAGAATTTTTGAAATGTTATTGGTCCTTCGACCAGTCGAACTGACCATTGGGCCAGTCAAGTGAACAATATTTTTGCCTATAAATTGAGGATGATTTTCAGAGTTTTTCAATTCACTCCAAGATATTCAAGTCACAACTCTGAGAAAACTTGTCCTCACATTCGAGAAGCTAATTGGTTATTATTTAAGATTCTTTTAATAACTTTTTTATATTTGATTTTGTGATCTCTATTCAATTCTATTTCTTTTGAAAAGGGAATATTGATTTTACTCTTTTTGAGATCAAAATCAAATCAAGCTTGCCCAGGTTAATTTATTCTAAAAATCATTTAGACCTAAGAACCCTTTCATATGTGAGTTTGGACATTGAACATTTACATTGAACATCTACATCGAATTGGTTCCACCGGGCTTCATCAGAAGAAGAATCCTCAGATAAGTACATTTCAATTTACTGTATTTGGTTTGTAAGATTGTCAGAAAATCTTTTATTTTTGATTTTGACTGAGATAGCCAGAAAATCTCAGTGAGTGAGGTTTTTAATTGTTTTAGCCATTTGAAAATACAATTGTAAAGGTTTTAGGTGAACTTTGGAAAATCTATTTCATAGTGAAAGCCAATATCTCATGGGTGAGGATATTGGGAGTGTAGTAGTTGTGTGGCTGTTTTCTAATAGTTGGTTTACACACAAGCGAACCACTATAGTTGTTGGAGTTGTGGTGGATGGTTGAATGTGCCTAAGTGTGTGAATGTTGTAATTTATTTTCTGCACATGTGGTGAATGATTCTAATTTATTTTCTAAACATGTGGTGAATATTGTAATAGCAATAGATATTTATTTATGTTTTATTCTTTATTCCTCTGTATTGGTTTGGGACTTTGATACATAGACTGTTCTAGAAATCAGGTTACCCTACCATAAGCCTTTGATTTTTGGTGTAAGGTTGTCCTTAGAACAACATCTGCATCAACCTCTCAATACTTGTGCATTTGAGGTTGCTATTCATTTCTGTTATTTGGAATTGATAAGTATTATCTTTATTTGTTTCTTTCTTATTCCGCATTTATTTTTTTTTTAATTTGGCATAGTCCTATTCACCCCCCTCCCCTCCACCCCTCTAGGACTCTTAGCTCGGCTCTTTTCGATATGACCTGACTAAAAAGGTCTCTCATTACGAGGAGCTCCTACAAGAAGGAACTAGGTAGAAGAACTCATCGTTAGGGACAAATTACGATGACCATAATTATGCGATTGCAATTGTTGAAGTAGTGGCTAAGAAGCCATTGGTATGTTCAACATTAGTCAAAGCAGAGTCGACCACCTCGATCGCACAAAAGGCTCAGAAGGTGTACACCTTTGTTATTACCCAAGCTAAAGAGATATTTGATATTTTATTAGTTGAAAAATTTATTAAAATTTCTATAAATCGAACTTGGTCCAACTCAACTAACAAGTGTATTATGTTCAGGAACTTCATTCAAGACCACATTGATTGTGGGCTATTGAAATTCCCATAAAGGGGTGAAGAGGTAATGCTAATCGACATTAACCAATTCCTGACCAATATTAAGGTGAACATGGTCATCGCCAATCTCAGGAACCAGCCACGACTAAAGATAAATCTTTGCTCAGATAGTCAGCGAAGAATGCCTGGTCAACCTGCGCAAGGGCGTTGGTGGGTTCCTCATCCTCAAGATGATTGGTCAATCGCCATTAGAAGTAAACACCAAAGTCCTCGAATCTTCTCTTGGTGCTCTCGGGTGATTGCGTCCTAGATGAAAGACTCTCCTAGAAAAGGAGGGGAGTATCGCAATCACAGTCCCAACCATCACCAGATGCCGCACTCGACCTCCGATCGTTGTTCACGATGGGGTTCACCTTTACCAAGGATGGTAAAAAACCCTACTACATGTGAAGAGATATGTAAATGAGTCACTCACCTAAAGTTTCCAACAATAACAAAAGCTTTGAAAAAGGCCCAGAAGCGTCGATGGCAGAGACAGCAAGCTATCGCTAGAAGGGAAATGGAAGGGAAAGGACGCTTCCTTGATTAGAAGCTAAAATACCCAATCCTTTTAGAAGATCCCCGTTCCTGATGAACAGTTGACAGTACAATGGTTGAAGTGGTGCTACCAACTGCAGTACAAGAGGGTCCAAATGCCCTTGATGACACATGTTGGTCAAGAGATCTTAAAGAGGAAGATAAATGCAGTAATTTGTCAAATTACCTTAGCGAAGACTGCTTCCCAACAGGGGAATGGCTAGCCAATGAACTGTCATTGACTGCCAATTCCCTGAAGATCTCCTTGCTTGTCGATCTATCGGCCAGACTCATGGCTGATGAGTACTCTAATTAGATCAAGAAGATTGGATCTGAAACACTAGGGGGGCAAAGTTTTAGTGGTGAAATTGTGTTTGGTTCGTTGCTGCCAGTGATGTTTCGTTGCAATATGGTCTTCACATTACCGTCCATCTTTCAAGCAAGGCCCACTTAATCAAATAGAATGGCTAGTGATGTAAAAGAATATGCTCCTCCAGTGATCATACAACATGTTTTGTTCCAATTCGAAGAGAGCAAGGAAAGTGAATCCAAAGTTGATAAAGCACCACACGTCGACACAGTTACCATCGTGGTCGAGGGTGTATTCGAAAGGGTAATTATCGACAAGCGCACCTATGACATAACACAACACCTTAAGCCATTGTTCATACCGGCTCATCTGGATGGCTGCCCTGTTACCAAAATTCTGGTAGATAGTGGGGTTGTAGTGAACTTGTTGCTATGGAGAATAATGACCAAGCTAGGGAAGACAATGGCTGATCTAATCATGTCAGAAGTGACTGGTAGCAAATTTGTTAGCCATGTTATAAACACACATGGTGTCTTGCTGGTCGATCTAACTATGGGCACCAAAACAGTCTTAGCACTATTTTTTGTGGTGGATACTTTTTTAAGCTATAACACGCTATTGGGGAGAGATTGGATTCATTCTTTTGCATGCATCCCATCCTTTCTTCACAAATTTGTGATTTTTTAGAACCAAAACAAGATTGAATTAGTCTTGGCTGATAACAAATATTTCTTGGCCACATTGAATGCCAATGAGGCTTATTACTACAATGAAGAAGTGGGACCTATCAAATTCACTGGGCGAAATAAGTTCGGCCGCCCTACTGGGGTTATAGTAAAAAAGAACCCAGACAACATTGTGCAAGCTATTTCGGAAATCATCCAAACTAATGATGCTCGACTGAAGGATATTGTCCTATATCGGTCGGCCTCCCACTGCACTATTGAGGAGATCCCATGATCAGGACACCAAGGAATGAAGAAAATTGGGCTGACTTCACGGTTAGAATAAAAAGGCTTCAAGAAATCTTAGGGTAAGCCAATGAAGGCTGTTTCATGAATTTGGCTGAGTTGGAAGAATTGGCTGAGGGAGACAGTATTGAATTTGAAGAAGCGTCAGAAGGAAAGGAAGATTCTCGACAGTGAGTCTAGGATCCATTGGTCGAGATCAATCTGGGTACAGAATAGGATCTAAAACTAACTTTCATAAGCGATTTGTTATAACCTTCTAAGAATGAGAAAATATGCCAAAGGGACGTAAAATGTGGTCTCAGAGATGAAAAATGGTAAGTTAAGGGTATGTATCGACTTTAGAAATTTAAACATGGCCACATTAAAGCTCGAATATCCTATGTCGATGGCCGATCATTTCATGGATGGGGCCGTTGGACATAAGATTTTGTCCTTTATGGATGGGCATTCTAGATATAACCAAATCCACATAACATTAAACAATGTGCCAAAGACAACATTCAAATATCCAGAACTATTTGGAACTTATTCTTGGGTAGTGATTCCCTTTGGATTAAAGAATGCATGGGCCACATACCAAAGGTAAATTAATGCTATCTTCTATGATGTGATCGTCGCTTCATGGAAGTCTATGTGGACGACGTACTAGTCAAATTGACTAATGTAATGAAGCACCTGGCCCACTTGCGCATGTCCTTTGAGTGAATGAGGCTCCATAAATTAAAGATGAACCCCTTGAACTGTACTTTTAGGTCTCAGCCAGTAACTTCTTAGGATTCCTCGTACACCAAAGAGGGATCGAAGTTGATCAAAACAAGGCCCATGCCGTGATTAATGTTTGGCCACCTAGAAACAAGGTTGAGCTACAAAAATTCTTGGGTTGTGTTAATTTCTTGAGGAGATTTATATTTAATCATGCAGGAAAAACTAACATTTTTTCTCCATTGATAAAGTTGAAGCAGGGGTCCGAATTTGTTTGGGAAGCGAAACACCAGTAGGCTTTTGACAAGATAGCATGCTTGATCTATATTGTGTACAACTCATACCACGAAAGCTGATCTTCAATGGATTAAGGACACATGATACGTCTGGGGCTGGGGTGATCTTGGTTGCTCCCAATGAGAATTGGAGGGCTCCTCTCATGGGCTATTTATAGAGTCCACGTACCAGGACCGCTAGAAACCTACGAAGATCGGCCATGAATAACGTAACGGTTGGTAGTGAGTTGTATCGAAAGGGGGCTGATGGAGTTTTACTTCGGTGCTTGTCAAAGAAAGAGGTTGTGCTAGCCATGAAAGATGTCCACGAAGGGATTTGTGGGGCCCACCAACCTGGGAGAAAGATGAAACTTACACTCAATGTTACTGATATTTTTTACTAAAGATGATGGCTGATTGCATCTAGTACATGAAGGGTTGTGAGGCTTGCTAAAGGAATAGACCAATCTAACATGTGCCTATGGCCGAGATACATTCCATAATAAAACCATGGTCGTTTCAAGGATAGGCGATCGATTTGATAGGTTAGATTCACCCACCTTCGACTTGTATGGACTCATTCATCATTGTAGCGACTGATTACTTTACCAAGTGGGTAGAAGCAAAGCCCATGAGAGGAATTGGCCACCAAGAGATTATTGGGTTTATTAAAATCAACATTATCCACTGTTTTGGGATACCAAAGTCCATTACCATGAACCATGGTACAACTTTCTTGACCAAGGAAGTGTGGGCGATGGCCGATAGATATGGTATAAAAATTTTTTACATTCGACCCCGTATTATGCTCAGGCTAATGGCTAGGTCGAGGATAGTAACAAGGTAATTAAGAACATTCTGAGGAAAATGATCCGAGAAAATTCCTGAGAATGGCATACCAAGTTGTTTGAGGCTCTCTGGGCCTACAGAATGTCACCTCGCACCAATACTGGGGTGAGCCGATTTACATTAACTTATGGACACGATGCGCTTATGCCCTTAGAAATCACAGAACCATCATTGTGAACCACATATCAGGCTTAGTTAACTCCTCTAGAGTTCACAGAGGCAATGTTGGTCGAGCTTGAGGAGTTGGATGATGTCCGTATAAGAGCTTTAAATTCGATTGTTGCCAACAAAGTGGTCATGGCACGTGCATATAACAAAAGGGTGAAAGGAAAGTCTTTCGAAGTAGGCAATACATCTGGAAAATTGTACCACTGATCGGTCAGAAGGATCGATCCCTTGGTACAAAGTGGTTGTCCACATGGGAAGGGTCGTATTTCATCGAGCAAGTCCTCAAGGGAGGAGCCTATGCCTTGAGGGACATGGATGGGAAGGTTACAAAGGCTCCTATAAACGCTCGATTCTTAAAACTTTGCTACCCTTCATTGCGGGAAGTCGTCAAAAGTCATATCAAGGAGAATTAGCAAAATATGTAATTCATTTGAATAAAAGCCCTAGAATAAAGCCAGTTGATTACAAGGAAATAAAAAAAGAAGAAAGAGAAGATGTGGCAAGTCGAGCAGTCGGACTATAAGTGGGCCAATTTGAGCTTTTCAAATCTCTTAACGGCCAACGTCTTCTCCTTCACCACCATCTTTCATCTCTCGCTCCATGAGGCGTGCTGGCTCACGAGCTCTTCGAAGGAGCAGTCGATCAACTCGAGACGTCAGTCGAGGACCGCACACTTCAAATCGGTTGACTTCTTTTTGGCCCTGCTGGACTCCACACGACCCTAATAGAGTGCTATTTAGGACTTAATGAATGTGACCAACTCCACATTCTCGGGCCGATCATAGTCTGGGTAGAGCTAATGGGCCTCAATGAGGTTAGCATATAGGTTGTTGAACACAACCTGTATCAACCGTAACATCTCCTTATTAAAGCGATGTTCCCAAGTCTAGTGTAGTTGATTCTTCCAAGACGCTTCATTGCAGGCTGAGAGAGCTTTAGATTAAGCGTCGAGGGATGATAAAAGTGACTGTCAAGTAGTACAACGTTCAAACTCCCGGTCGGCCCTGGAGTATTCTTCACCAAGTTGTTAAAGTTCTGAAAGGATCTTTAGAACCTCTTGTTGAGGCCTGTGATCTTTAAGTAACTCAACAACATCCTTGAGAAAGGAAAAAGGGTCATGCAAAAAAGAAGAGCGAGGAAGGAGTCGAGCCCTTATGCAAAAATTTCTTTCATAATCTTAATGGACAAAGAAAGAAAACCCATGTGATTCGAGGCAGTGTTTGTAGAGTTCCTTGTCCGTGCTCATTCGTGGTGCGTTTAAGTCATAAGGTGTGCTTTTATAGACATGAGATTCAACCATTAATGCACATTGGATAATGTGTGACGGTTGGGAACCTGAGACCGACGACAGTCACGTTGATTCAATTCCAAGATCATGGAGGAATGCAGTGAAATAAATGGGATCCCCTCAGAAAATGTGGCGCCATTACTAGGGCTAAGTTAGCACATGTGTGAAAAGAAAAGAAATGGCTAAGTACTACGGGGCCGTATGGTAGCACACAAGCTCAGCTGAAGGTAAAGATACCGTCAAGTATCCTTTAGATAAATACTTAAGTTGCATTATTGGAAGAGAAGTACATCCTATGCCTTAAGTAAAACAAGATAATTTTATTGGAAAGAAAATTTATTCATTACTCTGCAGGTCATTGACCGCATCACAACATAAGAAAAATATAAACAGGAAGCTTAAAAGCATTTGAGTGGCCTAAATCTTCATCCTCTCGAACACCTAGAGGAGGGCTTTCATTTTTGCTTCATTCTTTTCCTATGATGAAGCCCAGTTAGCCCCTTTTTTGATAATGAGTGGCAGGAGATGGAGCAACTGATCAATATGAAGGGTGCTTAAAGAAACCATGTCCTCGGCCTCTCTCTTGGCACTGAAGCTTGCTTTCGACCACGCCTGATATAGGGTGATCTATTTATCTAGGAACGTAAGATTGTCTGGATCGTCCATCTCCTTGGCAAAGAAGGCATATTCTCGCTCCTTCTATTCCTCCATTAAACCAGCTCGGTAGGACTGTATTGTCTCAGCGTGGTGCGGTTGAATGGATGCGTTTGAACATATTGCAATCGACCGAACTAGGCTCGTTCATGTTTTCCACTCATTGTATTAGATTTCTCCTTGGCCAAAGCCTACTGTCGAAGTTATTTCGAGTTCTTTTGATTAGCAAAGGTTAGGTCATAAAATCGATTGCCCATAACGTATAGATGTTTCAGATTCTAAATAAGCTTCCCAAGTGTTGCATCTAATTCGGTCGTGGATGAAGCATGCATCATGAAACCATTTGCATCAAACAACAGGGTAGAATGAGAGTAATCTTTAAAACCTCATTCAAAAAAATCCTTTAAATAACGTTCAACACTTGCGATAAGGGAGGCAGAGTTGGAAGCCATGGACATAGAGCGAGGAATGTAAAAGGAAGATCATGTGAGATCAAGCAAGCGCCAGATGCTGTTTAAATAGGCAGTTTAAGCACCCATGATATAGATTGATCATGGCTAGAAAATCGGTACGTGTTTTGAACGGTTGGGAGCATGAGACAGTTAAGGCATAAAGTTTGAAAGCAACCCGCGTCCCACTGAACTTTTAGGGATAAGTCAGCAATCAGTTATAAACAATAGGAGTGAAAATTAAAGGGGCGATAAGATGAAAAAATGACTCAGTAGCCATTTATATAAAAAAGAAAGATGATTATAAAGTTATAATTCTAATGAAATAAAGCATTGTATGATTCTTTGACTGCTCCCAATTGACCTTTTATGGCTTGTAATTCAATGTCCTTCTTAGCTGCAGATCGAGAAAGTCGATCGATATCTGTCGTCTAAGAGTGCACAACAGTGGCCAATTGGAGGATCCTCTTTTTTGTGCTGGGGGTGTTCTACATGCTTTCCTATGAACTCCTACTTCGGAACGATCAGCTCCGCCTCCAAAGCCGTGATCCTGACTTCCAAGTCATCCAGCTCGACTTGGGAAGTTTTCAATACAGTGTTCCCAGTCATAAGCTCCTGAGCAATGGTATGTGCAGCGAACCTCTTGGACTCGGTCATGGCTCGTTTGGCCTCGAGATGGTCAACGATAACACCGACATGATAGTATATTTTGAGAAGCCCGTGAAGCTCTTGGAGATTGGATACCTTGTCTACCAAAGTAGGGTCGGACCAAGAATAGACATGGTAAGATTCAACTAGTCGGTTGAATTTGTCGACCGACTCAGTGTCAAGCTAATCCTATTTATAGGAGATCTTGGAGCTCGACTTTCACATCTTACAGATTGCTTGAAGGAGAGGGAGACTCGGGCAAAGTCACTTCTCCAGCGAAGCCTCTCTTAAATGAAGAAATGATATCGTTTATGAGAGGAAGATTTTCGCTATTGAAGACAGGAGCATCATCTGCGGATGCAAGTTATAGAACAAATGGTGAATGAGAATGGGGCTCAGTAGTCTCAGTTGGGGTCATCTCTACAATATCGACCATTGTGATCTCTTCGGTCTCAAATGCAGTCTCTTCGGCCTCAGCCACTGCTTCATCCATTATTGCTTCAATGGTAGCTACCCCAGGCTCCTTTAAAGTAGAGATCTCCTCAACAGTTATGAAAGCCGGTCCTATAGGGAGGAGAATTAGCGAGAGTGGGAGTTTCTCGACCAATAGCTGAGGGGGAGGTGCCCCACCCGCACTTTGACTGACTGACGTGGAAGGACTGTGGGGGATTTAGATCATATATTCTGAGTCAGTAGGAAGATTACTAACTTTGGGTGCACTGCGAGTAGGGATACATTCAACATTGAGCGTTGCCTTTGAATCAATGGTTAAAATTTCGGTGATTACAGGATTAGCGACCACCGATGTTTTATGTTATTGTGGTTGGGCGCAACTATCTATTTGTCAGTGACTATTAGCTCTCGAGTAACTACAAAAGGAGTAGAAAAGAAAGCCAATTAATGTAAAAGCTAGAAATTTAATATAGATAAATGTATGAGCGAACGATCTCCACCTAATTCAGATCAGGCGATGTAGACGACGGGCCAATTCTCACAACCTGAGGATTTTATTATTATTTCCAGTGGTCGAGTAGAGGTGGGCAATGATGGCGGATTAGGACAATAATGGGTGAGACACCTCCCGTTGAAGGGAAGATCGGGATTATTCAATTTCTCTTTATCCTACCACTATTTATTCCAGCACTTATTAAAGTGAGCCACCTAATGACGTTTCATGCCCTCCTTAATCTCTTTTGAGTAGTCATCAATGGAGAGACCGCACCAGTACTTGGTTTTGAAGTAAGTTTTGAAGGAAGATATGGCCTCAACTGAAGAAGTATCTGATAGTCATCGAGGCCTTGCGAATGTTAGCAAGGGTCAATCCTCTATTATTGGGAAAGTGTAAGGCCCCTATCCTAGACCGTTTTCATAGACTCTTGCGATTCTCTCCATCGAATTTCGGTGACCCGCGACCTGTAGTTAGCATTTACGTGCGACACTGAGTCGCATCTTGTCAATCTGAGTTGGCTCGACCTAAGACTTGTACCCTTGCGACCGTGCCGTCAGCGCGGTTCCAAGCCGCATCTCGCGTCGATGTGATACCCAGGCCAGGAGTTGTGGGCATGAGAATAAATCAAGGAAAGATTTCAGGAAGATTCTTGGTTGAGAGAATGAAATCTCTACCCATACTCCCCTTTTCACCTAGTCAACCAAGCCCTTACCTCTCATACCAACAAAGTAATGCTACCCATACCCCATCTCATCTCATGCCTAAAAAGTCAACAAGCCCCATCTCTCACCCATACACTCCATGCCATCTATCCTTACAACTCCCATCACTCTCTAATTTTCTCACTCCATTCAAGCAATTCTTAAGGAGAGGAAACGTCCATGAGAGGAGCCAACTATGGCCCACTCCCTATCCCTAGATCTCTCATCTTCACCCTTCAATTTTCATCATCTTCCATCAAAGTTGAAGCCATGGAGTTTAGGAGTCCAAGGAGCTAAAGAAGGAGTGATATAGGTGGGTGATCCACCATTGATTTTCATTTGAGGGCCCATATGTTGTGGGACCCATTTGATGTATGCAATGTAAGAAATGGAGGGCCCATAGTAGTGGGCTTCCTCCTCTCCATCACTTGTTTTCTCTCTCTCTCTCTCTCTCTCTCTCTCTCTCTCTCTCCTTTTTTTGTGTTTGATCATGGCCCACCTAGCATGTATTGATGGACGGTGGGGACCACGGCTATACGGCTATGGTGTTGACGTCAGCAAATTCTGTGGGGCCCACCAATGATATATGTATTTTATCCATGCTGCCCAGCAACATGGCCCCACACAGGTGTGGACTCTACTGTGATGTAGGGACCTGCCTGTAGCAATGTACGTGTACAACAACAATAAAGCTGTTGTATTAACGTTTGCAATTCTATGGGTCCCACACATGATGCATGTATTTAATCCACACCGTCCACCCAATTTCCCAGCTCATTTTAGGCGTTGAGACGAAAAATGAAGCTAATTCAAAACTCTGGTAGGCCACACCATCTAAAATATTATTTTAACAGTGAAAAATTGTTAGGGCCTGCTGTGGTGTTTCTGTGCATCATAAAATATTGAATGTTGGGTTTATTAGACCCGTCATGAGCCATAGAACCTAGCCGGCAGACTGGATCATCTTAATATGGGTCCCTCCTATGAAAAACCGCATATAACAAAAAAACAAGTTGACGCTGCTGCTGCCAGTGTCCATAGGACGCTGCAGCAAGTAGTGTCCTATTGCTTATTAAACGAACAGGGGTGGTGGGCCCCAACATAGGACCTACCATGATGTATGTTGAGCATCAACACTGTGCATTTGATGGGTCCCTTTTAGAAATTGGGATCCCCTAAAAATCAACTGTTCACGGAACTCAGGTGGTCCACACCATCAAGAACAGTAGGGGATTGAACGTCTACCATTGAAACCCTTTTTGTGTCCCAGAAGTTTTCGATAAATATGAAATTTGTTTTTCCTCTTTATTTAGGTCTGTGTGACCTTATCAACAGATGGGATGGAAGATAAACGTTATGTTGGGCCCCACGTAGGACCCACCTGTAAGAGAATTGGCTGGTGTATGAATACACCAGCTATATAGCTACTGCATTGACGTCCCAGGTTTCGAGGGCCCTACTCATGAGGTATGTGTTATATCTACACCGTCCATCTAGACGGTGGGACCCTTGACGTACAATTGCTGTATGTGCAGAACCGTGGGCCACATGGTGATGTATGGGTCTTATCCACCCCGTCCAGATGGCTGGACGGTGGGACCCATGCCATGATGTATATATTTTATCCACGTCGTTCATCTGTTTCATGTCCACACCATGCATCCACAGTGTGATGTATGTGCTTTATTCCAACCATCTATCAGGTGGACTACACCGCAAAAATCAGTGGAGACTGTACATCCACCATTGAAATCCTTTTGGGAGCACTGAAGTTCTGGATCAATATGATATTTGTTTTCCCTCTTAATTTAGGTCCTTGTGACCATATGAACAGATTGGATGGAAAATAAACACTATGGTGGGCCTTGTCGAGTTTTAATGGTGGAAATCATTATCAACACTGCTATTTGTGGTATGGTCCAGATGATCTTTCGATCATTATGTCCATTGCTATTTATTGGTGTGGCCTATGAATGCGGCCCACTTGATGTATATTAGGCCCATTGGTACGGCCCATGTGATGTGGCCCACTTGATGTATATGAGGCCCATTGGTGCGGCCTGTGGATGCATCCCACTCGATGTATATGAGGCCCATTGGTATAGCCCATGTGATGTGGCCACTTGATGTATATGAGGCCCATTGGTGCGGCCCATGTGATGTGGCCCACTTGATGCACACGAGGCACATGCGATATAGCCCATTGTGACATATACTGGACCCGTGTGAGCGACCCATTGTGAGGTATATTATGCCCATGTAAGCGGCCTATTGTGAGGTATATTAGGCCAATTTGAGCGGCCCGTTGTGAGGTCTATTAGGCTCGTCTGAGCGGCCCATTGTGAGGTATATTAAGCTCATGTGAGCAGCCATTGTGATGTATGTTAGGTCCGTGTGAGCAGCCCATTGTGATATGTATTAAGCTCATGAGATGCGGCCCATGTGATGCGGGCCATTATGATGTATTTGAGGCCAGATATCAGGCCCAATGTAATGTGTATGAGGCCCATATGGTGAGGCCTGATGTAATGTATATATGGCCCTTGAGTGAGGCCCATTGTGATATATGTTAGGCCCTTGTGTGTGGACATGGGCCCACTATATGTTTGGCCCTATGAGGGCCACTCCTTGGGAGCAATGTTGGTTAAATGTCCAAATTGATGGGCAATGATGGTTAAATCTTTACATTGTGACCTTCCCTTAGGCCTCGTCAATCTGATTATCGATGCCGATTATGAGTACATGATAACATAACATCATGATACATGCCCATACGCATATCTACATGCTTGATATGAGATGTGGTTGATCATTGCATATACTATTAGGCATGTTGTTATGGGACTCCCTGATAGAAGGAGTTGCCCTACGTGAGCACGCAGTATGCGTAGGTTTGATGCATGACTGAATGGTATGATTCATGCATCTCACATTTTGTGATATGACTATTATATGCCCTAACGATATCAGAGTTGTAGCCTCCACATGCATATTGTGGATGACCAAATGGGACATGAAAATTTTTTTTCTACATGGGGTGCCATAGATGTCCCTGGGTGAAAGTCTCTAAACATCCGTGGCTAGGAGATGCTCCAACGTCTAGACTGAGTGGATACATGAGCTCCCGAGTGCTGAATACCAGTAGGCCATATTTCTCACTATGTCGTGGTCGGTTGGAAGGGGGTGTGGCCTTACCCACCCGAGGGTAGGGGGCGTGGCTAGGCTAAGTTTTACCAGCTCAAAAATGGGTCCGTTATCGACATGTCGAGTAGATATTGGCTGACTACTGGTCGGGCGGATAGTGAGGTCTCTTCCACTTGCATGGTTGCGGGTCTATTGGGCGACGATCGCTTGTAGAGTGTACTAGACCCCAGTGATGATCCTAAAAATGTATAGTACTGATACGTGGACTTATTGAACAAGAGTTGCATACTCAGCATTTTACTCATTCATTTATTTATTCACTATCCACTTGGGCTAGTGGTGTGTAACTAATTGTTATGTGTACCTTTATAATGACCAGGATTTCGGTTGGGGCACACGACCAACCTGAGATCAAGAGTTTATCACGTTGAGTCTATCTATCTAAATTTAGCTATGGGACTAGTTTGGATAGAAGTACCTTGTGAAGGACCCCATATCCTGCATACCACGTACTATCATCTTAACTTCACACTCCATCTTGGTCATTTCATTTGCAAAAAATATTGCATTGCATCCTCAGCACTTAGATTTGGTTTACTATGCTTCTGTATTGTATAACATAGATGAGGTTGATGATATTCATGGATTTGTTAGTATTTGCATATTGCATTGCTTCTTTAGTATGTGATATTTGGCTTATTATGTTTTTATATTACATAGCTTGGATAAGGCTAATGGTATTTATGGACTTACCAACATTTTTCGGCATTGCTCCGATATTGTATACTTGGAACTTATCTTGCGCACACACTTACACCACCCTCTAAGCTTTCTATAAGCTTATGCACGATAGATGCGTGTAGGTGACGTTAGGTCACAACAGCATTGAGCTTGGAGTGTGCAGCGGTCTTTTGGAGCTTTGATTTTTGATATATATATTTCCCTTTCAGCACTGTATTCGACTGTTTATATTAGTGGATATGTGATGATGATGTTGCCTTTATGATTTGGATAAACTTGTGGTTATGCTTGTTATGAAACAAATGTACGTTGAAAATTCTCCTTGTAGGATCTCAAGATCAAAATTTGGTGTATGGATGTTGGAAGCTAAGAATGGGGTACTATGGAGGCTGTCGGCACCGGATTCAGAAATTGAGAATTTTGTGGGCTCAGTTTTTGAGTTTGGGGCATGACAGGAAGGTTTAAGAGGACTGATGTGTTAAAAAGAAAGAACCGGTGCCTTAGGGGTGAATTACTCCTAAGCCTGAAATCTTCCTTAGAGCTGTCAAAAGTTGAGGAGTGGGCATAAGAATGCCAAAATCTTCCATTATGACCTCTTGGCTTGCTGGGGTAGCGGCCTCAGTCATTGAGGCTTAAGGGGGAGAGGAAGCGATCGATCATGTCTTCGGCTTTCTCGTCTTCTTGGTAGGTGGAGCGATCGGTGGAGCATGAAGGGAAGAGTAGGGCTTCCCTTCATGCATAATATGACGGAATAGTGAGGGTCAGAAGTAGGCATAAAACCACATTTGTAGGAGCCACAACAGTCTTCCTGCAGAGTATAGACCTTCGTGGGTTATCTCGTAGATACCCCTGTACAAGTGACCAAGCACTTAAGGCGCTATAGGGATCCGGTAGCCCTAAGAAAGTTGCTCGGCCAGAGTAATGTATTATGTGGTGACCTACTGGGCATTCACACACAGTAGATGGTAGTAAATCCAGAGAAGCAGAAACACCACGTGCTCATCTTCATCGACCGGACCGTCAAGCTTGTGGTGGGTCATTATGAAGTTGTTGTAGGCCTTGATGGTCTTTCTAGGGAAGTCCTTACATCTCTTGGAAATAGAGCCTGGATAAATTACCTTGGCGAAGGGCAGTAACTCAGTTAGAGACGAGATATCCATTATGGTTGGGCTCATTGGACCATAAACAAAGAAGAACGAGTTCATCGACGTGCTCCAGAATACTGACATAGCAAGAAGGAAAGCCAGATTTTCTTAATACTCTCGGACAAAGAGTTTAATGCATTCATAGATGCCGGACCTTCTCTAGGATTCCTTATATTGTGATGACCCGCGAAGGAACCTAGATTCCCAATCTTGAAGAGCTTCGTCCATGTCCTGGGAGTCTTCAAAGCATTCGCGATGTCAGGAATGGTTCCAAATTGAATCAACACATCTTCCTCAGAGGAGATAGGGAAGAATA
Source organism: Magnolia kwangsiensis (assembly GCA_037074715.1). Classification (NCBI taxonomy): domain Eukaryota; kingdom Viridiplantae; phylum Streptophyta; class Magnoliopsida; order Magnoliales; family Magnoliaceae; genus Magnolia; species Magnolia kwangsiensis. The sequence goes on from CM073573.1 coordinate 87,638,826, forward strand.
GATCCAATGGCCAAACCTCTTTAGGCTCTATCTCGGTGGAGAATGCAGGACCCAAACAAAGATATTTACTACACAGAGGGGATCCAAAGATCATGTTCTCAACACACTTGTCTCCAAGAATGTCCATCACGTCCATTATGTTCATTTGATTGAAGGAGGGAGTAGATGAGGAGGAGGCAACCATTGGAGATGAGAGAAGGAAAATAAGATTTTTCGGGGAAGAAAGTCTAGATTAGGAAAAGGGAATGATAGTGCAGAGATGAGAAGTTTCGAAAAGAAGTTTATTTCATCCAAGGAATGAATGTATTTATTAAGCCATCATTACGTTCTTGTCAGGATCGATATAAAGACATGTGTCTAGATAAAGGTCCTCCAACTCTTCGTTTAAACGCCACCGACGCTGACATATTCCGAGCAGTATGTGTTCACTACCCCAAGTGTAAGGTTGTGATGTAGTAATAATCTCGGTGAGACCGAGGTCGAATCCATAGGGACTAATCTTGTATGTTTTTTAAAGTAATTAAAACTAGAGTTATAAGAAGATCTAAATTAGAAATTTGAAATAAAGGGAGTAATTGTGAATATTGCAGATTGAAACTTGTAAATTTAAAGGTAGGAACTAGGGTGTCAAGGATCCACTTGTAGCTATCAAGATGCTACCTTACTTAATTCAAGAGACACAATTGGAATCATAGTCCTATCTTATCTAATTGGAAGAGAGAGATGATCAAATATTTGAACTTCTCATTAATCCAGCCTCAATGGAGGAGAATTGTGAATATTAGAAGTGATTCCATCACCCAACCATGCCTAGGAGACAATGACAAACAACAGGATTTACCAATCCCACAATCTCAAATAGGAAAAGAAAATATTTAAAGCTATCGTAGCGTCTATTGTAATTTGAGTCACAACAAACCATAAAAAACTGAAAATATTCCTTATAGTCAACTAGAAATCAATGAAGTTCAATATAAACATGAATCAAAGCAAATTAAACATCCCAATCATACTACAAGCTTCACCTCTTAGCCATGGCTAAGAGGTTTAGTTAACCATAGACATGATTGATCTAAGAACTCTTAAAAAAATATAAAAACAACTAAGGAAGAAGAAGAAAAACTCTTGGCGGTGACTCTCCACCCTTTGGCTCCACTCCTTAAACCCTAGAAGATACTTAAGAATGTCTTAGGGTCTCCAATTTATAGTTGTAAAGCTCCACCTTACGCACCGACTTAGAATTTCTGCAATTCGATCGCGAAAGCATCTTAATTTATGTAGCCGTGCTATGCATCGGTCGGACCGAAGTCGAATAAGAAGTCGAGTCCGAACTTGGAAAAGATTCTATTTTAGTAGTTACCCGATTTCGGTTGGACAGAACTAATCTTCGGTCGAACCGAAGTCGCTGGAGTTTTTTGTACATTTTGGTTACATCGAATCCTCCTTTTGGTCAGACTGAATTGTCTATCGGTTGAATCGAATTAACTTCTAAATTTCGTGTTGGTTGTTGGACTGTTTTGTAGGATTTCGGTTGGACGAAACATGGGTTCGGTCAGACCGAACTTGTTTGTTTTCTGCTACAGATTCTGCGATCTTCCGAGTCTTTTCTTTAGCTTTTATAATTAGTTTCCTTGGATCTTTGGCATGTGAACTCTTCGTTCTTGGTCTCCTAAGATCCTTCCTTTTCTTTAGTGATTCTTGAGTATTAAATCCAGGCTTTTAACATTCTTTTCAATCCAAGTTCTCAAATTCACCTTTCAACATAAACATGCATAAACTATATCTTTAAGCAGTATTATGTTCATAAAACTAAGATATAAATAGGAGAGAATATATAATATTTGACACTTAACACACTTCCCAACCAATATTTTGCTAGTCCCTAAAAAAACATGCGTGAAGTGAATCTTAATTCTTAATGTTCAAACTTTTTTTTTTTTGCAATCAAGTATGAATGAGTAAAATTAAGTTGAGAAAGTGAGATTTTGAAAACCTAGAGCCAATTCAGATAAGCAGTCAATCAAATAAGTTCTTTATCAATTTCTTCATAGTATAAATTCTTATATCATATTTTTCAATGTACTCGGTGAAAATAAAATTACTTCCCATGAGAATACTATCATTTAATAATGTTTGTCATGTTCATCATATCAATAGTAGTTACAAACTCAAGTGTTGATTCCGAACTTATCCCCTTCTCCTTCTTTTTTCAGTTTTTAATTTTATATCGACAGTTACTTTTTTTTATTATTCATTCTTCTCAGAATTTTTCATTCTTTTTAAAACTTTTTTCAGTCTTTTCATCACACATGACCTTTTTTGTTGATCTCACTATTTTTTTTTTCTGGTTCTTTTCATCTTTTAATGTGGATAAAATTCTCCAGAATAAATTCTCAACATCTATCAATGATTCGCATACTAATCATTAGAAATTCTAGTATAATTCATAGAAAGCAAATTGAATGTATCATGTGATTTAAATCAACATGATATTTAAAATTTCTCTTAATCAATTGAGTGCAAGAAATTAGGTAATAGTTTACTCGGTTGATCAAATTCCAATAATTCAAAGTTCAATCTTAATATAATCCTAGTCAAAACATTCTTAAGTGCACAAACTATCGCCTTTCAAATAGGGTTTTGGTTTGAGAAATTGAAAATTTTTAAAATTTTTGCTCAAAGACTAAGAAAATACTTATTAGTTTACCTAATTCACGCTCTCCAACCTAAAATCTACATTGTCCTTAATGTAAAAGATATAAGCATGTAATACAAATGAGACAATGAAAATAATGGATAAGTGATGGACATTAGGTAGTACCAGAAGAAGACGAATTGTAACTCTTCCAAAATTCTCAGTGGGAAGATGGGTTAGCATAACTACTAAACAATTGAAAGCAAAGTATCATAGTCCTAAATCTTATGAAAGCAATAAACCTAACTACATCTCCATCAGACTAGGAGGTTAATCATGGTAAATAGGATTAATTAGAGGTATCAACACATCCTCTGAATCAAAATTTTCAACAAATGGCTTTAGACGATGTCCATTTACTTTGAAAACATTGCCATTTGTTGGGTTCTTTATCTCAATTGCCCCATAAGGATAGACATTAGTAACAATGAAAGGGTCAGTCTAACGAGATCTGAGTTTTCTCGAAAAAAGGTGTAACCGAGAATTGTACAAGAGGACTTTTTGACCAGTTAAGAATGATTTTTGAAGGCCTTCATCCTGTCCTTGTAAATTCTCGAGGTCTCGTATACATCGACTAATCCTTACGATCAGGATTAACTATTTTTTCCATAAAGTGTTTAATTTTCTTATTAGAAATCTCAGCTTGCTCACTTATCTGTGAGTGGTATGGAGTGCTCACCTTATGAGAGATGCTATATTTCTTCATTAAGTTTACAAATGGCCTATTACAGAAATGTGAACCTTCATCACTAATGATAGCTCAAAGTGTTCCGAACCAAGAAAGGATATTTTCTTTTAAGAATTTAATGACCGTTTGATGGTTATTGTTCTAACATGGGATCGCTTCAACCCATTTAGTGACATAGTCTACTGCTAGTAAGATGTACAAATTCTCAAAGGATTGAAAAATAGTCCCATGAAATCGATGCCCCAACAATCAAATGCTTCAATGATTAGAATGTGATTTAAAGACATCATATTTCGACGGGACAATGTTCCTAATTTCTAACAATGCTCACAAGCTTTACAAAACTCATAAGTATCTTTGAACATAGTTGGCTAATAGAAGCCGCACCGTAGAATTTTGACCATGGTCTTTTTAACAGAAAAGTGACCACTGCAGGACTGAGAGTGATAAAAGGAGATGATACTTTGGTGTTCATTGTCTGGAACCCATCTCTTTAGAATTTGGTCTAGGCAATATTTGAATAAATATGGGTCATCTTAGAAAAACTTACGAACCCCAGTGAAGAATTTTTTCTTATTTTGGGCAGTCCAATGAGTTGGCGTGAAACCGTAGCAAGATAATTTGTAATGTCAGTAAACTAAGGTAAATGAGAGAGTTTAAACAATTGTTCATCAGGGAACATGTCGTTTATAGGTGTCGTCTCAAGGGAATCAGGGAGATCAAGTCTGGAAAGATGGTTAGCCACTACGCCTCTACTCACTTTTTGTCTCATATTTCCAAATCAAATTCCTGGAGTAAGAGGATCCATCTTATCAAGCGAGGGTTAACATCATTCTTAGAAAGAAGGTACTTGAGCACCACATGATCAGTGTAAATGATGATCTTGGATCCGATCAAGTAGGACCTAAATTTGTCTAAAGTGAATACTACGGCCAAGAGTTCCTTCTCTGTAGTAGAGTAATTCACTTGGGTAGGATTTAGAGTTCTACTTGCATAGTGAATAACGTAGGGTTTCTTTTCTTTTCTTTAGCCTAACATCGCCCCAATAGCATTGTCAAACACATCACACATAATCTCAAAAGGAATACTCCAGTTAGGTGGCTGCATGATAGGGGCTGTAGTCAACATGCCCTTGAGCTTAGTGAAAGCTTCCTGACATTGCTTAGTCCACTCGTATGGTACATCCTCTTGAAGTAGATTGCATAAAGGATGAGAGAGGTGATTAAAATCCCTTATGAATCGTCTGTAAAATCATACGTGTCCTAAGAAGGATCGTAATTCTCATATGATCTTAGGTGGAGGTAGGTTAGCGATAAGGTTAATTTTAGCCATTTCTACCTCAATTCCCTTGTATGAGATTATATGTCCAAGAACTATTTCCTTAGAAACCATGAAATAAGACTTCTTCCATTTTAGTACTAATATTTTTTTCTTCACATCGCTTCAGTACATTTTTCAAAATTTCTAAATATTCGTTAAAGGACAGAATAAAGAGAGAGAAGTCGTCCATGAAGACCTCTAAATATTGTCCCACCATGTCAGAAAATACACTTAACATGCATCGCTAAAAAGTGGCAGGGGCATTACACAATCTGAATGACATCCTTCGGTAAGTAAAGGTGTCATAAAGACATGTGAACGTTATTTTTTCCTGATCTTCAAGGCTTATCTCTATCTGATTGTAGCTCGAATACCTGTCAAGGAAGTAGTAGTAAGAATGACCAGCTAGCCTTTTCAAAATTTGATCGATGAAAGGTAAATGCAAGTGGTCCTTCCTTGTGACGGTATGCAATTTTCTGTAGTCAATACACATTCTCTAACCAGCAGTGACTCTAGTTCGAGTTCATTATTGGTATTGGCTACGATGGTGATTCCGGACTTCTTAGGAACCACCCTTGTTGGACTCATCCATTGGTTATCGAATATGGGGTATATAATACCCACATCCAACAACTCAAGTACCTCGGCCTTAACCACTTCTTTCATATTTGGATTTAATTTACATTGTGGTTGTTGGGAGGTCTTCGCATTATCCCCAAGATGAATGCGGTGAATATAAATCAAAGGGTCGATTCCCTTGAGGTACACAATCGACCATCCAAGGACTCCTTTATGCTTAATGAGAGTAGAGATAAGCATACTCTCTTGTTCTTGCTCAAGGTGGAAAGAAAGCACCACCAGATATGTCTCATCTTAACCTAAATAAACATATTTGAGATTAAAGGGCAAAGGTTTTAGGTCAAGCTTCAGTGCCTTGAGGCTAGACGGTAGAGGTACTACATCGATTTAGGGTAATTCTTCAAATTGTGGCCTCCATTGATTAACTTCAAGAACCAGTGCAGTGTCAAGCAAGGCATTCATCTCCCTAATCATGTCATCATCCAAATTGAGGGAGTGTGCCAAGCACGTCTCTAGAGGATCCAAGTATAGAGTCAAAAGTGATCCATCTTCCACGAGAGAGTTTATCATATTAATGTCGTAAGCCTCATCATTATCATATATTAAAATATATATTGAGCTCCAATGTCATATTTTCAAAAGACAAATTCATGACCCCATTCCTATAATTGATGATAGCATCGGATGTAGCAAGGAACGGGAAACCAAGAATGATAGGGATTTGAGTGCTCATATCTGTGATGAGTTGAGTGTCCAGGATAATAAAATTAACTGGATAGTAGAATTTATCAACTTGAATCAATACATCCTCAATCATCCGTCTTGGTACATGAACTGATCGATCATCAAGTTATAATTTGGTCTGAGTGGGTTTTAATTCACCTAGACCTAGTTATTCGTATACTGAGTAGGAGATCAGATTTACGCTCACCCCCAAGTCAAGAATGCATTCTCAGTTTGGTGATTCCCAATTATACAAGTGATAGTTGGGCTACTAGGATCTTAAAATTTTTGTGGCACATTTTGCTTAAGGATGACACTCACTTTTACTGTTAGGAAAATTTTCTTTTTGATACTTGGCCGCCTCTTGGTTATGCGTAGGTCTTTCAAAAATTTAGCATATGAAGGAATTTATTTCACGGTATCCAGAAGAGGAATGTTGACCTTCACTTGTTTCAACACCTCTAGAATATCTTGTGAGTTGGCTAGAAGTTTTAGTGAAATCAACCACTGAGGGAATAGAGAAATCGGCTTGCTTTGAGGTTTCGGTTTTAATTCATATGGAGCAATGATAGGTCTATCATTCATGTCTTCTTTTGGGTCCTTAGACTTTTCAGCCCTTACCGGAATAGTTTTGTCAATTATTTTTCCACTCCTAAGAGTGACGATAGACTTAGCTTGCTCCATTTGATTTGAAGAGCTTGGATCACTAATTTCATATGGTGGTTTTGGATTAGGGAGAGGTTGAGCCGGAAGGATCCCCTTTTCCCCAATTGATTTTTTCGTCTCAAACCCTTTTATGGCCTTTGTAAGGTCTTGAAAGGCTTGGAGCATATCCTAATTAAAAAGCACTTGATTTTGGATATGTTTTAAGACCAGATACTCTTGAGGTTTCCCTTGATTTAGGAATTGGTTAGGGAATCCTTGAGGAGTAGCAGTTTGTTCATTCCTCCAACTGAGGTTTGAATGATTTCTCCAACTAGAATTGTATGTGTTTAAGATGGGTCCATTAAAAGGTCTTTGGTAATTGTTTACAACATTCGATTGCTCATTCAATACCTCTTGAAAATCAGGTATTGTTGGATAATTTTCAGTTGTATGTACGTTGCAAGCACAAATACTACAAACAACTTCCTTAGCCTTATCCTTCTTAAGTTCCATGGCCTCAAATTTTTTTGTGAGATTAACCACTTTAGCATTGATATAATCTTCCTCTTTTAAGATATATATTCTACCCATCTCCTTTAATTGAGTAAGCTTAGAAGTGGTGCTGGGTCTTGGGGAGATGTCCCATGATTGTGTGTTTTCAGCAAGTTTGTCAAAGTAATCCCACACATCATCGACATCGTTGTTCATGAATTTCCCATTGCACATTGTCTCGACTAATTGACGCATGGAAGATGTCAGTCCATCGTAGAAGAAATTTGTTATGTGCCACGTTTCAAAGCCATGTTGTGGGTATGAATTGACAAGATCCTTGAACCCCTCCCAACATTGGAAGAATGTCTCATCTTCATTTTGGACGAAGTTCATGATCGACTTCTTGATGGTGTTCGTCTTATGGTATGAAAATAATTTCTTTATAAACTCCCTTGTCATGTCATTCCATCTGTCAATGGATCGTGGATGTAGTGAATGTAACCATGTATTAGCCTTTTCTTTTAAAGATAAAGGAAAGAGTTTCAACCTGATCATATCCTCAGACACATTAGGAAAGTGTAAAGTGGCTATTATCTCATCAAACTCTTTCATGTGTAGATATGGACTTTCAGATTTAAGTCCATGGAACTTTGGAAGGAGTTAGACCACCTTGGCTTAATATCCATATTTTCTATATTTTCTGTAAAGATCATATAAGAATGTGTGCTCACCTCCGCCGGTTGTAAATAATCTCGTAAAGTACAAAGCAGTGATGCTTAATGCACCTCATTCTCATCCTGGGCTTCTTCAACCGAAGGTTGAGGTTGATTTGCAGTCATCACTTCAATTGACTCTAAGGATCTCAAGTGGTGTCTAATCTTGTGATGGATAGATAACCCTTCAACTAATCCTCCTTCACTCAAAAGACGTAGAGTGTTATCATGGACCCACTTGGGCATGAAACACTCTCAACTTTCAAGTTCAAAATCTAACCTAAAATCTAAAAATTGAAAACTACATAGAATAAGAAGTAAGAGAGATCTAAAAATTGAAAACTACATAGAATAAGAAGTAAGAGAGAGAGAGAGAGAGAGAGAGAGAGAGAGAGAGAGAGAGAGAGAGAGAGAGAGAGAGAGAGAGAGAGAGAGAATGAAGTTACCAGATAGGAGTTGCTAGCTTAGGATCCTACAAAATTGAAAACAAAGTTAGGCCTTGTTTGTTAAATCTGAAGTCTAAAGCCTGAATTTGAAATCTGAAGCTGAATATGAAATTTGAAGCCTGAATCTAAAATCTGAAGTTAAAAAACTTGTTTGGTAATTATGGCTGAAGTCTGAAAAGTAAGTACTGAATTTGAAAAAATTTGTTTGTTAATAAACATATGAATTGTCTGAAATATGTTGATTTGACACATTTTCCCCTATCTCCTGTTTGGAAACATTTTACATTATAAAGAAACTATTTTTTATTAAAAAATAAAATTATTCTATTTAATTCAAATAAACTATAAAATACTTAATAGAAAATTAAAATATCATTATTCATGAATACATATTGCAAATTAATGATTTGTACGATATAAGTGTGGTGGAATTTTTTGGGATATGAGATATAAAATGATATGTAAAAAAATGAATGAACTAAATGGATGAAACACATACATCATGGGGCCTCACAGCACTGACCATCACCCACCAGGCTGGTCCCTGGGAGAGTAGTCAATCCGTTGAAACGTGGATACGTGTCGTGCGAAGACGCTCCTCGAAGTCCACCTTGTATGAAGATTTCAAAGGAGATCGAAGTTACATGGGCCTTACAATAATGTATTTATTATATCCGCACCGTTCATAAATTTTTTAAGATTATTTTAGAGCATTGTCTAAAAAATGAATCATATCCAAAACTCAAATGGACCACCCCAAAAATAGTAGTGGGATAATGATTTTCACTTAGGTGGGGCCTACCATGATGTTTGTGAGAAATCCACTCCATTCATTCATTTTGTGAGTTCATTTTAGGACATAAGGACAAAAATGAACCGTATCTGATACTCAGGTGGGACAAAAATGTGAGTATTGAGCGTCAACAATTGAAATATTTGTGTGGCCACAGAAGCTTTGAATCAGGATAATATTTTTGTTTTCATTTCATCCCTGTATGAATGACATTATAAATGGTATAGATGGCATATAAACATCACTGTCTACCCAGGAATGTTTCAAAGATAAAAAATTCCTTGTACACATTTTCCTTTATCGCGGCCTAATTGATTCTTGGATCCTTCTCAAAATTTCTCCCAAGTCGTAAAATGATCTCAAAAAATGGATGGACGGGGTGGATTTCTCACAAACATCATGGTAGGCCCCACCTAAGTTTCCAGCGAGGGGACTTCCCGCGAAAGCCTTTGGCAGGAAATCCGCATCCCTGTTTGAGACGGATTGGCTACTCCCTGGGCGGTGCTCTATTAGCCCCTCCTTAATGTATGTGTTTCATCCATTCTGTTCATCCATTGTTAGAGATCATTTTAATGCTTCATCCCAAAAATTTAAGGGATATAAATCTCAGGTGGACCACACCATAAGAAAATAATAATGATTGGATATGCATCATTAAAATCCTCCTAAGGCCCACTGTACTGTTTATTTGACATCTAATCTTTTTATTAGGTCATACAAGCCCAAATGAAGGAAAAAAACAAAGATCAGCTTGATCCAAAACTTTTATAGCCCCCAAAAGGTTTTTAATGGTCGACGCTCATTCGACACTGTTTCCTGTAATGTGGCCCACTTGAGATTTTGATATACCTAATTTTTTATCACATACCATGAAATGATCTGAAAAAATAGGTGGATGGAATGGATGAAACACATACATCATGGTGGGGCCCATAAAGCACCGACCATCAGCCACTAGCCGGTGGCAGTGGGAGTAGTCAGTACGTTCCCGTCCTGGAGCCGTGCTTAACGGACTAGGATTTCCCGGTTCTGCGCTGGGATACTTGGTGGGGGTCACCGTGATGTTTATGAGAAATCTAACCCGTCCATCCATTTTTTAGCCCATTTTAGTACGTACAACTAAAAATTACGAGGATATAAGACTCAAGTGGGCCATACAAGATGAAATAGTGGAAAAGGAATGTCCACTGTTGAAACCTTCCTAGGCTCCACCTTGATGTTTATATTCCATCCAAGCCGTTTATAAGGTCATTTTCACTGGGATGAAGTAAAAATACCAAAGTTTAGACTGAGAAAAAACCTTCGTGGCCATATAAATGTTTCAATGGTGGTCACTAAATCTCCAATGTTTCCTCTCGTGTGGTCAATTTGAGTTTTGAATATACCTTATTTTTGGCCGCATATACTAAAATGATCTCTAAAATCGGATGGACGGTGTGTCTTTCTCACAAACATCTCAGTGGGCCCCACCTAGATTCCCTACACAGGAACTTCCTGCTAAAGGATTTCACTGGAAATCCGCGTCCGTGTTTAAGGAGGATGCGGATTGCGTACTACCCCCGCCCGTCCCTGGCTTCGAACGGGCAGTTCTGTAGGTGGGCCCACCGTGATGTATATGTACATCCAAACCGGAAATCCCTTTTCTTAGATTATTTTAAGGCATGAACACAAAAATGATGCAGATCCAATGCTCAAGTGGACCACACCAAATAATAATCTTGGTTGCATTAAATGCAAGAGTCATCTGTGATGTGGTCCATTTGATCATTGGATCTGACTCATTTTTGTTTTGATGCCTTAAAATAATATGAGAAAAGGGATAGAGGGTTTGGATGTATAGATACATCACGGTGGGCCTGCCCACAGAACTGCCCGTTTGGAACTAGGGACGGGGTTAGTACGCAATCTGTGTTCATTGTAAGAACGGTTCAAAGAGATCAAAGTTACATGGGAAAGTGTGATGCTTTTTTACCATCCAACCTATTCATTAGGTCATGTAGATGCGGATGAAGTGAAAACACAAATATTAGCTTGATCTGAAACTTCTCCAGCTCTCAAGAAGTTTTTAACGACGGATGTTCAATCCCCACCTTATGGTCCAATTAATCATTGGACCTACTTCTTTTATTGGATCACACCTTAAATTATCTGAAAAAGTTGATAGACGGTGTGGATCAAACACATAAATCATGGTGGGGAATAAAGAAATTTCATAGGTTAAAGGTTGATTTTGTATTGCGTAAATAATTGAAAAGAAAAACTTTTCTTAGTAACTTGAAAAGGGGTACTTTTGGAAGCAAAATATTTTTGTTTAATGAAAAATCACGGAGCGCATTCCGTGTTCACCATTAAGCCAGACTCCTATCACAGAAAGAATTCAGTAAAAAATCACTTAGCGCTTTCTGTCTTCTGCGTTAATAACGCATTAACAAACATCACTAAACATAGAAAATTTTCTCAATTCTGCCTTAAGTGTAAAAATTTAGTGTTAATAAACACGGCCTTAGTTTATAAAAATAAGTTCAGAAAAAAATTCTAACTTAGAAATAAAATAGAAAGTTAATCATAATCTTAACCTAAATTTAATACTAATTAATATTCAGAAAAATACAGCCATAGTCCCCGACAACGGCGCCAAAAACTTGTTCATAACCCCAAGTGTAGGGTCATGATGTAGTAATAATCTCGGTGAGACCGAGGTCTAATCTACATGGACTAATCTTGTATGTTTCTAAAAGTAATTAGAACTAGAGCTAGAAGAAGATCTAAATTAGAAATATGAAATAAAGGGAGTAATTGTGAATATTGCAGATTGAAACTTGTGAATTTAAATGTGGGAACTAGAGTGCCAAGGATCCACTTGTAGCTATCAAGATGCTAATTGTTTCAATCAAAGATTAATTCGGTTCGACCGAACATAGCTCGGTTCAACTGAAATCGAGTAACTGCTAAAACAGAATCCTTTTTAAGTTTGGAATCGACTTCGGATTCGACTTCGGTTTGACCGATGTGTAATGCGGCTGCATAAATTAAGATGCTTTTATGATTGAATTGTGGAAATTTCATGTCGGTGTGTAAGGTGGAGCTTCACAACTATTAATAGGAGACCCTAGGACATTCCTAAGTATCTTCTGAGGTTTAAGGAATGGAGCCGAAGGGTGGAGAAAAGGCACCAAGAGTTTTTCTTCTTCTTCCTTAGTTATTTTTCTGTTTTGTTTAAGAGTTCTTAGTTCAATCATGTCTATGGTTAACTAAACCTCTTAGCTAGGACTAAGAGGTGAAGCTTGTAACATGATTGGGATGATTACTTCGCTTTGATTTGTATTTATATTGAACTTCATTAATTTCTAGTTGATTTTAAGAAATATTTTTAATTTTCTATGGTTTGTTGTGACTTAAATTACAATAGACGCTGCGATAGCTTTGAATATCTTCTTGTCCTATTTGAGATTGTGAGATTGGTAAATCCTCTTCTTTGACATTGTCTCCTGGGCATGGTTGGATGACAAAATCCCTTCCAATCTTCGCAATTCTCCTCCATTGAGGCTGGATCAATAAGAAGTTTAGAGATTTGATCATCTCCCCTTCCAATTAGATAAGATATGACTGATTCCAATTATGTCTCGTGAATCAAGTAAGGTAGCATCTTGATAGATACAAATGGATCCTTGGTACCCTAGTTCCTACCTTTAAATTCACAAGTTTTAATCTACAATATTCACAATTACCCTTTTTATTCCAGATTTCTAATTTAGATCTTCTTCTAGGTCTAGTTCTAATTACTTTTGAGAACATACAAGGTTAGTCTCTATGGATTCAACCTCAGTCTCGCTGAGATTATTACTACATTGCGACCCTACACTTGGGGTTGTAAACAAGTTTTTGGCTAATTTCGGTTGAATTGAGATGTGTTCGGTCTAACAGAGTTATGTTCGGTCTGACCAAAATTAACTCGTCGGTGGAATGAATTAATCTTCGGTCGAACCGAATTAACTCTAAAGTTCATCATTCTTCACTGGAGTTTTTTTGTGCACTTTCGATCACACCGAAATCTCCTTTTGGTCAGACCGAACTGGGTTTCGGTCAAACCAAATTGTCTATTGGTCGAACCGAATTAGCTTCTGAATTTCTTCGTTGGCTGCTGGACTGTTTTGTGCGATTTCGATCGGACCGAACATGGGTTTAATTCGACCGAACTTGTCTGTTTTCTGCTTAGATTCTGGAATCTTTCGAGTCCTTTCTTCAACTTTTGTACTTGGTTTCCTTGGATCTTTAACATGTGAACTCTTCAATTTTGGTCTCCTTAGATCTTTCCTTTGCCTTGATGATTCTTGAGTATCAAATTTATTCTTTTAGCATTCTTTTCAATCCAAGTTCTTAGATTCACCTTGCAACACAAAATATGCATAAACTATACCTTTAAGTAGTAACATGTTCATAAAACTAAGATATAAATTGGGGAGAATATGTGATATTTGACACTCAACAGTCTGCACAAGCGGTTATAACCTAAGCAACGTGTGCACGCATTTAATAAGCCATTAGTGAGGGGTCTTACGTCGTTGTCACCTCTTTGTTAGAGGTACCGTAACGTGGGGGCAATAATTGTCCCCATTACGATCGTACCTTGCCAGGACTAATCAGAGGGGATGACGTGTGATCTGTACAAATGTTCATGGTGCACATAGAGATCCGTAAATATATACAGAGGAAATTTCTTGATAAGTGGAGCTAAGATGTATCAGCACATAGAGATCATGCATTACTAGAGCGGCCAAGAGGGAGGCAGTCGAGCTCAAGTGTTTACATGACAGGTGGTGAAAGAAGAAGCAAATGAAGCAAAATGTAGGAAGTATCTATAAGCCAAGTAGTGGAGATCGGTTATGGAAACCATCAGAATGTGAGAAGGATCCAGAATAGCCGGATTAAAGCTATAAATATAAGAGGAATTCAACAAGAAAAGACATCTCACACCAACCTAAACAAACCAAATCTTTCTTTCAAATTATCTATCGATTTACATTCATTAGTTTAATCATTAACTTTCCTTGTTAAGCAAATTACATTCTTTAGTGTAATATTTACTTTCTAAGCTTGCTGATTTATATTATTTAGTGTAATCCATAACGGTAATCAAATTAGGGGTGGTTAACTGTGAAGTGTGAACTGACAGCGGGGTGTACGAATGATGCAGGATATGAAAATTAAATATGATATGCAAGATCTCAAGCTTTAGATTATACTAATTCAGAAACAATCACATAAAATTTCACATCCCACACAAAAGTTCAAACATTCAAGCAAGGGGAATCTGTGCGGGTCCAGGCCTACACAGGCTAGGGCTGGATCAGTAAAATTATGGACCAAACAATACTCAAAGGGAAATAAAAATCATCCACACATGCACACCAATCAGTCTCTAATCTAAGGGATTCACCAACTCCAATTCAGAAAACCATAGGGTAAGAAAATGGGTAAATAAATTAAAAGTAATTCAATTTAGGGTTAGGGTTAGGGAGAATAGGTATGAGAGGAGTAAAATAGGTGAAAATCTAAACCTGAAAATAGTCCCCGTCACGGAGAGCAGGTCAGGCCTGTTGCACGTGCGTAGGGGTCTGGCAGCACGTGCGAGGGGGCACCATACACGGAAAGAACCTCCTTGATTCTAGTCGACTATGTGAGGGCTTCAAAACTCTAAAGTTCCGTATTGATAGGATTCGCGGTTTGTGCGTGGTACTCTGTCGAAGTTTCAGCCCTCTTGTAGGGCCAGAATCTGGAATTCTGCTGTAAAGAGGAAAGCTGTTGTAATAAAGGACAGATTTGAAGTACGGATGGTGGTAGGAGATGAGAAATATAGATGGTAGAGGATGGGGGCGAATTGATATAGATGTGGCTTCGCACCATGGTAGTTCTCCCTTCAATGAAGAGAGGGCTTCGCACTCAATTGGATTTTCATAACTCGAGAACTCAGAGGAGTAAAAAAATATAAATTTTTTATTAAGCTTCAATGAAAAAAATAAAAGGGGTGCCTATTTATAGAAAAATCCTATACCTCAAAACTCGTGCCTGTGCACAACCTATTACTTGACAATGAAGTAAATAAAAATAAAAACTAATCAAAGAAATCTAAACCGTCCATGATACTCTGAATAACATTAATAAGAAAAACCTAAAATATGAGATTAATCAAACTAGTGGGCCACGATCATGAGATCCCATGATGGGCTTTACTTGACTATCAGGCCCACTCCAACGAACCAAAACTCCATCTTCTATCTAGGAGGCCCTCCCTGAATGTCGTGATCAATCCAGATCGACAGTGGGCCCCCCTTCTCCTTGCCTACGTGCGTAAGGGGCAACGTGCATGTGCGTGTGTGCATGATGTCCCCATCAACTCTACCTGGCTACGAAGATTTTTTCACTAGCAAAATAAAACTCCTGAATCTCTCCAAGATGTCAAGATTAAGTCTCTGAAGCTCCTCCTCAATGAGCCACGTACTGTCTGAAGCTGGGTGTGACTTCCATTTAACCAGTTACTTCTGAAACCCGCCGTTCGACGTCGAAACTATCTGATGGTACAAAATATCTTTTATTTCCTCTTTAGGTGTGTGAAGTTTAGGTATGGGAGGTAGAAGCTAAAAAGAAAAGTTGAGAAGAGGCCATGTATCAGGGACATATATGGGGAATCAAGATAGGTGGGCGAAGGGTTGGACAAAGTATCAGGGGTCTCCTGAAAATCAAGTAGATCCTCCACATTGAATGTGGAACTAATTCCATAAAAGGTGAAAGATCTACCACATACGCATTAAGACTGTTTTATTTTATAATTTTGAAGGGTTCAACGCTACGTATATGTAATTTACGAACGACCCCCTAAGGATAATGCTCGTGCCTAATGCGGACCATCATAGAGTCCCTACATTGAATTTCTTGAAACATTTATGTTGGTCTGCAGAAAATTTATAATGTTCATTACTAGTAGTGATCTTTCGCTTGATTTCTTGATGCAATGAATAGATGTGATGCGCAAAAGACTCTGTAGACTTTGATGGCCTATAAGACAATGACATAGGGACAAGATCAATAGGCTTCCTAGGCTTATAACCAATAATGACTTCAAAAGGACTTAGACTTATGGACTTGTTGATGAAATTATTGAATGTAAACTTGGCATGGGTAATACGACATGCCATGTCTTGGTATGCTTCCCCACTAAACATCTGAGCAAACTTCCTAAGCTCCCATTAACCACCTCAGTCTGACCATCGGTCAGAGGGTGGTAGGCAGAAGAGCATTGGAGCCTAGTATTTATCATGTGACATAGTGTCTTCCAAAAGTAACTCATGAATCGCACGTCACGGTCAGACACTATGGTTTTTGGTAACCCATGAAGTTTGACGACCTCACTAAAGAACAGTTTGGTAACATGAGATGCATCAGAGGTCTTAGAACAAGAAATGAAGTGGACCATTTTAGAAAAATGGTCCACGACAATAAATATAGAATCGTGTTTCTGAATAGTCTTTGGAAGTCCAAGCATGACGTCCATATTGATGTCTTGCCAAGGGATGAATAAGACTTGCAAATGTGTATATAATCCTGTATTTTGTTTCTTTTATTTTTTAGTTGATAAGTACGACATTGCCCTATAATTTTGGCCACGTCTCGATTGAGGCTTGGCCAATGAAACCTATCCTCCACTAGGGTAATGGTCTTGTCTCGACTGAAATGATCTGCGACCCCTCTTGAATATAACTTCCAGACATGAAAATCACAGAGGAAGGTGCGTGGTATGCACAAGCGGAATTTTTAAACAAATATTCGTCTAAAATCAAATTCTTACTGCTAGCTCCTGACGGACTCTCTAGCAACGACGCGTACACAACTCCAAAATCTAGACACTCAAAATAATATTTTTTAACACGCTCGAGGCTCATAACTTCGATGCTCATGGAGTTGAGTTATGCGATTCGACGACTTAACGCATTGGCAATTTATTCTTTATGTCGGCCTTGTGCTTAAGCACAAAAGTGTACTCTTGAAGAAATTGAACCCACTTGGCATGCCTAAGGTTTAATTTCTTCTGAGAGTTCAGATATCTCAAGGCTTCATGATGTGAGAATAATACGAATTCTTGCGATAATAGGTAATGATGCCCGATGAGGTTAAAATCTGGATGGCTCTCCCCTTGGTCTCCCAAACTTTGGATCACTTCAACGTCTTGATCCTGCACACTGGGAACAAGCAAAGGAAACCTTGGCTAAGCCGAGGGACCCTCCGATGCCTAACTCAGGTCAAGGGAATCTCGGTCTAAATTGGAGAGTAGAGGGAGAGTGCAAGATATTGCGTACTTGTAACAATGGGGTCTCATTGTATTTATATGTGACTGTCGAACAGTCTGGGTCTGTTAATCTTGGCATGATTCACTCAATCATCGGGATTCTATGATCATGGAGATACGTCCTGTAATCCAGAGATCGTGCGACATATCGTGCGTATCTGCGGGCGTGACAGTCGGTTGTCATGTTAAGGTAGTTTCCTAACTTGGCACATAATGTACCCACATTTCGCCTGGCTTCGGCTCGGGATATATCTTCTCTGAAAGAAGACAAGGATGAGGATGAGGATGAGCCCTCGGCTCGGTGGTCCTTCTTCAAACGAAGCCGGAGACGAGGATGGGGCCTTGGCTCGGATCGTCGTTCATCGGTGGAACCCCTCTTTACCCGACTTGGGGTTCGGCTCGGGCCTAATGTGAAGTTCTCTTTGTTAGATGCGTCTTCTATCATGAATACAAATCCGATTTCCAGACCGAGCGAAGCGTGACTAGGCGTTACTTATTGGTTAAACATTCTGGAGGCCTTCTTCAGTAGTGTTCACCGTTCTGGATACTCTTGCGGGTCTGACTGGACCAGACGATGTCGGTCCTCGAAATTATGAGGGGCTCGGATCTTCCCATAATAATGCCAATGACATAGTGATTTCACTATCGCATAGAATTCCTTGTCATAGGTGGAATATTTTTGTTTCGCCTCATTCAGTTTCTCACTAAAAAAGGTGAAAAGGGTGCCCTTCTTGACTAAGTACTCCTCTTATGTTGACTTCAGACGCATCACATGTGACTTCAAAAGCTTTTAAAAAATCTAGAACTCGCGTGACTGGAGCATCGATCATCTTGACCTTTATCTCCTTAAAGGCTTTCGAGGCTGCCTTTGTCCATTGAAACTTTCGGTTTTTTATGCAATCCGTGATGAGAGCCATAATAGAACTGAAACCTCAAATGAACTGCCTATAAAAGGTGACTAAGCCGTGAAAGCTATGCACCTCATGAATATTGTCAGGTTCAGGCCAATTGACTATGGCCTTGACCTTCTGAGGATCTGCCGATATGCCATCGGCTGACATAATAAAACCTAAAAAGATAACTCTACTAGATAAAAACACACACTTCTTTAAGTTGGCGTACAATTTCCCAGCTCTAAGGATCCCACAAACCTGCCTCAAATGGTTGAGGTGTTGTTCATTGATTTTCCTATAACTTAAGATATCATCAAAGTATACAACCAGGAACTTCCACATGAAGGGCCTCCACATGAAGGGCCTCAATACTTGGGTTATCACACGCATGAAAGTCCTTGGGGCGTTAGTTAACCCAAAAGACATAACTAGCCACTCATATTGCCCATCCTTTGTCTTGAAGGCCGTCTTCCACTCATTACCGGAGTGTATATAGATTTGGTAATACCCACTTTTGAGGTCAATTTTTGAGAAGATAGTAGCATTGGACATCATATCCAACATGTCATCAAGATGCGGTATGAGAAATCGATACTTGACTGTGATTTTGTTGATGACTCTATTATCAACACACATCCTCCATGTGCCATCCTTCTTAGGTGTAAGAAGGGTGGGGCACGGCACATGGCTCATGCTCTCTAGAATGAAACCCTTCTCTACGAGCTCGTCAATTTGTCTCTTCAACTCCACGTGCTCCTTTGGGTTCATCCTGTAATGCGTGAGGTTTGATAAAGTCTCCCCATGGATTAAATCAATGGTATGTTGTATATCCCTCATAGGGGGAAGCTCATTCGGTAAATCATCAGAAAAGACATCATGAAACTCATGCACTACCTGAATGACCTCGGTGGGTAACTCTACACTAACCTCTGGTACACTCTTCCTAGCCACAAGGCTGTACATGTTATACCACTCAAAATAGTGGTCTTGATGTCCCCCATAGGGTGGGTGCATGGGTGCATGCCCATGACTGATTCCTTGGCCACCTCCATTTATTGGTCTACCCTCCTAGCCACCTGCTTAAGATTAGGCATATTCCCCAATGGTGGGGTTTGTCATGGCGGAGGTCTCTAGTTAGGTATGCATACATCAAGTTGCTCAAAGCATTGATCTATATGTTGTTTCCAACACTTACTCAAAGACTTAAATGTTGAGGATTTTGACCTGCGGAATCACACAGATCTAGATCTAGGATAGCAATTCAATGGCACCAAGCACACACAAAAGAACTCAGATTTAACGTGGAAAACCTTTGCGGGAAAAAACCGCGGCACAAAGCGACAGATCTCCACTGTGAAAACAGAAATTACAAAGAGAGAGGACTTACCCGATTCGAACAACCTCGAATCTCACCCTTGCTACACCCTTTAATTTTCCTAGAACCCCTTTAGAAAGATTTCTCATACCCTAGAAAAATCCTAGGAACACCTATTTATAGTTTAGGCAACTTCTCTTCCGCATCCCAGTTGCGAAAGGACCCAGATTTCCGTAATTTGCAAAATCGCAGAACGAATCTCCGTAACCTACGACTAGTCAAAGGGGAGCTACGACTAGTCGAACAATCCCTACGACTGGTCGAAGGGTCCAGACATGAAAAAACTGAGCTCGCTGGACTTCGAGTCGTGCAAGCCATGACCAGTCGAGCAGCTCCTACGACCGGTCGAGCAGTCCCTACGATTGGTCGAAGGCGTTCAAAATTTAAGACATATCTCAACATTAAATTGTTGGGACAACTTATTTAGTGACTCTTGTAATTGTTCTATATTTAGTGTAGGGTACAAACCAAAATTCAGCAATATATTTGTCAAAATATAAGAAAGTTTTTTTTAAAAAATTATTTTTAAGAAACAACCTAGTTTCTAAAAATGAAAAAGAAAAGTTTGAAATAGCGGTGAAGACCGCTTGAGTTGAAGTAAGAATATGCCAATATGTCCTAGAGGAGGGTGAATAGGACTATTTAAAGTTTTATAATGTATTTAAAAATCCTATTACAATAATCCTATCAGATATTCAATTATCAGGATTACTCAAATGTAACTCTACTGGCTTCCAAACCTAGTAGAGGGTCCAATCACAAACTATTCAAAAGATAGCAATGTAGAACTTAGTTCATGCTGGATATGACTGTGTATGTGTGTGAGGTGTGATCTCAAACATTCAGATATTGAAATAGTAAAGCAAATCACACAAACAAGGCAATTGCAAACACAATCATTTTTATAGTAGTTCGACTACTTGTCTACTCCACTCCCGGTTGACGCACTCAACCCTTGAGTGTACCAGATTTCACTAAGGAGGTTTTTCAGGGTTCACCTCAAACCTAAGGTTTTAAATCAGGTTCACCTTCAACCTTTATATGGAGGTTTCTACTCGGTTCACCTCTAACCCTGGAGTTTTACTGGTGCACTCCTAACCAGATGTTTATGCTCACACAGAGCAAGGGTCCACACAATGCACCCGGATGTTTATGCTCTCTATAGAGCAAGGATTCACACAATGCACCCACAGTGTACACTCCCGTCAGAGGCCTCCTTTGAGGACTTCAAATGGTGAGCAACACTTAAGACCCAAACCTGGAAAGGAATGATCACAGTGTCCTTTGGACTCTAGGTACTTACAGATAAGTTGATGAGTCCCTTTTAGCACAGTGATGAAGATCTCCTTCTTGTTAATGAAGAGTCTTCAGCTCCCTTGATCTGTAATACAAAAGATGTACCAGTACTAGGCTTTGGGTTGGGTCAAGGTTAGGACGAAAATCCACTCTCTTGGAATTTTCTAATAAGGAACATAGAGTGATTTCTGTCATATATTCATTCAAGGCATCTCAGCTTAATGATATGCTATTAATATAGTTGCTGAAGGATCCTTGAATGTGGAAGTTCATTTCCCAATCCGCTCTATTGAATATCAATGGTAAGAGTGGATTGGAAGATGAACTCCCATGAGAGAAAGGGCTTTGGGTATATGATCTGAGGGTAAGACACACAAAAGCACTCTCTTCTTTCTCTACCAGCAATAAAGACTAACCTCTCTATATATAGGCAAAAGGTTCCAACGGATATAAAACAGTCACATTTATGACAGAGTTCGATATCATCGAGCAGGGTCGATATCATCGAGTGTATACTCCCGATAGCATCGACTGACCACTCAATGATATAAACTCAAATGTCATTTTCTATTTTGGAAGCCTTTTGCCAACTGGTCAATGGGATCGAGACACACATCAATGTTATCGAATTTTGAACTTCGATACCATCGATAGAGGGATCGATCTATCGACAGGTGAAAACAAGAGAGACAATCCTTGAAGAATTTTAGGTTCTAAAGATGTGATCGAAGAACAGCCGATGTCATCGAAATTTGAATGTCGATGATATCGAGACCTTGTCGATAAGATCGATAAATCATATAGATTTATTTATAAGCACGCTGGTCAGTTTGTGCCAGACTCGATCCAATCGACCAGGACTAGATGACATCGACATAAGAATATCAATTTCCTCAAATGGCCCCCGATCAACGTTTAAATACACCCTGAAATATTTACTGGAGGAAATATGCGCCCACTATCGATATGATCGAATGACTTCTGATATGATCGATATTTGAATCTAGATTGAATCGGAACAGTCATCGATATATCGAAGCTTATAGTAGTTTTCTTTAGAAGAACAGGGGCGCCGAAAAATTGCCTATCGATATTATCGATCCTCTTTCGATGGGATCGATATTCGAATATCGATGATATCGATCGAAACTTCGATATATCGATAAATCATCTAGATGAATGTGCAGTTGCTGGACGCTTTTTGTCCTCACTTGATTGTATCGATTGAGATGCCGATGATATAGACAGAGCAGGTCGATCATATTGAAATGTGAATCGATACAATCGACAGGGTAAGAAAACTTGAAGATTTTTCTATTTGGTAAAAAGTTTTCTTACAATAAAATCTTAAGGTGTTCTACTTAGTTTTAAGGGTTTTAGTCACCTAATGTTTTGGGATATGAGATGTAAGGCTATGATTTACCTATGGCGAGCTTCCACACATCCAGTTGAGGCAGACACTTGAATTGATCTTCCTGTTAGGCGCTGTTGTCCGACTGACTCAACTCACATAGTAATTGACAAACCAAGACACTTGTAGGTGTACTTTCAAAGTTTTTTTTTTTAAAAATAAATTAAGAAAGTTTCTAAAAAAACAAATTAGGAAAGTTTCTAAAAAAAATAACTTAGTTTCTAAAAACAAAAAGGAAAGTTTCTATAAACAAATTAGGAAAGTTACTAAAAAAAAACAAATTAGGAAAGTTTCTAAAAAAACAACCTAGTTTCTTTTTTTAAAATAGAAAAAAAAGAAAGTTTCTAAAAATAGAAAGTAAGTTTCTAAAAAAAGAAAAAAGAAAGTAAACTAGTTTCTAAAAAAGAAAAAGGAAAGGAAATTAGTTTCTAAAAAACGGATTAAGAAAGTTTCTAAAAACACAAAAGGAAAGTTACTAAAATTAGAAATAGAAAGCTAAGTTAATTTTTAAAATAATTTAAATAAGGGAATAATAGAAAATTTCAATAGCTTATGTCAGGGTTTATGAACCACTAAACAACCATATATGATGAGAATTGATGTGTAATGGACATAAATAACTAAACTCTAAACATGTAATGCATTCTCCTATAAGAACCCTAAGCTCTAATACGAAATTTGATGCAGGACATGAAAATTAAATATGATATGCAAGATCTCAGGATTTAGATTACACTAATTCAGAAACAATCACATAAAATACCACACATCCCACACAAAAGTTCAAACATTCAAGCAAGGAAAATCTGTGCGGGTCTAGGCCTACACAGGCTAGTGCTAGATCAGTAAAATTATGGACCAAATGATACTCAAAGGGAAGTAAAAATCATCCACATATGCACAACAATCAGTCTCTAATCCAAGGGATTCACCAATTCTAATTCAGAGATCACTAGGGTAAGAAAAGAAGCATATAAATTAAAAGTAATGCAATCTAGGATTAGGGTTAGGTAAAATAGGTATGAGAGGAGTAAAATAGGTGAAAATATGAACCCGGAGATAGTCCACGTGCAAAGACAGTGGGCCAGGCCTGTCGCATGTGCGCAGGGGTCTGGCCACACGTGCGAGGGGGTGCCAAATGTGGAAAGTGCTTTCTTGGCTCTGGTCGACCAGGGGATGGCTTCAAAATCCCTAAGTTTCGTGTCGATCAGATGCGTTGTCTGTCCGTGGTGCTCTACCGAAGTTTCAGCCCTCCTATAAGGCCAAAATTTAGAATTCTGCTATAAAGAGGAAAACTGTTGTAATAAATGATATATTTGAAGCGTGAATGGTAGTAGGAGATAAGAAATAGAGATGAGAGAGGATGGGGATGAATCGGGATAGATATAACTTCGCACCAGGATAGTTAGCCCTTCGATGAAGGGAGGGCTTCGCACCCAATTGAATTTCCACAACTCGAGAATTTAGACAAGTAGAAAAATGTAGAATTTTTATTAAGCTTTAATGAGAAAAAAACTACAAGGGGTGCCTATTTATAGGAAAACCCTATACCCAAAAACTCGCGCCATGTACACAACATATTACTTGACGATGAAGTAAACAAAAATAAAAAACTAATCAAAAAAATCTAAACTATCCATGATACTCTAAATAACATTAATAGATAAAACTTAAAATATGAGATGAATCAGACTAGTAGATCATGATCATGAGATCTCATGATGAGCTTTACTTGACTATCGGGCCAGTCAAACGAACCAAAACTCCGTCTTCTAGTTATGAGGCTCTCCTTAGACGTTGTTATCAATTCAGATCGACGGTGGGGCCCTCATTCTCCTTATGTACGTGCTTAGGGGGGCGGTGTGCTTGTGTGTGTGCGCGTGATATGCCCATCAACTAACAAGCTTAAAAAAAAATAAAAAAAAAATCATAACGATAATCAAAGTAGGCGGTAATTTTAGTTGTAATTCAAATCTACGTTCGCACGCTGGACTTAACTCATCCTTCAAAGAGGCGTCCTTAAACTTTTTTCGTGACCGACTGTAAGATTTCTTTCTCATTTCATTTCGTTTATATTGAAAAATCATTTCATATGGAAGACAAAGGTGTAATCCATCATCAGAGGACGAACCCCACCCTCTGAATATAGCCTAATCTAATTTACATATTAAGTGGCTGAATAATAGGTGACTGATCTCTCCAGATTATACATTACATGTTTGCATACTTCGGCACTCAGGGGAAGGGTAATTGTTGTTTAGTTTGAAATGGAGTTTCAGTTGCAAATCTGGCACCCGGTATACCGAGTTCAGAAAGCAAACCTTATCCCAAAACACGGTCAAAAGTGGTCAAACTCAAGGTAGACCATGCTGAAAACGTGCCTCGTGCCCAATAGAATTATGGACAATTCCAAACAGGTTTGGTGTGGCTTCGACATAGCAAGACCCGGTTCGGCCATGCTTTTTGGCTTTTCAGTAAAACGGGTTGAACAGGTCGAAGTGATCAAACCCAATTTGGACCGGGCCAAAAAATCATGTGTCCTGTGCCAAATGGGCTTACAAATAATTCCAAACAGGGTTGACAGTGTTTTTTTTTTTTTTTGGCTTTTGAGCAAAATGGGTCTGAAGTGATTGAACCCAAGCTCGACCAGGCTGAAAACCACATGCCTCGTGCCAAATGGGATTACGAACAGCTCCGAACAGGTTCGGTGCGACTTCCACACATCAGGGCCCACGAAAATTGAGATCGACCTGTTTTGGGACCCTACGTTAACCCAGTTCAATCAAGGGTTAAAGGTGACTTTGTGTGATGTCACCTCTAAATCTGGTATCGCCTTTATGTATGACGGTGATTGACAAGTTCCATTATTTCTGCAACATCATTTTAAGGCTTCAGATACCTCGTTTCAACACTTGAGGTGTGGCTAACATGAAGTGTGTGTACAAACAAGCTAACCCAAAAAAAAAAGCTTCAGATGTGGGAGATTACAATCACGGTTGGGCTATACCTTATGAAACAGTGATTATTGAATACTCACAGTTAAAAACTACCTACAACCCAACGTAACGTTTATTTGTAATTCAACCTCTTTATAAGGTTACATAGAGCTTGCATGGAGCCGGAGGAAGGGGGAAAACAAATATCATGTTAATCCAAAATTTCTATGGCCCACAAGAAGTCTTTAATGGTCAATCACCATTCTTTCCCGTGTTTTGGCCCACATGAGATTTGGATCGCTTCCTTTCTCCAGCCATTCCCAAAATGATCGGTAAAAACAGATGGGCGGCGTGCATAAACAATATGTACATCAAGATGGCCGGCTTCACCGTCCAATGGAATGGGTTGACATCACCAAGTTCTATGGGTCTTTCCATAATGATGTATGTGTTATATCAACACCTTTCATCCATTTTGCAATATCAATTTAGGGCATGGTTGGGAAAAAATGAGGTATATCCTAGGTTAAAGTGTACCACACTACAAAAAGTAGATCAAGATAATGACTCCCACCATTGAAAACTTCTCAGGGCCCATCATTATGTTCATGTGCCATCCAACTGTTCATGAGGTTACCAGAAGATGGATGAAGGCAAAACACAAATATAAGTTTCATCTAAAACTTCTATGGCCCAAAATATTTTCAGTTGTAGGCATTTAATCCCCACAGCTTCCTATGGTGTGATCTACTTGAGCTTTAAATCTTTCTAATGTTTTATCGTATGCCTAAAACGATATTATAAAAATGGATGGATGGTGTTGATATAACACATAGGGCCACAGAACTTGATGACGTTAACACACCTGGGGGCTGGGAGGTTGGTGGTGTGTACGTAATCCACTTCTAATTGAAGCACGTCGAAAGCTCAAGTGTCCTATACCATAGTGTTGGTATCGTGAAGATCCATGCCCTCCATTCATTTTTAAATATTATATTATTACATGCTTAAGAAAATGAGGCAGGTCTAATGGTCAAGTGTACCACACAGGGTAGATTCCATTTAATGGTTTAGAATTTACCTAGTGTTGAGACTTCTTACGGTCCACATACGAGTAAAATCCGTCTCATTTTTGGGCATATAATCTGAAAGGAGATGGAAAAACAGATGAACGGTGTTGATCGTCGAAATTAATAAAGGTAGGCCCATTTTACTCTTCTAAAGGGCCAGTCAATCCCAGAGGATGTATCTGCGATAACGTTGGGTCCTTACTCTTACCTAGGCGGTAGACTCCTCGGAGTTTCAACACCGGGTCAAGGGTACGAGCACCCATGATGGTGAAATCCCACGGTGTGCGTGTGGGGGCGTGTGTGCGTGTGTTAAAAAAAACCAAGAAGAAAATCTGCGATAACGAAAGCGGAAAAGGGAAAAGTGAGAGTTGCTTGCTTTCCTATGCATGCTGGGATTTTTACCATGAAAATCTGGTAAGTGGATTGGATGGTGTTCCAAACATCACCCACGATGATGTGCATTGACGTTACCAAGTTTTGTGGGTCTTATATTAGGTATGTGTTGTATCCGGACCATCCATCCTTATATCAAGCTTGTCCTAGGGCTTGAAAAGAAAAATAAGACGGATAACAAGATTAATGAGGCCACATTGCAAAAAGTAGTGAGAGATTGAACATCTACCGTTGAAACTCTTACGAGGTTACAAAAGTTTTGGATAATATGATATTTTGTTTTTCCTCTCCATTCAAGTCTACGTGACCTCCCGAACAGATTGCATAGAAAATAATTAGCATGATAAACCTTTGGAACGTTTTAACGGTATGAATCATTGTCCCACTAGTATTTGTGATTTGGTTCACTTTGGACTTTGGATATAGCTTATTTTTGAGCTTAGGATATAACTCATTTTTGAGTTCATGTTATTGTGGGGCTCATGTAACTTTGATCTCTTCTGAACATTTCATACAAGCAGCAGCGCTCTCGTCTTCACACGGCACGTACCCACACCAGTGTCGGTGGTGTGTGGTCCACCAGCCAATCCGATTCAGAAAATTTGATGGTAGATTTGAGTGCGGATAGACTGGTGAATTCCAGTGCCGTTTTCAGTAGTCCCCTCATTTACCAAATAGGCAGAATTTCTCTCCCCAAATTGATTGTTAGCTACACAATACAACTTTTAATGCGCCGGGCTTTGAGTCCCTTCATAATTTTTGTGTTAGATCTACACCGTCCATTAATTTTTCCAGATAATTCCAAATCATGAGTACATAAATGAAGTATATCCAAAGCTCAAGAGGATTACAACCCAGAAAAAGTTGTGTGTGTCGATTGAACTACCATTGAAACTTTACTAATGCCAAGGTGAGGCTTATTTTTCTTCTGATCAATTCATATGATCACACAAACATGAATAAAGTTAAAATACAAATATCAGCTTGATTTTAACCTTATGTGGTCCTAAGAAGTTTTCAACTGTAGCATTAACTCCTACTGTTTTCCATAATGTGGTCCACTTTAGCTTTCGATTTTCATTGTTTTTGAAATAGTATCTTGTAATGATCTGAAAAAATAAATTGATGGAGGGTGTGGATCTAAGAAATATATCATTGTAAGCCCCACGTGAATTTCTAAGTTGAGAAATTTGGTTGCCGCTGTGGGGCAGGGGAGAAAATTAGGTGAGAACCTGGCCTCACCCCGTGAGGGTGCAGCCCCTTATTGTGGGGCCTATCTTAATGTGTGTATTCTATATCTATCCTATCCAATTCGTTTTCTTTCAGATCATGTTAGTGCATTATTTCAAAAATGAAACAGTTCCGATTATTAAGTGGACCATATTATAAGAAACAGTGGTAATTGACCAACAACTTATCAACCCATTGGATGACAAATAAAAACTACATAAACATTAAGGTGTGGTAGGGTGTTCAATCAGCACTGCTTCTTGACATATGGTCCAACTGATAATTAGACCTTCTTAATTTTTCGCCCTTAAATGATATAGAAAAATAGACAGACATGATGGACATAGAATTCACACATCAAGGTGGGCACCATCGTTAGGGCCACACCGTCTTGGGTGAGACCCGGTTCTCACCTAATCGGCTCTGGTGGTGCAGCACATTCCAGGTCGAGAAAAGGAAACTAAATGTGTTGATACGTAGAATTCCCTGCCTCATCATAAAGTATGTATGAGATCCACACTGCTCATCTATTTTTCCATACCAATTTTAGAAAATTAAACAAGAAATGAGGCAGATCCAATGCTTAAGTGAGCTACACTATAGAAACAGTAGGAATTGGATGTTTACGGCTAAAAACTGCTTGGGCCAAAGAAGGCCCTGATCAAGCTGATATTTGTGATTTTGCTACATCTAGGTTTGTTTGACCTTATTAAAAAGTTAGATGGCAAATAAACCTCACAGTGAACCCTAGGAAGGTTTCGATAGTAGTCATTCAATCTCCGCTACTTTCTCTGGTGTGGTCCATTTGAGCTTTTGATGTGCCTCATTTTTGGGTTGATGCTCTAGAATGGTCTGTCAAAATTGACTGAGGGTGTGGATCTAAAATATAAATCATTGTGGGGGTGCAGAGAAGTTACATACTTTAAAAGTAAGGTTATATCATGCAATCTATTTGGGACAGAGAAATCGGGCGGATCTTAGTAGCTGGAGTCAACAGTGATGATGTGGACAAATGAGAAGCTACGGCACTGAATTTTCCAATGGGTTCAACGCAGACGATCCACACTCAGTAAATTTATTTATTTTTTTTAAAACGAAAAAAATGCCCATTTAATGAGTGGTGGGTTTGTTTTTTCCTTCTGTCATGGCCCACTTGAGGTTTGAATTGGACTGATGTTTAGCCACCAAGATGTACCTCAGTTGACGCACGTTATGGATGGATTAGATGTCATGCAAGACTAGGATCAGTTCCATACATTGCTTTATAGGATAAGCTTAAACTACAATGTGTTGCCGAGTACACGAGATTCATTATAATAATGATAATAATAATAATAATAATAATAATAATAATAAAGTTTCTTTCTTGCGCAGGATTTACAATGCAAGTATGCAAGATAAGAATCCATTTCCTTCTGACTCTCAAAAATCAACTAATTTTTCTCAAAATTTTATTGAAGATGGTATTTTCTTAATAATTAAGAGGCTGGGTCCTTGCTCTTACTCCAGTGGTACACTCTCAGGAGTTGAACACCTGGTTAAGGATTTGAGTACCCGTAGGTGGTGAAATCCCAACTACGGCGTGAGTGTGTGGTGGGAGTGTGCGTGTACAAAAAAAAAAAATTAAGAGGCTGGGTGTTGGAACTTCTGTACGGTTTGTGCACGATGTAAGAATGCATACATTGGGCTGTTGTATTCTCAGAATAGTTTCATTTTGTTTGGGAGGAAATCCAGTTGGAGAAGCATGTGATAGGACAGAAAATACATGTCAAAGATTCCAGCAGATGTCGCACTTGTTAAAGATACGGGCCATTTATCCGATAATTTGCACTGTAAACATACCATATGCCTAAAATCAGGGCACTAAGCTCATCAACTTAGCCAAATTTTATTATAATAACAAACCCTTGTGTCAATATAAAATCTTATAAACAGAGAAACTTTCTCTTAGTCGTAGAAATGTCTACAAGTTATTAAGAAAATTTTAAAGGTGTGGAAAGACCAAGGGTACTATAAAGAGGCTAAGGCCCTAGAGAGGAGCTTCTTACCAATCATCCACTGGTAGAGAGGCTTACTTATACATGCAGGGGTGACAGATTACTTGGTGTAGTTTGTGTTGGGGGCCTTGCACAAAACCTTAGGATCTAGCCCTCTAGAACAAACCAGAATTATGGGATAATAAAAGCAATGAAAACAATCAAAGTACAATTACACACCACACAAGAGATTTTTACGTGGAAAACCTTCAAAGAGGTAAAAACCACGGGACTTCGTCCAGATCAACAATCTACTATAAAGTAGAACGTTACAACCTTCGTCACTCACACAGGAGCGGATAAACAATAAGAGAATAAAAGAAAATAGAGGGATCTCACCGATCACGAGGACGTAGAAGCGCTGAGACGACGACTCCCCTTCACAAGCTTCCTCTCTCACCCTTGATAACCCTCTTGTGTTTTTCTCATACACTAGAAAAATCCTAAAGAACCCTTTTTATAGTTTTAGGAAACTTCTTTCCGCATCCCTGTTGCGAAAGTACTCAAATCCGCAGTTTCGCACAAAATCACAGAACAAATTGCGTAACCTACGACTAGTCGTAGCTCTCCTACGACTAGTCCTAGACCACTCATGGCTAGTCGTAGTTCACTCACGACTAGTCCTAAACCCCAAAAAAAAATAGCACAACTCGCTGGACTTCGAGTAGTGCCAGGGCTCGAACCTACGACCGGTCGAGCGCCTCCCACGACCAGTCGTGGCATCACCACGACCGGTCAAGCAACGCGGTGAATTACTCCAATTTTTCACCCATTGCTCCATCTCTCCTCTGATCTAAGGAGAAAAATTCCATCAAATCTTCTTCTTTCCGACTCAGGAGGAATTCACTTTCTTCAAGCCAGTCTGGTTTCTGCAAACCTCAAACTTGCCCTTAAGCAAAGCCTTGGTTATCATGTCTGACCCATTATCGTCCGTGTGGACCTTCTCAAGCTGTAACACCTTCTGTTCCAAAGTATCCCTGATCCAGTGATACCGAATCTCTATGTGCTTCAACTTGGAATGCCGACTTGGATTCTTGCTTAAGTGTATAGCACTCTGACTATCACAATAGACCACGTGCTCCTCCTGCTTCAGGCTAAGTTCCTGTAAGAACCTCTTCATCCAAAGCATCTCTTTACATGCCTCTGTGACTGTAATGTACTCGGCCTCTGTCGTCGACAATGCTACGACCCTCTGTAGCTTGCTCTGTCAAAAAATCGCTCCCCCTGCAAACGTAAACATGAACCCCGATGTAGAATTTTTGGAGTCTATGTCGCCTGCCATATCTGCATCGGTGTAGTCCTCTAGCACAGGTTTATCGTCACCATAGCATAGGCTCAACCTAGATGAGCCTCTTAGATACCGCAGTATCCACTTCACCGCTGCCCAATGTTCTTTGCCAGGATTGATAAGATACTGGCTGACAACACCAACGGCATATGCTATGTCTGGGCGTGTACACACCATAGTATACATCAAACTTCCCACAGCTGACGCGTAGGGTATCTTCTGCATCTCTTTCACCTCTGCCTTCGTCTTGGGCACTGCCTGTCGCTCAATCTGAAGTGACCATCTAGTGGAGTACTGACCGGCTTCGCTGCATTCATATTGAACCGCTCTAGGACTTTCTCAATATACCGCTCTTGTGACAGCCAAAGCTTCTTGCTGCTTCTGTCACGGGTTATCTCCATTCCTAGGATCTGTTTAGTTGAGCCTAAGTCTTTCATGGTAAAAAACTTGCCCAACTCCTGTTTTAGCCTGTCAATCTTCTTGATGTCTTTTCCCATGATGAGCATGTCATCAACGTATAAGAGCAGAACTATGAAATCATCATCTGAGAACTTGCACGTGAACACACAGTGGTTCGACTCCGTTTTGTCATACCCATGTTGTAACATGAACGAATCGAACTTCTTGTACCATTGCCGTGGAGCTTGTTTCAGCCCATAGAAGCTCTTCCTCAGCCTACATACCATATGTTCCTTGCCCTTGACTTCGAACTCCTCTGGTTGGTGCATGTAGATCTTTTCTTTCAGGTCACTATGGAGAAAAGTAGTTTTAATGTCCAACTGCTCTATCTCCAGATCCATGCTAGCCGTCAACTCAAACAACACCCGTATGGATGTCATCTTCACCACTGGTGAGAATATCTCCTTGTTGCTCAGAGCTTTCTTGCCCTTAGGCAGTTTCACCATGTCATAGGTGTGGTTCTTATATAAGGATTCCATCTCCTCTTGCATAGCTTTCAACCACTCCTCCTTATGTTTATCGGCTAGGGTCTCAGAATAGTCTTCTGGCTCTCCCCCATTAGTCAGCATAATATACTCATGTGGTGAGTACCTCTTGGACGGCTGCCTGTCCCTAAATGACCTCCTCACCTGTGGCTCAACAGGCGGATCAAGTGAGGGCTGCTCCCCCGGTCCATCTTCTGTAGGAACTCCCTCGTCCTCTGCACCTCGCTGTACTCCCCCGTCATCAGGCACCATGGGAGGAATAATTGGATCCATGTCCTCTATCTCACCTGAACTAGGTTGATTCTTTTCTGGCTTACCAATGTCTTCAATACACTGATCTTCAAAGAAAACCACATCTCTGCTCCTGACGAGCTTCTTCTCGGTCGGATCCCACAATCTGTAACCGAACTTTTCATCACCGTACCTTAGGAACACATACTGCCTGATCTTCATATCGAGCTTGGACCTCTCATCCCTTGGTACGGGAACGGATGCCCTACATCCAAACACCCTGAGATGACTGTACGATGGATCCTGTCCAGTCCACACCTTCTCAGGTACTTCTCCATTCAATGGGGCTTATGGAGACCTGTTTATCAGATACACCACCATGTGCATTGCTTCTCCCTAAAACGTCTTAGGCAACTTCGCATGGGATATCATGCATCTGATTCTCTCAACAATGGTGCGATTCATTCACTCAGCTACACCGTTATGCTGGGGGGTCTTGGGAACCATCTGTTCATGCCGTATACCCACGGACTTGTAGTACTCATGAAAGTCGCTGATGTATTCACCACCATTGTCAGTGCGGATACACTTCAATGATCTACCTGTCTCTCTCTCGACCATAGCATGAAACAACTTAAAGCACACCAAAGACCTCGTCCTTGGATTTCAAAGCATAAACCCAAACCCTCCTAGATGCATCATCTATAAAAGTAATAAAATACAATACCCCACCGAAGATTTTTGTCCTCATAGGACCACACACATCAGAATAAACCAAATCTAATGCATGCACTTTATTAACATGAGAAGCAGTTTTAACAAATGAAACTCTATGCTGTTTCCCTGATAAACAATCAAGATAGGTTTTGAGAGGTATACCTGTCACTTATGAAAGGAGCCGCTTCCTTGCTAGTAGTTGAAACCCTTTTTCACTCATGTGGCCTAGACGCCTGTGCCATATGTCAATAGCTGAATCTTCTGCTGCGTTCAACCCACCCTTGCATACACTGACACTTGCCTTATACTGGGTGCAACACTTCTTTCCTTTGGCTACGATCAACGAACCCTTGATGAGCTTTCAGCGCCCACCAGTAAATCGACTTTCATAGACATCATCATCCAACCTTCCCGTCGACATCAAGTTAAGACGAAGGTCTGGAATATGCCTCACATCCCTGAGAACCAATGTGCAGCCCACATCGGTCTTCACACAAATATCACCAACTCCCACGATCTTCGATACGCCAGAATTTTCCATCTTCATGGTCCCATAGTTACCTGACTTGTAGCTTATGAAGAAATCTCTTCGTGGAGTCGCATGAAAAGAAGCCCCTGAGTCAATCACCCAGTCGGTGTCCTGACCAGTAGTCGTGAGACAAACATCATGATCTGTGAAAAAAATAATAACAACGTCGCCATCTGAAGCGACCACAGTGGAATCAGATTCATCTTCCTTCTCCTTTCCTTTTCCTTTCTTATCGTTTTTAACCTTACGACATTCATGCTTATAGTGGCTCTTCTTGCCACAAGTCCAGCATTCAACATCTTTTCTGTTACTCGACTTGCCTCTTGATTTATCTCGGGCCTTCCTGCCCTTCCTATTCTTTCCTCTCCCCCATTCCTAAGTCACAAGTGCCTCTTGCTGAGTAGACCCCTGAGACTTCCTCCTTGTCTCTTCATTGAAGAGACAGCTAGTAACCTGTTTCATGGATATCTTTCTGTGTGGCACGGAGTTACTTAGAGACATCACCAATGTCTCCCAACTGTCAGGCAACGAACTAAGCAATAGTAAAGCCTGCAATTGACCATCTTCATAGAGGAGAGTTGGTTAACTATATTGCTGACCTCATTCATGTGCTTGGCCACAGAACCACCATCCTTGAACTTGAGATTCACAAGTTGCCTTATCAGAAAATTTTTATTATCGGATGTCTTCCTCTCATACAGCCCTTGTAGTTTCAGCCATAGGCTAGCGGCTGAGGTTTCCGTAGACACATGGTGGAATACAAAATCATCCAACCATTGTCTAATAAATCCCACCGCCTTCCAGTCCAACTTCTTCCAATCATCATCAGACATATCCTTGAATTTTACTGATATGCCTAAAATTGGAGAATATAGATCCTTACAATAAAGCAAGTCCTCCATCTTAGCCTTCCATATGGTCTAGTTAGAACCATTGAGGCTGATCATCCTTGATGAGCCACCTTCCATAATTCCAAACCGATCATACGCGTTCAATGAACTTAGCGCTCTGATACCACTTTGTTGGAGGCCTTGCACAAAACCTTAGGATTTAGCCCTCCAGAACAAATCAGAATTATGGGAGAATAAAAGCAATGAAAACAATCAAAGCACAATCACACACCACACAAGAGATTTTTACGTGAAAAACCCTCAAAGAGGTAAAAACCACGGGACCTCATCCAGATCAACAATCTACTATGAAGTAGAACGTTACAACTATCGTCACTCACGCAGGAGCAAATAAACAATAAGAGAATAAAAGAAAACAGAGGGATCTCACCAATCACGAGGACGTATAAGCGTTGAGACGACGACTCCCTTCCACAAGCTTCTTCTCTCTTTTTTTCTTTCTCTATCACCCTTGATAACCCTCTTGTATTTTTCTCATACACTAGAAAAATCCCAGAGAACCCTTTTTATAGTTCTTGGAAACTCCTTTCCGCATCCCTGTTGCAAAAGGACTTAAATCCGCAGTTTCACGTAAAATCACGGAACAAACTGCGTAACCTACGACTAGTCGTAGCTCTCCTATGACTAGTCCTAGACCACCCACGACTAGTCGTAGCTCACTCACGACTAGTCCTAGACCTCGAAAAAAAATAACACAACTCACTGACTTCGAGTCGTGCCAAGGCTCGAACCTACAACCGGTTGAGTGCCTCCCACGACCAGTCGTGGCTCCCCCACGACCGGTCGAGTAACGCGGTGAATTACTCCAATTTTTCACCCGTTGCTCCATCTCTCCTCTGATCTGAGGAGGAAAATCTCATCAGTTTGAAGATAAAAGTACATATATTGTCACTTTATTAGCTCTTAGAGTCGTGATGCCGCGTGACACAATCTCATTTGACCTTGAGGTGTGTTAGCTTTGTAAATTAGGGTGATTTGAAGGGAAAGGATGATGAAGGGTATTTTGAGAACAGACAAGTGATGATTTTCCAAGACATGGAGTTAAGCTCGTTTAAAACTACAAATCAAGGTCAAACTAGTGCACTATGGGCTCAACTCCGCTTAATTCAGCTCCAGTTGATTTTACTTATTTCAAGTGTGGAGTGTATGCACACTGTTTCCTGTGTTTTTTTTTTTTCCCTATTAGTACACCCAATGTCAGTTCAAGCTTCACACTTGAACTTTAGATATGATACAATTTTGGGATCATAACCTAAAATGATATATAAAAAAGGATGAATGATATATATAGAATGCAAAATGTCTCATGTGGTTTGGTCTACTTGAGCTTTGGATATGATTCAATTTTGGATCATGTCCTAAATTGACATGTAAAAATGGATGGACAGCTGGATCATACATGTATGTGACGGTGGGCCCACAAAGTTTACTCAATACGCTAAAGCAGTATTTGAATTAACTCGGTTTAGATATTTGGACCAAACCAAGCTCAAGCTCATATAATCTAGACCAAACCAAGCTTAAACAATAGGAATAGGATTGAAGCTCGGCTCATGTAACGATCGAACATGGGGTTTCACATAAACAAGCCAAACTGAACTTGGGTCAAACTCGGTTTGGATTGGCTCGTGTATAACTCTATCTGCTTCATCCGCTACTATGTATGAATCAACACTTTGCTTAGTTCATGAAAGTAGGAGTTGTTCCTGCGAAGCTGGGCCTCCACCCTTCAAATTGTAGGCCACGAGCTTGACCTTTTTCTCCTCAAGAATTTTTATATAGTCGAAAAATCGTTCAACTTCAATAAGCCAATCAAGGAAGTGCTCAGTCTGAAGTTGGCCAATGAAGTCAGGAAGATCAACTTCATTCTGAAATTTCGATCTTAATCTAGCTTGACACCTCTTCATTCTTCTTGCTGGATAATCATATTATCAATTTCCTCATTGCTAGATCCACCATCATCAGATGGAACCCATACCATCGTTATATACCATGAAACGAGAAAAGCTCTGCTTTAATTCCACTTGACGCAGGGAACAGTGTGAAGCAACGAGAAGAGGATCATCGTCTTCATCAAGTGGGCAAAACGTTGAATTCACAAGATAAAAGAAAATAAATTTAAAATTTATATTATTCAATAATACTATGTAATTCTCAATTGCACCACTTATACGATAAGAAATTTAAAATTATATTATTCAATAATAATATGAAATGTTTAATTACACTACTTATATGAAAAATTCAAAATTCTAAATAAAATTCCTAATTCGATTAGAATAGAAATTATTCAAAATAGTAAATTTTGCAAAAAATATTAAGTCGTGAATTAACCTTATCACATGATTCTCAGTATGATTAGAAGCAATTTCTCTAAAAAAAAAAGAAAAAGAAATCTAAAACTCTAAAACTCTAAAACTCTAAAACAAATGAGATACGGGCCGGTTAGATCTATACCTCAGATGTAGAACGTGTCACAGAGATATTCCCAGCATGGTTGAGCCGAAAGGAGGTGGACCGTAAATTGACCATAACTTTTGATCTGGGAATCGTTACGGGGTGCACGACCTATCAATCTTTACTGAAACGGGCCATCCGAGGTGAACCAACCTACAAAGTGGGTCGCATCTATCTGTTCCATTAGAAAACACGTTTCAGCTCAAAAACAATTTTTAAAGAAATTTTTACTATTTTTAGTAATTTCAAATTTTTAATATTTTTAGAGTTTTAGATTTTCTTTCCTTTTAGAAATAAATTTTAGTTCTACTAGGACTCTTTTAGAGAAAGTTTATTTGTAATTTTTATTTTTAGAAATTAGGCCTTAGAAGAGTTTTATTAGAATTAGAGTTTTTATTAGAGTTAGAATTTTGCTATTTTTAGTAATTACGAATTTTAACTTATTTTTTCCTTATTAATGGTGTAAGGAGACACATTAGATGATTATCAATGACTCATTAGTCAAATTCAATTTTATTAGAATTTATTTCTATTTTCTTCTTTCTTTCCTCGTGGATTCGAGAAGTCTCTGTGAGGAGTCTAGAGAAGTTCCGTGAATTCGAAATAGTTATCCTCTTGAGGAAGATGGTGCTCGACCTCACGTCCTCCCCTGCGTCAACCTCAAAATGCTCTTAAAACTCTAAAACAAATGAGATATGAAAAAAAAAAAAAAATACTAAAAATAGTGCTTTTTTCTTAAATGGAAATTTTAAACTTCAAGTTATATGTTTTTGTAAAGTGATTGTCCTATACTTGCTGTGCTACTTGGGATGACCCCAAAAGCATCATTGCATAAAGATTGATAGGTTGTGTGTTCCTTGATGATACCCGAATCAAAATTTATGATTAATCACTACAACAAAAACGTGCTTACTCGGCACTCCGGGTGCATCGTTCACCGACGCTATGTAAAACGGTGAACGAAATTTATGACTGATCACTACAACAAAAACATGCTTACTCGGCACTCTGGGTGCATCGTTCATCGGCGCTAGACAAAATGGTGCCCACGCATTTCATATATATATATATATATATATAAACTCTCCCTCGTTTTGTTCCCAGCCCCGACTCTCTCTCTCTTTCTTGATTTCTAGGGTTTTGATCTTTCATGAACGTACAGAAACCAGATAGGATCTCTGATGGTGGATTCAAGCACCAGAAATGCAGACGTCACGACTCCATCTTCTCCCCATCTCGTCTTCACCTTGTCCTCCTCATGCGACGCATCCCGGTTGTCACGCCCCAAACTCAAAAACCGGGCTCACAAAATTCTCGATCGCCGAATCTGGCACCGACAGCCTTCGTACAACCCCATTCTCGGCTCCCAGCGTCCATTCGCCAGGTTTCGATCCTGGGATGCTACGGGAGGATTTTCAACGTCAATTTGATTCGTAATAAGCATAACTAAGGGCATAACCCACAAAAAACAAACAAAAATTCCTTTACATTTCCACTATGATAAAAAACTTTACAAGTACAATAAGCATAAAGAAAAATACAATGATGAAGAATAAAAAATCTAAAATGATCTGCAAAGTGCTCCTGCCTTAGCGCTGCTGCCCCCCAACGTCACCTACACGCAACGGTCTTGTATAAGCTTATAGAAAGCTTAGAGGGTGGTGAAAGTGTGTGCGCAAGGTAGTAATATGATCATACAATATCAGAGTAATGTGGAACATGCAGATGGATCCATAAATGTCATGAGCCATACCAAGGCTATGCGATGCAAGATGCAATGAAGCATACAATCCTCATCTAATTCCACATATCAATACAGCTTAAATCTGGGATATCACCGGAGTCTAGTACACTCCAAACCAGATCGCCGCCCTATCGTGAGTAATAAGGCAAGTGAAAAAGACCTCACTATTCGCTTACCAATATCGGGCTCGGCTCGTCGATAGTGGACCCATTCCTCGAACTGGTCAGACTCAGCCTAGCTTTTTCCCCTACTCTCGGGCGGGTAAGGCCGCCCCCCTTCCAACCGACCATGACACAGTGGAGAGTGCAACCATTTGGTAATCAGCACTCGACACTCATCTACCCACTCGGTCTAGATGTTGGAGCAACCTCTTGGTACCATAAGGGTTTAGGGACTTTCACTAAGGGATATCTATAGCATCCCATGTAGAACAAGATTTTCGGTATCCAATCCTGCCAACCACGATATGCCTATGGAGGCTATGGTCCTGATGTCACATGTCACGTAAATGCGAGATGCATGAGTCATACTGTACAATCATGCAACAATCTCGTGCGCACCATGCGCTCATGTGGGACACTCCGTCTCATAAGGAGTCCCGTAAATGTCTCAGCCCGATGGCTTATGCGATGATCAAACATTCCTCATATCAAGCATACATATGATGCATATGGGCATGAGTGATGGAATTATGCTAAGCACGTTACAAAGTAATGAATTATCCTTACACGCAGATGGGCCTAGACGGCCTACACACAACAATTACGGCCAATCAATGGCCCTAGGGAGAGTCATAATGCGGACATTTAACCAACACTATACTTGCAATGTGGACGTCAAACCACCATTGCTCCCAAGCCATAACTCGCAGTAAACATCATTACACCAACCATGTTAGTTTCACACATTGCAATGGACCTTAGGTACATCCTATTGGGCCTTCATTATATCAAATGGGCTACATAAGTGGGCCTTATGTTCATCAAATGGGCCGCATTACTGGGCTTCACCAATGGCCTTAGGTACATTGCAATAGGTCATAACCCATGGGCCTCAGAGTACATCATAATGGTTCTAATCTCATGGGCCTTATGTGTCTTAAATGGGCCTAATCCCATGGGCCTTATGTGTCTTAAATGGGCCTAATCCCATGGGCTTTATACATATCAAATGGGTCTAATCCTGTAGGCCTTATATAAATCAAATGGGCATAAATCCATAGGCCTTATATAAATCAAATGGGCCTAAATCTATAGGCCTTATATAAATCAAATAGGCCTAAATCCATAGGCCTTATATGTCAAATGGGCCACATCCAAACATAGGTGGCCCACTTGACCATAGATCAGTATCATTCTTCAACTCGTGCCTTAAAATGATCTTTCCAAGTGGATGGACGGTCTGGATGCATCACATGTATCATGGCGGGTCCCACTGTGGTTGGACAGTGCAGACCAAACACATGCATCACAGAGGACTCCACCGTCCGCTGGTCGGACGGTGTATATAAAACAAATATATCATGGTGGGTACCACCGTCCGCCTGGACGGTGGATGTAAAACACATACATCACTGTGGGTCCCATGTGGGGCCAACCACGATGTTTACAAGTCATCCAATCCATTCATAAGGTCACTCAGACCTGGATGAAGAGAAAACACAAATTTCAGATTGATTCGAAACTTCCGTGGGCCCAAAAAGGGTTTCATTGGTAGAGTTCAATCACCATTGTTTCGTGTGGTGTGGGCCACCTGAGTTTTGGATTCGGTTGAAACTTGGAGGGGGCTCACCACATGAACGGCATGGATTTCACATATACATCATGGTGGGGCCCACGGAAGCAGTAGTGGGACGCTGCCCGCCCGCCCGCCCGCTGCACACAACAGCGTGCTGCTGCTGCTGCTGTGTCAGAGTTAGCGCCTGCTGCCTCTGATGCTAATAAATTTTTTTTTTAAAATCAGAATTTCTGAGGTTTTTCGAGTGTGGGGCCCGCTCCAAGCGAATCCACTCCGACCATAGGATTCCTCGGCTCGTAACAAATCCAACGAGTCTAATATAGAGTATTTTTTTTTTATGTTTAGAAAATAAAATAAAATAAAAAATGATCTTTGAATGGTAAGGATGCAATCTCCAATGCTATGGCCCACCAGATCTTCCAACCAACCCCATCACTTGGCTCAACGCCTAAAATGACCCAGGGAAGGAGATGGACGACGTGGATTGAATACATGCAACAAGGTAGGACCTACACAATGGTCCACCCCCAAAGCTTTGAACCAAGCTTATATTTGTGTTTTCCTTTTACAGAGACGTCCAGCGTCCTAGACGCTGGACGGTTGGACATGTGCATTGAGGTGGGCCCTGATTATTTGGGCCACCTCATGGAGAATAGTGTGGATACATCACACACAAAGTGGTCCACACTTGCTGATTTGGATAGAATATAAACCTCATGGCGGGGTCCATTCAAATAGGCCACACAACCCTATTATATTCTCATAAAATATATATAAAAAATGAAATAAAAAGGGAGAGAGAGATGGAGAGTGGGACACGCATGTGATGGAGGGCTCCGCCACTATGAGCCCTCTCTTATATGAAATCATACATCAATGGATCCCTCTACACATGGATTTATCAAAATCAAAAGCTAACGGTGGAGATCCTCTCCCCACCAATATGGACGGTCTAGATGACCTTCCTAATGTAATGAAATAAACATCATGATGGGGTCCATGGAGAATGACCCTATCATGGATGATCATGATGATCAAAGTGGGCCATCGGCCACAACTTAGGGTTCCAAATGAGATCCAAACCATTGATTGGTTGGCCTCACTTGGCCCATCTTAAAAACATGAAAAATTACCCTTATCGAGCACCCACCATTCGATCTTCTTGCTCCATGGGTTCCTTAGCACCTTAGCTTTGATTCCAATGGAGGAGATGATGAATGGATGGCTAGGATGGGAGATCTTGGGATGGAAAGGTGGGCCACATTTGGAGCTTGGAAGGCTTGGAGAATTCTCATACGTATGGGGTTTTGGTTGCTTGGGAATGGTTTGAAAAAATGAGAAAGAGAGTAGTAAAGAGAGAGAGTGATGGGTGATGGATGTGGTGGTGATGGTTATGTAAGACACTTTTTGACTTTGGTGGCCTTTTGTGTAAGAAAGGCATGGGCTTGTAAGACCTTTTTGACTTTTGTGGTTGCTTGGGTATGGGTGAAAGGTGATGTGTACTTGACATGTACTTGACATGTGATGTGATAAGATTTGATTGATTGATGATATTGATGTAACACCTCGTAGAGATTCTCTTGGATTTCACAACACGCGGTGTTTTTCTCGCACCGAACGCTGACCCATATCTCCTGACCAGGGTATCGCCTCGGCGCGCGAGTCATGGCATCGGAACCACAGTGACGGCGCGGTTGCTATGGTAAAGATCTTGAGTTGAGTCCAGTCGGGTTGACGGCGTACGAATCAGGTTGCACGCAAATATCGATTAAGGGTCGAAGGTTATCGAAATTTTATCGATAAGACCGCAGAAGTCTACGGAACGGTACGGACTAAGATACGGGTCTTACACCGGTCGTTGATTCTGCTGCCGTCTAATTCCTTCAAGGGCCGTAGGAAGGGTTCCTCAATCGTACGTGCACGTTGATGATCTTATCAACCTCCTCCATGGCTCCGACCCCATCAGGGTCAAGCTTAACCGTCTCAAGAATGAGGTCCGAGGTTAGGATTTTCTTATCTTCTGTTATATCTTGGTTGTGGATTCATCGATTTTTTGCTTGATTTTGCTGGGTTTTGGGGGTTTAGGGCTTGATTGGGGCAGGTTTAGGGTCTTTGAGGTGTCTTGGATGTATCAATGCATGACCGCCCAACCTCCATCGA
Source organism: Magnolia kwangsiensis (assembly GCA_037074715.1). Lineage (NCBI taxonomy): Eukaryota > Viridiplantae > Streptophyta > Magnoliopsida > Magnoliales > Magnoliaceae > Magnolia > Magnolia kwangsiensis. The sequence continues at coordinate 87,681,619 of CM073573.1, forward strand.
AAGCCACTACCATCATAAGAGGCGGCCTGTCCCTCATCATCAACAACCAAACACATTTCAACCTACAATCGTCCACCATCAGTTCTGATTGGTAGGGATTTTATTATTATTATTAGGGTTTTGATTATGGATTTTTATTTTGAGTTTTCTGATGGATTGACATTTAGGTCAGGCTTTCGATTAGGGTTTTTCTATTTTGGGACTTATTATTAGGGATTTTTCAGTGTTTTTATTATTAGAGCCCTCACAGCTGATACCTTCGCAGACTAGGTGAAGGAGTTGATGAGCCACTATTTTGTTTGGGTTTTTCTTGTGCTTTTTTTTTTTTTTTTTTCAATTTATAATGACTATAGAACTTAGTAGTTAACCATCTGTATGGTATGAAGCCATTGCAAACTCCTCGACTTCTGTTTATCATGCATGATTTATTGCTCATTTGGATCTATGTTCAATCATTGATTCAAGCTCTGTTATTATTGAGGCTTTTTTTTTTTTTTTTTTTCCGGACTTGTCCATATTTTATATTCCCATGTGATTGCTTAAATTGCAAGTCATTTTATTCTCTACATTTCTTGCTTATATTTGGAGCAGTACTTTTCCAGTGCTATTTAAGGAGAGATTATATGTCATGTTTCTATTTAGTGCATTTCTTAATGCTTGTTTGATTTCTTGAATGTGTGCAATAATATTTGTGTTAGCTGACCTCTTTTTTGTTGCTATGTAATTAGGCTCTATTACATTTCCTTGATCCATAGAAATTCAAGAATAAAGATGATTTTGTTGAAAAATATGAGAATCACTTACCTTGCACTCTCGATCCCATGTGGTATATTCTGTTTCCATATGTAGTTGAAGTTTACTGGGTTTTTCTTTAGCTTGCTAATCTTCACAAGGAATTGACGCCTCACATTCTTCGAAGAGTTATCAAAGATGTGGAGAAGTCTTTGCCTCCAAAAATTGATCACATCCTTTGGGTTGAAATGTCTCCCCTTCAGAAATAGTATGCACACTGCCCTTAGCTTATAAGGCACTGCTTATAACACTTAGTATGTATGCTAACTTGGAGTGTGTCTGTTTATGGTTGTATCCTTCCAGGTATTACAAGTGGATTTTAGAACGTAACTTTCACAACCTGAACAAAGGAGTCCGCGGAAATCAGGTTTGCACCTATTTCAAATATTTTGGGCCCATTTGTCATTGAAGAAATGAACGCTTGTGATCCTTAAAAATCACTTATCACTATGCCAAAATAGCTAAAAAAGGACAGTTGAAAACCATCTCAAAAGACAACAAAGGACGATTTTGAACCGTCACATAGGCCGTCATATTTTGGGGTGTCAGATTACTTAAAGGACGGTCATGAACCGTCATTTTTATTGACATTTAAAGGATAGTTATATACCATCTGTAAAGAAGGATGGTCATGGACCATCCTTAAAAAGGCCTGTCATGAGCAGTCTTTGATGAAACTTAGGGACTGTTATGAACCGTCTTTAATGAACCTTAAAAGGATGATCATGGACCGTCTCTAATGAACCTCAAAAGGACAGTTATGGACCGTCTCAGATTTGAATATTTAGAAAAATATGAACGGCCTAAAGCCGTCAGAAAATTTCTTGCATTAAAAATAAAAAAAGAAAAAAATAAGCAAAAATTTTCTTTTTGTGTCTTTTATCTAATAAAAAAATATTCAACCAACAAAACATTATAATTCAGAATCATGAAGAATTGCAGAAACTTCATTCACTTTTTTTTTTCCCAAAAGGTGGGCACACTTTTTAAAAATAAAACTGATCATTAAAATAAAACTAATGTAAGCAAATAATGCAAAAAAGTGTTTTAATTTAAGTTAATATAAACAACAACAAAAATTAAAGCTTTGTAAAAAGGGGCATGTGTTAAAGGGATACATTCTTGATTCCCATGCATGAGAGTCCAATGGTGATGAGAATAAGAATCATAGTACAAGGGCCCATAAATACAGCAATGTTATCCTGAAAAAGAATAGGATAGTATTTAGGGCTGAAAGTTGAGCGGGTTCAACTCGACCGACCCGACATTGGGTTGGGCTCGGGAAGGATATTTCGGGTCCGATCTTAAGCTTGGGCCATACAAACACCAACCCGAAAAACTTGGGTTGGTCTCGGGTTGAGGTCTTGGGTTGCCCGACCCAACCCGAACCCGATCAATATATAAGTTACTTATAAATTATAATTGAGTGTGGATCATTTGTGTTGAAGGCACACTAGTGATGTCGAGTCGCATTTGTCCACGTCATTTCCAAGCACTCAAGCTAACAAAATATGTCAGATTTCTCTCTCCCAAATAGACTTCATACTATGCTACATGACTTTTAAAGGAGTAGTTGTCTTATATTTTAGCTTGTTTTTTAAAGAAAAAATGAAGTTCTTTATAATGAATAATCATATATATAATTAATAAAATTATAGATACAAAAAATAAGTCCTATATTGAAATATAATAAACTAATGTAATAACGAAAATATTAGCATGTATATATCTGACCAACCCGATCAACCCGACCGAGCCCGCTTGGGTTGGGCTTGGGTTAAGAATTTCCAACTCGAGATTGGGTTGGGTTGGGTTAGGGTTGAGGTATAGGAACCTTAGGTTGGGTTAGGGTTGAGCACCAACCCGACCCAACCCACCTGACTTTCAGCCCTAATAGTATTAGATGTTAATGCACTTGATCAGATTACATATAAAGTTACGATTAGAGTTACAATTTAGTAAAGGTTTGCAGTGCTATGCATGGATGATAGGGAAGCTTAAAAGAACTCAAAAACTAAGCCTTTTTCTTTTTTGTTGCAATAGATTATGTACAATCTTATTGAAATTAAGCAATGAATTAAAAGAGTTTTAAAAAATATAGAAACAACAATAGGTTAAGGTTAGGTTTAGGTTTAGGTTTTAGGTTTAGGTTATAGGTTATAAGTTTAGGTTATAGGTTATAGGTTATAAGTTTAGGTTATAGGTTATAGGTTAAAGGTTTAAGTTATAGGTTTTGGTTTAGGTTAAGGTTATAGGTTTAGGTTTAGGTTAAGGTTTAGGTTTAGGTTATCGGTTATAAATTTTGAGAATTGAGAATAGGTTAAGGTTTAGGTTTAGGAAATTGGGTTCGGGTTCGGGATTGGGTTTAGGTTTGGGCTTTCAAGTTTAGGTTTAAGTTTAGGTTAAGGAGTTTAGATTAGGATTAGGTGTAGGTTTAGGTTTAGGGATTTGAGAATACATTTAGGTTTTAGGTTTTAGGTTTAGGTTTAGATTGTAGGTTTAGGTTTATGTTATAGGTTTAGGTTTAAGTTAGGTTATAGGTTAAGGTTTAGGGAATTGAGTTTAGGTTATAGGTTATAGGTTTAGGTTAAGGTTTAGGTTATAGGTTAAGGTTTAGGTTTAGGTTTAGGTTAAGGTTTAGGTTTAGGTTATAGGTTTTTAGATTTGAGAATGGGTTTAGGTTAATGTTGTACGTTATAGGTTTAGGTTATAAGTTTATGTTAATGTTATAGGTTGTAGGTTTAGGTTTAGGTTTAAGTTTAGGAATTTCAGAATACATTTAGGTTTTAGGTTTAGGTTTAGGTTTTACGTTTAGGTTATAGGTTTAGGTTTAGGTTATAAGTGTAGGTTATAGGTTTATGTTTAGGTTAGGTTATAGGTTAAGGTTTAGGGAATTGAGAATAGGTTAAGGTTTAGGTTTAGGAAATCAGGTTCGGGTTCGGGCTTTCAAGTTTAGGTTTAGGTTAAGGAGTTATGATTAGGATTAGGTGTAGGTTTAGGTTTAGGGATTTGAGAATACATTTAGGTTTTAGGTTTAGGTTAAGGTTATAAGTTTAGGTCATAGGTTTAGGTTTAAGTTATAGGTTATAGCTTTAGGGAATTGAGAATAGTTTAAGGTTTAGGTTTAGGGAATCGGGTTCGAGATCGGGTTTAGGTTTTAGGTTATAGGTTATAGGTTATAGGTTTAGGTTATAGGTTAAGGTTAAGGTTTAGGTTTAGGTTAAGGTTATAGGTTTAGTTTGGGTTTAGGTTATAGGTTATAGGTTAAAGGTTTAGGTTTAGGTTATAGGTATAGGGATTTGAGAATAGGTTTAGGTTATAAGTTTAGGTGTAGGTTTAGGTTTAGGTTATAGGTTTAGGGATTTGAGAATAGGTTTAGGTGTAGGTTAGGTTATAGGTTATAAGTTTAATTTAAGGTTATAGGTTTAGGTGTAGGTTAGGTTATAGGTTATAGGTTTAGTTTAAGGTTATAGGTTTAGGAATTCGGGTTCAGGTTCGGGTTCGGGTTATATGTTTGGGTTAAGGTGTAGGTTTAAGTTAAGTGAATTAATTTAGGTTTAAGTTTAGGTTTAGGCTAAGGGTTTAGGGATTCAGATTCAGGTTTGGGATCGAGTTTTGGTTTAAGTTAGGGAGTTGAGATTAGGATTAGGTGTAGGTTTGGGTTTAGGGATTTGAGAATACATTTAGGTTTTAGGTTTAGGTTTAGGTTATATGTTTAGGTTGTAGGTTTAGGTTTAGGTTATAGGTTTAGGTTATAAGTATAGGTTATAGGTTTAGGTTTAAGTTAGGTTATAGGTTAAGGTTTAGGGAATTGAGTTTAGGTTATAGGTTAAGGTTTAGGTTTAGGTTATAGGTTTAGGTTTAGGTTAAGGTTATAAGTTTTTGGATTTGAGAATAGGTTTATGTTAATTTTGTAGGTTATAGGTTTAGGTTATAAGTTTATGTTAATGTTGTAGGTTGTAGGTTTAGGTTTAGGTTTAGGTTATAATTGTAGGTTATAGGTTTAGGTTATAGGTTACAGGTTTAGGTTATAAGTGTAGGTTATAGGTTTAGGTTTACATTTAGGTTTAAGTTATAGGTTTTGGAATTTTTAATTAAGGTTTAGGGTATAGTTGTAGGTTTTGGGATTTGAGAATAGATTTAGGTTTGTAACACCCCGAATTTTTGCCAACCTGGGATTAGACGTCCTTAGGCAATGAGTCAACTATAACACCTTGGTAATCTCTCAGAACCCAATTCCGTAGCCAAAGAAATCACTTAGGATTAATTCCTTTAGAAACTAAGTGTAAGTTAGCTAGCGCTACGCTAGAGTAGCTGTGAAATTGTCCCTGATCGCTTTAAATACGTTCTACAAGACCTAAAACTTGTAGAATGGTTGATGCTACGTTACCCAAAAATCCAGGATCAAACTCTAAACCGGTTTGTTCTCGGGAACCCTTTGAAACTTTGTATAGGATCTAGACCGCGCGTCGAAAGTTCGATATCTACCATCTTAGACCATTATGACCGCTTGGCTGGACTTGATAATCATTTCGAAAATCAAACCCAACAGACATTCAGAGGCTATTTCATTGAGCCTGGAGTCAAGAGAGTGAGAAAAGAGTTAGATTTGGAAATTTTAATTCAAATCTGGGATGTGACTTGGCGCGTTATTATTAAGCGTTCTGACCGTCAAAATTCAGCCAAATTACACCCTCGGATCAGGAAAAATTTCTCTTTCATATCATGAGACTTGTAGACTTGATCTAGGTGCGATGACCGCTGAACTGAAACTCGACCGCCACGTGCGATCTGCGAACTCTGCCGGACTGAAAACTGGGTGTGAGCAGGATCCAGTATCCATGAGCTTAAGTCCGACCGCATTCGGCCAGGGGACCTCCAGAAGTGCTTCTTTGGACCAGAACAGCTCCGATTTGGTTATACCTCAAGTAGACCTTGTTCCCAAGCCTAATTTGGGAAGGTTTTAGGCTATAAAAGGGTTTGAAACCCTCACTTTTCTCACCCATCCGAATTTGCTAGAAACCCTAGCTAGAGTGAGAGAGAAAGTGAGAGATTGTGAGAGAGTGTGGGAGAGATTCTCCTGCCACTTGCTGCAGCTGCTACACGTGCTAAAGCAACGCACTCCAATCACTTTCCCGGCGATTCCAACGCATTTCTAGGTAAGAAAAAACCCTAACTACTTGCTGATTTAGGATCCTTTCGATTCCATAGCAAAGTAGCTTATGTATCTTGTGTATTAGGTTGCCTATACGCCGTTAACGAAGCGTATATGCTCCGTTCGAAACGATACACATCTAAAGCGAAAGGTGAGGATTTTAGACGCTTTGATTGATTGATTTCAAAGCTTTCAATGTCGTTTAATAGTAGATTATCGACGGCAACGCCGTTTGACATGTACAACAAGCTGTCCGTTTTCCGTTTCGTAAACATACGATAAATATGAGATTTAGGGTATTTTAGTCATTTGTAAGAAATATTGCTTACGTCCATATTTTGATAAAATATTTACCATAGCTATTTATCGTGTTAGAATATTAGGAATGCGTGCATGATTAGTTTGGCGAAGAGATTCGCCCTTAAGCGCACTTTGAGTCGACATACGCTATGTAGACTAAAGTGTGTAGTCTAAGTGTTTGTATAAATGTTTGTATTAGTATGTATTGAGTAAATAGTGTTGTGTAGGAGTTTTGAGATTGAATTCTCAAGTAATATGCTGATGTAAATGATTTCCATCATGTTGGCTATATGTATTGATTTCATTATGTACATGAAATGCATGTGTGGGATGATTTGCTTAAGTTATATGTTATAATATGTGTCAACATGTTTATAATGTTGTACTTCATTTCTGTTACTCACCTATGCTTATTGATGTTGATGCACTAATGCTTGGGGCTATGACCTAGTCCAGGCAGTCAATAATGGATCGAATTCGTGGTTGGTTTCTAGGTACCACAAAGGACGAGTCGATGAACGCGAGTCGTGTTTTGGGTTGGCAGCATTGGTTAGGCCACACGAGGTGTTTCATGCACTTCATGTCGTTCAGCTTGAGATGCGCTCGTGCTAGTCGAGCCCGTCAAGTAACCCGACTGGCCATTATATGTTCACCATATATGAGTCATAACTGTTTGAACCTAGGGTACTGAACTTACCATTGAAAACCCTGTTAACTATGGTACCTTGATCCAATAAGACTCATGAGCCGGGCATGGTGGTATGGGACACCGTGGTCGAGCTGTCGGCCTACGCTGGGGCCACAAACCTCCCCGTAGTGACCAGTGAGCACCCTACTCTGAGCAGATTATGGTGGTATGGGACACTATATTCTTGCTATCGGCCTACACTGATTGGTGACGAGCCCTTTGTAGTGACATTGAGTTTATCCTGACACCGCATGGGGGCGAAGAGTCCTGATGTAGTCTTAAGGATAATTAGGCCTGTATTGATAAGGTGATGGGGGAGCGGTGTAACGAATGCGAGCAACAGCCCTGGCAGCCCTTGCAGCGACCTACAAATATAACATTGTATGAGATTACTAGGAGTGACGACCCTAGACAGGATCTGTGTTGGGATTGATATAAGCAAAGTACTTTAGTTTCTCAATATTGCTGTATGAAAAGGACTAATAATAACTCGATAATCATATCAACATAACATTACATGTGCCTGGAAGATGTGGAGCACTGAACGGTACACAAGCATGCCGCGGACGCAGATGGTGCCGTATGAGGGAGAATGTCAGTGAGGGCATCCATCATTTCATGTCATATTACATTAACAACAGTATCTAGGAATGTTTGATTAATTGCTTTACTATTATCACATGATTGATTTGAGAATATGCTAATCTTTGCTATATGATTCCACTGAGTTAATTACTCACTCCCACGTTACGGGACGGTGTTGCGCACACCAAACAGTTCCTATTTTAATTGCAGATGATGGCGATGCTTGCGAAGCAGAGTCGAACTTGATGATGATGAGGAGGATCCCTCCTATATGCAGGTTCTGATTGACGGGGTTACAGGGTTACAGATTAGATGCCAATATACTTGGTATTTTACCTTTTTCTTACACAACCATGTATATTTTTTTTATCATTTTTGGAGTATACATGTATATGTTTAACCTGGTAACATGTTCACACTCTGGAGACCCACAAAAGTTTATATACTTTATATATCTATTACATTCTTCTGCTTACTAATTTAACTGTCTCTGGAGTCTGATATGCTGTTTTGGTCTAATCCCACTCATGTTTTCTGCACTAATATGAACAACATTCATCCATCATTGAAAATGTTGCATAAATGATGTTCTGGAACTCGGGAGTGGAGTTTTTGCTCGACCCCCGATTTTCTGGATGTTACAAAGTTATAGGTTATAAGTTTTTGGTTACGGTTTAGGTTATAATTATAGGTTTTGGGATTTGAGAATAGGTTTAGGTTATAAGTATAGGTTTAGATTTAGGAATTCAGGTTCGGGTTCGGTTTATGTTCGGGTTTAGGTTATAGGTTTCGGTTTAGGTTATAGGTTATAGGTTTTGAGATTTGAGTATAAGTTTTGGTTATAAGTATAGATTTAAGTTAGGGTGTAGGTTAAGGTTTAGGGAATAGAGTTTAGGTTATAGGTTTAGGTTATAGGTTTTTGGTTAAGGTTTAGGTTATAGTTATAGGTTTTGGGATTTGAGAATAGGTTTAGGTTATAAGTATAGGTTTAGGTTTAGGTTTAGGAATTCGGGTTCGGGTTTATATTCGGGTTTAGGGTATAGGTTTAGGTTGTAGTTATGGGTTTTGGGATTTGAGAATAGGTTTAGGTTATAGGTTAAGGGTGTGGTCTTTGCAAATACAGATATAAACACAGCCTGTCCAAATGACTAAACCACTCTTTTATAGGAAATGGACAGCTTCATCATGGTCATAATTGCAGTTCCCACCTTCCAGGGATCCCCGCGGTTTAAGTTTAGGTTTAGGGAATCAAGTTCGGTTTCGAATTTGGATCGGGTTTAGGTATTCTCTAGTATTATCTACTATTGAACCTAGTATTATCTACTACATACTAGTAACATACAACGAATATTGGGGCACTATACCATAAGCTATAAGAATTTCATGTCCCCCTAAACAAGGTATCCTTCATTGATAATATATATATATATATATATATATATATATATATATATATATATATATATATATATATATATATATATATATACATATATTATAAGTTTTTTATTTTAATTTACATTTACAAATACATTCATTATCCATCCAAGAAAATTGAAACAAGTACTATCACTCTATGGCTAATAGTTGAAAAGGAAAATCATGCATCTTATCTTACCGTCGCAATTGATGGCACGTCGGACTGGCCTGGGGAACCATGTGATACATGCATCCCCAGGATGATTATGGGAACTCCAGAAATCAAGGGAATGTTGACATGTATCGCATTATTAAGAAAACATGAAAATGTTAGCAGTGGGATGTTGCTAGGCATTAGTGATTTTTATCAATACACCTCACTAAAATACAAATTTATATCAATACACCTCCCCGAAAAGGGTGTGAAAATAGCGTTGTTCTACTTAGTCCAAATATCAGTTATAAAGAAACCAGATCAGACTTGTTTGATGGTCAAGATCCTTGTTGCTTGCATGCACGAGCATTGTACATGCAGAATCTAGGTTGTTCATCTACAGATCTAAAAGAACTTTTGTTTTTTAAAAAAAAAAAAGAAAAAAAAAATGAAGATGGATCAATGGTGGTGACATACTTATCTTTGATGAGAACTTGTAGATGAACCCATATTCTATGCTTGATTTGGGTTAGGCATTTTGTTGAACATCAAGCAGGCCTTACACATGAGGTTGAGTCACATGTTCCGAAATCAAAATACAACTTGTAAATGAAAATCTTCCATGAGTTCTAATCAAGATTAAGCATATAACATCATTTCAACAAATTCTACGCACAAAAACCATGCCAACAACAAGAAGCTAAAATACCCAGTTATCCACCGACTGATCTGCCATAAAAACCAAAATCGCAAGAAACAAATCAAAAATTCACCCGAAAAATAAACTAATTACAAGTGTATAAACAAAAAAAAAAAAATGTTAGAAATAGGAGAAAATGTGGCAAATTCTTACATTATCATCGATCTGCAGAAATTTTAGGGTTGTGGAAGAGCGGCTCTAAAATGTGAGAGAGTTGAAACTCTGGCCTTCTCGTTTTTCTATTTTTCCTGAGAAAGAGGTCTGGATTTTAGGGGTAGATAGTGTGCGGGATTTTAGAAATTTTCTAATTTTTGGGAGATAGAACGAGGGATGCGACTTTAGCTACTGAGAAGACGAAAGCGGATTGTGTCCTACCTCTGCCCAGACTATGATCCGTCAGGGTAGGACTCTATGGGGTCCACCATGATGTAAGGACTTTATCCACATCATTCATCCCTTTTCTTAGACTATTTTATTGTATAATCCAAAAAAAAGGCAGCTCCACAGCTTCAGTTGGCCACACCAAAAGAAGCAGTGGTGAAAATGACACCCACCGTTGAAACCTTTCTAAGGGCCACCGTGAAGTTTTTTTTTTTACCATCCAACCTATTCATGAGGTCATGTAGACCTGGATGAAGTGAAAACACAAATTTCAGCTTGTTTCGAAACTTATGCATCTACTAAGAAGTTTTTAATGGTGGGCGTTCAATCCCCACTTTGTGGTCTGCATAATGGCTCCACCTAATTTTTGGGTTCAGATAGTAAAATGATATTTAAATATGGATGGACGGTGTGGATAAAACCCTTACATCAAGCTGGCCCCACATAGCTATGCCCGAACGGATCATTGTCTAGCAAGGTAGGACGCAAGTCACGCAACCCACTTCCGTATCAATTTGGCTTGTGACGCTGCCACTTGCCAAGTTGGCAATGGTCGGTGCTCTATGGGCCCCACCATGGTGTATGTGCTTTATCCATGCCATCCATCCATTTCTCAAGATTATTTTAGCACTTGATCTAAACAATGAGCCAGATCTAAATCTCACGTGGACCACACCAAAGGAAAATAGTATTGGCTGAATGTCCACCATTAAAAACCACATTGCATGATCCATCCCTTCCTTGCTTTCTTCTTATAAGTACTACCATCTATTTCTCATACTACCCAATCCCCATCCATCTGACTCGGTCCGATGCCCGGCCCTACCACCAGTCATTGGCTGGTGTCAAGGGGAGTAGCTAATCCGTCTCCCGCATAGGCAGAGACGGATGGTCATATAAGGGGCTCTGTGGGCCCATCGTGGTGTATTTGATTTATCCACTTTGTTCATTTATTTTGAAAGTTAGTTTTATGGGACCATACCAAAAAGGATGCAGATCGAATGCTCAAGAGGATCCCACCATGATGGATTTGTTTCATCCATGCCGTCCATCCATTTCTCAACAGAATTTTATCATCAATCTCAAAAAATGATCATGAACTAAAGCTTGGGTGGACCACATAATGCAAAAAGAATAGTGATTGGATGTCCACCATTAAAAATCTGGCTTTCCCCAATAATGATTTGAAAATACTAATAGATAGCATGGATGTGTAATACATGCATCAACGTGGCCCCCACAATAACCCAGGTGAATGCATGTGGTTTATCCGCACCATCCATCCATTTTACCATATGAGTATGAGCCAAACTATGAAGCAGATCTAAAGTTTGAGTGAACCCCACCACATAAAACAATTGAGATTGAACGCCTACCATTAAAAACTTCTTTAGGCCATAAAAGTTTTTGATCAAGCTAATATTCATGTTTTCCCTTATTCCATGTCTATATTAACTTATAAACAGCTTGGATCTCAAATAAATATCATGGTCGGCCTTGAGAAGGTTTCAACAGTGGGTGTCACTATCCCACTCTTTTCCACTATGGGGTCGACTTGAACTTTGGATCTGCCCCATTAGTCAGATGTACCATTCCATTGTGGCCATGGGTTTAAAAATGAAGTATGAAATTTATTTTTCCTATTCATCCAAGTATTTGGACCACACCACATGAAATGGTGTTGATTGAATATATATCCAACATTAAAAACTTTTTGTGATTGAGCCAAAGTATGAGGCAGATTCAAAGTTCGAGTGGACTCCATCACAAAAAACAGTGGGGATTGAATGCCTACCATTAAAACCTTACTTTGAGCCGTAGAAGTTTTCTACCAAACTAATATATATGTTTTCCCTTATTCCATGTCTGTATTAACTTATAAATAGGTTGGATCTCAAATAAACATCGCGGCGGGCCTTAAGAAGGTTTCAATAGTGGGTGTCACTATCCCACTCTTTTCTATGGTGGGTCCACTTGAACTTTGGATTTGCCCCATCAGTCAGATGCACCATTCCATGGTGGACCACAAGCTTAAAAATAAAGTCAATCCATGACTTGGGTGGGCCACACCACATAGTATAGTTGAGAGGGTTACCCTCCCATTAAAACATTAAAAACTCATTCATTGGGCCCACCTTGATGTAGTTCATAGATCCAGCCCATTCATTATGTGTGTCCCACTTGGATGAGGAGTCAGACCAAGTTTCGTACACATCCAAAACTCATGTGGGCCCCACCAAATGCTTTTATATGTTTTAGGGATGTCTTCACATAGTTTTAGATGCTATGACCCACTTGAGTTTCGTATACGATTGATTTTTGAACTTAAAGGGGACACATCAAATGCATGGTGTTGATGTTCTACACACATCATGGTGGGGTGCACACAGATTAACCTCATGGGAAGTTCCCATGAGGTGACTTTATAGTACCATTTCACTATTTAGGTAACTCCTTCATGGGTGTTACTCCAACCGTGTAGGACCCACCTTAATATATTTTATGTATATCGACACCGTCCATATATTTTTCCATCATATTTTAGGATGTGATTTCAAATCATAAGAATTCAATAATCTCAGGTGGGCCATACCAATCAAAACAATGATGAATAACTATTAAAAACCTTTTGAAGGCCACAAAAGTTTTGGATTAATTTCATCTTTGTAGTTTACCTTCATCTAGATCTTCTTTACATTATCAACAAGTTGGATTGCAAATAAATACTACTAAAACCTTACGATGGGATCTTTATAATTTTTAATGGCGAAGTGCTATATTATCATTCTTTCTAGTGGTGTGGTCTACTTAAGATTTAAATCTACACAATTTTTTATACCTGACCCAAAAATGGGTTAGAGAAACATAGGGGCAGAAAGGATATACAACACATCATCAAAATCTCACTTTTGTTATCTAACTTTTCAATTTTTCTTGTCAAAATATAAAATCTAGTTTTCTTTTTTTAAAAATATATTTTTTTAGAATTGTCACTTTTTTCACAATTTTGTTTAATTTCTTAAATTTTCTTTTTCAAAATATCATTTTTTAATCTCACTTTTGTTATGTAACTTTTCAATTTTTCTTGTCAAAATACAAAATCTAGTTTTCTTTTTTTAAAAATATATTTTTTTACAATTCGTCAATTTTTTCACAATTTTGTTTAATTTTTAAAATTTTCTTTTTCAAAATATCATTTTTTTTAAATCGAAATCTTTTATATAACTTTTTAATTTTTCTTGTCAAAATACAAAATCTAGTTTTCTTTTAAAAAAAAAAAAATATTTTTTTACGATTTGTCAATTTTTTCACAATTTTATTTAATTTCTTATATTTTCTTTTTCAAAATATCATTTTTTTATTGAAATTTTTTTTTTCAAAATTATCAACATTATTCAAAGTTCTTAATTTTCTTTTTTTATAAAATCTAGATTTTTATAAAATCATAGTTTTTTTTTTCAAAGTTTAATTTTTTCCTAAACATTGTTAATTATTTTTATAAGCTTCTCAACTATTTTTTTTTTTTTTTTTTCAAAATTCATAATTTTTTGTTCTTAATTTTTGACCTGAGCATTAGAGACGGTTTGAGACCGTCTCTAATGCAGATTGTATTTGACAGTCTCACAAGACAGCTAAAGACCGTCTTTAATGCAGACGGTCTTTGACAGTCTTAAATTACCAGTAAAAGACAGTCAATGAACGTCTCTAATGCAAACGGTGCAGACGGTCTTTGACAGTCTTAAATTACCAGTAAAAGACGGTCAATGAACATCTCTAATGCAAATGGTCCTTAACAGTCTCAGATTACCAATAAAAGACGGCCAATGTCCGTCTCTAATGCGGACGGTCATCGACCATCTTAGATGACCGCATATAAGACGGTCAAAGACCGTCTTTTATTCCAGACGGTCGATAGCCGTCTTTTCTCCATAGTTAACGACGGATTCTGACCGTCTTAAATGATTTGTGGACATTCAACATTTTAAGACAATATTAAGAACGGTCAAGAGCCGTCTAAAATTTTATAAACGGTTTACGGCTATTTCTAAAGCGTCTTTAAACCAAGGAATTTTAGAGACGGTCCACAACCTTCTCAAAATCCATCCTTTTTTTTTTTTTTTTTCCATTTTTCACTTAGTGTATTAAGCATTAAATGTGTTTGAGTTAATACTTAATTTGTTTCTTAATAAATAATCATGATTTCTTAAATGCCCAGGGGGTCATTTCCCAACTTAATAAGCAATTGAGTACTTCTCATTTAACTGTTCATATGTTGGCCACCAATTGGTGGTCATAGTCATCCTTTAATTTTCTTTTCGTTCATTTTTTTTTCTTTTTTCTTTTTGGTTATGAGCTATGACTCATCTATAGTGTGAACCACTGTTTTAAAAGTTTGAAATAGATGGACAAATGTGCCAACTGTAGAGTTAGTAGGACCTATTGAGAAAATTTTCAAGAAAATGAAGGGTGGTGATTAGACAATTTTGACTGTGAAAACAATTCCCTGCCGGGAGTTTTTTCTTTCATGTATGTTTACAAAACAATTTTCTTTTGTTGGCATAAGCATTTCTCAATAACATCTTAGAAGAAGAAAAAGACTTACTGAATCACTGGACGTTGTCACCCATCTAAGAAGAAGTAAAAGGCTTATCTGAATCACTGACTGCCGTTATCAACCACATAATGGTCTGCTAATGAATGGGTGAAAAAATTGGCAAAATATGGGGCCTTGTGTCAAATTGGCTTTCTTTTTTCCCCCTAAAAATATTCACCCATTCATAAAGAAAAATCTAGAGAACTGTTTATCATTAATCAATTCTCATTCTGCATGCCCTCGAGGCAATGCAAAGGAGCCCTGTTACAAGGGTTGCAGGAAACTCACTCTCTTCTGTTAAATGGAGAATATGAATAGGAGACTTGTATGTGGGCCCATTGTAGGAAGATAGCCTTGGAGAAATTCTATTCACCAAATTTCACAAGCATGCTAATTTAGAAATGCCATTCATTCATGAATCCAACTCATTCACTAGTTAACACACACCATTGTATGGTTGTTGGCTCAAAATCACATGGCCTGATGTTGCCTTAAATAAGTATACTCATTTTGTTGAATTTTCTTCTTCTTCTTCCTTTTTTCCCCCTTTGAGCAGCCTTAGCACATTAGTGAAAAACTCAGGAACTTTTGATTTAGGGAAACCTGAAAACAATCTAACGGGCCTCTTGCTTATTTGAGAAATTTGTTGTTGTTTTTGATTTTTCTGGAACACTATGATCTCCAAGATCAATTCTTGGGGTTATTCTACCATAAATTTCTTTGCTCCCATGAGCCACTATGCTAGTTCTGACAAATGGCGAAAGCCTTGCATAATGCTGGAATTGAGGTATGGTAGATCTTCCATTGTTTTAGGCAGTTTGCTTTTTCTCCTAAGGATATTTTTTGATCAACAGTCTGTTTGACATTGATTTTATTTGTAATTCATGACTTCTCAATAAGTAGCTTTTGATTTTTGGGTTAAAGCATATTAAGATAGTTTTCATATGTGAATGACATCTTTCCTATGTAATATTCTCCTTTTAACAAAGCTTGGTAATGGGTTGGGCCTGGGCCAACAAAATCAAATTTTCAAAATCAAAATCCAGGCCAACGTTTGACTATCATGAAACAATATAATTTTGTGCATTACGATTCCTCTTTCATTACAACTGTGGCCAACATCAAAGAACATTGATCTTCAGTCATGCACATGCACAATCAGGGACACTATTAGACAAACTCGACTTTCTGTATGAACTTTGTATTGAAGCATGTTGAATATCTTTTTACACACCCATATGTGCATTTTCATGGTTTGATAGCTCCACCCATTTGTTAGCTATGCATCTACAAACATTTTGAAAATAGAGCAATGATCACATTCATCAGGAAATGAACTTCCACATTTGGATGAAACCATTGGATCATATAATATTTTTTTTTTTTTTTTTTTTATGCCAGATCCATACCATGATGTGCATTAGCACCACACTAGTTTGCTTAAGCATCACAACCAAGAATTGAGATTCAGTCTTCCAAAAAAGAGAGAATCTCTCTTAAGAATAGAAAAAAAGAAGAAGCCTAATTCTATGTTCAACTATCATCAAAGGAGGCTCTAAAAGCATGTAAAAGTATGGAAAAATCCCAACTATCCATACAATCTAATTGTAGTCATTAAAAAAATTCACCTAAGCAGTCCCTCACATTTTTCTACTTTTGCATAAAATAAAAATAAGACCTAACCAAATCCTAAACAAATTGGAAGGCCAATTAAAAACCACAAAACTATAATCCCATTGTATTCTTGTACCTGCCATACTTTGGCAATAACTTCCTAGAATCATGGAGGGATCACATTATCAAGGAATCATTTTAATGCTAACTCAAAATGGTTTCAAATGGGAATTTTTTTTAATTTATTATTATTATTTTTTTTATTTTTGAATTCCTCAACCGGACAACGTTTCACACCCAATAGATGGCCCCAAAGTAACTGATGGAATTGCTCCAGCAATAATTCAATCTATTCACAAGGGACTCATCATTGAGATCTTATACGGGTGCTTCCATTTCCATCTGATCAGGTACATTGACATCTTATTTCTTCATTTTCTTTCATGTTGCTATGCATCATTTTCTCCTATCCAATCTGAAAAGAATCCTTTGTAGGCTTTATGACTCGGCCTTTTATGACACTGTTTACAAAAATTGCCCAAGGTTCATTTCAATTGAGCCATGAGTAAGCCTCAAATATCAGCATGATTTAAAGCCCTAAAAATGTTTAAGAAATGTTTCTGCGACATTTTAAGGATCATGCCCTAAAATGAACTAGCAAAATGGATGGATAGTGGGGATAAAAACATACATCAGATCAAGTCCCTAGCTCATCATGTGGTCCCCATAGCATCTGTAAGTGCTATGATTTCATATCCCTTTGGTTGTCAAATTTTATGGTGCCAAAACCTATGTCTATGTCTTGTATATCTTGTGTTTCATGTTTGAGACTAGTCATTGCTTCAAGACATCGTATTTCAAGACAAGATCTTAAATGAAGAAAGTTTCAAGTCATGGATGAAGAATTCAAGAATAGAAGACTTCAAGTATGCATGTTCAAGATTTTAACAAGTATAAGAATAGAAGAAGACTTTATCAAGTCAAGAAAGGTTCAAGCTCAAGAAGGCCTACAACAAGATTCGTAAATTCTCAAGCTTCTCTTAAAGGTCATCTGAGAGTACAGACTATCAATGTTCATCTCACTTTCAAGGTTTGTTTGACCTTAGATTGACCTTAGGTTGGACTTTACTGTAGGACATTCTGGATTCATAATTCGTATATTTTAATATGATTGTTCGGGCTGTTCTAAGACCAGTCCTAGGGACTTCAAGACTAGTCCTAGCTCTGCTACGACCAGTCTTAAGTTTTTCAGGACCAGTCCTAGGTTGTTGAAGATTTTCGGATCTTTCTGGTTGTTCTAAGACCAGTCCTGGACATCCTACGACCAGTCCTGTGAGCTGTACGACTTGTCCTTCGACCAGTCTTAGCCCTACGACTCAAACTCCAGCGATTAAATTGGGGGTCCTACGACCGGTCGTAGGTGACCCATGACCAGTCGTAGGTAGCCCACGACCGGTCGTAGGACACCCAGGACCAGTCGTGGAACAACTAATCCTTATCCCATGAAAATCTTTGAAAATCTTTGAAGCTACGACCAGTCCTAGGATCCTAAGACCAGTCGTAAACGGGATTTTTCAGGCTATAAATAGTGCACGAACTTCAGAGTTTTGATATAGAATTCAATTCAATTCAAGCAATCTTTAGGCTATACTCTGAAATAAGTTTGTGTTTATTTTTAAGCTACTTTGTGCTCATTTAATATTCCTTTTTCTAGCTTATTTATTATTTGATTTTGATCTACATTCCAATCTTATTTGAAAAGGGGAATTTCTGATATTCCTTCTTCTTGGATTCAAAATCAAATTGAACTAGCCCTTTCGATTTAAAATCAATTAGACTTAGAACCATTCTTAAAGTGAGTATTGGACTTTGAACGTTGAATCGAACTTCTACTCCGATTGGTTCTACCGGGCTATTTCAAAAGGAGATTCAGGTATTTTACATTTGTGTAATTTACTTTCTTTGGTTTCGTTTGAAATTTGCTAGAAAAATCTCATTGTGTGGTTATCTGAGGAGAACCAGAAAACTCAGATTGTGTGGGTTTTTGGATTGTGTAAGCCTGTGATAAAAAGACACAATTGTGAAGGTTTTAGGTGAACCTGTGAAACCTATTTTGATAGTGCATGCTAATATCTCCTGTGTGAGGATATTAGGAGTGGAGTAACATTCTGTGTGGCTGTTGAAAAAAAGTTGGTGTACACACAGGCGAACCACTATATATCGTTGTGTTGTGGATGTGCTTTATTCTTTCATTTCTTTATTCATTCAGTTTTGTGGATTGCATTTGTGGATGAATGTTGTAATCTTTTTATTTCAAGCAAGTGTGGGGAATGTTATAATAACTTAGGATTTATTTCTGCAAGTTATTTTGGTTTCCTTGCTTTTTATTCCTCATTGTTTTGAAATATAAAGGACGTTCTAGAAATAAGGTTGTCCTACCTTAAACCTTTGGTTTTTGGTGTAAGGTTGTCCTTAGAACTGATATGGTATCATTCTCTTAAATCTAGTTTATTGAGATTGATTTTTAATTTAGTATTGTGCTTTATTTCTTTTATTATTCCGTTGTTATAAGTTTTATTTGGCATTGCCCTATTCACCCTCCCTCTAGGGCATATAGCTAGGTCCTTTCAAGTGGTATCAGAGCCTAATAGCTTGTGCTTATTGTTTATTTATTGGATTTATTTCCTAAGCTAACGATCTAAGCTATATTAAGATGTCAAATTTTGATAGCCTATCAGTCACTAGGCCACCACCTTTTAATGGCACAAACTATGCCTATTGGAAAGTCAGGATGAGGATCTTCCTCAAATCCTTGGATGAAAGTGTGTGGATGGCCACAGTGAATGATTGGAACCCTCCTATCACTGAAGTAACTAATGACGATGGTTCAAAATCAATGAAAGTAACGACTTATTCTCTTTGGACCACACTTCAGAAAAGTGAGAGTAGTGCCAATGCAAAAGCACTAAATGCAATTGCTTGTGGATTATCACGAGATGAATTCAAAAGAATCATCTCTTGTGAAAATGTAAAACAAGCATGGGATGTATTATAAATGACACACGAGGGTACATCAATTGTCAAGAAATCTAAAGTCCAACTCCTCACAACTAAATTTGAAAAAATTCATATGGAGGAGAATGAGATGTTTATGGACTTCTACACTAGATTGAATGACATTGTGAACTCTATGTGGGGTCTTGGTGATAGAATCCTAGAAAGTAAAGTGTGCGCAAAGATACTACGCTCACTTCCTGAACGGTTCAATTCTAAAGTGATCGCGATTCAGGAACTTCGTGATACAGATACCATGAGGGTTGAGGAACTAGTTGTTTCACTTCAAACCTACGAGTTGTCCTTTAAAGCTCCTAAAGGAAAATTAATTGCTCTCAAATCAACTAAAAACGTTTCACAAGAGAGTACTTCGGATTTAGAAAATTTCGAAGATGATATGGCGCTTTTAGCAAAAAAGTTTTACAAAATTTTCAAAAGCAAGAAAAAAGTTAATTTTCAAAAGTCAAATGATAAGAGACGATGTAAACCTAGAGCTCAAAAATCTTTAAAAGATAGTCAATGTTACAACCGTCAAGAGTAAGGGTACTTAGCTAATAAATGTCCTAAAAAGGACAAATCAAAAAAGAAAAGCATGATGGCTACTTGGGATGAATCGTCTGATTCTGAATCCTCTTCTAAATCAGAAGATTTTGAAACCGCGTCGGGCGATGATGTTAAAGCCCTTATGACTCTAGCCAAGATCACTTTTTCAGATAATGATGATATATCTAGTGAAGAAAATCTGAATAGTGATTGCGATAATGAAGATGATCTTCAGGATGCTTATAATGCCCTTTATATGGAGAGTTGTAAAATTGCCGTCAAGCTTAAATTACAAAAAGAAAAATTTTCCAAGCTTAAGGAAGATTATGAGTCTCTCGTTTTAGAAAAGTCTCATATTTTCGATTCTTTTGAAAAGACCAAATGTGATTTAGATTTCAAAACCTCCAAAATTGAAGATTTGAGATCCAAAAATGAGAAACTCAAAAATGAGGTAGCTTCTCTTTTGAGTTTGAAAGACATATGGAGATATGCCCAAGGTGATCCTAAATTGGAAAAATTATTATCCGGATCAAGAAAATGTGGTGATCGATCCGGGTTGGGCTATGATAAGAATACATCTCCTAAACAAAAGAACATTGCTCCTAAATTTGTAAAAGGAGAGTCTTCAATCTCAAAAGAAAAGAATACTTATCAAGGTTTTTCCAAAAATTCAAGGACTTTTCAAAAACCTAAAGGTAGCCATGTCAACTTTAATTTTCAAAACTGAAATCCTTTAGCTGAAAAAATAATTGATCTACTCAAGGAGCTATTAAAGTCTAACTCTATAGGTCACTCCTATAATAACAGACAGAAAAAGACCATCTATACTCCTAAACCCAAAATAATTTTGAAATGGGTTCCTAAAGTTGCCTGCTTGGTTGCCCACACTGCTTTCAAAGCTATAAGCCATTAAAAGTGGTACCTAGATAGTGGTTGCTCTAGGCATATGACAGGCGACAAGGCTTTATTCACCGATCTAAAAGATATGACTAAGAGTCAGTCACATTTGGTGATGGAAGCAATTGCAAGATCATAGGCCAAGGTACGGTTCAACTTTATAACCTTTCCTTATTTAAGAATGTTTTATATGTTGAGGGCTTGAAACAAAACCTACTAAGCATTTCTCAGATATGCGATAACAACCATAGTGTGAAGTTTTCTAATCAAGGTTGTGAGATAGTTAATAAAAAGGGTTCTGTAATATTAACTGGTCGCAGAACTTCTGAAAACTGCTACATCGTTAGTGATGCAAGCTCATCTACTCAATCATGTTACATGGTCTATACCGATGAGACTGAATTATGGCATAAACGCCTTGGACATGTACACTATCGAAACTTATTTAGATGAGCAAAAGAGAACTAATTAGAGGTCTACCCAAATTGCAAAGAGTAGACAAAATATGTGGTGAATGCCAGTTGGGCAAACAGACTACGAGCTCTCATAAGAAAGTGAACTCCAATACCACATCTAGACCACTCGAGCTTCTCTACATGGATCTTATTGGTCCAACCAGATCGGAGAGTCGAGGAGGCAAAAAATACATCTTGGTTATCGTAGATGACTATACCAGATTCACTTGGGTATCTTTCTTAAAAGATAAAATTGAAACCCTAGATGAAGTAAAAAAAGTCATTAAACGAATTCAAAATGAGAAAGGTTTTCATGTTATTAAGATCCGTAGTGATCATGGATCCGAATTTGAAAATATTAGTTTTGAGAAATTCTGTAGCGATCAGGGAATATCGCATGAATTCTCTGTGCCCAAAACACAGCAACAAAATGGTATAATTGAAAGAAAAAATAGAGTGCTTCAGGATATGGCTAATGTTATGTTGAATAGCATGAAGCTCTCTAGAAATCTTTAGGCTGAAGCAGTTAATACCGCATGCTATATTATTAATCGGGTTTATACCAGTAAATCTGATAATAAGACTGCTTATGAATTATGGTTTGAAAAGAAACCTACTCTCAAATACTTTCGAGTTTTTAGCAGCAAGTGTTATATTTTACGAGATAGTGAAAATTTGGAAAAGTTTGATACGAAGAGTGATGAAGGTATTTTTCTTGGTTATTCTTTGAACAGTCGAACTTATAGGGTTCTAAATAAGAGAACTGGTGTGATTCAAGAGTCCATCAATGTGGTCGTTGATGATCATTTGAATACACCAGCTCTGAGTTCAGATGATGATGCTCTTATTATTGACAACTAAGATACCTCATCAAGTAAAAAAGAATCTGAACCAAGGACTGTCAAAGATCATCCAACCAATCAAATTCTTGGAAACCCTCTCACTGGAGTTCGTACTCACAAACAACTTGAGAACATATGTAATTATGTTTGTTTTATATCCCAAATAGAACCGGTCAATGTGAAAGAAGCACTTTCTGACGAAAATTGGATAATTGCTATGCAGGATGAACTTAATCAATTTGTTCGTAATGATGTTTGGTATCTTGTTCCTAGACCTATAGATAAACACATTATTGGAACAAAATAGATCTTTTAAAATAAGTCTGAACTTGAAAATATAATACGAAACAAGGCTAGACTAGTTGCATAAGGTTACACTCAGATTGAAGGCATCAATTACGATGAAACCTTTGCTCCAGTCACTCGCCTTGAATCAATCAGACTTTTTATTTCCATCGCATGCTTTAGAAAATTTAAGATTTATCAGATGGATGTAAAGAGTGCTTTCTTGAATGGCAATTTACATGAAGAGGTGTATGTTGAACAACCTTCAGGGTTTGAAGACCCTAAGTAATCTGACCATGTATTTCGTCTCAAAAAGGCTCTTTATGGTCTAAAACAAGCGCCCAGGGCATGGTATAAAAAATTGACTAAATTCTTACTTAGTCATAGCTTTCAAGTAGGAAGTGTTGATAAGATGCTCTTTGTTAAGAAACATAACAATGATATTTTGATGGTTCAAATTTATGTTGATGATATTATTTATGGATCAACTTGCTCTAACATATCTATTGATTTTGCAGAGTTAATGAAATCAAGGTTTGAAATGAGCATGGTTGGTGAACTAAACTATTTTCTAAGGTTGCAAGTAAAACACCAACCTGATGGAATTTTCATTTCCTAGACCAAATATGCTTCAAACTTGGTTAAAAGGTTTGGATTTGAGAATGGTAAGAACTTTGATACTCCTATGAGTACAACGTTAAGACTCTCAAAAGACTCTACAGGTAAAGATATAGATCCTAAACTATATAGTATGATTGGTAGTTTGTTATATCTAACTGTAAGTAGACCTGATATCGCATTTAGTGTTAGTATTTGTGCGAGATATCAGTCTAATCCTAAGGAATCACATCTTACTGCTGTTAAACAGATTATTAGATATGTCGCAAGTACTATAAATCTGGGTCTTTGGTATCCTTTTGATACTAGTGTTCAATTAACCGGGTACTCAGATGCTGATTGGGCTGGTAATATCGATGATAGAAAATCAACCAGTGGTGGTTGTTTTTACATTAAAAATTACTTAGTTTCTTAGTTCAACAAGAAGCAAAGCTCAATATCGCTCTCCACTACTGAGGCTGAGTATATTGCAGCTGGATATGCATGTACTCAACTAGTTTGGATGAAACGCATGCTAAGCGATTATGAAATTAATCAAGATTCAATGATCTTATATTGTGATAATTCTAGTGCTATTAATATTTTCAAAAATTCAATCCAACATTCACGTACTAAGCACATTGACATTAGGTATCATTACATTCGTGAGTTGGTTGAAGAAAAAATTATTTCCTTGGAAAATATACCAATCGAAACTCAACTTGTTGATATATTTACTAAACCGCTCGACAAAAGCTGGTTTAATAAATTGAAATTTGATCTTGGTATGTGCATTTTACATTGAGTATTCTTGCTTACATGTGTCATAGTGTATTATATTTGATATTATATGTGTTGAAATTTTAATTTTTTACATTAAATATGTATTTTTGGTCGATACTCGACCGGTCGTAGCTGTACACGACCAGTCATTGTACGACCGGTCGTGCACCGCACTCGACCGGTCGTGGAGCTCGTGAACATGATATAATTTGGGGAAAATCTCTTTCTTCTTCATTTTCACTCCGACCTACGACGAGTCGTGGCTTGACCAGTCATAGGATTTCTTATATTTCTTCAAGGTTAGTCCTATTTCATCATTTTTCTTGAAGTTTGATGCTCTCTATGCTTTGATTTGATCATTCTGTAGTTAGATTTTATCTTTTGTTGGGTTTTTCAAGGGTTTCTTCTCAAATTGCTGATCTAGAGAAAACTCATCCTTCTTTTTGTGCATTTCTCTTGCTCTTAGTATATCTTGTTGAAGATGGATGCTAGAGGGTAAAAGAAAACATTCCGTGGTCCATCCTCATCTATATCTACACCTATAACAAAACGGCACCTTCGGTCACCTGAAGATGATCCTAAAGATGTACGGGATTTGCGTGTCCGTAATGTTATCGTTAAGCATACCGCTGATCTCAATCACATTGCTCCATTTGGTATTGTCCCTCTCCTTGAATCTGTTGGCTGGGCTAACATTTTGCTTTGGGGTGGACCTGCATACCATTCAATTGCACAATCAATGATTGCATGTATCTCAGAATTCTCCCTTGACAATTTAACTTTTTCAATTAATCTAGAGAAGAGAAATTTGAAGTAGACCGTCATTTGATATCGGGTATTATGGATATACCCGTTAATGATGAAGGTATACCGATTCATACTCTATACGACAAACCATCTGAATCGAAAAAACGCATGTTAACAAGAGACTTATGCAAAATTGATGCTCAATGGACACACAAAGGGAATGTGCTCCCTTCAAAGTATCTGTTACCTAGATACAGAGTGTTACATCATTTTTTCATTTCAAATCTGTATCCTCAGTTCGGTAATAAAATCGAGTTAACTTCTTTCGTGGTTCGTGTGTTGCATTCTATTGCTTCTGGTACCATGGTCTGCCTTCTTTCTTTGATATGTCATTTATCATTCAGTTTCGTCTCCATCCGGATCATAGTGATATTCCATTTGGTTATCTTATGACTGTGTTAGCCACTCACATGCTTGTCGATAAGCCAGTTAATGAGGCACTAATTCATCATCTTATTTTCAATAATTTCAATCTTAATAAGATGAAGCTGGATTTGCTTCCTGGCCAAGTAGATGAAGGTGGTGTTGGTGGTGAAGCTGGAAATGAAGGGGAAGCTGGCGATCTTCCTCAACAGGATGTTAATATGGATGATTTATTTGATGATATAGAAACTGATTCGCCAAATGATCCTGATTACGATCCATCTAGTTATGATGCACACCTTTGTGCATTGGAGGAGAAGGTTGATAACATAAGTATAGCCCACGATATGCAGTTTAAATATATGCGAAAATATCTTCATCGCATTAATAGGGGCTTACACCAGATTGATCCTACTATCCCTGCTCCCTCCTCTGGATCTGATTAGGCGAATTGTCTTTTGGACTGTATTACATTATTTTTTTTTTTATTTTGGATACTGTATTAAATTTCTTTTGGCTTGATGATTCTGGATTTATATTTTGGAATATGATATTTCCTTTCATATTTCTCATTATTTGCTTATTATTACTCTCTATGTTGTTGTTCTCTTTCCTATTGTGACTTTTTCTTGTCATTTTGTGACAAAAAGAGAGAGTAGTATGGTAAAGGAGAGTAGTATGGAAAGGGGGAGTACTTGAAGTGGAAAGTACATGAAGTGGAATATGTGTGGATTAATTGATAATATGGAGTCTTAATGTTTACATATTGAGCAGTACTCGTATTTATTGTTTACATGAGCAGTACTTGTATTACTTAGGGGGAGTAGAGTAATTTGTATGATGTTGAGTAATTTGTATGATGTTGCTCTTATCTTTTATGATATGTGTTTTGTCACAAATTTGACAAAGGGGGAGATTGTAAGTGCTATGATTTCATATCCCTTTGGTTGTCAAATTTTGTGATGCCAAAACCTATGTCTATGTCTTGTATATCTTGTGTTTCATGTTTGAGACTATTCATTGCTTCAAGACAAGATCTTAAATGAAGAAAGTTTCAAGTCATGGATGAAGAATTCAAGAATAAAAGACTTCAAGTATGCATGTTCAAGATTTTAACAAGTACAAGAATAGAAGAAGACTTTATCAAGTCAAGAGAGGTTCAAGCTCGAGAAGACCTACAATAAGATTCGTAAATTCTCAAGCTTCTCTTAAAGGTCATTTGAGAGTACAGACTATTAATGTTCATCTCACTTTTAAGGTTTGTTTGACCTTAGATTGACCTTAGGTTGGACTTTACTGTAGGACATTTTGGATTCATAATTCGTATATTTTAATATGCTTGTTCGGGTTGTTCTAAGACCAGTCCTAGGGACTTCAAGACTAGTCTTAGCTCTGCTATGACCAGTCTTAAGTTTTTCAGGACCAGTCGTACATTGTTGAAGATTTTTGAATCTTTCTGCTTATCCTACGACCAGTCCTGGACATCTTATGACCAGTCTTGTGAGCTGTACGACTTGTCTTTCGACCAGTCTTAGCCCTACGACTCAAACTCCAGTAACTAAATTGGGAGTCCTACGACCGGTCGTAGGTGACCCACGACCAGTCGTATGTGGCCCACGACCAGTCGTAGGATCCCCAGGACCAGTCGTGGAATAGCTAATCCTTATTCCGTGGAAATCTTTGAAAATCTTTGAAGCTACGACCAGTCCTAGGATCTTAAGACCAGTCATAAACGGAATTTTTCAGGCTATAAATAGTGCACGAACTTCAGAGTTTTGATATAAAAGTCAATTCAATTCAAGCAATCTTTAGGCTATACTCTGAGATAAGTTTATGTTTATTTTTAAGCTACTTTGTACTCATTTAATATTCCTTTTGCTAGCTTGTTTATTAATTGATTTTGATATACATTCCAATCTTATTTGAAAAGGAGAATTTCTGATATTCCTTCTTCTTGGATTCAAAATCAAATAGAAGTAGCTCTTTTGATTTAAAATCAATTAGACTTAGAACCATTCTTAAAGTGAGTATTGGACTTTGAACGTTGAATCGAACTTCTACTCCGATTGGTTCTACCGGGCTACTTCAAAAGGAGATTCTGGTATTTTACATTTGTGTAATTTACTTTCTTTGGTTTTGTTTGAGATTTGCCAGAAAAATATCATTGTGTGGTTATCTGAGGAGAGCTAGAAAACTCAAATTGTGTGGATTTTTGAATTGTGTAAGCCCATGATAAAAAGACACAATTATGAAGGTTTTAGGTGAACCTGTGAAACCTATTTTGATAGTGCATGCTAATATCTCCTGTGTGAGGATATTAGGAGTGGAGTAGCATTCTGTGTGGCTGTTGGAAAACAGTTGGTGTACACACAGGTGAACCACTATATATTGTTGTGTTGTGGATGTGCTTTATTCTTTCATTTCTTTATTCATTCAGTTTTGTGGATTGCGTTTGTGGATGAATGTTGTAATATTTTTACTTTAAGCAAGTGTGGGGAATGTTGTAATAACTTAGGATTTATTTCTATAAGTTATTTTGGTTTCCTTGCTTTTTATTCCTCATTGGTTTGAGATATAAAGGACGTTCTAGAAATAAGGTTGTCCTACCTTAAACCTTTGATTTTTGGTGTAAGGTTGTCCTTAGAACTGATATGGTATCATTCTCTTAAATCTAGTTTATTGAGATTGATTTTTAATTTAGCATTGTGCTTTATTTCTTTTATTATTCCGCTGTTATAAGTTTTATTTGGCATTGCCCTATTCACCCCCCCTCTAGGGCATATAGCTAGGCCCTTTCAGCATCCAATACCACCGTTTTGTAAGCTCAATCTAGGGCATGAGCCAAAAAATAAAGCAAATCTGAAGCTCAAGTGGACCACACCATAGGAAATAACGGGGATAATGGCACCCATTGTGTAAACCTTCCTAGGGTATTCTGTAATGTTTATCTGCCATCCAACCCATTGATAAGGTGACAAACATGTCCCCCAATCAAAGTTGTCCACACCATGGACCCCTTGCAGATCTTTTATAACCAAAAGATGAAACTAACACTCTTGTTGATGGCCACAAAAGGTCCAAATTCAACAGATATCATCCATTAATAGGAGGTTTTGAATTGTCCAATCTGATTCTCAGATGGGCTGATAATTGGGACAATCTGAATTCATTCAAATGTCATGCACCTTGCATTGTTTGTCCTTCATGAAGAAGGCGTTTTTGGTTGTGGACTTCTGATATTCTCTTATTTTTAGTACTTTCCATATGTAATTGATCCGTTAGTATTCTCATGCTTTCTTTCTCCATGCCATAACACCATATTAATTATCTGTTAATCATGTAATATAGACTCTTGCATTAACGGCTCTTTACATTATGAATGTCGGGCCCACACCTGATCTAAGGAAATTGCTGTCTGTGAAAGTTCATGTACAGTCTCTGTATGTGATCCTTTCTCCTCGGACGAGTTATATGATACTCTGGCTACAGAAGATGCTTGATACACAGGCACTCAAAATTGCACACGTGTCATACATTAACTAAAGTCAAACCAACTAAATTATGAAATCTGGTCGTTGAGATTGGTTAAACAATCCTAACTTCCAATCCATACGCGCTTGTTTTTTAAAATAAGATCATAGGATGTTTCTCAATTTTAACCATCCAATATATGTCCAAAATTCTAGTTCTTAATTAATAACTAAGAAATTTCCAACTGCTTGCATATCACCCATCCTACTCTACCAGAGTATCGAAGTTTTTCTGGCTGGAATGTTTCACTGCTTGTGGACTTAAAACCCTTGCATGTGCAATCATGCAAGACGTGTCAGTGTTTTTGTCTAGAGCCTCTGTTGTCAGAATGATGCAGTAGTCACACTATTCTTCACTTGTAATCTTTACATATAAAGGATTACGATATCTAAATAAAAATAATATTATTATCCAAAGATTTTGCAGTCGAGTTGGGGAGTCTTAATTTTCAATGCCGCCATGGATTTGGCCCCATATCTGCATCCAAGGCATAGACAATGTCTGTGTCCATGCTAAATAAATTTTCTTCGGAGAAGCCATTTCCAAATTATTCAAGTATTTCCCACATGCGAGTAGAATAAAGTCAAGAAACCATGTTGTCCTTGAGTGTTGTTCCCTATGCTCCTAAAGATGTTGCTATGTTGTGTATTTCTTTTCTTGTTTTTCGTGAAAGTGGCAAAATCTGTGCAACGAAGGAGGTTTCACTCTTCTCTTATGATACCAAGTCTAAAGAAAGTGCAAAGCAATTGATGCATGTAAGTTACTTTTCTAACTGAATTATTTGGAACTTGTCATCCAAAGCTTACAGTTCAAGTTGTGTGATATTCTCACCTTCTTATTACTTATCAAAATTTTTTATTCTTTATTCTTTTCATTTTTTTGATAAGTTTTATTATTCTACTCTGCTTGTTCTGACAGGAAATAACTCTCTTCAGTTTCTTGGAAATAGATGAACAATTCATAGTTTTTCAAGAGAGGAGAAATAGTTAACATGCAACAGGCAAAAATCACAGCGATCAGATTGGTCGTGACTGTTGCTCACTTGATGAGTGCGTTAACCTGATTTCTGTTATATGGCATATTCATGGTGCACATTGCAAAATCACATTGCAATGAAGTTATTACCATATTTTACAAATTATAATTTGGGCAGATTAACATGAACTTTTAGGCCCTATTTTGATGTCTCAGTTTGGAGACAATAATACATTATTGGAAGATGATTTTTGGATGGTTAACTATGATCTTTAGTCATTATGTATGCCTAATGTATTATTTTCTTAATCTCTAAAAACTTAATTAGACTTATAAGCTTAAGTCAGTCCATAGGTTATCTCATTTCTGTGTCCTCGTCTCTCTCACCCTCTCCGCTGTAGACCCCACATCATCACTACAACAATGGGACTTTTAGCGGTGCTCACAAGCGCCGCTAAAAGTCCCTAGAAGCGTCGAGGATTCTATTAGCAGGGCTAGTCAAGCGCCGATAAATCGGTATGTCACTAAAAGTATTAGCGACGCTAGGTTAATCGCCAATTGTAGGTTTTTCCAATGCGAATAAGCCCTGGTAAAAATCACTTAGAGCACCTATAAAAGTGTTTTGTAGGCACTTTTTCTCACAAAAAAGTGCCGTAAGATTTCTACGCAAGCACCGCTAAAAGCCTTTGTATGGATTTGAGAGGCCCTAGCATGCTAGTAATTATTATTATTATTATATATTCAATCAAAACCCATATTTTTTAAATATTTGAAACATAAAAATGATGCAATATAAATGAAACTGAATATTAAACAAATTTTATATTACTACACAATAAATTTTTTTTATTATAATTCATGCAGCACAATTACAGGTTTAACCATCTCTCAAAAAACTAAAAAGAAAAAACAAACAAATAAAAAAAAGATGGGGCTTAACAGAGCATTCCATTGTGCGAAAATTTTCTATTATGACACTTTTTGAGGTTTAATGAAATCATCAATTTACAAAAATAAATAAATAAACAAATAAATAAATAATAATGCCGTCATAACTTATATCCACGGTACCTTGCCAGCATTAAAAGAAAGATACTAAAAAGACACTAATCCCAGAAATCCATATCTGGTATACCAAAAGCTTTCATGAACAAAACTTTTTTTTAAAAAAAATTAATAAATAAATTCTGTTTTTGAGGGCCTGATTTCTTACCCAAGAACATGGCAGTCTCCATCATAAACAGCTTGGGACATCAAACCCATCAATCCCACACTCCCTCGCCCATAAACCAAATCTATCATTCTCTTCACCTGAAACACCACACTCAAAGAAACAATTTTTTTTATATATAAAAAAAAAACCATAAAATCTCATTAAAAAAATACAACAAAAACATACCAGATCAATCATCTCTCTTTTACACAATTCAAACAATAAAAAGAAAAAAAGCTTCAAAAATCAAAACATGAGAACGAAATGCATGCCTCACCAAGTGAAGCCCTCATCTAGGCATACACATCTAGCATTTGCTTGATAATCATCTATGTCATTTTTGATAATTTTGGAAAGGTTTCAAAGGTTGATATGTTATATAGGATATGAAAATTTATTAGCATGGCCTCGTGCTTATTTATTACTCAATTCTCATTTTCACAAAGTCCACTGCAAAACATTATTTATTTTATTATGAAAGAGTGATTAGGACTAATATGATGCAAGGAATTATATTTAATCTATGTATTTTTTTAAACATGATAAGATAATCCTGCCAGCTCAGCCGTTGATTTGAATTAATAACTGAAGTGGACCATCTTTATTATTTATTAATATAATTAAAATATGAAATCTCATTTTCAAGAATCTGAACAACAGTAATTAAAAATGTAGCCCAAAGAAGAACAACTTGCCCAAGTGCCTGATTGCAAGAAAGACGGTCCTTTGCTGGCTGAGACCAGATCCATTGTAAAGCTTTGTCGGTTAAGCTTAACCTGCATAACCTACAAGGTCATGTGAGGGGCCCACTGTGATGTTTTCATGACATCTAATTCTATCATGTTTGGATCCTTATATTTGCTTTGGGATCCAAAAATCGGGCCCATCCAATACTCAGTTGGGCTACACTACCACAAGTCATGCCTAAGATGTCTAAAATCATGTGTTGGCCCACCAGATCCATGGAATGGCTTGATTTTTCTGGGTGACCATTTTTCCTAGTGGAGTGCATGTTCTGAATGGATTTCAGGGCTTTAAAATATTAGTGTGGGCCCCATGCACAATCTGCATGTTTTTTAATGGTGGGTGTCCATCACAAATCTTTCTTATGGTATGGCCCACTTGAATTTTGGATTGTACTGATTTTTGGGTATGGAGGAGAACACGAGGGAGTAGACATGATGAACAGATTGGAAGACATGAATGCGCTATAGTGGGCCACACACATCCTATTGTAGGTCAGGTGGTCTGTGGAGCAGACATGATGAACGGATTGGAAGACATGAATGCATTTATGTTTGGCATGACTCGGACTGAGTCACTTGGTCGAGCTGACCTTTTGAATAAAAAGACATGTTTGGAGGGCTTCAAACCCATGACCGCATGCTAGAAAAGCAGAGAACTTAAGCAACATGCTAAACATTGCTAATCTATTTATAGGTGCATTTTAGATTAGATGTACAAATTAAATATTTTGGGAACACTAATATAGTCCTATTTAACCATTAAATGCCAAGTCGAGTCAACTTAAGACTCATTCTTGTCTTAGAGTTTGCAACAGACCATGGACTTTAGAGTGAGTCGAGTTTTCTGGTTTTTGAAGTATGTTCAAGTGCCACATTTGCACCAGAGAAGTTTCAGTGGGCACATCATATAACTCCAGGAAGCATGTTCATCAATGCATCATTGCAAAAATAAATAAATAATAATAATAATAATAAATAAAAAGAAAAAAAATCAATGGGTCATTGAGAAAAAAAAAAGGAATAGAAAAGAAAAGCTCAGTTATTGCATACCCTGTGTAGGAATGGAAACAAGATCACCTTCAACTTGTTCCTCACATATTGGTCATTCACTTGAAAATAATACTGAGGATCGGAGAAGTATCTACTGATATGTTCACAAGATGACAATAAGGTTGATATGGTTGCACACCTGTGGGAATTCACTGCAGCAAACTATGGACTACTCAAATGTCTTACACTAGTAAATTCAGATTCTGATGTGCCACAAAGCTCATTAAGCTTAATCTTGTCTACTTTAAGCTGCAAAACAAGTAAACACTGAAGCATAAGAAACATTTTAAAAAATCAGGCAGGTTGAAATGGAAAGAGAAGAAGGATTTCAATGATTAGCTACCTTGTGTCTTTTTGCACACAAGTAGAATGTAGTGGCTGTGAAAACAGGCCGACTAAAGTCAGCACTTGCTCGACGAGGTGCTGGCAAAGCAGCAAGAAATTGATCCTTGTAGCTGAAAATCAACATTATTATTCAATTACATATAGAAGAAAGATTACACAAAATTGCATACATCCAAGCAGGCTGACAGGCAAGCATAAGTGATTTATGTTTGTTCACATCTTATATAAGGGTGAACTCACTCACATAGACAATGAGAACACCAAATAATAATAATAATAATAATAAATAAATAAAACAAGGAGATATCCAAGAGGTGAATCATCACACATGTGCCAACATGACACATTTATGTGACATCCTTCATTAGGTTGATCCCACCAAATGGAGTTTTGTAAGCTCACTTGCCTGTAAATCCTATTTCATGCACACAACCTCCTTAGCAGAACCATCTTGGCAAGATTAATACTTACAGACAGACAGACAGACATTAATTCTGCTTTTGACAGATACCTTGACCAAGATACCTTGACACAGCTTCCATTAATATTTCTTTCAAAACAAATTGCTGAAATGTTCAAAGAATTTGGAGAGGATGACCTATTTGATGTGGATAACGAACTTCTAGAGGTTGTTTGCTTTGGGATAATCTTGTAACAAGGCCTACTTGTATGTATTCTGTTAGCAAACAGAGAATATTAATCAATATTAAACAGACTGTAAACAATTCTGACATTGTTAAATTGAAGGACTGGTAAAACACAAACATCAAACACATGAAAAAAGTTGCATCATATGGTAAATGGCTGAAAGACAAGGCAAAATCAGTTACCTTCACAACAAGCAGGGGATAAGTCAAAACAGTCACATAAGATCTTAATAGGCTATGAGCAATACATTTCCATGGTTCTTTCTAAGATCTAGGAACTCAAAGACATCTGCATGCCACGGCTCCAAATACACAGCAAATGCACCTACAAGGAGCATAAAGCAATTAGAGATTACAATGTCAATAGAATTTTGGATCAACCCACTTCTCAACCTGTAAAAATGCTGAAAATTTCAACATAGCATTGCTGCATTAAAGAAATATGGAAGAAAATGATACAACTCACCTTGACGCTCAAGCCTTTCTCCCTCCTCCTTTACCTGGGCTTGGGACCGGCAATGCAAGTAGTTGCATTGGCGGAGTTAACAAAGGGGCTTAAGATCCATTTGGTTTGATAAAAAATTATAACAACAGTTATTTAGTAATATGACAGCTATTTTTTTTTTTTTAAAGGCTGTTACTTGACAGTTGTTTTCTGTCACATAACACCTCAGAGAGTGACTGTTCCTTATACAAAAGCTGTCACAATGGCAATATGACACAATATAAAAGCTTGGCTCATATACACACTTGCATACTTACATGCATATTTGTATACATGCATGGCTGCATGTATAAGGAAATTATGGCCAAAATGCTACTGCTTTAGTAGAAATGAAAGGCTGATTACCTTCAACCACTTTCAAAGATCTAAATGCCCTGGTACTGTTATGCACCCGACACCAATGACATAGTTGATTTTCCTTCAAGCAATAGTTACTGGGTACAATTACTGTAGGGTTGGAAGGTTTATGAAAGAAGGGTTTGAAAAAGAGTGTCATGATGCAAGAAACAGGGTTTTGGAAGGGATTGGAAAGATGCACTTGTTGGTGATATGATGCCTAAGACAGGCCTCTTCCTAAATCATGAAGTCCTCTTTGGAGCAACCATATTCCTCATTACTAGATATAAAGGAACAACATATACAAACAATGCTTAAAGTAATACAATTCTACCAGTAGAGAACTATTGCAGTTCTGAGCCCTTTAGAGCATGGATGACAGATCCAACATTTCCAGTATGATGATGATTCAATACTTCCATAAAAGGCCTCTAGTCTAATTCTTAGATCTTTTGGACATTGTTCTTACTCCTAGGCAACAACTACACTATTAGACAAATCCAAATAGTTGGGAGAAGGCTAGGATGATGATGGGCCAGACTACACCTTCCAATAATTCTCAAAATGGTCTACTTTGCTTTGATTCATTAAATCCTACTCAAATTTTGTGTTTCAATCTAAAAATAGTCCTAGGTCTAGTTTAAAACCTTCCAAGGTTACTTCATGGCTGAAATGAAGAGTGGAAAATGAGAGAGGAGAAAAATAAAAAATAAAATTGGGCATTTATCCACAGCATCCAATCATTTTTTTTTTTTTAAATTGTGAAATATTCTTTATAAAAAAAATAATAATAATAATAAAAACACACACACACACATCGATCACATTAAGCCTTATACCCAAAGTTTCTGTATGTGTTTATTGTATGACCTAAGGCCAACTCAAAATAGTGTATTTTCCAAAGATTATCCACTTGAACTTGATCAGCCTCATAGAAAAAGGATCGTGCCATCAGTGAATTGAAGATGAGCAATCTGAACATTAGCATTTTCCACCAAGAAACTATTGACCAACCCTTGCTCTTTCCACAATTCAACTCAAAGCCTCTACCACCAATGTAAACAAGAAAGGAGATAAAAGATCTCCCCAACACAAGTCCCGTGTCCCCTAAAAAAAATTTAGAGATCTGTTTACTAGCACAAAAAGATATGCAGAACATGTACATTCTCCCATCCACTTACTCCATCTTATCCCAACATCCTCAACATACAGTTTGCCAGAGTTGATGTGGAATAACTAAGTTAACAATTGGGAAACTAAGAAAAAAGGGGATAGGTGGGAGACATCAAAACCAATGCACACACACGATTACCAAGATACCCTCATCATGGATGATGGAACAACACTTAGACATATATAAGCACATTATGCACAAAATTATATAATAATAATAAAACTAAAAACAAATCAACCAGTAATGAAATTGCAGTCATTGTTAACATATTCATCTAAACAAAGCA
Source organism: Magnolia kwangsiensis (assembly GCA_037074715.1). Lineage (NCBI taxonomy): Eukaryota > Viridiplantae > Streptophyta > Magnoliopsida > Magnoliales > Magnoliaceae > Magnolia > Magnolia kwangsiensis. Next base: position 87,717,435 of record CM073573.1, read on the forward strand.
GTCAAAACTGAAAACAGATCAACCAGTAATGACATTGCATTGTAATGTGGAAAATAAAGAGTAGACAGGTGAACCCCCTGAAATAATGTTCTGTTTGTTTCAAGTACTTCTTTCAAGGAACAATATATTACTTTGGCTTTGTGAAAGCAAATCACTGCATCAAAAACCAATTTCACAGGGTGCCATTGTGCATGTATCCAGGTATCTGGTATAATATCGCAAGTATATGCTATGTGTTTCCAATGAAGAAGTTCCATGTATCATAGATCAAGTTGATGTGAGTCAGTTGAAATAAACAAAAGCATCTCTGGATGGGAGAAGTTGACAAATAGAAGAGCATGTCCTGATTAGAAAGACTATTGCAAGATCAATCAACAAGATGGGAGAAGCACCTGCATGACTTGTATGCAACATTCAACTTTCTAGAAAATCAAAACTGATATACTAAAACAAGGAAATCCATTAATTCTCCTAATAAATCAACTAGGCACAAAACATTGACCACAATCTCAAAATTCCTCACATGAAATCCGTTAATTCTCCTAATAAATCAAAATTGATATACTAAAACAAGGATCCAATTGAAGAAGTCAACAAAATTTCCACAGCTGGTAGAGGACTAAATATTTCTAAATTCCAATGTGGCATACGCAAAAACACCACTTTCCAACAATACCCAGATGCCTAATTAGAAATTACTTGAAAAAAAAAGAGAGAGAGCATAAAACGTATTACCTTTGTATTCATTTCCAAAAGAACCAGACATTAAATCAAATTCAGCTACAAATAACATCAACTTCATCAAAAAATGATAACATGCAGATCACTTTGATCACCTAAAATAAGGAAAGAAAGGAATACAAATTAGGCTATCAAACAAAGCATGAATGGCAAAGCTATCAAAATGAATGGTTAAAAGAAAAACAGTAACAACTGGTACAAATTCCAAAGGAATAATTCATCCATATAACTTACTTAGTTCTGCTTCATCCAGAATTAGGTCAGTGATTTGAATGCTCTCCATTGCATACAACAATATATGCCATGGCTATCATACAGCTTGTTATCTTTGTAATTGAAGATTGGATTAGTAAGGTCTCTAAATCACCTTTACTCCTTTAAACATATTGCAGCCAAGAACATACCTTTACCATGCACACTATGGAATGCAAAGAGAATTCTCAATGGATCTCATTCAACTCTAAAAATTGGAAACTAGTCTAGTTGTAATGAAAGGGACCTACTTCAAGCAAAAGCTTTAAACACAATTGCAACAGTTGTCAGGTCAGCAACGCATCGAACCAACAGATGTCACTTCTGATCAATTTTAGCAGGAATTTTCTATCCCAACTGATGATCACACAGACTAAGGCTTTAAGTATTTTCATGAGATTGAGGTATTAATTTGCAAGCCAAACAACTTGATTTCAGGTTGAGTTCATAATATTGTTCGTCTTATCAAAGTTCTCTTTTAGGAAATTTGGTGCAGTTAGGGGGAAAAGGGACCACATGTGGAGATAAGATCCATAGATACATGCATAATCCTCTCACCAGTTCAGTTGTAGATTTTTCAAGGTGAAAATCACATTTGAGAACCTCAATTGAGAAAGTTTCAAGCAGGTATTGCAATTAGCTTCAAGACTTCTGTGAATATGACAGAGAAAAGCAAAGAATAGTAAATCGTGAAGGTCATTACCAACATGATGTGAAAGCAATTGTATTTCATAAACACCTACCCTTTGATTGGTTCCAATCAAGAAGCCTTCTCATATCCACTTTCTCATTATCCTATAAATGTTATCATCAACAAACTATTACTAATTTTCTACTAAAAAGATGAAAAAAAAAGAAAGATTGAGAAAGAAATCATGACCTACTCCTCTCACTACACTAGTGTTGTCTCCCTTGTACTCCACTGTGTATCCACCGACCTGACACAATAACACTTTCCTATCACTATTTTCACTTCACAACACCATACTTTTTAACTAATAAAAAAAAGACCCAACTCAGTTGCGTCTTTGTCCAATTGATTGTGGGAACAATAAGATGGAATCGAGATCCATGTTCCCACATGTATGGGATCATGGGTGTGAGATTAGAATATGCTAGCAGTCCAATCTTTTGCCTTTTCCCGTTCAGTGTGGACCACTATCATGTTCATTTCTTTTATGTCTATCAAATAGCTAGGAATTTCAGCTTAGGTAGTTCTCTAACAACTGTAGGGATCAAAGGAAGTATGGAAGCCCCTTCAAAGTTCGTAAATAGAAAATTCATACCTTGGCAAAGGATGCTATATATCCATTGGTCTAGGACCATATAATTCTTAAATGAACAGAAACCCTTTCACCTTCAATGTCAGTTGGCAGAGCCGAGATTCAAACCAGACTTTCCATTTCCTTAGGTCATCATCATTTTCTGCAGTGATCAGAAAATGATGTCAATCTACAGATAGTTCTTGTATGCATCAAAGAAAGGGTAGGGCTCGAAAAGAGCTCAGGTCTAGGTCTTTCTTTGCAAGCTGACTTGGATAGACCTTGCATCCAAATTCCCTAATTAGCATATGCATTTCAAGAGCTAAGCAAATGGATAACTACAAGAATAAACAGACATTACTTTGAGAATGAAAATGCACTCTAGAAACTACACAATGTCTTGATCAATATCTGAAATTCAATCAGAGATAAACCAAAACTGCAGGAAGTTATTTTTCTTGTACCCACCAACTCAAAGATCAGAGTTGCCAACTAGTCACCTAGTAAAGTTTGAAATTAACATCAAACCATATCAACTCTACTAATTATTGATGAATAAATATTTGTTGAAGGAGAAAGATGAGCATAAGAGCAAAAGAGATTCAAAGAATTTAGAAACATAGTTGGAAAAATAAGATGTTTCACATGTCAAACATTACTTACATTTCATAACATATAAAGCCTCTGTTCTGTTTCCTTCAATCAAACCCGTACGAGTATAGATTCAAAGTATGGTCATAAGAAATTTAGAGGGACCAAGTACAATATCAGGTAAGAACCACCTTTTGAAAGATCTAGAGTGGAGAAGGGCCCACTGTATTAGGACTTCATAAAATATTGAGATATTAATATGCCCATGACCCCAAGGTAGCAAAAGGAAGAAAGCAGAGTCAAGGTAGTTAGACCCTGTGAAGTGACATGAAAAAAACCTCAAGGAAGATGGGCATAATCCAAATGAAAATAACTATAACAAAAAAGGAGAAAAAATAAAAAGATAAAAAGGGAACAACCTTGCAAAATAAACCAAATGATTTAAACATAAAAATATGGATAAGGTGTCCACAAGTAGTTAATGTGAAAGTAATGAACAACTAAAAGGTTTTATCATAGCGATCATAGAATAGTTGACATTTTAGCTATCCACGGTATATCAAGTTACCAACTACCAAGTAGGCAAGTAATCCCACAAAAAAGCAATTGAACAAGTAAAACAAAAGAAAAACAACCGGGCTAGTTAAGAAATCAACAAGAAAAAAAGTAAAAACTAACAAATGGGAAAGAATCAAGACTTGAGACTCAAACAGGAGAGAAATACAACAAAAAAAAAAGTCCTAGTGGCCACTGCCAAATTATGATTTAGAAGAGTTTAAATACATGTTTGCAATGGAAACACAGTGCACATCAAAAGTAAATATATTATGATCAAAACTGAGGCATATATTGCAGATCAAAAATTACACAGCCACTGCTAGATCTCTAACACGCGTGGCAGAAGCATCAGATAATAGATTTTTCTTTTAGATAATTTGGCAACGCACATGACCTCAATGTGAGAAAGAAAAATAGCAAGGAGCCACCTTGGGCGAGGGCGACTACCACTCCATTGTCAATTTTGGTCACCCTTCCCATGGAAGGGAGATCATAGTGAGCATAGGTCCTGTTTTCAGGGTTTCGATTCCACCTAAATCAGTAGGAACTTGGTACCCCAAAGAAGTAAATAAATAAAAATTTAAAATAAAACTAAGAAAGAACCATCTCAATGTCATAATGGGGTTGATTTAGAAGTTAGACAAATCAAGGAGACAGTAACAATCCTTAGCTAATTGACTCCCTTCCCGATTCTTCATCTTGGGCTCCATTGTGTAATGGAAAAAACTCCTAATGTGATTTGGGATGAATGGTCTAGAGACTTGAAACTTGTTATCTTAGGAGGCCAGTTTACAATCATTAAGGTGGCTCTGGTTATATCTCAATCCATAGGATGTCCATTTTCAAATGTCTTAGAATGTAACTGATAGGCTTGAATCTCACCAGAAAAAAATTTCAGTCGAATGATCAGGATCACTGACATAAATATTAATTAGTTGTGTTGTGTGCAAATCAAGCAGATGAAGATTGCCCTTCTCAGAAAGTGGTGACTTTGAACTGATGGCTTACCATGTAGGATACATAGTACAACAGAGTAAACCCTAATTTGTAACAACAACAACATTGAAATTTTCAGCAAGTAGTACACAAGGGAAAAGGAAAAGCAAAAGATTCTAGAAATTACCTAGTTGGGTTATGCGATGGGGCCCAAAGGATACATATTACAATGAGTAATAAGTATGCAAGGATGTTCCAAAAAGCTAGGATGATCCAAGCTCTTTCCTATAGCTCGCTTAAGGGATCTGATGCATTGAAGTACAGCTCATTTTCACAAGTACAAGAAGCTAGGATCATTAACACTCATGAATATTAAAAATAATAACAAAACAGAATCTAAAACCCCAGATTTGCATCGAAAATCTATTGTAGCTTGAGAGAAAAATCCAAATCCGTTTTAGAAGGATCGAAAGAGAAAAACCTAGGTCTGGTTTGTAAAAGACAAATGCACAAAGAGAGAGAGAGAGAGAGAGAGAGAGAGAGAGAGAGAGAGAGAGAGAGAGAGAGAAACCCTATAGGAGTAGAGATGGATTGAGAATGGGGAAACAAAGAGAGATGGTCGATTGAGAGAGGGAAAAGGGGAAATAGAGAGAGAGTCGATTGAGAAAGGGGAAATAGGTGCAGATGGTGATGGCTGTCGCTGTATCTAAAGGGAGAGGGAGGGAGGGAGAGAGAGAGAGAGAGATCGTCGGGGGCGGTGAGAGAGAGAGAGAGTCAAGAGAGGGGAGCAAAAGATGCTCTGGGCTTTTCGTACGGTATTTATACCCGATCGAAAACCGACGCCCCATTTTAATTAGCGCTACTGATTAGCTAAATACATCGTCGACTAATCCTCCTTTTGTTGCAGTTCATGTATAGTCCAAATCAATAGTTGGACCTCTATTATACTAAATATGCACCATTTGTGCTGAATCCTGATATCCATGATTAGATGGATAGGATAATCAACTCCAACGAACAGTCCAGATACCCATATCACTACAAGAAAACTGACCTTTACCCGCTGTTAAAACCACTGGTAAAGACCATGAAAATCACCGGCAAAGCCTTTGCTTGTGGTTAACTAACAGTCGGTAAAGCCTCAATCGGTAAAGGCTTTACTGACAGCCAGGACCTTTACTGACAGTTGTGCTGGACGCTGCTAAATCGTCGGCTTTTGCTACACAACCTGCAAAGTGGTCAAAACCTATGGATAAAATCTATAGCTAATAATGACTAGCCCCACATTGTGATCGTAAACATAGAGCAAATCTTTCTCATTAAAAGAAAAGTGAAATTGAAGACAAAAATCTGGTAGAAATGTACAAGAAACACAGATTGCAAGACAAAAAATAATGGATTCACTTACCAAAGGAGTAAATCCATTAAATGGATTTTTCCCTGCTTTTGAAAAGAGCTACTTGACATCAATAAGTAGATATGTGAAGAGTATTAACAATCTTGCTGACAGGTATAAAGCAATGTAGGTTTCCAAAAACCCATCAAAATCTGTTTGGTCTTCTACCAGAAATTTGTGGTCAGCAAGGCTTCTAAAGATAATTTTCAAAATAATCAAAATAATAACAAAAATAAATGTTTGAGTGAGGAAAATGAAAGGTTAAAATTTGAAATTGATGTTAAACTTTTGTTGCTTGGACTTGGAAATCAACAAAGACCATTTAATATTTCTAGGATATAATAGTTGAGTTGTAAAAATATACCGAGAATGTATGGAATACAAGGTTCTAAAAGGTGATTATACGAGTGAAGCACTCAGCTGCTACAATGGAATGGAAACAAACCTCTTATTTGGGAGATTCTTCAAGGGAAGCACTCAGCCTAACCATTCAGTTCTAACCTACAAAACAAATCTTAGCCATTAGCCACTGTTCCAGGTTTTTTTTTTTTTTTTTTTAAAGATAAGAACTAAGTAGTAAAAATAACCATTGTAGTAGAAAAATCTAGCTAATATCATCCCAAATCCTAGGCTTTTCCATCTCAGCTATCACTCACTCTCTCTCTCTCTCTCTCTCTCTCTCTCTCTCTCTCTCTCTCTCTCTCTCTCTCACACACACACACACACACCCATCTCAAAGCATTTTAGAAAGCCAAACAGAACATGTGAATGAAAAACAAACCTAACAAAACCTCGGGGAACAAAACCTTGTTCAACGAAACCTCCTTGCTTACCTTTCAAACTCGACCAGGGTAAGGATGTCGCCTTCCCTGACAGGACCCTTCACATTCCTCATGATGAGTCATTTCTGTTCATCCAGGAACTTGACCCTGACCTGAGTCACTTGTCCTCTTGAACATGTGTGGCCCATCACCTTCACCACCACTGCAAGCTTTACTTAAGAATCCATTCTGCAAGCTGCGCAGGTTAGAGAGATGGAGAGAAGAATGCGAGCGAAGCTGCTACTTTGCTTTTGAGTTCTTTCAGGTTATTTCGTAGATACATATGCTCCAAATATCAATCTTATGGTAAAAGATGATTACAAACTTGTAAAAAAAAAGTTCCACATGAATTTATATCTGAAAGAAAGAAAGAAAGAAAGACGACTTTTAGGTATCATGAAACACAATGGAACCACATGTTCCTACTTCCAGCATCATGAAAACTTCCACATGATTTCATTAAGAAAATTTTAGATTTAACCAAGACTTGAAAAAAAGGGAAAAAAAATTAATCAATTTATTCACAATTCAGTCGAGACTTGTTTAAGATTCAGTCCACTTGACTAGTCAAAACTCATAAAACTTGAAAAAAGAAAACTCGATGAAACTAGACAAACCTTGAATCTGCTCGCAATGTCTCAAAAACAAGAAAACCCAAATAGGAAATAGAGATTAAAACATTACAAAGAACAACAACCTCACTTAGAACCATAGATTTTCTATCAACTATTTCATGTTTTATTTCTTCATTATCCAAACATCTCTTCCACTCCATGAAAAATTCTAGTATCACCCAAATAAAGAACACTAAGTGAACTGCTATACTGGCTACTAGTAGTATCAAATCCATAAAAGCTTATGAGCATGCAAGAACCCAGTTTGAAGCAAGAGATGACTGCACCAATATAATCAAGAGGGAAATCAATACAGTACAAACGTTCCATAATTTCAGGAAAAGTAGGATGATCATATAGTACAATATCAATACAAGTTCTTCAGATATGAAAGATGCACATGGCATTTTGAAGAAATTCCAGAAAGATTAATGATTTAAGATGCTCAAACACCTTACGAAGCATGGAGAAAAGGTTGTGCACTACTTTTCATGCTCTTGATGCAAAAGTTGATCGTGTTGTCAAAGTAAGCTGTTCAAAAAGAATAAATTTCAATGCTGAAGAAAGCAATACTAATGCTGAGGAAATCACAATCTAGTTATGTAACATCCCGAAAATCGGGGGGTCGAGCAAAAACCCAACTCCCGAGTTCCAAAATGTTATTTATGCAACATGGATATGTATGATTGAATGTTGTCTGTGATAATGTATTAAACATGAGTGAGATTAAGCCAGAACAGCATATCATACTCCAGAGACAGTGAAATTTGCAAGCGGAAGACTGTAATAGTATGTATAACGTACATAAACTGTTGTATGTCTCCAGAGTGTGAATATATTACCAGGTTATACACATACATGTATACTTCAAAAGTAAACAAAAAAGAATATACATGAGGGCGCTAAAAATTCAAAATGACAAATGTTAAGGTATCTAATCAACCTCCCTGCAATCCCGTCAATCAGAACACGCATAAAGGAGGAATCCTCCTTCTCATCATCAAGTCCAGCTCCGCCTCACAGGCCGCGCCATCATCTGCAATCACAAAAGGGACTGGTGGGTGTCCGGAAACACCATCCCGTAACGTGGGAGTGAGTGATCAACTCAGTGGGATAAGAGAGCAGGGATTAGCATGTTCACAATTCAATCACGCGATAATAGTAAAGCAGTAAATCAGACAATCCTAATACTGTTGTTAATGCAAGATGACATGACGTGATGTATGCCCTCACCGACGATCACCCTCATGCGGCAACATCTTACGACCGCGGCATGCCGCACTCCCTCAAGTGCTCCACATCTTCCAGGCACATGCAATGTCATGGTGATATGATTACCTAATTATTATTAGTCCATTCAAACAGCAGGATTGGAAAACTAAGGTACTTCCCTTGTATCAATCCCAACACAGATCCTGTCTAGGGTCGTCACTCCTAGTAATCTCATACGATGTATATTTCGTAGGTCACTACAAGGGCTGCCAGGGCTGTTGCTCGCACTCGTTGCACCGCTCCCCCATCACCTTATCAATACAGGCCTACCGTACTCTACTGCAACGGAAGGGTCGTCGCCTCCTGTGGACTCAGAATACGCTCGCGGTCACTACAAAGGGCTCGTCGCCTGATCAGTGTAGGCCGACAGCTAGAATATAGTGTCCCATACCACCATAATCTGCTCACGAGTCTAGGTGCTCACTGGTCACTACGGGGAGGTTTGTGGCCCCAGCGTAGGCCGACAGCTCGACCACGGTGTCCCATACCACCATGCCCGGCTCATGAGTCTTCGTGGATCAAGGTACCACGGTTAATAGGGTTTACAATGGTAAGTTCAGTACCCTAGGTTCAAGCAGTTATGATACATACAAGGTGAACAAACATCGGACAGTCGGGTTACTTGACGGGCTCGACTAGCGCGATCGCATCTCAAGTTGAACGACATGAAGTGCGTAAAACACTTCGCGTGGCCTAACCACTGCCGCCAACTCTCAACACGAATCACGTTCATCGACGCGTCGTTCGTGGCTATGACCAGTCAGCCACGAATTCGCTCGGTTACCGACTGCCTGGACTAAGTCTAGTCCCACACATCTATGGAATCACATTAACAACATATGCAAAAGTATTAGAATTGAAACAGGATCATGTGAGCATGTTAACACATGTTATAACATTCAACTTAAGCAAATCTTCACCCACATACATTCCATGCATGTAATGCAATCATGCATAAGGTCAACATGTAGGAAATCATTTAGATCAGCATATTAATCAAGAAATCAATCTCAAACTACTACATAACATTATTTAATTCAATACATACTAATACAAGCATTTATACAAACACATACACTACACACTTAAGTCCACATATAGTATGTCGACCCAAAGTGCGCAACTTGGCGAATCTCTTCGCCAAACTGATTATGCAAGCATTCCTAACTCCCTAATGCGGCGACAAACCATGTCAATCACGTCAGCAAAATATGCACGTAGACCGTACTTCCTACAAATGACTAAAATGCCCTAAATCTCATATTCTTCGTTAATTTACGAAACAGGAAACGGAGAGCATGTTGTACATGTCAAACGGCGATGCCGTCGATAATCTACTATTAAACGACATTGAAAGCGTTGTAAACCGTCAATCAAAGCGTCTAAAATCCTCACCTCGTCTCTTATGGATGTTGAAATTTGAACGGAGCGTATACGCTTCGTCTACGGTGACTAGGCAACCTAATACACAAGATCTATTAGCTATTTCTCTATGGAACCAAGGAATCAGCAAATCAGCAACTTTCTAGGATTTTTCTTACCTGAAAACGCGGAGAAATCACCGGCAACGTGATCGGAGTGCGTTGCCTAAGCACGTGCAGCAGCAGTAGGAAAAGCTCTCCCACCTTCTCTCACAAACTCTCACTTTCTCTCTCACTCTTGCTAGGGTTTCTAGCAAATTCGGATGGGTGAGAGAAGTGAGGGTTTCAATCCCTTTTATAAGCTTGAAAACGCCAAAAATAGGCTCCGGGACGAAGTTTACTTAATGCCTATCCATTTCGGGGCTGTTTCGGTCCAAAAACTGCTTTCTGGTGGTCCCCTGGTCGATTGCGATCAGACTTAAACTCATGGGTACCAGATGTACCTCGTATTAAGTTTTCAGTCTGGCAGGGTTCGCAGATCGCACGTGGAGGACCAGTTTCAGTTCAGCGGTCACCGCATGTAGATCAGGCCTGCAAATCTCATGATATGAAATAGAAATTTTTTCTGATCCGAGGGTGTAATCTGGATGAATTCTGACGGTCAGAACGCTCAATACTGACGCGTCAAGTCGTGTGCCAGATTTGAATTTGAAATTCCAAATCCGTCCCTATTCGCGGTCGCTTCAGTCCGGGTTCAACGAAATAGTCTGTGATTATCGGTTTGACTTGATTTTCGAGATGATTGTCAAGTCCAGCTGGGCGGTTCTAACGGTCTAAGATAGGAGGTATCGGACCTTCGACGCGCGGTCTAAATCCAATATAAAAATTCAATGTGGTCCAGAGGACAAACCCGCTTAGAGTTTGATCCGAGGTTATAGAGTATTCTAGAGTCATTGGTTCTACTCGATTTGGGTCTTGTAGAACGTATTTAAAGTGATCAGGGACTGTTTCCCAGCCACTCCAACGTTGCGCTAGCTAACTTATGCTTAGTTTCTAAAGAAATTTATCCTAAGTGGTTTCTTTGGCTATGGAATTGGGTTCTGAACGATTTTTCAGGTGTTTTAATTGACCCACTGCCTAAGGACGTCAAATCCCAGGTTAGCCAAAATCCGGGGTGTTACAATCTACCCCCCTTAAAACACAATGTCGTCCCCGACATTGGCGAAGGGCAAGGAGTACTTTCTCTAAGGAAGGTTCAAATCCTATTTAATAACCTAACCGTACATATAACCTAAATCAAATGTTTCGATCCTGGGCCAGTGGGAAAGAGGCCAACCACTCTTCCGCTGCTCCACACTGATCGAACGGCAGTGTTGACTAATCCTAACTGGATTGGACTTAATACGTTCTACCCCCCTTAAAACTTAGTTCTACTTAAAGTCTAAGAATCGTTGCATCGATCCGTATATCGGAACGGGGCGTAACTTAGGGGCTATCCTTAACCTTTCTCTACATGGTTTTAAGTCCTTGCCATTTCCCAAAGACAATGTGATCCTGTTTAGTTGTAGATGGTTGGGCCATCACAGAAGAAAGGTTGTGTAGTGGGTCTAAGCCGGATACGTTGAACCTTCTGTCTAATCAGGACAGAAAATGTGTTGTATCAGTTCTTAATCCAAGTCGATGCCGATCCTCTGCTTGATCAGAGCATTGGATTCATTGGTAACCACTAGGAGTAAGAAATCGACTCAAACCGCGAATACATCGCTTACATGTAGTTCCTTTACTCTGCGTTCCCGAATGCAATAAGTCCTTGGGAAAGGCAATTCTAAGGGGCGTGCTAGTTCATTCTAAGTTCAATCTGAGGGAGTTATAAATGTTCCCTGAGAGTGTATGGTTCCTTCCTATGGGCAACAACAGGAGTCTATAAGTCATAAGGGGATCTATCCAAGGAAGGGAGTCTCATTCCAATCAAAACTAATCTATCATTCCTTAACGTATACAGGCTTTACCCTACTCTAGGTAACTAGTAGGCTAGTCTGTAACTCAGTAGCTATAATCTAAAGCTTAAGATTATACGGTAAATGGCTTTCCATACCATTTCTACTACAGAGAGTTGTTCTATCGCTTAGGGTCAAGATTGTCTAAATGGAATTGGATTTCTTATGTCGTCAGACTCTTCAAATCTAGGAGTGCTAACTCTAGGACCAAAACGCCAAGGGCCTATGTGGCCAGTAGCATTCAGTTGTATTAAATAGAACCGCGTTCTTAGTCCCATAGTGGGATCGGAAGTGGCATGCTTGGTAGGAGGGTGGGGTGGGATAAAAACTAATTTGTAGGCTGAATCCCGGGAGTTACAATACTCCCGATCCAGGGACAATACCTTACAGTGAAATGAGACGGCATGCACTCCATTCCACAAATTTTGGCTACATTAAGCCCAAACCACAACACAAACATTCACATAACAAGTCGAAAAGCATCATGCATTTCATTAAACCAAAATTGTCATAATACAAGGGATATCTCCCTATAAGTATCATGATAAAAAGTACATGGGAGCTATGTCAGTCAGCTACTACAGCAACATAGGTAAACTACCAGCCTTATCAGGCTTACAAAACACAACTTAAAATAGGAAATGACTAACTACTAATAATAACATCAAAGATCGCATCGCTAGTCGGAGTCTGGTGATGGAGGAGGAGCACCCTTATCCTGTAAGCAACACAGGATTGCCTTCAAGGTGCGAGTCACCTTGCCAAACTTCTTCTTTGTAATGACCTTGGCATCAGCGACTTCTGCTCGAAGTTCTTGGACTTCCCTACGCAAAGCGGTCTGACTCTCCTCCATCCGAGCAATGCGGTCGTCGATAGTAGTCTGCGCAGAAGGAGGAGGGCTCTCATCAGTATCCTGAGCCTCCTCTTCTGTTTCTTCCTGAACCTCTTCCTGAACCTCTGCTCTAGGTTCTTCTTCGCTTTGATCTTCCTCTTCATCAAAGTCATCCCCACTATCCCTTTCAAGTTGATTTTCACGGTATTGCGACCCAATCTTCATCTTGACCATTGTCGACTCATCGATGGTGTGAATCGATACCGGTAATTCGGCCCAAGTCTATAGGCAAACTCAAGTGCAATCTTGCAAATGAGTCGGCCAAAGGGAAGCGATTCGGATGTTCTCCTCGACCTGGCTATGAGAACTATCTGCCGTAAGATGAAAGTGGCCATACATACGTTCTCTCCCTGGACCACCAGAAATAAGAAATCTACCATAAGACGTGTGCATTCAATACGGTTCGTCGACCTGGGATAGACATTGAACGTGCAGATATGATGCAGCAGGCGCAAATCCTCAGACATGTACGTCGCCTTGAGGCTATTATTAGGCTGCCATGGAACCAACTTACCGCACAGAAACCTGGTGCGGCGATCTCGTTCGCGTCTAGTCCTCAAATTCTTCTCACTTGGATGCACATCACCTAGAGGCACGTTGAGAAGTCGCGCAATCAACCGGACGTCGATCGTAGCCATCCGATCTCTACCAAAAGGAATTTTGAACTGCAAAGGCTCCAAGGTAGGATTCTGGATGTTAGCATAGAAGGCACGAACGGTGCTCACATTAGCACGAGTGCGAGCTTCAAAGATTGGTCCCCAGTGCGCAGCTTCAATGCGTTCGAACAACAGATACTCGCCGAACAATCGCCCATCTACGTCCGCCTCAAATAACACTCTACAATCAGTGTATTCACCATGAGGCATCTCTGATAGAATGGTTCGTCCAAGGTGTGCATGGGGATCCAAATCCCGCTTTGTACGGCACTCCAGGACTGCAGCTGGACCTGCGGCGGTGCTTGAACTTGCGGCACCACCCCGCGGTCTTCTTGATCGAGCAGGGCGGCTCGGCCCAGCCTCGTCTGTCGTGGTTTTCCTCTTACCCATCAAAGATATGATGGATGAGAGTGACAAAAGGCCCAAAATGGCTTCCACGAAAGCCATGGAAAATGCCGAAAATGTGGAGAAATGGCTGCCCAATCTGACAAAAGGAAATCTAGGCGTCGTAGAGGGATGCTTCAAGCTTCCCAAGGCTGTAGTTTCAAAGAGAAATACAACCAAAAAGATGGGATGGAGCTCCTCACGATTTCAGCTATATTTGGGGGATTTTGGAGCTCCAAATGGTGATATCTTCAAGGAAAGAGGCTGCCAACACCCAATAAATGATGGGTGGTGGTCGGTTTTGGCCAAGGAAGGTTTTAGGAGTGGTTTGGGACGCCGGGGTTTGGAATGGGTTGCTGAAAATCAATTCTAGGGCTATGTAGAGGGCTGTTTGTGAAGGAGAGGTGGGATTTGGGGGTTTTCGTGAGGTGGGAGGTACCTAGGGATGATGTGGACCTCATTTAAGGGGGTGCGCCTGAAGGACGGCACCAACAGACACCGCCGGCCGGCAATGGCATCGCCGGCCAACTTTCAAGTTGGCCAGTGAGACCCCACGGGTCTGGTCCCCCATGGTCCCAGGGTCCCAAAAAGTTAGGTCTCACCCCTTAGTTCGCAATAATTTGGTCTGTATGAGCCCAAACATGTATTCGGGGCTTTCTGGGTCCACATCGCAATCTCGAATACCAAACCATATGATGCAGCATATGAATTTGGGGTAGAAGGAGCCATTACACCTATCTAGCTCCTTAGTTGCTAAAGAAAGTGAAATTAGAATGACCTTATGGACATTTTTCATGAAATTTTACTATTCACTGTAAAATTTGATGAATGTACTAATTTGTGTTATTTTCATATTAGGTTTGATGCCTAATATGAAATGGATAAGAAAGAAATAAAGATTGAAGTGTTTAGAGGAGGAATTTTGAGAATTTTTGGCGAAACGGGATTTTTTAAGCCCTGGCGATTGATTACAGGAGTCGTGGTCATCCCACGGCCCAAGGATTCACTTTTGCGGTTTAAAACCGCTCATAGGACGTCTCCACCAGACTTTCTACAGTTTAGAAGTGATTCGGGTTGCCTTACGCGACCCGAGATGCGTTACAGACTCGATCTTGCGATCGATCCTAATAGACTTCGCCTATCGGCGAATCTGCGATCCTAGAAGTGTTTCTAGACCCTTCTCGCACCCACCTAAGTCAAAGGAAGTGACAGCGTACGTCGCGTGACCATAACCCAGGCCCGGTTTAATCCAAATCATGCTCTGATACCATCTGTAACATCCCGAAAATCGGGGGGTCGAGCAAAAACCCAACTCCCGAGTTCCAAAATGTTATTTATGCAACATGGATATGTATGATTGAATGTTGTCTGTGATAATGTATTAAACATGAGTGAGATTAAGCCAGAACAACATATCATACTCCAGAGACAGTGAAATTTGCAAGCGGAAGACTGTAATAGTATGTATAACGTACATAAACTGTTGTATGTCTCCAGAGTGTGAATATATTACCAGGTTATACACATACATGTATACTTCAAAAGTAAACAAAAAAGAATATACATGAGGGCGCTAAAAATTCAAAATGACAAATGTTAAGGTATCTAATCAACCTCCCTGCAATCCCGTCAATCAGAACACGCATAAAGGAGGAATCCTCCTCATCATCAAGTCCAGCTCCGCCTCACAGGCCGCGCCATCATCTGCAATCACAAAAGGGACTAGTGGGTGTCCGGAAACACCATCCCGTAACGTGGGAGTGAGTGATCAACTCAGTGGGATAAGAGAGCAGGGATTAGCATGTTCACAATTCAATCACGCGATAATAGTAAAGCAGTAAATCAGACAATCCTAATACTGTTGTTAATGCAAGATGACATGACGTGATGTATGCCCTCACCGACGATCACCCTCATGCGGCAACATCTTACGACCGCGGCATGCCGCACTCCCTCAAGTGCTCCACATCTTCCAGGCACATGCAATGTCATGGTGATATGATTACCTAATTATTATTAGTCCATTCAAACAGCAGGATTGGAAAACTAAGGTACTTCCCTTGTATCAATCCCAACACAGATCCTGTCTAGGGTCGTCACTCCTAGTAATCTCATACGATGTATATTTCGTAGGTCACTACAAGGGCTGCCAGGGCTGTTGCTCGCACTCGTTGCACCGCTCCCCCATCACCTTATCAATACAGGCCTACCGTACTCTACTGCAACGGAAGGGTCGTCGCCTCCTGTGGACTCAGAATACGCTCGCGGTCACTACAAAGGGCTCGTCGCCTGATCAGTGTAGGCCGACAGCTAGAATATAGTGTCCCATACCACCATAATCTGCTCACGAGTCTAGGTGCTCACTGGTCACTACGGGGAGGTTTGTGGCCCCAGCGTAGGCCGACAGCTCGACCACGGTGTCCCATACCACCATGCCCGGCTCATGAGTCTTCGTGGATCAAGGTACCACGGTTAATAGGGTTTACAATGGTAAGTTCAGTACCCTAGGTTCAAGCAGTTATGATACATACAAGGTGAACAAACATCGGACAGTCGGGTTACTTGACGGGCTCGACTAGCGCGATCGCATCTCAAGTTGAACGACATGAAGTGCGTAAAACACTTCGCGTGGCCTAACCACTGCCGCCAACTCTCAACACGAATCACGTTCATCGACGCGTCGTTCGTGGCTATGACCAGTCAGCCACGAATTCGCTCGGTTACCGACTGCCTGGACTAAGTCTAGTCCCACACATCTATGGAATCACATTAACAACATATGCAAAAGTATTAGAATTGAAACAGGATCATGTGAGCATGTTAACACATGTTATAACATTCAACTTAAGCAAATCTTCACCCACATACATTCCATGCATGTAATGCAATCATGCATAAGGTCAACATGTAGGAAATCATTTAGATCAGCATATTAATCAAGAAATCAATCTCAAACTACTACATAACATTATTTAATTCAATACATACTAATACAAGCATTTATACAAACACATACACTACACACTTAAGTCCACATATAGTATGTCGACCCAAAGTGCGCAACTTGGCGAATCTCTTCGCCAAACTGATTATGCAAGCATTCCTAACTCCCTAATGCGGCGACAAACCATGTCAATCACGTCAGCAAAATATGCACGTAGACCGTACTTCCTACAAATGACTAAAATGCCCTAAATCTCATATTCTTCGTTAATTTACGAAACAGGAAACGGAGAGCATGTTGTACATGTCAAACGGCGATGCCGTCGATAATCTACTATTAAACGACATTGAAAGCGTTGTAAACCGTCAATCAAAGCGTCTAAAATCCTCACCTCGTCTCTTATGGATGTTGAAATTTGAACGGAGCGTATACACTTCGTCTACGGTGACTAGGCAACCTAATACACAAGATCTATTAGCTATTTCTCTATGGAACCAAGGAATCAGCAAATCAGCAACTTTTTAGGATTTTTCTTACCTGAAAACGCGGAGAAATCACCGGCAACGTGATCGGAGTGCGTTGCCTAAGCACGTGCAGCAGCAGTAGGAAAAGCTCTCCCACCTTCTCTCACAAACTCTCACTTTCTCTCTCACTCTTGCTAGGGTTTCTAGCAAATTCGGATGGGTGAGAGAAGTGAGGGTTTCAATCCCTTTTATAAGCTTGAAAACGCCAAAAATAGGCTCCGGGACGAAGTTTACTTAATGCCTATCCATTTCGGGGCTGTTTCGGTCCAAAAACTGCTTTCTGGTGGTCCCCTGGTCGATTGCGATCAGACTTAAACTCATGGGTACCAGATGTACCTCGTATTAAGTTTTCAGTCTGGCAGGGTTCGCAGATCGCACGTGGAGGACCAGTTTCAGTTCAGCGGTCACCGCATGTAGATCAGGCCTGCAAATCTCATGATATGAAATAGAAATTTTTTCTGATCCGAGGGTGTAATCTGGATGAATTCTGACGGTCAGAACGCTCAATACTGACGCGTCAAGTCGTGTGCCAGATTTGAATTTGAAATTCCAAATCCGTCCCTATTCGCGGTCGCTTCAGTCCGGGTTCAACGAAATAGTCTGTGATTATCGGTTTGACTTGATTTTCGAGATGATTGTCAAGTCCAGCTGGGCGGTTCTAACGGTCTAAGATAGGAGGTATCGGACCTTCGACGCGCGGTCTAAATCCAATATAAAAATTCAATGTGGTCCAGAGGACAAACCCGCTTAGAGTTTGATCCGAGGTTATAGAGTATTCTAGAGTCATTGGTTCTACTCGATTTGGGTCTTGTAGAACGTATTTAAAGTGATCAGGGACTGTTTCCCAGCCACTCCAACGTTGCGCTAGCTAACTTATGCTTAGTTTCTAAAGAAATTTATCCTAAGTGGTTTCTTTGGCTATGGAATTGGGTTCTGAACGATTTTTCAGGTGTTTTAATTGACCCACTGCCTAAGGACGTCAAATCCCAGGTTAGCCAAAATCCGGGGTGTTACAATCTACCCCCCTTAAAACACAATGTCGTCCCCGACATTGGCGAAGGGCAAGGAGTACTTTCTCTAAGGAAGGTTCAAATCCTATTTAATAACCTAACCGTACATATAACCTAAATCAAATGTTTCGATCCTGGGCCAGTGGGAAAGAGGCCAACCACTCTTCCGCTGCTCCACACTGATCGAACGGCAGTGTTGACTAATCCTAACTGGATTGGACTTAATACGTTCTACCCCCCTTAAAACTTAGTTCTACTTAAAGTCTAAGAATCGTTGCATCGATCCGTATATCGGAACGGGGCGTAACTTAGGGGCTATCCTTAACCTTTCTCTACATGGTTTTAAGTCCTTGCCATTTCCCAAAGACAATGTGATCCTGTTTAGTTGTAGATGGTTGGGCCATCACAGAAGAAAGGTTGTGTAGTGGGTCTAAGCCGGATACGTTGAACCTTCTGTCTAATCAGGACAGAAAATGTGTTGTATCAGTTCTTAATCCAAGTCGATGCCGATCCTCTGCTTGATCAGAGCATTGGATTCATTGGTAACCACTAGGAGTAAGAAATCGACTCAAACCGCGAATACATCGCTTACATGTAGTTCCTTTACTCTGCGTTCCCGAATGCAATAAGTCCTTGGGAAAGGCAATTCTAAGGGGCGTGCTAGTTCATTCTAAGTTCAATCTGAGGGAGTTATAAATGTTCCCTGAGAGTGTATGGTTCCTTCCTATGGGCAACAACAGGAGTCTATAAGTCATAAGGGGATCTATCCAAGGAAGGGAGTCTCATTCCAATCAAAACTAATCTATCATTCCTTAACGTATACAGGCTTTACCCTACTCTAGGTAACTAGTAGGCTAGTCTGTAACTCAGTAGCTATAATCTAAAGCTTAAGATTATACGGTAAATGGCTTTCCATACCATTTCTACTACAGAGAGTTGTTCTATCGCTTAGGGTCAAGATTGTCTAAATGGAATTGGATTTCTTATGTCGTCAGACTCTTCAAATCTAGGAGTGCTAACTCTAGGACCAAAACGCCAAGGGCCTATGTGGCCAGTAGCATTCAGTTGTATTAAATAGAACCGCGTTCTTAGTCCCATAGTGGGATCGGAAGTGGCATGCTTGGTAGGAGGGTGGGGTGGGATAAAAACTAATTTGTAGGCTGAATCCCGGGAGTTACAATACTCCCGATCCAGGGACAATACCTTACAGTGAAATGAGACGGCATGCACTCCATTCCACAAATTTTGGCTACATTAAGCCCAAACCACAACACAAACATTCACATAACAAGTCGAAAAGCATCATGCATTTCATTAAACCAAAATTGTCATAATACAAGGGATATCTCCCTATAAGTATCATGATAAAAAGTACATGGGAGCTATGTCAGTCAGCTACTACAGCAACATAGGTAAACTACCAGCCTTATCAGGCTTACAAAACACAACTTAAAATAGGAAATGACTAACTACTAATAATAACATCAAAGATCGCATCGCTAGTCGGAGTCTGGTGATGGAGGAGGAGCACCCTTATCCTGTAAGCAACACAGGATTGCCTTCAAGGTGCGAGTCACCTTGCCAAACTTCTTCTTTGTAATGACCTTGGCATCAGCGACTTCTGCTCGAAGTTCTTGGACTTCCCTACGCAAAGCGGTCTGACTCTCCTCCATCCGAGCAATGCGGTCGTCGATAGTAGTCTGCGCAGAAGGAGGAGGGCTCTCATCAGTATCCTGAGCCTCCTCTTCTGTTTCTTCCTGAACCTCTTCCTGAACCTCTGCTCTAGGTTCTTCTTCGCTTTGATCTTCCTCTTCATCAAAGTCATCCCCACTATCCCTTTCAAGTTGATTTTCACGGTATTGCGACCCAATCTTCATCTTGACCATTGTCGACTCATCGATGGTGTGAATCGATACCGGTAATTCGGCCCAAGTCTATAGGCAAACTCAAGTGCAATCTTGCAAATGAGTCGGCCAAAGGGAAGCGATTCGGATGTTCTCCTCGACCTGGCTATGAGAACTATCTGCCGTAAGATGAAAGTGGCCATACATACGTTCTCTCCCTGGACCACCAGAAATAAGAAATCTACCATAAGACGTGTGCATTCAATACGGTTCGTCGACCTGGGATAGACATTGAACGTGCAGATATGATGCAGCAGGCGCAAATCCTCAGACATGTACGTCGCCTTGAGGCTATTATTAGGCTGCCATGGAACCAACTTACCGCACAGAAACCTGGTGCGGCGATCTCGTTCGCGTCTAGTCCTCAAATTCTTCTCACTTGGATGCACATCACCTAGAGGCACGTTGAGAAGTCGCGCAATCAACCGGACGTCGATCGTAGCCATCCGATCTCTACCAAAAGGAATTTTGAACTGCAAAGGCTCCAAGGTAGGATTCTGGATGTTAGCATAGAAGGCACGAACGGTGCTCACATTAGCACGAGTGCGAGCTTCAAAGATTGGTCCCCAGTGCGCAGCTTCAATGCGTTCGAACAACAGATACTCGCCGAACAATCGCCCATCTACGTCCGCCTCAAATAACACTCTACAATCAGTGTATTCACCATGAGGCATCTCTGATAGAATGGTTCGTCCAAGGTGTGCATGGGGATCCAAATCCCGCTTTGTACGGCACTCCAGGACTGCAGCTGGACCTGCGGCGGTGCTTGAACTTGCGGCACCACCCCGCGGTCTTCTTGATCGAGCAGGGCGGCTCGGCCCAGCCTCGTCTGTCGTGGTTTTCCTCTTACCCATCAAAGATATGATGGATGAGAGTGACAAAAGGCCCAAAATGGCTTCCACGAAAGCCATGGAAAATGCCGAAAATGTGGAGAAATGGCTGCCCAATCTGACAAAAGGAAATCTAGGCGTCGTAGAGGGATGCTTCAAGCTTCCCAAGGCTGTAGTTTCAAAGAGAAATACAACCAAAAAGATGGGATGGAGCTCCTCACGATTTCAGCTATATTTGGGGGATTTTGTAGCTCCAAATGGTGATATCTTCAAGGAAAGAGGCTGCCAACACCCAATAAATGATGGGTGGTGGTCGGTTTTGGCCAAGGAAGGTTTTAGGAGTGGTTTGGGACGCCGGGGTTTGGAATGGGTTGCTGAAAATCAATTCTAGGGCTATGTAGAGGGCTGTTTGTGAAGGAGAGGTGGGATTTGGGGGTTTTCGTGAGGTGGGAGGTACCTAGGGATGATGTGGACCTCATTTAAGGGGGTGCGCCTGAAGGACGGCACCAACAGACACCGCCGGCCGGCAATGGCATCGCCGGCCAACTTTCAAGTTGGCCAGTGAGACCCCACGGGTCTGGTCCCCCATGGTCCCAGGGTCCCAAAAAGTTAGGTCTCACCCCTTAGTTCGCAATAATTTGGTCTGTATGAGCCCAAACATGTATTCGGGGCTTTCTGGGTCCACATCGCAATCTCGAATACCAAACCATATGATGCAGCATATGAATTTGGGGTAGAAGGAGCCATTACACCTATCTAGCTCCTTAGTTGCTAAAGAAAGTGAAATTAGAATGACCTTATGGACATTTTTCATGAAATTTTACTATTCACTGTAAAATTTGATGAATGTACTAATTTGTGTTATTTTCATATTAGTTTTGATGCCTAATATGAAATGGATAAGAAAGAAATAAAGATTGAAGTGTTTAGAGGAGGAATTTTGAGAATTTTTGGCGAAACGGGATTTTTTAAGCCCTGGCGATTGATTACAGGAGTCGTGGTCATCCCACGGCCCAAGGATTCACTTTTGCGGTTTAAAACCGCTCATAGGACGTCTCCACCAGACTTCCTACAGTTTAGAAGTGATTCGGGTTGCCTTACGCGACCCGAGATGCGTTACAGACTCGATCTTGCGATCGATCCTAATAGACTTCGCCTATCGGCGAATCTGCGATCCTAGAAGTGTTTCTAGACCCTTCTCGCACCCACCTAAGTCAAAGGAAGTGACAGCGTACGTCGCGTGACCATAACCCAGGCCCGGTTTAATCCAAATCATGCTCTGATACCATCTGTAACATCCCGAAAATCGGGGGGTCGAGCAAAAACCCAACTCCCGAGTTCCAAAATGTTATTTATGCAACATGGATATGTATGATTGAATGTTGTCTGTGATAATGTATTAAACATGAGTGAGATTAAGCCAGAACAACATATCATACTCCAGAGACAGTGAAATTTGCAAGCGGAAGACTGTAATAGTATGTATAACGTACATAAACTGTTGTATGTCTCCAGAGTGTGAATATATTACCAGGTTATACACATACATGTATACTTCAAAAGTAAACAAAAAAGAATATACATGAGGGCGCTAAAAATTCAAAATGACAAATGTTAAGGTATCTAATCAACCTCCCTGCAATCCCGTCAATCAGAACACGCATAAAGGAGGAATCCTCCTTCTCATCATCAAGTCCAGCTCCGCCTCACAGGCCGCGCCATCATCTGCAATCACAAAAGGGACTGGTGGGTGTCCGGAAACACCATCCCGTAACGTGGGAGTGAGTGATCAACTCAGTGGGATAAGAGAGCAGGGATTAGCATGTTCACAATTCAATCACGCGATAATAGTAAAGCAGTAAATCAAACAATCCTAATACTGTTGTTAATGCAAGATGACATGACGTGATGTATGCCCTCACCGACGATCACCCTCATGCGGCAACATCTTACGACCGCGGCATGCCGCACTCCCTCAAGTGCTCCACATCTTCCAGGCACATGCAATGTCATGGTGATATGATTACCTAATTATTATTAGTCCATTCAAACAGCAGGATTGAGAAACTAAGGTACTTCCCTTGTATCAATCCCAACACAGATCCTGTCTAGGGTCGTCACTCCTAGTAATCTCATACGATGTATATTTCGTAGGTCACTACAAGGGCTGCCAGGGCTGTTGCTCGCACTCGTTGCACCGCTCCCCCATCACCTTATCAATACAGGCCTACCGTACTCTACTGCAACGGAAGGGTCGTCGCCTCCCGTGGACTCAGAATACGCTCGCGGTCACTACAAAGGGCTCGTCGCCTGATCAGTGTAGGCCGACAGCTAGAATATAGTGTCCCATACCACCATAATCTGCTCACGAGTCTAGGTGCTCACTGGTCACTACGGGGAGGTTTGTGGCCCCAGCGTAGGCGGACAGCTCGACCACGGTGTCCCATACCACCATGCCCGGCTCATGAGTCTTCGTGGATCAAGGTACCACGGTTAATAGGGTTTACAATGGTAAGTTCAGTACCCTAGGTTCAAGCAGTTATGATACATACAAGGTGAACAAACATCGGACAGTCGGGTTACTTGACGGGCTCGACTAGCGCGATCGCATCTCAAGTTGAACGACATGAAGTGCGTAAAACACTTCGCGTGGCCTAACCACTGCCGCCAACTCTCAACACGAATCACGTTCATCGACGCGTCGTTCGTGGCTATGACCAGTCAGCCACGAATTCGCTCGGTTACCGACTGCCTGGACTAAGTCTAGTCCCACACATCTATGGAATCACATTAACAACATATGCAAAAGTATTAGAATTGAAACAGGATCATGTGAGCATGTTAACACATGTTATAACATTCAACTTAAGCAAATCTTCACCCACATACATTCCATGCATGTAATGCAATCATGCATAAGGTCAACATGTAGGAAATCATTTAGATCAGCATATTAATCAAGAAATCAATCTCAAACTACTACATAACATTATTTAATTCAATACATACTAATACATGCATTTATACAAACACATACACTACACACTTAAGTCCACATATAGTATGTCGACCCAAAGTGCGCAACTTGGCGAATCTCTTCGCCAAACTGATTATGCAAGCATTCCTAACTCCCTAATGCGGCGACAAACCATGTCAATCACGTCAGCAAAATATGCACGTAGACCGTACTTCCTACAAATGACTAAAATGCCCTAAATCTCATATTCTTCGTTAATTTACGAAACAGGAAACGGAGAGCATGTTGTACATGTCAAACGGCGATGCCGTCGATAATCTACTATTAAACGACATTGAAAGCGTTGTAAACCGTCAATCAAAGCGTCTAAAATCCTCACCTCGTCTCTTATGGATGTTGAAATTTGAACGGAGCGTATACGCTTCGTCTACGGTGACTAGGCAACCTAATACACAAGATCTATTAGCTATTTCTCTATGGAACCAAGGAATCAGCAAATCAGCAACTTTCTAGAATTTTTCTTACCTGAAAATGCGGAGAAATCACCGGCAACATGATCGGAGTGCGTTGCCTAAGCACGTGCAGCAGCAGCAGGAAAAGCTCTCCCACCTTCTCTCACAAACTCTCACTTTCTCTCTCACTCTTGCTAGGGTTTCTAGCAAATTCGGATGGGTGAGAGAAGTGAGGGTTTCAATCCCTTTTATAAGCTTGAAAACGCCAAAAATAGGCTCCGGGACGAAGTTTACTTAATGCCTATCCATTTCGGGGCTGTTTCGGTCCAAAAACTGCTTTCTGGTGGTCCCCTGGTCGATTGCGATCAGACTTAAGCTCATGGGTACCAGATGTACCTCGTATTAAGTTTTCAGTCTGGCAGGGTTCGCAGATCGCACGTGGAGGACCAGTTTCAGTTCAGCGGTCACCGCATGTAGATCAGGCCTGCAAATCTCATGATATGAAATAGAAATTTTTCCTGATCCGAGGGTGTAATCTGGATGAATTCTGACGGTCAGAACGCTCAATACTGACGCGTCAAGTCGTGTGCCAGATTTGAATTTGAAATTCCAAATCCGTCCCTATTCGCGGTCGCTTCAGTCCGGGTTCAACGAAATAGTCTGTGATTATCGGTTTGACTTGATTTTCGAGATGATTGTCAAGTCCAGCTGGACGGTTCTAACGGTCTAAGATAGGAGGTATCGGACCTTCGACGCGCGGTATAAATCCAATATAAAAATTCAATGTGGTCCAGAGGACAAACCCGCTTAGAGTTTGATCCGAGGTTATAGAGTATTCTAGAGTCATTGGTTCTACTCGATTTGGGTCTTGTAGAACGTATTTAAAGTGATCAGGGACTGTTTCCCAGCCACTCCAACGTTGCGCTAGCTAACTTATGCTTAGTTTCTAAAGAAATTTATCCTAAGTGGTTTCTTTGGCTATGGAATTGGGTTCTGAACGATTTTTCAGGTGTTTTAATTGACCCACTGCCTAAGGACGTCAAATCCCAGGTTAGCCAAAATCCGGGGTGTTACAAGTTATTTTCACTTTACTAATCTAACAATTGCAGTTAATTTCAATAATGTATCCAAACACAAACATAGAGAATACCTGAAACTCAAAGTTGGCTGAATAGGTGCAGGCAGATCAGAGACGGATCTCAATGCATATGAGTCCATAACTGAGCTCATTTCATCAAAATCTACGAACCACAACAAATTCAATAAAAACTTTTCTCATGAACTATTTTTCTTTTTTTAAATCTATCCAAAGACAAGGAACCAAAGTTATACTTCAACATCGATTTTCATTTTCCTCATGAATTTTAACATAAATTGAATAATCTTCTCAGATCTAAGGATTTGAAGTGAAAGAATTACCAAAATCTCGACATCAAACACAAACGCAAAGAAAATCTCCTTCGATTCATCGAAAATAACAAAAAGAAAACAATCTACAACATGAAAAGGAAGAGAAATTTGAATATTTTTGTTCATTCTTCCTTAATTTTAACAGAAATTAAACAATTCCTTTGCATGTATAGCAGTGTTAATTCCATAAAACAAGTGTTTTCAATTTGTGAGGGGTAAACTGCTAAGCTACTTTAGAATCTTAGTTTATTTGGGATCCTTAAACTGATTGGAATTTACCAAGATGTCAGAATTGGTACTACAAAATTTGTTTCCCATCTTTCAAAAAATAAAAATAAAAAAAAAATCATTGTTTGGATATCACCAAAATGCAGAGAGTGCATCCCACCACCTGCACTATGGCAGAGAACACCCAAAATTTTTGAAAAAAAAAGTAATAGCATACCTGATAACAGGTTTGCCACATGAGAAAGCAAGTGGCTGAGAAGTTAAATAAAAGAATGTGACTGCCACAATAGTGTGGTCCTCCAGTACCATGTATGAAGAGAAGGAATGCGTGACAATATGGATGTGGGCAACTTACTTGTAAATGATGATTAATTGGCAGTGAGCTATTGCTGCCTCCGATAAATCAGTAGATATTTCAGAAAACCTTGAACACAAAAGTAAGGTGTAAGTAGAGACTGTGAAAACAACCCACCATATTAATCACAGTAACGAAAACAATAGAACACAAGATTTGCGAAGATAAAAAAGAGGAGATAATGGAGAGTTAGTAATGAATTAAACTACATAAAACCGTGGACATCGAACCCATCATGTCATCAAATGGATAACCAGTCATGGACCCCACTTTCAGAAATTGGAATATCCGACTACAATTTCTCATCAATATATCCGGGCATGTGAGACCCATGCATGTTATTCAAATAGAACATACCATGGATTCATTGTACCCCTGAGTTAACTCAGTTGAATTAGCATTTTGCATTCTTGGTGCACATGAAGCATGTCAAAAAACAAGAGGAATCGAAATTGCTTGACAGTGCTGAGATGAGAGAATGCTGATTCTGTTTCACTCCTGTTTGATGGATACCTAGAATATGAATTTCCAAAACCTGTACATACTGTTAGAATAGTTTAATCAATGACATGAGAAAAGAAAAGTTGAAAATTCAGGTGAATTAACAGTGTCCATCCCAATCTGGATTCATATTCACATGAAGGGTGATAATGCACAACTTTGACTAAGATTTCTTCCTAAAACCCATTCAAGGAATTTTCCATAGGTACTCTTCTACATGCATTTAAATGAAGAGCTAGATATGCTTGAAATACCAATTGTAAGACAATATCACTGTTGACCCCTGAATAAATCTTAACAGAGATGTGACTGCTTTTAGTTTGTGTATTTAGTTTTAGGACGGAAGAGAAGGATCCATCAATAAGACAAAGTTGCTGTTGAGATCTGTGCAATCCATTAGAGTAATTCTTCCATTACAACTCAGCATGAGCCCCACATCTCCACACAAGAGCTGAACATCAAAGTAGTCCAAATGGTCTACAATACTGTTCTAAGTCATGAACATACAAAACAAAACAAGTGAAAACCTAGAGCAGCATTGTATGATGAAATCATGGGGAAGAAAAGAGAGATGCATGCCCGTTAAAAGATGGGTCTTCAACAGTACCATCACAAACCTTCTTAACTGTATGCATCAGGCTTCCCAAACCCATTTTGTACAGCTACACCTGAAAGTGTAGGGGAATGAGATAGCAGATCTTGCAGCAAAATGGAACAGATGTGGAGCCCAAAAAACAATATAAAAAGGAACCATTGATATATCCAACTTTGAATACAAGGGCTTATGAACCATAAATTACTTTTATAACTTCTAATTGAAAGATAACTCCACCTGGAAAATTTGGAAGCAACAAGCCATTGAAAAATGAAGACAGGTGTTCCAAGAGAGACTATCAGCATAAATTCTTAGGCTGCAACATCCACATCTCACTTACTTTCAAGCTCCCTCCTTCCCACTTAGTGCAATTGGGTGTACTACCAAATCATGGTTGGTGGAACTTCCATGGCGTTTGGGGCAGTCTGGAAAACAGAAACTATATTAATGAGGGCCTCTCTTTCCATGGAGTTCTGCTGACTAGGCTTTTGATTTGGTCAGAGTTCATCCTCTTGGCCTTGCAAACCCGAAACACCTAAATGTACTCTTTAAGTCTCAACACATATTGTTAATGCATTGTATCGGCCTTGAAAAGGAGCACTTGTACCAGCATTTCAACCTCATCAAGATTTCTCAAAGCTCCACAAATATAAGATTTCTTTATATATATATATGTGTGTGTGTGTGTGTGTGTGTGTGTGTGTGTGTGTGTGTGTGTGTATATATATGTATATATAGTTACAAATATAAGAAAATAAAATTAAAAATGAAAATATTGGAAGAAGGTATGCAAGGTATCAAGTAAGGCAACATAAGGATCCATTGGGTAACGATTGCATTCTCTTTTCATCTTTTTCTCCTATTCTCAAAATCCATGTTTGGTTGCAATTGGAGCATTAATGCTAAGAACTTCCCTTCGAATTGCATTTTTAATGACAAGTAAGTTCTCTCATATGCATCTAATATTGAACTAACTCACTAAGTTGTTCCAGTGTTGATATATCATCATGCAGGAACTGGACACTTAGAATGGATAAAAAAATAAAAATAAGACCGAATCTAGGATGGATTTTTCCCTATGGCTCATCCATGGTGAGGACTACTTAATGAACACTGGTTCACCATGTCGTGAAGTATAAGGGGTGAGCAACAAATGACAATCAGTGCTAGAGAAATTTGTCTAACTATACTAAAAAAACAAGAAGGAAAAGAACAAGATAATAACATATTAGAGGCAACTACCACTATTACCATAAGGAACTCAGGAATCCAACAGGAGAAGAAAAACAACTCACCTAAGCACGCTTGCATTTCCAGGCAATGATGGAATCCCTATGCCTGCAGTTCCACTTGTATCTCTCGTCGTTAACTATAACCAAACACATTAGAAACCAATGAAAACTCAGTATACAACAGAGAAGAATTGATAAACCATGTAACATTGCCAATTAACAAAAGATTTTACAGCTAGAATCTCCTTCATAGTAGCAGCAACATTTCTCACAAAATCTAACAAATTAGGCACAACACAAGAAACCAATATGGTCTCTTTAATTTAAGCACCCATATGCCTACCAATCAGGCCCACTAGATACACATAAATCTCATGGGCCACCGATCTAAACAATGCAGTCTATTTGATCGATGATGGCCCACCAACTTCAACATCTTATGTAATGCATAACCAAATGTATGCTACAGGCTCATAGACTAAGATATCAGCATCTTCATGCAAATGGACCTCTGATACATGATTGTCTTCTCTTAGACAACACCTTTATACTAATCCATAATTAGGGAATCAACACTACAAATCCCTACTTAGGGATTCGAAACTCAAAAATTCCTAATACACAAATCATTGCATAATGTTACTTGAAGGATTAAAAAATGTCAAAAAAATGCCCAAATTGATATGAGAGAGAGAGAGAGAGAGTGTAATGACTTAGAAAAATCCATACTTAGGTCCAAGTACCACCTCTAGCAGAAATCAATTAGAACTAAATCCTTTAGAAATTTAATGTGTTTTAGCTAGGGCTAAACTAGATTACTTATGGAATTAGCACTAATAACTTTCAATACGATCTGTAAGACCCAAAACCTATAGAATCATTGACGCTATTTTACCCTGAGATCTAGGATCCAACTCTAAACCCAGTTGCTCCCGAGAATGCTTTGTAATTTTGTATTGGATTTAGACCGCGCGTCGAAAGTCTGATAGCTATGAACTTAGACCATTACGACCGCTTAGTTGGACTTGACAATCACCTCGAAAATCAAGCCCAAACGATGTCCTAAGACCATTTTATTGAGTCCAGAGTGAAGAGAGTGAGAAAATGAAGATTTTTAGAAAATTAATTATGATTTTAAGTAATCTAGACCGTTTCACTTGCGCATTATTTCTAAGCATTCTGACCATTAGATTTTGACCCAAATTCACCCTCGGATCAGGAAAGGCGGCCCTTACATGTCATAGTACTTGTAGCCCTGATCGAATTTCAGTAACCGTTGAATTGAAGCTGGTCCACTACGGACGATCTGTAAACCCGATCGGACTGAAAACTTAAATTACTAAAGATCCAATCCTAGTGAGCTTAAGTCTGACCGCATTTGAAAAGAGGACCTCTAGAAATGCTCCGTTGGATCAGAAAGAGCCCGATTTGGTTATAACCTAAGTATGCCTTAGCCCTAAGGCTGTTTCCGTCGAGTTTAGGCTTATAAAAAGGCCTTAAACCCTCATTTTCAAATTTCATACGAATTTTCTAAACCCTAGCTTTCCAAGAGAGAGAAAAGAGAGAGAAAGTGTGGGAGAACCTGTTGATTCTCCGTAGGATTCTTCTCAGTTCATCTACACATCGAACCTGCGTATCTGAATCGTTCTTCCGGCGATTCTGATTCCATTCTTGAGTAAGTTAAGCCAACCCTAATCTGTTTTGAATACTAGAATAGTTTAAATAAAGTTATAGCTAACCTGTTTCATGCCATAGGTAGCTATCCGTCATTGACGGAGACATACCGTTTGAATCATATCGAATATGCATTTTGTGGTTTGAGGTGCGGAATATATATGCTTAGGTTACGGTTTTCATGGCTTTCAATGTTAGATAATGATTTATTCATGTTATGATTGCTATTACACGTGCCAAATACGCTAGCCATTTCGATTTACATATGTGTATACTTTATGTGATAAATAGCATATTTCATATATGTATTAGAATACATGTATACGTATAGAATATGCTATTTTGATTGCCATGATTTATTGTCGTTGTTATATGCTCGATATGTATACGACAACTCCTTGGCGAAAGGACTTACCCTAATATGTAATGGAATCGACATATGTGAAGTATGTTAAATAGTGTAATCTAAGTGTTTGTATAAATGCCTAAAGGAGTTAGTAGTTTGTAAAGTGTGATTGCTAAGGTTGTTGAGGCATGAATCTCAATCACAATATTTGACTGTATGATTTCCTCCATGAATTATGTAACTTAGATTATTCATGTTAAATGTGTGTATGATTTCCTCCATATACTGTATTTAAATTCCAGTTATATGACATGAATGTTCATTTGAAGGTAGGATATGAATCATATGCCTGTTATTGAGTTTGTACATGCTTGGGGTTGTACTACAGTCCAGGTAATCGGTAACCATTCTGTAAATAGTGGTTGAAGTCATTTTCACCATGCAGGATGAGTTCAATGAATTTGAGTCATGCTTGGGATGTTCGACAGTGGTTAGGCCATACAGAGTGCTTATGCAGTCCATGTCGTTCAACTCAACGTGCGCTTGGGCTAGTTGAGCTTATCAACTAACTCGATTGACCGATATTTGTTCACCATGGTTGGTCGCTACTGTTTAAATCTAAGACACCGAGCTTACTAGTGAAACTCCTGTTAACCTTGGTACCATGATCCCCTAAGACTCATGAGCCGGACATGATGGTATGGGACACCGTGGTCGAGCTGTAGGCCTACGCTGGGGCGACGAGCTTCCCTATAGTGACTAATGAGCACCCTACTCTCGTGAGCAGATTATGGTGGTATGGGACACTATATTCTTGCCGTCAGCCTACATTGATTGGTGACGAGCCCTTTGTAGTGATCTCGAGTATATCCTGACACTGTATAAGGGCGACGAGTCCTGTTACAGTATTGAGGATATAACTAGGCCTGTATTGATTTGGTGATGGGGGAGTGGTGTAACGATTCTGTGCAACAGCCCTTGTAGCCCTTGCAGCGACTTAGAAACGTAACATCATATGAGATTTTCTAGGACTGACGACCCTAGAATGGATTAATGTTTAGGGATTGATATAAGGGAGGTGTCTTAGCTTCCCAATATTGCTATATGAAAAGGACTAATAAGAACTGGGCAATCATATTCATGACATCGCACTGCATGTGCCATTGACATTTCTGTGAGAGCATAATGGTAGTGATTCATGCCGCGATCATTAGATGATGTCACATGAGAGAGTTTGTGGTGAGGGCATGCATCATTATCTCATTCATTCTCTCATTAACAAGAGTATCTAGGACATGTTTGATTGTACTGCTTTATCATTACTACTTGATTGAATTGATAACACGTTAACCTTTACTGTATAGTACCACTGAGTTGATCACTCACTCCCACGTTCTGGGATAGTGCTTAAACACCAACCGGACTCTGATTTAGTTACAGGTGACGGCGATGCTGGTGAGGCGGAGCCAGACTTTGATGAGGACGAGGAGGCATTCTTATTTATGCAATTCTCAGGAAGGTTCATGTAAGCCTTGTCCTGACCAACGGGATTTCTGGGTTATGTATATGACGATTTGGCACAGTTTGATACATGTATTTTGAGAGACACAATTATATATATTTCCCTGGGTAGAACATGCATATTTTGGGGATTCTTTTTGATTTATATATGTATTTAAGTCTTTCTCTTGCATCTCCTCAATATCCATGAATCATGTCTGTTGATCTGGCTTGATTTATTTCATATTTCATGTACTAACACCGACAACATACATCCATTATTGTTTATGTTGCATAAGTGATGTTTTGGAACTCGGGAGTTGAGTTATGCTTGACCCCCGAATTTCAAGACGTTACAAGTTGGTATCAGAGAATGATCTGGATTAAAATGGACCTGGGTTAGGGTCACACATTGCACGTTGATGCCACTATAGTGTACGAGGGTGCGAGAACAATCTAGAAACAGAACTAGGACTCCCAGTTTGTCTTCTGGTGAAAGTTTACTATAAATGATCACCAAGATCGAGTCTGTGCTCACTCCTGATCACACACGTCAACCCCAAATCACTTCTAGACCATTAATTGACAGGTATAGACTACATTTCATCTCATTTTAGCCGTTAGAAATTGATAAAAGTGAATAGTGATCAGATTAGTTTCGAAATGACCCGAAACGGCTCAAATTGGAAGAGGGGACCCAACGATCAACTTTCAGGGGGTTCCAGGGAGGGAACCCAACTTTTTTAGACCCAGGGGGTGGTGAGGCCCTCGTCGGTTTATCCAGTGGCTGGCGAGGGCCTCACTGATTCGTCGAGGCCTCGCCGACCGGCGGGCTCAGATGGGTCGGGTCGTCGGGCCGACCGAGTTTGGGTTCTTGTGGACCCTAATTCTCCATGGTTCTTCGTTTATATCACCCCCATTCTACTACTTTCTTCATAAAATACACTCCTAAGCTTTCCTTTTTCCTTAAAACCGTCCCTACCTCTCTCAAATCACCTTTTCAATCCTTCTTTCTTCCATTTTCCTTCAAGCCTCACGTTCTTCCACCGTGCTCAGCCATACCCAGCATCTACTCTTTCCATTTTCTTCGATTTGAGCTCCTAAAGCTCTCATTTAAGCTCCAAAATGTGCCAGCCCCCAACCCCTCTTACTTTAATCTTTCCTTTCTTCCATTTTTCCTTTCTTTGACCCATTACACTCCTCTTTCAGACCTAGATCCGTGGAAACCCATTAGGTCAACCCTTTTCTTCCATTTCATCACTCTTCCATGTCTTTCATGGAGGTTGTTGTAGCTTTTTTCTCCTTTTTCGCTATCCTTTCGCTGATGGACAAGAAGCGGGCCCCTACGGACGAGGCTGGGCCTAGTCATCCCGCTCGTTTGAGGTGGCCTAGGGGAGCTACCACGAGTTCAAGTGTTGGGAGAGAATTGCATTCGAAGTGGGATTTAGATCCCCATGCTCCAATAAGAAGATCGTTGTTGGCAGAGTTGGCTCATGGCATCTACGAGGACCGTAGGGTTCTTTTTGTAGCGCATGTGGATGGGCGACTCTTTGAAGAGTATTTGTTATTCGAGCGTATAGAAGCTGCCGGGTGGGGTCCGCTATTTGAGGGTGGGTCTCTTACAAATGTGAGTACTGTTCATGCCTTTTATGCTCATATTCGGGACCCTACACTGGAGCAGTTGCAGTTCAAGATCCCCTTCGACAGAGATCGGGAAGCCACAATCAATGCTGGGTTGATAGCTCGACTCCTGAACGTGCCACTTGGCGAGGTACGTCTAAGTGCAAGGAATCTGAATAGTGTTCATGAGAGGGATCGCCGCACCAGATTTCTATGTGGTCGTTTGGTTGAGTGGCAACATAACAAGAGCCTCTTAGCGACCCATATGTCAGGAAATTTTCATCTGCTTCACCACATTTGTACTTTTAATGTTTATCTCAGGTGGAGCAATTGCAGTGAATGCACACGTCTTATGGTAGATTTTCTATATCAAGTGAGGCAGGGAGAGAAGGTGTACATGTGTAGGACCCATATCTTAGCCCGTACTGTTCCATATGCCTTCGCGGTCCTTCCGATCAAATTTTGGCAACCTTCTACCTTTTCTGACATTTGCGCGCGATCCCGAGTCAGATCCCGTATTTCAGAGTCGGCTCAACTCGAGACTTGTACCTTGACGACCGCACCGTCGCCGCGGTTCCGATGCCGCGTCCGGCGCGCCGAGGCGATACCCAGGCTAGGAGTTGTGCGCCCACGTTCAGTTTAAGGAAAACACCACGCGTTGCAAATCCCAAGAAAATCCATCACATCAATCACATCATTTGTCAAAAGTACACCCATCCCTAAGTACAACTACCCATCCCCAAAAGTTAACTTTCCCATCACCTCACCCATCTCTCTCCCCATCACTGCATCACTCTCTTACCCATCCCTCTCTCTCTCTCTCTTCACATCACATCTCTCATTTCTCTCTCTTTCATTCTCTCTCTCATTTTTCCTCCCAAGCCACCCACGTCCAAGCTCCCCATGAGAGAGCTAGTGTGGCCCACCTTTCTACCACTAATCCCACCCTCTAAAATCGATCTCAACCGTTGAAATTATATCTTTGGAGCTCTATCATGCATTGGCGGAAGAAGGAAGGGGAGATCAAAGGTGGGTGCATCTTTGGGTTAGAGTTCTCCATTTTTATGATGTGGGTGTTTCTCTCCCTCTTTTTTTTTTTTCATTTTTGTGTGATGTGTGGCTCAATTAGATGGACCCCACCTTGATGTATGTCTTATCCAAACCATCCAAGGCATGTGGACTTTACCTTATGGTGGTGGAGAAATATAAGTATCTAATGGATTGAAATCAGGTGGGCCACATTGATGTGGGACCCACCTTGATGAAATGTGGGCCAAGTCCATGTGGGACCCACTGTGATGCCGTGTATATCCAGGCAGTCCAGCATCCCTGGACGCTGGACGTGTAGCAAGGGGACTGACACGGAGGGCGTGTACTGACGTGGGCGGGTACTAACAGCTAATAAAAAAAAAAAAAATTTTAAAGTTTGGGGTGGGCCGCTCATGCAGGCCCCACCTTAATGAATGAATGTAATCTAAGCCATCCATTCCATCCCCCAGCTCATATTAGGCGTTGAATAGAAATTTGAGAACAATCTGATGCTTGGGCGGGCCTTACCAAAGGAAATGGTGCTATTACTATAAAAACTCACCTTGCTCCTTCTATTCGCCAAAAATACATCGCATATTGGTCTCATTAAGTCGATCATGGGCCATAGAATTCAATGGATGGATTAGATCTTTCAAATGTGGGCCCGATATATAAAAAATTATAAAAAATAAAAAAAGAAAAAAAAAGAAAAGCAGCCACTGTTGCTGCTGCTGCTGAGGACGCGACTGCGTCCTCCGCTGGCGGGCGGACTGACGGACGAGCTGGACCCACGGTCCAGCCGTGGGCCCCACCAGGATGTGTTTTTGGTACATCCACGCTGTCCATTTGTTGGCCCCTCTTTCTGGGTGTGGGCCAGCCAAAAATCATCCATATCCATTGCTTAAGTGGCCCACAACAGAGGAAACAGTGGGATGGAATGTATATCATTGAAACTCTTTTTGGGGTTAGAAGTTTTGAATCAAGATGATATTTGTTTTTCCACTTCACCCAGGTCCACGTGACCTTATCAGTAGCTGGGTGGTGGACCCCACGTCCCACATGACTTCATCAACATATTGGACGTTAAATAAACATTATGGTGGACCCTTGGTCCACGTGATCTTATGCATAGATTGATGCAAATAAACAGTATAGTGGGCCCGGTGGCCTTATGAACAGTTGGGATGTCATATAACAATGCAGTGGGCCCTAGGTCTGGATGACCTTATGAACAGTTCGGATGTCATATAAACATTACAGTGGCCCCCTGTACATGTGACCTTACCAACAGGTTTGGATGGAAAAATAAATATTATGGTGGGCCCTGGTCCATATGACCTCATTAACAGGGTTGGATGGAAAGAAAACATTATGGTGGGCCCCAAGTGTGACCCACTGGTGTATGTGATGCAATCCATCATAATACATGTGTTTCATTCAAACGGTCCCAACCATTTTGAAATATGACTTAAGGCTTGAGATAAAAAATAAGGCAGATCTAGAGTCATGTGGACCACAATATAGAAACAGTGTTGGACTAACTGTCCACCATCAAAACCCTTAGGTCAAAAGGTTGGTCAAGTATGATATTGCTTTCCTTTAATTCAGGTCTTTGTGACCTTATGTATAGATTGGACTGGAAATAAACGCTATGGTGGGCCTTGAGAATTTAATGGTGGAAACCATTCTTGCCACTGTTACTTGGGTGTGGTCCAGTTGATCTTTGATATGATTCATTTGTGTATATTATATGTACATTTTTATTTATTTATAGTCATCCATTGAGACCCACCTTGTTATATGTATAAGGCCCATCTTGTCATATTTATGGCCCATTATTGAGGCCCACCTTAATGTGTATGGGGCCGTTGTTGAGGCCCACCTTGATATGAACGTAAGACCTATGTTATTGGGCCCATTCTGATGTATTCTAAGGCCCATGGGTTATGGCCCATTGCAATGTACATAAGGCCTATTAGCGAGGCCCAATAACACGGCCCATTGATGAATGTAAGGCCTATGTGATACGACCTATTATGATGTATGCAAGGCTCATGGGTTATGGTCCATCGCAATGTATGTAAGGCCCAATTGGGTGACCCATTCGATGTATATATGAGGCCCATGTTATTAGGCCCACCTTTGATATGTTTATGGCCTATCCCTGAGGCCCACCTTTGATGTGTCTGTGGCCCATCCGTCAGACCCACTTTGATATACTTATGGCCCATTAGTGTGCCCATTAATGCGGCCCACTTGTTATATATGAGGCCCATTGGTGTGGCCTAACGATACAACCCATCGTGATGTGTGTGTTATCCAAGCTGTTCTTTAGCTGGACCTCTGGTAAGCCCAGCTATGATGTGTAGACCACTTGCTATAGGTACAAGGCCCACCTCTGATGAATATTCAAGGCCCACTTGTTGGATATTGGAGGCCCACCTGTTATGTATTCTCGACCCATATGGCATGGCTATTGTGATGTTTTGCAATCCATTTAACGAGGCCTATTATGATGTGCATTGGGCCCATGGGTTGTGGTCATGCGATGTATCTGAGGCCTATGTGCAGGGCCCACTTGTTGTATATGTATCCTTTGTATGAGGCCCAATGTGATGTACATTAGGCCTTTACATGAGTCTATGGGCCCACCTTATGTTAGACACTATATGGGTCATTGCTTGGGAGCAATGTTGGTTGAATGTCCACATTGATGGGCAATGGTGGTTAAATGTCCACATTGTGACCTTTTCTTAGGCCTGATTAGGTCCATTCTCATAATTCTCTAGTGGGATAACCTAAACGAATGGGCCTCATTGATATTATTTGGTCCATCATCGGTCATCCATCTATGGAGCCCACCTTACGTCGAGACTGATTACCGATCATGATCGATTGTCGATTTCGATTGACTTGACCGATTGTCGATTAGTGATCAAGGCCGTTTATCATGACCGATTTTTGATTTGCAATCGAGGCCGTTTATCATGACCGATTTTCGATTGGCGATCGAGGCCGTTTATCGTGACCGATTTGTCGATTCTAATTATCGATCGGTTCCGATTGTCATGACCGATTACCAATTCTGATTTGTCATGGCTGATTGCCGATTATCGATCGAGGCTGATTACCGATTCTGATTTGTCATGGACAATTGTCGATTATCGATCGAGGCTGATTGCCGATTATTGATCGAGGTTGATTATCGATCAATGGCCGATTGCCGATTATCGATCGAGGCTGATTGTCGATCAAGGCCGATTACCTATTTTGATTTATCGTGGCTGATCGCCGATTATCGATTGAGGCCGATTACCGATTTTGAATTGTCATGGCCGATTGCCGATTCTGATTGTCGAGGCCCAATGTGATGAACATGCGACCCGTATTTGAGGCCCGACGTGATGTGTATTCAGCTCGTGTCTAAGGCCCAATGTGATGTATATTAAGGCCTAGGTGATGAGGCCTATTGTGATTCATTTGAGGGTCAGGCAAAGGAGCCCATTGTGATGTATGTTAGGTCCATGAGCAGGGCCCACCTGTAGTGTATATGTAACCCTTGAGTAAGGCCCATTGCGTTGTATATTAGGCCCTTGTGTGAGGCCGTGGGCCCATTATATGTTTGGATCTGTGAGGGTCACTCCTTGGGGCAATGTTGGTTAGATGTTCACATTGTCGAGGCCGATTGTTGATGCCGGTTATTGATACTGATTATGAGTATGTGACTGCATAGCATCATGATCCATGCCCATACGCATCATCTGCATGTCTGTTATGAGATATGATTGACCATTGCATATGTCATAGTGCTGGTTGTTATGAGACTCCCTGATAGGTGGAGATTGTCTCACATGAGCGCACGGTTTACGTAGGATTGATGCATGACTGGATTGTATGACTCATGCATCTTGCATTATGTGCTGTGATTACTGTATGCCCTAGCGACATCAGGGTCATAGCCTCCACAGGCATATCGTGGATGGCTAGATGGGATACCGAAAATCTGTTCTACATGGGGTGCTATAGATATCCCTGGGTGAAAGTCCCTAAACCCTTATGGTTCCAGAGGTTGCTCCAACGTCTAGACCGAGTGGGTAGATGAGCGCCGAATGCCGACTACCAGATGACTGCACTCTCCACTATGTCATGGTCGGTTGGAAGGGGGTGCGGCCTTACCTGCCCGAGAGGAGGGGACAAAGCTAGGCTGAGTTTGACCAGCTCGAGGAATGGGTCTGCTATCGGTGAGCCGAGCCCGATATTGGCAGGCGGATAGTGAGGTCTCTTCCACTCGCCTTGTTACGCACGATGGGACGGCAATCTCGTTTGGAGTGTAATAGACCCCGGTGATTTCTCAGAGAGGAATCGTACTGATATGTGGACTTATTGAGTAGGAGATGCATGCTCATTCATTCATTCACTATCCACTCGGGCTGGTGGTGCGCAACTAATTGTTGTGTACCTTCATTATGGCAAGGATTTCGGTTGGGCGTGCGACTAGCCTGAGATCAGGAGTTTACCACAATGAGTCTGACTATCCAAATTTAGGTATGAGACTGGTTTGGATAGAAGTCCCTTGTGGTGGACCCCATAGCCTGCGATACTACGTACTATCATCCTGACTTCACACTCCAGCATGGTTATTTCATTCGCATCGCATATTACATTACGTCCGCAGGCATATGGCATCTTGGGTTGCTATTTCTGCACTTATATGGCCTGGATAGATTTAGCAGGATTTGTATATTGCATTGCATTCTTGACATCTGATATTTAGCTCTTTATGACTCCTTATCGCATAGTTGTTCTATATTGCGTATTCTGATATTGATTAACTTATGGACTTGTCCATACTTCCACTTACTCTGTTATCGTATGATTTACATCTTGTCAGTATTTTCGCTTACTCTGATAATTCCTGCTCTTGTTAGTGTTTCTGCTTATTTAGACATTGTATGGTTTATGGATTATCAATTTTTTCGATATTGTATGATTATAGCATTGTATTGAATACTTGGCACTTACCTTGTGCACACACTTACACCACCCTCTAAGCTTTCTATAAGCTTATGCACGATAGATGCGTGCAGGTGATGTTAGGTTGCAGTAGTGCTGAGCTTGGAGCGTGCAGTGGTCTTCTGGGGCTTGATTTTTATTTATGTATTTCCCTTTCAATATTGTACTCAAACGATTATATTAGTGGATATGTGATGATGATGTTGCCTTTGTGAATTGGGTAATCTTGTGGTTATGCTTATTATTAGTTATATGTATAAAAAAAAATCCTCCTTATAGGATCTCAGGATCGAAATCTGGCATATGAATGCTAGGAGCCGAGAATGGGGTACTACGGAGGCTGTCGGTACCAGATTCGGTAATCGGGATTCTTACGAATCCAATTCCCGGGTTTGGGGCGTGACAACGTGCCTACATTTATCCTGCGACAGATCATCCTTATCGTGCGATCAAGAAGAATGACTGAGTCACTTCCCTTTGGCTGACTCATATGCAAGATTGCGCTCGAGTTTGCCTACAGACTTGGGGCGGAGTTGTCAGTGCCGGTCCATTATATCAGTGAGGCTACGCTTAACCATATGAAGATGGGGCCTCAGCAACGTGAAGCCCAACTTGATGAAAGCAAGGAAGAGTATGATAGCGAAGAAGAAGGAAGTGAAGAAGAAGGTGGGGCAGAGGTAGAGGAAGACGTGAAGGATGAAGAAGAAGAGGAGGCTCAGGATACCGATGAGAGTCCTCCTCCTACAACTCAGGCTGATAGGGATGCCTGTATAGTGTGACACGAGGAGGGTCAGGTTGCTCTTTGACATGATATTTTGGATTTGTGGGGCCTCATAAAGCGTAAGTTCAAGAAAGTAACCTGCACGCTGAAGACCATCTTGTGCTGCCTGAAGGATAAGGGTGCCCCTTCTCCATCGCCAGATTTTGATGAATAGGCTTTATTTAGTCATTGTTTGCTTGTTTGTTGCTTATTTTATGTATGGTTTGGTAGTTTAATAGTTGTTCAATGTTTGAAGCTTAGTGGTTGAAGCTTAGTTGTTTTGTTCACATGCTTTCTCTGTCGCGATTCGTGTAATGCTGTAAATCATGTATTATGACAATTTTGTTAAGGAAATGCATGTTGTTTCTTTGGCTTGTGAAGTTAATGCTGTGAATGGACTGTGTGAATGCCTAATCTCATTGTTTGCTACCCTCTGTTGTGTGTAGGGTATGCCACCTAAGGGTTCAAGATCTTCGGCCTGTCTTTCTCTGGGAGATTCGATTGACGGGGCCCTTGCCCTATGCGATACTCATATGGACCCCCATTCGGGTCCATCATGTTCAGATCGCATACCGAGTTCTCAGCTGGCTTCTGGTCCTGCTGCTGGGCCACCTCCTGTGACACCTTCTGTGGTGCCTCCTGTCACACCTGCAGTTCCTGAGCAGAACCATGCATCTACGTCGATGCCTTCTACATCATAGTCCGCTCCGCCTCCTGATAGGCTAGAGCAGATGATGCTGTTGATGCAGCAGCAGCATATACAGCAGCAACAACAGTTCTTGTCCTCCATGGCTGATATCTTTGCTCAGTCGATGGGGGCGACTCCACCTGCCTCGCCTCTACACCCTGTTGGGCATACTAGTACATTCGAGCAGTTTCAGCGCTTGAGGCCTCCTACATTTTCGGGTACTCACAGACCCGAGGAGGCTGAGTATTGGATAGACCGCATCTCGAAAATGCTTAGACCGTTGCACTGTTCCAAGGTGGAGCAGGTTGAGCTGGCCATCTTCATGTTTGAGAAGGAGGCTAGCTTATGGTGGGACAACATTCTCTACACAGTTGCGGAGGGATTTGAGTGGACGTGGGCAACGTCTGAGGTACGCTTCGACGAGAAGCACTTTTCGGTCACTTACCAGCACGAGAAGGAGAGTGAGTTCTTTCACCTTCTCCAAGGAGGCATGTCGGTAACGGAGTATGAAAACAAGTTTACAGAGCTAGGCAGGTATGCTCCGTTGATTCTGGGTGATCAATCGTTGAGGATGCGGCATTTTTCCGAGGGTTTGCGGCCCGAGATTAGATCGAAGATGTGCTGTGCAAGCATTTATTCTTATGTGGAGTTGGTGAGCATGTCCTTGCGAGCAGAGTAGGATGGGGAGAGGTTGTCCTGCACGCGAACACCTGTGGTTCCTAGGCCGCGACCTGAGTTTGTGAGTAGGCCTTCCCTCGGTAAGAGGCCTCGGTTTGATTCACTGCAGGGGTCTTCTGCATCTCCTGGCCATTTGAGGCATCCTGATGTGTGGTGTAGCAATTACAAGAGGCCTGGCCACACCGAGATTTCTTGCTTTTCCAGGATGCGAGACAGTGGTTTCTCGCCGCCTCAGAGGATCAACCGTCCAATGCCTCAGGCCATTTCAGCGCCACCCCTTCGATCAGCACTAGCTTATCCTTCCTTCAGACTTGCAGCACCTCATTTCAGGCCGCCACAACGGCTCATGGTTCCTTCAC
The DNA here is from genome assembly GCA_037074715.1 of Magnolia kwangsiensis. NCBI lineage: Eukaryota > Viridiplantae > Streptophyta > Magnoliopsida > Magnoliales > Magnoliaceae > Magnolia > Magnolia kwangsiensis. The sequence goes on from CM073573.1 coordinate 87,759,797, forward strand.
CACACCGCTCACAACAGGCTCTGGTTCACGCTCATAGCTGAGGCGCCCGAAGCAGATTCAGCACCGACATCATTTGAGGTTCCTGCATGCATTCTAGGTATGCCTATCTTTCTGTTGGTGGACGTTGGGTCCACTGTTTGGATCATTTCTTATGCTGTGGTCAAGCGGCTAGGTTTGGTTACGGCTCCTGCGAAGGGAGTGAGACTCACGATAGCTACATGGACTACGTCAGATATTACTCGGACCTGTGAGTCTTGCTCGATAGATTCGGGTAACAGGACGGTGGTCGTTGACTTGATTGTCTCCCCATTGTGTCATTATGATGTTATTTTTGAGATGGACTGGCTCACAAATATGAGAGAAGATATTGATTGCGAGGCCAGAGTTGTGACAGCCTACGGACCTGAGGGCATGACCTTCTCTTTCCTAGTTCAGGTCAGTTGGTTCTGTCGTGCTAGCAGCTACGCTTCTATGTTTGAGAGTTCTGATGTTTCGATGTTAGAAGATATGCCAATAGTTCACGATTTCTCTGATGTGTTTGAGAAGATTCCAGGGCTTCCTCCTCAGTGTGAGATTGACTTCACTATTGATCTTGTGCCCGATGCGACACCGATTTCCCTACCGACGTATCGTATGCCTCCATGTGAGATGGAGGAGTTGAGGAGTCAGATTAATGGTTTGTTTGAAGTAGGCTTTATTTGACTGAGTGGGTCACCTTGGGGAGCGCCTGTCTTGTTTGTGAAGAAGAAAGACGGTTTCCCGCAGTTATGTATTGATTAACGCAGGCTGAATCAGGTGACAGTGAAGAACAAGTATCCCTTACCCAAGATTGATGATTTGTTTGATCAGTTGAAGGGGGCACACTATTTCTCGAAGATTGATTTACAGTCTGGGTATCATCAGTTGCGCGTCAGGGATGAGGATGTGCAGAAGACTGCGTTCAGGACCAGTTTCTATCATTATGAGTTTCTCGTGATGTCTTTTGGACTCACGAATGCTCCAGTCGTGATCATGGATCTGATAAACAGAGTGTTCCGACCATTTCTATTCCGGTTCGTCATTGTCTTTATCGATGATATTTTGATATACTCCCCGAGTCGGGAAGAGCATGAGGAGCACCTAAGAGCAGTATTGAATACTCTCAGGGAGAACCAGTTGTTCGCGTAGTATAAGAAATGTAACTTCTGGAAGGAAGAGGTTAAGTTCCTGGGACATGTGGTGTCTAAGGAAAGAATTGCGGTTTACCTCGCTGAGGTAGCTGTGGTTCAGGATTGGAAGCAGCCCAGTTCAGTTACCGAGGTGAGGAGTTTTCTGGGTCTGACAGGTTACTATCGACGATTCATTCGATATTTTTCTAAGATTGCCAGACCATTGTCTCAGTTGGCAAGGAAAGACTTGAAGTTTGCCTAGAATAAAAAGGCTGAGGCAGCTTTTCAGGAGCTGAACGACAAGTTGACGTCTGCCCCTGTGCTAGTATTGTCAGAGCAAGGGGTTAAGTATACGATTTATACTGATGCGTCTTGCGTTGGTCTGGGTTGTGTCCTTAAGCAGAAGGACAGGGTGATTGCGTATGCCTTGAGACAATTAAGGAAGCACGAGGAGAATTACCCTACGCACGACCTAGAATTGGCAGCTGTCATCTTCGCATTAAAGCTCTGAAGACATTACCTCTATGGAGAGGAGTTCGAGCTCCTTTGCGACCACAAGAGCCTTAGATATATATTCTCACAGCGAGATTTGAATATGAGATAGCACCGATGGATGGAGACCTTGAAAGACTTTAAGTTCGAGGTTTTCTACCATCCGGGCAAGGTAAACCTTGTGGCAGATGCGTTGAGCCATAAGAAGGCTATAGAATTTGTGGCTCCGCTTATGGTGGCGGAATGGGCTATGGTGGAATTCGTGCGAGACTTTGAGCAGAAGCTCACTGTGGAAGAGCCGAATGAAGTCGTCGCACATATTCGTGTACAACCGCTCTCAGATGGTCGTATCATTAAGGCTCAGGCAGGCGATGAGCTTCTGATGAAGATGAAGGAGCGGGTTGGTACTGACGGGGACTCTGAGGGGACTATTGGTATGGATGGGGGCTTGCGATTTCGAGGCTGTCTATGCGTTCCAGACATACCTGACTTGAGACGAGAGATTCTTAAGTCAGCCCACAGTTCGAGGCTCGCGATGCATCCAGATAGCATGAAGATGTATCAGAATATGAAGAGATCGTACTGGTGGGATAATATGAAGGTCCATATAGCTGAGTTCATATCCCGTTGCCTCACATGTCAGCAGGTTAAGGCAGAGCATCGCCGACATCCTGGATTGCTTCAGCCCATGCCCATAGCTGAATGGAAGTGGGACTTTATTTCCATGAACTTCATTTCTGGATTGCCGAAGACGAGGAAGGGACATGACTCTATTTGGGTGATCGTTGATAGGTTGACGAAGTCAGCTCATTTTCTACAGATCAGAGTCACAAATTCTGCAGATGAGTTGGCTAGATTGTATATTAGGGAGATTGTACGCCTGCATGGAGTTCCCTTGGAGATTGTGTAAGATAGAGACACCTGATTCACATCTATCTTCTGGACTCGTATCCAGGAAGCGATGGGTGTGAAGTTGAAGTTCAGTACCACGTTCCATCTGCAGACAGATGGGCAGACGGAGTGTGTAAATCAGATTTTGGAGGATATGTTGTGAGCTTGTGCGTTGGACTTCAAGGACAGTTGGGATGACTACCTTTCTTATGTAGAGTTCGCGTATAACAATAGCTTCCAGGTGAGTATTGGTATGGCTCCCTATGAGGCATTGTATGGTCGTCCGTATACAGTGCCGCACTGTTGGGCAGAAGTGGGCGAGTAGACTCTGATTGGCCCAAAGTTAGTTCAGGCGACTTCGGAGAAGATCGATATTATTCGTCGCCAACTGCACTTAGTACAGAGCAGCCAGAAGAGCTATGCAGATACGAGACGACGACCGCTTGAGTTTGATGTTGGGGACCATGTGTTCCTTAAGGTTTCCTTTATGCGAGGAGTTCTTAGGTTTGGTAAGAAGGGGAAGCTCACGCCGAGATTTATTGGCCCATTCCAGATACTTGATTGAGTGGGGGCAATAGCATATCGCCTTGCTTTTTCCACACCACTCGCAGGAGTGCATAATATTTTTCATGTGTCCATGTTAAAGAAATATATTCCTGATCCTTCGCATATTATCAGATGGGAGCAGGTGCAGTTGAGTGAGGATACCACTTATGAACTGTGCTTGATGCGTATTTTGGATAAGAAGGAGCAGGTAATGCGTAGCAAGGTTATCCCACTTGTGAAGGTATTGTGGACGCATCATAGCGAAGAAGAAGCTACCAGAGAGATGGAAGCTGAGGTCAGGAAGAATTACTCTCAGATCCTCGAGGAGTATAAGAAGGTATGAATTTCGAGGATGAAATTTTTTTCTTAGGGGGGTAGATTGTAGCGACTTAGAAAAATCCGTACTTAGGCCCGAGTACCACCTCTAGCAGAAATCAATTAGAACTAAATTCTTTAGAAATTTAATGTGTTTTAGCTAGCGCTAAACTAGATTACTTATGGAAATAGTACCACTAACTTTCAATACGATCTGTAAGATCCAAAACCTATAGAATCATTGATGCTATGTTATCCTGAAATCTAGGATTCAACTCTAAAACCTGTTGCTCTCGAGAATGCTTTGTAATTTTGTATTGGATTTAGACCGCGCGTCGAAAGTCTAATAGTTATAAACTTAGACCATTACGACAGCTTAGTTGGACTTGACAATCACCTCGAAAATCAAGCCCAAACGATGTCCTAAGACCATTTTATTAAGTCTAGAGTGAAGAGAGTGAGAAAATGAAAATTTTTAGAAAATTAATTATGATTTTAAGTAATCTAGACCGTTTCACTTGCGTGTTATTTCTAAGCGTTCTGACCGTTAGATTTCGACCCAAATTCACCCTCGGATCAGGAAAGGTGACCCTTACATGTCATAGTACTTGTAGCCCTGATCAAATTTTGATAACCGTTGAATTAAAGCTGGTCCACCACGGACGATCTGAAAACTCGATCAGATTGAAAACTTAACTTACTAAAGATCCAATCCTGGTGAGCTTAAGTCCGACCGCATTTGATAAGAGGACCTCCAAAAGTACTTCTTTGGATCAGAAAGAGCCCGATTTGGTTATAACCTAAGTATGCCTTAGCCCTAAGGCTGTTTCCGTTGAGTTTAGGCTTATAAAAAGGCCTTAAATCCTCATTTCCAAATTCCATACGAATTTTCTAAACCTTAGCTTTCCAAGAGAGAGAAAAGAGAGAGAAAGTGTGGGAGAACCTATTGATTCTCCGTAGGATTCTTCCCAGTTCATCTACACATCGAACCTGCGTATCTGAATCGTTCTTCTGGTGATTCTGATTCCATTCTTGAGTAGGTTAAGCCAACCCTAACCTTTTTTGGAGCCCAGAATAGTTTAAATGAAGTTATAGCTAACCTGTTTCATGCCATAGGTAGCGTATCCGCCGTTGACTAAGACATACCGTCTGAATCATATCGAATACGTATTTTCTTGTTTTAGGTGCGGACTATATACGCTTAGGTTATGGTTTTCAAGGCTTTCAATGTTAGATAATGATTTATTCATGTTATGATTGCTATTACACGTGCCAAATATGCTAGCCATTTTGATTTACGTATGTGTATACTTTATGTGATTAATAACATATTTCATATATGTGTTAGAATACCTGTATACGTATAGAATATGCTGTTTTGATTTCCATGATTTATTGTCGTTGTTATATGCTCGATATGTATGCAGCAACTCCTTGGCGAAAGGACTTACCCTAATATGTAATGGAATCGACATATGTGATGTATGTTAAATAGTGTAATCTAAGTGTTTGTATAAATGCCTAAATGAGTTAGTAGTTTGTAAAGTGTGATTGCTAAGGTTGTTGAGACATGAATCTCAATCACAATATTTGAGTTTATGATTTCCTCCATGAATTATGTAACTTAGATTATTCATGTTAAATGTGTGTTTGATTTCCTCCATGTACTGTATTTAAATTCCAGTTATATGACATGAATGCACATTTGAAGGTCGAATATGAATCATATGTCCGTTATTGAGTTTGTACGTGCTTGGGGCTGTACTACAGTCCAGGTAATCGGTAACCGTTCTGTAAATAGTGGTTCAGGTCATTTTCGCCACGTAGGATGAGTTCAACGAATCTGAGTCGTGCTTGGAATGTTCGACAGCGGTTAGGCCACACAGAGTGCTTATGCAGTCCATGTTGTTCAACTCAACGTGCGCTTGGGCTAGTTGAGCTTATCAACTAACCCGATTGACCGATGTTTGTTCATCATGTTTGGTCGCTACTGTTTGAATCTAAGACACCGAGCTTACCAGTGAAACTCCTGTTAACCTTGGTACCGTGATCCCCTAAGACTCATGAGCTGGACATAGTGGTATGAGATACCGTGGTCGAGCTGTCGGCCTACGCTGGGGTGAAGAGTCTCCCCGTAGTGACCAGTGAGCACCATACTCTCGTGAGCAGATTATGGTGGTATGCGACACTATATTCTTGCTATCGGCCTACATGGATTGGTGACGAGCCCTCTGTAGTGACCTCGAGTATATCCTAACACTATATAAGGGCGACGAGTCCTGTTACAGTATTGAAGATATAACTAGGCCTGTATTGATTTGGTGATGAGGGAGTGGTGTAACGATTCCGTGCAACAGCCTTGGAAGCCCTTGCAGCGACCTAGAAACGCAACATCATATGAGATTTCCTAGGACTGACGACCCTATAATGGATCAATGTTTGGGGATTGATATAAGGGAGGTGTCTTAGCTTCCCAATACTGCCATATGAAAAGGACTAATAAGAACTGGGTAATTATATTCATGACGCCGCACTGCATGTGCCATTGGCGTTGGTGTGAGAGCACAGTGATAGTGATTCATGTCGTGATCGTTAGATGTTGTCGCATGAGGGAGTTTGTGGTGAGGGCATACATCATTATCTCATTCATTCTCGCATTAACAAGAGTATCTAGGACATGTTTGATTGTACTACTTTATCATTACTACTTGATTGAATTGATAACACGTTAACCTTTGTTGTATAGTACCACTGAGTTGATCACTCACTCCCACGTTCTGGGATGGTGCTTAAACAACAACCAGACTCTGATTTAGTTACAGGTGACGACGATGCTGGTGAGGTAGAGCCAGACTTTGATGAGGACAAGGAGGCGTTCTCATTTATGCAGTTCTCACGCGGGTTCACGTGAGCCTTGTCCTGATCAACGGGATTTCTGGGATATGTATATGACGATTTGACACAGTTTGATACATGTATTTTGAGAGACACAGTTATATATATTGCCCTGGGCAGAGCATGCATATTTTTGGGATTCTTTTTGATTTATATATGCATTTAAGTCTTCCGCTTGCATCTCTTCAATATCCCTGAATTATATCTGCTGATCTGGCTTGATCTATTTCATGTTTCATGCACTAACACTGACAACATACATCCATTATTTTTTATATTACATAAGTGATGTTTTGGAACTCGGGAGCTGAGTTATGCTCGACTCCCGAATTTCAGGGCGTTACAGAGAGAGAGAGAGACCTGATGTTGTAGCAGAATTCTCCTTGATGTGCAGTAGATCAAGCGGAGTGAGAGATACATGATGGACCTCTGATACATGACTGTCTTCTCTTAGACAACACCTCTATACTAATCCACAATTAGGGAATCGACACTACAAATCCCTAATTAGGGATTCGAAACTCAAAAATTCCCAATACACAAATCATTGCATAATGTTACTTGAAGGATTAAAAAATGCCAAAAAATGTCCAAATTGATATGAATAGATATGGAGAGAGAGAGAGAGAGAGAGAGAGAGAGAGAGAGAGAGAGAGAGAGAGAGAGAGCTGACATTGCAGCAGAATGCTGCTTGATGTGCGGTAGATCGAACGGAGAGCGAGATACATGATGTTGCAGTAGAGGGCCGAGGAGATAGAGATAGAGAGGGAGGACAAGGGTTTTGAGAGAGAGAGAGAGAGGACTAGGGTTTTGAGAGAGAGAGATAGGGATAGAGAGAGTGAGAGGGAGAGCGAGTGGAGAGGGAAAGAGAGGGAGAGGCAGAGGGAGGGAAGGAGAGGGCCGGAGACGGAGAAGGAGAAGCAGAGAGGAGCGCACGCGAGAGGGAGAGAGAGCAGCACAAAGAGGGAGGGAGCGGCACAGAGAGGGAGGGAGAGGAAGAGCGAGTGGCAGAGAGAGAGAGAGTCGCGTGAGAGAGTTAGGTTTTTTTTTTCTTTTATACATAGGGGCCCTGCCGGCAGCCGACAAAGGGTCGGCCCATCGGTCGTCTAAGGCCCACTTTCTTGTAGTGTATGAACAGCTATATCAAGCCCCCTTCAGAAACCTTTAGCCTAGCAACCAATGGTATATAACATCCAGCCTATCCAACACCAATCATGGTGATCAGAAGAACAAAAAATCTAGCTAATTGAAATGTTTCTTTGAGACCACTAGAACACCTTATTGTTTCGGTAACCTGTTCTATGCTTCTACGCTTTCAGTACACATTGATGCTTCCAAGTAGTTGATGGTGGCCATGTCGCTTTCAATACACATTGATACTTCCAAGTAGTTGATGGTGGCCATGTTCTATGCTTCTACGCTTTCAGTACACATTGATGCTTCCAAGTAGTTGATGGTGGCCACGATGCTTTTGTTAGAAATAGCAGCGTCCAGCAAAAGCATCGGTGAAACCAGAGAGACTACTGAGAAAGACTCTACAATTACCAGCGCTCGGAGAAGCACTGGTAAAAGTTAGTTAGCACCGGAAAACTTTTACTGACATGCCCTTCTGCAAGCGTCGGGAAAAGGGTATGCCGGCATTTTTAGGGGTTTTACCGGCAGTTTTGGCTGCCGGTAAAGGTCCATTGTCTTGTAGTAGGTGAATGGTCCTATATTTGAACGACAATTTATCCTAGCGTATCATGAATTTCTTTGATTTTGACATGCATGGACCAGTTATGTCATGCCCTACATAAGGCTAGGCCTGGATGTGAGGAAGTATGACCATTTTCGTTCGAGCTTTTGTTTTAGTTGTGCCAAGAATACATGTGCGGCCCGCTCTACATCAAGAACAAGTGATTTTGAAGGTTTTAAGCATGAATTTACATAATGAAGTCATTTAAAAAATGTTATTGCCCCTAATGGTCCATGCAGCAACCATACAGATGGAATAATGCAAAAACTTTCAATGATGCGGACAACAAAGAAACGGTTAAAAATTGAAATACGTGGACAGTTCACATTCAACAAATAAAAAGCCAAAACATGTCCAATCCATGGGCCTTTTGGTAGAAGGGCCATCCAAGGTGAGTCCCATCTTATCAACGGTTTGATTCATTGAACCATGGGACCCACTATTACAAACTAAACTGAAAACCCAATCGTACCGTGGAATCCCTCAGCCGAGCATGGTATAATAAATCCTACCATACACGTGGTTTGAAGAACATAATTATGGTTCATCTTTTGGGCCCCACCATTGATGGTGAATGGTTCGAAAACGACACCAATCAGACGATCTTAGCCATCAAACTATGACTTTTGAAATGGAGGGATCACAAGAAAGTTATTGATGGTTGAGTGATGGCTAGGATTATCTGATCCATGTGATTTTTTTATTTTTTATTTTTTTTATTATTATTTTTTAAGTATCGAGAGAGGGAGAAAGGTGTTGCTGGAACTCCCATCAATCCAACTAAGAAAAGGAGGAGGTGATCTCGTCTCCTGCCTCATGCACACGCTTAAACTGCGCACACCACCTAACCTGCGCACCCCTAAACTGCGTACGCTACCAAACCTGCGCACCCAAAGGTATTCATGATCCAGCAGTCGTAAACACTATCCTAACCTTCCTGAATTGGACGGAAGGGAGCTCCCATGACACAAACCTCCAATCCAACCGTCCAATTCAAAATGGCCTACTCAAACCTGCAATCCAATCGTTAATAAAAAATAACTCACTAGAACTTCCAATCCAACCCTTCAATATGAAAACCTCCCACTAGATATTTGACATAAAAATATAAAGGGAAATTGACCGTACTCGCCTCAAAGTTTGGAAAAATTACCTTGAATGCTAGGATACTCCATATATTCCTAGGAGGGTCCTCTGACAACTTTGAAAATTATTTTGGATGAAAATGCCCCTGACCTTGGTTTAGGACTTGTACGGTTTTGGAGTGAAGCAGAAGTCACTTGCTGTTACAACCCCCGAGAAATGGACAGATCGGCTACTCCCCGGGACACCGGCCAATGGCTGGTGATCGGCGCTCTGTGGGCCCCACCACCACGTACGTGTTTCATCCATGCCATCCATATATTTCTCCAGATTATTTTATGGTAGGAGACCAAAAATGAGCATAATCTAATCACGGTGGGCCCTAGGAGGATTTTAATGGTGGATATCCAATAATTATAATTTTCGTGCAGTGTGGTCCATCGGAGAGTTATATCACTCTCGTTTTTCGGTTCAAGCCATAAAATGATATTTTAAACTGGATGAATGGCTTGGACGAAGCACATATATCATGGTGGGGCCCACAAACCACCGATCACCTGCACCATGAGCTTTAGAAGGGGTAAATGTCGCACTTATGTACATTTGAAAGACCCTCTTCTTCCTTTTCTTTTGTTTTCCTAGAGAAGCCAGGGTCCAGGGACTAACAGTCAGAGAGCAATATTGTTTCTCCTTATCATTTCACTCGTCTGAAAGCCTCTTCCACTATGAGGTTAGTGTTATATTTTGTTTCAACTGTAGGTAGGCATTTTCCAAGGTACAGGAAGAACAAATTCGAGAAGCCGAAGTACTTTGGTGGTCACGCGAAACAAGCTAATCGGCATTCATGCATTTATTTGCTTTTTCATTCAAAATAATGAAGCAGATATTCAAAGAAACCATAGAGCCCCTATCGTGTTCTTCCTTTATTTGTGATCCCTTCTATTTTTTCAAAGACATTCACGATCTTCTTGAAGCTCAACGGCCTCCACAGGAGGTTCTGAAGACAATTTCCGAAGTCAGCCAAATTGATAATTTCAACGGGCACCTAACCAGCGAAAAAATGTTAGCTACTTCCATTTCCTTTTGCCCTGTCCTTTGCTGCTCTTGCATTTCTTCGGAATCATCGCAGTTGAGCTAAAATACTTCCCACACAACATGACAACTGCGACTGCTGTAATATGAGTTCCAAGACCATAATCGCAACACAATAGGAAGTACAATCTCATCAACCATCGCTGTTTGCGGGCTGAAGGGAGATCTTCTTCCTACTGTAAATGTCATTATGGTCTTAGTTGTCATGTTAAATCGTTCATGGCTGTCTTACTGGAAAGGAGGCCAAGATGCATTTATGGTATTCATCATATTAAATGGGTTGTGGCTTGCATGCTGCATGTGACACTTATTCCGGATGGTCGCTCTGAATCCGAAGGAAAGGGTCATAGTTTTTAACCATCGAAGATGAGAGTGAGGAGGATGATAATATCCCCATCTGTAAACTTAGGTGGAAGAAACTTGCAGAGTCTTGGCTTGCATGCCAAGCTTCTCTTTTGAAATTCACTGTATTATATGGGTCGTGATTGTCATGTTGTATGGATCGTAGTTGCCATGGATCGTTTGTTTAATTTTACAATAGATCGTGATTTTTAGGTTTATGGGTCAAGTGTAGCTTGCCCCAGTTTAGCCGCCAATCGCATATTCTCCTCCTCCGCCCGTTCAAGATGAGCCTTTATGGTTATAGTTCGGACTCAGCCGAGTCCAAATGAGACTGAATTTTCCTTCATCTGGAGCATCATGACCCTTGATTGGCCTTCTCTTACCAGGCCCTTTAACTTCTCTTGTTCCTCGGTGGAAGTCTTCAGGAGCTCTTCCAGCCTGGTCTTCTCCTTTCAATATTAGTCATTGTCTTTAGACTCTCCCAAATCTATAGAAACATTAGCTGCGCCTGAGAAAGAAAAGAGTTAGAAAGTATAAAATGACAATCAGAGCCAACAAATCGATGAACGACTCGGAAAAGTGAGTAAGAGTATTGACAGACCGAGGCGTAGTCATTGATGAATAACTCAGAAAAGTGAGTAAGAGTATTGACGATTGATTTGCCGTCCAGTCAACTAGGACAGACACATGATAGCCGGGTGAGAGTATCTCTGATCCCAAAGAGAGTCATTGTTTGTAATGTAAATGGGATGTTTTGTCATGTCATATGAATAACAACAATATTCTCGAATGGGCCCCAGTGAGGTTTGGTCATGGTTTACATGGTAGGTTGGTTGTGAAGATGACATGGGTCGTGGTTCACATGAACAATGGGTCGTGTTTGTTACGGCATATGGGTCTTGGTTCTAATTTAACATCAACGATCCACTATTCATAATAACTACAACATAACGCAATGCACAATCATGACCCACTATTGATCAAAGTTTCATGGGTCGTTGTATCTTTTGATATGGGTCGTGGTTGTAATATTGTATAGGTCTTGGTTGTGATGAAATTTGGATCCTTAATGTAATTATTAAAGGGTCGTGGTTGTCCTGTTATACGGACCGTGGTTTTCGTGTAATATGGTTTGTAGTTGATGTGAAGCATTGATCATAGTTGTCATTTTGAAATGAGTTCGTGTTAATTGTTTTGCATGGTCATTGTTGCCTTGTTTCATGCATCGTTGTTGACAACCACGACACTATTTTTTGGCACTGCCCATTTACATGACAACCACGATTATTATATTATGAAAATCATGACCTATTGTATGTACATGATTGTCATCTGTGTCCGTGGTTTAGATACATAAAGGCTCGTTATTATCATCCACCTTGGGTCATGGTTGTCATGAAACGTGGGTCGTGACTGACATTGGATAGGTATTGGTTGTCATGATACATGGAACCTGCAATGGATTGATATGTAGGTCGTTGTTGTCATTTTAAAATATACATGAAACATTAGTCGTAGTTGATCTGGGTCGTGTTCGTCATGTTAAAATGGTCGTGCTTCACAGTTGCAATGGTTCGTGGTTGTCACAAACATAATGATCTTAAGAGAAACACGACCTAGAAAATATGAGAACCATGATCCACCTGTCATGGGTGCCACGACCCGTCGTTAAGCTCACAATTTCCTTTATGGGTCGTGGTTCAAATGCACAAGAATTCATAGTTATCATCCACATTGCATCGTGGTTAACATGCACCAAGGTTCATGAATCAATAAGTATATATATTGCAATTCAAATTACATGATCTCAAACATTAAAAAATAAATCACGACCCAATCATCGCGACAACCACGACCCGTATAACATGACAACCACGAACCCATATCGAAAGACAACTATGACAAATGCTTCACATCAACCACAAACCATATAAGACATCAACCGTGATTTTTATTACACTACAAGCCCCACCCATATATCATTACATTCAGGATCCATATTTCATGAGAACCACGACCCATACAACATTACAACCACGATCTATGTATCGTGTCTCGAGCGTGATCATAGGGCTTGTCTCTGTCTGAGCACGACCTTATAATACGAATCCTTCCATCCCAGCTTTTCTGAGTTCAAGGCTGATGTAAAAGCCTTATAAAAGAACTTGATATTTTATTGATGAACACCTACTCAGAGTTGGTGGACCTAGTGTGTAATGGCTTCTTCGGGATTCTAGGCTAATGTAATCTGTCTTCTTCCGGGTTCCAACCTGAAGTGAAAGCTTTACAAAAGAACTCGTTATTTTGTAGCATGACAACAACGATTTGTATAATACGAGAACAACTATCCATAAAACATGAAAACCACGACCCATAACAACCGACACTACAACCTATGTAATGTTGACAACCATGATCCATGTATCATAACAAGCACAATCCATTTTACATGAAAACCACGATAAAAAAAATAGAGTCAACAATGATCCTTTGCTTGGGTCGTGTCTTTACGACGTGAAAGATCGTGGTTGTCATCTACGAAGGGTCGTGTTTGTCATTGTGCAAGGTAGAGATGACTTTGAGCAAGTTGTGACAATGAAAGCCCCCACCATATCCTGTTTGAAGCCCAAGTCCTTGTCTTAAAACTTTGTATCGTGGTTATTATGTTATACGGGTGTGATGTTAATGTTTGATGTGTCGTAGTTGACATAACGATATATATCGTGGTTTTCATTATATATGAATCGCTGCAGTTATAGATCGTTGTATTCGAATTTTACGGACCAGTATGCTCTCGACACGTAATCAAAGGTAATGATGAAAGGTGAGGTCGGTGCATTATTTGTGTTGTGCTTGTATGCCTCATAAGATTTTGGTTATCTCTCGGCTGTGGGACAGATCTTATATAAATTTTTAATCTACATCGATTGTTAGTTGTTAGAGTATGTACTAATCTTTATCCAAAAATTTGAACCTTACAGGTGTAGTTGATCACACTGAAATAAACAGTTATAAGGCGTTGAGAACTACGTGGGTCGTACATCCGCCTGATCAAAATTATTTTAATGTTATGACTTTATACTCGTTCATTACATTGATGGTCAGTTTAGATGACATATATATCATTGTGGACCCCATACATCTTAGTTTGTACCGAATATGTCGTGTGTACATACATTATGGCGTGCTAAAGGTGGGAAGTTCGCTTATGGTTCCAAATGTAGAAGATCAATCATCGATCATCTGGTTCAAGTCTATGGGCCCATCATAAATCGAATCTAATCCGTTAGAATTGTTCATGGATGATGGATTCCTTTGAATTTTTTTTTGTGGCATGTATTGAGCCATCAGTGGCCCACACTGCGTAAAGATGACAAATTATGGGCTTTTATGAAAAATATTGGTTCAACTGTTGTGGTCCATTGGATTCGAATATTTTGACCATTGTTTGGGTTTCTTGATGTTACAAATTAAATGGACGGTGTGGATCAGAGAATATCTGCAATTTGATGTGACTTATAGAACACCGAATATATCTTAGACGCTTATGGACGCTTACGTTTATAAAACCAGAACATCAACAAGCTGTCCCCATATGGAACACCGACTATATCTTGGAGCCTCTTCTCTGGGACCCCTTCACTTTACCCCTTTCACTTTTTATCTCTAATCCTTATTTTCTTTTTTACTAGTTTTGAATCTTCTTCGCTGGGTCCCTCTATCGCCACTCAGCGAGTACATCTACAAGTTGAATACATCTTAGTGCAAAGCAAGGTAATGGCTGACAGGGACTGTGTATGGTGATTATTATGTTATGTGGGTCGTGGTGTGAACCATGACCCAATGCATATGACTATAACGAAATGTATAGCATGATAATCAACACCGAATGGATCGTTGTTGACATGGTCAGTGTATTGTGTCCCACATATTATGTGGGTAGATGACATCAACGATATGTATGGTATGACAACCATGATCATGGTCGTGAGCGCGGTTTGTTACATATTGGATCGTGGTTGATAGAAGAGGTGTCAGGTACACCAGCGAAGAAAGCCAAACTCTGATTTGACGTTGAATGATGAATGGATTGGTGCATTCGATGTTTCTTCTGCTTATTATCATCTATAATGGGTTGGTGAATGAGATGGGTCGTAATTGTTTGTGAACAATTCGAAGTTGTATTGCACTTAAGGTTGTGGCTGTCTGCTACGTTGGTTGACATGCACAATGGATTGTTGTTATATATGGGCGGTTGAATGTGGATGCCAAACAAGATCCATATATTGTGATAACCATGACCCCTGTAACATCAGAACCATGACACATATCATCTTACAACCACGATCCGTCTAACATCATAACCACGACCTGTCTAAAATGAAAACCATGGACCATAACAATAATGACACAGTCTGTATGACAACCACGAAACTGTAATGTGATCTAATCCCGTTGTTCACATGCATGTTAAACCGTGGTTATTGTCCACATTGGTTCTTGGTTCACAACCATGACCCTAGTCCGATCTCCTGAAAAGCCTGCATGATATGTGTACACGACATGGCTCATGGACGGCTCGGTGCTTATGTGTTTCATCCATGGCATACATAATCCATGCCCTGCTATACACGTTGAAATAAAAATAGTGATCCAGACAACATGACAAACACGATTCGTATAACATGGCAAATACAACCCATGTAACATTACATTCACGACGCACATAACATGACAAACACGTTCCATGCAACATGAGACTATGACCCAAGCAATCCACGGCCCATGTAACAAGAAAAATCACGAGGCTTATAACATAAAACCCACGACCCAAGCAATCCACCGCTCATTGATATTCATGTTAAACGTCTCCATTTTATCCCTCATTATCTTCCGCTTAATTTCAGGTGTCCTTCTTACAATCACGATCCAAGTAACACAATCACGACTCAATGTTTAAGCGAACCATGATCACACGGAACGATTGTTGTTGTCATACACATTGGGTTGTGATTCCTATTGAGGGTCAAATATTGCATATCAGACCCCATTTATTGCCTAGATTTACGAACAAGATACTGTTTAATGGCTCATTTTAACCATATTTGTGATGCAGGGTGTATTTGAGAGCATGAACTGTAAAAATGTATTAAAAGCATGGATTTAACGTTCAGAATTCACCAAGGCAACATACGGACTCCCGGGGACTAAGATCGATGGAATTTACGCACCGGAGATCTGCAAAAATCAAGAAACTGAAGCTTAAGTGGCCCGAAATTGGTCCGGAATGCAAGATCATAGGGTTTCCATCATCCATTCAGCTCAAAATTTCATACATGGCCTGAAGACCATAAATTAACCATACATATTAAATTTCAACCATTGAAGATCTCAGAAAGTGGGCTAACGGATAGATCAGCCCATTAATATCTGATTTGGGGCCCACCTGAGACTGGATATGCTTCAAATTTTGGTCTCAACGCATTAAAAGAGCTGAAAAAAATGGTTGGACGGATCGGATCTTTGGGTTACATCACTATGGGACCCACACAAGTGATGGGTGTGCATAATTTGTACACAACTCGCTGTGCACCATTAAACTAACAATTCGGTCAGTGTAGCTGACCCGATAGTTCTCATGCGAAAACAGAAACTGTTGTTTCCGTTTACGCAGGTTCCGCACCGACTCAGATTTCGGCCCCCATCGCTCATCATGTGGTCCATCTGGACCGTCCAATCGTCCCAGGACATTAAACCGACCATACACACGGCGGTGTTTCAGGCCCATGCACGTGTATTAATGGAAATCTCGTTCGTTAAGTCTAACGGACGGTAGAAATAAAGTTCCCTGGGCCACATAGAAACAGAGCCAAAACCGTTCATCTCTGATCTATTTTTTAAGAGAAACTTGGTGGACGGTGTGGATTTTTCGTTAGAACTCGGATATGGACCCCACCAATATCCCAGTGCAAGCTTACGGAGTCTCTGTTCCGCAACAAAGTTGCGAACGAAGCTTGGTGGGCCACTATCGTCATTCCATTCACTAATCCGAGCCGTTCAGTGAGACAAGGAGGTGAAACCGACCACCCCCTGACTTCGATCTTGATTTTCTTGGATACTACAGCTTTGACGAAGGTTGGACAACGCTAACCAAACGTCCATGAAACACTACAGTTTGGATCCAAAACCGAGCAGGACTGAACGGTTTTTCATGGGTAATCGAATGGACGGTCTGGATTTCACGGATATCTTCGACATGGGTCACACAAATCAACACCGCAGATCGTGTGCGTTGTTTGCCTGCTGCGTAAACAGATTGGGTATCCGACTCGATTACAACAACTCCCACTGCCTGCTAGCTATAAAAGGGAAGTTTGAGAGAGGAACCGGAGAGAGGCAGCTGAAGCTTGGGACGTTGCATCTCGGCTTGGAAAGGAGGAATCGACGGCCAGGCTTGGCCGTGGAGGCTTGGAAGCAGAGACGTGGAGAGAGGGAGAGTTGTTTTTTTTTTCTCTTTTTGTTTTTCTTTTTCTCTCTTTAATTTTATGAGATCTAGGCCATCATGGTAGGCTAAACCTCTTAGCTAGGGCTAAGAGGTGAAGCTTGTAGCATGATGGGAGATCCTCGGCTTATGCCTTTTATTTGAAGCTGAATTGATATTGATTTAAGTTATTTAATGGAAATATTTTTAGTCTTTAATGGTCTGTTGTGACTGAAATTACAATGGGTCTGCAATGACTTTGAATATTCCCTTTTTCTTTTGATGTTCATGACGTCAAGAAGCACTGTTGTTCACCATCGTCTCCTGGGCGTGGTTGGATGTCAGTACCCTTCTTGACCTTCATGCATTGATTGATTGGGTGGTAATTAGCTTAATTCTATTGTTTGGCATAGTCTTTTGGGCATGGTTTGGTGATGGAATCCATTCTAATTCATATACCTTTCATCTTTTGAAAACTAGATCAATGATAGTTCAATTAATTTCCATGATTTTTAAAGCAAGCATAAGAACTCCCTGATCTCTACAAGTGGATCCTCTGAATCCCTAGTTCCCTTCTCCTGATTTCTCTCAAGTTTAGATAATTTTTCACTAGCATTCCTTCAAATTCAATCAGATTAGATTTCATCTTAGCCTAGTTCTAGTTCTAGATAGTTTTAGAATACGTACAGGTTTCAGTCCCTTGGGATTCGACCTCGGTCTTACCGAGTTATTACTACATCACAACCCTGCACTTGGGGAGTGAACAAGTTTTTGGCGCCATTGCCGGGGACTGTTGGATACGTTTTTCTGAAATTAATTAGTTTTAGGATTAGTTTAGGATTATATTTTCTTTTTAGAAATTTTTAATTCTAGGTTTAGAAGCTTAGTTATTTTCCTTATTAGAAAATTTTCCTAACTTTAGAAACTTGCTATTCTTCCTTCTATCTGATTTTTAGAACTAACTCAATTTTTCTGTTTTGTAGGAAACTTCTAATTTAGTAAGCTCTTTCTAATTCTTCTTTCTTTGGAATTTCTTCTTTTCTTTAGAAATTAATTTACTTTTAATTAGGACTTTCTATTCTTAGAAACTAACTTATTTTATTTTGTTTTGCAGATTCTTAACCTAGGACTCCAAATTTGATAACTTCTTTCCATCTTTCCCTTTTATTTTCTAAATTTCTACTTCTTTTCTCTTAGGTCTAGGTAGAATTTAAATCGAGGGCTGAGTGTGTTTTATGCCCCAGTGGGCACGCGACAACACTCGACATTTTGTGACTGAAGGAGGATTAGTTGAGGGGTTGACTGTCCATCGCAGGACTAGACACCACTTGAATTCTCCTGAGATAGAGGAGGTTATGGCTGAAAATCAACCTCAAGCACTACCCCAACTTAGGGTTGAGGAAGTACATGATGAGAATGAGGTGCACCACGCACCCCCGTTTCGTACTTTATGAGATTATTTACAACCGGTGGGGGTGAGTACGCCCTCATGCATGATTTTTCCTGTGAATACACTCAGGGTGTTACAACAAATAAACAAGAAGAAGAAAAAGAGTAACGAATTCAAATTCTGATCTATCTCGGTGAATTTTATAGGGCTTTGGATACTACATACAATTCTTCACATAAAGAAAGTTTGAAAAATCTAGTTCAAAGTATAAAAGAGCATGAAGGAAATATCTCTTCGCCTTCTTACTCAGAGGAAGTGAACCAATATGTATATGAAAAAATTGATAGCAGTTCCGATGGATCAGATGACAATACAGGAAGGAACTCCTCTTATGGAGCTTATTAGCTGTAAATTGTCATCTTGAACAATGTAAATATATAATTATGGAAGTTTTTTAATCATAAATTATGCATTTTATATATTTTATCGCTTTGTTCAACTTCGAATTTGACAATCGAGTGGTTAATGTCAATAGGATGTCGTGCGACTATTCATTTTCTAATGTTAGAAATACCATTTTTAACATTGCAACTACAAACCACACAACATTACAATCACGACCTATATAACCTGAAAACCGTGACCCTTATGGATCCTGGTTGTCCATACATGACATGACATTCTATTACACCCGAAAATCACATTATTCGTGAACTCCGCAAGCTGATTATAAAATGAACAAGTAAACTTTCGTTTAATTACAAGAATAATAGGGTAGAGAAGAAGAATAGTGACTGGATGGGAGCTACAGGTGGGCAAATTGGAGCTCTTCAAATCTTTTAGCGGCCCTAGCTTTCACTTTCTTTGCCGCACATAACTTTCGATTCATTGTAGCCTTTTCTCATTAAAGTCCTGATCGTGAGACGAAGCGGAATGACACTGCTCGATTTCTCTGTCCGCCATAGAAAAATTCTTTATAAGTTGTCAGAGTTCTAAAATTGTCTTCAGAATTTTTTGTGGAGGCCGTTGATCTTTAGGAAGATCATGAATGTCCCTGAGGAAAGGGAAGGGATCTCTCATAAAGGATGCATGCGAGAAGGACTCGATGCTTTCTTCGAATATCTCCTCCACTATTTTGATTGAAAGAGCAAAGAAATCCATGAATGCTTAAGGTGTTGTAATAAGGATTCTGGTTTGGATTGACTTATAAAAATTTGAAACCTAAGTACCACTTTTATAGGCTGGTTAAACATTCCGAAGGGTCGTGCTGATTCCAAAGGGATTAAGGGGAAGTAGCGGCATTAAAGAAAGTAATTCAACCCAAGCAGCACTTTTATAGGCTTGTGAATGAGTGGTTAATGTGAGTAGGATGTCGTGCGACTATTGGTTTTTTAATGTTAGAAATACCATTTTTTTGGATTACAGTGAAATAGCAAAATGAATGCGATTTCCTAAAAAGGGATGCGACGTTGTTTCCGAATGGGTGGAGGATATGACGAACAATGGGTCGTGGTTATCATCCACAATTGATCATGGTTCTCATGCACATTGGATCGTGGTCTTGATGAACAATAGATCAATATTGTACATGGGTCGTACAACGTGGTTGCCAACCACGATCCATATACCGTGAAAACCACAATCTATGTAGCATGAGAATTATGCTCCATATCAGTGGATAAGCACGACTTGTCTAATGTAACAACCATGACCCATATAACATGACAACTGCGACCCAAATGGGTTGGGCCTTGCAATAAGTGTTCTAGTTTGGAGTTGGCCTGCAAAGGGTAGTTTGAAACCCAAGTACCACTCTTATATGACAACCATGGCCCTGTCGTGTAATCGTGATTCACATGTTGTAAGACCCGTATCTTAGTCCGAACTGTTTCATAGACTTTCACGGTCTTCTCGGTCGAATTCGGGTAACCTTCGACCCTTAACCGGAATTTATGTGCGACCCTGATTCACACGTCGTCAACCCGAGTTAACTTAACCTGAGACTTGTACCTTAGCAACAACGTCATCGCGGCGATTCTGATGCCCCGTCTCATGCGCCGAGGCGATACCCTGGTCAGGAGATGTGGGCCAGAGTTCGGTGCGAGGAAAACTCCACATGTAAAATCTAAGAGAATCTCTACGACTTGTCACATCAATCCATCAATCTCAACATGTCAAGTACATGTCAAGTACACATTACCTTTCACCCTTTCCCAAACAAGCCCCAAAAGTCAAAAAGTTCTTACAAAGCTCATACTTTTCTTACACCATTTGCCACAAAAGTCAAAAATCTCTTACACACCCATCACTCACCACATCCATCACTCCATCACCCATCACTCCTCTCTCTTTACAACCCTCTCTCTCATTTCGTTTCTCAAAATTTCCTTTTCAAGCAAGAGAAAGCACCTTACGTATTAGCCTCTCCAAGCTTTCCCAAGCAACAAAGGTGGCTCACTTTCCTACCCTTCATCTCCCATCTCAACCATCCAAACCTCATCTCCTCCATTATAATCGAAGCTAAGGAATTAAGGAACCCAAGGGAGCAAGAAGATCGAACGGTGGGTGCTTTGATAGAGTAGTTTTCATATTTTTAAGATGGGCCAAGTGAGGCCAACCAATCAATGGTTTGGATCTCACTTGGGACCCTAAGATGTGGCCGATGACCCACTTTGATCATCATGATCATTCCATGATAGGGCTAATCTCCATGGACCCCATCATGATGTTTATTTCCTTGCATTAGATAGGTTATCTAGACCGCCCATATTGGTGGGGAAAGGATCTCCACTATTGATCTTTGATTTGGTGGGCCCATATGCTTTAGGGCTCACTTGATGTATGATTGAATGTAAGGGAGGGCCCATAGTATCGGGGTCCCTCCATTACACGTGTCTCTCTCTATCTTTCTCTCTCTCTCTCTCTCTCTCTCTCTCTCTCTCCCTCTTTTTTTTTTTCATTTTTGTATGGTGATGAGGCTATGTGGCCCACTAAAATGGACCCCCACCTTAATGTTTATGATCCATATCACCCAGCCATGTGGTGGCCCACCAAAGTAGGGCCCACCTTAAATACATTTGTTATGCCCAAAAATGACTAGCGTTTAGATGTGAACTGAAAACCCAAAAAAATTAGCTTTGTTAAAAGCCTTTGGGAATGGCCACTTATGTAGGCCCCACCTTAATATATGTTATTAATCCAAGCCATCCATTCCCTTTCACGGCTCATTTTAGGCGTTGAGCCAAAAAATGAAGCAAATCCATTCATTGGGCGGGCCATACCTTTCAAAACAGTGATTCTCATTGTTTAAATTTATTTTAATTTTGTTACAGGCCGAAATGTATTCAATATTGGACTCATTGGGCTTGTCTTGAGCCAGGGGAGCCAGTGGATGGGGTGGATTTACCTGATGTGGGCCGCATACATGAAAAACCATAAAAAAATCCTTAAAAAAAAAAGAATAAGAAGCAGCAGTGCTTGCTGCCACTGATGCAGCAGCAGGACGCTGGTGCGTTTGATGGACGGCTAGTAGGGTCCCATGGCTCTAGCTATGGGCCCCACGTGATGTTTATTTGTCATCCAATCCATTCAAATGGTGGGCCACTTCCAGCAGTGGGCCCCCTACAAATATCAGCCACGTCCAAAGCTTGGGTGACCCACATCACAGGAAACAGTGTGGATGAACATCTGCCATTGAAACCCATTTTTGGGTCCACAGAAGTTTTGAATCAATATGAAATTTATTTTTCCTCTTCGTCCAGGTCTCTGTGACCGTATGGACAGATTGGATGGAAAATAAATATTATGGTGGGCCCCACATGGGACCCACAATGATGTAAGTATTTTATTCACACCGTCCATGGTTGTGGATGGTGGAACCCACCATGATTTACGTGTTTTATCCGCACCGTCCACCCCTGGACGGTGGGACCCACCATG
This sequence comes from Magnolia kwangsiensis, assembly GCA_037074715.1. NCBI lineage: Eukaryota > Viridiplantae > Streptophyta > Magnoliopsida > Magnoliales > Magnoliaceae > Magnolia > Magnolia kwangsiensis. The sequence continues at coordinate 87,782,146 of CM073573.1, forward strand.
ATTTATGTGTTGTATCCGCACCGTCCACCACTGGACGGTGGGACCTACCCCCCCTACGTGTGGGATGGTGCATGTGTGTGTGTGTGTATATATATATATATATATAATATTATATTATAAGTAATATTATATATATATATATATATATATATATATATATATATATATATATATATATATATATATATATATATAATATACAGGATAGTGGGCCTTCATGTGGGCCCCCACCATGATGCATGGGTTGCATCCAAGTCCATCCATCCATTTAAAAGCTCATTTTGTAGTATGAGCTAAAGAATGAGCCAGATCCATAGTCCAAGTGGACCCCACTATGGCATGTTATGAGGCCCATCTTAATGTACCTGTGGTAGTCCATTGGGGCCCACTTTGATGTGGATGTAAGGCCCATGGGTTGAGGCCCATTTGATGTATTAGGGGCCCATGAGTTAAGGCCCATTGAGATGTATTAGGGGCCCATGGGTTAAGGCCCATTGAGATGTATTAGGGCCTATGGGTTGAGGCCCATTTGATGTACATATGGGGCCCAATGGGTGTGGCCCATTTGATACACATAAGGCCCATGTGATTACGCCCATTTGTTGTATTCAAGGCCCAAGGATCAGCCATTGTAATGTACATAAGGCCCATTGGTGTGGCCCATTGATGTGGCCCACTTGATGAATATAAGGCCCATTGATATGGCCCATTTGATATATTTAAGGCCCAATGAGATGTACCTAAGATCCATTGCAATGTGTGATCCCAACATGGTTATGTGATAATGCTTTCGATGGGCTATGCCTTGGGAGCAATGATGGTTTGACGTCCATATTACAAGTATATTGTTGGTTAAATGTCCACATTACAACTCTCCCTAGGGCCCATTGATAGGCCTGTACTTGTTGTATGTAGGCCGTCTAGGTCATCTGCATTGTAAGGATAGTGCATTACTTATAACATGTGTAGTATAGCTCTATAACTCATGATCATATGCATCATATGTATGCTTGATATGAGAAGTGACTGATCACAGCATATACCTTCAGGTAGATTGTTTAAGGGCTCTCGGGTAGGCGGTGTTGCCCTACATGAGCGCACGATACGCGCAAGATTTCTACATGACTGGATAATGTGAATCATGTATTCGCATTGTGTGTCATGGTTACCGTACGCCCTAGCGACATCAGGGCCGTAGTCTCCACAGGCGTATCGTGGTTGATAGGATTGGATACCGAAAATCTTGTTCTACATAGGGTGCTATACATATCCCTGGGTAAAAGTCCCTAAACCCTTATGGTACTAAGAGGTTGCTCCAATGTCTAAACCAAGTGGGTACAGGAGCGCCGAGTGCCAATTACCAGACGGTCGCACTTTTCACTGTGTCATGGTCGGTTAGAAGGGAGTGCAGCCTTACCAGCCCGTGAGTAGGGGACAAAGCTAGGTTGAGTTTGACCAGCTCGAGGAATGGGTCCGCTATTGACGAGTCGAGCTCGATATTGGCAGATGGATAGTGCGGTCTCTTCCACTTACCTTATATCGCGTGATGGGGCACCGATCTGGTTTAGAGTGTACTAGACCCCTGTGATATCCCAGAGTTGAGCTATATTGATTTGTGGACTTAGATGAGGATTTGTATGCTTGAGTTGCATTTCGCATTGTATGGCCTTGGTATGGCCGACATCATTCATTCTTTGCACTGCATGGCCTTGGTATGGCTAATGGTATTCTTAGCTTTCATTAGCATGTTCCGCATTACTCTGATACTGCATAACTGCATTACCACTTGCGCACACACTTTCGCCATCCTCTAAGCTTTCTATAAGCTTATGCATGACCATTGCGTGTAGGTGACGTTAGATCGCAGCAACGCTGAGGCTTGAGCACGTGGCAGATTATTTTGAAGCTTTTGGTCTATCATCATTGTATTTTCCTTTACACTCATTGTACTTGTAAAGTTTTTTATCATAGTGAAAATGTAATGGAGTTTTTAGTTATTTTTTATGGGTTATGCCTTTGGTTATGCTTATTACGAATCAAACTAACGTTGAAAATCTTCCTCGTAGCATCCCAAGATCGGAACCTGGCAAATGGGCGCTAGGAGTCGAGAATGGGGTTCTATGGAAGCTGTCGATCCAGATTCGACGATCGGGAATTTTATGAGCCCAATTTCTAAGTTTGGGCCATGACACATGCATAATTGATCATGGTTGTCATGCAATTTGGATCGTGTTTACGATAAACAATGGATCGTAGTTATTTTTGGGAAATTGATTCATCTGATATATACATTTAATGTGATTTTGTGAAAAAAGAAGAATATGGTGCTGTTTTCCGAGAGTGCACTGAATCTGAAGGGAAATGGTCATGGATACAATGAATAATAGGTTGTGGTTATATTCCACAATCCATCTTCGATAAATCTAAGGTGATTTTCTTTATGATGTGATACAAATGACTATTATTTAAATGAAATTTTGGAAACATGCATCTACCCCGCCAATGTTCAAATGAATCTCAATTTATAACTCGAACTCGGCTTAAAGCTCGAACTTGTAACTCGTTATTCGGCTCGAGAACCTGCTCGAACTTGGCTCAAATTCGATCGTCGTTGGTTTGCCTAATGGATTGTAGTTAACAGAACTGTGTAACATGATCCATGTCATGTGGGTAGTGGCTGTGAACCACGACCCAATGTATATGACTACAACGATATGTATATCATGATAATCACGATCGTGGTAATTATGCAAATATGGTTTGTGGTTGACATAAATAGTATATCGTTGCTCACATCTAATGTGGGTCGTGGTTGTGAATCATGGTAGTAACGCTATATGGGTCGTGGTTATACCAACGTAGATCACAATAACAAACCGTATAACATGACAACCATGATAGTGGTTACTTCTCTTAAGGTCATGGTTGTCAACAATGAACCAACATGGATGACAACAACAATCTATTACAACTATGAACCATGACAATTTTACCATGACAACCACAACCCATATCAACCATGACCAATGCTTCACGTATACCTCGAACCATACTATACAAATCAACAAATGTAACGTGCACATACATATGACAGTAACAGATGTAAATTTAGTATATATTACACTACTCATTCATAGGACAGTAACGAAAATCAGGTGAGAACCACAACCCCCGTAACATGATAACCATGATACATGAGAACTACAACACATATAACATGAAACCACGACCCGTATGTTCTAGGTTGCCTCGCTCACATTCCAAATCCAATGTCTATTTTTGGTACAATTTCCTCCCCCGACATCATATTTACAGAAAGCTTGGCTGAGAAATTATCTTATGAGCAAGAAGTGTATGGAAGCTCCACTTTTAGTTGCTCACTTTCTAAATCCAATGAAGAATTTTATACAGTGAAGCTTCCTTTTCCCTCTCCGCTATCTCCAAAGGAAATAATTTCTTTTTTGCTGGTTGGGTGCCCATTGATATTGTGGAGATGCCGAAGTTTGGAAAATGTCTTCAGAACTTCTTGTGGAGGCCGTTGAGCGTCAGGAAGATTCTAAACATCTCCGAGGAAAGGGAAGGGATAAATGTAAATGAAGAATGCCAGAAAGACTCGATGCCTTCTTTGAATATCTCCTTCATGATTTTTGTTTAAGATTCTTGAAACCTAAGTACCACTTTTATAGGCTGGTCAAATAAATGGATTAACATGCCAATTCCAAAGGGTCGTGCATTTTTTGAACGGTTGCCCTCGGTTCTCAACAGATTGCGTGGAGGAAGCGACATTAATACGACTTCCTGAAATGACTGTGGCAGCTGTGGCTACTTTGTTACAAGGTCATTGTTGTTATGTTAGATGGATCGTGGTTGTTATGTTATATGAGTCAGGGATGTCATAATATAAAACATGATACATATAAAGTAATAACCATGATCCATAAAACATGGTTCATGGTTCTCGTGTTATATTAGTCATTGTTATAATGTTATATGGGTCGTGGTTGCCATTTCCTTTTTCAATGATCCAAGATCAAGCGTTGGAAGACAATGACGCTGCAACGTGGATAAAAACCACGATCTAATGTGCATGTGAACCACGATCGGTTCGGTTTCTGGACCGAATTGGCTCGAAACCCAATTACCACATCTATATCTTGTCATTCAATGGTCAAGGTTCTGATTCCGAAGGGTCGTGCATGATTCTAAACAGTCGCTGGTTCCCAGCAGATTGCGTGGAGGAAATGACATTAACGTGATTTCCTGAAAAGACTGTGGCGGTTGTGGCTGTTGTGTTATAGGGGTCGTGGTTGTTATGTTATATGGATCGCGGTTATTATGCTATATGGGTCGATTGTGTTGTAACATAAAACCACGACACATTTAAAATAACAACCACGACCATTATTACAATACAATATGAATAATGGGTCGCTTCAACGGGAACCCAGCGAGCTGATAAACACTATTGAGAAGGTCCATATAACAAGGGTTGTGGTTCTCGTGTTATATTAGTCATTGTTAGAATGTTATATGGGTTGTGGTTGCCATATCTTTTTCCAACGGTCCACGGATCACAACAACGATGCAACGTGGATAAAAATCATGATCTAGTGTGCATGTGAACCATGATCCATTGTGTAGATAACCACAACAAATTCTCGATCATATCCATGACCCATCCCTTAAGATTGAGCGTGAAAGTGCCCTGGTTTGTCAGTTAGCATGAGTGTTGAGTCAATTAGATAGAAAAGCTCCATAGGAAGATCAATCAGTTGTCTGCCTCAACCGAATGTGTGCCGAACTCACCACAGGTAAATCTAAGCCTCACATCCCATGTCCCAAAACACCTAGTATATAAAACCCTTAAAATTGGTTAGAACATCATAGGGTTTTTGGGTTAGAAAACTTTTTTACAAAAATCAGAAAATCTCTAAGTTTTTTAACTTTGTCAATTTATCGAATCAAGTTCAATAAAATTGATGTGCGCTGTCGATGTCCTTGACGAGCAATCGATATCATTGAAATGAGGACTAAAGATGTCCAGCAACCACATATTCATCTAGATGGAATTATCAATGTATCAACATCCTTATCGATATCATCGATATTTAAAAATCAAGTTTATCGAAGTAAACTCGATATAATTGACAGCAGAGTATTTGTGTTCCTGTTTTTTATAAGAAAATCATATAAACCTTTGATATATTGATGTACCCCTCGATATCCTTGGAATTCAAAAACCGATGATAACGGAAGACTATCGATGATATTGATCTTAGACACAGTCTTTCCAACAACATTTTTCAGGTGGTTTTTATTTCAAATCGTGGGTCACTCGATAGAATTCATATTCAAAATTGATGATATCGAGGCCGGATCAATTGCATCGAGAAAGGACATAAACTGTCTAGCAAGCTCATTGATAAAATCTTTGGATTTATTGATACATCGACACAACCTTCAATATCATCGACATTCAAATTCTGATAATATCGAGTGTACCTCAATCATTTCTTTTGTAACGTCTTGAAAAAATTCGTATAAAGACTCGAGTACCACCTTTACCAGAAATCCTTTAGTACCTAATCCCTTAGAAATTTAACGTGAATTAACTAGCACTAAACTAGATTACCTATGAAATTATCACCAATCACTTTTAATACGATCTGCAAGACCCAAAACCTATAGAATTGTTAATGCTACATTACCCTGAAATCAAGGAGTAAACTTTAAACCCAATTGCTCTCAGGAGCACTCAGAAACTTCGTATCGGACCTGGACCGCACATCGAAAGTCCGATAGTGATGAGCTTAGACAATTATGACCGCCTAGTTGGACTTGACAATCACCTCGAAAATTAAGTCCAGACGATGTCCTGAGGCTATTTTCTTGAGTCCGGAGTGAAGAGTGTGAGAAAGTGAAGGTTTTTATAAAATTAAATATGAATTTAAGTAATCTGAGTCGTGTCGCTTGCGTGCTGATTATAAACATTCTGACCGTTGGTTTCTAACCCAAATTCACCCTCGGATCAGGGAAGATGGCCCACACATGTTAAAATACTTGTGGCCTTGATCGAGTTTCAATGACCGTTGAATTGAAACTGGTCTGCCACGGTTGATCTAGAAACCTGATCGGATAGAAAATTTAACTTGAACAAGATCCTATTTTAGTGAGCTTAAGTCTGACTGAAATTAATAAAGAGACTTCCAGAAATGCTCCGTTGGATCGGAATAAGCCTGATTTGGTTATAATCTAAGTATACCATGGCCTTGGGACTAATTTCATCAGTTTTAGGCCTATATAAGGGCCATAAAACCTCTCTCATATATTCCATATGAATTCCCAAACCCTAGCTAAGATACAGAGAGTAAAGAGAGAGAAAGTGAGAGAGAAGTTGGTGATTCGTCTTGGGATTCTTCCCGATTTCTCTATGCACCAAATCCACCTATTTGAATCATTATTCTGGCAATTCTAATTCCATTTTTGGGTAAGACAATCAAATCCTAACCTATTTTGGAGCTTAGAATAGTCTAAGTGTTGATGTAGCTAACCTATTTCGTGCTTTAGGTTGCCAATTTGCCGTTGACAAAGACTTATCGTCTAAATCATATCTGTTTTACATTTTCTGGTTTTAGGTGCAGACTATATACGTTTAGGTTATGGTGTTCAAGACTTTCAATGTCTGATAATGATTTATTATTGACGTGGATGCTATTACACATGCTAAATGCGCTATCTGTTTTGTTTTACGTATATGTATAACCTATGTTATAAATAGTGTATTTCATGTGTTTGTTAAAATGTTTGTATGCATAAGGAATTTGATGCTATGATTGCCATGATTAATTATCGTTGATATATGCTTGTTATGTATGTGACAACTCCTTGGCAAAGGGATTTTTCCTAATATGTAATACGACTGACATACGCGATGTATGTTGGAAAGTGTAGTCTAAGTGTTTGTGAAAATGTCTGAATGAGTTAGTAGTTAGTAAAGTGTGATTTATAAGGGTGTTGAGATATGAATCTCAATTACCTTAACTGTGTGTATGATTTCCTCCATGTACTATATATTTTGTTTATTCATGTTTAACTATGTGTATGAATTCCTCCATGTACTGTGTATTCATATGTAAGTTATATTCCATAACATGTTCATGTGATTGTAGTATTTGACTTGAATATGTATTATTGCGATTGCATGTGATTGGGACTATATAACAGTCTAGGTAATTAGTAATAGTTCTCGATCTGGTGGCTATGATTGCTTTCGCCATGTAGGATGTGTTCGACGAATCCGAGCCGTACTTTGGATGTTCGACAGTGGTTAGGCCACACAAAGTGCTTATGCATTTTATGTTAATCAACTCAATGTGCAATCGTCCTAGTCGAGCTTGTCAATTAACTCGATTGACTGATGTATGTTCACCATGTTTGGACGCTACTGTTTGAATCTAAGATACCAAACTTACTAATGAAACCCTATTAATCATGGTACCTCAATCCACTAAGACTCATGAGCCGGACATGGTGGTATGGAACACTGTGGTCTTGCTGTCAGCCTACGCTGGGGTGACTAGCCTCCCTGTAGTGACCAGTGAGCAACCCATACTTGTGAGCCGATTATGGTGGTATGAGACACTATATTCGAGCTGTCGACCTACTCTGATTGGTGACGAGCCCTTTGTAGTGACCTCGAGTATATCCTGAAACTGCATTGGAGCGATGAGCCTTTTTGTAGTAACTAGGATATAACTAGACCTGTATTGATTGGTGATGAGCCCTTTACAGCGATATAGAACTATAATATCGTATAAGATTGTCTAGGACTGACGACCCTAAAATGGATCATTGTTTAGGAATTGATATAAGGGAGGTACCTTAGCTTCCCAATCCTGATGTATGAAAAGGACTAATAAGAACTTGGTAATCATGCTCATAACATCACACTGCATGTGCTGTTGGTGTTGGTGTAAAGCACAGTGGTAGTGATTCATGCCGCGATCGTTAAATGTTGTCGCAAGAGGGAGTTTGGGTGAGGGCATGCATCATTACCTCATATCATTTTTACATTAACAAGAGTATCTAGGACATTTTTGATTGTACTGCTTTATTATTACTGCTTGATTGAATTGATAACATGTTAACCTTTGTTGTATAGTTTCATTGAGTTGATCACTCACTCCCACGTTCTGGGACGGTGCTTAAACACCAACCAGACTCTGATTTAGTTGTAGATAATCTTGTGCCACATGAGACAGAGCTGGAGTTTGATGAGGATGAGGCATTCTCGTTCATGGAGTTTTCGGGCGGATTCACATGAGCTGAGTCCGGATCGATGGGACTTCAGGCTTTGCACTTTATAGAGGACTAATACATTTTGTTATATGTATTTTGAATCAATAAAACATGTACTGATTGACCTGGCAGAGCACTCATACTTTGGGGACTTGTATTGGTGTATATATGTATTTCAGACTTTCGCTTGCATTTTCTAATTGTCCCTGGATATGATTTGCTGATTTAGCTCAATCTATTTCATGTTTAATGCATTAATACAGACAACATACATCCATCATTAATTATGTTACATAAGTGATGTTTGGGAACTCGGGAGCTGAGTTATGCTTGACCCCTGAATTTCAGGGCGTTGCATCTTTTGACCTAAAAATTTTTAAAGCAAGTCTTTCTCATTTTTCAAATGTTGAGGAATCGATCCTCGTATTGATAATATCAGAGTTTGAAATCAGATGACATCGACATGTATTTCAATATCCTCGAGTAGCTGGCAAAAAGTTTTAAAAGTGTATGACATTTGGGTTTGTGTCATCGAACGGCCAGTCGATGCAATCGACAGTATATGCTCGATGATATCGACTCTGCTCAATGATATCAAACTCTATCATAAATGTGACCATTTTATATCCGTTGGAACTTTTTTTCTATATATAGAGAGCTTATCTTTAGTTACTGTGAGAGAAAGGAGAGAACGCTTTTGAGTGTTTAGCCTTAGATCATTTACCCAAAGCCCTTTCTCTCAAGGGAGTTCATCTTTCAATCCACCCTCATCATTGATATTCAATAGAGTGGATGGGGGAATGAACTTCCGCATTGAAGGATTCTCTAGCTACCACCTTAATTGCAAATCATTAGGCTAGGATGCGTTGAATGCATAGATGATTTGAATCACTCTATCTCCTTTATATGAAAATATTTGAGAGTAGGATTCCATCATAACCTTGACCCAACCCATCGCCATGCATCGGTATATCTTCTGATTTACGGTTCAAGGAAGCAGAAGGCTCTTCATCAACAAAGGAGGAAATCTTCAACAACGAGCTAAAAGGGACTCATCTGCTTATTTGTAAGTTATCAGAGTCCAGAGGACCCTCGTGATCATTCTTTTGTTGGATTGAGTCTAAGGTGTTTCTCACCCTTGCAAGTCCTCTAGGAGGCCTCCGACGGGAGTGTACATGGTGGGTACGTAGTCTTAACCCTTGCTCTATGAAGAGCATAAACTTTTGGTTAAAGGTGAACCTGTCTAAAACCTTGGGTTAGAGGTGAACCGTGTGAAACCTCCGTTAGGGTCTTATGGAGATCCTTGACCAGTGTGCCTAAAAGTGGGTGCGTCGTGTTGACCCTTACTCATGAGAGTATAAACATTCAGCCTAGGTGTAGGTTATAAAGGTTAAAGGTGAACCTGATTTAAAACCTTGGGTTTGGGGTGAACCGTGAGTAACCTCCTTAGTGAAATCTAGTACACTCAAGGGTTGAGTGCGTTACCAAGAGTGGAGTAAAGAAGTAGTCAAGCCACTATAAAAATGACTGTGTTTGAGATTGCTATTCATTTGCTTGTAGGATTTTCTTTAATATTTTCATTCCTGATTATCTGAGATCACACCTCACACAGACACAGTCATATCCATCATAAACTAGTTTGCATATTGTTCATCTCTCAAATAGTTTGTGATTGGATCCTCTATCGGGCTTGGAAGCCAGTAGAGTTACTCTTAAGTAATCCTATTATATACTTGTTGTTAGGATTAGTATAATATGATTTTAAATTGACATAAAATTATTAAAAAGTCCTATTCACCCCCCTCTAGGACATATTGGCATATTCCTACTTCAACTAAAGCGGTCTTCACCGCAACTTCAATTGGTATCAGAGTGAGTCTCTCTTTAAGGGCTTCACCACCTAGAGAGTGATCTTAACTGAAGTTGGGAATATGGCTAAAGGAGAGGGCTCATTAGTCTCTAGACCTCCAGTATTTGATGGATCAAATTATACATTTTGGAAGGCTAGAATGCACTACTTTATGACATCCTTGGATCATGATGTCTGGGATATAGTTGAACGAGGATACGTGCCACCATCTGAACAAATAGTACTTGATAATGACACAACTATCATCAAATCAAAATCTAAAGAGAAGTGGACAACATTCGATAAAGAAAACCAAACTGCTGAGGCCAAAGCTATGATTGCTATTTACTGTGCTGTGTCCCAAGAATTTTCAATCAAATCAGTATGTGTGGGACATCCAAGGAAGCATGGGATTTGTTGGAAACAACCCACGAAGGCAAAAGCACTGTGAAGAGATCTAAATTACAACTCCTGACTTCACAGTTCAAAAGTCTCAGAATGGAAGAGCATAAGACCTTTATGGAGTTTTTCACAAAGTTGAATATCATTTGTAACTCCATGGGTGGATTATGAGAGAAAGTTTCGGTACCCAAAATCTGTAGGAAAATTCTAAGATCCCTACCAGAATGATTCAATCCTAAAGTAACAACCATTGAAGAATGTAGGAACATAGATGAAATGAAAGTAGAAGAACTGGTAGGTTCCCTACAAACATTCGAACTACACTTCAAACAAACCCAAAAATCTAAAAATACTATCCTAAAAAATTTAAAGAAAATAATAAATGAGGACAATGGAAGTGAAAAAGAAGATGAAGATGAGGAAGTGGCTTTGTTGGCACAACGATTCAGGAAGTTCTTTCAGAAGAATCGTGGCTGTCCTTCTAGAGGAAGAAAGCTGGACAACAAACCTTCTGCATGTAAATTTGGTAAAAAGGGAAAAGAACCATAATATTATGCCTGTCATAAGTATGGACACCTGTCTACTGAATACCCAAATAGAAAAATAAAGGGTAAGGCAATGGTCCCCACATGGGATGATACAGAAGAGTCAAATTCAGAATCTAGTGACTCAGAGAGTGATGAAGATCAAAAATTTTTAAAAATTCTTATGATCTCCACTACTCCAATCATTCTTAGTAAAGATGAGAACGAGAAAGAACCACAAGCCACTAAATCATTTCCATCGGATAATGAGAAAACAGAGGAGGAAGAAGAGAAACAAGATAAAATACAGGATGGTTACAATCAACTCTATATTCATAGCATCCACATCCTGAAAAGACTTTAAATGTCTGAAAATAAAAAAGAATTGCTGCAAAGAGATCTGGACAAAACCTTAGAAATTAATACACATCTAATCAATGATTTACAGCAATATCATTTAGATAATGATAAGTTGGAAAGAGTCAATCTATCCCTAAAAATGGAATCATCAAAGCTTACTAAACAAGTTGAATTATTAAAAGATGAAAATGAGCATCTCCAGAGAATCACACAATCCGTTTTAACTTAGAGAAATCCAAAAAATTTGCTGAAATAAACTATAAATTTTCCCAGAGTGGTGAAAAGCTAGAAAAATTGTTAGGGTTGGGTAGACGAGGAAAAGACAAGAGTGGCTTAGGGTATGATAAAACTAAAATGAGAACTGGAAATGTAGCACCAATATCTAAAAAATCTATTGCTTCAGGTAGTAATGCAAGAACTACTCTAGTTTGTCATTTCTATGGTGATTTGAGTCATTATAAGTTTGAATGATTGACACCTAGGACTCCACATAACTCTGGTCAAAATCATATTGGTAAATTCAAACCGACTAGAGAAATATAGAATGTCAAAATTCTACCTAGGAGATTGGTTAAAAGAAATACTCATCCATCACCACCTAGAATGAATGATAGAATGAAGGAGGTAGAGGATCAAGTGGATAAGATAAACATGAAAACTAAATCTACCACAGTTAAGAATTCTGTCTCAAAATGGATAGTGAAAGAAAAGCTGAATTGTCTAATAACTTACTCTATACCCTGAAATATGAAGCATGACAAGACAAGACCAGGTCATGCATCAAGATCTGGATATTTGCTGAAATGATGCAACTTTTGATGAGCTCCTAATGATATATCTGAGGTTCTTCGACTTAATCTTTTTTGTATATAAACGTCCTAATGTTTATAATTTTGATTTGTACAATGCTTGTACAAAATTTTTCTATGTATATTGATACAAAGATATTCTTTTTTATACATGAGTTTGTGGTAGTGTGGAAAAATGAAAATCATTCATCCTTGATATGTCTGTCGATAATTCATTCACGATTAATCGATTAAGGGTTGATATCATTGATGCCTCCTTGGAATGTGAAAATTCATATGATCGAGAATGATATCGAAGATGGTCTCGATAATATCGGGGGAGGTACATCGATATCATCGAAAAACTGGTCGATGATATCGAAGACTGCCACCCCATAAAAGGCGGTCGAGCCAAAAAAATTTATTTTTCAAAAAAAGGGCATTCCATTTTTTTCCCTCTGCTCATCTCATCTGCTAGAAGTACATCATGGGTCTCAGAAGCTCCTCGAGAACTGGTATTATCCTTCCATTCCTTCCATTCCAGATTCTATCTTGCCTTTTGGTCGAGTATTTTCAGTTGCTTTAAAAGAGGAATTTTGTCCATTCTTCCTAAATTTGACTTTATGAGTAAGGACAATGAAACAGTGTCGGGACTTGAGGAGTCCTCCAGAGCCTCTCAATGAAAAACTCTTGCTTCCAAAGAGAGATCAAGAGTGCCTGAATGGGGGACCCCCACTTGTCAAAGGTCACGACAAACCTCACGTGGCGGGTCCCAGTCTGAACCACCGACACCTCCTCCGGCTAGAGCAAATTTACTTCCAACCAAATACACGGGTAGAAAGTTCATTCATGAGAGGAACGTAGATAAGGATTTTTTAAAACCATATAATCTAGAATCCCTGTTTGCTGCAATCGATTGGTTGCCCGTTCTTGACTTCGGTGGGCCGTGTCATCTTGAGCGCACACGCAACTTTCTCACCGCTTATCACTCACCTATGTCTGATCCTCCTTCAATCATGTTATCTCTTGATTGTGATGATGCCCTAATCACTCCTTCCACAATGGAAAACATCCTAGGGCTAGAAATGTCACCTGATGGTCTCCCTGAAATGGACCTCAAAAATGTTAAAACCCAGTCCATGGTTACTAAGTATCTCTGTCATGGTAGGGACACTCCTTGGTACCAAGGAAATATATTGAAATATAGGTACATGGAACCACGATTTTGGGTCTTGCACGGTATCATCACCACAAACATCTATCCTAGAAGTACCAATCGGTCCAATCTCACAGGTTTCATGACCATGATAGTGTATTCAATCGCTAAAGGGATAAAAATCTATCTTCCGTCTCTGCTTGTTCATCAGTTGGTCTATGTTGTTTACACGTGCTGGGATCTTCACCTGCCCTATCCCTGGATCATAAATATGATATGTAACGCCATCAGCTTCCCAATGACTAATGGTCTGAAACTTTCCCTCCAAGTCTTCAACAAAAACAACATTCGAAAAATGGACTTGAAGTTCCAAAAGTATCCCGAGGATCTAGAGGAAGGCATTCAAGAAGAAGGAGCAAGAGGTGAAGGTGATGATCCCGGTGAAGGAACTAAGGCTGCTGTGCACGAACCTTCTGCGTCCCATTAAGCACCATCCACATCAAGGCCTGGGCATGCAAAGAGATTTAAGCTCCATCAAGACAGGATTAGAGCCATATAGCGAGATGTCTCCCAGCTCAAGGAATTGGTGAATGAAAGGTTTACCGTCTTGGAGTGCCTAGTGAATGGAGTGTAGCAGACCGTGCAACAGTTGGTTGAGCTGTTCACCTGCCATCAAGACGATATGACGCCATCTTCTTCGGCTCCATAGTGCTGGTCTCTGGATGCTGTCACATATACCTCACTCATATTTCCACGTACGAACATTAGTATCTTTTTGGATGTTCTATGCTCTCATGAGTGTATGCGATAACTCACTAATCTGCACGGTTTGACTTTTTTTTAGTGGTATATGCCCCTGGTTAGGCTAAAAACTGATGTTTGATTCTGAGTGCCCATGAATGGGCTTGGTAATTTTGTTGGGATAACTGTTAATCTACTGTCAATCTTGGACAGTATATGTTTCTGGATGCTTTTTTATATGGCTGCTTAAAATTCACTCCCATTTACTGCCATGATTATGATTTACAATCCCCTGGTCTATTTAGTTTATGGTGTGGAATGCATGTGATGTTTTGATCATTATCTTATCTGTGTTAGTGGGAGCAGCTGAATTAAGATAGGGGAAGAATGCTATTAGGGGGAGCAACTACTGAGTTGTGTGTATGGTTTCACTAGACATTATAAAATTGTATAAATTACACGTACACACAATTTAGGATATGGTTGTCTAGATGTTGTTATAAGGTGTTTTGGTATTTTGTCATGTAATTAACAAAGGGGGAGATTGGTATCAGAGAATTGAAATTGCGGTAAAGACTGCTTTAGTTGAAGTAGGAATATGCCAATATGTCCTAGAGGGGTGTGAATAGGACTTTTTAATAATTTTATGCCAATTTAAAATCTTATTACACTAATCCTAACAACAAGCATATATTAGGATTATTTAAGAGTAACTCTACTGGCATCCAAGCCCAGTAGAGGATCCAATAACAAACTATTTGAGAGATGAACAATATGCAAACTAGTTTATGATGGATATGACTCTGTGTGTGAGAAAAATATTAAAGAAAATCATACAAGTAAATGAATAACAATTTCAAACACAGTCATTTTTATAGTGGTTCGACTAATTGTCTACTCCACTCCCGGTAATCGCACTCAACCCTTAAGTGTACCGGATTTCACTAAGGAGGTTTCTCAGGGTTCACCCCAAACCTAAGGTTTTAAATCAGGTTCCCATTTAACCTTTATAACCTACACCCAAGCTGACTGTTTATACTCTCACGAGTAAGGGTCAACACGACTTACTCACTTTTAGGCTCACTGGCCAAAGATCTTCCATAAGACCCTAATGGAGGTTTCACACGGTTCACCTCTAACTCAAGGTTTTAGACAGGTTCACCTTTAACTGAAAGTTTATGCTCTCCATAGAGCAAGGGTTAACACTACGTACCCACCATGTACACTCCCGCCGGAGGCCTCTTAGAGGACTTGCAAGGGTGAGAAACACCTTAGACCCAATCCTACAAAGAAATGCTCACAAGGGTCCTCTGGACTCTGATAACTTACAGATAAACAGATGAGTCCCTTTTAGCTCGTTGTTGAAGATCTCCTCCTTTGTTGATGAAGAGTATTCTGCTTCCTTGAACAGCAACTCAGAAGATATACTGATGCATGGCGACGAGTTGGGTTAAGGTTATGATGGAATCCTATTCTCAAATATTTTCATATAAAGGAGATAGAGTGATTCTAATCATCTATGCATTCAAGGCATCCCAGCTTATTGATTTTCCATTAAGGTGGTAGTTAGAGGATCCTTAAATGCGGAAGTTCATTTCCCAATCTACTTATTGAATATCAATGATAAGGGTGGATAGGAAGATAAACTCCCTTGAGAGAAAGGGCTTTGGGTAAATGATCTAAGGTTAAACACTCAAAAGCACTCTCTCCTTTCTCTCACAACAACTAAAGACAAGCTCTCTATATATAGGTAAAAAGTTCTAATGGATATAAAATGGTCACATTTTGACAGAGTTCGATATCATCAAGCAGGGTCGATATCATCGAGCGTATACTCTCGATTGCATCGACTGGCCGCTCGAGGACACAAAATCAAATGTTATACGCTTTTAAAACTTTTCCCTAGTTGATCGAGGGCATCAAAACACATGTCCATGTGATTGGATTTTGAACTCTGATATTATCGATATGAGGATCGATTTCTTAACATTTGAAAAATGAGAGAGACTTGCTTTGAAAATTTTCAGGTCAAAAGATATGATTGAGGTACACTCGATATCATCAAAATTTGAATACTGATGATATCAAAGGTCGTGTTAATGCATCGATAAATCTAAAGATTTTATCAGTGAGCTTGTTAGACAGTTTATGTCCTTTCTCGATGCAATCGATCCGGCCTCGATATCATCGATATTTGAATATCGATTCTATCGAGTGATCCTCGATCTAAAATAAAAACCACTTGAAAAATGTTGCTGGAAAGACTGTCCAAGACCGATATCATCGATAGCCTTTTGTTATCATCGGTTTTTGAATTCTGAGGATATTAAGGGGTGCATCGATATATCAAAGGTCTATATGATTTTCTTATAGAAAACAAGGACACAAATACTCTGCTGTCGATTATATCGAGTCTACTTCGATAAACTCGATTTTCAAATATCGATGATATTGATAGGGGTATCGATACATCGATAATTCCATCCAGATGAATATATGGTTGTTGGATATCTTTGGTCCTCATTTTGATGATATCGATTGCTCATCGAGGACATCAACAACACACATTACTTTTATCGAACATGATATCGATAAATCGACTGAGCTAGAAAACTTAGAGATTTTCTGATTTTTGTAAAAAAGTTTTCTAACCCAAAAACCCTATATGATGTTCTAACCAATTTTAAGGTTTTTATATACCTGGTATTTTGGGACATAGGATGTGAGGCTTAGATTTACCTGTGGCGAGTTCAGCACACATCCGGTTGGGGCAGACAACTGATTGATCTTCCTATGGAGCTTTTTTATCTAGTTGACTCAACACTCACGTTAATTGACAAACAAGGGCAATTTCAGAGTGCGATCCTCTAGAAATAAAGCTAAACACTCTACTTTATCAGGAGAGGACATTAAAACTCGCTGCTTCCAGTAAACCCTTGGGCATCGAGCACGATCCTTCGAAATCCGCACGACCATTCAGAATAAGCACGACCCTTCGAAATCGGCGCATTGACCATTGAATGACTACCCTATAAGAGCGGTACTTCTCCCACGACCCATGTAACGTAACAATGCCGACACACATGACATAACAATCATAAAATATTTAGGTTATGGTTGTGCAGTTATATGGACAATGACCCATGAAAGTTAGGTTATGGTATACGTAGATTTTAAAAATCCTATGTATATATGTGTTGTAGTTATTAACAGGTGGAGATAGGGTGGATAAAAGTGGATACTCCTAAGCAAGGATGTTTTTAGTACCACAACAAGATAGCTGACAAGGTGGATGAATTGGTTCAAACAGTTTGGTAGAACATGAAGAAAGCACGTTAAAAACTACAAGCACGATCAAGAAAATGAGACAACCATGATCCATATAACATAGCAACTAAAATTCATATAGCATTATACTCATGACCCCTATAACATGAAAACCGCGACCCTTACAAAATTGTAACCATGACCTATTTAACACAGTAACTACCAGAAGAGAAGCTCAGTGATGCGCAAGACTCCGCAAGTTTCTTCCACTTAAGTTTACAAATGGGGATATCATCATACTTTATTATTCCTTCCACTTTGGATTCAATGTGACCCTTCAAAATTAGCGCCACATGCAGCATGCAAGCCACGACCCACTCGATGTTTAGGGCACCATGATAAAATTTATCATGTGGCGATTTGATTCTAAATGGCCGCATTGATTCCAAGGAGAAGCTAAATAGAAGAGAAGGTAAGTAGTCCCATGTCACTGCAGTGAACTAATCTTCAACATTGTTTTTCCGCTGGCTGGGTGATCGTTGAAATTGTCGAGTTGCAGGAGTTCAAAAATTATCTTTGGAACTTTTTGTGAAGCCATTGAGCTTCTGGAAGGTAGTCAACATTTCTGAGGAAAGAGAAGGGATCACTAATAAAGGAAGAATGCGAAAAGGACTCAATGGCTTCTTCGAATACCTCCTCCATTATTTTGAATGAAAGAGTACGGAAGTCCATGGATGCGTAAGGTGATGCTAAATAAGGATTTTGGTTCGAATTGGCTTGTGAAAGTAATATATATGAAACCCAAGCACCACTTTTAAAGGCTAGTCATTCAATGGTTAAGGCGCTGATTCTGAAGAGTCGCGCTGAATCTGAATGGTCGCACGGATTTTGAATGCTCGCGCTGTGTTCTCGATAGATTACGTGGAGGAAACGACATTAATACGATTTCCTGAAATGACTGGGGTGGTTGTGGCTAGTTATATGGATCGTGGTTGTTACGTTATATGGGCCGGAAATGTCATAAATCTACGACATAAATAAAGTAACAACCACGACTTATATAACATGGTTCGTGATTCTCATGTTATATTGGTCGTGGTTAGAAAACTAGGACAATTTTAACATGACAAATATGACCCATCTCAACTACGACCAATGCTTCACGTATACCCCGAACCATACCATACAAATGGGTCGTGTTTATTTTTTTAAGCTCTATGAAACCCAATAACCACTTTTATAGGTTGGTCATTCAATGATCAATGCGCTGATTCTGAAGGGTCGTGAATTTTCTGAACTGTCTCACAGATTCTGAAGGGCCGTGCTCAGTTCCCAACAGGTTACGTGGAGGAAGCGACGTTAATACAACTTCTTGAAATGACTATGACGAATGTGGTTGTTTTGTTACAAGGACATTATTGTTACGTAATTTGGATCATGGTTGTCATGTTATACGAGTCGGGGGTGTCATAACATAAAAGATGACAAATATAAAGTAACAAGCATGATCCATATAGCATGGATCGTGGTTCTCGTGATATATTGGTCATTGTTATAAAGTTATGTGGTCGTGGTTGCAATTCCTTCTTCCAACGATCCATGATCAAGCGTTGGATGACACCCACGATGCAACGTGGATAAAAAATATGATCCGGTGTGCGTGTGAACCATGATTGGTAAGGTTTCCAGTTTGAAATGGCTTGAAACCCAATTAGCACATGTATGTCTTGTCATTCAATGGTCTAAGGGTTGCGCATGATTTTGAACGATCGCTGGTTCCCAACGGATTGCGTGGAGGAAGCGACATTAATGCGATTTCCTAAGAAGACTGTGGCGGTTGTGGTTGTCAGGTTACAGGGGTCGTGGTTGTCAGGTTACAGGGGTCGTGGTTGTTTTATTATATGGATCGCAGTTGTTACGCCATATGGGTCGATAGTGTCATAACATAAACCCACAACACATATAAAGTTAGAACCATGCCCCATATAACATGACGACCACGACCATGACCATTATTACATTATAATATGAATAATGGGTCGCTTCAACGGGAACCCAGGGAGCTAATGAACACTGTTAAGAAGGTCCATATAACATGGTTCATGGTTATCGTGTTATATTAATCGCTATTAAAATTTTATATGGGTCGTGGTTACCACTCCTCTTTCCAACAGTCCATGATCCAGCATTGGATGACAACCATGATGCAAAGTGGATAAAAACCATGATCCATTGTGCATGTGAAACATGATCCAACATGTAGATAACCACATCAAATTCTTCGTTATATCTAGGACCTATCCCTTTAGATTGAGCATGAACACGACATTAAAAACCATAAGGTGGATGAATCGGTACAAATGGTTTGGTAGAAAAAGGAAGAGAACACGTTAAAAACCACAACCACGATCAAGAAAACATGACAACCACAATCCATATAACATGTTAACTACAAACCTTATAGCATTACAATCATGACCCATATAACATGAAAAACGCGACCTTACAAAATTGCAACCATGGTCTATTTAACACAGTAACTGCCAGAAGAGAAGCTCAGTGATGTGCAAGACTTTGCAAGTTTCTTCCATTTAAGTTTGTAAATGGGGATATTATCATACTTTATTCCTTCTACTTCGTATTCAGTGTGACCCTTCGAAATCGGTGCCACATTCAGCATGTAAGCCTCGACCCTCTCAATGTTCAGGGCACAATGATAAAATTTATCTTGCGGCATGCTAATTCTAAAGTGTAGCACTGTTGCGATAGAGAAGCTAAGTAGAAGAAAAGGTAAGTATTCCCATGTCATTGCAGAGAACTATTCTTCAAAGTTGTTTTTTCGGTGGTTGGGTGCCTGTTGAAATTATCAAGTAGCTGGAGTTCGAAAGTTGTCTTTTGAACTCTTTATGAAGGAAATTGAGCTTCTGAAAGATCATCAACATCCTTGAGGAAAGAAAAGGGATTACCAATAAAGGAAGAACGCGAGAGGGACTTAATGGCTTCTTTGAATATCTCCTCCATTATTTTGAATGGAAGAGCAAAGAAGTCCATGGATGTGTAAGGTGATGCTAAATAAGGATTTTAGTTCGGATTAGCTTGTGGAAATAATATGAATCCCAAGTACCACTTTTATAGGCTGGTCATTCAATGGTCAATGCACTGATTCTGAAGGGTCGCATGGATTCCGAAGGTTCACATTGTGTCACCAAAAAATTACGTGGGGATCTCATAAAATAAAACCATGACACATATAAAGTAACAACCATGACCCATATAACATGGTTTGTGGTTCTTGTGTTATATTAGTCATGGTTAGAATGTCATATGGGTCGTCGTTGCCATTCCTTTTATCAACGATCCACGACCCAGCGTTGGATGATAACCACGATCCAACATGGATAAAAAAACATGATCTAATGTGCATGTGAATCACGATTTATGGGTGCCCGTTGAAATTATCGAGTAGCTGGAGTTTAGAAGTTGTCTTCTAAAATCTTTGTGAAGGCATTTGAGCTTCTGAAAGATTGTCAACATCCTTGAGGAAAGAAAAGGGATCACAATAAAGGAAGAACGCGAGAGGGACTCAATGGCTTCTTCGAATATCTCCTCCATTATTTTGAATGGAAGAGTAAAGAAGTCCATGGATGCGTAAGGTGATGCTAAATAAGGATTTTAGTTTGGATTAGCTTGTGGAAGTAATATGAATCCCAAGTACCACTTTTATAGGCTGGTCATTCAATGGTCAATGCACTGATTCTGAAGGGTCGCGTGGATTACGAAGGTTCACGTTGTGTCACCAACAAATTGCGTGGGGATCTCATAAAATAAAATCATGACACATATAAAGTAACAACCATGACACATATAACATGGTTTGTGGTTCTTGTGTTATATTAGTCATGGTTAGAATGTCATATGGGTCGTCGTTGCCATTCCTTTTATCAACGATCCACGACCCAGCGTTGGATGATAACCATGATCCAACGTGGATAAAAAACATGATCCAATGTGCATGTGAATCACAATTTAACATGGAAGATACTGTTCATATCCATGGCCCGTCCCTGTAAAATGAGCACGATCCTCTGGAAATAGCACCAAATACTTTACTTTTTTAGGAGAGGACATTAAAGCTCGCTATTCCCCGTAATCCCTTAGGCAACGAGCGCGATCCTTTAGAATCTGCGTGACCATTTGGAATCGGTGCCTTAACCATTAAATGACTCATTATTTCCCCACAATCTATTGGGCACCGAACGTGATCCTTCGGAATCCGTGCAACCATTCAGAATTAGCGCGACCCTTCGGAATCGGTGCCTTGACCATTGAATGACTTGCTACTTTCCTGCAATTCATTGGGCTCCTAGCACAATCCTTTGGAATCCATGGGATCATTTAGAATCAGCGCGACCCTTCAGAATCGGCTTCTTGACCATTGAATGACTCGCTACTTCCCTGTAATCTGTTGGGCACCGAGTGCGATCCTTTGAAATTTGCTAGACTGTTCAGAATCAGTGTGACCCTTCAAAATCAGCGCCTTGACCATTGAATGACCACCCTATAAGAGCGGTACTTCATCCACAAACCAATCCGAACCTTGTTACAACACCTTTCGCATTAATGTATTTTCTTTGCTCTTCCATTAAAAATATAATGGAGGAGAAAGTGGAAGAAGCCATCAAATCCCTATCGCCTCCTTCCTTTAATGGTGATTTCGTCTCCTTCCATAGGGATTTGACGATTTTCCTACAGCTCAACCACCTCCGCAGGAAGTTCTAAAGATGATCTTTGCAGCTCTTTCGACCCTTAGTAATCAACGCACCACATGATAATAACTTCTTTCCATACAACATGACAACCACGACTGCTATAATATGACAATTAGGAGCATAATCACAACATAATAGGAAGTACAGTCTCTTCAATGGGACCCAGCGAGCTCAAAAACACTTGCGAGAATGTCTTGTTTAAGATCGACCTTCTCACCAGAGTTTTAGATCAGGCTAAAACAAGACATTCTCGATAGAGTTTTTCTGTTGGTTGGGTTCCCATTGAAGAGATCTTCTCTTCGGATTGTCACCGTGAATATGGTCGTGGTTGTCATATTAAATCTGTTGTGGTTGTCATACTAGAAAGGAAGTAGTCTGATGATTCATTTACCATGGTTGTCATGTTAAATGGGTCATGGCTTGTATATTGCATGTGGCGTTTATTGTGAAGGGTCATGGTGAATACGAAGGGAATGGTCAAGATAAATCCGAAGAGAAGGTCGTAGTTATTAACTAGTGATGATGAGAGTGAGGAGGAAGATAATATCCCCATCTGCAAGGTTAAGTGGAAGAGTCTTGTGCATCACTGAGCTCCTTTTCTGGTAGTAACTGTGTTATATGGATCGTACCTGTTATGGATTGTTGTTTTAATGCTATACTGGTCATGATTTTTATGTTATATTGGTCCTTGTTTGTAATTTTACATGGAAGTATACACTAATAATGTTATGAAATTACAAGGATTGTGGTTGTCAGCCGATATTGGTCATGGTTTGAATGGCAGAAGGGTTGTGAAGATGACATGAGTCGTGGTTCTCTGCTTATTTCATGTGGTGTGACCAGCCTATAGGGGTCGTGGTTGATGTGTTATATTGGTCATGCTTTTCATGTTATGTGGGTCGAGTTTGTTACCCTACATGGGTCGTCACTATCTACTGCTTTCATGTGGTGTGTTTCACCTTATATGCTGGTTACACCACAAGAAATCTGCCGATAACCAAGGAAATGTAGCGTAATAACCACGACCCACATAACATGACAACAACTGCCATATAACACTGGAAAATGACCCATATAACTTAATAAATATGACACATTTAAATAGGTTGTGGTTCTCGTCTTACATGCATCGTGGTTGCCTTTCCTCTTTACTCTAATCCACGATCTTGTGTTGGATGACAACCACGATCCAACTAGATAAAACCACGATCCACTATGTATAAAACCACTATCAAAACCTTATTTATTGCAACATCTAACGCATTTTTTTCAAAATTTCTTTGCTCGATGTTTAGAGAAGGTAGCGAGTCCATCTCACTTTCTTCCTTCATGGGTGATCCCTTCCCTTTTGTTAATGATCTCCACGAAGCTCAACTGCCTCCACAGGAAGTTTTGAAGATAATTTTTGAGTTCTGGCAATATGACAATTTCAACTGGCACCCAGCTAACAGAAAAATGTTGTTGAAAAATAGGATTAACTAACTACCTTCCCTTTGGCAGCTCGCCATGTGATAATAAATACTTTCCATATATATTCATAACAACGATCCATTATGCTTGTCAACCATGAGATCCAACTACATGGTCATAGTTGTGAACAACGATCCAGTGTGGATGACAACCACGTTCCAACGTCACGTGATCCAAAGATAAGGTCATGGTTGACATACACAATGGATTGTGTTTTCCAAGAACTATCCATCATGCATTACATCACCACCCAATGTTCACCACATCCACGAACGTTTGAGTTTGTTGTGGTTGGTATGGGTTGCGTTCTAATGCTACGTGGGTTATGGCTGTCATGATATATGGCATGTTCAACCACCCGCATACAACAATGATCCATTGTGGATGTCAACCAACCTGGCTGACAAGCACGATCCATTGTGCATCTGAGTCATGATCATAGAACGGGGTTGTTGTTGTCATACAAACTTGGTGATGGTTTCCAATCACGATCCATTGTAGATGTTAATCATGATGCATTGGTCGTTATATTCACGACTCATCTCATTCACTAAATCATAATAGAAAATATGTAGAAGAAATATCAAATACACCAATTCATTCAACATTTAATTATTAATCAATGTTTGACCCTCTTCGGTGGTCTACACATCATCTCTTCCTATTTTTTTGGGTTAATAGCCTCATCTTCTGACTTCGTGAGCTGTAGATAGTCATATGCAATTGTCTTTTGAAATTTAGTAATGTCCTCCTATGGAAAAAGAATGAAGTAATATTAAATCAAAGGACAGAGCAATAAATATTTAATGTAAACAAATATATATATACACACACACACAGACCTTCGTGAAGTCAATTTTTCCCATGCTGCTCAAGAAGTCTATATATTTCTGCATGAATAGACTACAATCATCTGAGTTGTCTTGCCCAGGTCTGTCACTGATTATCTTCAAACTCCATGGCTTCTCCCAGTTCTTAGATCTATTATCAAGGATATGGAATAACCATCTCAGTCTGTCTGTTATCTGCGCGACAATCAACTCGTTGTTATCTTTTAACTCAGTACTCAGGCTGTCGTACAAAGTGACATCTCTCTTCTTCAGATTAACAAAAGCCAAGAACCAATGCTGACCCCTCATGTTGAGTGGGATGTATAACTGTCAAGCACAAGAAATATGACAATAGTTAAAAGACTTACCTTTCCAAAATGAATAATATCATTTAGGTTCATGTATGTGTACAAGTAAATAAGCTCTTACGACTTCATACTTCCATAGAGGCTTTGATCTACCTAGACCGTCGACTATTTCTATAAGCATTTCATTCAATTTACCATTCTTGATGATGTCCTGTCGATCCTTATGGTTGTCAGCTCCATACGTTTAGAAATTGCTAAGTTGGACTTCCATGATTTGCTGTTGATATATTAGAAAGGGTCAGAAACATAAATAATTAATGATGTTTTAAAGATAACTATGGTCCTCAAATTCACATTACTGTAAATATCGACGGGATAAATGCACAATCCTGTCTACCTCATGGTCTCTTTTCCTAACGCAATGATAGGTAGCGTCGGTATATATCGATGACCTATATAAGGAGGAAGTCGTGTGATATAATTTTTATACATCAATATTAAATAAATAAAATCAATATTTAGAAACTTACCATAGAGTCAACCCATGATTTTAGGTCATATATGCTCTTCAGCTAGATAGGTGAATCTGATGATACCTTGACAACTCTCAACTCGTTGTCTTCAACTTCAGTTAGAGCTCGGTGCGGATCCACGTACCCCTGACGACTTTGCTTTACAGGTAGAGCTCGGTGAGATTCTGCTGCATCGTGGTGTGGTCTCCCTTCCTCACACACTTGTGAAGTAACGATGTTGAGTTGTAATAAAATGATATATTATCTATGCAATTCACAACATAATGTCCATTGAAAACCATGATCTAAATGCAATTTCACATACAGGTTTCTTATTAGCTTCATCCTTTACTAGATTCATATCCCGGTTCAGCGTAGTCTGGAGCTCTCTCGAATTCAGAATTTCTTCTTCGTTGCTTTACACTGAAGTGATTTTCTCTTGTAACATAAGCATATTATTTGATTTTTACATATTTTAACATGTCATGTAGTGAAGTCATGTTGTCATCCATGTAGTGACGTGGATCGTGATTGTTGTCCACGTAAGGTCGAGCTTCACAATTGACCTGGTTCGTGAATCATTTTTGTCATCCATACTGTGTCATTGTTCATACACAATCTACTCTGGGCAATATCCATGACCAATTATTACACAATAACCACGACCAATAGATAATAACAACGACCCAAAATGTGGGCATAACAAAACGGTCCTCATTGGATCATGTTTGTCATCCAAATTGGGTCGTGCCCCAACCACCCACGACCCACTGTGGCTAGAAACCACGATCCAATAGTGAGCTGGATCATCCCAGCCTCAATGGTGGAGCTGTTAACCTGTTATAAACCTGTATAGTATAAGACATTAGACTTATAGTGACCTATTAATTATTAATAATCTAAAGGCAAACCATGTACATATTATCTTATATCGTCAACATTGGGTCGTAACGTCAACCACGACCCATATGGATGATAAACATGACCAATCACACATGATAGCAACGATCTGACCTTCATAATGACCACGATCGAATGTGGAACACAACTACAACTAAAATTCAATTTCATATACCTTTATTACTTATATCTCCTCTTCAATATGATTCATCTGCTCATTCATATACGCATTCTCTTCCCTAAGATCGCCCACTGAATGGACATAGGCCTGTCACAATGACTCGCACTGTATTATAACCACAACCCCAAGAAGGACACAATAACGACCACTAAGATTCAGGAAAAATTTAACTTCATATACCTTCATCCCTTGTATCTCCTTTTCAAATTGCTTCACTTGCTCCAGCAGTGAAGTATTCTCCACCATCGGAGGGCTAGTCGAAGGGACATTGCCCTGTAATAAAATCATACACCAGAAATGAGCCAAAACGGG
Source organism: Magnolia kwangsiensis (assembly GCA_037074715.1). NCBI lineage: Eukaryota > Viridiplantae > Streptophyta > Magnoliopsida > Magnoliales > Magnoliaceae > Magnolia > Magnolia kwangsiensis. The sequence goes on from CM073573.1 coordinate 87,808,813, forward strand.
ACAGAACAATGACCAAATAAGATTCAAGATAAATTGATAAATTCAATTTCATATACCCTCATTTCCTGGATCTCCTTTCTAAGTTGCTTCTCTTACTCTTGCAGTGTAGCATTTTCTCTTACGAGAGGGATGATTGAAGCAACGAATGCCTGTGATGGAGTACTATATTATCATGTATTTCCCATGTGTAATAACCACGACCCATATTTCATAGAAACCACGATCCATTTTACACGAAACCATGACTCTCGACTGAATCGTGGTTGCCACTAATGTTGGGTCATGTATCAACCACGACCCGATGTGCATGGCAGCCATGACCTTTACTAGATGGTAGCAACGATCATATATGAATGATAACCACGATCCATTTTTTATTTACCTTTTGTAACACCTCAGAAAAATTCGTATAGAGACTCGAGTACCAACTCGATCAGAAATCACTTAAGATTAATTCCTTTAGAAATTAAGCGTAAGCCAACTAACGCTATGTTAGATTAGCTGTGAAATTAGCACTGATCGCTTTAAATACGTTCTGCAAGACCCAAAACTTATAGAATCAATGACGCTATAATACCCTGAAATCTAGGATCAAACTCTAAACCTGTTTGCTCGTAGGAACCCTTTGTAATTTTGAATTAGATTTAGACCGCGCATCGAGAGTCTCATATCTATAATCTCAGACCATTAGGACCGCTTAGCTGGACTTGACAATCATTTTGAAAATCAAGCCCAACCGATGTTCTGAGGCTATTTCATTGAGCCTGGAGCAAGGAGGGTGAGAAAGAGTGAAATTTATTAAAGATTAGATGAGATTTAAATGAATCTGGCACGTTTCACTTACGGGTTAAGTATAAGCGTTCAGACCGTCGGAATCTGACCCAAATACACCCTCGGATCAGGGAACATTTCTCACTCAGGTCAGTGTACTTGGAATCCTCGATCGAGTTTCCGTGACCGCTAAACTGAAACTGGACTGCCACGTGTGATTTGGGAACTCTACCGGACTGAAAACTTGATGTGAGCTGGATCCAGTATCCATGAGCTTAAGTCCGACCGCGTTCGGCCAGGGGACCTCCCGAAATGCCCTTTTGGATCAGAAAAGACCTGATTTGGTTATAACCCAAGTATACTTTGTCCCAAGTCTAAATAGGTGAGTTTTTAACCTATTTAAGAGCCGTAAACCCTCTCATATCTCTCCCATCCAAATTTGTAATAAACCCTAGAAAGAGAAGAGAGAGAAAGAGAGAGATTGTGAGTGAGTTGTGGGAGAAACTTCCTGTCACCTGCTACAGCTTCTACACGTGTTTAATCACCGTATTCAAATCACTTTCTCGGTGATTCCAATTCATTTCTAGGTAAGAAAACCCTAACCACTACCTGTTTTAGGGATTCCTTCGATTCAATAGCGAAGTAGCTGATGTAACTTGTGATATAGGTCGTCATATTGCCATTGACGAAGCGTAGACTTTCTATTCGAATCGATACGCGTCTACGGAAAAAGGTGAGGATTTTAGACGCTTAGATTGACTGATTTCAAAGCTTTCAATGTCGTTTAATAGTAGATTATCGACGAGAGCTTCGTTTAATATGTAGAACATGCTGCTTGTTTTTCATTTCGTATACATACAGAAAATATGAGATTTAGGATATTTTAGGTATTTGTAGAAAATACTGTATACGTCCGTATTTTGTTGAAATGATTTCCATGGTTATTTATCGTGTTATGATATTAGAAATATGTGCATGATCTGTTTGGCGCAGAGATTCTCCCTAATGCACACTTTGGGTCGACATACCTATATTGACTAAAGTGTGTAGACTAAGTGTTTGTATAAATGTTTGTATTAGTATGTATTGAGTGAATGTTGTGGTAGATTAGTCTTGAGATTGAATTCTCAATCAATATGATGATATACATGATTTCCTCCATGTTGTTATTGAGTTGATTTCCTTATAGGTATGGAATACATGTGTTTTGGTTGATTTTCTTACGTTGTATGTTATAACATGTTACTAACATGCTTGGATTGTTTGTATTTCATTTCTATTACTCTCACATGTTCACTGATGTAAACTGCAAGTGCTTGGGGCTATAACCTAGTCCATGCAGTCGGTAATGGATTGAATTTGTGGTTGGCTTCTATTTGCCACGAAGGATGCGTCGATGAACGAGAGTCGTGTTTTGGGCAGGTGGTAGTGGTTAGGCCACACGAAGTGTTTTGTGCACTTCATGTTACTTAGCTTGAGATGCGCTCGTACTAGTCGAGCTCGTCAAGTAACCCGATTGACCGTTGATTGTTCACCTTGTATGAGTCATAACTGCTTGAACCTAGGGTACTGAACTTACCAGTGGAACCCCTGATAACCATGGTACCTTGATCCATAAAGACTCATGAGCCGGGCATGGTGGTATGGGACACCGTGGTCGAGCTGTCGGCCTACAATGGGGCCACAAACCTCCCCGTAGTGACCAGTGAGTACCTTAGACTCGTGAGTCGATTGTGGTGGTATGGGACACTACATTCGAGCTGTCGTCACACACTGATTGGTGACGAGCCCTTTGTAGTGACCTCGAGCGTATTTTGAGTCTATGTGAGGCGACGACCCTTCCGTAGCAACAAGAGTACCCTAGGCCTGTATTGATAAGGTGATGGGAGAGCGGTACAACGAGTGTAAGTAACAGTCCTGACAGCCCTTGCAGTGACGTATAAATATAACATCGTATGAGATTACTAGGAGTGACGACCCTAGACAGGATCTGTGTTGGGATTGATATAAGGAAGGTACCTTAGTTTCCCAATACTACTGTATGAAAGGACTAATAATAACATGGTAATCATATCCACATCGCACTGCATGTGCCTGGAAGATGTGGAGCACTGAGGGAAGAAAGCATGCCGCTGACATAAGATGGTGTCGCATGAGGGAGTATGTCGGTGAGGGCATCCATCATGTCATTTCATGCTTGCATTAACAACAGTATCTATGAATGTCTGATTGTTTGCATTACTATTATCGCGTGATTGATTTGATAACATGCAAATCTTTGCTCTATGATTCCATTGAGTTGATCACTCACTCCCATGTTATGGGACCGTGTTTGCAACACCTACCAGACTCTGTCTTAGATGCAGGTTGCGAGGCGGTTCAGGAGGCGGAGCCAGACTACGACGAGGACCAGGACGAGTTCTCGTACATGCTGTATTCCGACGGCTTTGCGTAGGTGGCCTGGATCGGCGGGACTTGCTAGTTGGACCATATGACATTTTGATTTTTTTTTTAGTTTGTATATGTATATTGTGACTCAGAGATGTATTCATACTTTGGAGACAGATTGAGATTGTTTTGTTTTATGTACAGTGATATATATATTTTTCAGTCTTCCGCTCGCATTTTATCACTGGATCTGAAGTATGAACTAAAGTTTTGGTATAATCTTACTCATGTGAATGCACTAACTCAGACAACATCAAAATCATAAGCACATTTGTTGCATAAGTGACGTTTTGGAACTCGAGAGTTGAGTTATATCGACCATCGATTTTTAGGGTGTTATAAGTTTGGCAAGAGGCCTCGCATCGACCCTCCTCCTAGGGCTACAGCGTCAGTACTTCCGATGAGGTGCCCCGATGTGACGTGTGCTTACTATGGGAGGCTGGGCCACACTGCAGAGAGCTGCTTTGCTCCGATGAGGGATAGCGGGTTTACGTCGCCGCAGAAGATCGACTGTCCTCGCCCATCGGCATTATCTACTCCACCCTTACGGTCGGCTCCTACGCATCCTTCTTTTAAACCTCCCGTACCTCCGTTCTGTCCACCTCAATGGCCCATGATATCGTAGCCGAACCGTCCACAGTAGGCATGGGTACATGCATTGACAGTAGAGGCATCCAAGACAGAGACTGTCCAGCCCTTGGCCTTTGAGGTCACCGCCCACATTGGAGGTACTCCTATACTTGTGATGGTGGATACAGGATCCATGATTTTATTGATATCGCATTTCATAGTCAAGCGCCTTGGGCTACCGACTATTTGGATGGATGGGGTGCGAGTTCTTACAGCGCATGAGACCTTTTCTGATGCCACCATGTTGTGTGAGGGTTATTTGATGGATTTAGGGGGTAAGACGATGGCTCTTGACCTTGTCGTCGACCCCTCTCTCTATTATCTCGACGTCATTCTTGGCATGGATTGGCTGACTGCAGGGAGGGCCGAGATTGACTGCGAGACCCGTATAGTGACAGTCTACGAGCCGGAGGGCACGACCTTTTCATTTTCAGTGCAGGTTAATCTCCCCTTCCGAATACTTAGCTACGCTTCCTTATTGCGGGACGTTGATGCCCCGACACTTGAGCACACGCCAGTAGTCCGTGATTATGGGGATCTGTTCAGGAAGATTCCTGATTTGCCACCTCAGCGAGAGATCGATTTTACTATCGACCTGGTACCTGGTTCGACGCCCGTCTCACTGCCGACGTATCGCATGACTCTATGTGAGATGAAGGAGTTGAGGAAACAGATTGATAATTTGTTGGAGGTTGGTTTCATTCAGCTGAGCGTGTCTCCTTGGGGAGCACCGGTACTATTTGTGACGAAGAAGGATGGTTCTCTAGGATTATGTATTGACTATCGCAGGCTGAACCAGATTATGGTGAAGAATAGATATCCCTTGCCCAGGATAAATGACTTATTTGATCAGCTGAGAGGAGCGCAGTACTTCTCGAAGATTGATCTGTAGTTAGGGTATCACCAGTTGCGCGTCAGGGATGAGGACGTACAGAAGACAGCTTTCAAGACCAGCTTTGGCCACTACGAGTTCCTCGTGATGTCGTTCGGTCTTACGAACGCACTAGCCGTGTTTATGGATCTGATGAACAAGGTATTTCGGCCATTCCTCTATCGATTCGTTATTGTGTTTATAGATGACATTTTGGTATACTCCAGGAGTCGAGAGGAGCACTTACGATTGGTCCTGGATACACTGAGGCAGCACCAGTTGTTGGCACAGTATAAGAAGTAGGACTTCTGGAAGGAGGAAGTTAAGTTCCTGGGACATGTGGTGTCCAAGGATGGGATGGCGGTGGACCTTGCTAAGGTAGCCGCGGTGCAGGCCTGGAAGCAGCCTAGCTCTGTCACTGAGTTGAGGATTTTCCTAGGTTTGACAGGCTACTATCGATGTTTCATTTGAGATTTCTCAAAAATTTCCAGACCTCTATCTCAGTTGACACGGAAAGATGTGAAGTTTCGCCTGGAATGAAAAGGCGGAGATAACTTTTCAGGAGCTGAAGGACAAGCTTATCTGCCCCTGTGCTAGTATTGCTAGAGCAAGGGGTTAAATACACGATGTACACTGACGCGTCTAGCGTTCGTCTAGGTTGTGTCCTTATACAGAAGGACAGGGTAATTTCGTATGCCTCGAGATAATTAAGGAAGCATGAGGAAAATTGCCCTACACATGACCTTGAGTTGGCAGCCGTCATTTTCGCATCGAAGCTCTGGAGACATTACCTCTACGGAGAGGAGTTCGAGCTCTTTTCGACCACAAGAGCCTCAAGTACATATTCACGCAGTGGGACCAGAATATGAGGCAGTGGCGATGGATGGAGACTTTGAAGGACTTTAAGTTCGAAGTTTCCTTCCATCCTGGCAAGGCAAACCTTGTGCCTGACGCGTTGAGCCGTAAGAAGGAGGTGGAGTTTGCAGCTCCTCTAATGGTTGCCTAGTGGGACATGATTGAGTTTTTGCGAGACTTTGAGCAGAAACTTACCGTGGAGGAGCCATTTGAGTTCATCGCATATGTTCAGGTGCGATCTCTTATCGATGACAGAGTCATCGCGGCACAGAGGGATGATGCGCTCTAACTGAGCTTCGAGAGCAGGCCAGTGATGATGCAGACGCCGAGTGACGAGTTGGAACGGATGGGGGCTTATGTTATCGTGGCCGCCTATGACTCCCAGATATCCCCGACTTGAGATGAGAGATTCTCGAGGCTGCACACAGTTCTAGACTTTTGATGCATCCGGGCAGCACAAAGATGTATTGTGACGTGAAGAGGACCTATTGGTGGGACGTCATGAAGAACCACATCACAGAGTTCGTGTCTCGTTGTCTCACTTGCCAGCAGGTGAAGGCAGACCATCACCGACCTCCTGGACTCCTTCAACTTATGCCTATAGCTGAGTGGAAGTGGGACTTTATCTTTATGGACTTCATTTCAGGACTGCCGAAGATGAGGAAGGGTCATGATTCTATTTGGGTGATCGTCAACTGTTTGACGAAGTCGGCGCACTTCCTACCGATCAGAGTTACGAACTTTGCAGACGAGTTAGCCAGGCTGTATATCAGAGAGATAGTGCGTCTACACAGTTTCTTTAGAGATCATGTCGGATAGAGACACGCGCTTTACTTCTATTTTCTGGACTCGCATCCAGGAAGCTATGGGTGTGAAGTTAAAGTTTAGTACTGCTTTCCACCCATAGACGGACGGACAGATAGAGCGGGTGAATCAGATTCAAGAGGACATGCTACGGGCTTACGTGTTGGATTTCAAGGACAGTTGGGATGATTGTCTTCCATATGCAGAGTTCGCATACAACAATAGTTTCCAGACGAGTATCGGTATGGCACCTTACGAGGCCTTGTATGGGCGTCCTTGTCGAGCACCGCATTGCTAGGCAGAGGTCGGTGAGCGCAGATTGATTGGACCAGAGATAGTGCAGGAAACATCGGAGTAGATTGATATCATCAGATGTCGGCTTCTTATAGCGTAGAGTAGACAGAAGAGTTATGCCGATACGAGACGGCGCCCGCTTGAGTTCACGGTTGGAGATCATGTGTTCTTGCGAGTTTTCCCTATGAAGGGAGTCCTTTGGTTTGGGAAGAAGGAAAACCTAGCACCGTGATTCATTGGCCCATTCTAGATTCTTGACCGTGTGAGTTCAGTGGCTTACCGTCTGGCTTTGCCTATGCCTCTCACGAGCGTACACAACGTATTTCATGTTTCTATGCTGAAGAAATACGTTCCTGATCCTTCCCATATCATTAGATGGGGCAGATGCAGTTAGGTGAGGATGTTACTTATATACTGCGACCGGCGCATATACTGGACAGGAAGGAGCAGGTACTGCGTAGCAAGGTTATCCCCCTTGTAAAGGTGTTGTGGATGCATCACTCTGAAAAAGAGGCTACATGGGAGACAGAAGCTGAGATCAGAAAGAACTACCCATAGCTTCTCGAGGAGTGCGAAAAGGTATAAATTTTGAGGATGAAATTTATTGTTAAGGGGGGTAGATTGTAACGCCTCGAAAAAATTCGTACAGAGACTCGAGTACCAACTCGATCAGAAATCACTTAGGATTAATTCCTTTAGAAATTAAGCGTAAGTTAACTAATGCTATGTTAGATTAGCTGTAAAATTAGCACTGATCACTTTAAATACGTTCTGCAAGACCCAAAACTTGTAGAACCAATGACGCTATAATACCCTAAAATCTAGGATCAAACTCTAAACCCGTTTGCTCGTAGGAACCCTTTAAAATTTCATATTAGATTTAGACTGCACGTCGAGAGTCCGATATATATAATCTCAGACCATTAGGACCGCTTAGCTGGACTTGACAATCGTTTCGAAAATTAAGCCCAACCGATGTTCTAAGGCTATTTCATTGAGCCTGGAGTAAGGAGGGTGAGAAAGAGTGAAATTCATTAAAGATTAGATGAGATTTAAATGAATCTGGCACGTTTCACTTGCGGGTTAAGTATAAGCGTTCAGACCATCAGAATCTGACCCAAATACACCCTCGGATCAGGGAACATTTCTCACTCAGGTCAGTGTACTTGGAATTCTCGATCGAGTCTCCCTGACCGCTGAACTGAAACTGGACCACAACATGCGATCTGGGAACTCTACCAGACTAAAAACTTGATGTGAGCTGGATCCAGTATCCATGAGCTTAAGTCCTACCGTGTTTGGCCAGGGGACCTCCCGAAATGCCCTTTTGGATCGGAAAAGACCCGATTTGGTTATAACCCAAGTATACCTTTGTCCCAAGTCTAAATAGGTGAGTTTCTAACCTATTTAAGAGCCTTAAACCCTCTCATATCTCTCCCATCCGAATTTGCAATAAACCCTAGAAAGAGAAGAGAGAGAAAGAGAGAGATTGTGAGTGAGTTGTGGGAGAAACTTCCTGCCACCTGCTACAGCTTCTACACGTGTTTAATCACGGCATTCAAATCACTTTCTCGATGATTCCAATTCATTTCTAGGTAAGAAAACCCTAACCACTACCTGTTTTAGGGATTCAATAGCGAAGTAGCTGATGTAACTTGTGATATAGGTCGTCATATCGCTGTTGATGAAGCGTATACTTTCTATTCGAATTGATACGCGTCTATGGCGAAAGGTGAGGATTTTAGACGCTTAGATTGATTGATTTCAAAGCTTTCAATGTCGTTTAATAGTAGATTATCGACGAGAGCTCCGTTTGACATGTAGAACATGCTGCTTGTTTTCCATTTCGTATACGTAGGAAAATTATGAGATTTAGGATATTTTAGGTATTTGTAGAAAATACTGTATACGTCTGTATTTTTCTGAAATGATTTCCATGGTTATTTATCATGTTATGATATTAGAAATACGTGCATGATCTGTTTGGCGAAAAGATTCGCCCTAATGCGCACTTTGGGTCGACATACCTATGTTGACTAAAGTGTGTAGACTAAGTGTTTGTATAAATGTTTGTATTAGTATGTATTGAGTGAATGTTGTGGTAGATTAGTCTTGAGATTGAATTCTCAATCAATATGATGATATACATGATTTCCTCCATGTTGTTATTGAGTTGATTTCCTTATAGGTATGGAATACATGTGTTTTGGTTGATTTGCTTACGTTGTATATTATAACATGTTACTAACATGCTTGGATTATTTGTATTTCATTTCTATTACTCTCACATGTTCGTTGATGTAAACTGCAAGTGCTTGGGGCTATAACCTAGTCCAGGCAGTCGGTAATGGATTGAATTCGTGGTTGACTTCTATTTGTCACGAAGGACACGTCGATGAACGCGAGTCGTGTTTTGGGCAGGTGGTAGTGGTTAGGCCACATGAAGTGTTTTATGCACTTCATGTCACTTAGCTTGAGATGCGCTCGTACTAGTCGAGCTCGTCAAGTAACCCGACTGACCGTTGATTGTTCACCTTGTATGAGTCATAACTGCTTGAACCTAGGGTACTGAACTTACCAGTGGAACCCTTGATAACCATGGTACCTTGATCCATAAAGACTCATGAGCCGGGCATGGTGGTATGGGACACCGTGGTCGAGCTTTCGGCCTACGTCGGGGCCACAAACCTCCCCGTAGTGACCAGTGAGCACCTTAGACTCGTGAGCTGATTGTGGTGGTATGGGATACTACATTCGAGCTGTCGGCCTACACTGATTGGTGATGAGCCCTTTGTAGTGACCTCGAGCGTATTCTGAGTCTACGTGAGGCGATGACCCTTCCATAGCAACAAGAGTACACTAGGCCTGTATTGATAAGGTGATGGGAGAGCGGTGCAACGAGTGCGAGCAACAGCCCTGACAGCCCTTGCAGCGACCTATAAATATAACATCGTATGAGATTACTAGGAGTGACGACCCTAGACAGGATCTGTGTTGGGATTGATATAAGGAAGGTACCTTAGTTTCCCAGTACTGCTGTATGAAAGGACTAATAATAACATGGTAATCATATCCACATCGCACTGCATGTGCCTGGAAGATGTGGAGCACTGAGGGAAGAGAGCATGCCGTGGACGTAAGATGGTGTCGCATGAGGGAGTATGTCGGTGAGGGCATCCATCATGTCATTTCATGCTTGCATTAACAACGGTATCTATGAATGTCGTGATTGATTTGATAACATGCTAATCTTTGCTCTATGATTCCATTGAGTTGATCACTCACTCCCACGTTATGGGACCGTGTTTGCAACACCTACCAGACTCTGTCTTATGTTTTTGACCTATATTAAAATCATCAACAGTTGTTATTGTGCTATTGTGTTGTTGACCTATATTAAAATCATTATATAAGACAGTACATTCACAGACATCGATTAATGAATAATAAAATAGGGCAATTTCACGTACGTATTTTGTATTAATATCGTCTCTTGATGACTTCACTTCTTCGCGTAAAGAAGCATTATCTGCCTTGAGGTCCTTTATTTCTCCGCCAAACTCTTCCTTTGTTCCTTCCATTTCAGTGATAAGGAACTTAGTCTGCTTATTAAATTTCTTTATTGTGGATCTTGATTTTTTATTAACTCTCAATACATTGCTAATATCTTCCTAGACGAAGGTTCTAACTTCAGCCCCAAATTCATTTCTCATTTTCTGGAGGGAGGTTGTAAGATCAGCCTCCACTTTTGTTGAGGCATGAAAAATATTCCATTGCATTGGTCAGAGAAATACAACTCTAAGGGTATTTTAGGTATTTTGGTAAAAATCCACCTCCAGGGTTATTTTAGGTATTTTGGTAAAATTTCACCTCCGAGGGTATTTTAGGTATTTTGGTAAAAATCCATGTCCAGGGACATTTTCGGTATTTTGGTAAAAATTCATGTTCGGGGGTATTTTAGGTATTTTAGTAAAAATTCATGTCCGGGGGTATTTTAGGTATTTTAGTAAAATTTCATGTCCAGAGGTATTTTAGGTATTTTGGTAAAATTCCATGTCCGGTGGTAGTTTAGGTATTTTGATAAAATTTCATGTCCAGGGGTAGTTTAGGTATTTTAGTAAAAGGTATTAAAAAGAGTGTTTTGGTAATAAATAATACACATGTGTCATTTTAATGAAGAGAGGTTGTACATCACCATTTAAGGGAGAGCTTGGTGGACACTGTTGTTTAAGAGAAGAAGATGTATATATATGTGAAGGGATAAGTGGTGGTGATCACCACTTTGTAAGAGATCAAGGGCAATAAATACTCCTCCCCTACTTCATTTGAAAGGTTGGATCAGTTGGATCAGTTGGTGGGCCAGGAAATGAAGAAGAAGAAGTAAGGAGAGAGAGAGATGTTGTTGCGTGGACCGCACAAGAAGATTTGTTGTTGCACAGACAGCACTGGGAGGTTTGCAGTTGCACTAATTGCGCAAGGAAGGAAGATCGTCTGTTGCGCACCACGGAATCTTAGGCGACCCACGCAACAGAAATGAGATAATTCCAGTAAGCCATATGTCACAAAACGCTATCCGATGGAAGATTTTCGTTGCGTGAACTGCGCAACCGACCGGATCATCGGCCGTGCTTAAATAGAGGAAGAATTCCATCTTTCCTTCCACTGTGTTGCTGGTGATGCCCAGTATAGCTATCTTTTGAGAGATCCACATCGTCTACTGGATTCCTCTCGAGATTTCAACCATGAATGGTGAGTTTTGATCATCCGATGATGTGGCCCACTGAGACAAACAAGCTGAAACAGCAGCCAAACGGTCTCTTTGCGATCGATGCAATGATCATGTGAAGGTACATGATCGCCAAAGATCAAAATGGTTTAGATGGGTTTTTCTCCGTCTACCTGATGAACGGTTCAGATCCACCTTTCACTCCATGATGGTGGCCCACAACGAATGAACGGAGCCTCAGTTATGAACAGAGTCGACGCACGTCGACTCTGTGAAGATTGATGGCCCACTTATGGAAGTTAAGTGGAAAATCCACTTCATACATTGGATTTAGGGTAAAAAAAATATCTAGGAAGGACCCTTTTTGGAGTAAAATCAGTGTGGCCCACGTGGTTATCTATTCCGCCCATCATCCCATGATTAACGGTTAAGATCTTGCAATCGCTTGCATGGTGTCAAAAGGTCACCTAGGTGAAGTTAATACCCCCCTCTAAAGACAAGTGAACGGTTCTGATCATCGAACCGAATGATGAGTGGGTCCCACTACACAAAAATAGTGGATACAGTAAGAACGCTGTTGCATTTTTGAATTTGAGAAGAAAGAGTTGGTTAGTGTGCGCTGACTGACTTTGAGAAATCAGGTGTGCGTCGAACGCACTTGTACGTGATGTACATGTAATGTGCATGTAGGGTTTATAGTGATGTTTTTGAGAAATCCTTTCCATTCATCCGCATTGCCAGTCATCTAACGCATTGAGACCAAATTTGAAGCATACCCAGATGTTAGGCGGGCCCCAAATCATGGTTTTAGGGGATGATCTATCAGTTTGGCTATTTCCACATGGATCCAGGAGTTAAAATTTGACGTGTACGGCTAATTTGTGGTCCCAAGGCTGTATACAAAGTTTCGAGCCGAACAGATGGTGGAAACCCCGTGATCTTGCGTTCTTGGTGATTGTTTAGGCCCGTTTAACATGAGCGACCTGTTTTCTTAGATCCTGGCCATGTAAATTCATGGATCTCGGTCCCTTCGTTGTCTCTGCTCCATATTTCAAAGAAAATTGACTAGAAGAATGCTTAAAAAACTGATCTCGACGATCAGATCAAGGGTTTTAAGCCCTCACAAACCCCATCTCCTTGAAGATTAGTTGATTAGATCAACATTCCTCCTAAGTACTATGAGATGATTGAAGCAACTGTCGAAATGCTACTGAAATTTCTATCGGACTATCTTCTCTTACATTCATTACATTGCATTAATTACTCTTTGTTTTCAGAATCAAGGGAATCCGAGGATATAAATGAACTCAGAATAAATGTGATCAGTGTTTTCTCATTAAATTCTTTGTTATCATTGAATAAATCTCCCAAATAGAATGCATTTGTTTTCTTATCGAAAAAAAATGGCGACTCTGCTGGGGACTTTATTCGATGGTAACTTAGAAAATATTTAGAGAACATTTATCACTTTTTTGGCGTCTGTAAAGACACCAAAATGATGACTCTTAACCGGAACATCCTCCCCTTCATCTCTGAAAATAAAGTACGATTTTATTTAATATATTAACTAACATTGTTCTGAATGACAGATATACCACAATGATCTTTTTCCTGACTAATATAGTTGTTTATTTCACATTCAATAGACTTCCACCAAAAAAGTGTCAGAAAAGATGAAATCAGCTTTGATCAAAGACAAATAATGCCAGAACGATGACAGTTTCTGGAGAGAGCTAGCTTCTGGTACGAGAGTGATTCAAACATCAGTTAGTCAGCACATGTCTAAGGAAGAAGAATAGGCTACCTTGATCTGACAGTTCTTTTGCTTGTAGAAAAGTTCTCATTTGAAGAACAGGCTACCTTGATCTGGAAGTTCTTTTGTAGCATCCTTGTGAATATGATAGTAGAGTTCCTTCCATAGCTTTCTTTTTCTATTTCACTTGATGAGCATCAAGATATGCTGAAATGCTTGTGCAAGATAGTCTCAGATGAAAGGCTTCTTCAAAAGGTCATATTCATCTGGATGGAAGGGAAAAATACTGGCAAGGTCATTAAAAGTTCTAAAGCTGATCCTCAACTACAGTGTTGTGTGGATCCCACAAATGGCCAGTTAATAGATGGAACAGAGAAAGGGTGGTACACTTGTGAATCTTCCAAGACTAGAAAAAGGAAATATCTAGAGTAAGCTGTTGATTCAATTATAACACATCCAATTGATGAAATATTGTATTGGAACAATGCTATAAAAAGTGAGTTGAATGATATAGCTGAAGAGGCAAGGAAGATAGAACTTTCAGGAGATTTCACTGATTTATCAGCTTTCAATGAGAGGTTACAATTCATTGCCGAAGTATGCATCTTCCACGGCATTGTTGAGGCTAAGCTTATATTCCCAGTGGTAGATGAGGAATTATCGTTTGCTTAGGAGCATGCTGAAGAAGAAAGCCAATTCAACAATTTTAGATGCTTGATAGAAAGCAATCAGAGTTTTAGAGCCAATTCAAATTTAGCTGATTTTTATACAAAGTTGTGCTCACATGCTGACCAAAAAATGGGCGTCATACAAAAGCACTTCCATGGCGAGGAAGTTGATGTTCTTCCTCTTGCTCGTGAGCATTTCAGTCCTACAAAACAGTGAGAGCTTATGTATGAAATCTTGTGTGTGATGCCGCTAAAATTGGTGGAACGCGTCTTGCCATGGCTGGTAGGATCACTTAGTGAAGAAGAAGTGAGGTACTGTCGAAAGTATATAAAAAAATGTTAGAAAGTATATAAAAAAATGTCAGAAAGTATCAAGGAAGATCAAATCAGTTATGATAAAAAAAGCTGACAATGGTAGGTAGTGTCGAAAGAAGTTTTTACTTCATCAGTAGCGTGGCGAGATAATGAAGGACGGATGATAGTGTGTTAACACACAAAAATGTACAAAGTTTCCATCATGCATTGATTTTGAGAGATGAGAAGATATCAAAGATAAGGAAGAAAGAAGAAAGAAGATTAGAAAGAAGGAATACGTAAAGAAGAATGAAGCAAAGAGTAGGAATTCATGTGTTTGCATTGGCTCATGCAAGCTATGACCAATTGTCCGGGGCTACACAAATGGCATATTATGTTGCACGCACCTGTGCAACATCGAACTAACAAGTGTGTTGAAATCCTTGCGCTGACTCGCGCAAAGGGTTTAGGGTATTGCACATACAAGGACAATGGTGATTCAATCAAGCTGATGGAGGCAGCTAAGATTTGATGAAAGGTAGGCCTGTGGCATGCATGTCAAGAGTTCGTACGTATGGAGGTCTAAAGAAAAATGAAACATAGTGATATCTGAAAAATGAAGGGTTCGATCTTCTTTTATAAGGAAAATCATCCTGCCAAGTACGGATAACAGTACATTTGAAGTGTTTGAGAAAATAGGAAATCAGTACATTCAAAGTCTTCACCAGAATAGCATGTTACTGAAGAAATCCCCAACTTTCCAATAGCGACCACCGTGAGCAACAGTAAACCTTGAGGAAAACTTTCAGATGAGAAGTTAGTTCGACTGAATCAGTCATGGCTCACTAACAAGTAGATGAATCAATTAATAAATTAATGAATTCATCAGTCAATAGAGAACCCTGGGGGCATCTTCACAACTTGTCAGAGTAGAAAAGAAAGTTAAATTTGTAAGTTAAAAAGAGTCAAAGTGAAGTTGTTCAATTCTCATATGAATCAGCTATTTGAAAGTCCTAAGAGAGAGACAACAGATACTGCTGAAGGAAAAAAGAAAAATGAAGGATCGTCAAAGCTACAGAGAAAATCGAATTGCCATGGTTAAAGTATTAAAGGAAATAATGCAAAGAATAATTAAAAAAAAAGGCAAGAAGAAAGCAAGACAAGTATGTCCATCAATCATACCTGAATACCTTCCAGTTCAGTAAAATATATCATCCCTGAATACCAAGAGGGTTCACGGCATGTTGACCAAGAAGATTCACGGCGTAGGGCATATAAAATAAGTTATCCCTGAAGATAGGCTATAGTTTTGAAGCTTCCAAATAAAAAAAAGGGACAAGATAACCAAACTCTCAGAATGACAAAATCTTAGAATCCCAGATGAGGTAATTGTTGACTCCTCGAGATGATAATTGTTTATAACAATTTTCACAGGTTAAAGTTGGGGCAAAAGCAAGCATTGATGATTGCTATCAAGTATTGGCGATTGTTGCCAACAAGTAGAGGAGCAAAAGGATTGCGAAAGGCAAAGTCCTGTATTCTCCCTTATGCGAATGAATTAAAGCACAAATTTTCAATTAACTTTTAATTTCAGGAGAAATTCAGGAGATACAGTGGAAGAAGAAAGGAAAGTGAATGGCTTAAAGAACAAGTTATAGAAGACGGTTGATGAAAGTGAAATTGTTGAGGCGTACAACATGAAAGAAGAAATAAGAGTACACAAGCTAGATAAGTTCAAGACTAAGGGCAAAGTTGATCTTAGGCAAAAAGTATGAGATGATGCGGTGTCAGTATATTTGTTAAAGGTTGCAATATCATGATTTTGATTACGAAGATTCCCAGAGCAATACTTCTTAATCAAAAGGGGACAAGATAGGCTTTCATGCATATCAAGTCATTGTCAAACGCAAAGCACTAATGATGATCGCTACCAAGCATTGATGATCGCTACCAAGCGTTGATGATCGCAGCCAAGAGTTGATAATTATTGTCAAGCACTGATGCTGTCAAGTGTGGATGATTGCGGCCAAGCATTGACGACTGTCGCCGACGCCAAAGATCTCCATTGGTAAGTACCGATGATTATTGCCCAAATTGGCAACTATCACTGTCGTCATCAATCACTTATCAAACTTGCTATCATCGCCAAGCTGATACACTGTTTTAAACATAATATGAATGTTCTCAGAACATTATCTGCAGAGGCATAATATCAATTATTGATCTAAAATGTCAATTATTGATCATCTTTTGGCAGTGGAATAAAATATATAGCCAACCACACATAATGTTGATGATAGTGATAGTTGCTTATCATTTAAGGCAGCCTAGCCAAGCCTATATGGCCAACTACGCAGAAGGCCTATCAAAATCGCCATTCGGGCAGCTGCGAGAAGCCAGTGGCCCTAAAAATCCCGTGAGGGCCATCGTACGCATACCTATGCAGGCTGCGGATGAAGCCAGTTACCAAAAGCCTAAAAGGCTAAAAATTTCTCAATGTCTAATCACGCGTAACCCCCATGTTACTTGTATAGCTTCCGACAGCGTCACGGGGAACGGAGAAAAATGCCCTCATGTGAATGGGCTCAACCGTACAGGCGAAGAAAAAGTGGACCGCAGTGTGAGCTCTTTGGCTATGTCCATAGATAGGCCAACCATGCTTAAGACCCCCAAGATCTACCACTTGATTTTAGTAGTAGCTCATTCGGAAGGGCCTAAACCTACTCACTGACGGACTGGCGGCCCTAGGTTTGGTACCCCAAAGGTAGCCTTGCAAGCCCTGTGAACTCTAGAGAGTTACTACGGCCAACCCCGTGCGTAAATCCAATCGAGTTCGCGGCCTTGGTAGCTTTACTAGGCCCCTCTGATGGATCACGGTTTGTAAACTCCCCAGGCAGTGAGAAGTCAGTGAACTCCTAAGAGTTACAGAGACCATCACGTGAGACCCGACTCCACTACTCATGAGTCTAAAAAATTGCGTGTTGCTCCACTACTCAAGAGCTTGAACTGTGTTGCTCCACTACTCAAGAGCCTAAACTGTGTGTGTAGGTGTCTGTCCAATAGTGTCAGTTCAGTTAAGTCTAGTAGTGTCAGTTTAGTAGTGTCAGTTAAGTAGGTGTCAGTCCAGCAGTGTCAGTCCAGTAGTGTCAATTTAGTCAAGTCACGTCCAGTCAAAGTATGGTCAGTCAAAGTACACTATCTCCATTGTTCAAAAGCATAAACTAAGTTTAGCATTCAAAATGCTGTAGATAAATATTTCAATTTAGAGATGTTCAAATATGCAAAGCATAAATTAAGTTTAGCATTAAAAATGTTGTAGATACATATTTCAATTTAGATATGCTCAAATATGCAATTGCCTGATGAACATTTTAAATATTGAGTAAATAACATGTAAAAATGCGTTTCTTTTGAATCAGGTTCAAATTACAAAGACAACGAATATCTTCAAGATATTGACAATTACCTACTCAAAAGTTCAAGTCTTCAAGGTTAATTGGTATATTAACAAAAGTTGTAAGGTCTTTTCATCTCTCACCTTCTTGATGAATAGAGAAATATTATCACACAAGATTTTCAAAAAGGGGCAGAGAATAAACTGGTGAAGAATTATCGTTCTCTTCCGGACAATATAAAGATTCAGATATATTCTTTGGATTCGTTAAAAGAGTAGCAAAGATTATCTATCCTTTAAGGGTATCAGCAGGCTTCACTTCAAAAGTATTATCTTCTGAAGAAATCTTTATGCAAAGTTGACCTAGAAAGGGGACAGGATCTATGTCTTCAAAGTAATCTATGCCTTGGTCTTTCTGATAATTTCTTATGCATAGTGGAGGAATTCATATACCAAGAATTATGAAGCATGATCTAGTGTAGACTTTCAAGAGTTGTTTTTATATTAAGGCCCAATTATATGGTCCAATGTCATAACTTCTCCCTATTCTAGTAATGATATCGAAGACTCTAAGTACCAGATCTGATAAAGACAAAGAACAAACGGAATCAAACGGAATCATCATTAATAATTTCTATAGAAAGCTATTAAATGAAAATTAAAAGAAGTCTTGTCTATTTTTCAGAATCAACAAAGATCCAAGGAAAAGTCTATGAAGAAATGCTAAGGGGCACAAACTAGAGAAGACTCAGTAAAGAGACTCAGCGGTTGAACCTTGGGAGCTAAAGATGAAATCTCCAAGAGTGCAATATAAAGAATACAAAGAATATAACGCGAAGCATGATGACAAGCACAAAGATTAGTTAAATCATATCGCGAATATCACAATCAGCCTAAAAGAGAGAGGAAGCTTTTAATATATTTTAAAAATGATCAATGCTTCATAAAGTTAAATTGAAAAAAATATAATGTATTGAGATACTAATTTCGATTAATTTGGCAGGAAAGACCATCATTCGAAAGCTTGGGTTATGCAGATTATGAATAAAGGAAAAATTAAAAAAGCTATTGCAGCAGGAGCTGCATTAAAGAACAATGTAACTCCCTGAAAATCGGGGGTCAAGCATAATTCAGCTCCGGAGTTCCAGAACATCACTTATGCAACATTTTTTTATGATGGATGAATGTTATCTGTATTAGGGTAAAAAACATGAGGTAGATTAAGCCATAACAACAAACATAAAAGGGCTTGTCACCAAATCAATGTTGCTACTACGGAAAACACATCACATGCACAGGACGCGACAACTGATCAATGTAGGCCTAGTTATACTCTAATGCTACGGAAAGACTCGTCGTCTCAACGTAGACTCAGAGTATGTTCGAGGTCACTACAAAGGACTCGTAACCAATCATAGTAGGCCGATAGCTCGAATATAGTGTCCCATACCACCATAATCGGCTCACGAGTTTAGATTGCTCACTGGTCACTACGGGGAGGCTCGTCGCACCAGCGTAGGCCGACAGCTCGACCACAGTGTCCCATACCACCATGTCCGGCTCATGAGTCTTAGCGGATCGAGGTACCAAGGTTAGAGGAGCTTTTCACTGGTAAGTTCGGTACCTTGGGTTCAAGCAGTAACGTCCAAACATGGTGAACATACAGTGGTTCAATCGGGTTACTTGACGAGCTCGACTAGCTCGATCGCACGTTGAGT
Source organism: Magnolia kwangsiensis (assembly GCA_037074715.1). Lineage (NCBI taxonomy): Eukaryota > Viridiplantae > Streptophyta > Magnoliopsida > Magnoliales > Magnoliaceae > Magnolia > Magnolia kwangsiensis. Next base: position 87,828,039 of record CM073573.1, read on the forward strand.
TGATCGACATCAAATGCATAAGAACTCCGTGTGGCCAAACCACTGCTGACAACTCTAGTACGGCTCGGGTTCGTCGAACACATCCTGCGTGGCGAAAACAACCTCAACCACCAGTTTAAAGACTGTTACGGATTACCTGGACTATACAATAGCCCCAATCACATTCAATTATGACATGTTATCCAATGATATAGTCAAAGCAGTAAATAGATCACATTTCAAATTATACAAGGTCCGATATTGTCCGCTTTAGGGCTGTCAGGGCTATTGCACGAAATCGTTACACCACTCCCCCATCACCCTTCACGACTTTGTTTCTACATGTTATGGAATACAACTTAAACATGAATCCACACATATGCAATATAAAATACATGGAGGAAGTCATACACATAGACAAGATAGTTGAGAAGCATATCTTAACACGCATACAGGTACTCCTTACTAACTACTAACTCATTCAAACATTTTTACAAACACTTAGCCTACACATTCCATCACATGTGATATATATAAGTTTATCATACGTATTAGGGTCAATCCTCTAGTCAAAGGGTTATCGCCTATACAACAATCATATATCCATGATAGTTAGTCATGGCGAGTAATAAAGCAAATTCTATACTCATTCAGTCATTTTCATAAACACTTAGACTACACAATATAACACATGCAACGTATGTTGATAAAATATGTATTAGGCTAATTCGTTCACCCAGAAGTTGGTACACATGCATCTAGCATACATAGACATCAATTAATCATGGCAAGCACAAATTCGAATTTCATACGTATACGGTATTTTCTATAAATACGAGGAATACAGTATATTCAACATAGTTAACGTATAACTGAAAAATGAAATGGACAACACTTTATACATGTAAAATAGCTTCCACATTAGTAATATATCATTAACCGACGTTAAAAACTTTGAAAACCATAACCTATACGTCTATAATCTGCACCTTACGTCGATAAATGTGTAACGAATTCAGTTTGTTCACTCACGCTTCGTCTACGGTCCAACGACAACCTATTACAAGAAATAGGTTAGCTATTACATCACTTTAACTGCTTGAAACCCTAAGACTGATTAGGGTTAGGTTTTCTTACCCAATAATGTATTTGAAATCACCAGAATAGTGATCCGTTAACAATAAATAAGCACGTGGAGTAATGGGAATTGAATCCCAGGAGTAGCTCCCACTTCTTTCTCACTTTCTCTCTCTTTTCTCTTAGGACTGTAGGAAATTCGTATGGTGAGAGAGGGTGAGGGTTTCAAGCCCTTATATAGGCCCAAAACTCACTAAAATAGTCTCATGGCCAAGGTATACTTAGGTTATGTCCAAATCGGGTCTGTTCCGATCCAACGGTGCATTTTTGGAGGTCCTCTTACTAAATGCGGTCGGACTTAAGCTCACTAATATACGATCTAGGTCAAATTAAGTTTTCAGTCCGGTCAGGTTTCCAGATCGACCGTGGCGGACTAGTTTCAGTTCAACGGTCACAGGAACTCAATCAGGGCTACAAGTACTTATGCATGTGTGGTCCATCTTCCCTGATCCGAGGGTGAATTTGGGTCAGAAACCAATGGTCAGAATGCTTAGAAATAACGCGCAAGCGACACGACTCAGATTACTTAAATTTTTATTTAATTTCCTTAAAAACTTCATTTTCTCATACTCGTTACTCCGGACTAATCGAATCGTCCCACGAGGTGATTGTCAAGTCCAACCAAGTGGTCATAATTGTCTAAGTTCATCGCTATCAGACTTTTGACCTGCGGTCCAGGTCCAATACGAAGTTTCAAAGTGCTCGAATATAGTGGTGTTACAAACAACCACTATATTAGTTGTTATAAACAACCCCCTAGATACTAGTTGAAGGAAAGATTCACCGGAGTTGATCAAAGAGACAGTTGCAGCGGAAGTGGTGTTGAGAGATGGTTCTTTGATCAAGTTGTTTAAAGATGAAGTTGCCACAACTATTATAATGACTAGTTTTGATGATCAAGATAGTTCTCTCTAGTGAAGCATTTGCTCGATAATACTGGCTAGGGGCATTCCAGTCCTCCATTCGAGCGCGATCATTCAAGTCTTCCGTTTGAGCGCTATCATTCAAGTCTTCCGTTCGCCAAGCTATATGTCTCCTTGGGGGGGGGGGGGGGGGGGGTGGGGGGTGAATAGGACTTTGCCAAATTTATTTTAAAAACTAGCGGAATTAAAGAATATGATAGCCAAATAAAGGAAAGCAATTCATAATGCAGGAATGAAAAGCAGCCTCAATAATCAAGTATTGAGAGGTTGATACAAATGTTATTCTAAGGACAACCTTACACCATAAAAACTAAGAGTTTATGGCAGGACAACCTTACTAGAACGATGAGTATCAAATTCTCAAACTGAAGAGGAAAATAAAAGGAAATAGAAAGAATTGAAATCTACATTATTACAACATTCCCACAATGCTTGAAATGTAAATTTTACAACATTCACATCCACACATACATCCCATAATTTTGAATGATAAAGGATATGAAAAATAAACCACACATCCACACATACATCCCATAATTTTGACTGATAAAGGATAGGAAAAATAAACCACACATCCATAAAAATACAAAGAGTTATAGTGGTTCGCCTGTGTGTTCACCAACTGTTAAACAACAGCCACACGGCTTGCCACTCCACTCCTAATATCCTCACATAGTGGATATTAGCGTTCACTATGAAAATATATTTTTCTTAGGTTCACTTAAAACCCTCACAATTATGTCTTTCAGAGAGCTTACACAATTAAAAAACCACACTTCTGAGTTTTCTGGCTTTCCTCAGATAACCTATAGATTGAGATTTTTTTGGCTTAATCTCAAATAAAACCAAAAGAAGGAAATTTATAATTATATAAAATACCTAGATTTCTCCTTTTGTTGCAGCCCAGAAGAACCAAGTCGGAGTAGAAGTTTGAATATAGAAGTTCAATGTCCAATACTTACTTTAAAATGGTTCTAAGTTCTAATTGATTTTAAATTAAACTAGTTGGGCTAGCTCTATTTGATTTTGATTCCAAGAAGAAGGAATTCAGCAATTCCTCTTTCAAATCAGATTGGAATATAGAAATAAAATCAAATCGACAAAGCTAACAAAAGAGAATATTAAATATGCACAATGTAGATTAAAAAAATACTAACTTATCTCTCAGAGTGATGCTTTGATTTTACTTGTATTGGATTATCAAACTCTGAAATTCGTCATCTATTTATAGTTGTAGAAACTCATTTATGACTGGTCCTGAGGACACTATGACTGGTTGTAAGAGAAATAAATTTTTGAATTTTTGAGCGCGATCAGATAAAACCATTCCACGACTAGTCAAAGAATGTCCACGACCGTTTGAAGGCTATCCACGACCGGTTGTGATGTACTTACGAGTGGTCGAAGGCAGTTTGATTTAGTCACTATAGTTTGAGTCGTAGTTGCAGAACTGGTCGTGAACGAGTCGTCACTGTTCACTCGACTGGTCAAGCAGTCTCCAAGTCTGGTCGTAGATGAACAAAAAATTTTAAAAAATTACAACAAACTTAGGACTAGTCCTGAAATTTCTTGGACCGGTCGAGTCAGTGCTAGGACTAGTCGAATAGGGTCCAGGACTAGTCTTAGAATAGTCCAAACACTTACAAAGTGATTCAATTTGACTTATGTATACAAAATGACCTACCCTAAGGTCAATCTAAGGTTAATCATACCTCTAAAGTGATATATGAACATTAAGACTTCATTTCTTCAGAAGATGGTTGACCTTTGAAGATTATGAAGCTTGATATCTCTATACTTGATGTAAGTTAAACTTGAGATCTTCTAGAACTTGAAAACTTCATCTTGAGTTGTACACTATCTTGAGTCTTGAATTGTACTTGAGTCTTGAGCAAGAACTTGTCTTTTGATGTAGCTCTTGAAAGACTCTAATCTTTGAAGTTTATAGGAGTGGATAATGTACTTGACCTTACATGTCTTGAAGTAAATCTTCATTCTCAACTTGAAGCATTATGATGCAGTACCTTAAACACATATATCCTCATGCTACATAAGACACAAATAATGTTTTTGGCACCACAAAATTTGACAAAATAAAGGAGCTATCAGCCATAACACTTACAAACGCAATTATCAAATCCTCCGTTCGAGCGCGATCATTTAAGTCTTCCGTTCGAGCGCGATCATTCAAGTCTTCTGTTTGAGCGCAATCATTCAAGTCTTCCATTCGAATGTAATTGTTCAAGTCTTCCGTTTGAACGTGAGCATTCTGATCTTCCGATCGAACGTGATCATTTGATCTTCTGGTCAAGTATGATCATCTAGTCTTCCATGCAAGCATGATCATCTAGTCATCCTTTAGTTGCAATTCATTCAAGATTCTTCAGGCGGAGGAAGAATGATCCACCATTTGATTTCATGAATCAATTAAAGAAGGCTCGAGGGGGCATCTGTTGAGGCATAAAAAATATTCCATTGCATTGGTCAGAGAAATGCAGCCCCGGGGTATTTTAGGTATTTTGGTAAAAATTCATGTCTGGGGTATTTTAGGTATTTTGGTAAAATTCCATGTTAGGGGGTATTTTAGGTATTTTGGTAAAATTCCATGCCCGGGGGTATTTTAGGTATTTTGGTAAAATTCCATGTCCAGGGGTAGTTTAGATATTTCAGTAAAAGGTATTAAAAAGGGTATTTTGGTAATAAAGGGTGCATAAGTGTCATTTTAATAGAGAAAGGTTGTACACCACCATTTAAGGGAGAGCTTGGTGGACACTGTTGTTTAAGAGAAGAAGATGTATATATGTGAAGGGATAAGTGGTGGTGATCACCACTTTGTAAGAGATCAAGGGCCTATAAATACTCCTCCCTTGCTTCATTTAAAAGGTTGGATCAGTTGGATCTGTTAGTTGGCTAGGAAATGAAAAAGAAGAAGTGAGGAGAGAGAGAGATGCTATTGCCCGAACTGCGCAGGGAGGTTTGCAATTACGCTAACTGCATAAGGAAGGTAGACCGTCTGTTGTGCGCCGTGGAGTCTTACGTGATCCACGCAACAGAAATGGGATAATTGCCGTAAGCCATATGTCACAAAATGTTTTCCGATGGAAGATTCTCGTTGCGCAAACCACGCAATCGGCCGGATCATCAGCCGTGCTTAAACAAAGGAAGAATTCTATCTTTCCTTCGACTGTGTTGCTAGTGATGCCCAGTATAGCTATCTTTTGAGAGATCCACACCGTTTACTGGATTCCTCCGGAGATTTTAACCATGAATGGTAAGTGTTGATCATCCAATGATGTGGCCCACTGAGACACTCAAGATGAAACAGCAGCCAAACGGTCTCTTTGTGATCGATGCAATGATCATGTGAAGGTACATGATCGCCAAAGATCAACATAGTTTCGATGTGTTTTCTCCCTCTACCAGATGAACGGTTTAGATACACCTTTCACTTCATAATGGTGGCCCACAACGAATGAATGGAGCCTCTGTTACCAACAGAGTCGACGCACGTCAACTTTGTGAAGATTGATGGCCCACTTTTGGAAGTTAAGTGAAAAATCCACTTCATACATTAGATTCAGGGCAAGAAAAACATCCAGGAAGGACCCTTTTTGGAGTAAAATCGATGTGGCCCGCAAGGTTATCTACTCCGTCGTTCATCCTATGATTAACGGTTAAGATCTTGCAATCGCTTGCATGGTGTCAAAAGGTCACCTAGGTGAAGTTAATACCCCCCTCCAGAGATAAGTGAACGGTTCTGATCATCGAACCGAATGATGAGTGGGCCCCACTGCACAAAAAATAACAGATATAGTGTGAAAGCTATTGTGTTTTTGAATTTGAGAAGAAAGAGTCGGTCAGCGTGTGCTAACCGACTTTGAGAAATCCGGTGCATGTCGAGCGTACTTGTGCATGATGTACATGCAATGTGCATGCAGGGTTTATAGTGATGTTTTTGAGAAATCCTTTCCTCCATCCACATTGCCAGCTCATCTAACGCGTTGAGACCAAATTTGAAGCATACCCAGATGTTAGGCGGGCCCTAAATCATGATTTTAGGGGCTGATCTGTCAGTTTGGCTATTTTCACATGGGTCCATGAGCTAAAATTTGACGTGAACGGCTAATTTATGGTCCCAAGGCTATATATAAAGTTTTGAGCCAAACAGGTTGTCAAAACCTCGTGATCTTACGTTTTGGGTGATTGTTTAGGTCCGTTTAACATGAGCGACCTGATTTTCTCGGATGCTGGCCAGGTAAATTTATGGATCTCAGTCCCCTCGTTGTCTCTGCTCCACATTTCAAAGAAGAATGATTGGAAGAATGCTCAAAAAATTGATCTCAACGATCAGATCAGGGGCTTTAAGCCCTCCCAAGCCCCATCTCCTTAAAGATTGGTTGATCAGATCAATATTCCTCCTAAGTACTAGGAAATGACTAGAGCAACTATCGAAATGCCACCAAAATGGACTATCTTCTCTTTCATTCATTACATTGCATTAATTGTGCTTTGTTTTCAGAATCAAGGGAATCCGATGATGTAAATGAACTCGGAATAAATGTGATCAATGTTCTCTCATCAAATTCTTTATTATCATTGAATAAATCTCCCAAATAGAACGCATTTATTTTCTTGTCGAAACAACTTATTTCTTATTTCATCCTCCTCCACCGTTGTCACTGTCGTGGGTGCTGCCCACCGAGCCTTGTCATTCGTATAAGTCTCGTTTGTTATACTCCTGACAACCTTGGTCTTTACTTCTTCCACCGTCGATTGAAGCTCTGAAGCTAGCATTACTTGTATGGGTAAAATTGATTTATTTATTAATTATAAACATACTACATAATTAAAATATATTACTGTTTAAATAACTCTTATCAGTACAGCTATGAAGATGGCGGATAAGGGGCGGTATCTACCTGTTTTCTTCAGATTCCAATTTAGGATTCGAGGAATAATTGTAGGCAGTCTTCTATTTACCCACCCACTGTCACTAATGAGTTTTGGGAAGTGTTCGTAGGCCCAAATCTGTTTAAGATCAATTATCATATATTACATATTGCTTGACATGTATGGAGAAAAAAAATAATTCAAACTTAGATTATGAACCAGGACAAGAATAACGTACTTGTAGGGCAAACGCACATCAGCATATGTTATATGATTTGGGGTACCGGCTAGTCACCTGAATAATGCCAGATGCAGCGTTAATCCCTTTCTTCAAATAATCATACCCCACATTACCCCAGGGGTAGTTATTAAAAGAATCCAAGTTATCGACCATGTCGATAAATGTATTAACACAGTTATTCTTTGGCAGAGATCCAACTAATAGATTCTCAACACAAATTATTAGAGCTAGCTTCACAGCATCCATATGTTCGTCTTTATCGGCAAGTGAAAAATAGGCTTCTTTCAGTTCTTTTTTACTAACATTACCTGCTCTTAGGTAGGTCTCCCTAATACCTCTTCCTCCCTCTACTCTTCCGACCTCGGCATGACCGTTACCATCTATCCTAATTGGTCCAAACTTAAGACCCATTATTAAAGCAAATTCGAGCTTAGTAAATTTTATCTTGGTGCCTTGAGCATCGAATTTCAAATCACCAACATGCCTTTACATTAGGCAATGCAAGATCTGGGAGTGTGCCCTCCACCCAATTAATGCAAAGTGAAGAAGAAATCCAAAACACTGTCTCTAAATATATTCTGTCTATCAGTATTCTTCTCCATATCTATAATCATATGCTCCAAAAAACTGACGGAGCACTTGGGAGAGACCTGTGCCTCTATGAAGTCTAAGCACGTGGTCATCATTGACTTCCCTTGACTTGCATTCTAATATGGTCATTGACTGTTAATCAATCAATAATAAGGTCTTGTAAAATCTAACACGATTGTAAATGAACTACACAGTTGATCGCTGATGTAACCAACAAAGGGTTGTGATTATCACGTGTTCTAAAGGATAGGGGTTATCATGCAACATGGTTTGTTGCTATCATCTACTCTGGGTAGAGGTCGACGGTCAAGACCACCCACCCACAACGTGATCCATGAACTACTATGCTGTCAACCACGATCCAATCGGCAAACTAACCACCCACCCACGATCGTGTCAACACGATTCATTGGGCATATTAACCACGATCACGACTCACCACGATCATGATTATCATGCTATACATATCGTTTTAATCATATATAATGGGTCATGGTTCACATCCACTTCCGACATAAACTGTCCCTGTCAACCACGATCCATTGAGTTGTGGTTCACATCTACGACCCACATAACATGTGAGTCACGATCCACTAGGCACATTAACAACGATCAAAACCACGATCGTGATTGTCATGCTATACAAATTGTTGTTTCGTTTATAATGAATCCTAACCATGATCATGGTTTTTATGCTATACGATTCGTTGTTGTCATCTAAGTGGGCATAACCACTGCCCATATAGCATGACTACCATGACTCACAGCTCCGACACAAATAACATGTGAGCAACGATCTACTATGCCTATCAACCATGATCCATTAGGCATATCAACCACAATCATAACCACGATCATTGTTGTCATGCTATACAAATCGTTGTGGTCATATACATTGGGTCATGGTCGATAGCCACTGTGCATGTAACATGTGAACAACGACATATTGTCCCTGTCAACCATTACCTTGCTTTGCCATTTATAAGGACTGAGCTGCACTCAAATTGTACAGATGTACTCGCTGAGTGGTGATGGAGGGACCCAGTGAAGAAGATTCAAAACCAGTATAAAAAAGGGGTAGGGATAAAAAGTGAAAGGGACCCAAAGAAGAAGCTCCAAGATAAATATATAAATATATAAAATCAGTGTTCTGTATAGGAGCAAGCGATTGCTTTACATTGTATATCTTCCAAGCTTGGTTGTTTCTAAGTCACACTAAACTGCCTTTTCTCGTATCCGCATCGACCATTCTATTTGTAACGATAAGAAACATAATTACCTAAAGAATGATCAGAATAAATCCAATGGACCACATTAGATCAAACCAACAGGTTCCATAAAATCCTATAATTTGTCGTCTTTACGCAGTGTGGGCCACTGATGGCCCGATACATGTCGCTATTAAACTTATCAAAGGAATCCATCAGCCATGAACTATTCCAACAGATTAGATCCGATTTATGATGGGCCCATGGACTTGACCAAGATGATCGAAGATTGATGTTATGCGTTGGGAATCGTAAGCGAACATTGTGCCTTTTACACGCCATTTTAATGTGATGTATATACATGCGACATATTTTTTCAGTATAAACTAAGATATGTGGGTCGTGGCCCATCGTGATGTTTGTGAGAAATCAACTCTGTCCATCCACTTTTTGAGCTCATTTTAGGGCTTGGAACCATAAATGAACCAGATCTTAGACTCAAATGTGCAAAAAATGTGAGGATTGAACTTCCACAGTTGAAATATTTATGGGGCAACCAAAGTTTCGAGTCAGGACAATATTTGTGTTTTCAGTTCATCCCATTAGGAATTACATTATGAACGGAATGGATGACATGTAAATGTAACTGTCGACCCCAGGGAAGTTTCAACGGTTGGAATTTCCTTACCCACATTTTCCTTTAATGCTATCCACTTGAGTCATGGATCCTGCTCACTTTTTGTCTCAAGCCCTAAATTGATCTAAAAAATGGATGAACGGGATAGATTTTTCATAAACACCAGGGTGGGGCCCACTTAGGATTCCAGCGAAGGAACTTCCTGTTAAAGGCTTTCGTAAGAAAGTGCACCCCTGCCGACCTTACCTTTTCATCATTACATCTTTTTACGTGTCGACGGCGTATTGGTCTGTAAAATTCTAATACACGATCCAACATCATGACTACAGTAAGCCATATAATATGAAAACATAATATAAATCATCATGTCAACTACGACTCATAGAACATTAACACCACGACCATATAACATAATAACCACGTTACAAAGTTGTGGGCCAAAGAATTGGGCTTGAACACGCCCCCTGAACATGGGTCGTGGTTGTGACGGTATATGGTTTGTGAGTTTTAGTAGATATGGCTCGTTCATGTCATGTTGTATGAGTTGTGTTTTGCATGTTGGAAGGGTCATGATTGTAAGATGACATGGGTCCTGTAACAACTGCGAACCCATTAAATGACAACCATGAACCCATTAACATGACAACCACGACCCAAAATCCATCATACAATGACCGTTTCCCCATACTTGGAATGTTCTGGGAAAAGGAAAACTATCGTTCCCCATACAGGGAATGTAATGTAATGGATTTACCAGTGGAAAAGGACCGTTTCCATATACGAGGGTGTATCTATTTATCTGACCTTCTTATAGACACTTGATACAGATCGCTAAGATCAAACATGGTATGTTGAGGGATTTCGTGGTCAAGTGAAGGGAGGTTTCTGTAGGGCTCACCTTGATCAAAGTCATCTCAACCTTCCACTGCGATAAACATGACCCTTCGTACATGAAAACTACGATCCTTCACGTTGTCAAAACACGACCCAGACAAAGGATCGTTATGTATATTTTTTATTTATCGTGCTTTTCATGTAAATTTAATGGTGGTTATTTGATAAATGGATCGTGGTTTTCAAAGTAACATGGGTAGTGGTGTCAGTTGCTAAGGGTTGTGGTTTTCATGCATGTTTTATGGATCATTATTATCGTATTATATGGATCGTTGTTATTATTCTACAAAATAACGAGTTCTTTTGTAGAGCTTTGACGTCATCTTGAAACCCGGAAGAAGTCAAGTTACATCATCTTGGAATCCCAAATAAGTCATTACACATCAAGTCCCCCAACTGTGAGTAGGTGCTCATTGGCAAAATTTCAAGTTCTTTTATAGGGCTTTTACATCAGCCCGGAACTCAGAAAAGCGGAGAGGGAATGATTCATATTATAAGGTCGAGCTCGGACAGAGACAAGCCCTATGATCGCGCTCGAAACACGATATATGGGTCGTGACTGTCACTGAATATGGGTCGTGGTAATAATTTTGTATAGGTCATTGTTGTTATGAATTATGGATCATGAATGTAATGAGAAATGGGTCGTGGTTGTCGTGTAATAAAAATCATAGTTGTCGTGTTATATGGTTTATGGTTGACATGAAGCATTGATCGCAGATATCATTCGATATGGCTGTCATATTATACGGATCGTGGTTGTCGTGTTGCATGGGTCATAGTTGACATTTAGAATGCATCTTCGTTGTCATTATTTTTGTTGTAGTTCAAAAAAGGCACTGAGAGAAAGCAAGTCCCATTAACACGATAATCACAACCCATGAATCACGAAAACCACAACCTATTGTTATATACACTATTTTCATATTTGGGTCATGATTTAAATGTATAAAGGCTCGTGATTATCATCAATATTTGGGTCGTGATTGTAACGCCCTGAAATTCGGGGGTCGAGCATAACTCAGCTCCCAAGTTCCAAAACATCACTTATGAAACATAATTAATGATGAATGTATGTTGTCTATATTAGTGCATAAAACATGAAGAGATTAAGTCAAATCAGCAGACATAATTCAGGGATAGTGAGAAAATGCAAGCGGAAGTCTTAAATAAATATATAAACCAAAATAATCTCCAAAATATGCGTGCTCTGCCTGGACAATAAATATAAACTGTGTCTCAAAATACATGTATCAAACTGTGCATAATCAATACAATCATAACCCATAATCCCCGACAAACAGGACAAGGCTTACACGAACCTACCTGAGAACTGCATGAAAGAGAAAGCCTCCTCGTCCTCGTCAAACTTCGGCTCTACCTCTGTAACACCCCAGATTTTGGCCAACCTGGGGTTAGACGTCCTTAGGCAATGGGTCAACTAAAACACCTGAGAAATCGCTCAGAACCCACTTCCATAGCCAAAGAAATCACTTAGGATTAATTCCTTTAGAAACTAAGCATAAGTTAGCTAGCGCAATGCTAGAGTAGCTGGGAAATAGTCCCTGATCATTTTAAATACGTTCTACAAGACCCAAAGCGAGTAGAACCAATGGTGCTATAATACCCTAAAACCTCGGATCAAACTCTAAACCGGTTTGTTCGCTGGACCTCTTTGAAACTTTGTATTGGATCTAGAGCGCGCGTCGAAAGTCCGATACTTACAATCTTAAACCGTTAGAACCGCCTAGCTGGACTTGACAATCATTTCAAAAATCAAGTCCAACCGACACTCGCAGGCAATTTCATTGAGCCTGGACTGAAGAGAGTAAGAATAGGACTAGATTTGGAATTTAAAATTCAAATTTGGCACACGACTTGACACATCAGTATTAAGCATTCTGACCGTCAGAATTCAGCCAAATTACACCCTCGGATCAGGAAAAATTTCTATTTCATATCATGAGACTTGTAGACCTGATCTACGTGCGGTGACCGCTGAACTGAAATTGGACCGCCACGTGCGTTCTACGAACACTGATGGTCTGAAAATGGGATGTGAGCGACATCCGACATGTACGAACTTAAGTCCGATCGCGTTCGGCCAGGGGACCACCAGAAATGTCCTTTTGGACCGAAACAGCCCCGATTTGGATATACCTTAAGTATACATTGTTCCCGAGCCTGTTTGGGCACATTTGGGCTTATAAAAAGGGTTGAAACCCTCATTCCTCTCTCCCATCCGAATTTGGGAAAAACCCTAGTTTGAGAGAGAAAAGGTGAGAGATTGTGAGAGAGAGTAGGAGAGAATTTTCCTGCTGTCGTGCCACCTGTTGCACGCGATTAAGCTACGCAACTCAATTACTTGGCCGGTGATTTCTCCGTATTTCTAGGTAAGAGAATACCCTAATTAGTTGCTGATTTAGTGTTCCTTCATTTTCATAGCGAGATAACTGATGGATCTTGTAAATCAGGTTGCCTAGTCACCGTAGACGAAGCGTATACGCTCCGTTCGAATTCACACACCTATAAGATAAAAGGTGCGGATTTTAGACGCTTTGATTGACTGTTTCCAATGCTTTCAATGTCGTTTAATAGTAGATTATCGACGACAACACCGTTTGACTTGTACAACATGCTGTCCGTTTCCTGTTTCGTAAACCGGCGAAGAATATGAGATTTAGGGCATTTTAGTCATTTGTAGGAAATACTGTTTTCATTCATAATTTGCTGATGTGATTAACATGGCTTCTTGTCGCATTAGAATACTAGGAATACGTACATAATTAGTTTGGCAAAGAGATTCGCCTAAATGCGTACTTCGGGTCGACATACTATATGTAGACTTAAGTGTGTAGTTTAAGTGTTTGTATAAATGCTTGTATTAGTATGTATTGAATTAAATGGTGTTATGAATTAGTTTGAGATTGATTTCTCAATTAATATGCTGATGTAAATGATTTCCTACATGTTAGCTATATGCATGATTTCATTGTATGTATGAAATGCATGTGCTTGATGATTTACTTAAGTTGTATGTTATAACATGTGTTAACATGCTCACATGATTGTATTTCATTTCTAATACTCTTACATGAATTGCTGATGTGAATTCATATGTGTTAGGGACTATACCTAGTCCAGGCAGTCGGTAACCGAGCGAATTCGTGGTTAGCTTATCTTGGCCACGAACAACGCATCGATGAACGCGAGTCATGTTCTGGAGTTGGCGGCAGTGGTTAGGCTACACGAAGTGTTTTACGCACTTCATGTCGTTCGACTTGAGATGCGATCGTGCTAGTCGAACCCGTCAAGTAACCCAACTGGCCGCTGTATGTTCACCCTATATGAGTCATAACTGCTTGAATCTAGGGTACTGAACTTACCATTATAAACCCTGTTAACCATGGTACCTTGATCCACAAAGACTCATGAGCCGGGCATGGTGGTATGGAACACCGTGGTCGAGCTGTCGGCCTACGCTGGGGCCACAAACCTCCTTGTAGTGACCAATGAGCACCTATGACTCGTGAGCAGATTATGGTGGTATAAGACAGTATATTCTTGCTGTCGGCCTACACTGATCAGGCGACGAGTCCTTTGTAGTGACCGCGAGCGTATTCTGAGTCTACGAGAGGCGACGACCCTTCCGTAGCAGTGAGAGTATAGTAGGCCTGTATTGATAAGGTGATAGGGGAGCGGTGCAATGAGTGCGAGCAACAGCCCTTGCAACGACCTATAAAATATACATCGTATGAGATTACTAAGAGTGACGACCCTAGACAGGATCTGTGTTGGGATTGATATAAGGGAAGTACCTTAGTTTCCCAATCCTGCTGTTTGAATGGACTAATAACAACTCGGAAATCATATCACCATTACATTGCATGTGCCTGGAAGATGTGGAGCACTTGAGGGACGATTGCATATCGCGGTCGTAAGATGGTGCCGTATGAGGGAGATCGTCGGTGAGGGCATACATCACGTCATGTCATATTGCATTAACAACAGTAGTAGGATTGTTTGATTTACTACTTTATTATTATCGCATGATTGATTTGAGAACATGTTAATCTTTGCTCTATTATTCCACTGAGTTAGCTACTCATTCCCACGTTACAGGATGGTGTTTTCAGACACCCACCAGTTCCTATTTTGGTTACAGATGATGGCCCTGCTTGAGAAGCGGAGCTGGACTTGATAATGATGAGGAGGATCTCTCCTTTATGCGTGTTCTGATTGACGGGATTACAGGGAGGTTGATTACATACCTTGACACTTGTCATTTTATATTTTTAGAGCACTCATGTATATTCTTTTTGTTTACTTTTGGAGTATACATGTATGTATATAACTTGATAACAGGTTCACACTCTGGAGACATACAACAGTTTATATATGTTATACATACTATCACAATCTTCCGCTTGTAAATTTAACTGTCTCTGGAGTATGATATGCTATTCTGGCTTAATCTCACTCATGTTTAATACATTAACACAGACAACATTCAATCATACATATCTATGTTATATAAATAATATTTTGGAACTCGGGAGTTAGGTTTTTACTTGACCCCCTCAATTTTTTGGATGTTACAGATGGTATCAGAGCATGATTTGGATTAAACCGGGCCTAGGTTATGGTCACGCGATGTACGCTGTCACTTCCTTTGACTTAGGTGGGTGCGAGAAGGGTCTAGAAACACTTATAGGATCGCAGATTCTCTAATAGGCGAAGTCTATTCGTATCGATCGTGCGATAGAGTCCTTGATGCATCTAGGGTCGCGTGAAGCGACCTGAGTAGCTCTTAGGTTATAGGTAGGTGGGTTGAGACGTTCCTTGAACTATTCTAAACCTGTAAATGTGAATCCTTGGGCCGTGGGATAACCACAACCCTTACATTCAATCGCTAGGGCTTAAAAACTCCGTTTTACCTAAATTCTTCAAAATTCTTCCTCTCACCACTCCATTCTTCAATTCTTTCTTATTCTTTTCATGTTAGGCATTGATCCTAATGTGAAAATGATATAAAATCATACATCGGCAAAATTTTAGAGTGAATAGTAAAATTTCATGAAAACTGGCCATTAGGCCATTCTAAGTTTGTAATCTTTAGCAACTAATGGGCTAGATGGATGTATTAGCTCCTTCTACCCTAAAATCATATGTTGCATGATAAGAGATTGCATTCAAGTTTACAGATTGGCCCCGAAAAGCTCTGAATGCATGTTTGAGCCTCCATAGGGCAATCTACAATGAACTGAGGTGGGGCCCATAGTTTTTTGAGGTCCCTGGACCATGGGGGACTAGACCCATGTGGTCCCACCGACCAACGTGAGGGATGGTCGGTGATGCATCGCCGTCCGTTGGGGCCCACTTAATGTAAAAGTTGGGGCGTGGGGGTATTTTGGGTAGTACACCCCCCCCCCCCCTCTCTCCCCCCCCCCCCCCCCCCCCCATGTATGGTTCGTCCATAGAAAATTCCTAAAAGGGGTACTTCCTTCACAACAGCCCCCTTCCCTAGCTCCATTTTCATTTTCTTGCTGCCCATCTCCAAACTGTGGCTCCAAATCCCTCCCAAACCCATTCTTTGTTGAAAACGACCCCACTCCATCACTCCATAGTGATTTGCAACTCTCCCTCTTGCAAATCTCGTCCGTTGGAGCTCTTATAATCCCCAAAATGAGCTGAAATCGTGAGGAGCTCCATTTCTCTTTTTCATTCTCTTTTCTCTTTAAAAATCCATCATAGGGGAGCTTGAAGCATCCCTCTACAACATCTAGATCTCCCTTTTTTCAGTTCGGGAACCCATTTCTCCGCATTTCCTCTGCTTTCCATGACTATTGTTAAGGCTGTTTTAGCCTTTTTCTCCCTTTCCATCGTCCTCTCTCTCATGTCCCTTTTATTTGATCCTCGGACTTATGGAAACCTGCTTACCCATCCTATTCCTCCACGTTCTTCGCTTGCTTGATTACTGTTTTAAGGATTTCTGTGTTTTGTTGTTGTTGGGTCTAGTGATGTCATAGGTAGAAATGTGTTTGCATGATGTTTTGGGCTTAATATAGCCGAATGCGTTCCTGTCATAATTCATGTGGAACTTTATTCCATATATTATGACATAATTTTTCAAATGAAACGCATGCCGTTTCGTTCGCTGTAAGGTATTGTCCCAAGTTTGGGTGTATCCTATGGTTTCCACTGCCATATTGTAAATCCCGGGATTTAGCCTATAAAATTAGTTTTTATCCCACCCCACCCTCCTACCAAGCCTGCCACATCCAATCCCGACATGGGACTAGGAATGCCGTTCCATTAGGCTGTAAATTACAGACTAGGCTACTAGTTACCTTAAGTAGTGTAAAGCCTGCATATGCTAAGGAATTGTAGGTTAGATTTGGTTGAAGTAGAACCTTATTCCTTGGATAGATGCCCTTATTACTTATAGACTTCTGTCGTAACCCATAGGAAAGTGGTTTTAACGTAGAACCATTCACTCTCAGGGTACATTTATAAATCCCTCAGATTGAACTTAGAATGAACTAGCACGCCCCTTAGAATTGCCTTCCCCAGGGGCTTATTGCATTCGGGAACGCGGAATAAAGGAAATGAAATTATCAGCGAAGTATTCGCGGTTTGAATCGACTTCTTAATCCTGGTAGTTACCAATGAATCCAATGTTCTGATCAAGCAGAAGATCGGCATCGACTAGGATTGAGGACTGATACAACAAATTTTCTATCATTGCGGGGCAGAAGGTTTATGTACCCGGCTTAGACCCACTACACAACTTTTCTTCCGTGTTGGCCCGACCACATAGAACCAAAAGTCATTGCTTTGCCCTTGGAAAATGTTGAGGACGTGTAGCCAATAGGGATTAGGCTCATCTCTATCACCATAGATACCAATGCCATAGAACGCATCATTGGTAAGGGGGGAAAACCACTGTAATGAGAGGTTGTTTCCCAATTCATGTCAAGGATACCCCCTAAGTCGCATCTCGTTCCGATATATGGAGCGATGCATAGATTCTTGAATTTTAAGTAGAACCAAGTTTTAAGGGGGGTAGAACGTATTGAGTCCAATTCAGTTAGGTTAGTCAACACTACCGTTCGATCAGAGTGGCACAGCGGAAGCGTGGTTGGCCTCTTCCCCACTGGCCATGGATCGAAACATTTGAGTTAGGGTATACGTATGGTTAGGTCATTAAATAGGATTGACCCTTTCTTTGAATGTCAAGACTGAAGTCTTGCTAGATACTCTTTACCCTTCGCCAATTTCGGGGATGAAATTGTGTTTTAAGGGGGATAGATTGTAACACCCCGAATTTTGGCCAACCTGGGGTTGGACGTCCTTAGGCAATGGGTCAACTAAAACACCTGGGAAATTGCTCAGAATCCAATTCCATAGCTAAAAAAATCACTTAGGATTAACTCCTTTAGAAACTAAGCATAAGTTAGCTAGCGCAATGCTAGAGTAGCTAGAAAATAGTCCCTGATCATTTTAAATACGTTCTACAAGACCCAAAGCGAGTAGAACCAATGGTGCTATAATACCCTAAAACCTCGGATCAAACTCTAAACCGGTTTGTTCGCTGGACCTCTTTGAAACTTTGTATTGGATCTAGAGCACGCGTCGAAAGTCCGATACTTACAATCTTAGACCGTTAGAACTGCCTAGCTGGACTTGATAATCATTTCGAAAATTAAGTCCAACCGACACTCGCAGGCTATTTCATTGAGCCTGGACTGAAGAGAGTGAGAATAGGGCTGGATTTGAAATTTGAAATTCAAATCTGGCACACGACTTGACGCGTCAGTATTAAGCGTTCTGACCATCAGAATTCAGCCAAATTACACCCTCGGATCAGAAAAAATTTCTATTTCATATCATGAGACTTGTAGACCTGATCTACGTGTGGTGACCGCTGAACTGAAACTGGACCGCCACGTGCGATCTACGAACACTGATGGTCTGAAAACTGGATGTGAGCGACATCCGACATGTACAAAATTAAGTTCGATCACGTTCGGCCAGGGAACCACCAGAAATGTCCTTTTGGACTGAAACAACCCCAATTTGGATATACCTTAAGTATACATTGTTCTCGAGCCTGTTTTGGGCACATTTGGGCTTATAAAAAGGGTTGAAACCCTCATTCCTCTCTCCCATCCGAATTTGGGAAAAACTCTAGTTTGAGAGAGAGAAAAGGTGAGAGATTGTGAGAGAGAGTAGGAGAGAATTTTCCTGCTGTCGTGCCACCTGTTACACGCGATTAAGCCACGTAACTCAATCACTTGGCCGGTGATTTCTCCGCATTTCTAGGTAAGAGAATTTTCTAATTAGTTGCTAATTTAGTGTTCCTTCATTTTCATAGCGAGATAGCTGATGGATCTTGTAAATCAGGTTGCCTAGTCGCCGTAGACGAAGCGTATACGCTCCGTTCGAATTCACACACCTATAAGAGAAAAGGTGCGGATTTTAGACGCTTTGATTGACTGTTTCCACGCTTTCAATGTCGTTTAATAGTAGATTATCGACGGCAATGCCGTTTAACATGTACAACATGCTGTCCGTTTCATGTTTCGTAAACCGGCGAAGAATATGAGATTTAGGGCATTTTAGTCATTTGTAGGAAATACTGTTTTCATCCATAATTTGCTGATGTGATTAACATGGCTTCTTGTCGCATTAGAATACTAGGAATGCGTGCATAATTAGTTTGGCGAAGAGATTCGCCTAAATGCACACTTCGGGTCGACATACTATATGTAGACTTAAGTGTGTAGTTTAAGTGTTTGTATAAATGCTTGTATTAGTATGTATTGAATTAAATGGTGTTATGAATTAGTTTGAGATTGATTTCTCAATTAATATGCTGATGTAAATGATTTCCTACATGTTAGCTATATGCATGATTTCATTGTATGTATGAAATGCATGTGCTTGATGATTTACTTAAGTTGTATGTTATAACATGTGTTAACATGCTCACATGGTTGTATTTCATTTCTAATACTCTTACATGAATTGCTGATGTGAATTCATATGTGTTTGGGACTATACCTAGTCCAGGCAGTCGGTAACCGAGCGAATTCGTGGTTGGCTTATCTTGGCCACGAACGACGCGTCGATGAACGCGAGTCGGGTTCTGGAGTTGGTGGCAGTGGTTAGGCCACACGAAGTATTTTACACACATCATGTCGTTCGACTTGAGATGCAATCGTAGTCGAGCCCGTCAAGTAACCCGACTGGTCGTTGTATGTTCACCCTGCATGAGTCATAACTGCTTGAACCTAGGGTACTGAACTTACCATTGTAAACCCTGTTAACCATGGTACCTTGATCCACAAAGACTCATGAGCCGGGCATGGTGGTATGGGACACCGTGGTCGAGCTGTCGGCCTACGCTGGGGCCACAAACCTCCCCGTAGTGACCAGTGAGCACCTATGACTCGTGAGCAGATTATGGTGGTATGGAACAATATATTCTTGTTGTCAGCCTACACTGATCAGGCGACGAGTCCTTTGTAGTGACCGCGAGCGTATTCTGAGTCTACGGGAGGCGACGACCCTTCCGTAGCAGTGAGAGTATAGTAGGCCTGTATTGATAAGGTGATGGGGGAGCGGTGCAACGAGTGCAAGCAACAGCCCTTGCAGCGACCTACAAAATATACATCGTATGAGATTACTAGGAGTAACGACCCTAGACAGGATCTGTATTGGGATTGATATAAGGGAAGTACCTTAGTTTTCTAATCCTGCTGTATGAATGGACTAATAACAACTCGGAAATCATATCACCATTACATTGCATGTGCCTAGAAGATATGGAGCACTTGAGGGAGGATTGCATGCCGCGGTCGTAAGATGGTGCCGTATGAGGGAGATCATCGGTGAGGGCATACATCGCGTCATGTCATATTGCATTAACAACAGTAGTAGGATTATTTGATTTACTGCTTTACTATTATCACATTATTGATTTGAGAACAAGTTAATCTTTACTCTATTATTCTACTGAGTTAACTACTCATTCCCACGTTACGGGATGGTGTTTCCGGACACCCACCAGTCCCTATTTTGGTTGCAGATGATGGCCCTGCTTAAGAAGCGGAGCTGGACTTGATAATGATGAGGATGATCTCTCCTTTATGCGTGTTCTGATTGACGGGATTATAGGGAGGTTGATTACATACCTTGACACTTGTCATTTTATATTTTTAGAGCACTCATGTATATTCTTTTTGTTTACTTTTGGAGTATACATGTATGTATATAACTTGGTAACATGTTCACACTCTGGAGACATACAACAGTTTATATATGTTATACATACTATCACAGTCTTCCGCTTGTAAATTTAACTGTCTCTGGAGTATGATATGTTGTTCTGGCTTAATCTTACTCATGTTTAATACATTAACACAGACAACATTCAATCATACATATCTATGTTGCATAAATAATATTTTGAAACTCAGGAGTTGGGTTTTTACTCGACCCTCCCGATTTTTGAGATGTTACAGATGGTATCAGAGCATGATTTGGATTAAACCGGGCCTGGGTTATGGTCACGCGATGTACGCTGTCACTTACTTTGACTTAGGTGGGTGCGAGAAGGGTCTAGAAACACTTATAGGATCGCAGATTCTCCAATAGGCGAAGTCTATTCGTATCGGTCGCGCGATCGAGTCCGTAACGCATCTAGGGTCGCGTGAAGCGACCTGAGTAGCTCCTAAGTTGTAGGTAGGTGGGTTGAGACATTTCTTGAACGATTCTAAACCTGTAAATGTGAATCATTGGGCCGTGAGACAACCACAACCCTTACATTCAATCGCTAGGGCTTAAAACTCCGTTTTACCTAAATTCTTCAAAATTCTTCCTCTCACCACTCCATTCTTCAATTCTTTCTTATTCTTTTCATGTTAGGCATTGATCCTAATGTGAAAATGATATAAAATCATACTTGGGAAAAATTTTACAGTGAATAGTAAAATTTCATGAAAACTGGCCATTAGGCCATTCTTAGTTTGCAATATTTAGTAAATAATGAGCTAGATGGATGTATTAGCTCCTTCTACCCCAAAATCATATGTTGCATGATAGGAGATTGCATTCGGGTTTGCAGATTGGCCCTAGGAAGCCCCGAATGTATGTTTGGGCCTCCATAGGGCAATCTACAATCAACTGATGTGGGGCCTATAGTTTTTTGAGGTCCCTGGACCATGGGGGACTAGACCCATGTGGTCCCACCGACCAACGTGAGGGATGGTCGGCGATGCATCGCCGTCCGTGGGGGGCCACTTGATGTAAAAGTTGGGGCGTGGGGGTATTTTGGGTAGTACACCCCCCCCCCCCCCCCCCCCATGTATGGTTCGTCCATAGAAAATCCCTAAAAGGGGTACTTCCTTCACAACAGCCCCCTTCCCTAGCTCCATTTTCATTTTCTTGCTGCCCATCTCCAAACTGTGGCTCCAAATCCCTCCTAAACCCATCCTTTGTTGAAAACGACCCCACTCCATCACTCCATAGTGATTTGCAACTCTCCCTATTGCAAATCTCGTCCGTTGGAGCTCTTACAATCCCCAAAATGAGCTGAAATCGTGAGGAGCTCCATTCCCCTTTTTCATTCTCTTTACTCTTTAAAATCCATCGTAGGGGAGCTTGAAGCATCCCTCTATAACATCTAGATCTCCCTTTTTTCAGTTCGGGCAACCATTTCTCCGCATTTCTTCCGCTTTCCATGACTATTGTTAAGGCTGTTTTAGCCTTTTTCTCCCTTTCCATCGTCCTCTCTCTCATGTCCCTTTTATTTGATCCTCGGACTTATGAAAACCTGCTTACCCATCCTATTCCTCCACGTTCTTCGCTTGCTTGATTACTGTTTTAAGGATTTCTGTGTTTTGTTGTTGTTGGGTCTAGTGATGTCATAGGTAGAAATGTGTTTGCATGATGTTTTGGGCTTAATATAGCCGAATGCGTTCCTGTCTTAATTCATGTGGAACTTTATTCCATATATTATGACATAATTTTTCAAATGAAACGCATGCCGTTTCGTTCGCTGTAAAGTATTGTCCCTAGTTTGGGTGTATCCTATGGTTTCCACTGCCATATTGTAAATCCCGGGATTTAGCCTATAAAATTAGTTTTTATCCCACCCCACCCTCCTACCAAGCCTGCCACATCCAATCCCGACATGGGACTAGGAATGCCGTTCCATTAGGCTGTAAATTACAGACTAGGCTACTAGTTACCTTAAGTAGTATAAAGCCTGCATATGCTAAGGAATTGTAGGTTAGATTTGGTTGAAGTAGAACCTTATTCCTTGGATAGATGCCCTTATTACTTATAAACTTCTGTCGTAACCCATAGGAAAGTGGTTTTAACGTAGAACCATTCACTCTCAGGGTACATTTATAAATCCCTCAGATTGAACTTAGAATGAACTAGCACACCCCTTAGAATTGCCTTCCCCAGGGGCTTATTGCATTCGGGAACGCGGAATAAAGGAAATGCAATTATCAGCGAAGTATTCGCGGTTTGAATCGACTTCTTAATCCTGGTAGTTACCAATGAATCCAATGCTCTGATTAAGCAAAAGATCGGCATCGACTAGGATTGAGAACTGATACAACAAATTTTCTGTCATCGCGGGGCAGAAGGTTTATGTACCTGGCTCAGACCCACTACACAACTTTTCTTCCGTGTTGGCCCGACCACATACAACCAAAAGTCATTGCTTTGCCTTTGGAAAATGTTGAGGACGTGTAGCCAATAGAGATTAGGCTCATCTCTATCACCATAGATACCAATGCCATATAACGCATCATTGGCAAAGGTGGAAAACCACTGTAATGAGAGGTTGTTTCCAAATTCATGTCAAGGATAGCCCCTAAGTCCAAACGACACTCGCAGGCTATTTCATTGAGCCTGGACTGAAGAGAGTGAGAATAGGGCTAGATTTGAAATTTGAAATTCAAATCTGGCACACGACTTGACGAGTCAGTATTAAGCGTTCTGACCGTCAGAATTCAGCCAAATTACACCCTCGGATCAGGAAAAATTTCTATTTCATATCATGAGACTTGTAGACCTGATCTACGTGCGGTGACCGCTGAACTGAAACTGGACCGCCACGTGCGATCTACGAACACTGATGGTCTGAAAATGGGATGTGAGTGACATCCGATATGTATGAACTTAAGTCCGATCGCGTTCGGCCAGGGGAGCACCAGAAATGTCCTTTTGGACTTAAACAGCCCCGATTTGAATATACCTTAAGTATACATTGTTCTCGAGCCTGTTTTGCGCACATTTGGGCTTATAAAAAGGGTTGAAACCCTCATTCCTCTCTCCCATCCGAATTTGGGAAAAACCCTAGTTTGAGAGAGAGAAAAGGTGAGAGATTGTGAGAGAGAGTAGGAGAGAATTTTCCTGCTGTCGTGCCACCTGTTGCACGCGATTAAGCCACGCAACTCAATCACTTGGCTGGTGATTTCTTTACATTTCTAGGTAAGAGAATACCCTAATTAGTTGCTGATTTAGCGTTCCTTCATTTCCATAGTGAGATAGCTGATGGATCTTGTAAATCAGGTTGCCTAGTCGCCATAAACGAAGCGTATACGCTCCGTTCGAATTCACACACCTATAAGAGAAAAGGTACGGATTTTAGACGCTTTGATTGACTGTTTCCAACACTTTCAATGTCGTTTAATAGTAGATTATCGACGGCAACGCCGTTTGGCATGTACAACATGCTGTCCGTTTCCTGTTTCGTAAACCGGCGAAGAATATGAGATTTAGGGCACTTTAGTCATTTGTAGGAAATACTGTTTTCATCCATAATTTGCTAATGTGATTAACATGGCTTCTTGTCGCATTAGAATACTAGGAATGCGTGCATAATTAGTTTGGCGAAGAGATTTGCCTAAATGTGCACTTCGGGTCGACATACTATATGTAGACTTAAGTGTGTAGTTTAAGTGTTTGTATAAATGCTTGTATTAGTATGTATTGAATTAAATGGTGTTATGAATTAGTTTGAGATTGATTTCTCAATTAATATGCTGATGTAAATGATTTCCTACATGTTAGCTATATGCATGATTTCATTGTATGTATGAAATGCATGTGCTTGATGATTTACTTAAGTTGTATGTTATAACATGTGTTAACATGCTCACATGGTTGTATTTCATTTCCAATACTCTTACATGAATTGCTGATGTGAATTCATATGTGTTTGAGACTATACCTAGTCCAGGCAGTCGGTAACCGAGCGAATTCGTGGTTGGCTTATCTTGGCCACGAACGACGCGTCGATGAACGCGAGTCGGGTTCTGGAGTTGGCGGCAGTGGTTAGGCCACACGAAGTGTTTTACGCATTTCATGTCGTTCGACTTGAGATGCGATCGTGCTAGTCGAGCCCGTCAAGTAACCCGACTGGCCGTTGTATGTTCACCCTGCATGAGTCATAACTGCTTGAACCTAGGGTACTAAACTTACCATTGTAAACCCTGTTAACCATGGTACCTTGATCCACAAAGACTCATGAGCCGGGCATGGTGGTATGGGACACCGTGGTCGAGCTGTCAGCCTACACTGGGGCCACAAACCTCCCCGTAGTGACCAGTGAGTACCTATGACTCGTGAGCAGATTATGGTGGTATGGGACACTATATTCTTACTGTTGGCCTACACTGATCAGGCGACGAGTCCTTTGTAGTGACCGCGAGCGTATTTGAGTCTATGGGAGGCGACGACCCTTCCGTAGCAGTGAGAGTATAGTAGGCCTGTATGGATAAGGTGATGGGGGAGCGGTGCAACGAGTACGAGCAACAGCCCTTGCAGCGACCTACAAAATATACATCGTATGAGATTACTAGGAGTGACGACCCTAGACAGGATCTGTATTGGGATTGATATAAGGGAAGTACCTTAGTTTCCCAATCCTGCTGTTTGAATGGACTAATAACAACTCAGAAATCATATCATCATTACATTGCATGTGCCTGGAAGATGTGGAGCACTTGAGGGACGATTGCATGCCGCGGTCGTAAGATGGTGCCGTATGAGGGAGATCGTCGGTGAGGACATACATCACATCATGTCATATTGCATTAACAACAGTAGTAGGATTGTTTGATTTACTTCTTTACTATTATCGCATGATTGATTTAAGAACATGTTAATCTTTGCTCTATTATTCCACTGAGTTAGCTACTCATTTCCACGTTACGGGATGGTGTTTCCGGACACCCACCAGTCCCTATTTTGGTTGCAGATGATGGCCCTGCTTGAGAAGCGGAGCTGGACTTGATAATGATGAGGAGGATCTCTCCTTTATGCTTGTTCTGATTGACGGGATTATAGGGAGGTTGATTAGATACCTTGACACTTGTCATTTTATATTTTTAGAGCACTCATGTATATTCTTTTTGTTTACTTTTGGAGTATACATGTATGTATATAACTTGGTAACATGTTCACACTCTGGAGACATACAACAGTTCATATATGTT
Source organism: Magnolia kwangsiensis (assembly GCA_037074715.1). NCBI lineage: Eukaryota > Viridiplantae > Streptophyta > Magnoliopsida > Magnoliales > Magnoliaceae > Magnolia > Magnolia kwangsiensis. Next base: position 87,854,063 of record CM073573.1, read on the forward strand.
ATACATACTATCACAGTCTTCCGCTTGTAAATTTAACTATCTCTGGAGTATGATATATTGTTCTGGCTTAATCTCACTTATGTTTAATACATTAACACAGACAACATTCAATCATACATATTTATGTTGCATAAATAACATTTTGGAACTCGAGAGTTGGGTTTTTACTTGACCCCCCTGATTTTTGGGATGTTACAACCTCGCAGGCATCACCGTCATCTGCAGCTAAGTCAGAGTCTGGTTGGCATTTAAGCACCATCCCAGAACGTTGGAGTGAGTGATCAACTCAGTGGAACTATACAACAAAGGTTAACATGTTATCAATTCAATCAAGCAGTAATGATAAAGCAGTACAATCAAACATGTCCTAGACACTCTTGTTAATTCAAGAATGATATGAGGGAATGATGCATGCCCTCACCACAATCTCCCTCTGCGATCTTCATCTTACGGTTGTGCATGTTAGTCACTTCCTCAGTGCTCTACACCAACGCCAACGGCACATCCAGTGCAATGTTATGAGCATGATTATCTAATTCTTATTAGTCCTTTTCATACAGTAGGATTGGGAAGCTAAGACACATCCCTTATATCAATTTCCAAACAATGATCCATTCTAGGGTCGTCAGTCCTAGGAAATCTCAGACGATGTTACGATTTTAAATCGTTGTAAAGGGCTCGTCATCAATCAATACATGTCTAGTTATATCCTAGATACTACAATAAGGCTCGTCGCCCATATGCAGTGTCAGGATATACTCGGAGTCACTACAGAGGGCTCGTCACCAATCAATGTAGGCAGACACACGAATATAGTGTCCCATACCACCATAATTGGCTCACGAGAGTAGGGTGCTCACTGGTCACTACGGGGAGGCTCGTCGCCCCAGTATAGGCTGATAGCTCGACCACGGTGTCCCATACCACTATGTCTGGTCATGAGTCTTAAGGGATCACGGTACCAAGGTTAATGGGATCTTTACTAGTGAGTTTAGTGCCTTAGATTCAAACAGTAGCGACCAAACATGGTGAATATACATCAGTCAATCGGGTTAGTTGATAAGCCCAACTAGGCCAAGCGCACATTAAGTTGATCGACATGGAATGCATAAGCACTCCGTGTGGCCTAACCACTGTCGAACATCCCAAGCATGACTCGATTTCGCCAGACTTATCCTGCGCGGCGAAAACAACCTCAACCACCAATTTAGGGACGGTTACTAATTACCTGGACTGTAGTATAGTCTCAATCATGTATAGGCTCAATAACAGGCATTTGATTCATATCCTACATTCATATGAACATGTGGTGAAATATAACTTGAACATAAATACAGTACATGGAATAAATCATACACACAGTTAACATGAATAATTTAGGCTAAACAGTACATGGAGGAAATCATATGCACAGGTAAGGTGATTGAGATTCATATCTCAACAACCTTTAAAATCACACTTTACTAAATGCTAACTCATTCAGACATTTATACAAACACTTAGACTTAAAGTGGTTGGTGCTAATTTCACAGGTAATCTAGTTTAGCGCTAGTTAATACATGTTAAATTTCTAAAGGATTTGGTTCTAAATGATTTCTACTAGAGGTGGTACTCGGGTCTAAGTATGGATTTTTCTAAGACGTTACAGTGATTAACATGATACATGGGTTATAACTATCATTGTATATGGGTTATGGTTGTAAGGATGTATAGGTCGTGGTTATCATGATACATGGACCCTGAATAATATGATATATGGGTCGTTGTTGTCGTGTTTTATGGGTCATGATATATGTAAAGAATGGGTCTTGACTGTATATGGGTCGTGTTCTCATGTTAAATTTGTTGTGGTACACACCTGTAATGGATCGTGGTCCTCATCCATGTTGAATCATATTCAACAACCACGAGCATATGAGGAACACGACCTATAAAACATGGAAACCACGATCCATATATCATGAGAACCACGGCCCATTGTTAATTCTATGATCCATCATGTACGACAACCACGACCAATTCAACTTGCAAAGCCTTGCGCACCACAATAATGATCCAGGCTACATGACAACCATGATCTATATAACATGGCAATTACAACCCATATAACAGTACAATCGCAACAATGTATCATGAAAACATCGACCCTTATAACATTATGACCATGACTCATATAACATAGTAACTGACAAAAGAGAAGCTTAGTGATGCGCAAGACTTTACAAGTTTCTTCCACTGAAGTTTATAGAATAACAAGAAGACGCGGCCCTTATAACCACTTTAACGAGTCATGGTTACCGTGACATGGGGATCGTAGTTGCCCTGACATATAGATTGTGGCTTCCATGACGTATGGATCGTGTTTTTCTTAAGGCCATTGTTGTCAACAATGATCAAACATAGATGACAACCACGATCTATTACATATATGAACCATGAAAATATCAACACACAACAATGACCAATATTAATCGACCAACGATCCAGGTGTTCTTTTTGCAAATCTCTCAAACGCTACTCTCACTACAACAATAAATTCACCGACGAACATGTTCTCCACATGTTCATAACTACCACAAATATATATACACACACACACACACACACACACACACACACACACACACACATACATACATGGGATTTTTGATATCTATGTATGCCATGTCCTAACTTTGATGCGCACATTTCCATACAATTTTAGCTCATTGGATAATTTCTCACAGCCAACCTCTCTATAAATATGACAGTGGGTAGAAAATTATCCACCACTTCAGGGGGAGAGGGAGAATAAGATTGCTATGTTTTTCATGGTGCTCCATCCTCATCCGTCCACATGATCAACTCGTTGAGCATTGAATGATCAGCTGATGAATGACCATATAAATGGTCATGGATTGTTAATCAATAATAAGAATTTCTTGCAAAATCTAACATGATCGTGATTGTACTACATAGTTAATCGCTGATGTAACCAACAAAGGGTCGAGGTTATCACGAGTTCGAAAGGATCGTGGTTGTCATGCTACACAGTTCATTGTTGTCGTCTATACTAGGTCGAAATAAAAAATCAAGACCATCCAACATCTGATCCACGAGTATCAGTGCTGTCAACCACGAACATGATTGTCATGCTGTAGTGATCGTTGTTGTTATCTACGTTAACTTGTGGTTCACATTCATGACCCAACATTCGTTCTATCCACGACTCTTCCTTCATAATCAACGCCACATTTAATTGCAGGAAATCGCATTAATGACGATTCCTACCCAGAATCCTTTGGAATTAAAGTGACCCTTTGAAATCACCACCCCCACATTAACCGTTGGTTGAACAACCTATAAAAATGGTACTTGGGTTACATTTTTTCAGAAGCCAATCCGAACCACAAGTCCTTCTTGTGTTCTTCCTTTATGGGTGATCCCTCCCCTTTGTTTAGGAATGTTGACGATCTTCCTGAAGGTTAACGACCTCTACCTGAAATTTTGAAGACTATTTGGTGCCCATGGAAGATCAACAACTCCTCAATAGATGTCTTCGGCTCCTTGGGTCATCTTTGAAGAGAACTGTTCTTCATAATTGTGGCTTATAGTTGTCGTCAGTGATTTCAAGATAAACGTCTCCATCCCATACTATCTCCCGCTTCATTCTGTGTTCTTTTTGCAGATCTCTTAAACTTTATTCTCACGACAACAATAAGTTCACAATCCAACTTTCTGACCAGAGAAGTGAGAGTGCGGTTGTCATGGGTTGTGGTTATCATGTAACATGGGTCATAGTTATCATGTAATATGGTCATGGTTGTCACGTTACATGGGTCACGTTTATTGCATGTTCACCACGACCCATAACATGAGATTTTTGATATCTACGTATGCCATGTCCTAAGTTTGATGGGCACATTTCTATACACTTCAATGAGAACAGATCATAGAAATGACCATAGAAATACCACGACCCATATTTCATGATAACCATGAATCATAAAACATGACAACCATGAGCATAATTAAAATACAATGTGAAGAACAGTTCTCTTCGAAGGGCACCTAACGAGTTGCAAAGCACTTTTGGGAGTGTCTTGTTTAAGCATCAGCTTCTCAACAGAGTTTTTGGTCAGGCTTGTAAGACCCGTATCTTGGTCCGTACCTTTCTGTAGACTTCTGCGGTCTTACCAGTCGAATTTCGGCAACCTTCGACCCTTAACCGATATCGACGCGTGACCTTGATTTATATGACGACAACCCGAGTCGACTCAACCCAAGAACAATATTATAGCGACCGCACTGTCGTTGCGGTTCCGATGCCGTGACTCGCGCGCCGAGGCGATACCCTGGTCAAGAGATGTGGGCCAACGTTCGGTGCAAGGAAACGCCGTGCATTGCGAAACCTAAGGGAATCTCTACGATATGTCACATCAATCCCATCAATCCCATCAATCAATCACCCATCAATCCATCACATGTCAAGTACACATCACTTTCACTCCTTTTCCCAAGCAACCACAAAAGTCTTCACCTCCCATACCTCTCTTACACAAAAGGCCACAAAAGTCTTCACCTCCCATACCTCTCTTACACAAAAGGCCACAAAAGTCTTCACCTCCCATACCTCTCTTACACAAAAGGCTACAAAAGTCAAGCTTTTCTTATACAACCATCATTCATCCATCCATCCATCTCTCTCTACAACACTCTCTCTCTTTCTCATTTTCTCATCTCAATTCCAAGCAACAAAGCCCCATATGTATGAGCATTCTCCAAGCCTCTCCCTCCCTTTCCAAAACTCCAAGGTGGCCCACCTTCCTACCCCATCATCTCCCATCTCAACCCTCCATTCCTCATCTCATCCATTAGGATTGAAGCTAAGGTGCCAAGGAACCCCTAGGAGCAAGAAGATCGGACGGTCGGTGCTAGATCATACTAGTTTTTCCTATTTTTGTGATGGGCCAAGTGAGGCCAACCGATCAATGGTTTGGATCTCACTTGGGACCCTAAGTTGTGGCCGATGGACCACTTTGATCATCATGATCATCCATGGTGGGGCCATTCTCCATGGACCCCATCATGATGTTTGTTTCATTGTATTTAAAGGTCATCTAGACCAATCATATCGGTGGGGAACGGATCTCCACCGTTGATTGTCAATTTCGGTGATTCCATGCATAGAGGGATCCATTGATGTATGATTTCATTTAAGGGAGGGCTCATAGTGGCGGAGCCCTCCATCACGAAGCGTGTCCCACTCTCCATGTCTCTCTCTCTCTTTTATTTCTTTTTATTTTATTTTATTTTATTTTATGGGATAGGGTTGTGTGGCCCACTTGAATGGACCCCACCTTGAGATTTATTTTGTTCAAGTTTTTTTTATTCAAGTGGGGCCCACCTCATATGTTGTACCCACGTCACCTATCGGTGGTGGCCCACTTCATCAGGGCCCACCACACATTTTTTATATATATATAATGCCAAACAGTCCAGCGTCTGGGACACTGGACGTCCTTGTGCAAAAAAAAAAAAAAAAGAAAAAAGAAGAAAAAGAAAAAGAAGAGCTTTGGAGTGAGCCACCTGTATATGTCCTACCCTGATGTATATATTCAATCCATGCCATCCACCACTTTCCCTGGGACATTTTAACCGTTGAGCCAAAGAATGAGGCTAACGTGATCATCCAGTGGGCCATAATATTAGAAATTTGGGTGGTTACCCTTAAAAACACTTCCTGATGATTCTATGCATCCAAAATTCCTGAACTTTGGACTCATTTTGTTTGTCTCGAGTTGTAGAGTCCCATGGTCGGGATGGATCTTCCAAACTTGGGTCCCACCTGTGAAAAACCACAGGAAAATAATATTTTAAAAAAAAAATTTTTACAACAGCAGTAGCAACACTGCTGCTGTCAGAACAGAGACGCTGGCGCGTCCTGCGTCATTGGGCGGGCGGACGTCAGGGGCCCACGGCCCTACGTGTGGGCCCCACTGTGATGTTTATTTACGATCCAATCTGCTCATGTGGTGGGCCACCTCCTGAAGTGGGACCCTGCCAAAATTCAGGCCCAACCAAGGCTCAGGTGGACCACACCAAAGGAAACAGTGATGGATAAAAGCCTACCCTTGAAGCCATTTTTTTTGGCCATGGAAGTTTTGAATCAAGCTGAAATTTACGTTTTCCCTTCATCCAGGTCCGGGTGACCTTATGAACAGGTTGGATGACATCTAAGCCTTACAGTGGGCCCCACATGGGACCCACAATTATGTATGTGTTTTAAGACCACCGTCCAGGTGGACGGTGGCACCCACCACAGTGGCACCCACCTTGCCTATGTGTTGCCTCCACCGTCCAGCGGACGGTGGGGCCCTTTGTGATGTATGTTCTCTATCCGCACTGTCCACTGGATAGTGGGACCCGCCATGATGCATATGATGCATCTAGACCGTCCATCCACTTGGTAAAATCATTTTAGTTGAGTAATGATTGGGTGGACCACCTATGTTGGGAAAGGCCCATTTAATCTATTTAAAGGCCTATGGGTTAGACCCATTTAATCTATTTAAAGGCCTATGGGTTAGACCCATTTAATTTATTTAAAGCCTATGGGTTAGGCCCATTTGATTTTCTTAAGGCCTAGGGGTTTAGGCCCTATTGAGAGTCAAATATTACATATTAGACCCTAGATATAGTCTGGATTTATGAACATAATATTGTTTAACAGCCGATTTAATCGTGTTTGCATTGCAAGGTGACTTTACAAGCGAAGATCGAAATAAGGTGCTAGAAGCATGGAATTAACGCTCTGATGACACCAAAGGCAAGGGATGGACCCCAGGGGACCAAGATCGACTGAATTACATGCCAGAGATTCGAAAAGATTGAAGAATTGAAGCTCAAGTGGCCCAAAATTGATCCAGAATGCGAGATCATGAGGTTCCCACCATCTGTTCAGTTTGAAACTTTATACATAGCCAAGGGACTACAAATTAACCGTACACAGAAATTTTTAGCCATTAGATCCCTCTGGAAATGGCCCAACAGTCATATCAGCTCACAAATTATCGAATCTGGGCCCACCTGCAATCTGGATATGCTTCAATTTTGGTCCCGACTGTTAAAAAGATACGTGGAAATAGATGGACGGAGAAGATTTCTCAAACACATCATGATGGACCCCATACAATGACGGTGTGCATTGTATGCTAGAGCATCGACTGTGCACCGGACGGTCAGCCCGGTCAATAGACGGGCTGACCCGTCTTTCCTTCTTCTTCTCTGTTTCAAACAGCGGAAGCACTGCGTCCGTCGATTCCTACTTATGGGCCCCACTCGACGTCCGGAGTGATGATCAAAACCGTTCATTGCGTTTATAGAGGGGGAAATACCCTCGCCTAGCTCTCCTTTCTGCTCCATGCACATGTACGCGCGTGAATATTCAAGAAAAGCAGGATGGACGGCTGGGTTACAATTCAATGGGCGACACCAAATTTAAGCCAGACAGCGTCAATTCTGACTAATTTTTCAATATAATTCTAATGGGTGGATTGGATCTTATGTCGGGTTTCTATGATGGGCCCCACCATTCATCAGCGCAGGTAGAGTTACGTGAACTCTGCGAACGCCCGAACAGAGCATTGCGCGTGATCTCTGTGGGCCACCATATAAAATCTCCCATCCATGTCAGGCTAAACCTCTTAGCTAGGGCTAAGAGGTGAAGCTTGCAGTGAGATGGGAGATTTTATTTTATATTTTTAATTTAATTTTAATTCTTGAATTGACGTTGATTTTAGTTGATTATTAATGGCATGTTTTGTTTAGTCTTTAATGGTCTGTTGTGACTAAAATTACAATGGGTCTGCAATGGCTTGGAGCATGTCCTTTTCCCATTTATGTTTATGACGTTAGGAAGCCCCGTTGTTCACCATAGTCTCCTGGGCATGGTTGGATGATGGTACCCTTCCTAACTTGCATACATGTGATTGGGTGGTAATCAGTTTAATTCTGTTGTTTGCCATAGTCTTTGGGCATGGTTTGGTGATGGAATCCATTCTAATTTATACACCTTTCATCTCTTTGAAAACTAGATCAACGGCAGTTCAGTAATTTTCATAATTTTTGATGCAAGCATAAGTTCTCCCTGATCTCTACAAGTGGATCCTCTGAATCCCTAGTTTCCTATTCCTGATTTTTCTTAAGTTTTAAATAAGCAGTTCACAATTATTTCTTCAAATTACACTTAGTTTAGATTTCATCTTAGCCTAGTTCTAGTTCTAGTTAGTTTTAGATAACGTACAAGTTTCAGTCCCTTGGAATTCGACCTCGGTCTTACCGAGTTATTACTATATCACAACCCTGCACTTGGGGAGTGAACAAGTTTATACAAGGCCTACGGGTTTAGGCCCATTTGATATACCATAAGGCCTAGGGGTTTAGGCCCATTGAACTCATATAATGCCTATGGGTTGAGGTCCATTTGATGTACATGTGGGGGGGCCTAATTGGTGTGGCCCATTTGATACATATTAGACTCATGTGACTAGGTCCAATTGATGCAATCTAAAGGCCCATGGGTTATGACCCATTGCAATATACCTAAGGTCCATTGGTGTGGTCCATTTATGTGGCCCATTTGACAAACACAAGGCCCATATATCATGGCCTATTAGATGTATTTAAGGTCCAATGGGATGTACCTAAGGTCCATTGCAATGTGTGATCCCAATACAGATTATGTGGCAATGTTTACGGCGATCGTGCCTTGGGGGCAATGTTGGTTTGACGTCCACATTGCGAGTGTAATGTTAGTTAGATGTCCACATTACGACCCTCCTTAGGGCCCATTACTATGCCATACTTTCTGTGCATAGGCCGTCTAGGCCCATCCGCGTTGTAAGAATGGTTCATCACTCATTTACATGTTTAGTATAGTTTCATGACTCATGATCATACGCATTATATGTATGCTTGATATGAGGATTGACTGATCATAGCATACGCCTTCGGGCAGGTTGTTTATGGGCTCCTAGTTAGGCGGTGTTGCCCTACATGAGCGCACGATATGCGTAGGATTTGTTGCATGACTGGATAGCGTGAATCATGCATTTCGCATTTGTGTGATACGGTTATTGTACGCCCTAGCGACAACAAGGCCGTAGCCTCCACAGACGCATTGTGGTTGGCAGGTTTGGATACCGAAAATCTTATTCTACATGAGGTGCTATAGATATCCCTGGGTGAAAGTTCCTAAACCCTTATGGTACCAAGAGGTTGCTCCAACGTCTAGACTGAGTGGGTAGATGAGCGTTGAGTGCCAACTACTAGACGGTTACGCTCTCTACTGTGTCGTGGTCGGTTGGAAGGGAGTGCGGCCTTACCCGCCTGAGTGTAGGGGGCAGTCCTAGGCTGAATCTGACCAGCTCGAGGAATGGGTCCACTATCGATGAGTCGCGCCCGATATTGATAGACAGATAGTGTGGTCTCTTCCACTTACCTTGTTGCGCACGATGTGGAGGCAATCTGGTTTAGAGTGTACTAGACCCCGGTGATATCTCATATTTAAGTTATATTGATATGTGGACATAGATGAGAATCTGTATGCTTGAGTTGCGTTGCATATTGCATGACCTTGGGGTGGCCGATACCATTCATGTCTTGCATCGCATAGCCTTGGTACGGCTCATGATATTATGGATCCATCTGCATATTCCACATTACTCTGACATTGCATGTTCATATTACTACCTTGCGCACACACTTTCACCACCCTCTAAGCTTTCTATAAGCTTATGCACGACTGTTGCGTGCAGGTGACGTTGGTTCGCAGCAGCGCTGAGGCAGGAGCACGTTGCAGATCGTTTTGGAGTTTTTGTTCTTTACCATTGTATTTCCCTTTATGCTCATTGTACTTGTAAAGTTTTTGATCATAGTGAAAATGTAATGGAGTTCTTGGTTGTTGTTTGTGGGTTATGCCATTGGTTATGCTTATTACAAATCAAATTGACGTTGAAAATCCTCCTCGTAGCATCCCAGGATCAGAACCTGGTGAATGGGTGCTAGGAGCCGAGAATGGGGTTCTACGGAGGCTGTCGGCGCCGGATTTGGCGATCGGGAATTTTGTGAGCCCGGTTTCTGAGTTTGGGGTGTGACAAGACATATTCAAAAGAATTTTTCATCTCACTGGGTGCCCTTTGAAGAGTACCGTTCTTCACACTGTATTTTAATTATGGTCGTGGTTGTCATTTTTTATGGGTCGTGGTTGTCATTGGTCGTAGTTATCACGTTATTTGGGTCGTGGTGAACATCGGCGATGGTTATAATGCAATATGGGTCGTTGTTATCATGGAATATTGGTTGTGGCGGTAATGTAACATGCATCGTTATTGTCAATGTAATATGGGTCGTTATTATAATCTAATATACATCATGGTTTTCATGTAATATGGATCGTGATTGTCATGTTAAATGGATCATGGTTCTAATGTTAAATGGGTCATAGCCCTAAAATCACAAGACAAATGGATGGGAGACATGGACACTAATGATACTTCAATCTGGGCCCATATGGGCTATGGTTGTCATTTTATATGGTTTGCGGTTGTTACATGTCCACTTCTAATAGTGGGTTCCATTGTCCCCATTATTTTCCATTATGGCCCCAGTCACCAGCCAAGGACCTAACCATGACGTATGTGTTACATCCATTCCGTTCATCCGCATCTACAATGAAAGGCACGATCGTTCGTCCATTTTTACAGATCATTTTTGGGCTTGATCCCAAAAATGAGAGGGATCATTTTAATGGTCTATGATGGTTAATCATCATTGTTCCATGTAATTTCCACCGCCTGTGATTGGAGTATCGTTCATTTTTGGACTCCTACCATCGAATGATCTGGAGAAATATATGGACGACATGTATGAAACACATACTTGGTGGTGGGGCCCACAGACCACCAAGCATCAGCCATTAGCCGGTGCCCCGAGGAGTAGCCGATCCGTCACTCTCTTGCGGGTTGAAACCGAAGGTAACTTCTGCTTCACTCTAGGTCCATACGTCTTCTGAACCGAGGTCAGGGGCATTTTCATTAGGCATGATCGTTCATATATTCTGACAGAACATTTTAGGGCTTGATCTAGAAAATGGGAGGGATCACCAACGACGCTCATTTGTCAATGTTTCTTATGATGTGGTCCACTTTCTATTGGGATATAGCTCATTTTTATGGTTACCATAAAATGATTTGGAAATATATATGCACCACATGGATGAAATACATACATGAAGGATGCGGATTGTGTACTACCCCCACTCTTCCCTAGCTCCGAACGGGCAGTTCTATGGATGGGCCCACCATGATGTATCCGTACATCCAAGCCGTCAGTCCCTTTTCTTAGATTATTTTAAGGCATGAGCACAAAAGGAGGCAAATCCAATGATCAAGTGGACCACACCAAATAATAAGCTTGGTTGCATTAAAATGCACAAAGCATTAAATGTCAGTTGCACTAATTGCAAGTGTCATCTGTGGTGTGATCCATTTGACCATTGGATCTGCTTCATTTGTATTTTGATACCTTAAAATAATTTGAGAAAAGAGATAGACGGCTTGGATGTATAGATACATCACGGTGGGCACGCCCACAGAACTGCCTGTTTGGAGCTAGGGTCTGGCGAGGGTAATACGCAATCCGCGTCCATACATGAAGGCCTTCTGACACCTTTTTGCTATTATTTTAGAAAAAATTGGCCCTGACCTTAGTTCAGGATACGTACGGATATGGAGTGAAGCATAAGTCACCTATTTTTGCAACCCCTAAGCCATGAACGGATTGGCTACTCCTCAGGACACCGGCCAATGGCTGGTGCTCGGCGCTCTGTGGGCCCAACCACCACGTATGTGTTTCATCCATGTTGTCCATATATTTTTTTAGATCATTTAATGGTAGGATTTTAAAAACGAACGATACTCCAATCACAAGCGAACAACATTACATGGAACAGTGACGATTGACCATCGCAGACCATTAAAATGATCCCTCTCGTTATTGGGATCAAGTCCAAAAATGATTTGTAAAAACAGATAAATGATTGTGCCTTTCACTGTAGATGCAGATGAACGGAATAGATGTAACACATACGTCATGGTTGGGCCCATGGCTAGTTACAAGGGAGTATCCAATCCGTTATCCCGCGGATAATATGGAAGAATATAGGAGTGTTAGAAGGGCCGAATGCAACCTTTCACATGCAACTTTTATAGACCTTCTTTTTTCATTTTTTATAGAGAAAAAGAAGAAAAGAGAAGATCCAGGGGTCCTAATTGCCAGAGAGGCACGTTGTTTGTCCTTGTCTATAAGCCTCTTCCACTAGGAGGTCAGTTTGCTAAGGTCAATGTAGAGTCGAGAAGGTTCCCATGCGAAGGGGGAACGGATTGGCTACTCCCCCTGGCACCCGCCAATGGTTGGTGTCAGGTGCTCTGTGGACCCCACTATGATGTATGTGTTTCATCCATCCCATCCATTTATTTTTAATGATCATTTTATGGCATGAGACTGAAAATGAGGTATATCCCAATCTAAAATGGACCACATTGCAGGAAACAATGTTGGATGAGTGTCAACCATTAAAAACTTTTTGGGGGCCATAAAAGTTTTGGATCGAGATGATTTTTATTTTCCCCTTCATCCGGGCCTATATGACCTAATAAACAAATTAGATGTCAAATAAACAGTACAGTGGGTCTTAAAAGGATTTTAATGATGAATATCCAATCGCTATTATTTTCATGTGGTGTGGTCCACCTGAGATTTATATACCTCTCATTTTTGGAAAAAATTCCTTTAAATGATCTTTAAAAATGGACAAACGTAATGGATGAAATACATACATCATGGTGGGGTCCACAGAGCAGCGACCACCAACAACGGGGTTGGTGTCAGGGGAGAGTAGCCAGCCCATTTCCATGCAAAGGATGTCAGACCCATATCCTAGCCCATACCGTTCCGTATGCCTTCGTGGTTCTCTCAGTCAATTCCGGCGACTCGTGATCTGTAATCGGCGTCTGCGCGTGATCCTGAGATGGATCCTGTCGGTCTAAGTCTACTCCACCCGAGACTCATATCATTGCGACCGCGCCGTCGCCGCGGTTCTGATGCCGCGTATTACGCGCCGAGCCGGTACCCATGCCAGGAGATGTGCACCCACGTTTAGTTCGAGGAAAAAAAATGCCGCGCGTTGCAATCCTTAGAAAATCTATCACATCAATCACTTCACTTGTTAAAGTACACTCATCAAGTCATGTACCCTATCCCACCCCCAAGTACACAACACCATCCCTAAAGTCAACCTTTCCATCCCATCTCTTACACACCCCATCACTCCTTTCCCATCATCTCCCTCTCTCTTTCATTCTCTCTCTCTCTCTCTCTCATATTTCCTCCTAAGCAACCCACGTCCATGAGAGCTCCATGAGAGAACCTTGTGTGGCCCACTTCGTACCTCCCATCTCCACCATCCAAGGAACATCTTGACCATCGGAATCATTTGCTTGGAGCTCTAGATCGTGTTGGCGGAAGAAGTCCAAGAAATCAAAGGTGAGTGCTTCTCTCTCTCTCTCTCTCTCTTTTTCATGTTTGTGTGATGTGTGGCCTACTCGAATGGACCCCATCTTGATGTGTCTTATCCAACCGTCCAAGCCATATGGGCCCTACCCTTGGTGATGGATAACACGAATATCAAATCGATTCAAACCATGTGGGCCATGTCCATGTGGGACCCACAGTGGTCCCCACACGTGGGACCCACCTTGATGAATGGCATATAAACAATGTCCGTCCAGCGTCCCTGGACGCTGGTCGTGCTCATTAGAGTTGAACAGATAATGGGGTGTACTCGCTGAAAAAAAAAGAAAAAAAAAAGAAAACGAAAAAAGAGGGTACTTAGATTTTATACTTTTTGGGTGGGCCACTTATGTAGGCCCCACCTTGTTAAATGAATTCAATCCACGCCGTCCATCCCATTCAGAGGATCATTTTAGACGTTGAGCCAAAAAATGATCTCAATCCGAATTTTTGGTGGGCCATCGCATAGCAAATAAAGTTTTCTACCGTTGAAATACACCCTAATGTTTTTTTAGACCAAAAGCCCATCGAATATTGGTCTTGATAGGTTGGTATTGAGCCATAGGAGCTAATGGTCGGATCGGATCTACCTGATGTGGGCCCCATACATGAAAGATCTCTAAAAAATATTTTTTTTTTAAAAAAACAAAATAAATAAACATACATAAGGCCTGCTGCTACTGGCAGACCTCAGGACGCGTAAGCGTCCTGGCGCTGGCCAAAACGGGAAGGGAAAGTGGACCCCACCTCCGGCCCCACCGTGATGTATTTGGAGCATCCTCACCGTGCAATTGATTGGTCCCCTTTAGCCATGAGGATGTCCTAAAAATCAGCCGTTCACGGCACTCAAATGGTCCACACCATCAACAAAAGTGGGATTGAACGTCTATCACTAAAACCCTTTTGGGTCAGACGTTTTGGATGAATATGAAGTTTGTTTTTCCTCTTTATCCTGAGCCGTGTGACCTATCAACTGGGCCCCACGTGGGACCCAATGATATATGTGATCTATCCTCACCGTCCACATGACTGGAAGGTGGGACGCACCATGATGTGTGTTGCATTACAACCATCCAAAATGTAGGCTCCACCATCAGCCGTCCGCCTAGACGCTGGCAGTCCCACCCTCACACACGCTCACTGATATTTTTATATCATATAATGCTTTATATTTAAATATTATGTATAGATATGATATTGTAACACCCCAGATTTTGGCCAACCTGGGATTAGACGTCCTTAGGCAATGGGTCAACTAAAACACTTCGCAAATCGCTCAGAACCCAATTCCATAGCCAAAGAAACCACTTAGGATTAATTCCTTTAGAAACTAAGCATAAGTTAGCTAGTGCTACGCTAGAGTAGCTATGAAATAGGCCCTGACCACTTTAAATACGTTCTACAAGACCCAAAACTTGTAAAATCAATGGTGCTATAATATCCTAAAACCTTGGATCAAACTCTAAACCCGTTTGCTCTCTGGAGCTCTTTGAAACTTTGTATTGGATCTAGACCGTGCGTCGAAAGTCTGATACCTACAATTTTAGACCGTTATAACTGCCTAGCTGGACTTGACAATTATTTCGAAAATCAAGTCCAACCGACATTCACAGGCTATTTCATTGAGCCTGGAGTGAAGAGAGTGAGAATAGGGTTAAAATTAGCATTTGAAATTCAAATCTGGCACACGACTTCGCACGTTATTATTAAGAGTTCTAACCGTCAGAATGCAGCCAAATTACACCCTCGGATCAGGAAAAATTTCTATTTCATATCACGAGACTTGTAGACCTGATCTAGGTGCGATGACCGCTGAACTGAAACTGGACTGCCACGTGCGATCTGGGAATAATACTGGTCTGAAAATGGGATGTCTGCGACATCCGACATGTATTAACTTAAGTCCGATCGTGTTTGGCCAGGGGACCACCAGAAATGGTCTTTTGGACCGAAACAGCCCCGATTTGGTTAGGTATCAAGTAAACTTTGTTCCCAAGCCTGTTTTGGGCGAGAATTAGGTTATAAAAGGGGTTTAAACCCTTACTCCTCTCACCCATCCGAATTTGCTAAAAACCCTAGCAAGAGTGAGAGAGAAATTGAGAGTTTGTGAGAGAGAGTGGAAGAGAATTTCCTGCTGCTTGTGCCACGTGTTGCACGTGACTAAGCAACGCGCCTCAATCACTTTGCCGATGATTTCGCCGCATTTCTAGGTAAGAAAATACCCTAAATAGTTGCTGATTTGAGGTTCCTTAGTTTTCATAGCATGGTAGCTGATGCATCTTGTAAATTAGGTTCCCGGTTCGCCATAGACGAAGCGTATACGCTCCGTTCGAATTAATACACCTATAGGAGAAAAGGTGCAGATTTTAGACGCTTTGATTGACTGTTTTCAACGCTTTCAATGTCGTTTAATAGTAGATTATCGACGGCAACGCCGTTTGACATGTACAACATGCTGTCCGTTTCATGTTTCGTAAGCAGACGAAGAATATGAGATTTAGGGCATTTTAGTCATTTGTAGGAAATACTGTTTTCATCCATAATTTGCTGATGTGATTAACATGGCTTCTTGTCACATTAGGATATTAGGAATACATGCATAATTAGTTTGGTGAAGAGATTCGCCTAAATGCGCACTTTGAGTCGACATACTATATGTAGACTTAAGTGTGTAGTTTAAGTGTTTGTATAAATGCTTGTATTAGTATGTATTGAATTAAATGGTGTTATGATTTAGTTTGAGATTGAATTCTCAATTAATATGCTGATGTAAATGATTTCCTACATGTTGGCTATATGCATGATTTCATTATATGCATGAAATGCAAGTATTGGATGATTCACTTAAGTTGTATGCTATAACATGTGTTAACATGCTCACATGGTTGTATTTCATTTCCAATACTCTCACATGATTGCTAATGTGAATTCAAAATTGTTTGGGACTATACTTAGTCCAGGCAGTCGGCAACCGAGCAAGTTAGTAGTTGGCTTATCTTTGCCACGAACGACGCGTCGATGAACGCGAGTCATGTTTTGGAGTTGGCGGCAGTGGTTAGGCCACACGAGGTGTTTTACGCACTTCATGTCGTTCGACTTGAAATGCGCTCGTGCTAGTCGAGCCCGTCAAGTAACCCGACTGGCCATTGTTTGTTCACCTTGTATGAGTCATAACTGCTTGAACCTAGGGTACTAAACTTACCATTGTAAACCCTGTCAACCATGGTACCTTGATCCACAAAGACTCATGAGCCAGGCATGGTGGTATGGGACACCGTGGTCGAGCTGTCGGCCTACGCTGGGGCCACAAACCTCCCCGTAGTGACCAGTGAGCACCTATGACTCGTGATCAGATTATGGTAGTATGGGACACTATATTCTTGCTGTCAGCCTACACTGATCAGGCGACGAGTCCTTTGTAGTGACCGCGAGCGTATTCTGTGTCTACGGGAGGCGACGACCCTTCCATATCAGTGAGAGTACAGTAGGCCTGTATTGATAAGGTGATGGGAGAGCGGTGCAACGAGTGCGAGCAACAGCCCTGGCAGCCCTTGTAGCGACCTATAAAATATACATCGTATGAGATTACTAGGAGTGACGACCCTAGACAGGATCTGTGTTGGGATTGATATAAGGGAAGTATCTTAGTTTCCCAATCCTGCTATTTGAATGGACTAATAATAACTCGGCAATCATATCACCATCACATTGTATGTGCCTGGAGGATATGGAGCACTGAGCAGGACGCAAGCATGTCGCGGGCATAAGATGGTGCCATATGAGGGGGATCATCGGTGAGGGCATCCATCATGTCATGTCATATTGCATTAACAACAGTATTAGGATTGTTTGATTTACTGCTTTACTATTATCGCATGATTGATTTGATAACATGCTAATCTCTGCTCTCTTATCCCACTGAGTTGATCACTCACTCCCACGTTACGGGACGGTGTTTTCGGACACCCACCAGTCCCTACTGTGATTGCAGATGATAGCGCGGCCTGCGAGGCGGAGCTGGACTTGATGATGATGGGGAGGATCTCTCCTTTATGCGTGATCTATTGGACGGGATTACAGGGTGGTTGATTAGATGCCTTGACACCTGTCATTTTATATCTTTAGCGCACTCATGTATATTCGTTTTGTTTCTCTTTTGAGGTATACATGTATATGTCTAACCTGGTAACATGTTCACATTCTGGAGACACACAAAAGTTTATATATGTTATACATACTATTACAGTCTTCCGCTTGTTAATTTAACTGTCTCTGGAGTATGATATGTTGTTCTGGTGTAGTCCCACTCATGTTTAATACATTAACACAGACAATATTCAATCATACATATCTATGTTGCATAAATAACATTTTGGAACTCGGGAGTTGGGTTTTTACTCGACCCCTGATTTTCAGGATGTTACAGATATATTATATAATATTTTATATTTGAATAGTATATTGTGGTGGGACCACATCCACGTGGGAGCCCACCTCACTGTATGCATATCATATATATTTTATATATCGTGGTGGGATCATTCCCACATGGGACCCACCACTAATGGATGTGCTGCATCCAGCCGTCCATCCATTTTCCTAGCTTGTCTCAAGGCTCGAGGCTACAAATAAGATAGATATAATATCAAGTGGGCCACATTACAGATGATAGTGGGATGAACTCCCACCATTGAAAACCCTTTTGCAGGATTATGGATCAGAGTGATATTTGTTTTCCCTCTATATTCAGGTCCTTGTGACCTTATTTACAGACTGGATGGAAATTAAATGTTATGGTGGGCCCACTGGAATTTGATAGTGAAAAATGGCACTTATGACCTTATAAATAGTATAGATGTAAATAAATTCTACGGTGGGCCCACTAGAAATTTTGTAAGACCCGTATCTTGGTCCGTACCTTTCCGTAGACTTCGGCGGTCTTACCGATCGAATTTCGGCAACCTTCGACCCTTAACCGATATCGACGCGTGACCCTGATTCATATACCGTCAACCCGAGTTGACTCAACCCGAGACCAATACCATAGCAACCGCGCCATCGTTGCGGTTCCAATGCCCCGACTCGCGCGCCGAGGCGATACCCTGGTCAAGAGATGTGGGCCAACGTTCGGTGCGAGAAAATGCCGCGCGTTGTGAAAACCAAGGGAATCTCTACATGTGTCACATCAATCACATCAATCCCATCAATCAATCAACCCATCAAGCCATCACATGTCAAGTACACATCACTTTATTCCCTTTTCCCAAGCAACCACAAAAGTCTCCCAAACCCATACCTCTCTTACACAAAAAGCCATAAAAGTCTTCACCACCCATACCTCTCTTACACAAAAGCCTCAAAAGTCAATCTTTTCTTACACAACCATCACTCACCACATCCATCCATCACTCTCTCTCTCTCTCTCCCTTTACAACTCTCTCTCTTTCTCTCTTTCTCATTTCAAATCTCCAAGCAAAATTTCAAGAGCCCATACGTATGGAATTCTCCCTCTCTTCCTAAACTCCAAATGTGGCCCACCTCTTCATCCCATCATCTCCCATCTCAACCCTTCATTCCTCATCTCATCCATTAAGATTAAAGCTTAGGTGCCAAGGAACCCCTAGGAGCAAGAAGATCGGACGGTGGGTGCCTCTATAAGATAGTTTTTCTTATTTTTATGATGGGCCAAGTGAGGCCCACCGATCCATGGTGTGGATCTCACTTGGGACCCTAATATGTGGCCGAAGGACCACTTGGATTATCATGATCATTCCATGATGGGGTCATTCTCCATGGACCCCATCATGATGTTTATTTCATTTAGAAAGGTCATCTAGACCGTCCATATCGGTGGGGAATGGATCTCCACCGTTGATTTGCATTTTTGATGATCCCATGTTCAAAGGGATCTGTTTATTGTATGATTTCATTCAAGGGAGGGCTCATAGTGGCGGAGCCCTCCATCACAAGGCGTGTCCCACTCTCCATGTCTCTCTCTCTCTCTTTTATTTATTTTATTTTATTTTATTTTATTTTTATGCAATAAGAATGTGTGGCCCACTTGAATGGATCCCACCTTGAGATTTATGTTGTTCAAATTTTTATTCAAGTGGGGCCCACCTTAGACGTCGAACCCATGTCACCCATCAGTGGTGGCCCACTTCATCAGGGTCCACCACTCTTTAAAAAAATATATATATATAAAAACCGTCCAGCGTCTGGGACGCTGGACGTTTCAAAGGAAAGAAGAAAAAGGAAAGAAGTAAAGGGGCTTTGGTGGTCCACTTGCTTAGGCCCCATCATGTTGTATTTGAACAATCCAAGCCGTCTACCCTCTTACCTACAGTGGTTTAGCCGTTGGGTAGAAGTTTGGGGCTGATTGGAAGACCTGGTGGGCCATAGCATCAAAGAATGCATCACTACCATTCAAGGATCCTTTTCTGTTTTTATTTCATTTTCTAATCCCAAAAAAATTCAAACTTTGGACTCTTTTTGTCTGTTGCAAGCTGTAGAACACCATGGCTGGAGTGGATTTCCAGGTAGCGGGCCCCACGCATGAGTTTTGGCAAAAAAATGAAATTTAGGAGAGAGAGAGGATGAGGCATGCCTCCCTCACTGACAGCGGCAGCACGCTACACGCAGCAGCGTGCAGCTCTCGGACGGGTGGGCGTCCAGCAGGCCACCCACGACTGCTGCCGTGGGCCCCACCTTGATGTTTATATGTCATCTAAGCCATCCATGAGGTGGGTCCCATCCTCAGGTGCCCCCCCCCCCCCCCCCCCCCCCCAAGTTTCAGCTCAATCCAAGACTCAGGTGGCCCGCACCACAGGAAACAGTAAATTGAACATCTACCATTGAAAGCTCCTTCTGGGCCCAGCGAAGTTTCGGATCAATCTGAAATTTGGGGCTTCACTCCATTCAGGTCTAAATGACCTTATGAACGGACTGGATGGCATATAAGTATTACAGTGGGCCCCACATGGGACCCACAATGCTGTATGTGTTTTAATATCACCGTCCAGGCGGACGGTGACATCCCCACAGTGGCCCTCACCTCATGTATGCCTCCACCGTCCAGCGGACGGTGGGGCCCTTCGTAATGTATGTGCTCCATCCGCACTGTCCACTGGACAGTGGGACCCACCATGATGCATGTGGTGCATCTAGACCGTCCATCCTCTCGGTATGATCATTTTAATGCATGAGTTGCCGATTGGGTGGGCCACTCATGTAAGGGTTAAGCCCATTTGATTCATGAAAGGCCTATGGGTTAGGCCCATTTGATGGATATAAGGCCTATGGGCTTAGGCCCACTTGATATCTAAGGCCTATGGGTTTAGGCATACTTGATACGTTTCAAGACCATGGGACTAGGCCCATTTGATATATCCCAAGTCCCATGGGATTGGACCCATTTGATGTGTTCCAAAGCTCATGAGATTAGGTCCATTTGAGGTAATTTAGAGCCCATGGGATCAGGCCCATTTGATTTGTTTAAGGCCTATGGATTTAGGCCCATCTGGTTTATACAAGGCCTACGGGTTTAGGCCCATTTGATGTACCATAAGGCCTAGGGGTTTAGGCCCATTGAACTCATATAATGCCTAAGGGTTAAGGCCCATTTGGCGTTCATATGGGATTCAATTGGTGTGACCCATTCGACCCATGAGTTGAGCTCATTTGATGCAATCCAAGGCCCATGGGATTTGACCCATTGCAATGCACATAAGACCCATTGGTGTGACCCATTTATGTGGCCCACTTGATAAATAAAAGGCCCATAAGATATGACCCATTTGATATACATGTAAGGCCTAATGGGAGAAACCTACGGTCCATTGCACTGTGTAATTCCCATACAGACTAACTAGCAATGTTTACGGCGATCGTGCCTTGGGGGTAATGTTGGTTTGACGTCCACATTGCGAGTGTGATGCTGGTTGGATGTCCACATTACGACTCTCGTTAGGGCCCATTACTGGGCCGTACTTATTGTGTATAGGCCGTCCAGGCCCATCTGCGTTGTAAGAATGGTTCATCACTCATATACATATTTAGTATAGTTTCATGACTCATGATCATACGCATCATATGCATGCTTGATATGAGGATTGACTGATCATAGCATATGCCTTCGGGCAGTTTGTTTATGGGCTCCTGGTTAGGCAGTGTTGCCCTACATGAGCGCACAATATGCGCAGGATTTGTTGCATGACTGGATAGCGTGAATCATGCATTTCGCTTTTGTATGACATGGGTATTGTACGCCCTAGCGACATCAGGGCCGTAGCCTCCGCAGACGCATCGTGGTTGGCAGGATTGGATACCAAAAATCTTGTTCTACATGGGGTACTATAGATATCCCTGGGTGAAAGTCCCTAAACCCTTATGGTACTAAGAGGTTGCTCCAACATCTAGACCGAGTGGGTAGATGAGCGTTGAGTGCCGAATACCAGTTGGCTGTGCTCTCCACTGTGTCATGGTCAGTTGGAAGGGGGTGCGGCCTTACCCTCCCGAGTGTAGGGGGCAATGCTAGGCTGAGTTTGACCAGCTCGAGGAATGGGTCCGCTATCGACGAGTCGCGCCCGATATTGGTAAACGGATAGTGTGGTCTCTTCCACTTACCTTATTACGCGTGATGTGGCAGAAATCTGGTTTAGAGTGTACTAGACCCCGGTGATATCCTATATTTGAGCTGTATTGATGTATGGACATAGATGAGGATCTGTATGCTTGAGTTGCATTGCACATCGTATGGCCTTGGGATGGCCGATACCATTCATGTCTTGCATCTCATAAGCCTTGGTACGGCTCATGATATTATGGTTCCATCTGCATATTCCGCATTACACTGACATTGCATGTTCATATTACTACTTTGTGCACACACTTTCACCACCCTCTAAGATTTCTATAAGCTTATGCACGACTGTTGCGCGCAGGTGACATTGGATCGCAGTAGCGCTGAGGCAGGAGCACGTTGCTGATCATTTTAGAGTTTTTGTTCTTTACCATTGTATTTTCCTTTATGCTCATTGTACTTGTAAAGTTTTTGATCATAGTGGAAATGTAATGGAGTTCTTGGTTGTTGTTTGTGGGTTATGCCTTTGGCGAATCAAACTGATATTTAAAATTCTCCTCGTAGCATCCCAGGATCGGAACCTGGCGAATGGGAGTTAGGAGCCGAGAATGGGATTCTACGGAGGCTGTCGGCGCCGGATTCGGCGATCGGGAATTTTGTGAGCCCGATTTTCGAGTTTGGGGCGTGACAAATTTAATGGTGGAAAACATTGTCGCCATTGTCATTGCGATATGGTTCATATGATCCTTGGGATACAATTCATTTGTATGCACCATAATGATCCTTTACAATGAATGCATGATGTATTGGACTCGGCCTATTCAACTTGGCCCATTCAACTTGGCCCAGTTGCTTCGGCCTATTTAATTAGGCCGGTGTGATATATGAAGCCCACCTGGATCTATATGAGGCCCATATGTTGGGCCCACCTTAATGTATTTTGTGGCCCATTTGTCGTGCCCACTTTGATGTATTTTGTGGTTCATTCGAGGTGCCCACCTTGATATACTTGTGACCTATCTGTGAGGCCTACTATGATATATTTATGGGACTCATTAGTACGACTCATCGATGCGGCCCGTATATGCGGCCACCGTGATGTGTGTGTCGTCCATTCGTGTGGCTCGTCGTGATGTATGCATTGTGTACCTATACCATTCATTTGTGTGGCCCGCAGTAATATATTTGTGGTCCATATGATGTGGCCCCATTTTATGTATATTAGGCCATGGGTGCAGCCCATCCATGAGACCAATCATGATGTATATTTAAGGCCCATGTGTGGGACCCACCTATTGTGTATTTGAAGCCCATGGGTTATGGCCCATTGTGATGCATTCGAGGTCCATGAGCGAGGCCCATTGTGATGTATTCGAGGCCCATGACAAGGCCTGATGTGATGAACCTATGACCCATGTGCTAAGGCCATTGGCACGACCCACTTGGTAAGGCCCAATGAGTTGTATTTTCCTGCCCATGTATTGTGGTCCAATTGACATATAGGTGACACCATGTACTGCGACCCATCGTGATGTACATGAGGTCCATTGGTACGTTCCATTGATGCAAACCACTTGATGTATTTTGAGGCCCATGTGCAAGGTCCATCTCCTATTCAGTGAGGTCCATTGTAATGTAATTCCAGCCCATATGATGAGTCTTGATGTGATGTAAGTGTAGCCCATGTAATGTGGCCCTTGGGTGAGGCCCATTGTAATATATATTAGCCCTTTATGGAGGGCCATGGGGCCCACTATATGTTTGACTCTATGTAGACAACTGCTTGGGAGCAATGGTGGTTAAAGGTCCACGTTGATGGGCAATGATGGTTGGATGTCCACATTGTGACCTTCCCTTAGGCCTTGCTAGGCCTATTCTCATAATTATCTTGTGGGTTAACCCAGAAAGTGGGACCCATTTACTATAGACGGATGGTTTCACGCTATTGGATTTTATATAACCACGGTCGATGATCAATCTTTATATTATGGTTGACCGGCTGTTCATCTATGGATCCCGCCTTGTTTATATGCTAATGATCGGTGTCGACTATCAATGTTGATTGTAGGTGCTGATTATCGATGCTGCTTATTGATTTCGATTGACGTGGCCGATTGCCGGCTCTGCTTATCGTGGCTGATTGACCGATCACCGATTGTCGAGGCCAATTATCGTGACCGATTACCGATCGTGGCCGATTGTCGATTGACGTGGCTGATTGTCGATTCTGTTTATCGTGGCCGATTGACCGATTACCAATCGAGGCCGATTATAGTGACCGATTATAGATTAACGTGGCCGATTGTCGACTCTGCTTGTCATGGCCGATTGACCGATTATCGATCGAGGTCGATTATCGTGACCGAATACCGATCGTGGCCAATTTCCGATTCTGCTCGTCGTGGCCGATTGACCGATTATCGATCGAGGCCAATTATCGTGACCGATTACCGATCGTGGCCGATCGTCGATTGACGTGGCTGATTGCCGATTCTGCTTGTCATGGCTGATTGATCGATTTTGATTATCGAAGCCGATTATCGATCGAAGCCAATTATCGTGGACGATTATCGATTTCGATTGTTGTGGCTGATCGTCGATTCTGATTGTCGAGGCCCAATGTGATATATATGTGAACCGTATTTGAGGCCCGTTGTCATGTGTACCCAGCCCATGTTTAAGGCTCAATGTGATGTATATGAGGCTTATGTGATGAGGCCCACTGTGATGCATTTGAGGGTTAGGCGATGGAACCCATTATGTTAGGCCCATGTGAAAGGACCATCGTGATGTATATCAAACTCTTGAGTGGGGCCCATGGTGTTGTTTTTGGCCCTTGTGTGCGGCTATGAGTCCACTGTATGTTAGGTTTTATGTGGGTCGTTCCTTGGGGGACAATGTTGGTTACATGTCCACGTTGTCGATGTCGATTGTCAATGTTTGCTATTGATACTGATTATGAGTGTGTGACTTCATAGCATCATGATACATGCCCATACGCATCATCTGCATGTCTGTTATGAGATATGATTGACCATTGCATATGTCATAGTGCTGGTTGTTATGAGACTCTCTGATAGGCGGAGATTGTCTCACATGAGCGCACGATATGCGCAGGATTGATACATGATTAGATTGTATGACTCATGCATCTTGTATTGTGTGCTGTGATTACTGTATGCCTTAGCGACATCAGGGTCGTAGCCTCCACAGGCATATCGTGGATGGCCAGATGGGACACCAAAAATCTGTTCTACATGGGGTGCTATAGATATCCCTAGGTGAAAGTCCCTAAACTCTCTTAGTTCTAGAGGTTGCTCCAACGTCTAGACCGAGTGGGTAGATGAGCGTCGGGTGCCGATTACCAGATGACTGCGCTCTCCACTGTGTCATGGTTGGTTGGAAGGGGGTGCGGCCTTACCTGCCCGAGAGGAGGGGGCAATGCTAGGCGAGTCTGACCAGCTATGGGTCCGCTATTGACGATTCGGGCCCAATATTGGCAGGCAGATAGTGAGGTCTCTTCCACTCACCTTATTGCGCGTGATGAGGCGGTAATCTGGTTTGGAGTGTAATAAACCCCTGTGATTTCCCAGAGAGGAACCATACTGATATGTGGACTTATCGAGTAGGAGTTACATGCTCATTCATTCATTCATTCATTCACTATCCACTCGGGCTGGTGGTATGTAACTAATTGTTGTGTACCTTCGTTATGGCAAGGATTTCGATTGGGCGCGCAACCAACCTGAGATCAGGAGTTTACCACGTTGAGTCTGACTATCCAAATTTAGGTATGGGACTGGTTTGGATAAAAGTCCTTTATGATGGACCCCGTAGCCTGCGATACTACGTACTATCATCCCGACTTCACACTCCAAGCATGGTCATTTCATTCGCATTGTATATTACATTGCATCCTCGACATCTGATATTTAGCTCTTTATGATTATTTATTGCATAACTGTTCTATATTACGTATCCTGATATTTATTAACTTATGGACTTCTTAGTATTTCTGCTTATTCCGATGATGTGCGAATTATGAATTACCAGTATTTTCGGTATTGTATGATTATAACATTGTATTGAATACTTGGCACTTACCTTGTGCACATACTTACACCTCC
This sequence comes from Magnolia kwangsiensis, assembly GCA_037074715.1. NCBI lineage: Eukaryota > Viridiplantae > Streptophyta > Magnoliopsida > Magnoliales > Magnoliaceae > Magnolia > Magnolia kwangsiensis. Next base: position 87,880,382 of record CM073573.1, read on the forward strand.
CTCTAAGCTTTCTATAAGTTTATGCACGATAAATGCGTGCAGGTGATGTTAGGCTACAGCAGTGTTGAGCTTGGAGCATGTGGTGGCCTTATGGAGCTTGATTCTTTATTTATGTATTTTCATTTCAGTATTGTATTCAAATGATTATATTAGTGGATATGTGATGACGATGTTGCCGTTGTGAATTAAGTAACCTTGTGGTTATGCTTATTACTAGTTAAATGTACATTTCAAAAAAAAAAAATCCTCCTTGTAGAATCTCAGGATTGAAATCTGGCATATGAATGCTAGGAGCCGAGAATGAGGTACTACGGAGGCTGTCGACACCGGATTCGGCGATCGGGATTCCTATGAATCCAATTTTCAGGTTTGGGGCGTGACAAAGGATCGTGGTACTGGATTCCCATGCATATTGGATCTTGGTTGTCACGCTATAGGGATAGCATTCCCATGCACATTAGATCATGCTACATGTGGTTGGTAGATGTTATGGGTCGTGGTTGGTAGATGTTATGGGTCGTGGTTGTTATGCCAGGTGGGAGGTGGTCATCATGTTATAAGGGTCGTGCCTTTCACTACCCTGTGAGTCATGACCCATTTTTGGTTGAAAACCACGACCCTTTGAGTGGCTCCTAAGTGTAAATCACGACACCTATATAACTATGAACCACGACCCATATAATATGTCAACCTCGACCCATATAACATCTGTCAAAACTACAGCCTATGTAACATGAGAATCACGACCCATATCAGTTGACAACCACGACCCCTCTAAGTAACAACCATGACCCTGACATGTGATCATGGTTCACATGCACAATTGACCGTTATTGCCATCAAATGTAGATTGTGATTACGATGAACAATGGATCATAGTTGTATATCAGTTGTTGAACGTGGTTGCCACAGAGGAAGAACGTGGGAAGGACTCGAACTCTTTATCAAATATCTTGTCCATTATCTTGACTGTAAGAGCAATGAAATCCATTAATGATTAAGGTGTTGCAATGGGTCATTGAACGTGGATGACAACTAAGATTCATGTAAAGTGAGAATCACGACCCTCATTAGCTGACAACCACGATCTCTTTTGCTTAAAACCATGAGCCATATAACATGAAAACCACGCCCCAATAATTTGGGCATTGCACAGTCCCGTGAAAGACACGATCCTTATAACAACACAAGCACGACCCATTGTGGGTCAAAACCACGACCCCTCGAGTGGCTCGTTGTTGTCATTCACAGTGGGTCGTTGTCGTCAACCATGACCCATTGTGGATTACAATCACGAATCAATGTGAATGATAACCAGGACCCATTTAAGCTGACAACTAGTATCTTGCATTACTCACAAGTTGGACCCAAATTTTACAGAATAACCAATATTGGAAGGAGTATGGGTCGCAAGGCTATATTATGCTATCATGATGAGAGAGTGTGTATGACAAGGGAATATTTACCTACAATGGCAGAGACTTAAATGGATTTGTTGTGAGTGATGATATCACTTATCGACAGTTGCTAGATAAAATGCATCAGATTATGAAGACTGCGTTAGATGAATTCTATTTGATAATTAAAGTTATGTACGGTGATGCAATTCGTGGATTCCTATGTCCACATACAATTAAAGATGATGAAGATCTCAAAGCATACATGTTATTCTGTGGACAAACTCTTTCAACACAAATACCATTGTATGCGGAGAAAGTGAGGCGTTGTCCCGTTGTTGAGGATTACAACAGAGATTATACCTTACATTTGAACCCATCATCTCTTCATTCACAACCTTTAGGTAATGATCGGATAGTCGATGATTCTGATATACCTGGCCCTTTAAGTAATGATAGATATCAAGACCAAGGAGTCAACAACTGCAATATAAGCGGCCTTTCATATAACGATACACATCATGATTTGGGAAATGATGACGACTGTGATATGCCTGGCCCATCAAGTAGCGATAGACATCACGATTAGGAACTCGACGATTGTGATATAGGTGGCCCTTTAGCCAACGATACACAACATGATTTGGGGAATGATGACTGTGACATACCTGGTCCATTCAGTAGTGATAGATATTATGATCGGGAACTCGACGGCTATGATATAGGTGGCCTTTCAGCCAATGATACACATGATGATTTAGGGAATGATGACTGACATACCTATCCCATCAAGTAGTGATAGATATCATGATCGAGGAACAGCTGACCAGTGTGATCTCCAAACCTCATCTGTCAATGATCCGTCAGTTGATACCTAGAATTTGTGGAGGATCCAAAAGAAATATATGTCGGGCAATGTTCCAGGACAAAGGTTGACTATAATGTTGTCTATGTAAATATGCGATGCACTACAAGTTCCAGTATAAGGTCTTGAAGTTTAACAATCTGATATATACGATTGGCTGCATTGTAGAAAATTATAGTTAGAGGATGCATGTTTCAAAGCTTGACAGCACAGGGATGTTCAAGATCAAGACTTACAACTCGAATCATACCTGTACCATGTCGTTTGAGGTGATACGCCACTCTGAGACAACAATCGTGGATGACCATACTGATATAGTGACCTTGAAGAGGAAGGGAAGAGGTCATCGCCAAGCCACTAGTTTGATAAGCAGTGAATTTGGCTTCGGTCGTATGAGTTCAGGACTGACCTGCACGGCAAAGAATATTTAACATCGTATGAGTGAGATGTATAGTGTTGAAATCAGTTATAAGAAAGCGTGGAAGGGTAAAGAGGTTGCAACCAAACAAGTTTTGGGATCTTACGAGGGTTCTTATAATGAGCTCCCGACCTATCTTCATGAGTTGAGAAAGGCCAATTTAAGGACTATGACAAAGTTACAGGTGAACGAGGGGACAAATAGTTTTGAATGGTGCTTTATTGCGATTGGATAGTGCATCAGAAGCCGAAATTTATATGTTCGGAGGGTATTTATAACACCCTGAAAATCGGGGGGGGGGGGGGGGGGGGGGGGGGTTGTGTATAAACCCGACTCCCAAGTTTCAGACCATCACTTATGAAAAAAATATGATTATGATTCAATGTTGACTGAGTTAGAGCATTCACATGAGTAAGATTATACCAAAACTGTAATTCATACTCCAGATCCAGCGATAAAATGCAAGCGGAAGACTGAAAGATATATATATCACTGTAAGAAAACAAAATAATCTCTGACTGTCTCCAAAGTATGAATACATCGCTGAGTCTCATGTACAAATCACAACCCAAAAGTAAATGTCAAAAATAGTCCCACTGAGAAGTCCCGCCGATCCAGACCACCTATGCAAAGCTGTCTGAGAACTGCATGTACGAGAACTCGTCCTGGTCCTCGTCGTAGTCTGGCTCTGCATCCTGAATCGCCTCGTCACCTGCATCTAAGACAAGGTCTGGTGGTGTTGCAAACACCGTCCCGTAACGTGGGAGTGAGTGATCAACTCAGTGGAATAATAGAGCAAAGATTAGCATGTTATCAAATCAATCACGCGATAATAGTAAAGTAATAAATCAAATATTTTTAGATACTATTGTTAACGTATGCATGAAATGACATGATGGATGCCCTCACCGACATACTGCCTCATACAGCACCATCTTACGCCTGCGACATGCTTGCATTCCTCAGTGCTCCACATCTTCCAGGCACATGCAATACGATATGGATAATGATTACCGAGTTATTATTAGTCCTTTCATTCAGCAGTATTGGAAAACTAAGGTACCTTCCTTAAATCAATCCCAACATAGATCCTGTCTAGGGTTGTCACTCCTAGTAATCTCATACGATGTTATATTTGTAGGTCGCTACAAGGGCTGTCAGGGCTGTTGATCGCACTCGTTGCACCGCTCCCCTATCACCTTATCAATACAAGCCTAATGTACTCTCGTTACTACGGAAGGGTCGTCGCCTCCCGTAGACTCAGAATACGCTCGCGGTCACTACAAAGGGCTTGTCACCTGATCAGTATAAGCCAATAGCAAGAATATAGTATCCCATACCAACATAATCTGCTCACGAGTCATAGGTGCTCACTGGTCACTACGGGGAGGTTTGTGGCCCCAGCGTAAGCCGACAGCTCGACCACGGTGTCCCATACCACCATGCCTGGCTCATGAGTCTTTATGGATCAGGGTACCATGGTTAACAGGGTTTCCAATGGTAAGTTCAGTACCCTAGGTTCAAGCAGTTATGACTCATACAGGGTGAACATACAATGGCCAGTCGAGTTACTTGACGGGCTCGACTAGTACGAGCGCATATCAAGCTAAACGACATGAAGTGCATGAAATACTTCGTGTGGCCTAACCACTGCCGCTAACTCAAAACACGACTCACGTTCATCGACGCGTCCTTCGTGGCAAATAGGATCCAACCACGAATTAGATCCATTACTGACTGCCTGGACTAACATATAGCCCCAAGCATTTGTAAATCAGCTTCAGTAATCATATGAGAGTAATAGAAATGCAATATAACAATACAAGCATGTTGTTACATGTTATAACATAAGCTCATGGTCACTAGATGTTGCTCACACCAAGTTTTCAGTCCGGTAGAGTTCCCAGATCGCACGTGGCGGTCCAGTTTCAGTTCAGCGGTCATCATACCTAAATCAAGTATACAAGTCTCATGATATGAAAGAAAAATTTTTCCTGACCCAATGGTGAAATTTTGCTAAATTCTGACGGTCAGAACGCTTAATAATAACGCACAAAGACCCGTGGCAGATTTGAATTAAAATTTCAAATCTTAACCCATTTCTCACTCTCTTCACTCCAGGCTCAATGAAATAGCCTCTGAACGTCGGTTGGGCTTGATTTTTGAAATGATTGTCAAGTCCAGCTAAGCGGTCATAACGGTCTAAGATTGTAGGTGTCGGACTTTCGACGCGCGGTCTAAATCCAATACAAAGTTTCAAAGGGTTCCTGAGAACAAACCGGTTTGGAGTTTGATCCTGGATTTCAGGGTATTATAACCTCATTGATTCTACAAGTTTTGGATCTTGTAGAACGTATTTAAAGTGATCGATGCTAATTTCACAGCTACTCTAGCATAGCGCTAGTGAACTTACACTTAATTTCTAAAGGAATTCATCCTAAGTGATTTCTGATCGAGTTGGTACTCAGGCTCAGTACGGATTTTTCTGAGGCGTTACAATCTACCCCCCTTAACAATAAATTTTGTCCTTGAAATTTATACCTTTTCGTACTCCTCGAGAAGCTATGGGTAGTTCTTTCTGATGTCGTCTTCTATCTCCCAGGTAGCCTCTTCCTCAGAGTGATGCGTCCACAACACTTTCACAAGGGGGATGACCTTGCTACGTAGTACCTGCTCCTTCCTATCTAATATACGCGCCGGTCGCAGGATATATGTAACATCCTCTCCTAACAGCACCTGCTCCCATCTGATGATATGGAAAGGATCAGAAATGTATTTCTTCAGCATAGAAACATGAAATACGTTGTGAACGCTCGTGAGAGGCGTGGTCAAAGCTAGACGGTAAGCCACTGCACCCACACGGTCAAGAATATGGAATGCACCAATGAATCGCGGTGCTAGCTTCTCCTTCTTCCCGAACCGAAGGACTCCTTTCATAGGGGAAACGCGTAAAAATACATGATCCCCAACCGCGAACTCTAGCCGGTGCCGTCTCGTATCGGCATAAATCTTCTGTCTGCTCTGCGCTGTAAGAAGCCGGCGTCTAATGATATCAATCTTCTCCGACGTCGCCTGCACTAACTCTGGGCCAATCAATCTACGCTCACCGACCTCTGCACAGCAATGCGGTGCTCGGTAAGGTCGCCCATACAAAGCCTCATACGGTGCCATACCGATACTCGCCTGAAAACTGTTATTGTACGCGAACTCTGCATATGCAAGACAATCATTCCAACTGTCCTTGAAGTCAAATGCGTAAGCCCGCAACATGTCCTCTAGAATCTGGTTCATCCGCTCTGTCTGTCCATCTGTCTGTGGGTGAAAGGCAGTACTGAACTTCAACTTCACACCCATAGCCTCCTGAATGTGAGTCCAGAAAATAGAAGTAAAATGCATGTCTCTGTCCAACATGATCTCTAAAGGAACTCCATGCAAATGCACGATCTCTCTGATATACAGCATGGAAAGCTCATCTGTAGATTTGTAACTCTGATCGGTAGAAAGTGCACCGACTTCGTTAGACGGTCGACGATCACCCAAATAGAATCATGTCCCTTCCTCATCTTCGACAGTCCTGAGATGAAATCTATGGAAATGAAATCCCACTTCCACTCAACTATAGGTATAGACTGAAGGAGTCCAGGAGGTCGGCGATACTCTGCCTTCACCTGCTGGTAAGTGAGACAATGGGACACGAACTCTGCGATGTGAGTCTTCATACCCTCCCACCAATACGTCCTCCTCACGTCACGATACATCTTTGTTCTGTCCAAATGCATCGCAAGTCTGGTACAGTGCGCAGCCTCGAGAATCTCTCGTCTCAAGTTAGGGACATCTGGAACGCATAGGTGGCCACGGTAACGTAAGCCCCCATCCGTGCCAACTCGTCACTCGATGTCTGCATCATCACTGGCCTGCTCTCAAAGCTCAGTCAGACGTGCATCATCCCTCTGCGCCCTGATGACTCTGTCATCGATAAAAGATCGCACCTGCACATGTGTGATAAACTCATACAGCTCCTCCACAGTGAGTTTCTGCTCAAAGTCTGGTAAAAACTCAACCATGTCCCACTGAGCAACCATCAGCCGAGCCGCAAACTCTATCACCTTTTTGCGGCTCAACGCGTCAGCCACAAGGTTCGCCTTGCCGGGATGGTAGGAAACCTTGAACTTGAAGTCCTTCAAAGTCTCCATCCATCGCCTCTGCCACATATTCAAGTCTCGCTGCGTGAATATGTACTTGAGGCACTTGTGGTCGCAAAAGAGCTCGAACTCCTCTCCATAGAGGTAATGTCTCCAGAGCTTTAATGCGAATATGACGGCTGCCAACTCAAGGTCGTGTGTAGGGTAATTCTCCTCGTGCTTCCTTAATTGTCTCGAGGTATATGAAATTACCCTGTCCTTCTACATAAGGACACAACCCAGACCAATGCTAGACGCGTCAGTATATATCGTGTATCTAACCCCTTGCTCTGGCAATACTAGCACAGGGGCGGACGTAAGCCTGTCCTTCAGCTCCTGAAAAGCTGACTCCGCCTTGTCATTCCAGGCAAACTTCACATCCTTCCGTGTCAACTGAGATAGAGGTCTGGCGATCTTCGAGAAATCTCGAATGAAACGTCTATAATAGCCAGCCAAACCCAAGAAACTCCTCACCTCAGTGACAGAACCAGGCTGCTCCCAGTCCTGAACTGCAGCTACCTTAGACAGGTCAACTGTCATCCCATCCTTGGACACCACATGTCCCAGGAACTTCACTTCCTGCTTCCAGAAGTCGCACTTCTTATACTGCGCGAACAACTGATACTGTCTGAGTGTATCCAGGACCAATCGCAAGTGCTCCTCATGCTCCTCTCGACTCCTGGAATATACCAAAATGTCGTCTATGAACACAATGATGAATCGATAGAGGAATGGCCGAAATACCCTGTTCATCAGATCCATGAATACGGCTGGTGCGTTCGTGAGACCGAACGACATCACAAGGAACTCGTAGTGGCCAAAGCTGGTCCTGAATGTTGTCTTCTGCACGTCCTCATCCCTGACATGCAACTGATGATATCCTGACTGCAGATCAATCTTCGAGAAGTACTGCGCCCCTCTCAAATGATCAAACAAGTCATCTATCTTGGGTAAAGGGTACTTGTTCTTCACCATAATCTGGTTCAGCCTGCGATAATCAATACATAATCGCATAGAACCATCCTTCTTCTTCACAAACAGAACTGGTGCTCCCCAAGGAGACACACTCGGTCGAATGAAACCAACCTCCAACAAATCATCAATCTGTTTCCTCAACTCCTCCATCTCACACGGTGCCATACGATACGTTGGCAGTGAGACGGGTGTGGAACCAGGTACCAGATCGATGGTAAAATCAATCTCGCGCTGAGGTGGCAAATCAGGGATCTTCCTGAACAGATATCCAAAATTATAGACGACTGGCGTATGCTCAAGTGTCGGGGCATCAGCGTCCTGTAGTAAAGAAGAGTAGCTAAGTATGTGGAAGGGGAGATTTATCCGCACTGAAAATGTAAAAGGCGTGGCCTCTGCCTCGTATACCGTCACCATACGGGTCTCGCAGTCAATCTCGGCTCTCCCTATAGTCAACCAATCCATGCCAAGAATGACGTCAAGATAAACAAGAGAGGGGTCGATGACAAGATCAAGAATGACCGTCCTGCCTCCTAGATCCACCAAGCAACCCTCACACATCAGGGTGGCATCAGAAAAAGTCCTGTGAGCCGTAAGGATTCGCACTCCATCCATCCGAATAGTCGGTAGCCCAAGACGCCTGACTATGAAATGCGATATCAAAGAAATCATGGATCCAGTATCCACCATCACGAGTATAGGAGTACCTCCAATATGGGCGGTGACCTTAAAGGCTAAAGGCTGAGCAGTCTCTATCTCGGCTACCTCTGCTGTCAAAGCATGTACCCGAGCCTGCTGTGGATGGTTCGACCGGGGTACCATGGGCCATTGAGGTGGCCTGAACTGAGATACTGGAGGTCTGAAGGAAGGATGCGCAGGAGCCAACCGCAAAGGCGGAGCTGATAAAGCCTGTGGGCGTGGGCGATCGATCTTCTGCGACGATGAAAACCCGCTATCCCGCATCCGAACAAAATAATTACCAACTGTATGACCCGATCGCCCACAATAAGTACACGACACATCGGGACTCCTCATCCGGGGTACTGGCGCTGTAGCCCTAGGAGGAGGGTCGATGCGAGGCCTCTTGCCAGCAAATAGCCTGTCCTGCATATCCGGTCGTGGCCTAGGAACAATAGGGCCACGAGATCGCGTAAGTCGATCCACATCCTTCTCTGCCCTTATGGATATATGTATCAACTCTGCGTAGGAGGGAATGCTGACACAACACATCTTCGACCGTATGTCCGGTCGCAAGCCCTCAGAAAAGCGTCGTATGCCCATTTTCTCGTCAGCAAGTATCGTTGGGACGTATCTGCCCAACTTAGTAAATCGATGCTCATACTCTGTCACAGACATGCCTCCCTGCCTGAGGCGTAGAAAATCATTCTCCCGCTCATGCCTGTAAGTCTGGGGATAGTATTTCTAGTGAAAACGGAACTCAAACGCCTCCCAGGTCCAGACGTAGTCAGCAGCCACTGTCCGCAAAACACTATCCCATCATAAGCTGGCCTCTCGCTCGAACATGAATGTAGCCAAATCTACCTGCTCGGACTCTGAGCAGTGCAACATCCTCAGAATCTTCGACACACGGTCGAGCCAATACTCGGCCTCGTCGGGTCTGTGAGAACCCGTAAAAGTAGGAGGCCTCAAGCGCTGAAATCGCTCGAGTAAGCCCCGTGTATCAGCAGTATGCCCCGTAGGGTAAGAAAAAGGTGCAGGATGAGCCATGCCCTCATCCTGAGTCGAAGTACCGGCATCATCAGCTGGATGCACAGGGGGTGCAGGTGGAGTCACACTCCCACCCTGGGCTAAAGCCCCTGCTATCGTAGTCAAGAGCTACTGGTGCTGCTGATGCATCATGGTCATCAACTGCTCCAACCTATCAGGAGGTGGAGCGGGCTGTGGCACATACTGTGTCAAGGAAGACGCACGGTACTGCTCTCTGACAGGTGGTGTGAAAGGCGGCGGTCCAACTGTAGGACCTGTAGAGGGCTGAGACTCAGGTGCAGTCTCAAGAATCGGGCCCACAGTAGGGTCCATATGAACATCAGTCTGGAGAGGAACCCGATCCATAGGCTCTCCCAATGTAAGTCGTGCCGTACTCCGCGTAATCTTAGGCGGCATTCCCTATATTCAAAAATAGGGCTCAACCTCGTCAGTTACAGCAATAGCACAAACACACCACCACACAATCATTCACATAACAAGCCAAATAAACTCCATGCATTTCTTTAAATCAAAATTGTCACAATACAAGAGATATATCCTTACATGCATAATGACAAGAAACACATGAAAACTAAGTTAGTTAGAGCTACAACAGCAACATAAGCAAACTACTAGCCTTCACAGGCTTACACACAGAAAGCAAGAAGTGACCTAACTACAACCAACAAACATCTGAAATCTCATCGCTAATCCGAGTCCGGCAATGGAGGAGGAGCACCCTTATCCTATAGACAACACAGGATAGCCTTCAAGGTACGAGTCACCTTTCCAAATTTCCTCTTCATGATGGCCTTAGTACCTTCAAGTCCTTGTTTCACCTCGGCCCGAAGTTCCTGGACTTTCCTTCGCAAGGCAACCTGACTCTCCTCAAGTCGGGCTATGTGAGCATCCCTAGTAGCCCGAGTCATAGTAGGAGGGCTCTCATCAGTATCCTGAGCCTCCTCTTCTTCTTCTTCCTGGGCTTCTTCCTCTATTTCTGCCCCAGCTTCTTCTTCACTTGCATCCTCTTCGCTATAATCACCCTCGCTATCATCATCGAGCTGAGCCTCACGCTGCCGAGGCCCGATCTTCATCTTGTTCATAGTAGTCTCATCGATGAAGTGGATCGGTACAGGAAACTCCGACCTAAGTTTGTAAGCAAACTCAAGCATAATCTTACATATGAGTCGGCCAAAAGGAAGTGACTCAGACGTTCTTCTCGACTTCACTACGAGGACGATCTTTCGCAACAAAAAGGTGGCCATGCATACATTCTCTCCCTTTCTCACTTGATACAAGAAATCGACTATGAGATGCATACAGTCACTGCGGTTGGTCGACCTGGGATACACATTGAACGTGCAAATGTGGTGCAGCAGGCGAAAATCATCTGACATGTGGGATGCTAAGAGGCTAATGTTAGGCTGCCATGGAACCAAATCACCACATAGGATCCCGGTGCGGTGATCTCGCTCACGAACACTCTTCAGATTCTTAGCACTGGGATGAACTTCACCAAGAGGCACCTTCAGAATGTGAGCTATCAACCGAATGTCGATCGTGGCTTCCCGGTCTCTATCAAAGGGAATCCTGAACTGCAATGTCTCTAACGTAGGATCCCGGATACGAGCATAGAAGGCACGAATGGTGCTTACGTTCGCACGAGATCAGACTTCAAAGAGCGGACCCCAATTGGCAGCTTCAATGCGCTCAAACAACAGAAATTCACTGAAGAGCCGCTCATCCACATGTTCTTCAAACAGAACCTTACGATCAGTATAAGTGCCATGAGGTAACTCTGCTAACAGTACTCGCCCTACGTGAGTATGGGGATCCAAATCCCGCTTTGTGTGAAACTCACGAGCTGCACTTGGACTTGAGGCGGCGCTTGAGCTAGCGACGCCACCTCTCGACTTTCTAGATCGTGAAGGGCGACTAGGCCCAGCCTCATCCACTGCGGTCTTCCTCTTTCCCATGAGAGAGAGGATAGTGGAAAGAGAAAAAAAAAAGCCAAAATAGCCTCCACAAAAGCCACAGAAAATGAGGGAAATGGGAAGAAACGGCTGCCCAAATGGACTGAAGTGAATATAGGCACTCTAGAGGGATGAATCAAGCTCCCAAAGGCTAGATTTTCAAAGGGAAAAGAGAACAATAAGTGGGAATGGAGCTCACCCCACTTTCAGCCATAAATGGAGGTCGTAAGAGCTTCCACGGATGAGAAATGAGAGAGAGAGGACTGTGAACAGCTTTAAATGGATGGATTGGTGTCGGTTGAAGGAAAAATGGGATTGGGGGTGTTTGAAGACGGGTTTTGGAAGAGGAGGCAGCAAAAATCGTGTGAAAGGAGAGCTTGGGAGGGCTGTTTGTGAAGGAGGTATGTCTTTGGGGATGATTTAAGGGTCAGCCCACATATGGGAGGGATGCCCTACCCATTTAAGGGCATCGGCCGGAGTGGGGCCCACCGGTCGGCGATGTCATCGCCGCCCAAAGTGGAATTCGACGATGAGCACCCCCCTGGACTGGTTCCCCTATCTTGTGGGCCCCAAAAATACATGGGTCCCACCCCAGATCATTGTACATTGGCTTGGATAGGCCCAAGACTCCATTTCAGGTCATTTCTGACTCTACCTGATGCATGGTTGCATTTAGTAATTTTTGACGGCTGGGATTGAGTCCAGAGAGGCCTAGCCCCATCCACACACAATCTATGAGTGGTCCGGGGTCATTTCATGCGATCACGGACGCACACGGACTCGATCAAAATGCCCGTTTTGCGTGGACTTTGCCGATTGGCCAGGTTACGATCCTATAAGTGTTTTTAGACTTTTCTCGCACCCACCTAAGTCAAAGAGGCGACAGCGTACGTCGCGTGTCCATAACCCAGGTCCGGTTTAATCTAAATCATGTCTGATACCAACTTGTAACACCCTAAAAATTGGGGGGGGGGGGGTCGTGTATAAACTCGACTCCCGAGTTCCAGACCATCACTTATGCAACAAATATGATTATGATTCAATGTTGACTGAGTTAGAGCATTCACATGAGTAAGATTATACCAAAACTACAATTCATACTCTAGATCCAGCGATAAAATGCAAGCGGAAGACTGAAAGATATATATATCACTGTAAGAAAATAAAATAATCTCTGACTGTCTCCGAAGTATGAATACATTGCTGAGTCTCATGTACAAATCACAACCCAAAAGTAAATGTCAAAAATAGTCCCACTAAGAAGTCCCGCCAATCCAGGCCACCTATGCAAAGCCGTCTGAGAACTGCATGCACGAGAACTCGTCCTGGTCCTCGTCGTAGTCTGGCTCTGCATCCTGAATCGCCTCGTCTCCTACATCTAAGACAGGGTCTGGTGGTGTTGCAAACACCGTCCCGTAACGTGGGAGTGAGTGATCAACTCAGTGGAATAATAGAGCAAAGATTAACATGTTATCAAATCAATCACGCGATAATAGTAAAGAAATAAATCAAACATTCCTAGATACTGTTGTTAATGTATGCATGAAATGACAGATGGATGCCCTCACTGATATACTCCCTCATACGACACCATCTTACACCCGCGGCATGCTTGCATTCCTCAGTGATCCACATCTTCCAGGAACATGCAATGCGATATGGATAATAATTACCGAGTTGTTATTAGTCCTTTCATTCAGCAGTATTGGAAAACTAAGGTACCTTCCTTAAACCAATCCCAACACAGATCCTGTCTAGGGCCGTCACTCCTAGTAATCTCATACGATGTTATATTTGTAGGTCGTTGTAAGGGCTGTTAGGGCTGTTGCTCTCACTCGTTGCATCACTCCCCCATCACCTTATCAATACAGGCCTAATGTACTCTCGTCGCTACGGAAGGGTCGTCGCCTCCCATAGACTCAGAATACACTCGCGGTCACTACAAAGGGCTCTTCACCTGATCAGTGTAGGTCGACAGCAAGAATATAGTGTCTCATACCACCATAATCTGCTCACGAGTCATAGGTGCTCACTGGTCACTACGAGGAGGTTTGTGGCCCCAGCGTAGGCCGACAGCTCGACCACGGTGTCCCATACCACTATGCCCGGCTCATGAGTCTTTATGGATTAAGGTACCATGGTTAACATGATTTCTAATGGTAAGTTTAGTACCCTAGGTTCAAGCAGTTATGACTCATACAGGGTAAACATACAATGGCTAGTCAGGTTACTTGACGGGCTCGACTAGTACGAGCGCATATCAAGTTGACCGACATGAAGTACATGAAACACTTCGTGTGGCCTAACCACTGCCGCCAACTCAAAACACGACTCGCGTTCATCGACGCGTCCTTCGTGACAAATAGGAGCTAACCATGAATTAGATCCATTACCGACTGCCTAGACTAACGTATAGCCCCAAGCATCTGTAAATCAGCATCAGTAATCATATGAGAGTAATAGAAATGCAATACAACAATACAAGCATGTTGTTACATGTTATAACATACAACTTAAGCAATTCATCCAATACATGCATTTCATGCATATAATGAAATCAATACATATAGCCAACATGATGAAAATCATTTACATCAGCATATTCCTTGAGAATTCAATCTCAAAACTCATTTATAACACCATCTACTCAATACATACTAATACAAACATTTATACAAACATTTAGCCTACACACTTTAGCCTACATAGCGTATGTTAACTCAAAGTGCGCATAAGGGTGAATCTCTTCGCCAAACCGATCATGCACGCATTCCTAATATCCTAACATGACAAATAACCATGGAAAACATTTTAGCAAAATGTGGATGTAAACAGTATTTCCTACAAATGACTAAAATGCCCTAAATCTCATATTTTCCTTATGTTTACGAAATGAAAAACGGACAGCATGTTGTACATGTCAAATGGTGTTCTCTTCGATAATCTACTATTAAACGACATTGAAAGCTTTGAAATCACTCAATCAAAGCGTCTAGAATCCGCACCTTTTGCCCTAGTCGTGTATCATTTTGAACGGAACATATACGCTTCGTCAGCGGCGTAAATGCGACCTAATACACAAGTTACATAAGTTACATCGCTATTCGAATCGCAAGAAACCCAAAACAGCAAGTAGTTAGGGTTTTTCTTACCTAGAAGTGCGTTAGAATCACCAGAAAAGTGATTTAAATGCCGGGATTTAACACGTGTAACAGCCGTAGCAAGTGGCAAGAAAAACTCTCCCACACTCTCTCACAATCTCTCACTTTCTCTCTCTTTCAATCTAGGGTTTCTAGCAAATTCGGATGAGAGAGATATGTGAGGGCTTAAGGCCCTTATATAGGCTAAAACCTTACCTTTTTATACTTAGGAACAAAGTATACTTGGGTTATAACCAAATCGGGGCTGTTTCGATCCAAAAGAGTGTTTCGGGAGGTCCCCCAGCCGAACGCGATCGGACTTAAGCTCATGGTCACTTGATGTTGCTCACACCAAGTTTTCAGTCCGGTACAGTTCCCAGACCGCAAGTGGCGGTCCAGTTTCAGTTCAGCGGTCATCGTACCTAAATCAGGTCTACAAGTCTCATGATATGAAAGAAAAATTTTTCCTGACCTGAGGATAAAATTTGGCTGAATTCTGACGGTCAAAATGCTTAATAATAACGCGCAAAGACCCGTGCCAGATTTGAATTAAAATTTTAAATCTTAACCCATTTCTCACTCTCTTCACTCCAAGCTCAATGAAATAGCCTCTGAACGTCGGTTGGGCTTGATTTTTGAAATAATTGTCAAGTCTAGCTAAGCGGTCATAACGATCTAAGATTGTAGGTATCGGACTTTCGACGCGCGGTCTAAATCCAATACAAAGTTTCAAAGGGTTCCTGAGAACAAACCGGTTTAGAGTTTGATCCTGGATTTCGAGGTATTATAGCGTCATTAATTCTACAAGTTTTGGGTCTTGTAAAACGTATTTAAAGCGATCGATGCTAATTTCACAGCTACTCTAGCATAGCGCTAGCGAAATTACACTTAATTTCTAAAGGAATTCATCCTAAGTGATTTCTGATCGAGTTGGTACTCGGGTCTCAGTACGGATTTTTCTGAGGCATTACAGTATTGTGTGTTGATGCGCACATTTGACAGGAAGGTATAAGGGAGTTCCTTTCCTGGCCACTGCATTAGATGAAAATAATCACATCCTCCCTGTGGCATATGGGATCAGAGAATCTGAGAGCAATAGTAGCTAGAGGTGGTTCCTTGGGATTTTATTCAAGTCAATTGGGAATCTTTTAGGATTAATGATAGTGTCAGATCATCACAAAGGGTTGGTCAGTGAAGTCCCTAACATGTTCTCGCATGCGATCCACAGATATTGTGCTCATCATGTAAGGCTTATATCTTAGCTTGTACTGTTCCGTCAACTCACGTGATCCTTCCCGTCGAATTTCAGTAACCCGCGACCTATGATCGACGTTTGCGCACGATCTAAGTCGTATCCTGTAGATTTGAGTCAGCTTAATCCGAGACTTGTGTCATTACGACCACATCATCTTTGTGGTTCTAACTCTGTGTCTTGCATACCGATTAGATACCTTGGCCAGGAGATGTGGGTCTGCGTTCAGTTCAAGAAAAATGTCACTCATTTGCAATCCCAAAAGAATCTCTGCAACATGTCAAATCAATCCCATCAATCACCTCTCATGTAATGTACAAAACCCCATCGCCAAGCAACCTCAAAGTCAAAGCAACCCATCCCTCACATGTCAAAGTACACATCACCCATCATTCACCTTTTCACCCATCACACCCATCCCTCTCTCTTACAACCACCCTCTTTCTCTCTCTTTCTCTTTACATTTTTCCAAGCAACCAAACAAAGAAAAAAAAAGGGACATCCAAGCTATTCCATGAGAGAAAAGTAAGATGTTGTGTGTTGTCCACTTTCTCTTCCAAGATCTATCATCCTAACACTTCATCTCTCATCACCTTCCATCAAAGTGAGACACAAGGCGATCGACATTCCATCGGACCAAGAAGATCAAACAGTGAGTGTTTCTATAGGCCTAGACACAAGGAGATTGGTGTTCCATCACACATGTCCCTCTTTCCTTCTCTCCCTCCCTCTCTTTCTTTCATTGGTTTTTGTATGTTATGATGTGATTACGTGGCCCACTCGGATGGACCCCACCTTGATGTGTGTCTTACCTAAGCCATCTAACCATTTGGTGGCCCACCCTGGTAGCATGAATGTGGGTGGGGCCCACCTTAAATATGTGTTTCCCAAGCCGTCCAGCATCTAGGGACGCTGGACGTAGCTACACGGTAAAGTGTGAATTGATGTCGTGGTGGGCTGATGGCAAACAAAAAAAGAAAAATGTCTGTTTGAATTGAAACTTGGGGTGCGCCGCTCATACAGGCCCCACCATGATGTATAGATCTAATTCACTCCATCCATTCTGTTCCCTAGCTCATTTTAGGCGTTGAGACAAAAATGAAGCCAATCCGACCTTCTGGCGGGCCACAACATATAGAAAGTATTCTCACCGTTGAAATACACCATGATATTTTTATACTCCAAAACACATCAAATATTGGGCTCATTTGGACTGTCTTGAGCCGTAGAGTGCAATGGCTGGGCTGGATTCAGCTGATGTGGGCCCCACCTATGAAAAACCACAGAAAAAATTATTTTTCAATAAAATAAAATGTAGCAGCAGCTGCTATGTTAGACGATGGGCAGGGGTCCCACCTGTGGGTCTCACTGTGATGTGTGAGAAAATCCACTCCATGCATTCTGATGGGCCCCTTTGGGACAGTGGGCCCTGTAAAAATCAGCCGTAGGTGAAGCTCAGGTGGCCCACATGGTAGAAATAGTAAGGGTTGAGTGTCTACCATTAGAACCTTTTTGGGTCCAGAAGTTTTGGATCATTATGAATTTATTTTTCCTTTTCATCTAGGTCTGTGTGACCTTATCATTAGATTGGATGACAAATAAATGTTATGGTGGGCCCCAGCACTGGGACCCACCACGGTGTGTGTTTTATTCATGTCGTCCACTGTGTGGAACGATGTGACCCACCTAGTGTGTCTGTGTGTGCGTGTATTATAATATATTAATATTTATATAATATATTAACATAATATGTATGATGTGGTGGGCCCCACGTGGGACTCACCTCGCATATATGCATTTTAACCAGGCCATCCGTCCATCTCTGGGTAGTTGGACACTGGATGCACCTTTTGAAATATATATATATAATATTATAATATAATGTAATATATATATATATATATATATATATATATATATATATATATATATATTAATGTTATATTATGGCGGGCCCCACGAGGGACCCACCTGATGTAATAACGGACTGGCTAGTCTACCGTACACCAGCTTTATAGTTGTTGTGTGCAGCACGTGGGTTTAATCCACGCTACCTATCTGTGTGGCCCACCAAAATGATGTATTGTATATCCTCACCGTCCAATTTATAATGATGGGAAGAGGATTAGTTGGTGTACTTCACAACATTTATATAGCTGTTGTATTAGTTAGGCTCGCCTAAACTATTCGGGCACACCTTGAATTATGTGTTATAGCCACGCCATCCGGTTCATTGGACGTATGACCCACTTTGATGTACTTGTGGCCCCATTATGATGTATCTTTGACCCATGTGTAGGGCCCATCTGTTGCGTATTTATGGCCCATTTAGCGAGGGCCATGGTGATGAATTTTCAGTCCATATGATGAGGCCCATTGTGATGTATTTGGGGCCCATGGATTGAGGCCCACCTGATGTATTTCGAGCCCATGGGTTAAGGCCCATTGTGATGTATTAAGGCCCATGGGTTGAGGCTCATTGTGATGTATTTAGGGTCCATAGGTTGAGGCCCATTATAATGTATTAGGGCCCGTGGGTTGAGGCCTATTGTAATGTATTTTCGACCCATTTGGTAAGGCCCAGGTGATGTGTTTCTGGCTCATATTTTGTGACCATTATGATATATTTTCTGCCCATGTGATGAGGCCCATCTTGATGTATTTGTAGCCTGTATGGTTAGGCCCGATGTGGTGTATATGTTGCTCAATGTGAAGAATGTGCACCCGATGTAATGTGTAATTTCACTATAATATAGGTAATGATGTTATGGCGGGCCGTACCTTAGGAGCAATGTTGGTTTGACGTCCACATTGTAAGAATAATGTTGGTTAAATGTTCGCATTATAACTCTCTGTAGGGCCCTTTAATGGGCCCATACTTGTGTGTAGGCTATCAAGGCCTATCTTCATTGTGAGGATAATTCATCACCATATAAAATGCTTAGTATAACTCCATGATTCATGCCCATACGCATCATATGTATGCCTGATATGAGGAATGTTTGATCATAACATACAACATTTATAGGACTCCTTATGAGACGGAGTGCCCACATTATCATGCAGTACACGCAGGATTGCTGCATAACTGGATAGTGTGACTCATACATCTCACATATATGTGACTTGATCAATATACGCCCTAACGACATCAGGGTCATGGCCTCTACAGGAACATCGTGGATGGCTAAATGGGACACCAAAAATACTTGGTTCTAGCACTGTGGGCACTTAGGATGTCCTTGGATGAAAATCCCAAAATCTCTGAGGCTAGGAGGTGCCCTAACCTCTAGATCGAGTGAAACATAAGCGCCCGAGTGCCAAATTTCAGTAGGCACATCTCCCACTATATCGTGGTCGGTTGGGAGGGGGTGTGACCTTATCCACCCGAATGAGGGGGCTATAAGCTAGGCTGAGTATGACCAGCTGGTAAATGGGTCCGTTATCGACGTGTCAAGCAGGTATTGACAGACTGCTTGCTAGGCAGATAATGAGGTCTCTTTTGCTCGCAGAACTGTGCAGCTAGGGAGGAGGCAGTTAGTGTAGAGTGTAATAGACCTCAGTGATTTTTTCAGAGAGAAACCGTACTAATATGTGGAATTATTGAGTAGGAATTGCATATCCATTCATTCATTCATTCACTATCACTCGGGCTGGTGGTGCATAACTATTTGTTATGTGTACCTTTGCTTGGCCAGGATTTTGATTGGACGCGTGACTAACCTGAGATCAGGATTTTACCACATTGAGTCAGACTATTTAAATTTAGGTATGGGACTGGTTTGGATAGAAGTCTCACGTGATGGCCCCCATAGCCTGCGATATTACGTACTATCATCCCAACTTCACATTTCAGCATTGTCATTTCATTCGCACCACATATTACATTGCATCCACGGTACTTAACATTTTGGGTTACTATGTTTTTGTACTTATATGACCTAGATGAGGTTGATGGTATTCGTGGCTCGTCAAGATTTACATATTGCATTGCATCCTCAGTATCTGTTATTGTCTTATGTTTTGCATCGCATAGCCATGGTATGACTGATAGCACTCATGGACTTACCAGTATATTTCCGCTTACTCTGATTTTGTATGATTCATGATCTTGTCAGTGTTTTCACTTATTCTGATGATGTATGATTTATGCGCTTTATGGTATACTTAACACTTATCTTGTGCACACACTTTCACCACCCTCTAAGATTTTATAAGCTTATGCATGATAGATGCGTGCAGGTGGCATTAGGTTGTAGCAGCGTTGAGCTTAGAGCGTGCAGCTGTCCTCTGGAGCTTTGATTTCGATATATGTATTTTCCTTTCAACATTGTATTCAAATGATTATATTAGTAGATATGTGATGATGATGTTGCCTTTACGATTTGGGTATACTTGTGGTTATGCTTCTTATAAGATAAATGTACGTTGGAAAATCCTCCTTATAGGATCTCAGGATCGGAACCTGATGTATGTACGTTGGGGGCCGAGAATGGGGTACTACGGAGGCTGGCGGCACTGGGTTCGGCGACCGGATTCCTGTGAGTCCGATTTTCAAGTTTAAGGCGTGACACATCATATACTTGGAAACATGAAGAAGGCATGTTAGGATGATTCTGTGAGGGAATACTTTTGGGGTGTTGTTAAGACATACCGGACATCTACGTTTTGGGTGATGATGTGATGCATTCAAATGTTGAACCCACAACGTATCAATTCTTCAATGGTATAGAAAAAGAAAGATGGACATCCACTTTCTTTCCTGGCATGTAGTATAACATCATAACCACCAACATCGTCGAAAGCATGAATGCATTATTCGTAGATGCATGAGAGTACCCTGTCACTAAACTTTTGGAATCAATAAGGAGTAAAATCCAACACTTCTTCCTCCGCCGACAGGATGAGTCCTTGGCTTATAACGAAATTTTGACTCCTTGGGCATAAAAAACAATGTCCGAACTTTATCACTCGGAGGTGCGAAAGATAAAATGCATTGCGATTTTAGCAAATGAGTTCCAAGTGACCACAAAGGGAATGACCGATGTAGTGAATCTAAGAGAAATGAAGTGTACGTATGGTGAGTTTGGAAAAATGACTGATGCAGTGAATCTAAGACAAATACCGCTCTTTATTCTACTTCAATGAAATATATCGCTAAACATACTAAGAGTCATTTACCCAGTGCTTGACCGAACACAATGGAACACTCCGGAGGAAGTGAATGTTTTATACGAGAATATGAAGGCTTTAGAAATGAGAAGATACGTTGGAAGATCGAAAAAGGTTCGCATTACATCACAGGGAGAAGATAAGACAACACCTATATGCTCTAGATGCAAATGAATAAGTCAGAATCAGTGACGATGCACTTTCCTCCCTGCTGGTTGAGGCCGAGGCTTAATATATTGCATCATTTTTTAATTGCCTGCGATAATGTAATTTGAACTGTAATACACACACACACACACACACACACACACACACACACACACACACACACACACACACACACACTTATTGATTCGTGAACCTTGGTACATGTTAACCACGATCCAATGTAGAGAATAACCACGAATTCTTGTGCTTTTGAATCACGACCCATAGAGGAAATGGTGAATGTAACCAATCGTGACACTAATATATATACTTATTGATCCATGAACCTTGGTGCATATTAACCATGATCCATGAATTATTGGGCACTTGAACCATGAACCATGGAGGACATTATGAGCTTAACAACGGGTCGTGGCACTCATGACAGGTGGACCATGGTTTTGATGTTGTATGGGTTGTGTTTCTCATTATATCGTGATTGTTTACGACGATTCAAAATCGAATGCAACCACGAACCATAACAACTGTGAACCATGATCGATTTAACATGACAACCATGACCCAAATCAACTACGACCATTTCTTCATGGTCAGTGTAAGAAACTAAGATCTTACCAAATGACAACTACGATCAATGCTTCACATCAACTACGAACCATATTACACGACAACCCCGATTGGTATAACAAGACAACCACGACCCTATAATAGTTACATGTAGGATCTAAATATCATAACAGCTAAGACATAAACTGTCATGCCCCAAACTCAAAAACTGGGCTCGCAAAATTTCCGATTGCCGAATCCGGCGCTAACAATCTCCATAGTACCATTCTCGGCTCCCGGTACCCTACACCAGGTTCCAATCCTGAGATTCTATAAGGAGGATTTCAAACATTATTTTGATTCATAATGAGCATAACCATAAGCATAACCCACAAACAACAACCAACAACATCATCACAAATCCACTATGATCAAACCTTTTAAAGTACAATACATAAGAAGGGAAATACAAGATAATAATAATGAAAACTCTTGAAGCTCGTCTGTACGCTCCTACTATAGTGAAGCTACGGCTACATCCTGATGTCACCTGCACGCATCAATCATGCATAAGCTTATAGAAAGCTTGGAGGGTGGTGTTAGTGTGTGCATAATGTGAACGTGCTTAGAATGCAATGTCAGAGTAATACGGAATCATGCTGATGGGTACATGAATGCAATCAGCTATACTAAGGCTATGCAGTGCAAGATATGAATGCTATCGGTCATATCAAGACCATTTGATATGAGATATAACTCGAGCATGCCAACCCTGATCCAAATCCAAATATCAATGCAGCTCATCACTATAGCATCAAATATCAGTACAGTTCTCATTCTGGATAATCACCAGGGTTTAGTACACTCCAAATGGCATTGCCCCTTTCCTAAACATGTAGCCCAAGTGAGTGTAAGAAACCTCACTATCCACTTAGCCTATAGTCTATCAATACCTATCCAGCATGTTAATAGCGGACCCATTCATGAGTTGGTCAAACTCAGCCTAACAAAGCCCCCTACGCTTGGGCAGGTAAAGTCACACCCCTTTCTAACGGACTACGACATAGTGAGAAATGCGGCCTCTTGGTATTCGTCCCTCGTGTGCTCATGTATCCACTTGGTCTCAACGTTGGAGTTATCCTCTGGTACCATCGAGTTTAGAGATTTTTATCCAAGGACATCTATGGCACCCCGATGTTAGAAACAGTATTTTCGGTATCCAATCCAGCCACCCACGATGTGTCTCTAGAGGCTATGACTCTGATGTCGCTAGGGCATACAGTAATCACAATCACACAAATGCAAAGTATATGAGTCACGCAGTCTAATCATGCATCAATCCTACGCATACCGTGCACTCATGTGGGATAACTCTACCTATCAGGGAGTTCCATAAATCACCTGAACTAAGGCATATGTAATGGCTAATTACATCTCATAACAAACATACAAATGATGCGTATGGACATGTATCACAATGTTATGCTGTCACAAACTCATAATCGACAATGGTAGTCGGTATTGATAATCGGCACCGATAATTAACCCTAACGCAAGGCGGGGTCCATAGATGGACGGTCGATGATGGACCAATTCAAATCAATGGGGCCTAAGTGTTTGGGTTAACCTACGAGAGAATCATGACGAATGACCTAACAAGGCCTAAGGGAAGGTCACAATGTGGGTATTCAACCATCATTTCCTATCAATGTGGTCATTTAACCAATATTTTTTCCAAGGAATGTCATTCATAGGGCCAATCGAATAAGGGCCCACGGCCTGCATGAGGGCCTAATATACATCATCATGGGCCTCGCTTATAGGGCAATACGCATCACATTGGACCTCACGCATGGGCCACTATATATATAATATCGGGCTATATCAAATGGGTCGAATCAAATGGGTCGAGCCGAATGGGCCGAGTTGAATGGGCCGAGTCAAGTGGGCTAAATCAAATAGGCCAAGTCGAATGGGCCGAGTTATATTGGATGATCAAATGGGCCGAATCAAATGGGCTTAGTTAAGTGGGCCGAATCAAATGGGCCGATTCAAATGGACCGAATCAAATGCGCCGATTCAAATGGGCCGAGTCAATGGTCCGAATCAAATGGGACAATTCAAATGGGTCACAACAACTATACCATTCATCCATCTATAGAAATAATTTTAAAGCATTTTCCAAACAAATGAATCATGTCAAAAAACCATCTGGATAATACCACAAACCACAATGGTGATAAGAATGCCCACTGATAAAAATCAGAGGGGCCCACCATATCATTTATTTTCCATCTAGTTTGTGCACAAGGTCACAAAGACATGTACAAGGAGGAAAAACAGATCTTATATTGATTCAAAATTTTTGTAACCCAAAGGGGTCTCAATGGTGTGGTCCACATGATATTAAATCTGTCTTATTTTTAATCTCAAGCCTTAAGACAAGTTTCCAAAAGGATGGATGGTTTAGATGGAGCATATCCACAATGGTGTGGGTCCCACCAAACTTGTTGACTATAATCATAGCAGCACGTTGCTGCAGGGGTTGATCCGTCCATTAGATGAATAGCATGGACAAAATACTTACATCATGCTGTGGGTCCCATCGTCCAGCCATCTGGATGGTGTGGATAAGACCCATGTATCACTGTGGTCCCCACGTCCAGACCACTTGACGGTCTGGATCGATGGCAAGATAAGATGGATTCATAATACATATGTTAGGGTGGGTCCCACGTTGTAACACCCCGAACTTTTGCATACTCGGGTGTTACCATTATAAATTAAAATCTATATGAGGGTACGCAAAACCTAAGTTATTAACCATTATTTAATAAGTCACAAGACTTAATAACCTGCCATCAAATCTCAACAGTTAGAATATCAAATTCATAAATTCAACCACTAATTTAAATAAATTAATAACTAAACATTGAAACCCATGTATTGTGGTCCACTTACAAACCCAAATAATCAAATTTTTATATTTTTAAAATCAAAGACCTATAGTGGACTAAGAATGAATAAATAGCGTTAATCTGGATGTGACGCACGTGAACAATTTAGAAATATATATATATAAATCTAAATACGAATGAGTAATTATTCTTAAAAAAAAAAACATATGAAACATCTCCGAAAGAGAGAACCATGGGATTTAAATATAAATTGAAAATATAATAGTAAATTTAATAATAATAATAATAATAATAAAGATATTTAATCTTATAAATGTACATTAGGCTATATGATCCCTAATCCATCCATCGATTTCTTGTTAAAGTGGTCCCTTGGACCCTTTTAACCATTGATGTTTAGATTTAGAGATGATCCAACCATTGAATTAATAAAGATCATCAAAACAACTCAAATTGACTAGGTGTGGTCCACCTAAGCTTTATAGATCTGTTTAATCCTTGGCCAGATGTCCTAGTTGGACTTTTAGAATCAATCAGTGGAGTGAATTCCACAAAACATAAGCGTGGATTCCACTTTTGAATTGTTGTAACAACTCAACCCTAAACCTTAACCTAATAATAGAACCTGCACCACTAACAATCACTAATACTGAAAATGAGACCCATCTAAACCTTGAACTCAACTAATATTCAACCGTAGAAAAATAATCAACTGAATGAAATGATCTGCTGGTGTAGATCTAATCAATCATCATGTGGGCCTTGCTTTTGAACCACGTTTGTACACAAATCTGTGTGCACCCCTGGTGCATGGGACCGTGCAATCGGTCTAACGGGTGTTGACCCGTAAATATCCGAAAAAGAGAGGTTTTCTCTCTCTTTCTCATGCGTTTTCCCACCCAGCGCTGCTCGACCGAACAGTCGTCCACTGTTTTAATCAGTGGGCCACCATCTGATCATTTTTGGATGATCCAAACCGTCCATCAAGAATATGGGAATGTACTGATCAAAATCCTGTTGATTTACGTGAAACTAGCAAGTATAGTTGCGTGCAAGTGTTTTTCCCAAAATGGATATTTCGTTGCGCTGCCAGACTGGCTACGCACGTGTGAAATCTCCTCCCATCCTAACCCTCCACCTGGACAAATCCCAGCCATCCATTCCTTTCCGCGCTTTAGGGTTTTCCGTCGCAATGAAAAGCCGCTGTAACTCCAATACTCTGAATCCCACTGAGATTCATGTATGTCCGTCCAAAATATGGACCCCACAGTGTTCTATGATCAAATCCACACCATTTAAACGTACCAGATTAGCAGTTTAACCAACGGTAAAGAATCCACCATTTTAGAGAAGGTCATCTTCTCCGTTCAACCGTGGATACGCATCACCTGTGATGTGGCCCATCTCTCGATCAAAGCCTTCCAACTGATGGATCATGACCCCAGAAGTGCATCCATGACGTCAGATCACAACCCTGCTAACATGACTCGATCATATTATCACAAAAATAATATGTTTTAAGCAACGAAAATCGTAACTAATCCTTTGATTAGTTACAGTCCGAATCCTCTAGAAGCCGGTTAATACCTGCCTATTTAAGGTTACCATTTAGGGCAACCCTTCCAAAGATAGAAAGAGAATGAGATTGGAGAGAAAGGGCGTCGTTTCGGTGCCGCATCTAGACGAGGCGACTCGGTTCGAGTCGCTGCAAATCAAGCCGAGTCCGGGGTTTTCATCGGATCATTCCAGCAGAGAAATAAGGTGAAGAAGAAGAAGATGCAGAGAAAGGAAAGGAAAGAGAAGAAAAAGAGTGAGAAGGGTCATGCGCTGGGCAAGTCGTGGCTGGTTGAGTCGCTGTAAATCGAGTTGCACCGGGTCCAGTTGTTGGGCAGTGTCAGCAAAGAAGCGGAAGGGAAGTAAAAAGGAAGAGAGGAAGGAAGAAGAGAAGGGCGAGCGGCTGCCAAGTCAGGCCGCCTTGACTCGGTTTGAATCAACTTCGAGTTGGGAGTTTGTACCAAGTCAGACCTGGGTTTGGTCTGGATATTGCTGAAATTCCATCCAGAAAGAAGGGAAAGAAAAGAGAAAGAGAAAGAAGATAAGAGTGATAAAGAGAAGATTGAGAAGAGAGGAAGCAAGGTTGCAGCTTCGTCTTAACTCAAACTGAGTTCTTGACTCGTTGCCGAGTCATGGGTTGAGTCTAAGCTTGGGATTGGCCTTGTTATAACTGGGATTCCAATAGGGCTAGAGAGAGAGTGAAGGAGCAAAGAAGGAGAAGAGAGGAAAGGTAGTAAAAGGAAGAAGAATGGGATAAAGAGTAGAAGGGGGTTGTATTCGGTTTGACACTGAGTTAACTCGGTTCAAACCGAGTTAAGTCTCCAACTCACTGAGTTTTCGATTCCAGACGCTATTGGGTCGAGTTTCATAGCAAGATCTTGATCCTAGGGTGTGTACAACTATCTCTAGCATTACTGGGAGATGAATCAACTCTTGAAAGGTGAGGATCACCCTTCAAGCTTTTCTACATCTTGATAATTAACGTAGCTTGCTTATTTCATCTTTTGCCTAAAATAATACTTAGTGAAATTGTTGATAAATGCTAGTTTCTAATTTAAAAATTCTTTATAATGACTGATGGTTGATTTATATTCAATTATAAACATGCGATGGGTCTCAAATATTCCTCTTTACATGTATAATTACTTCTGACAATGTGCTTGACTTGGTTTGCCACTTACAGTTATTCCATGATGTTTGTGGAAGTTCTTGAACTAGTGGCCTTTCTGTCAAATAGATTAAATGAAATTTCCTTGTTGTGGACTTACCACATTGTGTATCATTTGTGCCTACATGGCTTTTGGGAAATAATCCCTTTTTAATCACACCATTAGGTAGAATATTTGGCTCTCGTGGCTTTTGTGGAATACTTGCCCTTTTGCGGTTTCAGTGGATTAATTATTTTATACAACCTTGTGCTAGTAAGTTCCACTTGTTGGACTGTAATTGGCCACTAGTTGAAGGGGTTACCTTTAAAACATCATATTTATTAGTCTCATGAGCCAGGGATGGTGGAATGGGACACTATGCCTGAGCTGTCGGCCTAAGCTATGTGACCAGCCCCCCATAGTGACCTTTGAGCTTTCCTAAATTGATTATTTGAAATTAGATTAATAATGGTTGAACTAATCATGCACTTTCATGAAATATATTATGGTCTATTCCGGGTGGTTAGTCCTTCTTGGGCATACCCTTGTGTACTTTTTCGAATGACTAGTCCTCCTCGGGCGATCTATATATTACTATGGCTTTTTTCATGTAGTTCATCTACCGCGGGCAGTCTATATGGCCTTTTCCAGGTAGTTCATCTACCACGTGCGGTCTACATGACTTTTTTCAGGTAGTTCATCTACCGCGGGCAGTTTATATGGCCTTTTCCAGGTAGTTAATCTACTGCGGGCGGTCTGTATGGTCTTTTCCGGGTGGCCAGTTCACCTTGGGTGACTTTTTACCAGTTGGGTGTGCCTCCCCAGGTCAGTGAGCATATGCATACATTCATGCATTTAAATAAGATCATCTTTGCAAAATTTATTTAATGAATGTGTATCTGATGAACCTTATCTGATTTCTCTGATAATCATAATTTAATATTTGTTATACACTGCTTTTGTTAATTATGCTTAATTATCTTGATGCTGCGATAAATCTTGAGGGGTATACCTCACTGGATAGCCATTGACGCTATTAAACCGTACTCAATGTGCAGGAGCCGTAAATGATATGGAAGTTGTCATCCATATGGAATGGGAGGAGACAGATGATCTTACAACTCTTTATTCCTAATTTCATTTGTATTTAATTTGTACTTTCATGTATCTTAAAAGTTAAGACATTAGTTTGTATAAGTTTTTGGGTAACCACTTGAAAACCCTGATTATGTATATTTGGACTCCCTCTTATACTTGAATTGTTTTTATTCCACTTGAATGGTTAACTCTGATAAAGAAAAAAAAAAGTATGTGAAATTTGAGATATTTAAAAGGTTAACACTCGGGTTTTTGGAAGAACGAGTAGTGTACTCGGGTTCTGAGAACCAGGGTGTTACACACGTAGATGGGCCACCCCACCAAAGAAGTATATTATATTATATAATATTATATATTATATAGTTTAATATAATATATATATACACACATTATATATACAATGCGGAAGTGGCTGCCCACCATCCAGATCCATTTGGGTCGTGTAGATCACCCATGATAAAGGTGGGTCCCACGTGGGAGGGTGGCCCACCATGACAGGTATAAATAAATAAAAATATATTAAATGATATAATATCATATATTATATATACATATGCATGTATGTGTGTGAGAGAGAGTGAGGTGCCAACGTCCAGGCTCTCTGGATGCTGGATGGACGGCTGGAGTTGCTTCACCGTTGTGGGCCATCTCCATACGTGCAGCACGTGTAGAGTGGTCCCCACTCCCTGCTGTTGCATGTTAGGGATGTACATCAGATTCAGATCAAACTGATACTTGTGTTTTTCTTCATATAGGCCTGTCCAAAACGGACTACCATGTGGGCCACTCAGTGGACGGCATAGATAAAATACATACTTCTTGGTGGGCCACACACACAC
This sequence comes from Magnolia kwangsiensis, assembly GCA_037074715.1. NCBI lineage: Eukaryota > Viridiplantae > Streptophyta > Magnoliopsida > Magnoliales > Magnoliaceae > Magnolia > Magnolia kwangsiensis. The sequence continues at coordinate 87,909,730 of CM073573.1, forward strand.
ATCATTATCCATAAGAGAGAGAGAGAGAGAGAGAGAGAGAGAGAGAGAGAGAGAGAGAAACGAGAAGGGGAGGGACCCCGCCACTATTGGGCCCTCCCTAATATAATGCATACATCAAGTGGGTCCCACAACAAGTGGGCCCTTAAAAATTGAAATTAACGATTGGTCATCCACCTATCGGCCTTCTTCCTTAGCTCCTTGGACTTCTATGCTCCTTGGCTTCTATTTTAATAGAGGTTGATGGAGAATGAATTGTTGAGATGGGAGATGAGAGGGTGGGAATGTAACTCCCGGGAAAAATCCGTACTTGGACTCGAGTACCAACTCGACCCGAAATTGCGTAGGATTAATTCCTTTAAAAAATAAGTGTAAGTTAGCTAGTGCAACGCTAGAGTAGCTGGGAAATAGTCCTTGATCACTTTAAATACGTTCTACAAGACCCAAATCGAGTAGAACGAATGACTCTATAATACTCTATAACCTCGGATCTAACTCTAAGCAGGTTTGTTCTTTGGACAACTTTGAAATTTTGTATTAGATCTAGACCGCGCATCGAAAGTCCGATGCCCACTATCTTAGACCGTTAGAACCGCCTTGTTGGACTTGACAATTATTTCAAAAATCAAGTCCAACCGATAACCACAGGCTATTTCATTGAGCCCGGACTGAAGAGAGTGCGAATAGGGACAGATTTTGAATTTGAAATTCAAATCTGGCACACAACTTGACGTGTCAGTATTAAGCGTTCTGACCGTCAGAATTCAGCCAGATTACACCCTCGGATCAGGAAAAATTTCTATTTCATATCATGAGACTTGCAGCCCTGATCTACGTGCGGTGACCGCTGAACTGAAACTGGACCGCTACTTGCGATCTGCGAACCCTGCCAGACTGAAAACTTGATGCGTGCTAGATCGTATATGCATGAGCTTAAGTCCGATCGCGTTCGGCCAGGGGACCACCAGAAATCATCTTTTGGATCGAAACAGGCCCGAATTGGATATGCCTTAAGTAAACTTTGTTCCTGAGCCTGTTTTGGGCATTTTTAAGCTTATAAAAGGGGTTGAAACCCTCACTTCTCTCTCCCATCCGAATTTGAGAGAAACCCTAGATTGGGAGAGAGAAAAGGTGAGAGTTTGTAAGAGAGAGTAGGGGAGAATTTTCCAGCCTTTGTGCCGCCTGTTGCACGTACTTTAACAACATACTTCAATCACCTGGCCGGCGATTCCTCCACATTTTCAGGTAAGAAATAACCCTAGAAGTTGCTGATTTGAGGTTCGCTAGGATTCATAGCATGTTAGCTGACGTATCTTGTAAATTAGGTTCTCTTATCGCCGTAGACGAAGCGTATACGCTCCGTTCGAATTCACACGTTTATAAGAGATAAGGTGCGGATCTTAGACGCTTTGATTGACTGTTTTCAAAGCTTTTAATGTCATTTAATAGTAGATTATCGACGGCAACGCCGTTTGACATGTACAACATGCTGTCCGTTTCCTGTTTCGTAAATCAACGAAGAATATGAGATTTAGGGCATTTTAGTCATTTGTAGGAAGTGCTGATTTCATTCATATTTTGCTGATGTGATTGACATGAATTGTTGTCGCATTAGAATGTTAGGAATGCGTGCATAATTAGTTTGGCGAAGAGATTCGCCTAAATGCGCACTTCGGGTCGACATACTATATGTAGACTTAAGTGTGTAGTGTATGTGTTTGTATAAATGCTTGTATTAGTATGTATTGAATTAAATGGTGTTATGAATTAGTTTAAGAATGATTTCTCAATTTATATGCTGATGTAAATGATTTCCTACATGTTAGATATGTGCATGATTCCATTATATGTATGAAATGCATATGCTTGAAGAATTACTTAAGTTGTATGTTATAACATGTGTTAACATGCTCACATGCTTGTATTTCACTTCCAACACTCTCATATGATTGCTGGTGTGATTCCATAATTGTTTGGGACTATACTTAGTCCAGGTAGTCGGTAACCGAGCGAATTCGTGGTTGGCTTATCTTGGCCACGAACGATGCGTCGATGAACGCGAGCCGTGTTCTGGAGTTGGCGGCAGTGGTTAGGCCACACGAAGTGTTTTACGCACTTCATGTCGTTCGACTTGAGATGCGATCGAGCTAGTCGAGCCCGTCAAGTAACCCGACTGGCCGATGTATGTTCACCCTGCATTAGTCATGACTGCTTGAACCTAGGATACTGAACTTACCATTGTAAACCCTGTTAACCATGGTATCTTGATCCACGAAGACTCATGAGCTGGGCATGGTGGTATGGGACACCGTGGTCGAGCTGTCGGCCTACGCTGGGGCCGCAAACCTCCCCGTAGTGACCAGTGAGCACCTAGTCTCGTGAGCAGATTATGGTGGTATGAGACACTATATTCTTGCTGTCGGCCTACACTGATCAGGCGACGAGTCCTTTGTAGTGACCGCGAGCGTATTCTGAGTCTACGGGAGGCGACGACCCTTCAGTAGCAGTAGAATACAGTAGGCCTGTATTGATAAGGTGATGGGGGAGCGGTGCAACGAGTGCGAGCAACAGACCTGCCAGCCCTTGCAGCGACCTACAAAATATACCTCATATGAGATTACTAGGAGTGACGACCCTAGACAGGATCTTTGTTGGGATTGATACAAGGAAAGTACCTTAGTTTCCCAATCCTACTGTTTGAATGGACTAATAACAACTCGGAAAGCTATAACACCCTGAAAATCGGGGGTCGTGTATAAACTCAACTCCCGAGTTCCAGACCGTCACTTATGCAACAAAAATGATTATGATTCAATGTTGTCTGATTTAAAGCATTCACATGAGTAAAAGTATACCAAAACTGCAATTCATACTCCAGATCCAGTGATAAAAGCAAGCGGAAGACTAAACAATATATATATCACTGTAAGGAAAAAACAAAGTAGATCTCATCTGTCTCTAAAGTATGAATACATCTCTAAGTCTCATTTACATATACATGAATAAAATCAAATGTTCAAAATAGTCTCACTGAAGTCCCATCAACCCAGGTCGCCTACACAAAGCCATCATGATACTGCATGTACAAGAACTCGTCCTGGTCCTCGTCGAAGTCTGGCTCTACCTCCTGGATCTCAGCCTCACCTGCATCTACAACAGGGTCTGGTGGGTGTTGTAAACACCATCCCGAAACGTGGGAGTGAGTGATCAACTCAGTGGAATCATAGAGCAAAGATTAGCATGTTCACAAATCAATCATGCAATAATAGTAAAGCAGTAAATCAGACAATCCTAATACTGTTGTTACTGCAAGATGACATGACGTGATGTATGCCCTCACCGACGATCTCCCTCATACGGCACCATCTTACGACCGCGACATGCAATCGACCCTCAAGTGCTCCACATCTTCCAGGCACATGCAATGGTATGGTGATATAATTTCTGAGTTGTTATTAGTCCATTCAAACAACAGGATTGGAAAACTAAGGTACTTCCCTTGTATCAATCCCAACACAGATCCTGTCTAAGGTGGTCACTCCTAGTAATCTCATACGATGTATATTTTGTAGGTCGCTGCAAGGGCTGTCAGGGCTGTTGCTCGCACTCGTTGCACCACTCCCCCATCACCTTATCAATACAGGCCTACTGTACTCTACTGCTACTGAAGGGTTGTCGCCTCCAGTAGACTCAAAATACGCTCGCGGTCACTACAAAGGACTCGTCGCCTAATCAGTGTAAGCCGACAGCTAGAATATAGTGTCCCATACCACCATAATCTGCTCACGAGACTAGGTGCTCACTGGTCACTACGGGGAGGTTTGTGGCCCCAGTGTAGGCCGACAGATCGACCACGGTATCCCATACCACCATGCCCGGCTCATGAGTCTTCGTGGATCAAGGTACCATGGTTAACAGGGTTTACAATGGTAAGTTCAGTACCCTAGGTTCAAGCAGTTATGACTCATACAGGGTGAACATACATCGGCCAGTCGGGTTACTTGACGGGCTCGACTAGCGCGATCGCATCTCAAGTCGAACGACATGAAGTGTGTAAAACACTTCGCGTGGCCTAACCACTGCCGTCAACTCCAAACACGACTCACGTTCATCGACGCGTCATTCGTGGCCAAGACCAGCCAGCCACGAATTCGATCGGTTACCGACTGCCTGGGCTAAGTATAGTCCCAAACAATTATGGAATCACATCAGCAACTTATATAGGAATATTGGAATTGAAATACAATCATGTGAGCATGTTAACACATGTTATAACATTCAACTTAAGTAAATCTTCAAGCACCTATATTTCATGCATGTAATGAAATCATGCATATAATCAACATGTAGAAAATCATTTAGGTCAGCATATTAATTGAGAAATCAATCTCAAACTATCTCATAACATCATTTAATTCAATACATACTAATACAAGCATTTATACAAACACATACACTACACACTTAAGTCTACATATAGTATGTCGACCCGAAGTGCGCAATTAGGCGAATCTCTTCGCCAAACTAATTATGCATGTATCCCTAACTTCCTAATGCGACAACAAACCATGTCAATCACATCAGCAAAATATGAATGTAAACTGTACTTCCTACAAATGACTAAAATGCCCTAAATCTCATATTCTTCGTTAATTTACGAAACAGGAAACGGAGAGCATGTTGTACATGTCAAATGGTGATGCCGTCAATAATCTACTATTAAACGACATTGAAAGCGTTGGAAACCGTCAATCAAAGCGTCTAAAATCCTCACCTAGTCTCTTATAGACGTGTTGTTTCGAACGGAGCGTATACGCTTCGTCTACGGCGATAAGAGAACCTGTTTCACAAGATCTATTGGTTAAAAAGCTATGGATCTTAGTGATCCCAAAATCAGTAACTTCTAGGGTTGTTTCATACCTGAAAAAGCAGAAGAATCACCGGCTTGGTGATCAGGAGGTGTTGCTTAGGCACTAGCGACAGGCGGCTCGAAGGCTGGAGAAATCTATCCCACTCTCTCTCACAAAATCCCACCTTTTCTCTCTCCCAATCTAGGGTTTCTTGCAATTTCGGATGGGAGAGAGGAGTGAGGGTTTCAACCCCTTTTATAAGCTTAAAAACGCTGAAAACAGGCTCCGGTATAAAGTTTACTTAGTGCATATCCATTTCGGGGCTGTTTCGGTCCAAAAGATGCTTTCTGGTGGTCCCCTGGTCGAATGCGATCGGACTTAAGCTCTTACGTACCAGATCTAGCACGTATTAAGTTTTCAGTCTGGCAGGGTTCGCAGATCGCACGTGACGGACCAGTTTCAGTTCAGCGGTCACCGCACGTAGATCAGGGCTAAAAGTCTCATGATATTAAATAGAAATTTCTCCTGATCCGAGGGTGTAATCTGGATGAATTCTGACGGTCAGAACGCTCAATACTGACGCGTCAAGTCGTGTGTCAGATTTGAATTTGAAATTTCAACTATGTCCCTGTTCGCACTCTCTTCGGTCCGGGCTCAATGAAATAGCCTGTGATTATCGGTTTGACTTGATTTTCGGAATGAGTGTCAAGTCCAGCTAGGCGGTTCTAACGGTCTAAGATAGGAGGTATCGGACTTTCGACGCGCGGTCTAGATCCAATACAAAGATTCAAAGTGGTCCAGAGATCAAACCTGCTTAGAGTTTGGTCCGAGGTTATAGAGTGTTATAGAGTCATTGGTTCTACTCGATTTGGGTCTTGTAGAACGTATTTAAAGTGATCAGGGACTATTTCCCAGCTACTCCAGCGTTGTGCTATCTAACTTAGTCATATTTTCTAAAAGAATTTATTCTATGCAATTTTGGGTCGAGTTGGTACTCGAGCCTAAGTATAGATTTTTCACGGGCGTTACAATCTACCCCCCTTAACAAATAATTTCGTCCTCGAAATTTGTACCTTTTCGTACTCCTCGAGAAGCTGTGGGTAGTTCTTTCTGATCTCGGCTTCTGTCTCCCAGGTAGCCTCCTCCTTAGATTGATGCGTCCATAATACCTTCACAAGGGGAATCACCTTGCTACGCAGTACCTGCTCCTTCCTGTCTAGGATGCGTGTCGGTCGCAGGATATAAGTAACATCCTCTCCTAACTGCACCTGCTCCCATCTGATGATATGAGAAGGATCAACAACGTACTTCTTCAGCATAGAAACATGAAATACGTTGTGAACGCTCGCGAGAGGCGTGGGTAAAGCCAATCGGTAAGCCACCGCTCCCACACGATCGAGGATCTGGAATGGACCAATGAATCGCGGTGCCAGCTTCCCCTTCTTCCCGAACCGAAGGGGAAACTCGCAAACACATGATCCCCAACTGTGAACTCTAGTGGCCTCCGTCTCGTATCGGCGTAACTCTTTTGTCTGCTCTGTGCTGTAAGAAGCCGACGTCGAATAATATCAATCTTCTCTGACGTCGCCTGCACTAACTCTGGGCCAATCAAGCTACGCTCACCGACCTCTATCCAGTAATGCGGTGCGCGACAAGGTCGCCCATACAGCGCCTCATAATGTGTCATACCAATACTCGCCTGAAAGCTGTTGTTGTACGCAAACTCCGCATATGCAAGACAATCATCCCAACTGTCCTTGAAGTCCAATGCGGAAGCTCGCAACATGTCCTCTAAGATCTGGTTCACCCGCTCTGTCTGTCCGTCTGTCTGTGGGTGGAAGGCAGTACTGAACTTCAACTTCACACCCATAGCCTCCTGAATGCGAGTCCAGAAAATAGAAGTGAACCGCGTGTCTCTGTCCGACATGATCTCCAACGAAACTCCATGCAGACGCACAATCTCTCTGATGTACAATCTAGCTAGCTCGTCTGCAGAGTTCGTAACTCTAATCGGTAGGAAGTGCGTCGACTTCGTCAGACGGTCGACGATCACCCAAATGGAATCATGTCCCTTCCTCGTCTTCGGCAACCCTGAAATGAAGTCCATGGAAATGAAATCCCACTTCCACTCTGCGATCGGCATAGGCTGCAAAATTTCAGGTGGTCGGCGATGCTCTGCCTTCACCTGCTGACAAGTGAGACAACAGGACATGAACTCTGCTATGTGGGTCTTCATACCTTCCCATCAATACGTCCTCTTCACGTCACGATACATCTTCGTACTGCCTGGATGCATCGCTAGTCTAGTACAATGCGCAGCCTCGAGAATCTCTCGTCTCAAGTCAGGGACATCTGGGACGCATAGGCGGCCACAATAACGTAAGCCCCCATCCATACCAACTCGCCAGTCGGCGTCTGCATCATCACTGGCCTGCTCTCGAAGCTCAGTCAGATGCGTATCATCCCTCTGCGCCTCGATGACTCGGTCATCGATCTGGGATCGCCCTGTACATGTGCGATGAACTCAAACGGCTCTTCTACGGTGAGTTTCTGCTCAAAGTCTCGCAAAAACTCAACCATATCCCACTTAGCAACAATCAGCGGAGCCGCAAACTCTATCGCCTTCTTGCGGCTCAACGCATCAGCCACAAGGTTCGCCTTCCCAGGATGGTAGAGACTTCAAACTTGAAGTCCTTCAACGTCTCCATCCATCGCCGCTGCCTTATATTCAAGTCTCGCTGCGTGAATATGTACTTGAGGCTCTTGTGGTCGCAGAAGAGCTCGAACTCCTCTCCGTAGAGGTAATGTCTCCAGAGTCTCAGTGTGAATATAACGGCTGCCAACTCTAGGTCGTGTGTAGGGTAATAATCCTCGTGCTTCCTTAATTGTCTCGAGGCATATGAAATTACCCTGTCCCTCTGCATAAGGACACAACCCAAACCAACGCTAGACGCGTCAGTGTATATAGTGTATCTAACCCCTTGCTCTGACAATACTAGCACAGGGGCGGACGTAAGTTTGTCCTTCAGCTCCTGAAAATCTGACTCCGCCTTGTCATTCCAGGCGAACTTCACGTCCTTCCGTGTCAACTGAGATAAGGGTCTCGCGATCTTCGAGAAGTCCTGTATGAAGCGCCGATAGTAGCCAGCGAGACCCAAGAAACTCCTCACCTCAGTGACAGAACCAGGCTGCTCCCAGTCCTGCACCGCAGCTACCTTAGACAGGTCAACTTCCATGCCATCCTTGGACACCACGTGTCCCAGGAACTTCACCTCCTGCTTCCAGAAGTTACACTTCTTGTACTGTGCGAACAACTGATGTTGTCTGAGCGTATCCAGGACCAAACGTAAGTGCTCCTCATGCTCCTCTCGACTCCTAGAGTACACCAAAATGTCGTCAATGAAAACAACGACGAATCGATAGAGGAAAGGCCGAAATACCCGGTTCATCAGATCCATGAACACGGCTGGTGCGTTCGTGAGACCAAACGACATCACGAGGAACTCGTAGTGGCCAAAACTGGTCCTGAATGCTGTCTTCTGCACGTCCTCATCCCTGACGCGCAACTGATGATATCCTGACTGAAGATCAATCTTCGAGAAGTACTGTGCTCCTCTCAACTGATCAAACAAGTCAACGATCCTGAGTAAAGGGTACTTGTTCTTCACCGTGACCTGGTTCAGCCTGCGATAATCAATACACAATCGCATCGAACCGTCCTTCTTCCTCACGAATAGGACCGGTGCTCCCCAAGGAGACACACTAGGCCGTATAAGGCCAAGCTCTAGCAGACCATCAATCTGCGTCCTCAACTCCTCCATCTCACAAGGTGTCATGCGATACGTCGGCAGTGAGACGGGCGTAGAACCAGGAACCAGATCGATAGTGAAATCGATCTCTCGTCGGGGCGGCAAACCAGGGATCTTCCTGAACAGATCCCTGAACTCGAAAACGATTGGCACATGCTCAAGTACCTGGGCACCAGCGTTGCGTAATAAAGTGGCGTAACTAAGTATGCGGAAAGGAAGATTTACCCGCACTGAAAACGTGAAAGGCGTGCCCTCAGGCTCGTACACCGTCACCATACGATCCTCGCAGTCAATCTCGGCCCTCCCAGCAGTCAACCAGTCCATGCCAAGAATGACGTCGAGATAAATGAGCGAGGGATCGACGACAAGATCAAGAGCCATCGTCCTGCCTCCCAGATCAACTAAATAACCCTTACCATCTGGGTAACATCCGAATAATCTCCATGAGCTGCAAGTACTCGCACCCTATCCATGGTAATAGTCTGTAACCCAAGACCCCTGACTACAGCACGTGATATCAAAGAGATCGTGGAACCAGTGTCCACCATCACAAGAATAGGAGTACCTCCAATATAGGCTGTGACCTCGAAGGCTGAATGCTGAAAAGTCGGTGTTGCAGCTGCCTCAGCTGTCAATGCATGAACCCGAGCCTGCTATGGCCGGTTCGGTCGCTGTGTCAAGGGCCGTGGAGGCTGTCTGATCTGTGATATCGGAGGTCTGAAAGAAGGGTGCGTAGGAGCTAACCGTATAGGCGATGCTGATATCGCCTGTGAACGAGCACGGTCAATCTTCTGCGGCGGCGAGAACCCACTGTCCCGCATCCGAGAAAAGTAGCTCTGCGCCAAGTGGCCTGTCCTCCCACAGTATGTGCACGATAACTCGGGGGGCCAAAACGATGGTGCTGGCGCTATGGCCCTAGTAGGAGGGTCGACGCGAGGCCTCTTGCCCGCGAAGGGCCTGTCCTGCATGTCTGATCGCGGCCCAGAAGCAACAGGGCCACGAGATCGCGCAAGTCGATCCACATCCTGCTCTGTCCGCATAGACATGTGAATCAACTCCGCATAAGAGGGAATGCTCACACAACACATCTTCGACCGAATATCCGGTCGCAAACCCTCCAAAAAGTGTCGTATGCACATCTGCTCATCAGCCAAAATAGTCGGGACGTATCTGCCCAACTCCGTAAACCGGTGCTCATACTCCGTAACTGTCATGGCTGCCTGTCTGAGGCGAAGAAACTCATTCTCCCTGTCATGCCTGTAAGTCTGGGGATAATACTTTTCATGGAAGCGGAACTCAAACGCTGCCCATGTCCATACAAAGTCGGCGGCAACGGTCTGCAATATGCTATCTCACCACAGGCTGGCCTCTCGCTCAAACAGGAATGTAGCCAGCTTTACCTGCTCAGCCTCTGTGCAATGTAACATCCACAAAATCTTCGACACACGGTCGAGCCAGTACTCAGCCTCCTCGGGTTTGTGAGAACCCGTGAAAGTGGGAGGCCATAAGCGCTGAAATCGCTCTAATAGGCCCCGTGTATCTGCGGCATTCCCAACAAGGTAAGCAGGCGGTACAGGATGAGCCGTGCCCTCATCCTGGGCGTATGTATAAGCATCCTCAACTGGATGCACAGGTGGTGTAGGTGGAGCCACACCCCCGCCCTGGGCTAATGTCCCCACAATGGTGGTCAGAAGCTGCTGCTGTTGCTGTATCATAGCCAACATCTGCTCAAATCTGTCAGGAGGTGGAGCAGGCTGTGGCGGGTGCTGCGTCGAAGTAGATGCACGATGAGGCTCTCTGACTGATGGTGTGAACGGCGGTGGTCCAACTGTAGGACCAGTAGTAGGCTGAGACGCTCGAACTGTCTCAGGAATCGGGCCCACAGCAGGGTCCGCATGAGTGTCAGACTGCGAAGGAGTCTGATCCATATGCTCACTCAATGCAAGCCGAACCGTGCTCCTCGTAGCCTTAGGCGGCATTCCCTATATTCAAAATAGGGCGCAACCTTGTCAGTCTCAATAACACAAATACACTACAATCATTCACACAAGGAGTCAAAGGCATTCCATGCATTTCATTTAATCAAAATTATCACAATACAAGGGATATATCCTTACAAGCATCATGACAAGAAATACATGGGAACTAAGACAGTTAAACTCATAACAGCAACATAAGAAAAGCGCTAGCCCTAACAAGCTTACATAATAAAAGCAGAAAATGACTAACTACTAACAACAACATCTAAGGTCACATCGCTAGTCCGAGTCGGGTGACGGAGGAGGAGCACCCTTATCCTGCAAGCAACACAGGATCGCCTTTAAGGTGCGAGTCACCTTACTGAATTTCTTCTTCGTAACGGCCTTGGCATCCTCGACTTCAGCGCAAAGTTTCTGAACTTCCCTTCGCAAGGAGATCTGACTCTCCTCGATCCGAGCAATGCGATCATCGCTAGTAGCCTGCGCAGAAGGAGGAGGGTTCTCATCTGTATCCTGAGCCTCCTCTTCTACCTCTTCCTGAACTTCTTCCTGAACTTCTGCTCCAGGTTCTTCCTCACTTTGTTCTTCCTCATCATCAAAGTCATCCTCGCTATCCTCCTCAAGCTAATTTTCACGGTACTGAGACCCAATCTTCATCTTGACCATAGTCGACTCGTCAATGCTATGAATCAAAACTGTCAATTCCGGCCCAAGTCTGTAAGTAAACTCAAGCGCGATCTTGCATATCAGTCGGCCAAAAGGAAGTGATTCGGATGTTCTTCTTGACTTGGCTAAAAGGATTATCTGTCGCAAGATGAAAGTGGCCATACATACGTTCTCTCCCTGGGCCACCAGATACAAGAAATCAACCATAAGGCGTGTACATTCAATGCGATTCGTCGACCTGGGATAAACATTGTACGTGCAGATATGGTGCAGCAGGCGTAAATCATCAGACATATACGTCACCTTGAGGCTATTATTAGACTGCCATGGAACCAACTTACCGCACAGAAACCTGGTGCAGCGATCTCGTTCACGCCTACTCCTCAAATTCTTCTCACTAGGATGAACATCGCCAAGAGGCACGTTCAGAAGTCGCACAATCAGTCGCACATCTATCGTAGCCATCCGATCTCTACCAAAAGGGATTTTGAACTGCAATGGCTCCAAGGTAGGATTCTAGATACAAGCGTAGAAGGCACGAACGGTGCTCACATTAGCACGAGCACGAGCTTCAAAGATCGGACCCCAATGCGCAGCTTCAATGCGCTCAAACAACAAAAATTCACCGAACAGTCGCCCTTCTACGTCCACCTCAAACAACACTTTGCGATCAGTGTATTGGCAGTGAGGCATCTCTGATAGAATTACTCGCCCAAGGTGAGTATGGGGATCCAAATCCCGCTTTGTACGGCACTCTAGGGCTGTAGCTGGACCTGCAGCAGCGCTTGAACTTGCGGCACCACCCCGCGGTCTTCTCGATTGAGCAGGGCGACTTGGCTTAGCCTCGTCTGTTGCGGTCTTCCTTTTACCCATCAAAGATAAGATGGTGGAGAGTGATAAAAGGCCTAAAATGGCTTCCACGAAAGCCATGGAAAACGAAGAAAATGCGAAGAAGTGGCTGTCCAAACTGGAAAAAGGAGATCTAGGCGTCGTAGAGGGATGCTTCAAACTTTCCAAGGATGTATTTTCAAGGAGAAATGAAAATAAAAAGGTGGAATGGAGCACCTCACGATTTCAGCTCGATTTGGGGTTTTTGGAGCTCCAAATGATGAAATCTTCAAGAGAAAGGGCTGCCAACTCCAAAGGAATGATGGATGATGGTCGTTTTTGGCCAAGGATGGATCTAGGGATGATTTGAAATCCCAAATTTTGGGGATGGTTGCTGGAAAATAAAAATGAAGCTATGGGGAGGGCTGTTTGTGAAGGAGAGGTGTGTTTTAGGGGTTTTCTTTGGATGGGACACCTATGGGGAGGGTGTACATGACATTTAAGGGCGTGCGCCCGAATCTCACTTCAAATGGGCCCACCTGTACGGCGATGCATCGCCAGATCGGCGATGGCATCGCCGACCGGTGATGCATCCAGTCGGTGGGACCAGATGGGTTTGGTCCCCCATGGTCCAAGGACCCCAGATATGTATGGTTCGACCCTTGATTCATACTATTTTGACCTACATAGGCCCAAACATGTGTTCGGGGATTTCCATGACCAATACACAATCCCAAATACAAAACCCTATTATGCAGCATATGATTTTGGGGTAGAAGGATCTAGTACATCCATCTAGATCCTTAGTTACTAAAGAAACTGAATTTAGAATGGCCTTATGGCCATTTTTCATGAAATTTTACTATTTAATGTAAAATTTTGTGAAAATATTATTTTATGTTATTTTTACATTAGGTTTGATGCCTAACATAAAATGGATAGGAAAAAAATGAAGATTGGAGTGGTGAGAGGAAGAATTTTGAAGATTTTTAGTGAAACAGGATTTTTAAGCCCTGGTGATTGAATACAGGAGTCGTGGTCATCCCACGGCCCAAGGATTTACTTTTATGGGTTTAAAATCATTCAAATAATGTCTCAACCCGACTTCCTACAACCTAGGAGCTATTCGGGTTGCTTTACGCGACCCGAGTTGCGTTACAGACTCGATTGTGCGATCGATTCAAATAGACTTCGCCTATCGGTGAATCTGCGATCCTAGAAGTGTTTCTAGACCCTTATCGCACCCACCTAAGTCAAAAGAAGTGACAGCATACGTCGCGAGACCATAACCCAGGCCCAGTATACTCTCATTCATGCTTTGATGCTAACTTGTAACACCCTGAAAATCGGGGGTCGTGTATAAACTCAACTCCCGAGTTCCAGACCGTCACTTATGCAACAAAAATGATTATGATTCAATGTTGTCTGATTTAAAGCATTCACATGAGTAAAAGTATACCAAAACTGCAATTCATACTCCAGATCCAGTGATAAAAGCAAGCGGAAACTAAACAATATATATATCACTGTAAGGAAAAAACAAAGTAGATCTCATCTGTCTCTAAAGTATGAATACATCTCTGAGTCTCATTTACATATACATGAACAAAATCAAATGTTCAAAATAGTCCCACTGAAGTCCCATCAACTCAGGTCGCCTACGCAAAGCCATCATGATATTGCATGTACGAGAACTCGTCCTGGTCCTCGTCGAAGTCTGGCTCTGCCTCCTGGATCTCAGCCTCACCTGCATCTACAACAGGGTCTGGGGGGTGTTGCAAACACCATCCCGAAATGTGGGAGTGAGTGATCAACTCAGTGGAATCATAGAGCAAAGATTAGCATGTTCACAAATCAATCATGCGATAATAGTAAAGTAGTAAATCAGACAATCCTAATACTGTTGTTAATGCAAGATGACATGACGTGATGTATGCCCTCACCGACGATCTCCCTCATACGGCACTATCTTATGACCGCGGTAGGCAATCGACCCTCAAGTGCTCCACATCTTCCAGGCACATGCAATGGTATGGTGATATGATTTTCGAGTTGTTATTAGTCCATTCAAACAGCAGGATTGGGAAACTAAGGTACTTCCCTTATATCAATCCCAACACAGATCCTGTCTAGGGTCGTCACTCCTAGTAATCTCATACGATGTATATTTTGTAGGTCGCTGCAAGGGCTGCCAGGGCTGTTGCTCGCACTCGTTGCACCGCTCCCCCATCACCTTATCAATACAGGCCTACTGTACTCTACTGCTACTGAAGGGTCGTCGCCTTCCGTAGACTCAGAATACGCTCGCGGTCACTACAAAGGACTCGTCGCCTGATCAGTGTAGGCCGATAGCTAGAATATAGTGTCCCATACCACCATAATTTGCTCACGAGACTAGGTGCTCACTGGTCACTACGGGGAGGTTTGTGGCCCCAACGTAGGCCGACAGCTCGACCACGGTGTCCCATACCACCATGCCCGTCTCATGAGTCTTCGTGGATCAAGGTACCATGGTTAACAGGGTTTACAATGGTAAGTTCAGTACCCTAGGTTCAAGCAGTTATGACTCATACAGGGTGAACATACATCGGCCAGTCGGATTACTTGACGGGCTCGACTAGCGCGACCGCATCTCAAGTCGAACGACATGAAGTGCGTAAAACACTTCGCATGGCCTAACCACTGCCACCAACTCCAAACACGACTCGCGTTCATCGACGCGTCATTCGTGGCCAAGACCAGCCAGCCACGAATTCGATCGGTTACCGAATGCCTGGGCTAAGTATAGTCCCAAACAATTATGGAATCACATCAGCAACTTATATAGGAATATTGGAATTGAAATACAATCATGTGAGCATGTTAACACATGTTATAACATTCAACTTAAGTAAATCTTCAAGCACCTATATTTCATGCATGTAATGAAATCATGTATATAATCAACATGTAGGAAATCATTTAGGTCAGCATATTAATTGAGAAATCAATCTCAAACTATCTCATAACATCATTTAATTCAATACATACTAATACAAGCATTTATACAAACACATACACTACACACTTAAGTCTACATATAGTATGTCGACCCGAAGTGTGCAATTAGGCGAATCTCTTCGCCAAACTAATTATGCACATATCCCTAACTTCCTAATGCGACAACAAACCATATCAATCACATCAGAAAAATATGAATGTAAACTGTACTTCCAACAAATGACTAAAATGCCCTAAATCTCATATTCTTCGTTAATTTACGAAACAGGAAACGGAGAGCATGTTGTACATGTCAAACGGCGATGCCGTAAATAATCTACTACTAAACGACATTGAAAGCGTTGGAAACCGTCAATCAAAGCGTCTAAAATCCTCACCTAGTCTCTTATACACGTGTTGTTTCGAACGGAGCGTATACGCTTCATTTACGGCGATAAGAGAACCTGTTTTACAAGATCTATTGGTTAAAAAGCTATGGATCTTAGTGATCCCCAAATCAGAAACTTCTAGGGTTGTTTCATACCTGAAAAAGTGGAAGAATCACCGGCTTGGTGATCAGGAGGTGTTGCTTAGGCACTAGCGACAGGCGGCTCGAAGGCTGGAGAAATCTATCCCACTCTCTCTCATAAACTCTCACCTTTTCTCTCTCCCAATCTAGGGTTTCTTGCAATTTCAGATGGGAGAGAGGAGTGAGGGTTTCAACTCCTTTTATAAGCTTAAAAACGCCGAAAACAGGCTCCGGTACAAAGTTTACTTAGTTCATATCCATTTCGGGGCTGTTTCGGTCCAAAAGATGCTTTCTGGTGGTCCCCTGGTCGAATGCGATCGGACTTAAGCTCTTGCGTACCAGATCTAGCACGTATTAAGTTTTCAGTCCGGCAGGGTTCGCAGATCGCACGTGGCGGACCAGTTTCAGTTCAGCAGTCACCGCATGTAGATCAGGGCTGAAAGTCTCATGATATTAAATAGAAATTTCTCCTGATCTGAGGGTGTAATCTGGATGAATTCTGACGGTCAGAACGCTCAATACTGACGCATCAAGTCGTGTGCCAGATTTGAATTTGAAATTCCAACTGTCCCTATTCGCACTCTCTTCGGTCCGGGCTCAATGAAATAGCCTGTGATTATCGGTTTGACTTGATTTTCGGAATGAGTGTCAAGTCCAGCTAGGCGGTTCTAACAGTCTAAGATAGGAGGTATCGGACTTTCGACGCGCGGTCTAGATCCAATACAAAGATTCAAAGTGGTCCAGAGATCAAACCTGCTTAGAGTTTGGTCCGAGGTTATAGAGTGTTATAGAGTCGTTGGTTCTACTAGATTTGGGTCTTGTAGAACGTATTTAGAGTGATCAGGGACTATTTCCCAGCTACTCCAGCGTTGCACTATCTAACTTAGTCATATTTTCTAAAAGAATTTATTCTACGCAATTTCGGGTCGAGTTGGTACTCGAGCCCAAGTATGGATTTTTCACGGGCGTTACAAAAGCATATCACCATACCATTGCATGTGCATGGAAGATGTGGAGCACTGAGCGGGATGCACGCATGCCGCTGACGAAGATGGTGTCGTATGAGGGAGAATGTCGGTGAGGGCATCCATCATGTCATGTCATATTGCATTAACAACAGTATTAGGATTGTCTGATTTACTGCTTTACTATTATCGCATGATTGATTTGTGAACATGCTAATCTTTGCTCTATGATTCCACTGAGTTGATCACTCATTTCCACGTTATGGGATGGTGTTTGCAACACTCACCAGACCCTGTTTTAGATGCAGGTGATGCTGAGATCCAAGATGCAGAGCTAGACTTTGATGAGGACCAGGACGAGTTCTCATACATGCAGTACCATGATGGCTTTGTTTAGGTGACCTGGGTTGACGGGACTTCATAGTGGGACTCTTTTGGACATTTATTTCTGTCATTTACATGTATATGAGACTCGGTGATGTATTCATACTTTAGTGACAGTTGAGATCTACTTTGTTTTTCCATATAGTGATATATATATTCTTTAGTCTTCCGCTTGCTTTTATCACTGGATCTGGAGTATGAATTGCAGTTTTGGTATACTTTTACTCATGTGAATGCTTTAACTCAGACAACATTGAATCATAATCATTTTTGTTGCATAAGTGACGGTCTGGAACTTGGGAGTTAAGTTTATACACGACCCCCGATTTTCAGGGTGTTACAAGTTGGTATCAGAGCGTGAATAAGAGTATATTGGGCCTGGGTTATGGTAACGCGACGTACGCTGTCGCTTTCTTTGACTTAGGTGGGTGCGAGAAGGGTCTAGAAACACTTGTAGGATTGCAGATTCGCCAATAGGCGAAAACTATTCGAATCGATCACGTGATCGAGTCTGTAACGCATCTTGGGTCGCGTGAAGCAACCCGAATAGCTCCTAGGTTGTAGGTAGTTGGGCTAAGGCGTTCTTTGAATGATTCTAAACCCATAAATGTGAATCCTTGGGCTGTGGGACAACCACAACCCCTGTATTCAATCGTCAGGGCTTAAAAATCCCATTTCACCAAAAATCTTCAAAATTCTTCCTCTCACCATTCCAATCTTCAATTCTTTCTTATCCTTTTTATGTTAGGCATCAATACTAATGTGAAAATAACATAAAATCATACTTTCACAAAATTTTACAGTGAATAGTAAAATTTCATGAAAAATGGCCATAAGGCCATTCTAACTTTACTTTCTTTAGCAAATAATGGGCTAGATGGATGTATTAGCTCCTTCTACCCCAAAATAATATGCTACATGATAGGTTTTTATATTCGGTATTACAGATTAGCCCTAGAAAGCCCCGAAATCATGTTTGGACTTATATAGGTCAAAATACAATGAACCAAGGTAGGGCCCATAGTTATTTGGGGTCCCTGGACCATTGGGGACCAAACTCATGTGGTCCCACCGACCGAACAGGAGATCGGTCGGCGATGCATGGCCGCTCGGGGTGGCCCACTTGATGCGTGCTTTGGTTCCTGGGGGTATTTTGGGTAATACACCCCCTCCATATAGTGCTCATCCATAGAAAACCCCAAATAGAGGCACTTCCTTCACAAACAACCCCATCCCTAGCTCTATTTGCATTTTCCAGCTGCCCTACCTCCAAACCGTGGTTCCAAACCACCCCTAAATCCATCCTTGGCCAAAAAAGACTACTCTCCATTATTCTATTTTTGTTTGCAGCCCTCCCTCTAACAGATCTCATCTTTTGGAGCTCTAAAAACCCCCAAATCGAGCTGAAATCGTGAGGTACTCCATTCTCCTTTTTCATTCTCTTTTTTCCTTGAAAATACATCCTAGGGAAGCTTGAAGCATCCCTCTACAACGCATAGATCTTCCTTTACCATTTTGGGCAGCCATTTCTTGGCATTTTCTTCATCTTCCATGGCTTTTGTTGAAGCCATCTTTGGTCTTTTGTCACTCTCCACCATCCTATCTTTGATGGGTAAGAGAAAAACTACAACGGATGAGGATGGGCCAAGTCGCCCTGCTCAATCAAGAAGGCCGCGGGGTGGTGCCGCAAGTTCAAGCGCCGCTACAGGTCCAACCACAGCCCAAGAGTTCCATATAAAGCGGGATTTGGATCCCCATACTCAACTTGGGCGAGTGATTTTAGCAGAGATGCCTCATGGCCAATACACTGATCGTAAAGTGTTGTTTCAGGCGGACGTGGAAGGATGACTGTTCGGCGAATTTCTGTTATTCGAGCGCATTGAAGCTGCGCATTGGGGTCCAATCTTTGAAGCTCGTGCTCGTGCTAATGTGAGCACCGTTCGTGCTTTCTATGCTCGTATCCAGAATCCTACACTGGAGCCATTACAATTTAAAATTCCTTTTGGAAGAGACTGGATGGCTACGGTCGATGTGCGGTTGATTGCGCGACTTCTGAACGTGCCTCTTGGTGATGTTCATCCCAGTGAGAAGAATCTGAGGAGTAGGCGGGAGCGAGATCGCCGTACCAGGTTCCTATACGGTAAGTTAGTTCCATGGCAGCCTAATAATAGGTGACTCATATGTCTGATGATTTGTGCCTGCTGCACCACATTTGCACGTTCAACGTGTATCCCAGGTCGACAAATCGTATTGAGTGTATGCGCCTTATGGTTGATTTCTTGTATCTGGTGGCCCAGGGAGAGAATGTGTGTATGGCCACTTTCATCTTGCGATAGATAATCCTCATAGCGAAGTGAAGAAGAACGTCTGAATCGCTTCCTTTTGGCCGACTGATATGCAAGATCGCGCTTGAGTTTGCCTACAGACTTGGGCCGAAATTGCCAGTTCCAATTCACAGCATTGATGAGTCAACTATGGTCAAGATGAAGATTGGGTCTCAGTACCGTGAGAATCAGCTTGAGGAGGATAGCGAGGATGACTTTGATGATGAAGAGGATCCAAGTGAGGGAGAACCTGGAGCAGAAGTTGAGGAAGAAGTCCAGGAAGAGGCAGAAGAGGAGGCTCAGGATACAGATGAGAGCCCTCCTCCTTCTGCTCAGGCTACTGGTGATGATCGCATTGCCCGAATTGAGGAGAGCCAGATCGCCTTGCGAAGGGAAGTTCAGGAACTTCGCGCTGAAGTCGAGGATGCCAAGGCCGTTACGAAGAGAAAATTCGACAAGATGACTCATACCTTGAAGGCGATCCTATGCTGCTTGCAGGATAAGGGTGCTCCTCCTCCGTCACCCTACTCAGACTAGCGAGATCTTTGATGTTGTTGTTAGTAGTTAGTCATTTCCTGCTTTAAGTTGTGTAAGCCTGTTAAGGCTAGTGCTTTGCTTATGTTGCTGTTGTAAATTTTAACTGTCTTAGTTCCCATGTATTTCTCGTCATGATGCTTATAAGGAATATCCCTTGTATTGTGATAATTTTGATGCATGGAATGCTTATGACTCTTGTGTGAATGATTGCGGTGTATTTGTGCTATTGAGATTGACAAGGTTGCGCCCTATTTTGAATATAGGGAATGCCGCCGAAGGCTACACGGAGCACGGCTCGGCTTGCATTGAGTGAGCCTATGGATCAGGCTCCTTCGCAGTCTGATACCCATGCGGCCCCTGCTGTGGGCCCGATTCGTGAGACAGTGCGTGTGTCTCAGCCTACTGCTGGTCCTACAGTTGGACCACCGCCGTTCACACCGCCAGTCAGAGAGCCTTATCGTGCATCTACTTCGACGCAGCACACGCCACAGCCTGCTCCACCTCCTGACAGATTTGAGCAGTTGATGGCTATGATGCAGCAGTAACAGCAGCTTCTGACTACTATTGTGGGGACATTAGCCCAGGGTGGGGGTGTGACTCCACCTGCACCACCTGCGCATCCAGTTGAGGATGCTGATACTTATGCCCAGGATGAGGGCATGGCTCATCCTGTACCACCTGCTTATCCTGCGGGGAATGCCACAGATACACGGGGCTTGTTAGAGCAATTCCACCGCTTACGGCCTCCCACTTTTACGAGTTCTCATAGACCCGAGGAGGCCGAGTATTGGCTCGACCGTGTGTCGAAGATACTGCGGATGCTTCATTGTACAGAGGCTGAGCAGGTAGAGTTGGCTACGTTCCTGTTTAAGAGAGAGGCCAGCTTGTGGTGGGACAGCGTATTACGGACCGTTGCTGCCGACTTTATATGGACATGGGCAGCGTTTGAGTTCCGCTTCCACAAGAAGTATTATCTCCAGAAGTACAGGCATGACCGGGAGAATGAGTTTCTCCGTCTCAGACAGGGAACCATGACAGTCACGGAGTATGAGCATCGGTTCACGGAGTTGGGCAGATACATCCCGACTATTTTGGCTGATGAGCAGATGCACATACGGTGCTTTTCAGAGGATTACGACCGGATATTCGGTCAAAGATGTGCTGCGTGAGCATTCCCTCTTATGCGGAGCTGATTCACATGTCCATGCGGGCAGAGTAGGATGTGAATTGACTTGGGCGATCTCGTGGCCCTGTTGCTCCTAGGCCACGACCAGACTTGCCAGATAGGCCCTTCGCGGGCAAGAGGCCTCTCGTCGACCCTCCTACTCGGGCTACAGTGCCAGCACCACAGTTTTGGTGCCCCGAGTTATCATGTACATACTGTGGGAGAACGGGCCATTTGGCTCAGAGTTGTTTTGTTCGGATGCGAGACAGTGGGTTCTCGCCGCCGCAGAAGATTGACCGTGCACGTTCACAGGCGATATCAGCACCGCTTATACGGTTAGCTCCTGCGCACCCTTCTTTTAGACCTCCGGTATAGCAGATCAGGCAGCCTCCACGGCCCACGGCGCAACGGCCGAACCGGCCACAGCAGGCACGAGTTCATGCATTGACAGCTGAGGCAGCTGCGACAATGACTTCTCAGCATTCGGCCTTCGAGGTCACTGCCCACATTGGAGGTATTCCTATACTCGTGATGGTGGACACTGGATCCACGATTTCTTTGATATCACGTGCCATAGTCAGACGCATTGGGTTACAGACTATTACTATGGATAGGGTGGGAGTCCTTGCAGCTCATGGGGATTATTCAGATGTCACCCAGATGTGTGAGGGTTGTTTGGTGGATCTGGGAGGCAAGACAATGGCTATTGATCTTATCGTCGACCCTTCTTTGGTTTATCTCGATGTCATTCTTGGCATGGATTGGTTGACTGCAGCGAGGGCCGAGATTGACTGTGAGACTCGTATAGTGACTGTGTACAAGCCAGAGGGTGCATCCTTCACATTTTCAGTGTGGGTAAATCTCCCTTTCCGCATACTTAGTTACACTACTTTGCTGCGAGACGCTGGTGCCCAGATACTTGAGCATATGCCAGTCGTTTGCGAGTTTGGGGATCTGTTTAGGAAGATCCTTGGTTTACGGCCTAGACGAGAGATCGATTTTACTATCAATCTGGTTCCTGGTTCCTCGCCCGTCTCACTGCCGACGTATCGCATGACACCGTGTGAGATGGAGGAGTTGAGGATGCAGATTGATGGTCTGCTGGAGCTCAGCCTAATATGGCCTAGTGTGTCTCCTTGGGGAGCACCGGTCCTGTTCATGAGGAAGAAGGATGGTTCGATGCGATTGTGTATTGATTATCGCAGGCTGAACTAGATCACGGTGAAGAACAAGTACCCTTTACCCAGGATCGATGACTTGTTTGATCAGTTGAGAGGAGCGCAGTACTTCTCGAAGATTGATCTTCAGTTAGGATATCATCAGTTGCGCGTCAGGGATGAGGACGTGCAGAAGACAGCATTCAGGACCAGCTTTGGCCATTACGAGTTCCTTGTGATGTCGTTCGGTCTCACGAACGCACCAGCCGTGTTCATGGATCTGATGAATCGGGTATTTCGGCCTTTCCTCTATCGATTCGTCATTGTATTCATTGATGACATTTTGGTGTACTCCAGGAGTCGAGAGGAGCATGAGGAGCACTTGCGTTTGGTCCTGGATACACTCAGACAGCATCAGTTGTTCGCACAGTACAAGAAGTGTGACTTCTGGAAGCAGGAAGTGAAGTTCCTGGGACACGTGGTATCCAAGGATGGCATGGCAGTTGACTTGTCTAAGGTAGCTGCGGTGCAAGACTGGGAGTAGCCTGGTTCTGTCACTGAGGTGAGGAGTTTCTTGGGTCTCGCTGGTTACTATCGACGCTTCATTCAGGATTTCTCGAAGATCGCGAGACCCTTATCTTAGTTGACACGGAAGGACGTGAAGTTCGCCTGGAATGACCAGGCGGAGTCAGCTTTTCAGGAGCTGAAGGACAGGCTTACGTCCGTCCCTGTGCTAGTATTGCCAGAGCAAGGGGTTAGATACACTATATACACTGACACATCTAGCGTTGGTTTGGGTTGTGTCCTTATGCAGAGGGACAAGGTAATTTCGTATGCCTCGAGACAATTAAGGAAGCACGAGGAGAATTACCCTACACACGACCTAGAGTTGGCAGCCGTCATATTCGCACTGAGACTCTGGAGACATTACCTATATGGAGAGGAGTTCGAGCTCTTTTGCGACTACAAGAGCCTCAAGTAAACATTCACACAGAGAGACTTGAATATGAGGCAGCAGCGATGGATGGAGACGTTGAAGGACTTCAAGTTTGAAGTCTCTTACCATCCTAGGAAGGTGAACCTTGTGGCTGACGCGTTGAGCCGTAAGAAGGCTATAGAGTTTGCGGCTCCGCTGATGGTTGTTGAGTGGGATATGGTTGAGTTTTTGTGAGACTTTGAGCAGAAACTCACCGTAGAGGAGCCGTACGAGTTCATCGCACATGTACAGGTGCGATCTCAGATCGATGATCGGGTCATCGAGGTGCAGAGGGACGATGCGCATCTAGCTGAGCTTCGAGAGCAGGCCAGTGATGATGCAGACGTCGAGTGGCGAATTAGTATGGATGGGGGCTTAAGTTATCATGGCCGCCTATGCGTCCCAGATGTCCCTGACTTGAGACGAGAGATTCTCGAGGCTGCGCATTGTACTAGACTAGCGATGCATCTAGGCAGTACGAAGATGTATCGCGACGTGAAGAGGACGTATTGGTGGGAAGGTGTGAAGACCCACATAGCTGAGTTCGTGTCCCGTTGTCTCACTTGTCAGCGGGTGAAGGCAGAGCATCGCCGACCACCTGAACTTTTGCAGCCTATGCCGATTGCAGAGTGGAAGTGGGATTTCATTTCCATGGACTTCATTTCTGGGCTGCCGAAGACGAGGAAGGGACATGATTCCATTTGGGTGATCGTCGACCGTCTGACGAAGTCGGCGCACTTCCTACCAATCAGAGTTATGAACTCTGCAGACGAGCAGACTATACTGTACATCAGAGAGATTGTGCGTCTGCATGGAGTTCTGTTGGAGATCGTGTCGGACAGAGACACGGGTTTCACTTCTATTTTCTGGACTCGCATTCAGGAGGCTATGGGTGTGAAGTTGAAGTTCAGTACTTCCTTCCACCCATAGACAGATGGACAGACAGAGCGGGTGAACCAGATTTTAGAGGACATATTGCGAGCTTGCGCATTGGACTTCAAGGACAGTTGGGATGATTGTCTTGCATATGCAGAGTTTGCGTACAATAACATCTTTCAGGCGAGTTGGGATGATTGTAACGCCCGAAAAAAATTTGTACTTGGACTCGAGTACCAACTCGACTCGAAATTGCGTAGGATTAATTCCTTTAGAAAATAAGTGTAAGTTAGCTAGCGCAACTCTAGAGTAGCTGGGAAATAGTCCCTGATCACTTTAAATACGTTCTACAAGACCCAAATCGAGTAGAACGAATGACTCTATAATACTCTATAACCTCGGATCTAACTCTAAGCAGGTTTGTTCTTTGGACCACTTTGAAATTTTGTATTGGATTTAGACCGTGCGTCGAAAGTCCGATGCCCACTATTTTACGCCGTTAGAACCGCCTTGTTGGACTTGACAATCATTTCGAAAATCAAGTCCAATCGACAACCACAGGCTATTTCATTGAGCCCGGACTAAAGAGAGTGCGAATAGGGACAGATTTGGAATTTAAAATTCAAATCTGGCACATGACTTGACGTGTCAGTATTAAGCGTTCTGACCGTCAGAATTCAGCCAGATTACACCCTCGGATCAGGAAAAATTTCTATTTCATATCATGAGACTTGCAGCCCTGATCTACGTGTGGTGACCGCTGAACTGAAACTGGACTGCTACTTGCGATTTGCGAACCCTGCTGGACTGAAAACTTGATGCGTGCTAGATCCTGTATGCATGAGCTTAAGTCCGATCGCGTTCGGCCAGGGGACCACCAGAAATCATCTTTTAGACCGAAACAGGCCCGAATTGGATATGCCTTAAGTAAACTTTATTCCTGAGCCTGTTTTTGTAACACCCCGGATTTTGGCCAATCTAGGATTTGACGTCCTTAGACAGTGGGTCAATTAAAACACCTGAAAAATCGTTCAGAACCCAATTCCATAGCCAAAGAAACCACTTAGGATAAATTTCTTTAGAAACTAAGCATAAGTTAGCTAGCGCAACGTTGGAGTGGCTGAGAAACAGTCCCTGATTACTTTAAATACGTTCTACAAGGCCCAAAGCGAGTGGAACCAATGGTGCTATAATGCTCTAAAACCTCGGACCAAACTCTAAGCAGGTTTGTTCTCTGGACCACTTTGAATCTTTGTATTGGATCTAGATCGCACGTCGAAAGTTTGATACCTCCTATCTTAGACCGTTAGAACCGTCTAGCTGGACTTGACACTCATGCCAAAAATCAAGTCAAACCGATAATCACAGGCTATTTCATTGAGCCCGGACCGAAGAGAGTGAGAATAGGGTTAGAATTCGAATTTGAAATTCAAATCTGGCACACAATTTGACGCATCAGTATTGAGCGTTCTGACCGTCAGAATACAGCCAAATTACACCCTTGGATCAGGAAAAATATCTATTATATATCACGAGACTTATAGGCCTGATCTTGGTGCGATGACCGTTAAACTGAAACTGGACCGCCACGTGCGATCTGGGAACCCTACCGGTCTGAAAACTGGATGTGTGCTAGATCCAGTATGCATGAGCTTAAGTCCGACCGCATTTGGCCAGGGGACCTTCAGAAATGCCCTTTTGGACCGAAACGGCCCCGATTTGGTTAGGCACCAAGTAAACATTGTTCCCAAGCCTATTTTGGGCATGTTGTAGGCTATAAAAGGGGTTGAAACCCTCACTCCTCTCTCCCATCCGAATTTGAGAGAAGCCCTAGCTTGGGAGAGAGAAAAAAAAATGAGAGATTGTGAGAGAGTGGGGGAGTTCTTCCTGCCACTTGTGCTACGTGTTGCACGTGCTTAAGCAACACACCTCTACCACTTTCCCGGCGATTTCACCGCGATTCTAGGTAAGTAAATACCCTAAATAGTTGTTGATTTGAGTTTCCCTTGTTTCCATAGCGATGTAGCTTATGGATCTCGTGTATTAGGTTCCTTATTCGCCGTAGACGAAGCGTATACGCTCCGTTTCAATTTCTGAGTCTACAAGACATAAGGTGAGGATTTTAGACGCTTTGATTGACGGTTTACAACGCTTTCAATGTCGTTTAATAGTAGATTATCGACGGCATCGCCGTTTGACATGTACAACATGCTCTCCGTTTCCTGTTTCGTAAATTAACGAAGAATATGAGATTTAGGGCATTTTAGTCATTTGTAGGAAGTACGGTCTACGTGCATATTTTGCTGACGTGATTGACATGGTTTGTCGCTGCATTAGGGAGTTAGGAATGCTTGCATAATCAGTTTGGCGAAGAGATTCGCCAAGTTGCGCACTTTGGGTCGACATACTATATGTGGACTTAAGTGTGTAGTGTATGTGTTTGTATAAATGCTTGTATTAGTATGTATTGAATTAAATAATGTTATGTAGTAGTTTGAGATTGATTTCTTGATTAATATGCTGATCTAAATGATTTCCTACATGTTGACCTTATGCATGATTGCATTACATGCATGGAATGTATGTGGGTGAAGATTTGCTTAAGTTGAATGTTATAACATGTGTTAACATGCTCACATGATCCTGTTTCAATTCTAATACTTTTGCATATGTTGTTAATGTGATTCCATAGATGTGTGGGACTAGACTTAGTCCAGGCAGTCGGTAACCGAGCGAATTCGTGGCTGACTGGTCATAGCCACGAACGACGCGTCGATGAACGTGATTCGTGTTGAGAGTTGGCGGCAGTGGTTAGGCCACGCGAAGTGTTTTACGCACTTCATGTCGTTCAACTTGAGATGCGATCGCGCTAGTCGAGCCCGTCAAGTAACCCGACTGGCCGATGTTTGTTCACCTTGTATGTATCATAACTGCTTGAACCTAGGGTACTGAACTTACCATTGTAAACCCTATTAACCGTGGTACCTTGATCCACGAAGACTCATGAGCCGGGCATGGTGGTATGGGACACCGTGGTCGAGCTGTCGGCCTACGCTGGGGCCACAAACCTCCCCGTAGTGACCAGTGAGCACATAGACTCGTGAGCAGATTATGGTGGTATGGGACACTATATTCTAGCTGTCGGCCTACACTGATCAGGCGACGAGCCCTTTGTAGTGACCGCGAGCGTATTCTGAGTCCACGGGAGGCGACGACCCTTCCGTGCGGTAGAGTACAGTAGGCCTGTATTGATAAGGTGATGGGGGAGCGGTGCAACGAGTGCGAGCAACAGCCCTGGCAGCCCTTGCAGTGACCTACGAAATATACATCGTATGAGATTACTAGGAGTGACGACCCTAGACAGGATCTGTGTTGGGATTGATACAAGGGAAGTACCTTAGTTTCCCAATCCTGCTGTTTGAACGGACTAATAATAACTAGGTAATCATATCACCATGACATTGCATGTGCCTGGAAGATGTGGAGCACTTGAGGGAGTGCGGCATGCCGCGGTCGTAAGATGTTGCCGCATGAGGGTGATCGTCGGTGAGGGCATACATCACGTCATGTCATCTTGCATTAACAACAGTATTAGGATTGTCTGATTTACTGCTTTACTATTATCGCGTGATTGAATTGTGAACATGCTAATCCCTGCTCTCTTATCCCACTGAGTTGATCACTCACTCCCACGTTACGGGATGGTGTTTCCGGACACCCACCAGTCCCTTTTGTGATTGCAGATGATGGCGCGGCCTGTGAGGCGGAGCTGGACTTGATGATGAGAAGGAGGATTCCTCCTTTATGCGTGTTCTGATTGACGGGATTGCAGGGAGGTTGATTAGATACCTTGACATTTGTCATTTTGAATTTTTAGCGCCCTCATGTATATTCTTTTTTGTTTACTTTTGAAGTATACATGTATGTGTATAACCTGGTAATATATTCACACTCTGGAGACATACAACAGTTTATGTACGTTATACATACTATTACAGCCTTCCGCTTGCAAATTTCACTGTCTCTGGAGTATGATATGCTGTTCTGGCTTAATCTCACTCATGTTTAATACATTATCACAGACAACATTCAATCATACATATCCATGTTGCATAAATAACATTTTGGAACTCGGGAGTTGGGTTTTTGCTCGACCCCCCGATTTTCGGGATGTTACAGATGGTATCAGAGCATGATTTGGATTAAACCGGGCCTGGGTTATGGTCTCGCGACGCACGCAGTCGCTTCCTTTGACTTAGGTGGGTGCGAGAAGGGTCTAGAAACACTTCTAGGATCCCAGGTTCGCCAATAGGCGAAGTCTATTCATTTCAATCGCGTGATCGAGTCCGTATCGCATCTAGGGTCGCGTAGAGCAACCCGAATAGCTCCTAGGTTGTATGTAAGTGGGTTGAGCTGTTCTTTGAACAATTCTAAACCGTTAATGTGAATCCTTGGGCCGTGGGACAACCATGACCCCTGTATTCAATCGTCAGGGCTTAAAAACCCCGTTTCACCAAAAATCTTCAAAATTCTTCCTCTCACCACCCCAATCTTCAATTATTTCTTATCCATTTCATGTTAGGCATCAATCCTAATGTGAAAATAATATAAAATCCTACTTTCACAAAATTTTACATTGAATAGTAAAATTTCATGAAAAATGGCCATAAGGCCATTCTAACTTCACTTTCTTTAGCAACTAATGGGCTAGATGGATGTACTAGATCCTTCTACCCCAAAATCATATGCTGCATGATAGGGTTTTCTATTCGGGATTGAAGATTGGACCCGAAAAGCCTCGAATGGATGTTACAAATGTATTGGCCTCCCTAGGGCAATCTACAATGAACTAGAGTGTGAACCATACCTTTTTGGAATCCCTAGGGCAAGGGGAACCCATCCCATATGGCCTCAGTGGCCAGTTTGCAACTTCACCGGCGATGCCATCGCCGGTCAAACTTGTCGGATGGGTTTGAACTTTGGGCTGGAGGAGTTTGGGGGCTAGGGTAGCCCCCTGGTATGCGGTCCGTACCTTGAAACCCCCTAAAAGATGTACTTCCTTCACAAACGGCCCCCATTTCAAGCTCCATTTTCGTTTTTGCTGCCCTATTCCGAAAATCATGACTTTAAATCACTCCCAAATCCATCCTTGGTTGAAAAAGACCACTCTCCACCATTCTATTTCGGTTTGCAGCCCTTCCTCTTGAAGGTTTCATCGTTTGGAGCTCTTACAACGCTCAAATCGAGCTGAAATTGTGAGGTGCTCCATTCCCCTTTTTCATTCTCTTTTCTTTCTGAAAATACATCCTAGGGGAGCTTGAAGCATCCCTCTACAATGCCTAGATCTCCCTTTTCTAGTTTGGTTAGCCATTTCCTTGCATTTCTCCCATTTTCCATGGCTATTGTTAAGCTGTTTTAGCCTTTTTCTCTCTTTTCACCATCCTCCCTCTCAATCCTATTTCTCCATTTTTTTTGCTTAAGGGATACTGAAAATATATGGCCGAGAGAGCTCTAGTGAGCAACAGATAGTATTAGACTCGACAGGGATAAAGAAGGTAAGTCGGGACTGTGGTAAAGTCCTTTGGTAGAGTTAGGCATCTATGCCTTTACCCTGTAGATTATTTAATTTTTGTTTTAAGGGTTTCTGTGTTTTGTTGTTGTTAGGTTTAGTGAAGTTACAGGTAGAAACTGTGTTTGTGTTGTGGTTTGGCCTTATCATAGCCGAATTTTGTTGAATGAAATGCATGTCGATTCATTTTGTTCTGAGGTATTGTCCCTAGATTGGGAGTATTATAACTCCCGGGATTCAGCCTACAAATTAGTTTTTATCCCACCCCACCCTCCTACCAAGCATGCCACTTCCGATCCCACTATGGGACTAAGAACGCGGTTCTATTTAATACAACTGAATGCTACTGGCCACATAGGCCCTTGGCATTTTGGTCCTAGAGTTAGCACTCCTAGATTTGAAGAGTCTGACGACATAAGAAATCCAATTCCATTTAGACAATCTTGACCCTAAGCGATAGAACAACTCTCTGTAGTAGAAATGGTATGGAAAGCCATTTACCGTATAATCTTAAGCTTTAGATTATAGCTACTGAGTTACAGACTAGCCTACTAGTTACCTAGAGTAGGGTAAAGCTTTATATGTTAAGGAATGATAGATTAGTTTTGATTGGAATGAGACTCCCTTCCTTGGATAGATCCCCTTATGACTTATAGACTCCTGTTGTTGCCCATAGGAAGGAACCATACACTCTCAGGGAACATTTATAACTCCCTCATATTGAACTTAGAATGAACTAGCACGCCCCTTAGAATTGCCTTTCCCAAGAACTTATTGCATTCAGGAACGCAGAGTAAAGGAACTACATGTAAGCGATGTATTCGCGGTTTGAGTCGATTTCTTACTCCTAGTGGTTACCAATGAATCCAATGCTCTGATCAAGCAGAGGATCGGCATCGACTTGGATTAAGAACTGATACAACGCATTTTCTGTCCTGATTAGACAGAAGGTTCAACGTATCCGGCTTAGACCCACTATACGACCTTTCTTCTGTGATGGCCCAACCATCTACAACTAAACAGGATCACATTGTCTTTGGGAAATGGCGAGGACTTAAAGCCAGTAGAGAATTAGACATCTTGCCACCAACTCATACCTACCCCTGAATTCAATCATAATAGAGATTAAGCTCATCTCTATGATCATAGGTACCAATGCCATAGAACGCATCATTAGCAAGGAAGACCATATAGAGAAAGGCTGTTTCCATTTTAGGTTAAGGATCGCCCCTAAGTTGCGCCTCGTTCCGATATACGGATCGATGCAAATATTCTTCAACCTTAAGTAAAACCAAGTTTTAAGTGGGGTAGAAGGAATTAAGTGCAATCCAGTTAGATTAGTTAACGCTACCGTTCGATCAAAGTGGCGTAGCGGAAGAGTGGTTGGCCTCTTTCCCACTGGCCCAGGATCGAAACATTTGAGTTAGGTTGTACGTACGGATAGGTTATTAAATAGGATTTGAACCTTCCTTAGAAAAAGTACTCCTTGCCCTTCGCCAATGTCGGGGACGACATTGTGTTTTAAGGGGGGTAGATTGTAACACCCCGGATTTTGGCCAATCTAGGATTTGACGTCCTTAGACAGTGGGTCAATTAAAACACCTGAAAAATCGTTCAGAACCCAATTCCATAGCCAAAGAAACCACTTAGGATAAATTTCTTTAGAAACTAAGCATAAGTTAGCTAGCGCAACGTTGGAGTGGCTGAGAAACAGTCCCTGATTACTTTAAATACGTTCTACAAGGCCCAAAGCGAGTGGAACCAATGGTGCTATAATGCTCTAAAACCTCGGACCAAACTCTAAGCAGGTTTGTTCTCTGGACCACTTTGAATCTTTGTATTGGATCTAGATCGCACGTCGAAAGTTTGATACCTCCTATCTTAGACCGTTAGAACCGTCTAGCTGGACTTGACACTCATGCCAAAAATCAAGTCAAACCGATAATCACAGGCTATTTCATTGAGCCCGGACCGAAGAGAGTGAGAATAGGGTTAGAATTCGAATTTGAAATTCAAATCTGGCACACAATTTGACGCATCAGTATTGAGCGTTCTGACCGTCAGAATACAGCCAAATTACACCCTTGGATCAGGAAAAATATCTATTATATATCACGAGACTTATAGGCCTGATCTTGGTGCGATGACCGTTAAACTGAAACTGGACCGCCACGTGCGATCTGGGAACCCTACCGGTCTGAAAACTGGATGTGTGCTAGATCCAGTATGCATGAGCTTAAGTCCGACCGCATTTGGCCAGGGGACCTTCAGAAATGCCCTTTTGGACCGAAACGGCCCCGATTTGGTTAGGCACCAAGTAAACATTGTTCCCAAGCCTATTTTGGGCATGTTGTAGGCTATAAAAGGGGTTGAAACCCTCACTCCTCTCTCCCATCCGAATTTGAGAGAAGCCCTAGCTTGGGAGAGAGAAAAAAAAATGAGAGATTGTGAGAGAGTGGGGGAGTTCTTCCTGCCACTTGTGCTACGTGTTGCACGTGCTTAAGCAACACACCTCTACCACTTTCCCGGCGATTTCACCGCGATTCTAGGTAAGTAAATACCCTAAATAGTTGTTGATTTGAGTTTCCCTTGTTTCCATAGCGATGTAGCTTATGGATCTCGTGTATTAGGTTCCTTATTCGCCGTAGACGAAGCGTATACGCTCCGTTTCAATTTCTGAGTCTACAAGACATAAGGTGAGGATTTTAGACGCTTTGATTGACGGTTTACAACGCTTTCAATGTCGTTTAATAGTAGATTATCGACGGCATCGCCGTTTGACATGTACAACATGCTCTCCGTTTCCTGTTTCGTAAATTAACGAAGAATATGAGATTTAGGGCATTTTAGTCATTTGTAGGAAGTACGGTCTACGTGCATATTTTGCTGACGTGATTGACATGGTTTGTCGCTGCATTAGGGAGTTAGGAATGCTTGCATAATCAGTTTGGCGAAGAGATTCGCCAAGTTGCGCACTTTGGGTCGACATACTATATGTGGACTTAAGTGTGTAGTGTATGTGTTTGTATAAATGCTTGTATTAGTATGTATTGAATTAAATAATGTTATGTAGTAGTTTGAGATTGATTTCTTGATTAATATGCTGATCTAAATGATTTCCTACATGTTGACCTTATGCATGATTGCATTACATGCATGGAATGTATGTGGGTGAAGATTTGCTTAAGTTGAATGTTATAACATGTGTTAACATGCTCACATGATCCTGTTTCAATTCTAATACTTTTGCATATGTTGTTAATGTGATTCCATAGATGTGTGGGACTAGACTTAGTCCAGGCAGTCGGTAACCGAGCGAATTCGTGGCTGACTGGTCATAGCCACGAACGACGCGTCGATGAACGTGATTCGTGTTGAGAGTTGGCGGCAGTGGTTAGGCCACGCGAAGTGTTTTACGCACTTCATGTCGTTCAACTTGAGATGCGATCGCGCTAGTCGAGCCCGTCAAGTAACCCGACTGGCCGATGTTTGTTCACCTTGTATGTATCATAACTGCTTGAACCTAGGGTACTGAACTTACCATTGTAAACCCTATTAACCGTGGTACCTTGATCCACGAAGACTCATGAGCCGGGCATGGTGGTATGGGACACCGTGGTCGAGCTGTCGGCCTACGCTGGGGCCACAAACCTCCCCGTAGTGACCAGTGAGCACATAGACTCGTGAGCAGATTATGGTGGTATGGGACACTATATTCTAGCTGTCGGCCTACACTGATCAGGCGACGAGCCCTTTGTAGTGACCGCGAGCGTATTCTGAGTCCACGGGAGGCGACGACCCTTCCGTGCGGTAGAGTACAGTAGGCCTGTATTGATAAGGTGATGGGGGAGCGGTGCAACGAGTGCGAGCAACAGCCCTGGCAGCCCTTGCAGTGACCTACGAAATATACATCGTATGAGATTACTAGGAGTGACGACCCTAGACAGGATCTGTGTTGGGATTGATACAAGGGAAGTACCTTAGTTTCCCAATCCTGCTGTTTGAACGGACTAATAATAACTAGGTAATCATATCACCATGACATTGCATGTGCCTGGAAGATGTGGAGCACTTGAGGGAGTGCGGCATGCCGCGGTCGTAAGATGTTGCCGCATGAGGGTGATCGTCGGTGAGGGCATACATCACGTCATGTCATCTTGCATTAACAACAGTATTAGGATTGTCTGATTTACTGCTTTACTATTATCGCGTGATTGAATTGTGAACATGCTAATCCCTGCTCTCTTATCCCACTGAGTTGATCACTCACTCCCACGTTACGGGATGGTGTTTCCGGACACCCACCAGTCCCTTTTGTGATTGCAGATGATGGCACGGCCTGTGAGGCGGAGCTGGACTTGATGATGAGAAGGAGGATTCCTCCTTTATGCGTGTTCCGATTGACAGGATTGCAGGGAGGTTGATTAGATACCTTGACATTTGTCATTTTGAATTTTTAGCGCCCTCATGTATATTCTTTTTTGTTTACTTTTGAAGTATACATGTATGTGTATAACCTGGTAATATATTCACACTCTGGAGACATACAACAGTTTATGTACGTTATACATACTATTACAGCCTTCCGCTTGCAAATTTCACTGTCTCTGGAGTATGATATGCTGTTCTGGCTTAATCTCACTCATGTTTAATACATTATCACAGACAACATTCAATCATACATATCCATGTTGCATAAATAACATTTTGGAACTCGGGAGTTGGGTTTTTGCTCGACCCCCCGATTTTCGGGATGTTACAGTTTTGGGCATTTTTAAGCTTATAAAAGGGGTTGAAACCCTCACTTCTCTCTCCCATCCAAATTTGAGAGAAACCCTAGATTGGGAGAGAGAAAAGGTGAGAGTTTATGAGAGAGAGTAGGGGAGAATTTTCCTACCTTTGTGCCGCCTGTTGCACGTACTTTAGCAACATATTTCAATCACCTGGCCGGCGATTCGTCCGCGTTTTCAGGTAAGAAATAACCCTAGAAGTTGCTGATTTGAGGTTCGCTAGGATTCATAGCATGTTAGCTCACGTATCTTGTAAATTAGGTTCTCTTATCGCCATAGACGAAGCGTATACGCTCCATTCGAATTCACACATTTATAAGAGATAAGGTGCGGATTTTAGACGCTTTGATTGACTGTTTCCAAAGCTTTCAATGTCGTTTAATAGTAGATTATCGACGGCAACGCCGTTTGACATGTACAACATGCTGTCCGTTTTCTGTTTCGTAAATCAATGAAGAATATGAGATTTAGGGCATTTTAGTCATTTGTAGGAAGTGTTGATTTCATTCATATTTTGCTGATGTGATTGACATGAATTGTTGTCGCATTAGAATGTTAGGAATGCGTGCATAATTAGTTTGGCGAAGAGATTCGCCTAAATGCGCACTTTGGGTCGACATACTATATGTATACTTAAGTGTGTAGTGTATGTGTTTGTATAAATGCTTGTATTAGTATGTATTGAATTAAATGGTGTTATGAATTAGTTTGAGAATGATTTCTCAATTTATATGCTGATGTAAATGATTTCCTACATGTTAGCTATGTGCATGATTCCATTATATGTATGAAATGCATATGCTTGAAGAATTACTTAAGTTGTATGTTATAACATGTGTTAACATGCTCACATGCTTGTATTTCACTTCCAACACTCTCATATGATTGCTGGTGTGATTCCATAATTGTTTGGGACTATACTTAGTCCAGGCAGTCGGTAACCGAGCGAATTCGTAGTTGGCTTATCTTGGCCACGAACGACGCATCGATGAACGCGAGCCGTGTTCTGAAGTTGGTGGCAGTGGTTAGGCCACACGAAGTGTTTTACACACTTCATGTCGTTCGACTTGAGATGCGATCGCGCTAGTCGAGCCCGTCAAGTAACCCGACTGGGCGATGTATGTTCACCCTGCATGAGTTATAACTGCTTGAACCTAGGGTACTGAACTTACCATTGTAAACCCTGTTAACCATGGTACCTTGATCCACAAAGACTCATGAGCCGGGCATGGTGGTATGGGACACCGTGGTCGAGCCGTCGGCCTACGCTGGGGCCACAAACCTCCCCATAGTGACCAGTGAGCACCTAGTCTTATGAGCAGATTATGGTGGTATGGGACACTATATTCTTACTGTCGGCCTACACTGATCAGGCGACGAGTCCTTTGTAGTGACCGCGCGCGTATTCTGAGTCTACGGGAGGCGACGACCCTTCAGTAGAAGTAGAGTAGAGTAGGCCTGTATTGATAAGGTGATAGGGGAACGGTGCAACGAGTGTGAGCAACAGCCCTGACAGCCCTTGCAGCGACCTACAAAATATACCTCGTATGAGATTACTAGGAGTGACGACCCTAGACAGGATCTGTGTTGGGATTGATACAAGGGAAGTACCTTAGTTTCTCAATCCTGCTGTTTGAATGGACTAATAACAACTCAGAAAGGATATCACCATACCATTGCATGTGCCTGGAAGATGTGGAGCACTGAGCGGGATGCACGCATGCCGCAGACGAAGATGGTGCCGTATGAGGGAGAATGTCGGTGAGGGCATCCATCATGTCATGTCATATTGCATTAACAACAATATTAGGATTGTCTGATTTACTGCTTTACTATTATCACATGATTGATTTGTGAACATGTTAATCTTTGTTCTATGATTCCACTGAGTTGATCACTCATTCCCACGTTACGGGATGGTATTTGCAACACCCACTAGACCCTGTTTTAGATGCAGGTGATGCTGAGATCCAGGATGCAAAGGCAGACTTTGATGAGGACCAGGACAAGTTCTCATACATGCAGTACCATGATGGCTTTGCTTAGGTGACCTGGGTTGACGGGACTTCATAGTGGGACTCTTTTGGGCATTTATTTCTGTCATTTACATGTATATGAGACTCAGTGATGTATTCATAGTTTAGTGACAGTTGAGATCTACTTTATTTTTCCATACAGTGATATATATATTCTTTAGTCTTCCGCTTGCTTTTAGCACTGGATCTGGAGTATGAATTGCAGTTTTGGTATACTTTTACTCATGTGAATGCTTTAACTCAGACAACATTGAATCATAATCATTTTTGTTGCATAAGTGACGGTCTGGAACTTGGGAGTTGAGTTTATACACGACCCTCGATTTTCAGGGTGTTACAGGGAAAGTGGACCACACTTATTTTTGGGAGAGAGAGCTTGGACATTGTGTAATACCCCAGTTTTCAAAACCCGAGTACATGACTCGCATTTTAAAAACCCAGGAGTTAATTGCTAATAATGGTAATCAATAAATTAACGTGCATAGCAGGAATAAAATGTAGTATATATGTGATTCAAAATGGGAACAGTATTCTGGCCCACTCAGATGGGGGCCAATTACAAAACCTCAAGTTTCTCAAACTCCAAATGTATCGAAATAAAATAAAGGCATAATCTACTAGTTTAGCCCAAAATAGGCGGCCGTCTCTTGCTACGGCTCCTTGTCATATGGATCCTCAGCCGCCACCGCTTCCAAGTGAGCTGCGTACTCATTGGCTCCTATACCTGTGTCCTTTGTACTGTTGAACATTGATGAATGAGTGGCCAGCTCAGTGTGATCTCCCCTCAAGATTTCACACCGCCGCCTTAAACAAGTAATAGCATAAAGAGATACAAATAATCCAAAACATAGTAGATGCAGTCTTGTTAAATGCATGAATGTATGAATGCAATTGTCAGCTCGGGTAAAACATTCAAACGGTTTGTGTCCCGAGTAAAACTTTCAGACGGTCATTGGGGTAGTAACCTAAGAATATGATTGGTCATTAGTGCAACACTCAGCGCAATCACATGGGCATGATGATTCGAGTCATCATCACAATCGAATGACTGGTAATTAATACAACACTCATTTTAATCACATGGGTATAATGATCCAAGCCATCGTAATATGCCATGTATGCATGATTTGCCAACCCATTATTAGTCCAATTGTAATCAACCAATTTAAATAAGCTCACGGTCACTATGGGGAGCGCATGGCCCAACGTAGGTTGACGGCTCGGTCACAGTATCCCATAACTACTATCCCCGGTCCATGAGGCTACTGTCTTAGGGTGTATGTAGTACCCACCAACATGTGGTCAATCAATTTCATGTAAAGGGCCCACCACCAATGCTGACTAAGAATGAAAGGTTGAAATCACTAAATATGGTGTTTAAAACATGATGACATGGATGGTTCAAGACGGGTAAACAACGGTATTGGAAAGGTCGTGAAATTCACCCCAAATCAGTTAGGTAAAACCACATATGGATGGTAAGCCCCATGGTCAAATGTCAACAACCAAAACTTCCATGTTGGAGGTTTATGCACATCACAACTAGTCCATTTACACCCTAAGCACGGACTCTCCTTTTGCTAGGATTCTCCATAGAGAGATCTCAGCAATATGTGTATCACATTATCATATCAAGAACGTAAATCTTATTATGAATAGGGAATAGAACCATACATAAGATACATGACATGAATGGTTGAATTATTCATCTAGGTAGTTCAGAGTATAAAATTAAGAGTCTAAACAATAGTAAGCATGTGAATCATTTTGATAAATAAAAAGGTCATGTGAATACAATCCATTTCCACACACAATTTATCATTAGTTTAACTAACTATTAAATTAATAAAACTGTTATTCCTGGTTTAGTTAGGGATGGAAAGCTTAAGGGGAGGAAAATCATCACCAGAAAATTTGTAGGACGTCCCTTGGTGTGAGTTCTTTTGAGAAGCTAGCGCCTCCACGTCACTTGAACAGATCCCTAGAGAAACCCCTTGCATTAGCTGATAAGTCTTAAAATTTTAGAACACCAATGGTGAAATAGCGGTGTAGACCACTTAAGTTGCAGTAGGAATATGTCAATATGTCTTAGACGGGGGGTGAATAGGACTTTTTAAAGATTCATAAGTTATTTTTCAG
This sequence comes from Magnolia kwangsiensis, assembly GCA_037074715.1. NCBI lineage: Eukaryota > Viridiplantae > Streptophyta > Magnoliopsida > Magnoliales > Magnoliaceae > Magnolia > Magnolia kwangsiensis. Next base: position 87,948,285 of record CM073573.1, read on the forward strand.
TCCTATCACACTAATCCTATTACAGAGTAGAAATTAGGATTACTCAAGAATTAACTCTACTGGATTCCAAGCCTGATAGAGGATCCAATCACAATTACTTGTAAGATAAACAAATTTATGAATCAGATCGTGATGGATATGACTGTGTGTGCATAAGATGTGATTTCAGATAATCATATAGAAAGGCATGTAATGCAATCATATAAATGAAAGACAATATCAATCTCAAACACAGTCATTTTATAGTGCTTCGACTATTGTCTACTCCACTCCCGGCTTCCACACTCAACCCTTGAGTGACCGGATTTCACTAAGGAGGTTTCCCATGGTTCACCTCAAACCTAAGGTTTTAAATCAGGTTCACCTTCAACCTTTACAGAGGTTTCTACTCCGTTCACCTCAAACCCTGGAGTTTTACTAGCGTACTCCTAACCAGATGTTTATGCCCACACAGGATAAGGGTCCACACAACGCACCCTGAGGTTTATACTCGGTTCACCTCAAACCCTGAAGTTTTGCTGGTGTACTCCTAACCAAATGTTTATGCCCACACAGGACAAGAGTCTACACAACGCACCCTGAGCTTTCTACTCAGTTCACCTCAAACCCTGGAGTTTTGCTGGCATACTCCTAACCAGATGTTTATGCTCTCCACAGAGCAAGGGTCCACACAACGCACCCCGCACGTACACTCCCATCGGAGGCCTCCTTCAAGGACTTCAAAGGGTGAGCAACACTTAAAACCCAATCCTAGAAAGGAATGATCACAAGTGTCCTCTGGACTCTAGATACTTACAAATAAGTTGATGAGTCCTATTCAGCACAATGTTGAAGATCTCCTCCTTGATGTTGAAGGGTCTTCAGCTCCCTTGATCCGCAACACGAAGATGTATCCATACTAGGATTTAGGTTGGGTCAAGGTTAGGATGGAATACCACTCTCTAAAAATTTTTCAATTAGGAAGATAGAGTGGTTCCATTCATCTATGCATTTAAGGCATCCCAACTTAATGATTAAGGTTGTATCTAGAGGATCCTTGAATGTGGAAGTTCATTCTCCAATCCACTCTATGAGATATCAATGATGAGGGTGGATTAGAGGATGAACTTCCTGAGAGAAAGGGCTTAGGTAAATGATAGGAAGGTTAGAACTCTCAAAAGCACTCTCTTCTTTCTCTGCCAGCAATAAAGACTAATCTCTCTATATATAGGCAAAAGGTTCCAATGGATATAAACGGTCATATTTATGACAGAGTTCGATATCATCGAGTAGTCGTCGATATGATCGAGCGTATACTCTCGATTGTATCGGCAGACCTCTCGATGATACAAACTCACTTGTCATTTCACTTTTGGAAACCTTCCGCTTACTGGTCGATGGGATCGAGACACACATCGATGTTATCTGATTTCGAACTCCGATTCCATCGAGCGATGGATCAATCTATCGACAGATGAAAAGAAAGAGAGAAGCCTTGAAGAATTTCAGGTTTAACAGATATGATCGGGAAACAGTTGATGTCATTAAAATTTGTACATCGATCATATTGGAGACCTTGTCAATGGGATCGATAAATCGTATAGATTTACCTATAAGCTTGCTGGATGATTTATGTCTGGACTCGATCCAATCGACGAGGTCTCGATATGATCGATATATGAATATCGATTTATCGACTGGCACCCCGATCAACATTAAAAATAACCTGAAATTCATGCTGGTGAAAACATGCACCCACAATCGATATGATTGACTGACTTCCGATATGATCGATATTTGAGTTTAGATTGAATCGGATAGTCATCGATATATCAAAGCATATGTTAGTTTTCTTTAGAAAAATAGGGGCACCGGAAAGCAGTCTGTCGATATTATCGATCCACTTCAGATATGATCGATAATCGAATATCGATGATATCGACTACCAAGTCGATATATCGATAAATCGTCCAGATAATTGTTTGATTGCTGGACGCTTTTTGTCCCCACTCGATTGTATCGATTGAGATCTCGAGGACATCGACAGAGCTGGTCGATTATATCAAAGGAGTAATCGATATAATCGACAGTGTAAGAAAAACTTTAAAGATTTTCCTTTTTGATAACAAGTTTTCTTATACTAAAACCCTAAGATGTTCTAGTTATTTTTAAGGGATTAATCACCTGGTGTTTTGGGACATGGGATGTGAGGTTATGATTTACCTATGGCAAGCTTCCACACATCCAGTTGAGGCAGACGCTTGACTTGATCTTCCTGTTAGGCGCTGTTGTCCGACTGACTCAACTACCAACATAATTGACAAACCAGGGCACGTAGTAGGTGCACTTTCAATCTCCCCCTTTGTCAATTACGTGACAAAATACCCAAAACACCCTAGGAACATATCTAGATAGACACATCCTAAATTGTGTGTACATGTATTAACATAATTTTACAAATTCCAATCACCCATGTACACACCCAATAAATTCTCCCCCTTACTTCAAAAACTCCCCCTTTCTTGTTGCGGCTGCTCCCCCTAACACCTGCAACACAAATATACAATTTTCGCTCAGGGTGTTTGAATTGTTCTCCCCCTTTTTGTCAGTCATTGGCAAAGGCATAAGACTTGATATTGACTGAAGATTGAAGCATGTGGGAGAACTCAGATAGATAGATGTATATAAATGAGAACAGTGTAAAACATACATCAATGGAGACACAGTATAGAGTTAATAGAGCACTTAAGGCATAAGATAAACATGCAGACCATAACCCAAAAACTTCAATAAAACAGGGAGACAGAGATTCAAATGGCAGGAATAAAAGATCTAGATTCAGCCATATGTAAAGTAAGCTGCCCAAGATTGGCAGAAATATCTAATGCTGCCTCAGACAGCAACAATTTAAACCAACAAAAAAAAAGCCCATTAGAGGGTACACAAACATAAACCAGTATTTTACCCCAACCGTGGGCATATTCATCCAAAGAGAAAAACAGTTAAAAAAAACTGTCATACACACCACTGAGAGCATAGAACATCCAAAAAGATACTGATGTTCATATGCAAAAATAAGAGTAAGGTGTGCATGATAGAATGCATGAGTCTGGCATCAAGGAGCAGAATGAGATGGCATTGTATTGTCCCGTTGGCACGTCAGTAGATCCACCAATTGTTGGACCGTGCTCTGAACTCCTTGAACCATTCTTTCCAAAATAGTGAGTCATTCCTTTACTAAGTGCATGTCCTTCTGAATGGCCCCAATCCTGTCCAGTTTAAGCCTTTTACCATACCTAGCAGTTGATGTGGACGGAGCAACATCTAGTCCATGAGGTGCATCATCAGCCATTGCATCTCCTTCCATGGGATCACCACCTTCTCCTCCTTCCCCTTTTGTATGAATTTCTTCCTCAGTTTCCTCCTTGTATTAATGAAATCTCAGATCCATTTTCTGAATATTTTTCTTGTTGAAAACTTTGAGGGGGAAAACCGGATCAGTTGTAGAAGGAAAGTCAATGCTCTGACAGATTCTACTAATAATCCAGGGATATGACAGATGTAAATCTCTGGAAGTGTGTATGGAATTGACAAACTGATTTACAATCAAGGTTGGAAGACAGATATTCATCCCGGTTGTAACAGAGTAGGATATCATCACCATAAGACTTGTTAGATCCGATCGGTTCGTGCTTCTTAGGTATAGATTAGTGGTGAAGATCCCATGCATGACTCTGAACCGGGGCTCCATACCTAGCTTTCAGGGCATTCCCTTGATGCCATGGGATATCTCGGTTATGACATAGGTATTTGGTTATTTTGGAGCGCACATCTGGAAAGTCAAGATGTAACACCCCGGATTTTTGCCAACCTGGGATTAGAAGTCCTTAGGTAATGGGTCAACTAAAACACCTGGGAAATCGCTCAGAACCTAATTCCATGGCCAAAAAAATCACTTAGGATTAATTCCTTTAGAAACTAAGTATAAGTTAGCTAGCGCTACGCTGGAGTAGCTGTGAAATTTTCCCTGATCGCTTTAAATACGTTCTACAAGACCCAAAACTTGTAGAACCAATGATGCTATAATATCCTAAAACCCGTTTACTCTCAGGAACTCTTTGAAACTTTGTATTGGATCTAGACCGCGCGTCGAAAGTCCGATACCTACAATCTTAGACCGTTATGACCGCTTAGCTGGACCTGACAACCGTTTCGAAAATCAAGGCCAACTGACGTTCAGAGGCTATTTCATTGAGCCTGGAGTGAAGAGAGTGAGAATAGGGTTAGATTTGAAAATTTTAATTCAAATCTAGCACGTGACTTGGCGCGTTATTATTAAGCATTCTGACCGTCAGAATTCAGCCAAATTACACCCTCAGATTAGGAAAAAATTCTCTTTCATATCCTGAGACTTGTAAACCTGATCTAGGTGTGGTGACCGTTGAACTGAAACTGGACCGCCACATGCGATCTGGGAACTCTACCGGTCTGAAAACTTGATGTGTGCTAGATCCAGTATGCATGAGCTTAAGTTCGACCGCATTCGGCCAGGGGACCTCCAGAAATGCTCTTTTGGATCGAAACAGCCCCGATTAGGTTAGACCTCAAGTAAACATTGTTCCCAAGCCTAATTTGGGAAGTTTTAAGCTTATAAAAGGGGTTTAAACCCGCACTTCTCTCACCCATCCGAATTTGCTAGAAACCCTAGCAGAGTGAGAGAAAAAGTAAGAGATTGTGAGAGAGTGTGGGAGGGATCTTCCTGCCACCTGCACCAGCTGCTACACGTGCTTAAGCAACGTATCCCAATCGCTTTTCCAGTGATTCCGCTGCATTTCTAGGTAAGAAAAACCCTAACCATTTACTGATTTAACATTCCGTCGATTCCATTAGCGATGTGGCTTATGTAGCTTGTGTATTAGGTCGCCTGTTCACCGTAGATGAAGCATATACGCTCCGTTCGAAGCGATACACATCTAGAGTAAAAGGTGCAGATTTTAGACGCTTTGATTGACTGATTTTAACACTTTCAATGTCGTTTAATAGTAGATTATCGACAGTAACGCCGTTTGACATGTACAACATGTTGTCCGTTTCCTGTTTCGTAAGCAGACGAAAAATATGAGATTTAGGGAATTTTAGTCATTTGTAGGAAATACGGTTTGCATCCATATTTTGCTGATATGATTGACATGGCTTTTTGTCGCCTTAGGATATTAGGAATGCGTGCATAATCAGTTTGGTGAAGAGATTCGCCCAAATGCGCACTTTGAGTCGAGATACAATATGTAGACTTAAGTGTGTAGACTAAGTGTTTGTATAAATGTTTGTATTAGTATTTATTGAATTAAATGGTGCTGTGAAATAGTTTTGAGATTGAATTCTCAAATAATATGCTGATGTAAATGATTTCCTTCATGTTGGCTATATGTATGATTTCATCATATGTAAGAAATGCATGTGCTAGATAATTTACTTAAGTTGTATGTTATAACATGTGTTAACATGCTCACATTGTTGTAATGCATTTCCATTACCTTTATATGATTGCTAATGTGGATTCATAAATGTTTGGGATTATACTTAGTCCAGGCAGTCGGTAACCGAGTAAATTCGTGGTTGGCTTATCTTTGCCACGAAGGATACGTCGATGAACGCGAGTCGTGTTTTGAGTTGGCGGCAGTGGTTAGGCCACATGAAGTGTTTTATGCACTTCATATCATTCAACTTACGATGCGCTCGTACTAGTTGAGCCCGTCAAGTAACCCGACTGACCATTGTATGTTCACCATGTATGAGTCATAAATACTTGAACCTAGGGTACTGAACTTACAATTGAAAACCCTGTTAACCATGGTACCTTGATCCATAAAGACTCATGAGCCGGGCATGGTGGTATGGGACACCGTGGTCGAGCTGTTGGCCTACGCTGGGGCCACAAACCTCCCCGTAGTGACCAGTGAGCACCCTACTCTGAGCAGATTATGGTGGTATGGGACACTATATTCTTGTTGTCGGCATACACTGATCAGGTGACGAGCCCTTTGTAGTGATCGTGAGTTTATCCTGACACCACATGGGGGTGACGAGTCCTGATGCAGTCTTAAGGATAATTAGGCCTGTATTGATAAGGTGATGGGGGAACGGTGCAAAGAGTGCTAGCAACAGCCCTGAAATCCCTTGCAGTGACCTACAAATTTAACATCATATGAGATTACTAGGAGTGACGACCCTAGACAGGATCTGTGTTGGGATTGATATAAGTAAGGTACCTTAGTTTTCCAATACTGCTGTATGAATGGACTAATAATAACTCAGTAATCATATCACCATCACATTGCATGTGCATGGAAGATGTGGAGCACTGTGGGAAGAAAGCATGCCACGGGCGTAAGATGGTGCCGTATGAGGGAGATCGTCGGTGAGGGCATCCATCATGTCACGTCATATTGCATTAACAACAGTATTTAGGAATGTTTGAGTTATTGTTTTACTATTATCGCATGATTGATTTGAGAATATGCTAATCTTTGCTCTCTTATCCCACTGAGTTGATCACTCACTCCCACGTTACGGGATGGTGTTTCCGGACACCCACCAGTCCCTATTGTGATTGCAGATGATGGCGCAGCCTGCGAGGCGGAGCCGGACTTGATGATGATGAGGAGGATCCCTCCTTTATGCATGTTCTGAACGACGAGATTACAGGGAGATTCATTAGATGCCATGACACTTGTCATTTTATATTTTCAGAGCACTCATGTATATTCTTTCTTTCTATTTTGAGGTATACATGTATATGTTTAACTTGGTAACTTGTTCACACTCTGGAGACTTCCCATCAATTATATATTATATGTATGTATCACAATTTTCCGCTTGCTAATTTAACTGTCTCTGGAGTATGATATGCTGTTCTGGCATAATCCCACTCATGTTTAATACATTAACATAGACAACATTCAATCATACACATTTATGTTGCATAAGTGATGTTCTGGAACTCGGGAGTGGATTTTTTACTCGACCCCCGATTTTCGGGATGTTACACAAGATCCCAGTTTGGAAGGCCTACTGGAGCCATCTGTAGATTGAGAATCTGTGCTATGGTGGCAAGAGTGATAAATACATCATCACCATCCATGGATACCATGAAGGAAGGAGGATCAACCACCGGGGAATGACATGTAGTAAAGAAGTTGCTTGTTTTTTCCAGTTGGCATGGTCCACCAAAATTCAGGATGGGCAGCCAACCAATTGCAACAAACAGAGATTTTAAGTTGTAAGGTGTTAAACACCCCCTGTCTACTTTTTTCTCAAAGATCAACTTCCTATTGGCATATTTTGGTGGCCGTTGGACAGTAGGAGGAGGAGGCACTGGTTGAGATGGTTCAGGGATTTCGGTTTGGGACCCACCGCGTCGTGATCTTTGCCGTGTGGGGGTCCCTCTGTCCGGGATCCTTGCTCTCTCCCTTGAGAAAAGGACCTTTTGTCGAGTACCTCTTGAAGATTCCCCTGGACCGGATGCCACATTTTTATCCTTTTCCATGTGAAAGAAAAGGCTATTTGAAATATTGGAAAAAATGACAAAAACTCCGACAAACCAAGAGAAAAAGATTCTGATGATATTGGAAGAATATTACCTGGTTTGTGGAGAGATTTAGCTAGTCTTACTTGGCTTAGGATGATTGGTCGAGAGAATCGGTCAGGGAAGACAATCGATCCGCCCTTTAAAAAATCTCTTTTTTTAGTTCTGCTAGCTTTTATCGGGCACCATTTGTCGATCATATTAACCAACATATCGATTGTATCGAGAAGTTGTCGATCGATTCTATCGAGACTACCCTCAATGTTATCCATGGACACACAACTTTTCACATTCTGAACAACCGTCGATTGTATTGATCCTCAGTCGATAAAATCGAAGAAGACCATCACTTGCATTGAAAGTATGTGCTATTCAGAATTTTTCTAATTTTGACATGCTATTGTATATTTCTTGACTTAATCAGTATATGTCAAAAAAATGCACCAGTTCTGTACAAATATAAACATGATAATGTTTATATACAAAAATTAGAGGTCTCCAACCTTAGATGTAACATTGAGGATTTAGCAAAAATTGCATCATTTCACCAAATATCCTGATTTCTATGCAAAATCTGAACGTGTTCTTATATGCTCAATAATTCAGGGTACAGAGTTCAGTTTTTCTTTCACTCTCCACCTTGAGACAGAAGTTTTTACCGTGGTGACTTTTGTTATCTCACCAACTTGATCCAGTGATTTTTCCATTTTGTCTTCCATTTTGGGTGATAAATGGGTATTTTGCATTACTCTGGTCAGATTAAGTTTATCAGTGTGGATTTGACCAGGGTTATAAGAAGTTGTCTTTAAGCATTCAAACTTGTAATGTCCCATATCACAACACAAATGACAAACTAGAGAAGTTCTTGTATTGCTACTTGAAGCAACAAATTTTTCAGTTTTCATTTTGATTTTCTCATACCTTAGGCCACTCTTATCTTTTCCAGGCCTTCCTATCCCTAATATTCTTTCAAGTTTTTCGCCACTCTGAGAAAACTTATAGTTTATCTCGGCAAATTTTTTGAAATTTTCTAAGTCAATACAAAGTGAGTGGTTCTCATTTTTGAGTTTTGCATTATCATCTTTTATTAGTTTAGCTTTGTTCATAAGTTTTGATAATTCTCCTTTTAGGCATAGGTTTTCTTTTTCTAATGGATCATTATCTGTGAGATATTGTTGCAAATCATTAGACAAATGTATGTTTATTTCTAAGGTTCTGTCCAAGTCTTTCTGTAATAATTTCTTTTTATTTTCAGTCATGTCGATTTTCTTAAGGATGTGGATGCTATGAATGTATAGTTGATTATAAGCATTCTGCAATTCATTTTGCTCTTTATCTTCTTCTTCTTCAATTTCCTCATTGTCAGATGAAAATGATTCAGTGGCTTGTTGTTCTTTCTCAGATTCAGTTGGAATGATCGAAGTAGTGGAGACCATAAGTATTTTCAAGGATTTTTTATCTCCATCACTTCCAGAGTCACTGTTTTCTGAATTTGACTCTTCTGTATCATCCCATGTGGCAGCCATCGCCTTGTCCTTGATTTTTCTGTTTGGGCATTCGGTAGATAGGTGACCATACTCATGACAGACATAACATTATGGTTCTTTGGTTTGTTTACCAAATTTGCCTGCAGAAGGTTTGTAGTTCACCTTTCTTCCTCTAGAAGGATGGCCGCGATTCTTCTGAAAGAATCTTCTGAATCTTTGTGCCAGCAAGGCCACTTCCTCATCTTCATCTTCTTTTTCACTCTCACTGTCCTCATGTTTTGATTTCTTAGAAGTTTTTAGGACAATGTTTTTGAATTTTTAGGGTTGTGTGAAGTGTAGTTCAAAGGTCTGTAGGGAACCTACTAGTTCTTCTACTTTCATCTCATCAATATTCCTACACTCCTCAATTGTTGTTACCTTAGGATTGAAACGTTCCGGTAAGGATCTTAAGATTTTTCTACATATTTTAGGTGTCGGAACCTTCTCTCCCAATCCACCCATAGAGTTACAAATAATGTTCAATTTGGTGAAAAACTCCATAAATGTCTCTTGCTCTTCTATCCTTAGATTTTCAAACTGTGAAGTTAAGAGTTGTAGTTTAGATCTCTTCAAAGTGCTTGTGCCTTCATGGATTGTTTCCAATAAGTCTCATGCTTCTTTAGAGGTCGCACACATACTTATCTGATTGAAAATGTCTTGAGACACAACACAGTAGATGGCGTTCATTGCTTTTTCTTCAGCATTTCACTGTTCTTTGTCAAACGCCGTCCACTTCTTATTCGGTTTGGGTTTAATGATTATGGTTTCATTTTCAAGTACAATTTGTTCAGATGGTACCACATATCATTTTTCAACTACATCCCAAACTTCATGATCTAAATATCTCATGAAGTAATGCATTCTAGCCTTCCAGTAAGCATAATTTGATCCATCAAATACTGGAGGTCTAGTGACAGATGAGCCCTCTCCTTTGGCCATATTTCTACTTCAGTCAAGATCACTCTCTAGGCGGTGAAGCCCTTAAAGAGAGACCCGCTCTGATACCAATTGAAATAGCGGTGTAGACCACTTAAGTTGAAGTAGGAATATGTCAATATGTCCTAGAGGGGGGGTGAATAGGACTTTTTAAAGATTCATAAGTTATTTTTCAGTCCTATCACACTAATCCTATTACAGAGTACAAATTAGGATTACTCAGGAATTAACTCTACTGGCTTCCAAGCCTGATAGAGGATCCAATCACAATTACTCGTAAGATAAATAAATTTATGAATCAGATCGTGATGGATATGACTGTGTGTGCATAAGATGTGATTTCAGATAATTATATAGAAAGGCATGTAAGGCAATCACATAAATAAAAGACAATATCAATCTCAAACACAGTCATTTTATAGTGGTTCGACTACTTGTCTACTCCACTCCCGGCTTCCACACTCAACCCTTGAGTGACTGAATTTCACTAAGGAGGTTTTCTATGGTTCACCTCAAACCTAAGGTTTTAAATCAGGTTCACCTTCAACCTTTACAGAGGTTTCTACTCGGTTCACCTCAAACCAAAGAGTTTTGCTGGCGTACTCCTAACTAGATGTTTATGCCCACACAGGATAAGGGTCCACACAACGCTTCCTGAGGTTTCTACTCGGTTCACCTCAAACCTTGGAGTTTTGTTGGCGTACTCCTAACCAGATGTTTATGCCCACACAGGACAAGGGTCCACACAACGCACCCTGAGATTTTTACTCGGTTCACCTCAAACCCTAGAGTTTTGCTGGCGTACTCCTAACTAGATGTTTATGCTCTCCACAGAGAAAGGGCCCACACAACGCACCCCACACGTACACTCCCGTCGGAGGCCTTCTTTGAGGACTTCAAAGGGTGAGCAACACTTAAAACCTAATCCTAGAAAGGAATGATCACAAGTGTCCTCTTGACTCTAGATACTTACAAATAAGTTGATGAGTCCCATTCAGCGCAATGTTGAAGATCTCCTCCTTGATGTTGAAGGGTCTTCAGCTCCCTTGATCCGCAACACGAAGACGTATCTATACTAGGATTTAGGTTGGGTCAAGGTTAGGATGGAATACTACTCTCTAAAAATTTTTCAATTAGGAAGATAGAGTGGTTCCATTCATCTATGCATTTAAGGCATCCCAACTTAATGATTAAGGTTGTATATAAAGGATCCTTGAATGTGGAAGTTCATTCTCCAATCCACTCTATGAGATATCAATGATGAGGGTGGATTAGAGGATGAACTTCCTGAGAGAAAGGACTTAGGTAAATGATAGGAAGGTTAGAACTCTCAAAAGCACTCTCTTCTTTCTCTGCCAGCAATAAAGACTAATCTCTCTATATATAGGCAAAAGGTTCTAACGGATATAAATGGTCATATTTATGACAGAGTTCGATATCATCGAGCAGTCGTCGATATGATCGAGCGTATACTCTCGATTGTATCGACAGACCTCTCGATGATACAAACTCAATTGTCATTTTGCTTTTGGAAACCTTCCGCCTACTGGTCGATGGGATCGAGACACAGATCGATGTTATCTGATTTCGAACTCCGATTCCATCGAGCGATGGATCGATCTATCGACAGATGAAAAGCAAGAGAGAAGCCTTGAAGAATTTCATGTTTAACAGATATGATCAGAGAACAGTCGATGTCAACAGAATTTGTACATCAATCATATTGGAGACCTTGTCGATGAGATCGATAAATCGTATAGATTTACCTATAAGCTTGCTGGACGATTTATATCCGGACTCGATCCAATCAACGAGGTCTCGATATGATCGATATATGAATATCGATTTATCGACTGGCACCCCAATCAACATTAAAAATAACCTGAAATTCATGCTAGTGAAAACATGCGCCCACAATTGATATGATCGACTGACTTCCGATATGATCGATATTTGAGTTTAGATTGAATCGGACAGTCATCGATATATCGAAGCATATGTTAGTTTTCTTTAGAAAAATAAGGGTGTCGGAAAGCAGTCTGTCGATATTATCGATCCACTTCAAATATGATCGATAATCGAATATCGATGATATCGACTACCAAGTCGATATATCGATAAATCGTCCAGATGATTGTTTGATTGCTGGACACTTTTTGTCCCCGCTCGATTGTATCGATTAAGATCCCGAGGACATCGACAGAACTGGTTGATTATATCGAAGGGGTAATCGATATAATCGACAGTGTAAGAAAAACTTTAAAAATTTTCCTTTTTGATAACAAGTTTTCTTACACTAAAACCCTAAGATGTTCTAGTTCTTTTTAAGGGTTTAATCACCTGGTGTTTTGGAACATGGGATGTGAGGTTATGATTTACCTATGACAAGCTTCCACACATCCAGTTGAGGTAAACGCTTGACTTGATCTTCCTGTTAGGCGCTGTTGTCCGACTGACTCAACTAACAACGTAATTGACAAACCAGGGCACGTAGTAGGTGCACTTTCAAATGGTCGGTTGAATGGCCCAAAATCATGATTGTCTGGCTCTCATCGAGAGGAGTCCAGGCCCAACAACACTTGTCCCAACGAGTGGGCTCAATTTGGGCCTGACCTGACCTATCAAGGAGGGCCCAAAGTTAGTCTCCTAGACTAATTGGTGCAGTCCACCAGCTGCATGGATGCAGCCTACTAAGATTTGGGCTAGGGGCTCCATGGTGCTTCCGACGTCAATACATAGTCATCTAGTTGGTGGGACCCACTTCACAGATCGTGCAGATAAAGAACTATATCATGGTGTGGTCCACATATGTGGCCCACCGTCCTATGGATGGGCTTGTCAAATGGATAGACGGCTTGGATGGAGCACGTCCATCAGTGGTGGACTCCCACGTGGTGTGGCCCACATAAAATACATGTATATATCATATACATACACCTGGTGAGTCCTACGTAGATGTGGGGCCCACATATAATATTTATATATTACATGTACTGGAGGGTACTCTAGCCAATCCCAATAGGTGGGGCCCATTATGGCTTAGGGTAGGGCTCACCTGGAATTTGCTTTGGGCCCATGCCCCACCCATTTTACAAGCCAGCAACGTAGCAGAAGGTTAGGTTACTTCGTCTTCTGGGCTAATTTCTAGACCTCATCAGGGGCAGATTTCGGCCCGCTGCTCTACACGGTGTGGCCCTTAGCATTAGCAAGTGGGGCTCATCTGTAGCCAGTGTTTAGTCCATCATCCGTAGCCCTGCTGAGAGCTGATTCCATGCAGATCACCTGACTCCCTATCCATCCAGCCGCTGAAAAAATCCTCGCATCGCTCCATGGTCCACTTGAAGCCTTCCTTCTGTATCATCCCTGACCCCCATCTTGGCCATTGATTGACCTGATTTTGGCCTAAGATAGAGCCCCATATAGGCCTGCAGTAAGCCATGAAATAAGGTCATTCCTTGGCTAGTTCTCAGCTCAAAGCAAAGCTTCAACTCTGCATGGTTTTTGCCTAACCCATGACCATTGTTTAGCTGGGTCCTGACCCGAAATGGGTGCTGCATTAGGGTCAGATTTCACCCCAGAACAGAGCCATTGAGCGGCTTAGCTTTGGTCCAAAACAGGGACCCTTTTCTAGCTTATTTCCAGTTCGTCCCATAGTCATTGTTTGGCTTAGGCCTGGATTGAAATAGAGTCAGTTTCTAGCCTTGTTTTAGACATGATCATAACCATTACTTGGCTGGTTTCCGGCCCTAACTACGACCACCATTCAGGTCTGATGTCTGCCTGACACTCGGTCATTGTTTGGCCTGTTTCAGCTCAAAACAGAGGCACTGAATGGGCAGATGGGAGGTCCATTTTTCAGCTCCAACAGAGCATTATATGGCCCGATTGAAGGTCTATTTCATGGCCTCATGGAGGCCTGATATCTTCCATGTCTTTAGTCCAAAACACAGGCATTCCTTGGCGTGGTTTTGTGGACCAAAATGGTTAGACTAAGAGAGGGGGGGGGGGGCAGTCCCATAGACATTGGAGATCAGAACAGGGTGATGTTACCTGTGTTCCGGCACTCGACTGTGGCTCAACCTGAATGGCCTTATCGTATCATTGGCCTCCACTAGCTTGACTCAGTTTAAATGGATGGGTTGACTCAGTGCAGAACCGAGATCCACTACGCTCGGTCTCTCCTTCCTCCCGCAATCTTCTTTCTCTCCCACTCTCCCTCTCTCTCTTGCTGGTCCGAATCCCAAGGGCTACAGGACCCCATTTATAACAAGGGAGGGGAGGTTTCAATGGTTAGATTTCTACAAGCCAACGGATGGCCGCGATTGCGCCAGACTCTACTTTTCCCATAGAGGAAAGACTTCTCTCCCTCTCTCCTTCCACGGGCCTTGCCTGGCTATTTTTGGCAACAGAAAGAGCATGCCTCAGCTGAGAAATGGATGGTTGAGACTGCACAATCGGACCGATCATGAGTCGTCCATCTAATCCCATCATGACCCCACCTCTCGGATGCCTTCCACGTGTAATGCATTGGATGGTGGTAGCCCATCTCCTCCATCCGTTTACAAGGGGTCGAAACGCTATGCGGTTTGCTTGAATTAGACCCCATGGAGAATTTGAGCGGATCAGATGGCTCAAAAAGTGGTCATGATGGGTCACCTAGGTGCTTAAAGACCTCCCATTTGAATGTTGTTTTTGGCGAGAGGGCATTGGTTTTCTCCTTTTCGTAAAGAGCTTGGTCAAAGGTCTTTTGACCAAGCCCATCGTCCCTGTGTATGTCGTGTGCACACACATGGGGTGCACATGCATTTTGTGAGGGGGGCCATCATGATGGTTGTGACAATTCCATTCCATCCATTTTTCTTGAGACTTAGGAATAGGGGTCCTAACCCATGTTGGCATGGGGCCGAGGCCCAGGTGGGCCGTTACCCACTTCTTTGGGCTATTATCGGCCCATATGACGTGATCTATTGATCAGGTGGGCCTAATTCTACTTTTCAATAGTTAATATAAGGTACTGGTTATGATGAAGGCTTGATTTGTCACTAACTAATTCTCAAGTGTTGGTGACAAGTGTGTTGTACTAGTATTAATCGACATAATGGCTTATATTTGGAATGTTCAGATAGCCTCACCTTCTTGACTGTCGTAGGGTGCTACCTGGCTCCTAGAGACCCTGACAGATGACCTTAATGTTGATTAGAAACCCCATTCTGTATATGTTAAGTTCAAACTATTTGGTTAATCCAATCTGATCTAGGTTGACGTGGGTTTAAAGGCTAACACCCGTGTTCCAAAGGAACAGGGTGTTACAGTTTGGAAGTTCTCATGGGAGTTGGAAGATTACTTAGAGAATAAGATAGAAAGAGAGGTGATGGATTGATATGGGATGGGTGGAATGGGTATTGTAAGGAAGGGGATGGAGAGGTAAGGGTTTTGTTTGAAATTTTGGTAAAAGAGGGATGGGTAGGGAGAGAGAGAGAGTTGACTTGTGGAAAGTGGGAGTTAATTTTTTACTTAGGATAGGGTGAGGTGGCATTGAGGTATGGTGGTGTACTTGACTTGATTTGTTGTGACGGGTCATAAAGATTCTCTCGAAATTAGTAACATGCGGCGTTTCTTCAAAATGAACGCGGGCCCACATCTCCTAGCCCAAGTATCGGATTGGTGTGCGAGTCACGACATTGGAATCGCAGTGATGACGCGCGCGCTAAGGTACAAGTTTTAGCTTGAGTCGACTTCGGTATGTAGGTCTCTGCTTAGGATCATGTGCAAACGTCTGATACAGGTCGAGGGTTGCTTGAATTCGACCGGAAGGATCGCGGAAGCCTACGGAATGGTACGGACTAAGATACGGGCCTTATAACTCTCCCCTCCAAATAAAAATTACATTCTCAAAATTTATATTATCATTTTAAGTAAACATAACTCATAATAGAAGAGGAACCAAAGCACAATCATATAAAATCGGAGACAACATGCAAGATACCACATATAATTAATCATCAAAGAGATGGGGATAGTGCTCTCGAATCTCGGCCTCGCGCTCCCAAGATGCCTCATTAATAGAATGGTGACCCCACTAAACCTTCACCAAGAGGATGACCTTGGTCCGGAGGACCTGCTCCTTCCGATCGAGGATACGAATTGGTTGCTCAATGTAAGAAGCGTCCTCACGAACCTCCAATGACTGTCAATCGATAACAGGAGAGATGTCTAACCCACACTTCCTCAGCATAGAGACATGAAAACTGTTGTGGATGCTAAACAACTGAGATGGCAGGGCAAGCCGATAAGCCACGACGCCAACACGCCCAGTGATCTCGAAAGGTCCTATAAATCTTAGGACAAGCTCGCCCTTCGCTCCAAATCAAACTACGCCCTTTATGGGCTAGACTTTAAGATATACTTTGTCCTTAACAGCGAACTCCAAGGGACGATGCCAGTGATTAACAAAACTCTTCTACTGGCTCTGAGATATGTGCATCCTCTGCCTGATGATGTTGATAGCCTCTAACGTCTACTGCACAAGCTCGGGACCTAGGAGATGCCGCTCTCCGACCTCGATCCAAAAACTCAGAGATCTGCACAGTCTGCCATATAGTGCCTCAAATGGAGCCATGCCAATGGTCGCTGGATAGCTGTTGTTGTATGCAAACTTAGCTAATCGTAGATGATCATCTTAACTACCCCCGAAATCAATCATGCAGGCCCAAAGCATATCCTCAAGGATCTGGTTGATCCTCTTGGTCTGGCCATCAGTCCGTGGATGATACGCGGTGTTGAGTTGCAAATTAGTGCCCGTCACTCTCTAAAAGCCCTAAAACTAAGACGTAAACTTCGAGTCTCGGTTTGAAATGATCGAGATAGAAACATCGTGCAGTCTCATTATCTCATCAACAAATAGCTTGGTGAGCCGGTCCGTATGCCAAGTCTCACAAATCGTAAGAAAATGTGTCGACTTCGTCAAACGGTCCACGACAACCTAAATGGCATCATGACCATGCCGAGTCCTAGGTAAACTCATGATAAATTCAGTAGATATGTGTTCCCACTTTCACATAGGGATGCTCAACGACTGCAATAGACTAGGGGGTCTTTGATGATCGGCCTTGACACACTGACATGTGTCACACTTGGCCACAAAACTGGTGATCTAGCACTTCATCCCCTCCCCACATGAAAAAAAAATACAATCTCCTCATATCACGGTACATCTTCGTCGAGCCAGGGTGGATAGAAAATCACAATCGATGTGCCTCAGTCATAAGATCTCTACGCAACTTAGGAATATTCGGGACACATAGTCAGTCTCTGAAGCGAAGTCCACCATCAGAACCAATCTAACAATTTGTCTGACTCTCAGATGCTACCTGTGCTCGATAATCCTGTAACGACTCGTAAGTCTGTTGAGCCTCGATCATCCTTGCGACAAGAGAGGGTTGAATCGATAGGCTCGATAGCTGAACAAAGTCATACTCTGCTATATCCTTGAGCATCCTCCACTCTTGAATCATCATGTGTACCACTAGGCTTCGTGGCTGATGGTTGAGGGCATCCACCACCATGCTTACCTTACCTGAGTGGTACTAGAGGTCAAAATCATAGTATTTCAAGAGCTCCATCCAGTGTCTCTATCTCATGTTTAGCTCAGACTGAGAGAATAGATATTTCAAGCTCTTGTGATCAGAAAAGAGCTAAAAAATGACCCCATAGAGATATGCCTCCACACCTTTAGTGCGAAGATGACTGCTGCCAGCTCCAAATCATACATGGGGTAGTTCAGCTCATGGACCTTGAGTTGGCGAGACGCATAAGCCACTGGTCTCCCGTGTTGCATCAGGACAACAGACAAACCAATATGTGAGACATCGGTAAATACAACAAATCCATCACTCCGTGAGGGAAGAGTGAAGACTTGAGTGGATATCAGACAATCCTTCAGCTCAACAAATGCCTACTCACATTCTTTAGTCCAAATAAAATCTACACCTTTCTAAGTCAACCTGGTAAATGGGGCTGCAATACGGGAGAAGCCCTCAATGAAACGTCGATAATATCCACTAAATCAAGGAAACTACGGATCTCGGACATAGTTGTGGGCTGGCCCCATTGACACATTGCCCTAACCTTCGAGGGGTCCACTCCGACACCCTCCCTCATCACCATGTGATAGAGAAAATTCACTTCTTTCTGCCAAAACTCGCACTTCTCTAGCTTTACATACAACTGGTGGGCACAGAGGGTCTGCAATGCGATCTCCAGATGCTACATATGGTCCTTATGGGTCCTCAAATATATCAGAATGTTTGATGAAGACTACAATAAACTGTCTGAGATATGGACGGAAGACCTTGTTCATCAACTATATGAAGACAACGAGTACATTAGTAAGTCCAAAGGACATGACCTGAAACTCAAAATGACCATAACGCGTATTGAAAGCTGTCTTCGGGATGTCCTCCTTCATACCTGAATCTGATGATAACTGGAATGTAGGTCAATCTTCAAAAAGAACCGTGCACTCTGCAGCTGATTAAACAAATCATCTATTCTCGGAAGCGGGTACTTGTTCTTAATCATGACCCAATTGAGCTTGCAGTAATCCACACAGAGCCTCAATGAGCCATTTTTCTTCCTAACGAAGAGTACTAGCGTTCCCCATGGAGAACTGCTCGGACGGATGAATCCCAACTCACTTAACTTGTTTAATTGTTGCTGCAGCTCCCTCAACTCTATTGGTGCCATATGATATGGGGCCTTCAAGATAGGCGCGGTACCAGGCACAAGATCGATCTGGAACTCAATATGCCAATGAGGCAGCAACCCCAGAATCTCCTGGAACATGTCGAGGAAATCACAGACAATCAACAACTGATCAATACATGCGGCAACAGGCTCCTCAACGGCGTAAGACATTAAACAAGACAACGACTCTCCTCTTGGCTCGGTAACGAACTGAAACTAAGGTAAGCCAGGTATACAGAACGTGATCATCCTTGCAGAACAGTCCAAGATGGTGTGGTACTCGGCAAACCAATCCATGCCCAAGATAATGTCAAAATCTGACATCAGCAGTACGTACAAGTCGACGGGTAAGAAAATCTCTCCCACTAAAATGGGGCAAGATGAACAGAAGCAGCCTAATACTATTTTCTTCTTTAAGGGCATCGATACGGTCAACCCCTCTCAAGCAGACTCTATCGGCAATCCAGTCGAACGATAGAATCCCTCGGACATAAATGAGTGAGAAGCACCAGAATCAAATAAAACTCGAGTGATGCATGCAGAGACTGAAAGTATACCCTTAATGAATCCTTCGGAGGTCTGCAGGTCCTATTGAGCCTCGTAAAACCTTTCCTGAGCTGGCTGGGGAGGTGTCTATCCCCTTTGAGGTATCTAGTGCTGTTACTGCCTCTATAGTGCCCTGTACTGCTGTCTTTGCTACTGTTAGGGCCTCGGTGGTTGAAGTAGTTGTGGTTACTGCTGATGGGCTCGTTGTTGAGCTGGAGGCTGTTGTGGCCCTCTCGGCTGCTATAGATGAGGGCAGGGGCACTCATACAAGTGGCGTCTGTCCCAGTACATCCATAATAAGTCCTTGTAAACGGGTGCTGGGGTGGCGCTGGAGGTGCCATTGGTGCTGCTAGTGCTCTATCAGATGAGTGGATCCTATGCTTATGTGGCCATCGATACTGTTGGGATCTACTGGAGGGGGCTGCCTCTTTTGACATCTCCTCTGATCTCAATCATTCTGTGTGTCGGCCCACTCAGTCTCGTAAATCTGAGTCATACGTATTACCGCTTATAAAGTCGGGAGCTCATGCCCAATAACACGGTCTCGAAGACCGTAACGCAAGACGTTCTGGAAATGGTGGGCCTTCTACCCCTCGTCATCAATTAAATACGACATGAACCTCGATAACGCCACAAAATGGACCACATACTGTGCCACGGATATGTCCCCCTGCACTAGAGTCTTGAACTCTAATGCTCTCTGATGACGAATGTGGTAGGGGAAGTACTACTGCTCGAATCGATCAATAAAATCCTCCCATGTTTAGAAAAAATCAAGCCCTACAACACAGGGAACGGAGGTCCACCAGTGCTCGTCCTTGCCCTAGAGAAGAAATACTACCAACCATACTTGTTGCTGGGTCGTACATGCCATAGTATCAAAAATCTTCTCTACATCGGAGCGCCATCTCTCAGCTGCCGTTGGATCTGTCTCGCCCTGGAAACGCAGAGGATCAAGCTGTCTGAACTCTTAAAGAAGAGAGCTCACGCGCTCTTGCTTTGCCTGAGCTGGTGAAAAAAAAGGATGCCTACCCTGTCCTTGAAACGCAGCCGTCATAGCCTGCAACATCTGCTGTAACTAGGAGGCACTCATAGGTACGGTCAGATTCGAACCAGTCTTAGGTGGAGGAACGATGTCATCAGGCTAGGGAATAGGGATCTTTGAGGGTAGAGCGGGAATCGTAGGTGGTAAAGCGGGAGTCTCAGGTGGTGGAGCGGGAGTTGCTCAGGTCGCTCTCCTGGGTGGCATGTACTATAGGAAAGAGCAAGGACACCAATCAACCTTGAGAATCTCTCGCATGTTAGGGAACTAAATGGGAAGGTTACACACTCAGAACCTAATCATCCTAAAGTCATACCAAACATGTGATGTTATTCTCGGTTATTCTCAAGTTATGCTTTGATACCAACTTCGGTCATGCCCCAAACTCAAAAATCGGGCTCACAAAATTCTCGATCACCGAATCCGGTGTTGACCGCCTCCATAGTACCCCATTCTCAGCTCCTAGTACCGATACACCAAGTTCTGATCCAGGAATTCTATAAGGAGGATTTTAAACATGATTTTGATTCGTAATAAGCATAACCACAAATAACAACCAACAACACATCACAAATCCACTATGATCAAAATTTTTAAAGTACAATACATAAGAAGGGAAATACAAGATAATAATAATAGAAACTCCTAAAGCTCGTTTGTACGCTCCTACTACGGTGAGGCTATGACTGTGTCCTGACATCACCTACACGCATCAATCGTGCATAAGCTTATAGAAGTTTAAAGGGTAGTGTAAGTGTGTACGAAATGTGAACGTGCTCAGAATGCAATATCAGAGTAATGCGAAATCATGCTGATGGGTACATGAATGCAATCAGCCATACCAAGGCTATCCGGTGCAAGATATGAATGCTATCGGCCATATCAAACCATGCGATGCGAGATACAACTCAAGCATGCCAACCTCCATCCAAATTCACATATCAATGCAGCTCATTACTAGACCATTAAATATCAATATAGTTGTAAGACCCGTGTCCTAGTCAATACCATTCCGTAGGCTTCCATGGTCCTCCCAGTCAAATTCTGGCAACCCTTGACTTGTATCCAATGTTTGCAGGTGATCCTAAGTTGAGTCCTGCATACCGAAGTCGGCTTAACTTAAAACTTGTACCCTAGCGAGCGCACTGTCCCCGTGACTCGCGCACATATCCGATACCCAGGCTAGAAGATGTGGGCCTGTGTTCATTTTGAGAAAAACATCGCGCATGTAAATTTTGAGAGAATCTCTATGACCTATCCCATCAATTAATTAATCAATCAATCAAGTCAAATCAAGTACACACTATACCATAAGTACAAGCAACCCATCCCTTTCCCATTCCTAAAGTCAATTCTCTCTCTCTCTCTCTCTATCTCTCTCTCTCTCTCTCCACCCATCCCTTTCTTACAACTCCATCACTCCACCCATCACCCATCACCCATCACTCCAACTCTTTTCATCCCATCATTTCCCTCTCTTTCTCTCTTTCTCTCTCTTCACTCCCAAGCAATAAAAATATCCCATGTCTAAGCTCTCTCTCTCCTAAAGCCAAGTGTGGCCCACCTGACGTGGGTCCACTATGTTATGTGGGGCCACCCATACTATCCATTCATGTGGGGCCTACAATATTATGTGGGTCCCTTTCATCCAGGCCGTCTAGCATCCTTGGACATTGGACGCTGCCACCCACATAGTTTCACACTCGTCCACACATACATATATACATATATTGTATATTATATATATAATATTATATATTATAATACATTATATTATATAACATATGTTGTGGTGGGCCAATGCTATGTGAGACCCACCTTTATCATGATTACACCATCCAAATGGATTTGGATAGTGAGCATGGGTATGTAGTTACGATTGCATTATTTTATAATATAATATAATATATACTGAGGGTAAGGTGGGCCACGTGTGTGGGACCCACCACTGATGTATGTGTTATGGTCAAACTGTCCAGGCTCCTGGATGGTGTTGGATGGGCCACACTTAATGTGTGAGCTTCATCCACACCGTCCAGCCATATGGACGAGTGGATCCCATCGTGATATTGTTTGTATCCACGCCGTCCATCCATCATCTGGATGGGTGGGGTCCATCGTGTTGTATATTTGTATCCACGTCGTCCATCCATCATCTAGATGGGTGGAGTCTACCGTGATGTATATTTATATCCACGCCATCCATTCATCACCTGGATGGGTGAAGTCCACTATGATGTATATTTGTATCCACGCCGTCCATTCTTCACCTGGACGGGTGGAATCCACCATGATGTATATTTGTATCCATGCCGTCCATTCATCTGGCGAGCTCGTCTTTGGGTCGAGATAAAAAAAATGAAGCAGATTCAATCCTTTGTTGGGCCATGTACGTGGGCCACACCCATGATGCTTGTAGTACATCCAAACCGTTTATTCATTTGATGGACAACCAGCTATGCAGACCCACCTTGATATATGTGATCCATCCAAATCGTCCATCTATTTGGCCACCTCATCTCATGGCTTGAGACCAAAAATAAGACAGGTCTAGTATCAAGTGGACCACACTATAGAAAGTAGTGGAGTTGAACGCCCACCATTGAAACCCCTTTGGGTTATAAAAGTTTTGATTCAATATAATATTTATTTTCCTTCCCTGATTAGGTCCTTGTGACCTTATTAACAGAATGGATGGAAAATAAATACCATGGTGGGCCCATTGGAATTTAATTATGGAAATCATTATCACCACAGCCATTTGTGGTATGGTCCAGATGACCCTTTAGATATGATCCATTTTTTTAATGTTATATAATGATCTCTAACAATGGATGAATGGTGCATTTGACTCGGCCTATTTGACTTGGCCATTTGACTCGGCTTATTCGATTCGGCCTATTCGATCGGCCCACTTGATTCGACCCCTTTGATTTGGCCCATATGATGTAACCCATTTAATGCATGCTTGGCCCATTGGAGCAACCCACATGATGCGGCCCACTTGAGGTATATAGGCCCAATGAGACATATGAGAGACCTTTGTGTGGGCTGAATGTGATGTATATAAGGCCCGTTGTGATGTGAAATTCCACCATGATGTATGTAATGATGCTCTTGGTGGCTATACCTCAAAAGCAATGATGGTTTGACATCCACATTGTAAGAACAATGCTGGTTAAATGTCCACATTATAACTCTCCCTATGGCTCATTGATGGGCCCATGCTTATAGATTGTAGGCCTTCTAGGCCCATCTTCGCTATAAACAGAGTCCATCACCATAAAACATGTTTAGTATAGTTCCATGATTCATGCTTATACACATCATATGTATGTTTGATATGAGTGATTGGTCATAGCATATGCCTTCGGGTAGATTGTTCATGGGCTCCCTGATAGGCGGAGTTGCCCTTCATAAGCATGCGTTACGTGCAGGATTGTTGCATGACTGGTAGTGTGATTCAAACACTTCACTGTTTGACATGATTTCTATATGCCCTAGCGACATCAGGGTTATGACCACCACAAGTACATTATGGATGATAGGATTGTACACCAAAAATATTGTTACTAAGCATCAGGGTGCCATAGATGTCCCTGGGTAAAAATTTCTAAATCCAATGGTACCAGAGGATGACTCCAACGTCAAGACCGAGTGGATATATGAGCGCATGAGGGCCGAATACAAGGAGGCCACGCCTCCCACTGTGTCGTGGTCGGTTAGAAAGGGGTGTGGACTTACTCATTCAAGCTAGGCTAAGTTTAACTAGCTTGTGAATGAGTCCGCTATCGACGTGCCGGATAAATATTGGCAGACTATTGGCTAGGTAGATAGTGAGGTTCTTATGCTCACTTGGACTGCATGCCTAGGAAAGGGGCAGTGCCATTTGGAATATACTAAATCCTGATGATTATCCAGAATGAGAATTGTACTGATACATGATGCTCTAGTGATGAGCTGTATTGATATGTAGATTTGGATGAGGATTAGCATGCCTGAGTTGCATCTCACGTCGCATGGTCTTGATATGGCCAATAGCATTTATATCTTACACCGCATAGCCTTGGTATGACTTATTGCATTCATATACTCATCAGCATGATTCCACATTACTCCGACATTATATTCTGAGCACGCTCATATTGTGCACACACTTACACCACCCTTTAAGCTTTCTATAAGCTTATGCATGATTGATGCGTACAGGTGACGCTAGGACGTAGCAGTAATATAATCGCAATAGGGGCATACGGTCGAGTTTTAAGAGTTTCTGTTATTATTATATTGTATTTTCCTTCGTACGCATTGTACTTTAAAGTTTTTGATCATAGTGGATTTTGTGATGGTGTTCTTGTGGTTATTGTTCATGGGTCATGCTTATGGTTATGCTTATTACAAATCAAAATTATGTTAGAAATCCTCCTTGTAGAATCCTAGGATTGGAACCTAGTGTATAGGTGCCAAGAGCCGAGAATGGGGTACTACGGAGGCTATCAGTGCTGGATTCGACAATCGAGAATTTTATGAGTCCAGTTTTTGAGTTTAGGGTGTGACAATAGTTATCATTCTGGATTATCACCAGGGTTTAGTACACTCCAAATGACACTGCCCCTTTCCCAGGCGCGCAGCCCAAGTGAGCGTAAGAAACCTCATTATCTACCTGGCCAATAGTCTGCCAATACCTATCCGACACGTCGATAGCAAACTCATTCACAAGCTGGTCAAACTCTGCCTAGCAATGTAAGTGCTATGATTTCATATCCCTTTGGTTGTCAAATTTTATGGTGCCAAAACCTATATCTATGTCTTGTATATCTTATGTTTTATGTTTGAAGACTATTCATTGCATTCAAGACATCGCATTTCAAGACAAGATCTTAAATGAAGAAAGTTTTCAAGATATGGATGAAGAATTCAAGAATTGAAGTCTTCAAGTTTGAATGTTTAAGATTCAATCAAGTTCAAATATATTAGAAGAATTTGTCAAGTCAAGATCAAGCTCAAGAAGGCCTACTACAAGTTTTGTATATTCTCAAGCTTCTCTTAAAGAGTCATCTAAGTGTTCAGACTTTCAAGTTCAACTCACTTTTAAGGTTTGTTTGACCTTAGATTGACCTTAGGATGAGCTTTACAGTATGTCATTCTGGATACATAATTCATATATTTCAATATGCTTGTTTGGGGTGTTCTAAGACCAGTCTTAGGGACTTCAAGACCAATCTTAGCTCTGTTACGACCAGTCTTAAGTTTTTCAGGACCAGTCCTAGGTTGTTGAAGATTTTTAGATCTTTCTAGCTGTCCTACGACCAGTCTTGGACATCTTACGACTAGTCCTGTGAGTTCTACGACTTATCCTTCGACCGGTCGTAGCCATACGACTCAAACTCCAACAACCATTTTTGGAGTCCCACGACCAGTCGTAGGTGTCTCACGACCAGTCGTAGGTGGCCCACGACCGGTCGTAGACCGCCTAGGACCGGTCGTGTAACAGAAAATCCAATCCTGCGAAAATCTTTAAAAATCTTTGAAGCTACGACCAATCCTAGGATCCTAAGACCAGTCGTAGACGGGATTTTTTAGGCTATAAATAGTGCACGAACTTCAGAGTTTTAGCAATTCAATTCAACTCTTTTCAAGAAATCTTTAGGCTATTCTCTGAGATAAGTTTGTATTTGTTTTAAGCTACTTTGTGCTTATTTAATATTCTTTTGCTAGCTTATTTTTATTTAATTTTGATCTACATTCCAATCTTATTAGAAAAGGGGAATTTATGATATTCCTTCTTCTTGGATTCAAAATCAAATAGAACTAGCACTTTTGATTTAAAATCAATTAGACTTAGAACCATTCTTAAAGTGAGTATTGGACTTTGAACGTTGAATCGAACTTCTATTCCGATTGGTTCTACCGGGCTTCTTCAAAAGGTGATTCAGGTATTTTACATTTTTTGTAATTTACTTTCTCTGATTTTTGTTTGAGATTCACCAGAAAAATCTCATTGTATTGGTTATCTGAGGAGAGCCAGAAAACTCAGATTGTGGAGTTTTTGGATTGTGTAAGCCCAAGATCAAAGACACAATTGCGAAGATTTTAGGTGAACCTGTGAAACCTATTTTGATAGTGCATGCTAATATCCCCTGTGTGAGGATATTAGGAGTGGAGTAGCAATCTGTGTGGTTGTTGGATAACAATTGGTGTACACACAGGCAAACCACTATATATCGTTGTGTTGTGGATGTATTTTTCTCTTTCATTCTTTTATTCATTCTGTTTTGTGGAGAGTGTTTGTGGATGAATGTTGTAATCACTTTAAGCAAGTGTGGATGAATGTTGTAATAACTTAGGATTTATTTTTTGCAAGTTATTTTGATTTCCTTATTTTTTATTCCTCATTGGTTTGTGATATAAGGACGTTCTAGAAATAAGGTTGTCCTACCTTAAACCTTTATTTTTTGGTGTAAGGTTGTCCTTAGAACTGATAAAGTATCAATCTCTTTATTTTAGGCTATTGAGATTATTTTATATTCAGCATTGTGCTTTATTTCTTTATTTATTCCGCTACTATAAGTTTTATTTGGCATTGCCCTATTCACCCCCCCTCTAGGGCATATAGCTAGGCCCTTTCAAGTGGTATCAGAGCCTAATAGCTCGTGCTTATTGTTTATTTATTTGGATTTATTTCCTGAGCTAACGATCTAAGCTATATTAAGATGTCGAATTTTGATAGCCTATATGTCACTAGGCCACCACCCTTTAATGGCACAAACTATGCCTATTGGAAAGCCAGGATGAGGATCTTCCTCAAATCCTTGGATGAAAGTGTGTGGCTGGCCACAGTGAATGAATGGAACCCTCTTATCACTGAAGTAACTAATGACGATGTTTCAAAAACTATGAAAGTAACGGCTTATTCTCTTTGGACCACACTTCAGAAAAGTGAAAGTAGTGCTAATGCAAAAGCACTAAATGCAATTACTTGTGCATTATCACCAGATGAATTCAAAAGAATCATCTCTTTTGAAAATGCAAAATAAGCATGGGATGTATTAGAAATGACACACGAGGGTACATCTATTGTCAAGAAATCTAAAGTCCAACTCCTCACAACTAAATTTGAAGAAATTCATATGGAGGAGAATGAGATGTTTATGGACTTCTACACTAAATTAAATGACATTGTGAACTCTATGTGGGGTCTTGGTGATAGAATCCCAGAAAGTAAAGTATGTGCAAAGATACTACGTTCACTTCCTGAACGATTCAATTCTAAAGTGACCGCGATTCAGGAACTTCGTGACACGGATACCATGAGGGTTGAGGAACTAGTTGGTCCACTTCAAACCTATGAGTTATCCTTTAAGGCTCCTAAAGGAAAATAAATTACTCTCAAATCATCTAAAAATGCTTCACAAGAGAGTACTTCAAATTCTGAAAATACCGAAGATGATATGGCGCTTTTAGCAAAAAAGTTTTACAAAATTTTTAAAAACAAGAAAAAAGCTGATTTTCAAAAGTCAAATGATAAGAGACGATCTAAACCTAGAGCTCAAAAATCTTTGGAAGATAGTCAATGTTACAACTGTCAAGAGTATGGGCACTTAGCTAACAAATGTCCTAAAAAGGACAAATCAAAAAGGAAAAGCATGATGACTACTTGGGATGAATCATCTGATTCTGAATCCTCTTCTAAATCAGAAGATTCTGAAAACGAGTCGGGCTATGATGTTAAAGCCCTTATGACTCTAGCCAAGATCACCTATTCAGATCATGATGATATATCTAGTGAAGAAAATCTGAATAGTGATTGCAATAATGAAGATGATCTTCAAGATGCTTATAATGCCCTTTATAAAGAGAGTTGTAAAATTGCCGTTAAGCTTAAATTATAAAAAGAAAAATTTTCTAAGCTTAAGGAAGATTATGAGTTTCTTGTTTTAGAAAAGTCTCATATTTTTTATTCTTTTGAAAAGACCAAATGTGATTTAGATTTCAAAACTTTCCAAATTGAAGATTTGAAGTCTGAAAAAGAAAAACTCAAAAATGAGGTAGCTTCTCTTCTGAGTTTGAAAGACACATGGAAATATGCCCAAGGTGATCCAAAATTGGAAAAATTATTGTCCGGAACAAGAAAATGTGGCGATCGATCCGGGTTGGGGTATGATAAGAATACATCTCCTAAACAAAAGAACATTGCTCCTAAATTTGTAAAAGGAGAGTCTTCAACTTCAAAAGAAAAGAATACCTATCAAGGATTTTTTAAAAATTCAAGGTCTTTTCAAAAACCTAAAAGTAGTCATGTCAACTTTAATTTTCAAAACCGAAATCCTTTAGCTGAAAAAATAATTGATCTACTCAAGGAGCTATTAAAGTCTAACTCTATAGGTCACTCCTATAACAACAGACAGAAAAAGACCATCTATGCTCCTAAACCCAAAACTGTTCTGAAATGGGTTTCTAAAGTTGCCAGCTTGGTTGTCCACACTTCTTTCAAAGCTACAAGCCATTCAAAGTGGTACCTAGATAGTGGTTGCTCCAGGCATATGACAGGTGACAAAGCTTTATTCACCGATCTTAAAGATATGACTGATGGGTCAGTCACATTTGGCGATGGAAGCAATTACAAGATTATTGGCCAAGGTACGGTTTAGCTTTATAACCTTCCCTTATTTAAGAATGTTTTATATGTTGAGGGCTTAAAACACAACCTATTAAGCATTTCTCAGATATGCGATAACAACCATAATGTGAAGTTTTCTAATTAAGGTTGTGAGATACTTGATAAAAAGGGTTCTGTTATATTAACTGGTCGCAGAACTTCTGAAAATTGCTACATCATTAGTGATGCTAGCTGATCTACTCAATCATGTTACATGGTCCATACTGATGAGACTGAATTATGGCATAAATGCCTTGGACATGTACACTATCGAAACTTATTTAGATTGAGAAAAAAAGAACTAATTAGAGGTCTACCCAAATTACAAAAAGTAGATAAAATATGTGGTGAATGTCAGTTGGGCAAACAGATTAGGAGCTCTCACAAGAAAGTGAACTCCAATACCACATCTAGACCACTCGAGCTTCTCCACATGGATCTTATTGGACCAACTAGATCGGAGAGTTGAGGAGGCAAAAATACATTTTGGTTATCGTAGATGACTATACCAGATTCACTTGGGTATCATTCTTAAAAGAAAAAATTGAAACCCTGTATGAAGTGAAAAAGGTCATCAAAAGAATCCAAAATGAGAAAGGTTCTCATGTTAGTAAGATCCGTAGTGATCATGGATCTGAATTTGAAAACAGTAATTTTGAGAAATTCTGTAGTGATCAGGGAATATCACATGAATTCTCTGCGCCCAAAACACCGCAACAAAATGGTATTGTTGAAAGAAGAAACAGAGTGCTTCAGGATATGGCTAATGTTATGCTGAATAGCATGAAGCTCTCTAGAAATCTTTGGGCTGAAGCAGTTAATACTGCATGTTATATTATTAATCGAGTTTATACTAGTAAATCTAATAATAAGACTGCTTATGAATTATGGTTTGAAAAGAAACCTACTGTCAAATACTTTCGGGTTTTTGGCAGCAAGTGTTATATTTTACAGGATCGTGAAAATTTGGGTAAGTTTGATACGAAAAGTGACGAAGGTATTTTTCTTGGTTATTCTTTGAACAGTCAAGCTTATAGGGTTCAAAATAAGAGAACTAGTGTGATTCAAGAGTCCATCAATGTAGTCATTGATGATCATTTGAATACACCAGCCCTAAGTTCAGATGATGATGAAGCTCTTATTATTGACAATCAAGATATCTCATCAAGTCAAAAAGAATCTGAACCAAGGACTGTTAAAGATCATCCAACCAATCAAATACTTGGAAACCTTCTCACTGGAGTTCGTACTCGCAAACAACTTGAGAACATATGTAATTATGTTTATTTTACATCCAAAATAGAACCGGTCAACGTAAAAGAAGCACTTTCTGATGAAAATTGGATTGTTGCTATGCATGATGAACTTAATCAATTTGTTCGTAATGATGTCTGGTATCTTGTTCCTAGACCTAAAGATAAACACGTTATTGGAACAAAATGGATCTTTAAAAATAAGTCTGATGAGCTTGAAAATATTATATGAAACAAGGCTAGACTGGTTGTACAAGGGTACACTCAGATTGAAGGCATCGATTACGATGAAACCTTTGCTCCAGTCGCTCGCCTTGAGTCAATCAGACTTTTTATTTTCATCGCGTGCTTTAGAAAATTTAAGATTTATCAGATGGATGTAAAGAGTGCTTTCTTGAATGGCGATTTACATGAAGAAGTGTATGTTGAACAACCTTCAGGGTTTGAAGACCCTAAGTTATCTGACCATGTATTTCGTCTCAAAAAGGCTCTCTATAGTCTAAAACAAGCACCCAGGGCATGGTATGAGAAATTTACTAAATTCTTACTTAGTCATAACTTTCAAGTAGGAAGTGTCGATAAGACACTTTTTGTTAAGAAGTATAACAATGATATTTTAATGGTTCAAATATATGTTGATTATATTATTTATGGATCTACTTGTTCTAACATGTCTATTGAGTTTGTAGAGTTAATGAAATCAAGGTTCGAAATGAGCATGGTTGGCGAACTTAATTATTTCCTAGGGTTGCAAGTAAAACAACAACCTGATGGAATTTTCATTTCCTAGACCAAATATGCTTCAAACTTGGTTAAAAGGTTTGGATTTGAGAATAGTAAGAACTTTGATACTCCTATGAGTACAACGTTAAGACTCTCAAAAGACTCTACAGGCAAAGATATAGATCCTAAACTATATTGTAGTATGATTGGTAGTTTGTTGTATCTTACTGTAAGTAGACCTGATATTGCATTAAGTGTTGGAATTTGTGTGAGATATTAGTCTAATCCTAAGGAATCACATCTTACTGCTGTTAAATGGATTATTGATATGTCACAAGTTCTATAAATTTGGGACTTTTGTATCCTTTTGATACTAGTATTCAATTAGTTGGGTACTCAAATGCTGATTGGGCCAGAAATATTGATGATAGAAAATCAACCAGTGGTGGTTGTTTTTACATTGGAAATTGCTTAGTTTCTTGGTTCAGCAAGAAGCAAAGCTCAATATCGCTCTCCACTGCTGAGGCTGAGTATATTGCAGCTGGATATGCATGTACTCAACTAGTTTGGATGAAACGCATGCTTAGCGATTATGAAATTAATCAAGATTCAATGATCTTACATTGTGATAATTCCAGTGCTATAAACATTTCCAAAAACCTAATCCAGCATTCACGTACTAAGCACATTGACATTAGGTATCATTACATACGTGAGTTGGTTGAAGAAAAAGTTATTTCTTTGAAATATATATCAACCAAAAATAAACTTGCTGATATATTTACTAAACCGCTCTACAAAAGCAAGTTTAATAAATTAAAATTTGATCTTGGAATGTGCATTTTACATTGAATATTCTTGCTTGCATGTATCATAGTGTACTATATTTAGTATTATTTGTATTTAAATTTTAATTTTTTTATTAAAAATGTATTTTTGGTCGATACTCGACCGGTCGTGGTTGTACACGACCCGTCGTGAACCACACACGACCGGTCGTGCATCTCGTGAATGTGATATATTTGGAGAAAATCCTCTTCTTCCTCATTTCCACACCAACCTACGACGAGTCGTGGCTCGACCAGTCATAAGATTTCCTATTTTTTTTTTCGAGGTGAGTCCTATTTCATCATTTTTCTTGAAGATTCTTGCTCTCTATGCTTTGATTTGTTCATAGCATAGCTAGATTTCATCTCTTGTTGAGTTTTTCACGGGTTTCCTCTCAATTTATTGATCTAGAGAAAACCCATCTTTCTTTTGTGTATCTTGCTTGCTCTTTGTATATCGTTATGAATATAGATGCTAGAGGGGAAAAGAAAACATCTCGTGGTCCGTCTTCATCTAAATCTACACAGATTATAAAACGGCACCTTCGGTCACCCGAAGATGATACTCAAGATGTACGGGATTTGCGTGTACGTAACATTATCGATGAGCATACCGCTGATCTCAATCACATTGCTCCATATGGTATTGTCCCCCTCCTTGAATCTATTGGCTGGACTAACATTTTGCTTTGGGGTGGGCCTGTATACCTGTTCATTGCTCAATCAATGGTTGCATGCATCTCTGATTTTTCTCTTAATAATTTAATTTTTTCAATTGATACTAGAGAAGGGAAATTTGAAGTAGATCGTCATTTGATATCAGGTATTATGGATATACCTGTTAATGATAAAGGTATACCGATTCATAATTTATACGACAAACCATCTGAATCGGAAAAATGCATGTTAACAAGAGATTTATGCAAAATTGATGCACAATGGACACACAAAGGGAATACGCTCCCTTCAAAGTATTTATTACCTAGATACAGAGTGTTATATCGGTTCTTAATTTTCAATGTGTATCCTCAGTCCGGTAATAAAATCGAGTTGACTTCTTTCATGATTCGAGTGTTGCATTCTATTGCTTCTAGTACCATGGTCTGTCTTCCCTCTTTGATTTGTCATTCCATTATTCAGTTTCATCTCCATCCAGGTCATACTGATATTCCGTTCGGTTATCTTATGACTGTTTTAGCCACTCACATGCTTGTCGATAAACCTGTTAATGAGGCACCAATTTCTCATCTTATTTTCAACAATTCCAATCTTAATAAGATGAAATTGGATCTGCTCCCTGGCCAAGTTGATGAAGGTGGTGTTGGTGGTGATGGTGGTGATGCTGGAAACGAAGGGGAAGCTGGAGATCTTCCTCAACAAGATGTTAATATGGAAGACTTATTTGATGATATAGAAACTGATTCACCTAATGATCCAGATTATGATCCTTCTGGTTTTGATGCACGCCTTCGTGCATTGAAGGAGAAGGTTGATAATATGAATATAGCCCATGATATGCGATTTAAGTACATGCGAAAATATCTTCGTCGCATTAATAAAGGGTTACACCAGATTGATCCGACTATACCTTCTCCCTCCTCTGGATCAGATTAGGTGAATTATCTTCTGGATAGTATGTCATTTCCTTTTATTTTGGTTATGTATTATGGATTATGGTTTGCTAACATTGTCTTTTGATATTGTATTTTGGATTATGGATTATGGCTTGATGCTTCAAGATTATATTATGTCCTTTCATATCTCTTTCTCATTATCTACTTATTCCTCTATATGTTCTCCTTCCTATTGTGCCTTTCCCTTGTCATTTTGTGACAAAAAGGGAAAGTAGTAAGAGTTAAAGCTTAAAGGGGGAGTTGTATGGAAAGGAGGAGTAATTTATTTGAATTGATTAAGAAGGATATGTGGATGAGAATATGTAATATTGATGTTATTGATTGTTTTCATAAGCAGTACTCGTATTACTCAGGGGGAGTAGAGGGATTTGTGATTTTATGGCTCATGATTCCTTATTATCTTTTATGCAATGTGTTTTGTCACAAATTTGACAAAGGGGGAGATTGTAAGTGCTATGATTTCATATCCCTTTAGTTTTCAAATTTTATGGTGCCAAAACCTATATCTATGTCTTGTATATCTTGTGTTTTATGTTTGAAGACTATTCATTGCATTCAAGACATCGCATTTCAAGACAAGATCTTAAATGAAGAAAGTTTTCAAGATATGGATGAAGAATTCAAGAATTGAAGTCTTGAAGTTTGAATGTTCAAGATTCAATCAAGTTCAAATATATTAGAAGAATTTGTCAAGTCAAGATCAAGCTCAAGAAGGCCTACTACAAGTTTTGTATATGCTCAAGCTTCTCTTAAAGGGTCATCTGAGTGTTCAGACTTTCAAGTCCAACTCACTTTTAAGGTTTGTTTGACCTTAAATTGACCTTAGGATGAGCTTTACAGTAGGTCATTCTGGATACATAATTCATATATTTAAATATGCTTGTTTGGGATGTTCTAAGACCAGTCTTAGGGACTTCAAGACCAGTCCTAGCTCTGCTACGACCAATCTTAAGTTTCTCAGGACCAGTCCTAGTTTGTTGAAGATTTTCGGATCTTTCTGACTATCCTACTGCCAGTCCTGGACATCCTATGACCAGTCCTGTGAGTTCTACGACTTATCCTTCGACCGGTCGTAGCCCTATGACTCAAACTCTAGCAACCATTTTTGGGGTCCTACAACCAGTCGTAGGTGTCTCACGACCAGTCATAGGTGGCCCACGATCGATCGTAGACCGCCCAGGACCGGTCCTGGAACAGAAAATCCAATCCCACGGAAATCTTTGAAAATATTTGAAGCTACGACCAGTCCTAGGATCCTAAGACCAGTCGTAGATGAGATTTTTCAGGCTATAAATAGTGCACGAACTTCAGAGTTTTAGCAATTCAATTTAACTCTTTTCAAGCAATCTTTAGGCTATTCTCTGAGATAAGTTTGTATTTGTTTTAAGCTACTTTATGCTTATTTAATATTCTTTTGCTAGCTTATTTTTATTTGATTTTGATCTACATTCCAATCTTATTAGAAAAGGGGAATTTCTGATATTCTTTCTTCTTGGATTCAAAATCAAATAGAACTAGCCCTTTTGATTTAAAATCAATTAGACTTAAAACCATTCTTAAAGTGAGTATTGGACTTTGAACGTTGAATCGAACTTCTATTCCGATTGGTTCTACTGGGCTTCTTCAAAAGGTGATTCAGGTATTTTACATTTTTTGTAGTTTACTTTCTCTGGTTTTTGTTTGAGATTCGCCAGAGAAATCTCATTGTATTGGCTATCTGAGGAGAGCCAGAAAACTCAGATTGTGGGGTTTTTGGATTGTGTAAGCCCGAGATCAACGACACAATTGTGAAGGTTTTAGGTGAACTTGTGAAACCTATTTTGATAGTGCATGCTAATATCCCTTGTGTGAGGATATTAGGAGTGGAGTAGCAATCTGTGTGGCTGTTGGATAACAGTTGGTGTACACACGGGCGAACCACTATATATCATTGTGTTGTTGATGTGTTTTTCTCTTTCATTCTTTTATTCATTCTGTTTTGTGGAGAGTGTTTGTGGATGAATGTTGTAATCAGTTCATGCAAGTGTGGATGAATGTTGTAATAACTTAAGATTTATTTTCTGCAAGTTATTTTGATTTCCTTGCTTTTTATTTCTCATTGGTTTGTGATACAAGGACATTTTAGAAATAAGGTTGTCCTACCTTAAACCTTTGGTTTTTGGTGTAAGGTTGTCCTTAGAACTGATAAAGTATCAATCTCTTTATTTTAGGCTACTGAGATTATTTTATATTCAGCATTGTGCTTTATTTCTTTGTTTATTCCACGATTATAAGTTTTATTTGGCATTGCCCTATTCACCCCCCCTCTAGGGCATATAGCTAGGCCCTTTCAAGAAATGCCCCCTACGCTCAGGCGAGTAAAGCTACACCCCTTTCCAACCGACCACGACACATTGGGAGACACAGCCTCCTAGTATTCGACCCTCGTGCACTCATGTATCCACTCGGTCTCGACGTTAGAGTCATCCTCTGGTACCATCAGGTTTAGGAATTTTCACTCAGGGACATCTATGGCACCCCAATGCTAGAAACAATCACTACAAGAAATCCTACTTTTAACGATAAAAATTTTCGTCGTTAAAAGCCAAATTTTCGTAGCTAAAACATTTTACTGACGAAAATTTTCGTCGCTAAATTTGTCACTAAAAGACCGAGGTAGAAGAATTTTATCGACGAAAATCTTGTACCGTTGCTAAAGGAAAGCTTTTTAGCGACGAAAATTTTCGTCGCTAAAAATATTTGCAAAACTTTTAACTACAAAAAATTTTATCGCTAAAAATATTTATAAAGCTTTTTGCTACGAAAATTTTCATCGCTAAAAATATTTTCCAAAACTTGTAGCTACGTCGCTAAAAAAATATTTGCATAACTTCTAGCTACAAAAATTTTCTTCACTAAAATATTTTACAAAACTTTTAGCTACGAAACTTTTCGTCGCTAAAAAATATTTGCATAACTTTTAGCTACGAAAATTTTTGTCCCTAAAAATATTTTTTAGAACTTTTAGCTAAGAAAAGTTTTGTCGCTAAAAGTCTCTTTTTTTAAAAAAAAATATTTCTGCACAAAATTCTTGATATACATCTGTTACAATATATTTCATCATATTCATCTTGATATACAACTGTTATATAATATATTTCATCATATTCACATTCACATCCATATAAACCCAAACTAGTAAATCCATCCAAACATAAACTACATTCATCCAAACACAAAAAATCTTATCCACATCACATTCATTCACTCATAAATACATATAAGCTTAAAAACTGGTTAAAATCTGGTTCCTCAATATTAACCTTCCCAAGCTTAAAAACTTTATGAGGGCAGCCAATCTGTTCATTTATCAAGAGCCCTCAATAAATTAGAGAAATGATGGAGCTGACCTGAATGACTATTAATTACTGTGTAAATTTAAATTTAAAGAGAACTATCATAGAATGTGGCACTTCTTAAAGGTACAGAAAGAGCTATTATTTGCATTCTAGACTAGACCAGTGCAGGCTGCAACGAGCTGATATATCTTTCACTTGAAAATTCATGCAAGTTTGAGTAAATCCAGCCCACTTTCAGTTCTTAGTTTGAACTAAAGCCATGCTTGATTTTCTCTTTGTTGGTTCTAAGATTGTGATCAGCTATGCAGAATTTAATTACTAATTTGATCTGCAGAGAAATTATGACTAAATAAAAAATATATAAATTTCTATAAAAAGAAAAAACTAGATAGTATCAATATTGAAATTTTCCATTTCAAAATTAATTGAAAATTTCCAAAACTCTCACAACCATTTACAGATTCAAATCACTAAGTTTCGTGTTTTCCCTTTTTTCAAGTGTCTATGCAACAAATGACTCAAAATGCTGGAATAACACGTAGATTTAGAAAATTCAAATAGAAAACAGAATTGTGCTCCATGATACTTGGGGATCAGGATATACTGCAAGTTCAAATTTTTGAGGATTAGTAAGATTACGCAAATCACGGGGAATAACCA
Source organism: Magnolia kwangsiensis (assembly GCA_037074715.1). Classification (NCBI taxonomy): domain Eukaryota; kingdom Viridiplantae; phylum Streptophyta; class Magnoliopsida; order Magnoliales; family Magnoliaceae; genus Magnolia; species Magnolia kwangsiensis. Next base: position 87,985,738 of record CM073573.1, read on the forward strand.
TTGTAGAACCTGAAAAATGCCAAATTTCTCAAACACTCCATAGATGCAAATAAACATTAGGGCTAGTGTAGCTGCATTATGTGATTGCCACAATTCAATAAATTTTTATAACCTATCAACCATAACATTGCATTGATATGTGCCAATTTGATCAATCCAAATCACAGGCGGAACAATGGATGAAATGGCCTAAAAGGTTGAAAATCACACTGATTAGACAATCTTAACCATCTGATTACACATCAGTTTTTGATGAAATGGCCTGAAAGGTTGAAAATCACCTAGTCTAGGCTGGCTGCACTGTGTAAGTGTCCTGATTGAAGCCAATCCACTCATTCAATGAGTCGCATGCATATGTAAAGTGAGATGTGCTCATATATAAAAGAAAAAAAAAACATTAAAAAAATTTTGTACAGTTCAAGGTCAGCACATTTATAAAATAAATAAATAAACTGACCCAAAACAGGGGATGCACATCCAGCCACATCTCCCCAAGGGTTACTCCTTTGTTAGCACTTCTTTCTAAATGTACCCAAACCTGTACAGTCTAAGGTCAGCACCCCTCTAATCAGCGTAGGGAGTAATTAAAAGTTTAAGCATGAAAGTGAGATGAATACACCTTAGCCTATTCCATTGCTCGTTCATTTATAACAGTCCTTTCATGCTCAGAACTAACTTCATCAATATCATCATCCTCTGAACACATGCTTCTTACTGAACCGTAGAAAGCCAATAATGCATTTAATCAACTCAAAGACAAAAACATACATGGGGAAGTAAACTTAAATTACATAAACCAGAAACACTGGTGTGCATGGAAACTTGATATACATACATGGGGCAAAAGGATGTGAAAAAAAAAAAAACCATGACCCTTTCCCTCCATATATAGAAACCCATCTACATGATAAAACATGCATTTGGGTTCTCATTGCTGAACATGGTGGTGTACTGATCTTCTTGTTTAGTCCCAAGATTAGAAAGAGAAAGGGCCTCAACATTCCTGACATAACTAACAATAGAGGAGTTGCCTAGAGGCGCTAGAGACTGCCTATTTTTAGTTAATTGGGGATGGGGTATATTAGATGTAAATAAATGTGGGTTACACATGGTGTCTTAGGGTGGCTCTCACTTCATCCTCTTCTTCCTCTTCCATTAAGTTTGGCTCTAACTTTAGGGAGAGGATTCTGCTTAGAGCCCAGAAATTGCTCCTAGTTATTATTATTATTTTAAAAAAAAAAAAAGAGTAGTAAATTTTTTTAAGAGAAATAGTATAAAAAGTACCAGAAACATTGAAGCAAATGAAAATTGAAACACAAAAAAAAATTGCCTAGGGCATGGCTTTAAAAATAGGCCAATTTGGCAATGACCAATGATAATGCAATAATCTGATGCTAGTTAAACTCAACCATAGCAATGTAGCATCAAAGAGACGGTGCCATAAATCCAATGAAACGTGCACGAGTTATCATACAAGTCTTGAACAACAAGCTCTTGAGTTGGAGGTTACATTGAGTAATCCTGAAATAGATAAATAAGAAGTTTATAGTGCATATAAAGCCATGAAGTTCCATACATTCCCCAAAACCAAGTTTTTTGGGATTCCTTTCAATTTAAAAGTCTCTCACCAATGGTGGGAGTAGATTTTCTGCTGCTCTACGAGGCACGGAGAAAGGAATCCATATGTTTGTAGTGAGAATAATTAGGTTGCAGTAATCAACAAATGCCTTTAATGGAATTACAACAACATTGCTAAAAGACCCGAGTGAGCTATGGAAAAGAACTAAACAACAGGTTTGAATGCAGTATTGGGTATTCTAAATGACTTGATCAAGAAAATTTATAGTACATGCTATATAATTCTGCTAGTTCTTAAACACAAATTGAATAAAATTGTTAATTTCCTAGTATTGACATAAAATTCATTACTTGGAGGCATGATAAGAACATTACATTGAGATCGAATAACAATAAAATTAAATCTTAACATCAACATGGACTATTTGTACACATGCCAAAATGACATAAATTTGTGGGATCCAAGCCATTCACTAGGCAAGGCCTACCTAAGAGTAACAAATCCACCAATGACATACACCAATCTTACCAAATCCAATGGAGTAACAAATTACTGGTTTGAAAAGGCATGGCTTGAAAAGATGCATACACTGTTTATCAGGAAGGGATCAAGGTTCTCTTCTCGTAGTGTGATTACTGGGGATGCATATAAAGGGATTCATGAAATCAGTTTATGACATTTATGAATTTAAGATTTAAGAAGAAAAAAAAAACCATGTTTGTATGTACAATTAAGCTAATGGTGTTCCCTAATGATTGTAATGAAGAAGTAAGCCTCAAACTGGAACCATATTCCTTTCCAATCTGACTTGAAAGTGGCATAGTTGCAACTAGAAGCCAAGTCCTTGAATATGATTGCCAGGTACTTTTGCTTATTTCCACTTTAGTATACTTTTAATTGCAACAAAATTCGATAGCATCCATACACAACCAATTCAAAGTAGGTGTAACACCCCGGATTTTTGCCAACTTGGGGTTAGACGTCCTTAGGCAATGGGTCAACCATAACACCTTGGTAACCTCTCAGAACCCAATTCCAAAGCCAAAGAAATCACTTAGGATTAATTCCTTTAGAAATTAAGCGTAAGTTAACTAGCGCTACGTTAGAGTAACTGTGAAATTGTCCCTGATCGCTTTAAATACGTTCTACAAGGCCTAAAACTTGTAGAATCGTTGATGTTAGGTTACCCTAAAATCCAGGATCAAACTCTAAACTAGTTTGTTCTCGGGAACCCTTTGAAACTTTGTATTGGATCTAGACCGCGCGTCGAAAGTCCGATATCTACAATCTTAGACCGTTATGACTGCTTGGCTGGACTTGACAATCGTTTGGAAAACCAAGCCCAACCGATGTACGAAGGCTATTTCATTGAGCCTGGAGTGAAGAGAGTGAGAAACGGGTTAGATTTGGAAATTCTAATCCAAATCTGGCACGTGACTTGGCTCGTTATTATTAAGCGTTCTGACCGTCAGAATTCAGCCAAATTACACCCTTGGATCAGGAAAAATTTCTCTTTCATATCATGAGACTTGTAGACCTGATTTAGGTACGACGACCGCTGAACTGAAACTGGTCCGTCACGTGCGATCTGTGAACTTTACCAGACTGAAAACTTGGTGTGAGCAACATCCAGTGACCATGAGCTTAAGTCCGACCACATTCGGCCAGGGGACCTCCAGAAATGCTCTTTTGGATTGAAACAGTCCAGATTTGGTTATAACCCAAGTATACTTTGTTCCTAAGTCTAAAACGGTGAAGTTTTAGCCTATATAAGGGCTTTAAACCCTCTCACAACCCTCCCATCCGAATTTGCTTGAAACCCTAGGAAAAGAGAGAGAGAAAGTGAGAGATTGTGAGAGAGTGTGGGAGAGATTCTCCTCCCACTTGCTGCAGCTATTGCACGTATCGAAGCACCATACTCCAATCACTTTTCCGGTGATTCCAACACACTCCTAGGTAAGAAAAATCCTAACTACTTGCTGTTTTGGAGTTTCCTTCGATTCATTAGCGATGTAGCTTATGTATCTTGTGCATTAGGTCTCCTGTACGCCGTTGACGAAGCGTATACGTTTGATTCTAATCGATACACTTCTACGACAAAAAATGAGGATTTTAGACGCTTTGATTGACTGATTTCAAAGCTTTCAATGTCGTTTAATAGTAGATTATTGGTGGCAACGCCGTTTGACATGTACAACATGCTGTCCATTTTTCATTTCGTAAACGTACGGTAAATATGAGATTCAGGGTATTTTAGGCATTTATAGAAAATACGGTATAAGTCCGTATTTTGCTGAAATGATTGCCATGACTATTTGTCGTATTATGATATTAAAAATGCTTGCATGATCTGTTTGGCGAAGAGATTCATCCTAATGCGCACTTTGAGTCGACATACGCTATGTAGGCTAAAGTGTGTAGACTAAGTGTTTGTATAAATGTTTGTATTAGTATGTATTGAGTAAATAGTGTTGTGAATTAGTTTTGAGATTGAGTTCTCAATTAATATGCTGATGTATATGGTTTCCACCATGTTGGCTATATGAATTGATTTCATTATATTTATGGAATGCATGAGTTGGTTGATTTGCTTACGTAGTATGTTATAACATGTGTCAACATGCTTGTATTGTTTATATTCATTTCTATTACACTCATATGCTTACTGACGTTGGTTTACAAATGCTTGGGGCTATGACCTAGTCCAGGCAGTCGCTAATGGATTGAATTCGTGGTTGGCTTCTATGTACCACGAAGGACGCGTCAATGAACGCGAGTCGTGTTTTGGGTTGGCGGCAGTGGTTAGGCCACACGAAGTGTTTCATGCACTTCATGTCATTCAGCTTGAGATGCGCTCGTACTAGTCAAGCCCTTCAAGTAACTCGACTGACCATTGTATGTTCACCATGTATGAGTCATAACTACTTGAACCTAGGGTAATGAACTTACCATTGAAAACCCTATTAACCATGGTACCTTGATCCATAAAGACTCATGAGCCGGGCATGGTGGTATGGGGCACCGTGGTCGAGCTGTCGGCCTACGTTGGGGCCACAAATCTTCCCGTAATGACCAGTGAGCACCCTACTCTGAGCAAATTATGGTGGTATGGGACACTATATTCTTACTGTCGGCCTACACTGATCAGGTGATGAGCCCTTTTGTAACACCCTGGATTTTGTCCAACCTGGGAATAGACGTCCTTAGGCAAGGGGTCGACTAAAACACCTGGAAAATCGCTCAGAACCCAATTCCATAGCCAAAGAAATCACTTAGGATTAATTCCTTTAGAAACTAAGCATAAGTTAGCTAACGCTACGCTAGAGTAGCTGGAAAATTGTCCCTGACCGCTTTAAATACGTTCTACAAGACCCAAAGCAAGTAGAACCAATGACACTATAATACTCTAAAACCTCGGATCAAACTCTAAACCCATTTGTTCTCTGTAGCTCTTTGAAACTTTGTATTGGATCTAGACCGCACGTCAAAAGTCCGATACCTACAATCTTAAACTGTTATGACCGCTTGGCTGGACTTGACAATCGTTTTGAAAATCAAGGCCAACCGACGTTCAGAGGCTATTTCATTGAGCCTGGAGTGAAGAGAGTGAGAATAGGGTTAGATTTGAAAATTTGAATTCAAATCTGGCACGTGACTTGACGCGTTAGTATTAAGCGTTCTGACTGTCAGAATTCAGCTAAATTACACCCTCGGATCAGGAAAAATTTCTATTTCATATCTTGAGACTTGTAGACCTGATCTAGGTGCGGTGACCGCTGAACTGAAACTAGACCACCACGTGCGATCTGCGAACCCTGCCGAACTGAAAACTTGATGTGTGCTAGATCCAGTATGCATGAGCTTAAGTCCAACCGCATTTGGCTAGAGGACCTCCAGAAATGCTCTTTTGGACCAGAATAGCCCCAAATTGGTTAGACCTCAAGTAAATATGGTTTCCAAGCCTAATTTGGGAAGAAATTAGGTTATATAAGGGGCTTAAACCCTCACTTCTCTCACCCATCAGAATTTGCTAGAAACCCTAGCAAGAGTGAGAGGAAAAGTGAGAGTTTGTGAGAGATGGTGGGAGAGATTTTCCTGCCACCTGCTGCTGCTGCTGCATGTGCTTAAGCGGCGTATTCCAAGCACTTTTCTGGTGATTTCGCCACATTTCTAGGTAAGGAAAATCCTAACCATTTGCTGATTTAGTATTCTGTCAATTCCATTAGCGGTGTAGCTTATGTAGCATGTGTATTAGGTCGCCTGATCGCCATAGACGAAGCGTATACGCTCCGGTTGGAACGATACAGATCTAAAGGGAAAGGTGCGAATTTTAGACGCTTTGATTGGCTGTTTTCAACGCTTTCAATGTCGTTTAATAGTATATTATCAACGGAAACACCGTTTGACATGTACAACATACTGTCCGTTTCCTGTTTCGTAAGAAGATGAAAAATATGAGATTTAGGGCATTTTAGTCATTTGTAGGAAATACTGTAAACATCCATATTTTGCTAAAATGATTGACATGGCTTTTTGTCGCCTTAGGATACTAGGAATGCGTGCATAATCTGTTTGGCGAAGAGATTCGCCTAAATGCGCACTTTGAGTCGACATACACTGTGTAGACTTTAGTGTGTAGACTAAGTGTTTGTATAAATGCTTGTATTAGTATGTATTGAATTAAATGGTGTTGTGAATTAGTTTGAGATTGAATTCTTAAATAATACACTGATGTAAATGATTTCCTTCATGTTGGCTATATGTATGATTTCATTATATGTATGAAATGCACGTGTTAGATGATTTACTTAAGTTGTGTGTTATAACATGTGTTAACATGCTCATATTGTTGTATTTCATTTCCATTACCTTTATATGATTACTGATGTGGATTCATAAATGCTTGGGACTATGCTTAGTCCAGGTAGTCGGTAACAGAGAAAATTCGTGGTTGGCTTATCTTTGCTACGAAGGACGCGTCGATGAACGCGAGTCGTGTTTTGGAGTTAGCGGCAGTGGTTAGGCCATGCGAAGTGTTTTATGCACTTCATGTCGCTTTGCTTGAGATGCGCTCGTGCTAGTCGAGCCTGTCAAGTAACCCGACTGGCCATTGTATGTTCACCATGTATGTGTCATAACTGCTTGAACCTAGGGTACTGAACTTACCACTGAAAACTCTGTCAACCATGGTACCTTGATCCACAAAGACTCATGAGCCGGGCATGGTGGTATGGGACACCGTGGTTGAGCTTTCAGCCTACGTTGGGGCCAAAAACCTCCCTGTAGTGACCAGTGAGCACCTATGACTCGTGAGCAGATTATGGTGATATGGGACACTATATTCTTGCTGTCGGCCTACACTGATCAGGCGACGAGTCCTTTGTAGTGACCGCGAGCGTATTCTGAGTCTACGGGAGGCAACGACCCTTCCATAGCAGTGAGAGTACAGTAGGCCTGTATTGATAAAGTGATGGGGGAGCGGTGTAACGAGTTCGAGCAACAGCCCTGGCAGCCCTTGCAGCGACCTACAAAATATACATCGTATGAGATTACTAGGAGTGACGACCCTAGATGGGATCTGTGTTGGGATTGATATAAGGAAAGTACCTTAGTTTCCTAATCCTGCTGTTTGAATGGACTAATAATAACTCGGTAATCATATCACCATCACATTGCATGTGCCTGGAAGATGTAGAGTACTCAACGGTATGCAAGCATGCCGCGGACGCAGATGGTGCCGTATGAGGGAGAATGTCGGTGAGAGCATCCATCATGTCATGTCATATTGCATTAACAATAGTATTAGGAATGTTTGATTTACTGTTTTACTATTATCGCATGATTGATTTGACAACATGCTAATCTTTGCTCTATTATTTCACTGAGTTGATCACTCACTCCCATGTTACGGGATGGTATTTTCGGACACCTACCAGTCCCTATTTTGGTTGCAGATGATGGCGCTGCTTGAGAAGCGGAGCTGGACTTGATGATGATGAGGAGGACCTCTCCTTTATGCGTGTTCTGATTGACGGGATCACAGGGAGGTTGATTTGATGCCTTGACACTTGTCATTTTATATTTTTAGTGTACTCATGTATATTCTTTTTGTTTACTTTTGGAGTATACATGTATGTATATAACCTGGTAACATGTTCACACTCTGGAGACATACAACAGTTTATATATGTTATACATACTATCACGGTCTTCAGCATGCTAATTTAACGGTCTCTAGAGTATGATATGATGTTTTGGATTAATCTCACTCATGTTTAATACATTAACACAGACAACATTCAATCATACACATTTATGTTGCATAAGTGATGTTCTAAAATTCGGGAGTGGAGTTTTTACTCGACTCCTCGATTTTTGGGATGTTACACCTTTGTAGTGACCTTGAGTTTATCCTGACACCGCATGGGGGTGATGAGTCCTGATGCAGTCTTAAGGATAATTAGGCCTTTATTGATAAGGTGATGGGGGAGAGGTGCAACGAGTGCGAGCAACGGCCATGGCAGCCCTTGCAGCGACCTATAAATATAATATCGTATGAGATTACTAGGAGTGATGACCCTAGACAGGATCTGTGTTGGGATTGATATAAGCAAAGTACCTTAGTTTCCCAATATTACTGTATGAAAAGGAATAATAACAACTTGGTAATCATATCCACATCACATTGCATGTGCCTGGAAGATGTGGAGCACTGAGAGGAACGCAAGCATGCCGCGGGCGTAAGATAGTGTCGTATGAGGGAGAATGTTGGTGAGGGCATCCATCATATCATCTCATCCTTGCATTAACAACAGTATCTAGGAATATTTGATTGTTTGCTTTACTATTAACGCGTGATTGATTTGATAACATACTAATTTTTGCTCTATGATTCCACTGAGTTAATTACTCACTCCCACGTTACGGGATGGTGTTTCGGACACCCACCAGACCCTTTTGTAATTGTAGATGATGGCACTGCTTGTGAAACGGAGCCGGACTTGATGATGAGGAGGAGGATCCCTCCTTTATGCATGTTCTGATCGACGGGATTACAGGGAGGTTGGTTAGATGCCATGACACTTGTCATTTTATATTTTCGGAGCACTCATGTATATTCTTTTCTTTCTATTTTGAGGTATACATGTATATGTTTAACCTGGTAACATGTTCACACTCTGGAGACTTAAAATGAATTATTTATTTTATGTACTTATCACAGTCTTTCGCTTGCTAAATTAACCGTCTCTGGAGTATGATATGTTATTTTGGCTTAGTCTCAATCTTTTTTAATGCCATTTTACAGACAACATGCATTTATCATTATCTATGTTGCATAAGTGACGTTCTGGAACTCGGGAGTTGGGTTTCTACCCGACCCCTGATTTTTGGGGTGTTATATTTGGTATCAGAGCATGATTGAGATTAAACTGGACCTCGGTTATGGCCACGCGACGTACGCTGTCGCTCCTTTGACTTATGTGGGTGCGAAAAGAACCTAGAAACACTTATAGGATCGCAGTTTCGCTGATAGGCGAAGTCTACTCAAATCGATCATTTTGATCGAGTCCATAACGTATCTTTGGTTGCGTAAAGCGACCTAAGTCGCCTCTAGGTCATTAGTAGGTGGGTCTGAGATGATCCTAGGAGAATTTCAAACTCAAAAATGCATGTCCTTAGGTTGTGGGGCAACTACAACCCTTACACCCACTCTCAGGGCTTAAAAACCCCGTTTCATCTAATTCCTTCAGAATCTTCCCTTTCACCACTCCATTCTTCAACTCTTGCTAAGTCCTTTCTTACTACACATGAATCCAAATGTGTGAATGATGGTGAATAAACAATTTACTATAAATAGTAAAAATATGTAAGAATTAAAATTTTGGCCATTCCAATTATGGAATCTCTTATAAAGAATGGGTTAATTGGGTGGATTAGCTTCTCCTACCCCAAAATCATATGCTACATGATGCATAAACTTATTCTGGTTTACAAACTGGCCCCGAAACGCCCCAAATGGAGTTTTGGGCCTATCTAGGCCAAAATACAATGAACTAGGGTGGGACCCATGTACATTTGGGGCCTACAGGATAGGGGGAACAAATCTGGGGGGGTGCCCATCACTGGATTTCAAGTTGGCCGGCGATGCATCGCCGACCGGTGGGCCCCACTCGAGTCGTGCATTGGGCGGACGCCCTAAGAGGGTTAGGGGAGGCCTCCTATATGTGGGCCGCATGTCAAAAACCCCCCAAAACCTTATCTCCTTCACAACAGCCCCCTCCAAGCTCTCCCTTTTGTGTTTTCTTACTGCTCTCTCCTCAAATCTTGGTGTCAAACCCCTCCTAATCCTATCTTCTGCTACAATCCTGACTCTAAGCGATAGAACAATCCCCTGTAGTGGAAATGGTATGAAACCATCTAGCGTATGAGCCTAGACTCTGGTTTACAGCTAGTGAGTTACAAACTAGTTTATTAGTTACCTTAAGTAGTCTAAAGCCTGTATATGTTAAGGAATAGTAGGTTAGATTTGGTTGGAATGGGACTCCCTTCCTTGGGTAGATCCTCATAACATTCATAGGCACCTTTAGTAACTCTCAGGAGGCTTATTTACCTTAGAACCATTCATTCTAAGGGAAAACTTCTACATCCCTAAGATTGAACGTAGAATAAACTAACACACCTCTTAGAATTGCCTTCCCCAAGGGCTTATCGCATTCGGGAACGCGGAGGAAAGGAACTGCATGTAAGTGATGTATTCGCGGTTTGAATCGACTTCTAAATCCTAGTAGTTACCAATGATCCCAATGCTCTGATCAAGCAGAAGATCGTCATTGACTCGGATTAAGAATTGATACAATAAATTTTCTGTCCTAGTTAAACAGAAAGTCTATGTATCCAGCTCAGACCTACTACACAACTTTTCTTCCATGTTGGCCCGACCACCTACAACCAAAAGTTATTGCTTTACCTTTGGAAAATGTTGAGGATATATAGCCAATAGAGATTAGACATCTTGCCACAAGCTCACACCTACCCCTGAACTCAATCATACTAGAGATTAGGCTCCTTCTTATAATTATAGGTACCAATGCCATAGAACGCATTATTAGCAAAGGAAGACTAATGTAGTGAGAAGTGGGTTCCTATTTTATGTCAAGCACAGGTCCTAAGTTGCACCTCGTTCCGATATACGGATTGGGACATATAATCTTGAACTTTAAGTAGAACCAAGTTTTAAGGGAGGTAGAACGTATTGAGTCCAATCTAGTTAGGTTAGCCAATGCAATCGTTAGATCAGAGTGGCGCAGCGGAAGCGTGGTTAGCCTCTTCCCCACTGGTCCTGGATCGAAACAGTTGATTTAGGTTATACGTAAGGTTAGGTCATTAAATAAGATTTGAACCTTCCATAGAACGTCAATACAAAAGTCTCTATAAGTACTTATTACTAAGTACTCATTACCCTTAGCCAATTTCGGGGATGAAATTTTATTTTAAGGGGGGTAGATTGTAACACCCTAGATTTTTTCCAACCTGGGGTTAGACGTCCTTAGGCAATGGGTCAACCATAACACCTTGGTAACCTCTCAGAACCCAATTCCAAAGCCAAAGAAATCACTTAGGATTAATTCCTTTAGAAATTAAGCGTAAGTTAACTAGCGCTACGTTAGAGTAGCTGTGAAATTGTTCCTGATCGCTTTAAATACGTTCTACAAGACTCAAAACTTGTAGAATCGTTGATGCTACGTTATCCTAAAATCCAGGATCAAACTCTAAACCGGTTTGTTCTCGGGAACCCTTTGAAACTTTGTATTGGATCTAGACCGCGCGTCGAAAGTCTGATATCTATAATCTTAGACCGTTATGACCGCTTGGCTGGACTTGACAATCGTTTCAAAAATCAAGCCCAACCGATGTACGGAGGCTATTCATTGAGCCTGGAGTGAAGAGAGTAAGAAATGGGTTAGATTTGGAAATTTTAATCCAAATCTGGCACGTGACTTGGCGCGTTATTATTAAGCGTTCTGACCGTCAGAATTCAGCCAAATTACACCCTTGGATCAGGAAAAATTTCTCTTTCATATCATGAGACTTGTAGACCTGATTTAGGTACGACGACCGCTGAACTGAAACTGGTCCGCCACGTGCGATCTGCAAACTTTATCGGACTAAAAACTTGGTGTGAGCAACATCCAGTGATCATGAGCTTAAGTCCGACCGCGTTCGGCCAGGGGACCTCCAGAAATGCTCTTTTAGATCGAAACAGTCCAGATTTGGTTATAACTCAAGTATACTTTGTTCCTAAGTCTAAAATGGTGAAGTTTTAGCCTATATAAGGGCTTTAAACCCTCTCACAACCCTCCCATCCGAATTTACTTGAAACCCTAGGAAAAGAGAGAGAGAAAGTGAGAGATTGTGAGAGAGTGTGGGAGAGATTCTCCTGCCACTTGCTGCAGCTATTGCACGTATCGAAGCACCGTACTCCAATCACTTTCCCGACGATTCCAACGCACTCCTAGGTAAGAAAAACCCTAACTACTTGCTGTTTTGGGGTTTCCTTCGATTCATTAGCGATGTAGGTTATGTATTTGTGTATTAGGTCGCCTGTACGCCGTTGACGAAGCGTATACATTCGATTCGAATCAATACACTTATACGACAAAAAGTGAGGATTTTAGACACTTTGATTGACTGATTTCAAAGCTTTCAATGTCGTTTAATAATAGATTATCGATGGAAACACCGTTTGACATGTACAACATGCTATCCGTTTTCCGTTTCGTAAACGTATGGTAAATATGAGATTTAGGGTATTTTAGGCATTTATATAAAATACGGTATAAGTCCATATTTTGTTGAAATGATTGCCATGGCTATTTGTTATATTATGATATTAGAAATGCGTGCATGATCTGTTTGGCGAAGAGATTCGCCCTAATGCGCACTTTGAGTCGACATACGTTATGTAGGCTAAAGTGTGTAGACTAAGTGTTTATATTAATGTTTGTATTAGTATGTATTGAGTAAATGGTGTTGTGAATTAGTTTTGAGATTGAGTTCTCAATTAATATGCTGACGTATATGGTTTCCACCATGTTCGCTATATGAATTGATTTCATTATATTTATGGAATGCATGAGTTGGTTGATTTGCTTACGTAGTATGTTATAACATGTGTCAACATGCTTGTATTGTTTATATTCATTTCTGTTACACTCATATGCTTACTGACGTTGGTTTACAAATGCTTGGGGCTATGACCTAGTCTAGGCAGTCGCTAATGGATTGAATTTGTAGTTGGCTTCTATGTACCACGAAGGACGCGTCGATGAACGCGAGTCGTGTTTTGGGTTGGCGGCAGTGGTTAGGCCACACGAAGTGTTTCATGCACTTCATGTCGTTCAGCTTGAGATGCGCTCGTACTAGTCGAGCCCGTCAAGTAACCCGACTGACCATTGTATGTTCACCATGTATGAGTCATAACTGCTTGAACCTAGGGTACTGAACTTACCATTGAAAACCTTGTTAACCATGGTACCTTGATCCATAAAGACTCATGAGCCGGGCATGGTGGTATGGGACACCGTAGTCGAGCTGTCGGCCTACGTTGGGGCCATAAACCTCCCCGTAATGACCAATGAGCACCCTACTCTGAGAAAATTATGGTGGTATGGGACACTATATTCTTACTGTTGGCCTACACTGATCAGGTTATGAGCCCTTTGTAGTGACCTTGAGTTTATCCTGACACTGCATGGGGGCAACGAGTCCTGATGCAGTTTTAAGGATAATTAGACCTGTATTAATAAGGTGACGGGAGAGAGATGCAACGAGTTCAAGCAACAGCCCTGACTGCCCTTGAAGCGACCTATAAATATAATATTGTATGAGATTACTAGGAGTGACGACCCTAGACAGGATCTGTGTTAGGATTGATATAAGAAAAGTACCTTAGTTTCCTAATACTGCTGTATGAAAAGGAATAATAACAACTTGGTAATCATATCCACATCACATTGCATGTGCCTGGAAGACGTGGAGCACTGAGAGGAACGCAAGCATGCCGCGGGCATAAGATAGTGTCGTATGAGGGAGAATGTCGGTGAGGGCATCCATCATGTCATCTCATCCTTGCATTAACAACAGTATTTAGGAATGGTTGATTGTTTGCTTTACTATTAACCCGTGATTGATTTGATAACATGCTAATCTTTGCTCTATGATTCCACTGAGTTAATTACTCACTCTCACGTTACAGGATGGTGTTCCGGACACCCACCAGACCCTTTTGTAATTGCAGATGATGGCGCTGCTTGTGAAGCGGAGCCGGACTTGATGATGAGGAGGAGGATCCCTCCTTTATGCGTGTTCTGATCGAAGGGATTACAGGGAGGTTGATTAGATGCCATGACACTTGTTATTTTATATTTTCGGAGCACTCATGTATATTCTTTTCTTTCTATTTTGAGGTATACATGTATATGTTTAACCTGGTAACATGTTCACACTCTGGAGACTTAAAATGAATTATTTATTTTATGTATTTATCACAGTCTTCCGCTTGCTAAATTAACTGTCTCTGGAGTATGATATGCTGTTTTGGCTTAGTGTCAATCTTGTTTAATGCCATTCTACAGACAACATGCATTTATCATTATCTATGTTGCATAAGTGACGTTTTGGAACTCAGGAGTTGGGTTTCTACCCGACCTCCGATTTTCGGGGTGTTACAGTAGGTGAGGCTCCTACTAGTGCAACTCATCTCATACCTATTTAATAAATACAACTAGGAAAAAAAAAACACCAACACAACTTTCTGAGTATAGTATTCTTAGTAACAGAAATTTGGAAGATTCAACAAGGAGCTGAGTTAAGAAATCTGACAATACCATATGCAGAAATATGCCGCATGTGATGATTAAAAGTTCTCTTAACTTTTGAACAATACCATATGTAAAAATATGCCACAACACTTAAAATTCAGAAGTTGAACTCGAGTTTTGTCTAGTTTTGTCCATATGACTGCAAGAAAATTAAAGAAGATAATCTGTCATGATAATCATGGAAAGGGACGTACTATGCATGCATAAGAACTTCAAAATTAGAATAGACAAGGCAAAAGGAAAATAGAGCTTACTTCAATAACATGAATAGCATCCCATGCACCTTCTTGCAAATAACTTCTTCAGCCATGCCCTAACTTTGAGCCATCTTCATCCACAACCACCATCACAAATCAGTGCAATTATATAAATTTTTTTTAACAAAAGGACAAGCATTCTTAGTTGAAAAACTGACCTTTCATTATTAGGTAGCAAGCCACAAAGTCTTCATTATCTTCCCACATGTATACTGATGAAATCCACCCTTTATTATTAGGTAATAGTTGTAGCCAAGAATAGTTGCCAATTCGTGGTACACAAAGGCAACATCCGGACCATTCATCAAGTTTTACAACCTCAGAACGAGAACTGACATTGGAAACTGCACTTTGGTTAAGTCTGTCCAAACAAGAATCATCATATGAAATAAAACCAGGATCCCCAGAAAGAATGCTGCAAAAAATGAACATGCAAAAAAAAAATAATAATAATAAGCTCATCTACCTGTTTGAAAAGAACAAAAAATAAATAAATAAATAAATCTTGCTAGAGGACACTATATTTAGCCAAATATTTGATTCACCAAAGATGTTGATGAAACCATACGATCTGCACCCACCCATCAAATAGAAAATTTTACACATTGAGTTCATGAGTGAATCACCATTTCCTTCATGATTCATTGTACCTCTTGAGCTTTTCATAGTTAAGTGTATAGTTTTGTTCAAGAGGGGGGGAAATGTTCCCTTCGAGACCCAAAATAGATAACACTAAGTGATGAAACACTGGAAAGTTCATCTAAGTGATGAACCGCTGGAAAGTTCATCAAAAACATCTCGTTCATAACCAACTCATTCAGATCTCATCAGTGTTATTCAGAAGTAGAATAAAAGTTCATACCTAAATTGCAACCAACCTAATGTGGCACAAATGCATCATTCAAGCAATCAAATTAAGCATTGAAGGTAAGGTCAATAATGAAAATTTTACAGAGTAATAAATGAATCATATATGTATTCTACAGGAAAGGACAAGACACAAATACCCTTTTGAGTGTAAAGCTCAAAAGGGTAGACATATATAGTACTAAAAAACTAGTGTATTTCATAAAATTTCTGTGTAAATGTTTAAAAATTCCAATGTGCAAACAAGATCAACATAAATAAATGCGTGAGGTAAACCACCAGCCCATATCAAGCTTTTGTTTCTTTTTCTTGAATGGTAACTTAAATTCATTAAGACCAAACTAAACAAAAGAGATGATACAAAGCAAGGGAGTAAGGGGAAAAGTGGGAGGATGGTGAGATATCATCCTACGATCCAGCTAACATAATCAAGAATGGCCTCTTCGAAATTCATAATATCATCCCTACTACGTCTCCTGAAAAGAAGCAGGCACAAGGCCCAAGAAATCACACCACATTTGTCTCTTTCTTTTAACTTGGACTCCCCAATTCCAGGTTTGAACAAGAATTTCTAGTATCGAGAATTTCTGGACATTAATGGGGAAAAATTCCCAATGGAACTAAATAATACCATTATAAAATCAGTAAACCAGGTTTCTTATACAAAGTGCACTATGCCTTAGATTGCAAATATAATTGAATCTGGAAGACTGGAAGCATGTTGGACTTTTCCATCAATTTCAGATCTAGTACTATAAGAACTATAAGAAATGTCAAAGATCAATAAGTACATGGGGAGAAAGTTAACCTATAAAGGCCGATCACAAGAACAGTAAACTCTGCATTGACTACAACATCCTTTAGAGAAGGAAAACCTGTGAGACAATATTCAATACCAAGAGGGAAAAAAAATCAGTAAACACATTTATATGCAAATCATTTAAAACAAAATTAAAGGAAGGCATGAGCAACAGACTTTGCTTAGATGAGCATTTTACTTTCACTCTGTCTCCTCAATTTCTACCATACATGTGGCATGTATACTAGGCTGATCAGGATGCAATTGGGTGGGCTGTCAAATTTACATACATTTTCCTCAAGCTAACAGGAAATGATCTGGCATAGGACAACAGTACCAAAGAACCATTATCAACATCTAATCAAGCTTTGGAGACAATGGGGAATGAACCCTACTTGATCCACAACCTAATAAGAAGTCAACGCAAGTGGGGCCAGTTTCTATCTATCAGACACCTTTAACTTCACCAGCATCAAATTTTTGTCCTTTTTACTAACTCTATCTAGGGACCTCTAGAAACGCTCTGTTGGATCGGAATAAGCCCGATTTAGTTATAACCTAAGTATACCATGGCCCTGGGACTATTTCCATCAGTTCTATGCCTATATATGGGTCTTAAACCCTCTCTCACATATTCCATACAAATTCTCAAATCCTAGCTAAGATAAGAGAGAGAAAAGAGAGAAAAAGTGAGAGAAAAGTTGGTGATTCATCTTGAGATTCTTTCCAGCTACTCTATGTGCCTAATCCATCGCATCTGAATCGTTATTCCGGCAATTCTAATTTTATATTTCGGTTAGACAATCAAACCTTAACTTATTTTGGAGCTTAGAATAGTTTAAGTGTTAATGTAGCTAACCTAATTCATGCCTTAAGTTGCCTATCCGTCGTTGACGAAGACTTATCATCTAAATCAAATTCGTTGTGCATTTTCTGGTTTAAGGTGCAGACTATATACATATAGGTTATGGTTTTCAAGACTTTCAATGTCAGATAATGATTTATTATTAACGTGGACGCTATTACACATGCTAAATGCGCTATCTATTTTTCTTTACGTATATGTATAACCTATGTTGCAAATAGAGTATTTCATGTGTTTGTTGAAATGTTTGTATGCATAAGGAATTTGATGCTATAATTGCCATGATTAATTATCGTAGGTATATGTTTGTTATATATGCGATGACTCCTTGGTAAAAGGATTTGCCCTAATACGTAATACGGCCGACATACGTGATGTATGTTGAAAAGTGTAGTCTAAATGTTGTGGAAATGTCAGAATGAGTTAGTAGTTAGTAAAGTGTGATTTATGAGGGAGTTGAGATAAGAAATCCCAAATACCTTGCTTGTATGTATGATTTCCTCCATGAACTATTTAATCTACTTATTCATGTTAACTATGTGTATGATTTCCTCCATGTACTATGTATCCATGTTTTAGTTATATCCCTTAACATGTTCATATGAATGTAGAACTTGAGTTAAATATTCACTCTTATGATTGTACATAGTTGGGACTGTATCACAGTCCAGGTAATCGGTAACAGTCCTCAAACTGGTGGCTGAGGTTATTTTTGTCACACAGGATGTGTTCGATGAATCCGAGCCGTACTTGGGATGTTGGGCAGTGGTTAGGACACACGAAGTGCTTTTGCATTTCATGTCGATCAACTTAACGTACGATCGTCCTAGTCGATCTCGTCAATTAACCCGATTGACCGATGTATGTTCACCATGTTTGGATGCTACCGTTTGAATCTAAGGTACCAAACTCACCAGTGAAACCCTGTTAACCTCAGTACCTCGATCTGCTAAGACTCTTGAGCCTGACATAGTGGTATGGGACACCGTGGTCGTGTTGTCGGCCTACGCTGGGGCGATGAGCCTCCCCGTACTGACCAGTGTGCAACTCAGACTTGTGAGCTGAATACAGTGGTATGGGACAGGTATTCGTGCTGTCGGCCTACTCTGATTGGTGAAGAGCCCTTTGTAGTGACCTCGAGTATATCCTGAAACCGCATTGGGACGACGAGCCTTATTTTAATATTTAGGATATAACTAGACCTGTATTGATTGGTGACAAGCCCTTTACACCGATCTAGAACTATAATATCGTATGAGATTGTCTAGGACTGACAACCCTAGAATGGATCATTGTTTGGGTATTGATATAAGGGAGGTACCTTCACTTCCCAATCCTGTTGTATGAAAAGGACTAATAAGAACTTAGTAATCATGTACATGCACCGCACTGCATGTGTCGTTTGGCGTTGGGCAGAGCACTTAGGAAGTGACTGACATGTGCGATCGTAAGATGAAGATCGCAGAGGGAGTGTAGGTAAGGGCATGCATCATTACTTCATACATATTTACATTAATCAGAGTAATTAGGGATGTTTGACTGTATTATCTTATCATTACTGCTTGATTGAATTGATAACATGTTAACCTTTGCGGTATAGTTCCACTGAGTTGATCACTCATTCCCACGTTCTAGGACGGTGCTTAAACACCAACCAGACTCTAACTTAGCTGTAGGTGATGATGTGACACTCGAGGCAGAGCTAGAGTTTGATGATGACAAGGAGTCATTCTCGTTGATGCAGTTCTCAGGAAGGTTCATGTGAGTCATGTCTTGATTGACGGGGATTCAGGGCTATGTTTGTAGTGATTTATTACATTTTGATATTTGTATTTTGAGATAATACTTGTACTTATTGACCTGGTAGAACACTCATATTTTGGAGACTTGTACTAGTTTATATATTTATTTCAGACTTCTGCTTGCATATTCTAACTGTCCCTGGATTATGTTTGCTGATTTAGCTTAATTTACTTCATGTTTTATGCACTAATACAGACAACATACATCTATCATTAAATATGTTTCATAAGTGATGTTTTGGAACTCGAGAGCTGAGCTATGCTCAACCCCCAATTTTCAGGGCGTTATAAGTTGGTATCAGAGCATGATCTAGATTAAACTGGTCCTGAGTTATGGTCACACGATGCACGCTAACACCACTTTAGTGTAGGAGGGTGTAAGAAAAATTTAGAAATAAGTGTATGATTCCTAGTTTCACCAATTGGCAAAAGTTTACTGTAAATGATTGTCGAGATCAAGTCCGTACACACTCCTAATTACACATCATGACCCCAAACCATGTTTAGACCATCAATTGACAGGTTTATACCATGTATCATCCCATTCCAGCCATTAAAAACCTGGTAAATGTGAATATGTATCAGATTTTATTCAAAATGACCCGAAACGAGTCGAAACGGAGTAAGGGCCCAATTAGGGCACTTCCAAGGGGACCCTGGGTGGGACCCACATGCATTTTAGACCTAAGGGAGGGGAGGACCTCGCCCACCAGCGAGCCATCATCGGAAGTCCAGAGATGGGTGAGGCCCTCGCTGGTTCGACGAGGCCTCATCCCCTAGTGGGCCCGAACGGGCTGGGCCGGTCAAGCCGATTCTCCTAGGGCATTGTATGGCCCACTGGTGCATGGTTGGTTGATTTTAAACATCCCTAAATAGTCTTCCCTTCACAAACTATCACTCCAAGCTTTCCTTTTCTAAAGAAACCCTTAAAAACTTCACAAAAATCCCTCTCCAAACCCTTTCTTCTTCCATTTTCGTGCACCCTCTCTATACTCATTTCAAAACCCACCTCCATTACTGATTTCCATTTCTTTTCTTTCCATTTGAGCAGTCAAATCCCTACTTTGAGTCTCAATTTCATGGAAACCTTCTATCTCATCCCATTCTTCTTGTTTCTTTCATTTTTCATGGCCCTATTCAAGCTTATTACGACCATATTTTCTATTTCTACCATTCTCTCTTTCATGGGAAAGAAGAGAGCTCCTGTAGATGAAGTCAAGCCTAGTCGCCCCACCCATTCAAGAAGGCCGAGAGGTGCTGCTGCGAGTTCAAGCGCCACCCGAGAGTTGCAGACGAAGCGGGATCTAGATCCCCATGCTCCCATAGGAAGGGCTTTGTTGGTGGAGTTGTCTCATGGAGTTTATGAGGGCCGTAGGGTCCTTTTTGAAGCTCATGTAGATGCGCGGCTATTTGGAGAATTTTTGTTGTTCGAGTGCCTGGTAAAAGCCAAGTGGGGTCCACTATTTGAGGGTGAGCATTGTGCAAATGTGGGTATAGTCCGAGCTTTCTATGCCCACATTCGAGAGCCAACATTGGAGCCCTTGTAGTTTAAGATTCCATTTGGAAGAGATCAGGAGGCCACAATCAACGTTGCTTTCATATCTCAGCTTCTAAATGTGCCACTTGGCGAAGTTCATGCAAGTGAGAAGAATCTGATTAGTGCACGTGAAAGGGATCACCGCACACGGTTCCTTTGTGGTCATCTGGTTGAATGACAGCCTAACAAAAGCCTTTTAGAGACCAATATGATGGACGATTTTTGTCTGCTTCACCACATCTGCACATTCAACCTCTACCCTAGGTAGAGTAACTGTAGTGAGTGCACGTGCCTGATGGTGGACTTCCTGTATCAGGTAGGATAGGGAGAGAAGTTGTGTGTGCCTACGTATGTCTTGCAACAGATAGTCCTTATCACATGTTCGAATAGAAGGACTGAATCGCTCCCATTCAGCCGACTCATATGCAGGATTGCACTCGAGTTTGGCTACAGACTTGGGGCAGAATTACCGATGTCGATCCATTACATCACCGAGACTACTCTCAATAAGATGGATATTAGGCCTCGACAACAACAAGCCCTACTCGAGGAGAGTGAGGATGAGACCTAGAGCGATGAGGAAGAGAGCAATGAAGAAGGTGGAGTCGACATAAAAAAAGAAGAAGAGCAGAGTGAAGAAGAAGAGGAGGCCCAGGATACGGATGAGAGCCCTCCTCTTGTGACTCAGGAGCATGATCCTGATCGAGCTGATAGGGAAGCCCATTTAGCTAGACTTGAGGAGGGTCAAGCCACCCTACGATAGGATATCATCGATCTGTGGGGCCTCATGAAGCACAAGTTTAAGAAATTCACACTTTGAAGTCTATCCTGTGTTGCCTGCAGGATAAGGGTGCCCCTCCTCCATCGCCAGATTCCGATGAATAGTCCTATATGTAGTCCTTGTTTATTTATTTTGTTGCTTATTCTTGTGTGTAGCCTTTATAGGCATAGTAGTTTGATAGTTTTTTTAGTGTTAAAGCTTAGTGTTTGAAGCTTAATTGTATTCGCTCACATGCTTTCTCTGTCGTGATCCATGTAATGCTTCACTTCGTGTATTGTGACAATTTTGTTGAATGAAATGAATGTTATTTCTTTGAGTTGAGATGTGAATGCTGTGTGGATGGATTGTGTGAATGCTTAATCTCACTGGTTGCACCCCACTGTTGTATGTAGGGTATGTCACCTAAGGGCATGAGGACTTTTACCCATCTCTCTTTAGGTGAGACGTTTGATGGGGCCCCTCCCCTGAGCGATAGCTATACGGACCCCTGTTCAGGCTCGTCTCACTCAAATCCTATGTCAGATTCTCAGCCGGCTTCTGGCCTCGTTGCTGGGCCGACCCGCTGACACCATCTATGGTCCCTCCTTCACACCTTCAATTTTTGAGCAAAATCATGCGTCTAAGTCGACGCCTCATACATCACAGTCTGCTCCGCCTCCTGATAGGCTACAGCAGATGATGTTTTTGATGCAGCAACAGTAGATACAGCAGCAACAACAACATCAGATCCAGTAGCAACAGTCGTTCTTGACTTTCATGGCTGGTATCTGTGCTTAGTCAATGGGGGTGACTCCACCTGCTTCACCTATGCACCCAGTTGGGAACGCTAGTGCCAGCAACACATTTGAGCGATTCCAGCGCTTGCAGCCTCCCACTTTCGCGGGTACTCATAGACCCGAAGAGGCCGAGTACTAGATTGACCTCATCTCTAATATGCTGAGGCTGCTACACTGTTCCGAGGTGAAGCAGGTCGAGCTTGTCACCTTCATGTTTGAGAAGGAGGTCATTTTATGGTGGGATAGTGTTTTCCGTACAGTTGCGGAGGGTTTTGTGTGAACGTGGGAGGCTTTTGAGGCTCGCTTCCACGAGAAGTATTTTTCGATCACTTACCGACACGAGAAGGAGAATGAGTTCCTTTGCCTCTATCAGGGAGGGATGTTAGTGACGAAGTATGAGAAACGATTTACGAAGCTGGGCAGGTATGCTCCTTTACTTTTGGGTGATCAACCGTTGCGGATGCTGCATTTTTCTGAGGGTCTGCGGCCCGAGATCCAGTCGAAGATGTGCTACGCTAGCATATATTCTTATGTTGAGTTGGTGAGCATGTCCCTGCGAGCTGAGCAGGATGAGGATAGGATGTCCCGTATGCGAGCACCTATGGCTCCCAGGCCACGACTTGACTTTTCAAGTAGGTCTTTCCTCAATAAGAGGCCTCGTATAGACTCACCGCCGAGGTACATGGCATCTCCTGCCCCTGTGAGGCGACCAGATGTGTGGTGTGCTTATTGCAAGAAGCCAGGCCACACTAAGATAAGTTGTTTCACTAGGATGTGAGACAGTGGTTTTTCACTGCCTCAGAGGATCAACCGTCCGATGCCTCATGCCATATCAGCACCACCCCTTCGATCAGCACCAACTCACCCATCCTTCAGGCCACCCACACCTCACTTTAGACCACCACAATGGCCCATGGTACCTCTACCGAACCGTCCACAGGAGCCTCAGGTTCATACGCTTACAACTGAGGCGCTTGAGGCAGATTCAGCACCGAGATCTTTTGAGGTTCCAGCTCATATCCAAGGTATGCCTGCCTTCTTATTAGTGGACACCAAGTCCACTATTTCGATCATCTCTTGCACTGCGGTCAAGCGGCTAGGATTGGTTACTATCCTACGAAGGGAGTGAGACTCACTATAGCTACAGGGACCTTTTCAGACATTACACGGACTTGTGAGTCTTGCTCAGTAGATTTGGGTAGCAGGATAGTGGTTGTTGACCTGATTGTCACCCCACTGTGTCACTACGACGTTATTCTGGGGATGGATTGGCTCACCAAGATGAGAGCAGTGATTGATTGTGAGGCCAGAGTTATGACAGCCTACAGACTTGAGGGCACGGTCTTTACATTTCCATTTTAGGTCAGTTGGTCTTGTCGAGTTGATAGCTACGCTTCTTTGTTAGAGAGTCTTGATGATTCAATGTTGGGGGATATGCCAATGGTTCGAGATTTCTCCAATGTATTTGAGAAGATCCAGAGACTACCTCCTCAGCGTGAGATTTACTTTACTATCGATCTTATGCCCGGTGCGACACCCATTTCCTTGTCGACATATCGTATGCCTCCATGTGAGATGGAGAAATTGAGGAGACAGATTGATGCATTAATAGAGGCGGGCTTCATATGACCGAGTGTGTCACCTTGGGGAGTACCTGTTTTGTTTGTAAAGAAGAAGGACAGTTCCCTGTGATTATGTATTGACTATCGCAGGTTGAATCAGGTGACAATGAAGAACAAGTATCCCTTGCTCAGGATAGATGATCTGTTTGATCAATTGAAGGGGGCACGGTATTTTTTGAAGATAGATTTGCAGTCTAGGTATCATCAGTTACGCGTCAGGGATGAGGACGTGCAGAAGATAGCCTTCAGGACTAGCTTCGGTCATTATGAGTTCCTTGTGATGTCGTTTGGACTCACAAACGCTCCGGCCGTATTCATGGATCTGATGAACAGAGTATTTCGACCATTTCTGTTCTGATTCGTCATCATGTTTATTGACGATATTCTAATATTTTCCAAGAGTCGGGAGGAGCATGAAGAGCATCTGCGAGCTGTCCTCGACACTCTCAGGAAGAACCAGTTGTTCGTACAGTACAAGAAATGTAACTTCTGGAAGGAGGAAGTTAAGTTCTTGGGACATGTAGTGTCCAAGGAAGGTATAGCAATCGACCTCGCTAAGGTAGCCGCAGTTCAGGATTGGAAGCAACTCGGTTCAGCTACTGAGGTGAGGAGTTTTCTTGGTCTGGCAGGGTACTATCGACAATTCATTCGAGATTTTTCCAAGATTGCTAGACCATTGTCACAGTTGACAAAGAAGGACTTGAAGTTTTCCTGGAATGAGAAGGTCAAGCAGCTTTTCAGGAGCTGAAGGACAAGTTGACGTCTGCCCCTATGCTAGTATTGCTAGAGCAAGTGGTTAAGTATATGATATATACTGACGCTTCTTGCGTTGGTCTGGGTTGTGTCTTTATGCAGAAGGACAGGGTGATTGCATACGTGCTCACTCCCCAAGTGCAAGGTTGTGATGTAGTAGTAAACTCGGTAAAACCGAGGTCGAATCCCAAGGGACTGATACCTGTACATTATTGAAACTAAGTAGAAATAGAACTAAACTAAGACGTAATCTAAATCAAATAAAAATTAAGGAATAATTGTGAAATAATTATCTAAAACTTAAGAAATTTAGAAGAGAAAAACTAGGGATTCAGAGGATCCACTTGTAGAGATCAGGGAGATCTTATGCCTGCTTCAAGAATCAAGGAAATTAGACTGAACTTACTTGATATAGTTTTAAAAAGATGAAAGGTATATGAATTAGAATGGATTCCATCACCAAACCATGCCCAGAAGATAAAGAAAACAACAGAATTAAACTAATTGCCAACCAATCACAATGTATGAAGGTTAGGAAGGGTACCGTCATCCGACCATGTCTAGGAGACTATGGTGAACAACAGGGCTTCTTGACGTCATAAACAAAAAGGAAAGAAAGATGCTCAAAGCTATCGCAGACCCATTGTAATTTCAGTCACAACAGACCATTAAAAACTAAAAATATTCCCTTAATTAACTAAAATCAAAATTAGTTCAAATAATATAAATCAAAGCCATAAAATTCCTCCCATCACACTAAAAGCTTTACCTCTTAGCCCTAGCTAAGAGGTTTAGCCACTCATGAACATGATGAGGCTATAATCTTTAGAAAAATTATAGAAAGAAAAAAAAACAGTAAAAATAAATTGTAAAACTGTCATACTCTCTGTAACACCCTGAAAACCGGGGGTCGTGTATAAACTCAACTCCTGAGTTCCAGACCGTCACTTATGCAACAAAAATGGTTATGATTCAATGTTGTCTGATTTAAAGCATTCACATGAGTAAAAGTATACCAAAACTGCAATTCATACTTCAGATCCAGTGATAAAAGCAAGCGGAAGACTAAACAATGTATATATCACTGTATGGAAAAACAAAGTAATCTCATCTGTCTCCAAAGTATGACTACATCTCTGAGTCTCATATACATATACATAACAAAAGAATAATGTTTAAAAAAAGAAAGTCCCACTGATGTCCCCTCGATCCAGGTCGCCTACGAGAAGCCGTCGTGATACTGCATATACGAGAACTCATCCTGGTCCTCGTCGATCTCTGGCTCCACCTCCTGGATCTCGGCCTCACCTGCATCTACAACAGGGTCTGGTGGGTGTTGCAAACACCATCCCGTAACGTGGGAATGAGTGATCAACTCAGTGGAATCATAGAGCAAAGATTAGCATGTTCATAATTCAATCACGCGATAATAGTAAAGCAGTAAATCAGACAATCCTAATACTGTTGTTAATGCAAGATGATATGACGTGATGTATGCCCTCACCTACGATCACCCTCATGCGGCAACATCTTACGACCGCGGCATGCCACACTCCCTAGAGTGCTCCACATCTTCCAGGCACATGCAATACTATGGTGATATGATTTTCAAGTTGTTATTAGTCCATTCAAACAGCAGGATTGGGAAACTAAGGTACTTCCCTTGTATCAATCCCAACACAGATCCTGTCTAGGCTCGTCACTCCTAGTAATCTCATACGATGTATATTTCGTAGGTCACTGTAAGGGCTGTCAGGGCTGTTGCTCGCACTCGTTGCACCGCTCCCCCATCACCTTATCAATACAGGCCTACCGTACTCTACTGCAACGGAAGGGTCGTCGCCTCCCGTGGACTCAGAATACGCTCGCGGTCACTACAAAGGGCTCGTCGCCTGATCAGTGTAGGCCGACAGCTAGAATATAGTGTCCCATACCACCATAATCTGCTCACGAGTTTAGGTGCGCACTGGTCACTACGGGGAGGTTTGTGGCCCCAGCGTAGGCCGACAGCTCGACCACGGTGTCCCATACCACCATGCCCGGCTCATGAGTCTTCGTGGATCAAGGTACCATGGTTAACAGGGTTTACAATGGTAAGTTCAGTACCCTAGGTTCAAGCAGTTATGACACATACAAGGTGAACATACATCGGCCAGTCGGGTTACTTGACGGGCTCGACTAGCGCGACGTATCTCAAGTCGAACGACATGAAGTGCATAAAACACTTCGCGTGGCCTAACCACTGCCGCCAACTCTAAACACGAATCACGTTCATCGACGCGTCGTTCGTGGCTATGACCAGTCAGCCACGAATTCGCTCGGTTATCGACTGCCTGGACTAAGTCTAGTCCCACACACCCATGAAATCACATTAGCACTATATGCAAAGGTATTGGAATTGAAATACATCATGTGAGCATGTTAACACATGTTATAACATTCAACTTAAGCAAATCGTCAAGGCATACTTTCCATGCATGTAATGCAATCATGCATAAGGTAAACATGTAGGAAATCATTTAGGTCAGCATATTAATCAAGAAATCAATCTCAAACTACTACATAACATCATTTAATTCCATACATACTAATACAAGCATTTATACAAACACATACACTACACACTTAAGTCTACATATAGTATGTCGACCCAAAGTGCGCAACTAGGCGAATCTCTTCGCCAAACTGATTATGCAAGCATTCCTAACTCCCTAATGCGGCAACAAACCATATCAATCACGTCAGCAAAATATGCATGTAGACCGTACTTCCTACAAATGACTAAAATGCCCTAAATCTCATATTCTTCGTTAATTTACGAAACAGGAAACGGAGAGCATGTTGTACATGTCAAACGGCGATGCCGTTGATAATCTACTATTAAACGACATTGAAAGCGTTGTAAACCGTCAATCAAAGCGTCTAAAATTCTCACCTAGTCTCTTACGGTTGCGGGATTTTGAACGGAGCGTGTACGCTTCGTCTACGGCAGTAGGAGGACCTGATTTATGAAGTACGTTAGCTAACGTGCTATGAATCTAGGTAAACCCTAAATCAGCAAGTTCTAGGGTTATTTTATACCTGAAAAAGTGGAGAAATCACCAGCCAGGTGATTGGAAAGAAGTGCTGAAGCAGCAGCAATCGGCGGCTCGGAAGCGGGAAAAATCCCTTCCAATCTCTCTCTCAAACTCTCTCTCCTTTTCTCCTAGGGTTTGCTATTTTCGGATGGGAGAGGGAAATGAGGGTTTCAACCCCTTTTATAAGCTTAAAAACGTCGGAAATAGGCTCCGGAACGAAGTTTACTTGGTGCCTATCCATTTCGGGGCTGTTTCGGTTCAAAAGCTGCTTTCTGGTGGTCCCCTGGTCGATTGCAATCGGACTTAAGCTCATGTGTACCAGATGTAGCTTGTATTAAGTTTTCAGTCTGGCAGGGTTCGCAGATCGCACGTGGCGGACCAGTTTCAGTTCAGCGGTCACCGCACGTAGATCAGGGCTGAAAGTCTCA
This sequence comes from Magnolia kwangsiensis, assembly GCA_037074715.1. NCBI lineage: Eukaryota > Viridiplantae > Streptophyta > Magnoliopsida > Magnoliales > Magnoliaceae > Magnolia > Magnolia kwangsiensis. Next base: position 88,013,762 of record CM073573.1, read on the forward strand.
TGATAATAAATAGAAATTTTTCCTGATCCAAGGGTGTAATCTGGATGAATTCTGACGGTCAGAACGCTTAATACTGACGCGTCAAGTCGTGTGCCAGATTTGAATTTGAAATTCCAAATCCGTCCCTATTCGCGGTCTCTTCAGTCCGGGTTCAACGAAATAGTCTGTGATTATCGGTTTGACTTGATTTTTGAGATGATTGTCAAGTCCATCTGGGCGATTCTAACGGTCTAAGATAGGAGGTATCGGACCTTCGACGCGCGGTCTAGATCCAATTCAAGAATTCAATGTGGTCCAGAGAACAAACCTGCTTAGAGTTTGATCCAAGGTTATAGAGTGTTGTAGAGTTGTTTGTTCTACTCGATTTGGGTCTTGTAGAACGTATTTAAAGTGATCAGGGACTATTTCCCAGCTACTCTAGCGTTGCGCTAGCTAACTTACGCTTAATTTCCATGGAATTTAATTCTACGCGATTTCGGGTCGAGTTGGTACTCGAGCCCAAGTACGGATTTTTCACGAGCGTTACACTCTCTCTGTCTGCTCTTGACATCCCAGTTGTGCATGAATCTCCCTCTCTCCCTATTGTTCTCCTTTTATAGCACCAGGAGGTCCAGTCAAGAGTTAGTGCGGAGCTCCTTATGTAGGTCCAGCAGTCCAGTCACAGCAGAACTGAAAATCCTTACGCAGCTGTGTGTGTAATGACAGCGGAAAACGTAAGCCGAGTTGCATTTGGATTGTTTTTTTAAGGCTTGATGGTATCAACACTTGGGTTTGGCTCCATGGTTGGGGTCGTGGGTGCCTTGTTGAACTCCTGGACGGTTCAGATCATCAAAATGACCGTGATCAAGGTCACATAACCACTCATGAATGGTCGGTTTTCACAGACACGCGTAAGCAATACGCGAGTTGGCTGACGAGTTCGGTGAGCTCCACATTGGTATTTTCAGAGAAATTTGACCCATTCATTGGATTCCTGGCAAAATTTCAGTCGAAAAAGACTAGTTTTTGTCGAGTTTTGGTGCGATGCAGTGATTGATTTTGCAGGAAAGACTCTGTCGTTCAATCTTACATTTGAGACTTCATGTACCTGCAATGCTTTCATGGGACAAAACGGACACCTTGGTAATGGTCACGGCCCCCCTCTGGACACAATGGACGGTCCCGATCATCAAAATAGATGATGGGTGTGGCCCACTTTCAAAACCCAATCCAAAGATCGTCTGTCCCTGGACCTTTTTGAAAGTTTTTTTCAAAAAAGTAGGTGGGCCCACTTCTTGAAACATTCTCGGAGATCTACTCCATTCATCATCTTCTTAGTAGTGTGTAAGCTCATGGGTTAAAGTATGAAGTAGATCTGAACTCTAAGTGGGCCACACCATCCACCTGTGATGAGTCAATACCGAACGTTGAAGCAAACCACATCTTACTTACGTGTATGCATATAAAGTTTTGGTTATTTACAAATTTGCCACTCTCCATCCTAAAAACATCTATCGTTCATTTCTCCCTGCTGCACCATTTAAAAGAAGTGAAATTTGGTAAATGTTCACCATTTTTCGTGCTCTTTTCATCGGTCCAGTTTGGGTCCCGATCTCCAAAGGATGTCCAAGATGCTTTCTTAATGGTTATTATATAATTTTATCCATTAGGATCCAAGGGCTGAATTTTGACGTGTACGGTTAATTTTTGGTCTTCAGGTCATGTATATAGTTTCAAGCCGAACGGATGGTGGGAACCCTGTGATCTTGCATTCTGGGTGATTTTTGAGTCACTTGAGCTTCAGTTTCCTAATTTTCTCAGATCTTTAGCGTGTAATTTTGTCAATCTAGGTCCCCTAGATTCCGTCTCTTACCTTTAGTGTTATCAGAGCATTAAATCTATGCTTTAAGCTCCCTTTTAAGTCTATGTTCATAAATACACTCTGCATCACAAACACGATTAAAGCGGGCCATTAAACAGTATCATGTCTGTAAAAGTAAGTAATAACTAGGGTGTAATATGCAATATTCAACCCTCAACAATATACCTTGAGACAGTTGAGGAAGCATGAGGAAAATTACCCTACACACAACCTAGAGTTGGCAGCTGTCATTTTTGCACTGAAGCTCTGGAGACATTACCTCTACGGAGAGGAGTTCGAGCTCTTTTACGACCACAAGAGCCTTAGATACATATTCTCAAAGTGAGACTTGAATATGAGGCAGCGCCGATGGATGGAAACCTTAAAGGACTTTAAGTTCAAGGTCTACTACCATCTAGGCAAGGCAAACCTTGTGGCAGATGCGTTGAGCCGCAAGAAGACTAGAGTTTGCAGCTCCGCTAATGATAGCAGAATGGGACATTATGGAGTTCGTGTGAGACTTTGAGCAGAAACTCACAGTAGGTTATCGCACATGTTTGAGTACAACCCCTCATCGATGGCAGGATTATCGAGGTTTAGGCAGACGATGAGCTTTTGGCGAAGATGAGAGAGCGGGTTGGTACAAATGAGGACTTAGAGTGGACTGTTGGTATGGATGAGGGCTTACATTATCATGGCCGCCTATGCATCCCAAACATCCTTGACTTGAGACGAGAGGTTCTCGAGTCAGCTCACAGTTCGAGGCTTGCGATGCATCCAGGTAGCACGAAGATGTATCAAGACATGAAGAGATCGTACTGGTGGGATGACATGAAGGTTCACATTACTGAGTTCGTATCCCGTTGTCTCACGTGTAAGCAGGTCAAGGCAGAGAAACGTCGACCTCCTGGACTACTTCAACCCATGCCCATAGTCGAATGGAAGTGGGATTTTATTTCTATAGATTTCATTTCAGGGCTACCGAAGATGAAGAAGGAACATGACTCCATTTGGATGATCGTCGACCGATTGACGAAATCAGCTCATTTCCTACCGATCAGAGTTACGAACTCTACAGACGAGTTGGCCAGATTGTACATCAAGGAGATTGTACGTGTGCATGGAGTTCCTTTGGAGATTGTGTCAGATCGAGATGCATGATTCACATCTATCTTCTGGACTCGTATTCAGGAAGCGATGAGTGTGAAGTTGAAGTTCAGTACCGTATTCCATCCGCAGGCAGACGGGCAGACGGAAGTGTGAATCAAGTGCTAGAAGATATGTTGCGGGCTTGTGTGTTAGATTTCTAGGACAGTTGGGATGACTGTCTTCCTTATGCAGAGTTCACATATAACAACAGTTTTCAGGCGAGTATCGGCATGGCTCCTTATGAGACACTGTATGGTCACTCGTGTAGAGCACTGCATTGCTAGGCAGAAGTGAACGAGAAGACTCAGATTGGCCCAGAGTTGGTTCAGGTGACTTTAGAGAAGATCGACATTATTAGGTGTCGACTTCTGACAGCATAGAGCAGGCAGAAGAGCTACGCCGATACGAGACGGCGACTGCTTGAGTTTGAGGTCAGGGACCATGTATTCCTTAAGGTTTCCCCCATGAAGGGAGTCCTTCGGTTTGGTAAGAAAGGGAAGCTTACGCTAAGATTCATTGGCCCATTTCAGATACTTGATAGAGTGGGAGCAGTAGCATATCGCCTTGCTTTGCCCACACCACTAGCAAGCATGCATAACGTATTCCTGTGTCCATGTTGAAGAAGTACATTCTTGATCCTTCACACATTATCATTTGGGAGCAGGTATAGTTGAGCGAGGATGCCACCTATGTTCTACGACCGACACATATCCTGGATAGGAAGGAGCAGGTATTGCGTAGCAAGGTCATCCCACTTGTGAAGGTACTGTGGACGCATCATAGTGAAGAAGAGGCTACTTAGGAGACTGAATCTGAGGTCAGAAAGAGCTACCCTCAGATCGTCGAGGAGTACGAAAAGGTATAAATTTCGAGGATGAATTTTTATTTAAGAGGGGTAGATTGTAACGTCCTGAAAAAATCCGTACAAAGATCTAAGTACCACCTCAGGTAGAAATCCTTTAGAACCAAATCCTTTAGAAATTTAACGAGACTTAACTAGCGCTAAACTAGATTACCTATGAAATTAGCACCAACTACTTTAAATACGATCTGCAAGACCCAAAACTCATAGAATTAGTAACGCTACATTACCCTGAAATCTAGGATCTAACTCTAAACCCTGTTGCTCTTAGGAGCATTTAGAAACTCCGTAAGGAACCTAGACTGCACGTCAAAAGTCTGATAGCAATAAACTTAGACAATTATGACTGCCTAGTTGGACTTGATTATCACCTCAAAAATTAAGTCCAGATGAGGTCCTGAGACGATTTGCTTGAGTCTGGAGTGAAGAGTGTGAGAAAAGTGAATCTATTTAGAAATTAAATATAAATTTAAGTAATCTGAGTCGTGTCGCTTGTGCCATTGATAAGCATTCTGACCGTTGGATTCTCACCCAAATTCACCCTCGGATCAGGGAAGATGGCTCATATATGTCAATATACTTGTGGCCTTAATCGAGTTTCGGTGACCGTTGAACTTAAACTGCTCTGCCATGGTCGATCTGAAAACCCGATCAGACTGAAAACTTTACTTGATCAAGATCTAATAATTGTGAGCTTAAGTCCGATCACATTTAGTAAAGGGACCTCCAAAAATACTCCGTTGGATTGGAATAAGCCCGATTTGGTTATAACCTAAGCATACCATGGCCCTGGGATTGTTTTCATCAATTCTGTGCCTATATAAGGGTCTTAAACCCTCTCTCACATATTCCATACGAATTCTCAAACCCTAGCTAAGATAAGAGAGAGAAAAGAGAGAGAAAGTGAGAGAGAAGTTGTTGATTCATCTTGGGATTCTTCCCAGCTACTCTACGTGCCTAATCCATCGCATCTGAATCATTATTCCGACAATTCTAATTCCATATTTGGGTAAGACAATCAAACCCTAACCTATTTTGGAGCTTAGAATAGTCTAAGTGTTAATGTATCTAACCTAATTCATGCCTTAGGTTGCCTATCCGTTGTTGACGAAGACTTATCGTCTAAATCAAATCCGTTGTGCATTTTTCGGTTTAAGGTGCGGACTATATACATATAGGTTATGGTTTTCAAGACTTTCAATGTCTGATAATGATTTATTATTGACGTGGATGCTATTACACATGCTAAATGCGCTATCTGTTTTATTTTATGTATATATATAACCTATGTTGCAAATAAAGTATTTCATGTGTTTGTTGAAATGTTTGTATGCATAAGGAATTTGATGTTATGATTGCCATGATTAATTGTTGTAGGTATATGTTTGTTATGTATGCGACGACTCCTTAGGAAAAGGATTTGTCCAAATACGTAATACGACCGACATACGTGATGTATGTTGAAAAGTGTAGTTTAAATGTTGTGGAAATGTCTGAATGAGTTAGTAGTTAGTAAAGTGTGATTTATGAGGGAGTTGAGATAAGAAATCCCAAATACCTTGCTTGTGTGTATGATTTCCTCCATGAACTATTTAGTCTACTTACTCATGTTAACTATGTGTATGATTTCCTCCATGTACTATGTATCCATGTTTAAGTTATATCCCTTAACATGTTCATATAAACGTAGAACTTGAGTTAAATATTCACTCTTATGATTGTACGTAGTTGGGACTGTATCACGGTCCAGGTAATCGGTAACAGTCTTCAAATTGGTGGCTGAGGTTGTTTTTACCACGCAAGATGTGTTCGACAAATCCGAGCCATACTTGGGATGTTCGGCAGTGATTAGGCCACACGATATTCTTATGCATTTCATGACGATCAACTTAACGTGCGATCGTCCTAGTCGAGCTCGTCAATTAACTCGATTGACCGATGTATGTTCACCATGTTTGGACGCTACTGTTTGAATCTAAGGTACCAAACTCACCAGTGAAACCCTGTTAACCTCGGTACCTCTATCCACTAAGACTCATGAGTCGGACATGGTGTATCGGACACCGTGTTCGTGTTGTCAGCCTATGCTGGGGCAACGAGCCTCCCCGTAGTGACCAGTGAGCAACTTAGACTCGTGAGCCTAATATGGTAGTATGGGACACGGTATTCGTGTTGTCGACTTACTCTGATTGGTGACGAGCCCTTTGTAGTGACCTCGAATATATCCTGAAACTGCATTGAGGCGACGAGCCTTATTGTAGTATCTAGGGTATAACTAAACCTGTATTGATTGGTGACGAGCCCTTTACAACGATTTAGAACTATAATATTGTATGAGATTGTCTAGGACTGACGACCCTAAAATGGATCATTATTTGGGTATTGATATAAGGGAGGTACCTTAACTTTCCAATCCTGCTGTATGAAAAGAACTAATAAGAACTTGGTAATTATGTACATGCACCGCACTGCATGTGCCGTTTGGCGTTGGGCAGAGCACTGAGGAAGTGACTGACATGCGCGATCGTAAGATGAAGATCGCAGAGGGAGTGTAGGCAGGGCATGCATCATTACTTCATACATATTTACATTAATCAGAGTAATTAGGGATGTTTGATTGTTTGTCTTATCATTACTGCTTGATTGAATTGATAACATGTTAACCTTTGCGGTATAGTTCCACTGAGTTGATCACTCATTCCCACGTTCTGGGATGGTGCTTAAACACCAACTAGACTCTAACTTAGCTACAGGTGATGATGTGACACTCTAGGCAGAGCTGAAGTTTGATGATGATGAGGAGACATTCTCGTTCATACAGTTCTCAGGCGGGTTCATGTGAGCCATGTCCTGATTTACGGGGATTCAGGGCTATGTTTGTAGTGGTCTATTACATTTTGATATTTGTATTTTGAGACAAGACTTGTACTTATTGACCTGCCAGAGCACTCCTATTTTGGGGACTTGTACTAGTTTATATATTTATTTTAGACTTCCACTTTCGTATTCTAACTGTCTCTGGATTATGTTTGCTGATTTAGCTTAATCTACTTCATGTTTCATGCACTAATACAGACAACATACATCCATCATTAAATATGTTGCATAAGTGATGTTTTGGAAGTCGAGAGCTGAGCTATGCTCGACCCCCAATTTTCAGGGCGTTACAAAGGGAAAGAAGACAAGGATGAACATGGGATTTGGGATGAAAGATGAAAGAGGGAAAGTAGGGAAAAGATGGGTGCTCGATGGATTTGGGACGGATTTGAAAATCCTCTTTCAAATAAGATAACTTTTTGAAATCTGCATGTTGTGAGTTTTACATTAAATAATAACACAAACTCTATTAACGGTCATACATGCATGGGACCAATTTCTGGATAGTTAAGATTGTATTATATAACAAAAATTTATAAATGTTTACAATTTACAACTAAACCGATTATTTGGATGGTCTGGATAACTCTATATCTTAGCCACTATTGTTATGAACAAATCACCACTATTTTATATTAAATACAAAACTCGCAGCGAAAAATAGAAAAATAAAAAGGGTAAATTAAGCTTTAGATCTGATATGGCTCTGTGGGCCCCACCATGATTGATTTGTTTCATCCATGCCGTCCATCTATTTCTTAACATAATTTTATCATTTATCCCAAAAAAATGAGCTTGAACTAAAGCTTGGGTTGACCACACAATGCGAAAACAATAGTGAATTGGACGTCCACCGTTAAAAAATTGGTTTCACTGACGGCTTATTTGGGCCTGCCTAAATGTGATTCACATATCTAACCCACTCATTATGTGTGTCCCACTTGGATGAGGGGTTAGACCCAGTTTCAGCCGCATTCAAAACTCATGTGGGCCCCACCAAGTGCTTTTATATTTTTTTAGATGTCTTCACATAGTTTTAGATGGATGGCCCACCTGAGTTTCATATATGGATGATTGTTTTAGATATCTCATAAGCTAAAGGGGACACATCAAATGCACGGTGTTGATGTTCGACAGACATCATGATGGGCCCTACAAGACTTACTAACATTAATTCTTAGGTTCTCAGGGTTTCAATAAGTCACAATTTTAACGACAATATTTGACCCATTTTACATGTCTGGCGCATTCACTCTATTTTACTGATCATTACCCTCAATTTGACTAGTTACTTGTCCCGATCATGCTACATATGAGAAAGATATTAGATAAAAAAGATTGATCAACAGTTTCATTGAATTTTGATTTAAACATTTGAAGTTATTTATTCTTCAATTTGGACGGATTTGTCCAAAAACGGTTAAAGGTTGAGTAGACCCTGCATCTTTGCAAATTATACATGGGTTTTCAATTATAAACAAGTGGAGCTTATGGTTTTGTAATTCGGACCAGTGGTCTGTTGAGTATACCCAGCATGCCCAAAAAATCTCTTATCGGTTGATCACTTTAACTAATATTATGACATTTTTCAGTTGAACATGGATTAGTGTTGTGTTTTAACAACGTAACCTTTTATATACAAGCCAGAAATTAAAAGGTTAAGATTATCCTATTAAGGAGATTCTTAGGCGTAGTCCATCTACTGTCGAGACAAAAAAACATGGGTTTAAATTATTAGACCATGGACCCCACCTATCATTAAAAATTGAGGATTAAAATCAGTGTATTGGGTATCATATCATTCACTACTGATAAGGCGACCAATACTTCAAACCTTGTTCAAAACTGTTATATTTTGTGCAAAGATGTAACATTGCTAGACGAGGCTCATATAAACATGCCCACCATGATGTATGTGTTTCATCCCAGCCATCCATCTATTTTTCCATATCACTTTATGGTATGAGATAAACAATGAGATATATCCCAATCTCAACTGGACCACATTATAGGAAACAGTGTTGAATGAGCGTCGACCATTAAAAACCTTTTGGGGGTGTAACACCCCAGATTTTTGCCAACCTGGAGTTAGACGTTCTTAGGCAATGGGTCAACCATATCACTCTCAAAGATCAATCCTAAATGCTAGAAATCATTTTTCAACCCATTTCTTTCAAAAATCTCACCTTTCACTACCCCATTCTTCAAATTTCTCCAAGTACTTTCATATTAGACACAAACCTAAAGTTTAAAAGGTGAGGAACTATACTTAAACTAAAACTTACTATAAATGGTAAATACATGCATAAAATGGGATTTTTACTATTTAATATTTAGAATTTCATTATGTAAATAGGTTATTTGGATGTATTAGCTTCTTCTACCCCAAAATAATATATTGTACGTTGCATAACTCATTCCAGTTTGCAAATGAGACTCAATAAATGCCTCGACGGACTCGTGGGCCCAAACGACTCAATTCGGGGGGATCTAAGGTGGGCCCCACGTGTTTCCGGCATCCCTGGGGGGTGAGGACCTCACCTCTAGGGTGATTCCTCACCAAATAGGTCAGTGACCGGTGAGGACCTCCCCGGTTTGGCGAGGCCTTGCCGATCTCGTCCGTACAGCAGTCAGGCAGCCTGGTTCTGCATATTTTTCTGTACATTTTCACAAACTTTGAAACATCATATCTCCTTCGTTATAACTTCAATTTAGGTGATTCAAAAACAACATTGAAGATAAATAAGTCTAGTTTTACATAAAAATATCTAAAAAATATAATAAAATATTTAAATTAGTTTAAAGTAGGTCATTGTGAGCAACTTTTTGAAAATTACTTGTTGGACAACTGCTGCTTCTGAAATTTTTAGAATTTTTCTACAACTCAAAATCTTATGAAATTTTGTAGAAATAGGTTAAACTTGATGATGAATTACTAGAAAAATAATTAAAATAATATGATAACTAGAAGTGCCCAAAATGGGGCATAGAATGGCTTCAAGACCACATTCTGCCATAATTAGGCTAGAATTTGGTTGAGTACCAAACTGAATACTCAGTAGAATTAACTTGAACCACTTTAAATACGAACTACATGACCCAAAATGAGTAGGACCACTAACTCTATGTTACCTAGAAACCTAAGATCAATCTCTAAACCTAGTTGCTCTCGGGAGCATTAAGAAACTTTGTATTGGATCTAGACCGCGCGTCGAAAGTCCGATAGCGATAAACTTAGACAATCCTAACTGTCTAGTTGGACTTGACAATCATTTCAAAAATCAAGCCCAACCAATATCCTGAGACCATTTTACTGAGTCCGGAGTGAAGAGAGTGAGATAAGGAAAATCTTTAGAAAGTTAATTCAATTTAAATAAATCTGGCACATGTCGCTTACGTGACATTTTTTAAGCGTTCTGACCATCAGAATCTGACCCAAATGCACCCTCGGATCAGGGAACATTTTTCACTCAGGTCAGTGTACTTGGAATCCCTGTTCGAGTCTCAGTGACCGCTGAACTGAAATTGGTCTGTCACGTGCGATCTGGGAACACTACCGAACTGAAAACTTAATGTGATCAGGATCCAATATTCATGAGCTTAAGTCCGACCGCATTTAGTCAGGGGACCTTCAGAAATGTTCTTTTGGATCGGAAAAGACCCGATTTGGCTATAACCCAAGTATACCTTGACTTGGAGTCTATTTTGGTTATGTTTGGGCTTATAAAAGGGCTTTAAACCCTTAGCTTTCTTACCCATACGAATTTGGAGAAAACCCTAGGAGAGAGGAGAGAAAAGAGAGAGAAAGTGAGGGAGGAGTTGGGGCTTTCTCTTGGGAGTCTTCCCTGCTGCTCCACGTGCCAGATCCTTCCACCTGCATCGCTATTCTGGCGATTTCAACTTCGTTCTAGGTAAGAAAACCCTAACCTCAACCTGTTTTGGGGATTCTACCAATACAAGTAGAGAAGTAGCTAACCTATCTTCTGAATTAGGTCTCCATATCGACGTTAACGAAGCGTAGACTTTATATTCAAATCGATACGCTTCTACGGCGAAAGGTGAGGATTTTAGACGCTTAGATTGACTGATTTCAAAGCTTTCAATGTCGTTTAATAGTAGATTATCGACGAGAACACCATTTGACATGTAGAACATGCTGTCCGTTTTCCATTTCGTATACGTACGGTGAATTTGAGATTTAGGGTATTTTAGTCATTTATAGGAAATACTGTATACATCTGTATTTTGCTGAAATGATTGCCATGTGATTTTGTCGTGTTATGGTATTAGATATGTGTGTATAATCCGTTTGGCGAAGAGATTCGCCCTTATGTGCACTTTGGGTCGACATACGCTATGTAGACTAAAGTGTTTGTATAAATGTCTGTATTAGTATATATTGACCCAATGTTGTTGTAGATTAGTTTTGAGATTGAATTCTCAATCAACACGATGATGTATATGATTTCCTCCATGTTTACTATATGAATTGATTTCCTCATATATATGGAATATATGTGTTGGTTGATTTGTTTACATTGTATGTTATAACATGTGTCAACATGCTTGTATTGTTTTGAACTTCAATTCTAGTACTCTCATATGATCATTGATGTTGTTTACAAATGCTTGGGACTATATCCTAGTCCAGGCAGTCGGTAATGGATCGAATTCGTGGTTGGCTTCTATTTACCACGAAGGACGCGTCGATGAACGCGAGTCGTGTTTTGGGCAGGCGGCAGTGGTTAGGCCACACGAAGTGTTTCATACACTTCATGTCGCTCAGCTTGAGATGCGCTCGTACTAGTCGAGCTCGTCAAGCAACCTGACTGACTGTTGATTGTTCACCTTGTATGAGTCATAACTGCTTGAACCTAGGGTACTGAACTTACCATTGAAAACACTGTTAACCATGGTACCTTGATCCATAAAGACTCATGAGCCGGGCATGGTGGTATGAGACACCGTGGTCGAGCTGTCGGCCTACGCTGGGGCCACAAACCTCCGGTAGTGACCAGTGAGCACCCTACTCTGAGCAGATTATGGTGGTATGAGACACTATATTCTGGCTGTCGGCCTACACTGATTGGTGACGAGCCCTTTGTAGTGACCTTGAGTTTATCCTGACACCGCATGGGGGGCGATGAGTCCTGATGCAGTTTTAAGGATATAAATAGGCCTGTATGGATAAGGTGATGGGGGAGCGGAGCAACGAGTGCGTGCAATAGCCTTGGCAGCCCTTGCAGCGACATATAAATATAACATCGTATGAGATTACTAGGAGTGACGACCATAGATAGGATCTGTGTTGGGATTGATATAAGGAAGGTACCTTAGTTTCCCAATACTGCTGTATGAAAGGACTAATAACAACCCGATAATCATTATCTATATCGCACTGAGGAACGCAAGCATGCCGCGGGCGTAAGATGGTGCCGCATGAGGGAGTATGTCAGTGAGGGCATCCATCATGTCATTTCATGCCTGCATTAACAACAGTATCTAAGAATGTTTGATTGCTTGCATTACTATTATCGCGTGATTGATTTGATAATATACTAATCTTTGCTCTATGATTCCACTGAGTTGATCACTCACTCCCACGTTACAAGATGGTATCATGTACACCAACCAGTCCCTATTTTAGTTGCATATGATGGCGCTGCTTGTGAAGTGGAGCCGGACTTGATGATGATGAGTAGGATTTCTCCTATATGCGTGTTCTGACCGACGTGATTACAGGGAGGTTGTTTAGACGCCATGACACTTGTCATTTTATATTTTTAGAGCACTCATGTATATCCTTTTTATCATTTTTGGATTATACATGTATATGTCTAACCTGGTAACATGCTCACACTCTTGAGACTTACAATCAATTATACATTGTTATATATTTATCACAGTCTTCTGCTTGTAAAATTTAATTGTCTCTGGAGTATGATATGTTGTTTTGGCTTAATCCCAATCTTGTTTAACGCCATTCTACAAATGGCATGCATTTATTATTGTCTATGTTGCATAAGTGACATTTTGGAACTCGGGAGTTGGGATTATACCTGACCCCCGATTTTCGGGATGTTACAGGGGGCCATAAAAGTTTTAGATCAATTTGATATTTGTTTTTTACTTTCATCTGGGCATGTATGACCTAATCAACAGATTGGATGTCAAATAAGAAGTACAGTGGGCCTTAGGAGGGTTTTAATCGTGGATATCCAATCACTATTGTTTTCATGTGGTGTGGTCCACCTGAGATTTATATCCCTCTCATTTTTTGTATCAAGCCCTAATATGATATGTAAAGATGGATGGACGGCATGGATGAAACACATACATCATGGTGGGACCCACAGAGCACCGACTACCAGCCACAAGGCTGGTGTCAGGAGAAGTAGCCAATTTGTTTCCTTCTTTGACGCCCTACAATGATGACACCAAGTTTTGTGGGCCCCACTATGATGTATTTGTTATATTCATACCGTCCATCCATTTTAAGATATCATTTTAAGTCATGAGCTAAAGAATGAGGCAGATAAAAACTCTATAGTGGACCCCACCACAGAAAACAGCGAGGAGAGTGATTGCCACCATTGAAACTATCTTAAGGGCCATCGCAATGTTTATTTGAAATCCAACCTGTCAAAAAGTTAAAAAAGACATGAAATAAGGGATTTATTCTAAAAATGAGAGGTATATAAACCTTGATGGACCTGTTTGGATGCCTGTAAGTTCTTTTAAGTTGTAAGTGACTTACCTGTAAGTCACTTACAAGTGAAAGTTACTTACAGGTATGGAGTAATAACTCAATTTATGTTATTTTGTTAAGCCCATCAAGATGAATATTTAAAATATTTATTAAGCTAAACCAATCATCAAGTGGGCTATAAAAGTGGGCCCACAAATTCAAAATATCAATAATATGGAGTAATAACTCAATTTAAACATTGAGAATAAACTTCTTAAGTGAAAAACTTGGCAACACAAATAGGGTGGGCCTAAAATCCCTAATGGAAAAATGGTTGGGTAGGATATATAACACATCATCAAGGTGGGCCCATGGCAAGGGTAACACCCATTACTATGTTACCGTGATGAGTGTCGAACATCTACCTAATCAGTCAGATGCACCATTCCATGTTGGCCTAGGGCTTAAAAATCAAGTCAATTCGTGACTTTTTTGGGCCACACCATATACAAAAGTTGAGAGGGGTTACCCTCCATTAAAATATTCATAATCATTTGTTGGGCTCACCGAGATGTGGTTCACAAATCCAGCCCATCGGTTATGTGTGTCCCACTTGGATGAGGAGTCAGAAAAAGTTTCATATGCATCAAAATTTCAGGTGAGCCCCACCAAGTGATTTTATATGTTTTAGGCATTTCTTCACATGATTTTAGATGGTATGGACCACCTAAGTTCTGTATATGTCTGAGTTTTGGGATATCCCATAATTTAAAGGGGGCCCATCAAATGCACGGTGTTGATAGTCAACACGCATCACAGTGGGATCCACACGGCTCGACCACATGGGAAGTTCTCATGATCTTGACCGTAAAGAACCCTTTCCTAATCCCACCCAACGTTAACCCCCTTTCGCTTTCTTCTCTCTTTACCAGCCGCCCACCCACCCGCCCGACCCTCTCCCCTCTCTCTCTCTCTCTCTCTCTCTCGCACCCTCTGGAGACCGAAATCTAGGGTTAGGGTTAGGTTTTTCTATTCTTGTTCATTTGCTAGATGTTTTCTTGGTAGATTCGATTTCATAAAGAAAATCAGCTATTTTCTCAGTACTTCATAGAAGGTATGAACATTTATTTCTAGGGTTTCGTTTGGGAAGATATTTGTTCGGTTGTAGGAATTTTGGATTTTATGTTGGTTTGATCTGGGTAAAATTGGTTTTGGATTGATACTGGGTGAAAATTTTCATTTTTTATATGATGAGTTCTGCTTATTTAGTCGTAAAAATTTTGGAAGTAGGCTTTTCGTAGATTTGATGTGGAAATTTTTTAATTTTTTTTTAATTTTAAATGATGTTGATTTTAGGTGGTTTGAATCGATTTTTCTATTCTAGGATCTATCATTTATTTCTTGAAATGTGTTAGGTTGTGTAAATTTCTAATGAATTTTGGGTGTTTAGTGGGTCTGAGTAATTTTCCTTTGATACCCAGTCGATGCATCTTGATGTAGAAAATCAGATCTGGAGCTGTGTATTTCAAACGCAAAACCAGAATTCTCAAACAAACACTTCTGAGGGACTACTTGTTTAGGATTGAGGCTCTTAATGCGTACCTTTGAAATTTTAAGCCATTAATAGAGAAACCAACAGAGAAAGCTGGTTTTTTCATGATAGGCTATGTTAACTTCATTTCTGAATCAGAATGTTTGAAGAAGGGCTTAGCTTTATTAAAGTTAAGGTTCTCTGATGCTTTCTTGGTTCTTAGAACCAGAGCACTATTATTTTGATGAAAGGCGTACAATTCAACAATGTATGGTTTGATTACAGTGTAGTAAATAGTAATTTTTTCCCACTTAGGTTGGATTTGGATGCTCTATTATTTGGATTGTGATGATTAGTAAAGTAGAAAGAGCCAAATTCCAATTTTGCATTCGCATTAAGGGACTTGGCTCCTGATTGCAATTGTTTTACTCATAAAGTTAGATTTGGACCTAGAAGAAATGTTTTAGTTGAGGCTACTTACTTGGTATGAGTACTCAGAAACAACATTAGGTTTTGTCATTTCTTCCTAATTAAACTCAATGTTCATAATACAACATTCGTGTGCAAAGGTTATTTACATCACTGTCTTTCTGATGCACTCCTCAATAAGTTTGTTTTTGTTATTTATTTTTATTTTTTTTGAAAAATTCTTATATTGGTTACCTATGGACATGAACAATGTAATCAGCCATTCAGTCTTTTTACAAATGGATTATTGGTAGAACTTCATGATTTTGGGAAACAAGTTGGGTGAGTGGCCATCACTGTGGGTTTGAGTTTACTAGGACTAGATAGCTCTTATTTCACTCAAAACCTACATCAACAAAGAGGAGTTATGTTTTTTTCTTCCATTTTCTGAAGCTGGTATAGTTTTTGAGTTTACCAGAACTAGATAGCTCTGATTTTGCAGGACGATTGTTTACAAAGGTCAATTAAAGCCAGATCAGCCACATTTTTCATCATCATTATTATTTTTTTTCCTTTCCTTTTGCTGAAAATCTGGAGCTTGTATTCCCTTTCCATTGATTTCATGTTAGAAATCATGAAAACAACGCTTTTTTTTTTTTTCCATTGTTTCCCTTTAGCTTTTATAGAGGATTATGCAATTTTCTGGCTGAACAACATAATAATAAAAATAACACAAACAAAGGAGAAGTGGAAGAATAACATAAACTACATAGATACCTGGTATCCCAATTTAGTGGTACCATATATTTTGTGTGCTGGCTAATATATTATGTATCAGTCATCAGATTCTATACTTGTTGTAATATATTAGCAACAATCTTCAAAATCGTAGATGATCTAACTATGCCTCTAATAGTCAGTGCTACACTTTCCTGATTACAGACCATGAGTACTGGAATCTCATTGGTTTCTAGGATTTCTATTTCTTAAAAATAATAAGATGTGCAAAATACAAAGAACTGAACTTGTGGACAAGTTAAGAAAGGAAAACTCATTAGGGCTTCTAATAACTCTAAAATTGTCTATGATTTAATTTTCAAAGCAAGGTGATGACTTCATTTGTGAACTAAGTGTGCATCTGGGTGATGCCAAAATTCAACAAAAATGCATATTTCGATGGGTTACGGATGGTTATCCATTCCAATGCGCATTCTGGTGGCAGAATTTTAGGAACCACATTATACATTGCCCACATTTCTGTCTGTACCATTACCATGAGAAGTAAATTCTTCTACATGTCAGTTTTGACTTGCAAAATACATTCTTTCCTCCTGACCTTTTCTGGAAAACAAGAACGTGGACTGAAGTATAGTCTATTCTGTTTCTTGACTTGAAACACCTCCATCATCTCCACATCATCTCCAAAAATAAAATAAAAAACCTCTATCACATCCACATCTACTTCTTTCTTCACCTATAGGCTTCTTTAGTTCAAGGACTCAAATATTTTGTTCTACTCCTGTGATGGAGCAAAATATATGAGAAAGAGACAAGAAAAAGGCATAATGCAGTCATATCATATCAGCCATTACAAGCATAAAAAATAATAGCTGAACCTAGCAGTTACCATTTTCATTTATGGTAAGATAGCCTCTTAGAATCTGTAACACAATTGTTGTACATTTTCTTTGGAAACTACCAGTGTTTCCAATATATTATGTTATGGATGCAATTTTCTTTTACCTTATTCTGTATATTTGACTTCATTCAATCACCTAACTATCACAAAAGTCACGAAGGTCTACTTCTTAGGTCTTTCATCTTTTTTGTTGTCGATCTGTACTTTTTTAAAAAAATTGTCTAGTTGATACTTAAGCAAAACTTTTTGCAGCAAAAGATTCATGTACACAAAACAATTTCCATGAGATTTTGCAATAAGAGAGGCTTTCCTTTGAAGAATATGTAAGGGGTTTGTGTGATCTCTAGCATAAAAGGCTAGAGGACTGTTAAACTTTGCTCTCAGTCTCTTCTACTTCTTCTATCTATCTATGCTTATGGACTATTTGAGTTTCAATATGGTACATCAATTTCAATTTGCAATTAGTTTCGATTTAATTTGATTCTAGATGCATAAAAATAAATACACATTAACATGAAAAGAAAAAAAGCCTCAACAACTAAAATTATAACGAACATGGGTGGAAGTTGTGCTAAATATTGCAATGGATTCTGTTGATGTGCACATATTTTCTTCAAGAAACGCTTATTTTAAATACATTTGTCAGCATGGAGGCAATAAATTGAGTTAACAACTATCCCTTTATCCATAATGAAAGAACATACCAAATCCTTATTGTAGACACCAACCACAACAAAAGGTACCTGTGCGGGATTCAACATAGGACCCAAGATGTTAAATACTGTCTTCACTTTAATTTTTTTCCTCACAGGACCTATTTCTGATATTATAGTTTCAGAGGTATGCCATATCAAATGTATATGCTTCCATAGGTCATTTAATTTCCTGTGGCATGCTGCCTATCTGTCTCTTTCTGGATAAGCTCTGATGTGGTTATACAACAACATTCTGCAGTTTATCAGCTCTAGAGAACATGCATTCTGAAAGCTTTCTCTGAGTTTGGAAGTGGAGATAAAAAAGAAGCCACCTTTGTTATTCTTGAGCTTAGGAAGTTGTTAGTTGATGGCAAACCTGACAATCTCACCGTCTTACTTTTTCTTCAGGGGAAGCTGCAATTACTTCCAGTGAAAGTGATCTACTCAAAGACCAATTCAATCTGGCATCTTTTCCATGTAATTTTTATTTCTATTTTCTTTCCTTTTTCTCTGATGAACTGACTTGTTATGTTGGCTAGTAGACTTATACTACTTTATGCATGAAATGCAGAGAACTAACATTGTTATCATTGTTCATAGGCTTCTTTTCCATGTACCATATTCGTTAGATGCAGAACTAATTTGGAATGTTGGTTGGCTATAATATATCATATGGGGGATTCACTTTTCAAGGAGAGGGCCTTAGATAGGAATCATTGGCAATACATGATTTGTAAAGGTGACTCCAAATAGTTGGGACAAGGATATGATGATGATTGGAGTAACAATGTAGGGCATCTAATTGTAGGTTATTTTAGCTGATTTAAATTTGTTTAAACATCTAGAGGTCTGAGGGTTTTGGAGTTTAACCTCCATAGGATGGTATTGATGGGTCTCCTCATCCCTAAGGACAAATCAATGCATTTCTTGAATGACCTTGAGAGCAAAAATGGATCTTCAATCTTGTTGAGAGTCATGAGACAACTAGCTTGCCAACAGGAGCAGTAATTTATTTATTTATTTTTATTGTTTCCTTTAATGAACAGGAGTGGTATATCATGATAAAACTGAACCATTAGTGTTATGTGTTCTTTTTTATACTGTTCTCACCTTACATAGGGAACTATAAGAAAGGTCCCATGACTTTGTATCATCATTTTTAGAAAATGAGTCATGTAATATGGTTGAATGGTTAGTTTTTCTAGGAATGATTTCTTTATCATGTTTCAGTTTAGGACTGGTTGCTAGTCAAATGGTTAATTTTTCTAGTGATGTTTTTTGTATCATGTTTTATTTTAGGACTAGTTCCTTGTTTTTTTTTTTTTTTTTTTCAAGTCACTAGAATTTAATGTTTTGTCTAGATTGGCGGTCGGTTTTATCCACTTGCTTGGATGTTAACATTACGAACTTACTTAACACATGATGCTTATATTTAGGGATACATGAGATAAACACATTTTAGTAATAATGGTCTATAGCTTCTCATTTGGTGTTGATACATTGGCTTATTTGGATAATGTTATAATTGAATCATCAATCTCAGAGTCATCTCTTCTGTTGGTTTCCTGCCATGCCATATATGCTAGTTTCATCCAATTGGTGTTTGATGTTAGATGGAACCAATATCTAGAACCTGGACCAGACCCTAGCCTATTTTTTGTGGGCTGTGCAGTTCCAAAATGGTCCAACCTATCTGACCCATGATGTTCCCATGACAACATCAGTTAATAAAATAGATATTTGACCAGTTGACTCAACTATTCATATGAGTGGAGAGATCGAGAAGGATGTTGTCCATAGACTTCAAGTGGGTTGGAAGAAATGGAGATGTGCCTTGAGAGTTTTTTATGTGATCATAGTGTAACAGTCAAACTAAAAGGGAAATTTTATAGAATGGCTATAAGACTAGCCATGCTGTATGGGATAGAATGTTGTGCAATTAAGGAAGAATGTGTTCATAAGATGAGTGTAGCTAGCACGAGGATGTTGAGAAGACAAGGAAGGATAGAAATAGAAATGAATGCATTCAAGGGAATTTGGGAGTAGTACCAATAGGTAATAAAATGAGGGAAAGTAGATAGATTTTTTGGTCACATGCAATTGAGAGACTAAGAACTACAATGGTTAGATGGAGTGAGCTGGTATGAGTTGAAGTTTAAGAAACACAAAGAAACAAATATGGTGATATGTACATAAGGCTGTTGAAATTTAAGAAACAAAAGTCTTATAATTTTTTTAAATGACTATAAAAGTATTCAAATTTAGTTTGTCATATAAATACCTTAAATCATAATCATAATCGTAATCATAAAAATTTTTTTTAGTTTTATTTGGTTGTCCAAATGATTCTTGAACTTTTATTGAAAATGATACTCTTATCATTCAATATTCAAAACCTTTGCCCATACTCCAGATTTTTTTATTCAGTAGCTCAGTCAGGTCAATGGTAAGCTCACCAACTTCATCAAAGAATCACAAATTGGAAGGGAGTCAATCAGATAGTTTCTTTAATTTTCTTTTTTCATCATAAATTGATATTGAGTTTAAACTAGCCATTACATTCTCTGGACTGCAATGTATTTATGTAGTTATTTATGGAAGGTGGAATTTTAGTGTTAGATGATGAAAATAACAATTTTTTCTTTTAAAGATGTGAAAAAGTAAAGGTAGCTTAAATCAGAAGAGCTTTTCTTTGACTTTTTTGTTTTCTTTTGAAAGTGTAAAATCAGAAGAGCTTTTCTTTGAGACGCCTGTTCTTTTAAAACCCAATGCAAAATGTCAAGGGCTTATATTAACCACAGTATCAAAATTGGTGGTGATTGGCCCTCTTATGAAGTTTTAAGCTGTTATAGGACATAATTTATCTGAAATTGGAACCAGTTTATTAGTGTAAGTTGCAATCTAGTCTACATATACTATAAGTCCTGATTTTTATTTTTATTTTTATTTTTGAAAGGCTACTACAACTCTGGAATTTCTAGTTTCTGCTAACATATTATTAGATCAACATTTTTGGAAACTTCTAACCTATCCCTCTCATCACCTTGTTGCCTTGTTATGATTTTCCTATTCTTGTCGCATGTCATTAGAATCTAAAATTTTAATGAGATTCTTCCTATTTATGTGTGTTATGTTAAACTTGTCTTGAATTCTGATAGTCTTGAAAACTGTATTTTACTTGCCATAGTGTGGCTCATTTCTTAGAATCTCGAGGTATGTTGGAGGATGCACTTGAAGTCGCTACCAATCCTAATTATAGATTTGATCTAGCTATCCAGCTTGGGAGATTAGAGGTTGCAAAGGTATGTTTCTCTTCATCTAATATATGTGTAAATGATGATATGCTCGAATTAGTTTTATATTACTCCACTTCTTCAGTCCTTTTCTAGAATGGGCCTACCCTCATGATCATTTGGTTCCTGTTTGAGGACACATGACCTTCTCTTTGTAGGTAATTCCTGTTTGAGGAATGCCTCCAGCTATTAGTAGAGAGGTAACTTTTGCATGGGAACCAACTCTGTATGTTACACATAATTTGTCATCCACTAGTTTCTGTAAATGAAGATAAGAGGATTGATCTTAATAGTATGGTCGTCATGCACATAAAAAGAAAATGCTTGTAACGAATTTTTATGAGTACTAGGTAGCCTATTAATGAAAACAATGTCTCCGTCCATAATACGTCTGTTTATGATTTGACCAACTTTTAAATATGTACGTCCTTGTGAACCTTCCCTAATTGAACAAGTGGCTGAACCATCTCTATATGTTACACATAATTTTTCATCCACTAGTTTCTGTAAATGAAGATAAGAGGATTGATCTTAACAGTATGGTAGTCATGCACATAGACAGAAAATGCTTACAATGAATTTTTATGAGTACTAGGTAGCCTATTAATGAAAATAATGTCTTCGTCCATAATACGTTTGTTTATGATTTGACCAACTTTCAAATATGTATGTCTTTTTGAACCTTCCCTAATTGCACAAGTGGCTGAACCATCTCTGTATGTTACACAAAATTTGTCATCTACTAGTTTCTGTAAATGAAAATAAGAGGATTGATCTTAACAGTATGGTCATCATGCATATAAACAGAAAATGCTTGCAATGAATGTTTATGAGTACTTGGTAATTTTAGAGTCCATACTTAGGGTTTGGGTGAAAGTACGAGTGCTGAAGCCAACGCTTTCGGAGTCCAAACTCATTCTTTTGAAAAATAGAAAAATGGGCATATTAGTCAATATGAATTTTCTTGTTGAGAAGAAAATAAGACATAACTGAAACTTTGCACTGTGAAAAGTAATATTAACCATCTTACTCTCCCCCTTGAATTTGACGTCCAGGAAATAGACCTTTTCCAGAAAACCATGGATTTAAAATCATTAAATCCTTCTCAGAAATCTGAGTTTATTAAACTGAATTGAATTCTTACAATTCAATTTTTGTTGAATATTCAAACGCAAGGTTTCCATGAATTAAGCAAATGAATTCATTTTAACTCATTTTGTTGAATATCCATGATTTTATTTATTTATTTATTTATTATTATTATTATTATTTTTTTTTTTTGATATGCAATAACTTTTCAAAATTCATATATAGGTGCATACTTGTGCTCATTCACATGGACTTTAACTATCTTTCTTAAATTTCTTTGGGTTTACTAATTTTTGTATATAATTTTAAATTTCTAGGCCTTAAAATAAGATTCGAGGTGTCGTCAACAATGCTAACAGAATTCTCTAGGTCAGATTGTTGATTGGACCTGATTTTATTTAAATAATCTTGATAATCCATTTTATTTAAATGAGCAGACCCGGATGTGCGTCAGAGCTATCCGAATTTTGAGCGGGGGTCTGTGGAATGTGGGAACCACTGTTATGACCATGATGAAGCCGTCCATTTCCTATGGATAGCATTGGAGTGGCCTGGCCATTTTGACAGGCCATGTTTTTATCTGTATTTGCTCGAAATTGATGGATCAGATCCGGATGTGCGTCGGAGCTATCTGGATGTTGAGTGGGGGTCCCTGGAAGGTGGGAACCCCTATTCTGACCATGATGAAGTTGTCTATTTCCTATGTGCAGCATTGGAGTGGCCTGGCCATTTGGACGGGCCGTGTTTATATCCATATTTGCTCGAAATTGATGGAGTAGACCCGAATGTGCGTCGGAGCTATCCGGATAAGCGGGGGTCCCTAGAAGGTGAGAACCGCTATTATAACCATGATGAAGTTGTCAATTTTCAATGGACAGCATTGGAGGGGCCTGCTCATTTGGATAGGCTGTGTTTATGTATTTTCTTGAAATTAATGGAGTAGACCCGAATGTGCGTCGAAGCTATTCGGATGAGTGGGGGTCCCTGAAAGGTGGGAACCACTATTATGACCATGATGAAACTGTCCATTTCCTATGGACAGCATTTGAGGGGACAGGCCATTTGGACAGGCCGTGTTTATGTATTTATTTGAAATTAATGGAGCAGATCCGAATGTATGTCAGAGTTATCCAGATGAGTGGGGGTCCGTGGAAGGTGAGAACCGCTGTTATAACCATGGTGAAGCTATCTATTTCCTATGGATAGCATTGGAGGGGCCTGATCATTTGGACAGGTCGTGTTTATATTGTATTTGCAGGGACCACACCCTTAACCTAAACCACACCCTAAACCTATAACCTAAACCTATTCTTAATTCCCTAAAGCTATAACTTATAACCTATAGCCTAAACCTAACCCTAAACCAAAACCTATGACCTAAACCTAAAACCTAAACTTAAACCTAAAACCTAAATGTTTTCTTAAATCCCTAAACTTAAACCTACACCTAATCCTAATCACAACTCTGTAACCTAAACCTACAGCTATTCTTAATCTCAACTCCGTAACCTAAACCTAAACCTAAACTTGAAAACCCAAACCTAAACCCAATCTTGAACCCCAACTCGATGTCTTAAACCTAAACCTTAACCTATTCTCAATTCCCTAAAGCTATAACCTATAACCTATAACCTATAACCTAAACCTAAACCTAACCTAAACCTATAACTTAAACCTATAACCTTAACCTAAACCGAAAACCAAAACCAAAACCAAAACCTAAAACCTTAACCTAAACCAAAACCTACAACCTAAACCTTAACCTATAACCTATAACCTATAACCTAAACTTATAACCTATAACCTAAACCTAAACATATTCTCAAATCCCTAAACCTATAACCTATAACCTATAACGTAAACCTAAACCTTAACCTATTTTCAATTCCCTAAAGCTATAACCTATTACAAATAGCCTATTACCTAAACCTAAACCTAACCAAAACCTATAACCTAAACCTTAACCTATAACTTATAACCTATAACTAAAACTTATAACCTATAACCTAACCTTAACCTAAACCTAAAACCTAAACCTAAACCTATATCCTAAACCTAAAACCTAAAACCTAAACCTATAACCTATAACCTATAACCTAAACCTAAACCTAAAACCTAGATGTATTCTCAAATCTCTAAACTTAAACCTACACCTAATCCTAATCTCAACTCCCTAACCTAAACCTAAACCTAAACTTGAAAACCCAAACCTAAACCCGATCCTGAACTCGAACCCAATTTCCTAAACCTAAACCTTGACCTATTCTCAATTCCCTAAAGCTATAACCTATAACATAAACCTAAACCTAACCTAAATCTATAACCTAAACCTATAACCTAAACCTTAACCTATGACCTATAACCTATAATCTAAACTTATAACCTATAACCTATAATCTAAACTTATAACCTATAACCTAACCTTAACCTAAACATAAACCTATAAACTAAACCTATAAACTAAAATCTAAACTTAAACCTAAAACCTAAATGTATTCTCAAATTCCTAAACCTAAACCTACACCCAATCCTAATCTCAACTCTTTAGCCTAAACATAAACTTGAAAACACAAACCTAAACCCGAACCTAAACCCGATTTCCTAAACCTAAACCTTAACCTATTCTCAATTCCGTAAACCTTAACCTATAACCTAACTTAAACCTAAACCTATAACCTACACTTATAACCTAAAACCTAAATGTATTCTCAAATCCCTAAACCTAAACCTAAACCTAATCCTAATCTCAACTACATAACCTACACTTAAACTTAAAAATCGTAACCTAAACCTGATCCCGAACCCGAACCCGATTTCCTAAACCTAAACCTTAACCTATTCTCAATTCATTAAAGATATAGCCTATATAACCTATAACCTAAACCTAAACCTAATGAAAACCTATATCCTAAATCTATAACCTTAACCTAAACCTAAAACCTAAACCTAAACAAAAACCTATAACCTTAACCTAAACTAAAACCTATAACCTAAATCTTAACCCATAACCTAAACCTAAAACTAACCTAAACCTATAACCTAAACCTATAAACTAAAACCTAAACCTAAACCTAAACATAAAACCTAAACGTATTCTCAAATTCCTAAACCTAAACCAATACCTAATCCTAATCTCAACTCCCTAACCTAAACCTAAACCTAAACTTGAAAACACAAACCTAAACCTGATCCTGAACCCGAACCCGAACCCAATTTCCTAAACCTAAACCTTAACCTATTCTCAATTCCCTAAAGCTATAACCTATAACCTATAACCTAAACCTAAACATAAACCTTAACCAAAACATATAACCTAAACGTTAACCTATAACCTAAACCTTAACCTATAACCTATAACCTATAACTTATAACCTAAACCTAAACCTAAAACCTAAAACCTAAAACCTAAACCTAAACCTAAACCTAAACCTTAACCTTAACCTAAATCTAAACCTAAACCTACAACCTAAACCTTAACCTAAACCTAAAACTTAAAACCTAAACTTAAAACTAAACCTATAACCTATAAACCTAAACCTATAACCTAAACCTATAAACTAAAACCTAAATGTATTCTCAAATCCCTAAACTTAAACCTACACCTAATCCTAATCTCAACTCCCTAACCTAAACCTAAACTTGAAAACCCAAACCTATACCCGATCCCGAACCCGAACCCGATTTCCTAAACCTAAAATCCATTCTTAATTTCCTAAAGCTATAACCTATAACCTAAACCTAAACCAAAACATATAACCTAAACGTTAACTTATAACCTAAACCTTAACCTATAACCTATAACTTATAACCTAAACCTAAACCTAAAACCTAAAACCTAAAACCTAAACCTAAACCTAAACCTTAACCTCAACCTAAATCTAAACCTAAACCTACAACCTAAACCTTAACCTAAACCTAAAACCTATAACCTAAACTTAAAACTAAACCTATAACCTATAAACCTAAACTTATAACCTAAACCTATAAACTAAAACATAAAACCTAAATGTATTCTCAAATCCCTAAACTTAAACCTACACCTAATCCTAATCTCAACTCCCTAACCTAAACCTAAACTTGAAAACCCAAACCTAGACCCGATCCTGAACCCGAACCTGATTTCCTAAACCTAAAACCCATTCTCAATTCCCTAAAGCTATAACCTATAACCTAAACCTAAACCTAAACCAAAACCTATACCCTTAACCTAAAACAAAACCTATAACCTAAACCTTAACCTATAACCTATATTATATAACCTGTAACCTAAATTTATAATATATAACCTAACCTTAACCTAAACTTAAAACCTAAACCAATAAACTAAAACCTAAACCTAAACCAAAACCTAAAACCTAAATGTATTCTCAAATCCCTAAACGTAAACCTACACCTAATCCTGATCTCAACTTCCTAACCTAAACATAAACTTAAACTTGAAAACCCAAATCTAAACCCGATCCCGAACCCCAACTCGATGTCCTAAACCTAAACCTTAACTGTAACGCCCTGAAAAAATTCGTACTTGGACTCGAGTACCAACTCGACCAGAAATCGCGTAGGATTAATTCCTTTAGAAAATATGTGTAAGTTAGCTAGCGCAACACTAGAGTAGCTGGGAAATAGTCCCTGATCACTTTAAATACGTTCTACAAGACCCAAAGCAAGTAGAACCAATGACGCTATAATACTCTAAAACCTCGGATCAAACTCTAAACCGGTTTGTTCTCAAGACCTCTTTGAAACTTTATATTGGATCTAGACCGCACATCGAAAGTCTGATACCTACAATTTTAGACCGTTATAACCGCCTAGCTGGACTTGACAATCATTTCAAAAATCAAGTCCAACCGACATTCAGAGGCTATTTCATTGAGCCTAGAGTGAAGAGAGTGAGAATAGGGTTAGATTTGGAATTTGAAATTCAAATCTGGCACACGACTTGACGCGTTATTATTAAGCATTCTGACCGTCAGAATTCAGCCAAATTATACCCTTGGATCAAGAAAAATTTCTATTTCATATCATGAGACTTGTAGACCTGATCTATGTGCGATGACCGCTGAACTGAAACTGGACCGCCACGTACGATCTACGAATGCTACTGGTCTGAAAATGGGATGTGAGCGACATCCGACGTGCATGAACTTAAGTCCGATCGCGTTCGGTCAGGGGACCTCCAGAAATGTCTTTTTGGATCGAAACAGCCCCGATTTGGTTAGGCATCAAGTGAACATTGTTCCCAAGCCTGTTTTGGGCAAGTTTTAGGTTATAAAAGGGGCTTAAACCCTCACTTCTCTCACCCATCCGAATTTGCTAGAAACCCTAGCTGGTGTGAGAGAAAAGGTGAGAGATTGTGAGAGAGAGTGGGAGAGAATTTCCTGCTGCTTGCACTACTTGTTGCACGTGCTTAAGCAACGCGCCTCAATCACTTTCCCGGCGATTTCGCCGCGTTTCTAGGTAAGAAAATACCCCAAACACTTGCTGATTTAAGATTCCTTCGGTTCCTTAGCATGATAGCTTATAGATCTTGTGTATTAGGTTCCGGGTTCGCCGTAGACGAAGCGTACACGCTCCGTTCGAATTAATACACTTCTAGGATAAAAGGTGCGGATTTTAGACACTTTGATTGACTGTTTTCAACTCTTTCAATGTCGTTTAATAGTATATTATCGACGGCAATGCCATTTGACATGTACAACATACTGTCTGTTTCCTGTTTCGTAAGTAGACGAAAAATATGAGAATTAGGGCATTTTAGTCATTTATAGGAAATACTGTTTTCATCCATATTTTGCTGATATGATTGACATGGCTTCTTGTCACATTAGGATATTAGGAATGCGTGCATAATCAGTTTGGCGAAGAGATTCGCCCAAATGCGCACTTTGAGTCGACATACTATATGTAGACTTAAGTGTGTAGACTAAGTGTTTGTATAAATGTTTGTATTAGTATGTATTGAATTAGATTGTATTATGAATTAGTTTGAGATTGAATTCTCAATCAATATGCTAATGTAAATGATTTCCTACATGTTGGCTATATGCATGATTTCATTACATGTACGACATGCATGTGTTAGATGTTTTACTTAAGTTGTATGTTATAACATGTGTTAACATGCTCACATTATTGTATTTCATTTTCATTACTCTCATATGATTGCTGATGTGAATTCATAAATGTTTGGGACTATACCTAGTCTAGGCAGTCGGCAACCGAGTAAATTCGTGGTCGGCTTATCTTTGCCACGAACGACGCATCGATGAACGAGAGTCGTGTTTGGAGTTGGCGGCAGTGGTTAGGCCACACGAGGTGTCTTATGCACTTCATGTCATTCGACTTGAGATGCGCTCGTACTAGTCGAGCTCGTCAAGTAACCCAACTGGCCATTGTATGTTCACCTTGTATGAGTCATAACTGCTTGAACCTAGGGTACTGAACTTACCATTGTAAACCCTATTAACTATGATACCTTGATCTATAAAGACTCATGAGCCAGACATGGTGGTATGGGACACCATGGTCAAGCTGTCGGCCTACGCTGGGGCCACAAACCTCCCCGTAGTGACTAGTGAGCACCTATGACTCGTGAGCAGATTATGGTGGTATGAGACACTATATTCTTGCTGTCGGCCTACACTGATCAGGCGACGAGCCCTTTGTAGTGACCGCGAGCGTATTCTGAGTCTACGGGAGGCGACGACCCTTCCGTAGCAATGAGAGTACAGTAGGCCTGTATTGATAAGGTGATGGGGGAGCGGTGCAATGAGTGCGAGCAACAGCCCTGGCAGCCCTTCCAGTGACCTACAAAATATACATCGTATGAGATTACTAGGAGTGACGACCCTAGACAGGATTTGTGTTGGGATTGATATAAGGGAAGTACCTTAGTTTCCCAATCCTGCTGTTTGAATGGACTAGTAATAACTCGGTAATCATATCACCATCACATTGCATGTGCCTGGAAGATGTGGAGTACTGAGCGGTAGCAAGCATGCCGCGGATGCAGATGGTGCCGTATGAGGGAGAATGTCGGTGAGGGCATCCATCATGTCATGTCATATTGCATTAACAACAGTATTAGGAATGTTTGATTTACTGCTTTACTATTATCGCATGATTGATTTGAGAACATGCTAATCTTTGCTCTATTATTCCACTGAGTTAGCTACTCACTCCCACGTTATGGGATAGTGTTTGCAACACTCACCAGACCCTGTCTTAGATGCAGGTGAGGCAGCGATTCAGGAGGCAGAGCCGGATTATGATGAGGACCAGGACGAGTTCTCATATATGCAGTACCACGACGGCTTTGCTTAGGTGGCCTGGATTGACAGGACTTCTTAGTGGAACTATTTTTGACCTTTTGATTCTGTATATTTACATGTATATGAGACTCAGAGATGTATTCATACTTTGGAGACAGTTGAGATATATTTTTTTTCCATACAATAATATGTATATCTTTTAGTCTTCCGCTTGCTTTTATCACTGAATCTGGAGTATGAACTGCCGTTTTGGTATACTTTTACTCATGTGAATGCTTTAACTCAGACAACATTGAATCATAATCATTTTTGTTGCATAAGTGACGGTTTGGAACTCGGTAGTTGGGTTTATACCCCCAATTTTTAGGGTGTTATATTAACCTATTCTCAATTCCCTAAAGCTACAACCTATAACCTATAACCTGTAACCTAAACCTAAACCTAACCTAAACCTATGACTTAAACCTATAACTTTAACCTAAACCAAAACCTATAACTTAAACCTATAACCTTAACCTAAGCCTAAAACCTAAACCAAAACCTATAACCTAAACCTAAACCAAAACCTAAACCTAAACCTAAACCTTAACCTATTCTCAATTCCCAAAAGTTATAACCTATAACCTAAACCTAAAACCTAAATGTATTCTCAAATCCCTAAACCTAAACCTTAACCTATTCTCAATTCCCTAAACCTTAACCCATAACCTAACTTAAACCTAAACCTATAACCTACACTTACAACCTAAAACCTAAATGTATTCTCAAATCCCTAAACCTAAAACTTAACCTATTCTCAATTCCTTAAACCTTAACCTATAACCTAACTTAAATCTAAACCTATAACCTACACTTATAACCTAAAACCTAAATGTATTCTCAAATCCCTAAACCTAAACCTACACCTAATCCTAATCTCAACTCCTTAACCTAAACCTAAACTTGAAAACCCAAACCTAAACCCGATCCCAAACCCGAACCCGAATTCCTAAACCTAGATCTTAACCTATTCTCAATTCCCTAAAGCTATAACCTATAACCTATAACCCAACTTAAACCTAAACCTATAACTGACACTTATAACCTAAACTTAAACCTATAACCTAAATGTATTCTCAAATCCATAAACCAACACCTACACCTAATCCTAATTTCAACTCCTTAACCTAAACCTAAACTTGAAACCCCAAACCTAAACCCGAACCCGAACCCGAACCTGATTTCCTAAACCTAAACCTTAACCTATTCTCAATTCCCTAAACCTTAACCTATAACCTAACTTAAACATAAACCTATAACCTACTCTTATAATCTAAACCTAAAAGGTAAATGTAATCTCAAATCCCTAAACCTAAACCTAAAACCTAAATGTAATCTCAAATCCCTAAACCTAAACCTACACCTAATCCTAATCTCAACTCCCTAACCTAAACCTAAACTTGAAAATCGAAACCTAAACCTGATACCAAACCCGAACCAGAACCTAATTTCCTAAACCTAAACCTTAAACTATTCTCAATTCCCTAGAGCTATAACCTATAACCTATAACCTAAACCTAAACATAAACCCAAATCTAAACCTAAACCTTAACCTAAACCTAAACCTATAGCCTTAACCTAAACCAAAACCTATAACCTAAACCTTAACCTATAACCTATAACCCATAACCTATAACCTAACCTTAATCTAAACCTAAAACCTAAACCTAAACCAATACCCTAAACCTATAAGTGTAGGTTATAGGTTTAGGTTTAGGTTTAGGTTATTTTTCTTTTCATTTGTCTGGATCACCTCTCATATGTTCTCTCTCTTTTTATTTATTTTTTTTCGATAAGATTGTTTGTGTTTGGATGAATGTAGTTTATGTCTAGATGAATTTACGTAGTTTGGGTTTAAATGGATGGGAATGTGAATATGATGAAATATATTATATAACAGGTGTAAATCAGGAAGAATATGATGAATTATATTCTAACAGGTGTATATCAGGAAATTTGAGTGGAATATATTTATTTTTTCAAAAAAGAGACTTTTACCTACGAACATTTCGTAGGTAAAAGTCTCCTTAACGTTTTTTAGCAACGAATATTTTTGTTGCTAAAAGTCCTATTCAGGTTTTTAGTTACGAAACTTTTCATAGCTAAAAGTAATCCATTTGAATTAGCCTATAGATAACCAAAGCCTTTAGCGGCGAAACTATTCGTCGCTAAAAGTGTCATCCAGGATTTTTAGCTACGAACATTTTTTGTAGCTAAAAGTAATCCATTCCAATTGTTTGAAAATTGGTTTGTAGGCTTTGGCGACGAAAATATTCGTCGCTAAAAGTCTCATCCAAGTTTTTTAGTGACGAAACTTTTTGTAGCTAAAAGTAATCTATTCCATTTGAAAATTTGTTTACAGCCATTGGCGACGAAAATATTTGTCACTAAAAGTCTCATCCAGGATTTTTAGCTACGAAAATTTTCGTAGCTAAAAGTAAGTGATTCATCTTTTACAGCCTTTGGTGACGAAAACTAGTCTCATCCGTGATTTTAAACTACGAAAACTTTTATAGCTAAAAGTAATCCATTTCAATTTTTTTGAAAATTTGTTTGCAGCCTTTGGCGACAAAAATATTTGTCGCTAAAAGTCTCGTCCAGGATTTTTAGTTACGAAAATTTTCATAACTAAAAGTAAGCCATCGAACATGTTGAAAAATTGCTTGCAGCCTTTGGCGATGAAAACTTTCATCGCTAAAAGTCTTATCCGTGATTTTTAGGTACGAAAATTTTCATAGCTAAAAGTAATTCATTTTAATTTTTAAAAATTTTGTTTGCTGCTGTTGGCAACAAAATTATTCGTCGCTAAAAGTATCATCCAGGGTTTTTAGCTACGAAAAGTTTCGTAGCTAAAGTAATACATACGAATTTTTCGAAACACTGCTTATAGCCTTTAACGACGAAAATTTTCGTCACTAAAAATCTCATCCGTGATTTTTAGCCACGAAAACTTTCATAGCTAAAAGTAATCCATTCCAATTTTTTAAAAATTTGTTTGCTACCTTTGGCGACGAAAATATTCGTCACTAAAAGTCTCATCCAGGGTTTTTAGCTACGAAAGGTTTCGTAGCTAAAAGTAATCCATATGATTTTTTTGAAAATTTGCTTATAGCCTTTAGCGACGAAAATTTTCATCACTAAAAGTCTCATCTAGATTTTTAGCTGCAAATATATTCGTCGTTAAAAGAAAATTTATTTCGTCGCTAAAAGTCACTTTTAGCGACGAAAAGTTATTTCGTCGCTAAAAACCCTCTTTTTTGTAGTGAATATTTCTGGTATCCAATCCGTCCACCCACGATGTGTCTGTGGAGGCTATGGCCCTGATGTCATTAGGGCATACAGTTATCACAATCACACAAATACAAAGTGCATGAGTCACACAGTCCAATCATGCATCAATCCTGTGCATACCGTGTGCTCATGTAGGATAACTCTGCCCATCAGGGAGTCCCATAAACCACCTGCACTAAGGCATATGCAATGGCCAATCATATCTCATAACAAACATAAATATGATGCATATGGGCATGTATCACAATGTTATGCTTTCACAAACTCATAATTGACAACGGTAGTCGGTATTGGTAATTGGCACCTATAATCGGCATCGATAATCAACCCTGACACAAGCCGGGGTCTATAGATGGACGACCGACGATGGACCAAATTTTTGAGAAGTGGAGCCACATCTGGGGCCATGCACGACCGGTCGTGGCCCTTGATCGACCAATCGTGGAGCCAACATGACCAGTTGTGACCAGTCATGGACTGGCTAGACTCAAAGTCCATCGAGTATCAATTTTGGGTTTCGAGGTGCTCGATCGGTCGTGGCCCTAGCACGACCAGTCGTGGGGTCCTCTCGACCGGTCGTGCTTATACAGATTCGTTTACGGATTTAATGCGGACTGCGGATTTTTTGAGTCGTCTTTCGCAAGGGTGCGAAAGGAAAGTTGCCTAAA
This sequence comes from Magnolia kwangsiensis, assembly GCA_037074715.1. Lineage (NCBI taxonomy): Eukaryota > Viridiplantae > Streptophyta > Magnoliopsida > Magnoliales > Magnoliaceae > Magnolia > Magnolia kwangsiensis. Next base: position 88,047,105 of record CM073573.1, read on the forward strand.
CTATATATAGGTGTCCCTAGGGATTTTCTAGGTATATTGAGGAGATTGGAAAATAATTCTAAGGCGTGGGCAAAGGGTTTTTGTAACACCCCATATTTTCACTAACTTAGAATTAGATGTCCTTAGGCAATGGGTCAACCATATCACTCTTAGAAATCAATCCTAAAGTTTAGAAATCGCTTTTCAAACCATTTCCTTCAAAATCTCACTTTTCACTACCCCATTCTTCAAATTTCTCTAAGTACTTTCATATTAGACACAAACCTAAAATTTAAAAGGTGAGGAACTATACTTAAATTAAAACTTATTATAAATAGTAAATACATGCGTAAAATGAGATTTTTACTAGATAATATTTAGAATTTCATGATGTAGATAAGTTATTTGGATGTATTAGCTTCTTCTACCCCAAAATCATATATTATATGTTGCGTAACTCATTCCAGTTTGTAAATGAGACTCGATAAACGCCTTGACGGACTCGTGGGCCCAAACGACTCAATTTGGGGGGATCCAAGGTGGGCCCCACATATTTTCGGCATCCTTGGGGGGTGAGGAACTGACTCATGGGGTGATTCCTCACCAAATAGGTCAGTGAACGGCGAGGACCTCGCCGGTTTGGCGAGGCCTCGCCGACCTCGTCCGTACAGCGGTCTGGCAGGCCGGTTTCTGCACTTTTTTCTGCACGTTTCTTCCAACTTTGAAAAATTATATCTCCTTCATTATAACTCTGATTTAGGTAATTTAAAAACCATATTGAAGATAAATAAGTCTAGTATTATATAAAAATATATATATAATATAATAAAATATTTAATATAGTTTAAAGTAGGACGTTTTGACAAACTATCCGAAAATCACTTGTTGGACAGCTGCTGCTTCAAAAATTTTTAGAATTTTTATACAACTTAAAATATCATGAAATTTGGTAGAGATAGGTTAAAATTGATTATGAACCACCAAAAAAATAATAAAAATAATATAATAACTAAAAGTACCCAAAATGGGGTATAGAATGGCCCTAGGACCATATTCTGCCCTATTAGGGTAGAATTTGGTTAAGTACCAAACTGAATACTTAATAGAATTAACTTGAATCACTTTAAATATAAACTATAAGACCCAAGATTAGTAGGACCGCTAACGCTATGTTACCTAGAAACCTAGGATCAATCTCTAAACCCAGTTGCTCACGGGAGCATTTGGAAACTTTGTATCGGACCTGGACCGCACATCGAAAGTTCGATTATCCCAAACTTAGACAATCCTGACCGCCTAGTTGGACTTAAAAATCACCTCAAAAATCAAGTCTGGATGATGTCCCACGACGATTTTCTTAAGTCCAGAGTGAAGAGTGTGAGAAATGTTAGAAATTAAATATAAATTATTAAATCTGGCACGTGTCGCTTGCGTGACATTTTCTAAGCGTTCTGACCATTAGAATCTGATCCAAATTCACCCTCGGATCAGGGATGATGGCCCACTCATGTCAACGCACTTGTAGCCCTAATCGAGTGCTGGTGACCGTTGAACTAAAACTGGTCTGCCACAGGCGATCTGAAAATCTGATTGGACTGAAAACTCTGTCTGACCTAGATCCAATATTAGAGAGCTTAAGTTCGACCGCATTTAGTATCAGGACCTCCAGAAGTGCTCCGTTGGATCGGAACAGACCCGATTTGGTTATGAAATAAGTATACCTTGGCCCCAAGCCTATTTCTGACAATTCTGGGCCTATATAAGGACCTTAAAACCCCTCTCTCTCATTCCATACGAATTTCCTAAGCCCTAGGAGAGAGAAGAGAGAAAAGAGAAAGAGAAAGAGAGAGAAAGTGGAGGAGAAGTTGAGATTTTTCTTCCATGAATTCTTCCCTGCTACCCCTTGTGCTTCAACGCCGCTTCTGCACCGCCATTCCAGTGCTTCCAGCTCCGCTCTTAGATAAGAAATCATAACCCTAACCTATTCTAGAGTTCCAAATGGCATGAGTGATGATGTAGCTAACCTAAATCATACTGTAAGTTGTCAATCAGTCGTTGACAAAGACTTAGAGTCTCTATTGAATTCATTACACTTCTATGGCGTAAGGTGCGGATTTTAGACGCTTTGGTTACCATTTTTCAAAGCTTTCAATGCCGTTTAATGGTAGATTGCTGATAAGGATGCTGTTTGACATGTAGAACATGCTGTCCATTTTTCATTTCGAATACATACGAAGAATATGAGATTTAGGGTATTTTGGATATTTGTAGGAAATACGGTATATGTACGTATTTTTTTGGTATGATTGCGATGAGTATTTACCATGTACCTATACTAGTTATACGTGCATGATCTGTTTGGAGAAGAGATTCACCCTAATGCACATATTGGTCGACATATGCTATATAGACTAATGTGTGTAGACTGTGTTTGTTGAAATGCCTAAATCAATATAATTCTGCCATATGTTTTGAATGTAAGAACATGATTGTTGTGTATTAGACAACTCCTTGATATAAAGATCTGTCATATTATATGTTGGAATCAACATACGTCAAGTATGTTGGAGTTGTGTAGTCTAAGTGTTTGTGTAAATGTATGTGTTAGTAACTATTGAGTAAATGGTGTTGTGGATTAGCGTTGAGAATGGATTCTTAACTAATTTGATGATGTACATGATTCCTCCATGCTTGTTGTATTTCAATTGATTACCTTATGTGTGAAGTACTCGTGTATGGTTAACTGCTTATGATGTATGTTATAATATGCTGATAACATGTTGAAATTTCTTGTATTTCAATTCTGTCTCTCTCATGAGATTACTGATTCACATTAAATGTGTTTGGGGCTATACTCTAGTCCAGGCAGTCGGTAACGGATTTGAATTCATGGTTGGATTCTATTTGCCACGAAGGATGTGTATGACGAACCCGAGTCGTACTAAAGTTGTCGACAGTGGTTAGGCCACACGAAGTGCTTGTGCACTTCATGCTGGTCGATTCAACGTGCGCTCGTGCTAGTCGGACTCATCAAGTAACCCGACTGACCATTGTATGTTCACCTTATATTCTTCATAACTGCTTGAACCTAGGGTACTAAACTTACCATTGGAAAGCCCCTCTAACCTTAGTACCTCGATCCCCTAAGACTCATGAGCCGGGCATGGTCGTATGGGACACCGTGGTCGAGCTGTCGGCCTACGCTGGGGCCACAAAACCTCCCCGTAGTGACCAGTGAGCACCCTACTTTGAGCAGATTATGGTGGTATGGGACACTATATTCTTGTTGTCGGCCTACATTGATGAGGTGATGGGGGAGTGGAGCAACGAGTGGGAGCAACAGCCCTGGTGGCACTTTGTAGTGACCTTGAGCTTATCCTGACACCGCATGGGGGCGACGAGTCCTGATGCAGTCTTAAGGATATAAACTAGGCCTGTATTGATAAGTTGATGGGGAAGCGGAGCAACGAGTGCGTGCAACAGCCCTGGCAGCCCTTGCAGCGACCTAGAAATATATCATCGTATGAGACTACTAGGAGTGACGACCCTAGAATGGATCATTGTTTGGGTATTGATATAAGGAAGGTACCCTAGTTTCCCAATCCTTCTGTATGAAAAGGACTAATAACAACTCGGTAATCATATTCATAGCACACTGCATGTATCTGGAAGATGTGGAGTGCTGAGGGAAGAAAGCATGCCGCGGATGCAAGATGGTGTCGCATGAGGGAGTATGTCGGTGAGGGCATCCATCATGTCATTTCATGCTTGCATTAATCACAGTATTTAGGAATGTTTGATTTGCTTGCTTTATCATTATCTCATGATTGATTTGATAACATGTTAACCTTTGCTCTATGATTCCACTGAGTTAGCTACTCACTTCCACGTTACGGGACGGTGTTGCGCACACCAAACAGTCCCTGTTTTAGTTTTAGGCGATGGCGCTGCTTGTGAAGTGGAGCCAGAATTGTTTGATGATGAGGATGATTTCTCCTATATGTTGGTTCTGATCGACGGGTTTACAGGGTTACTGATTAAATGTCAATACGCTTAGTGGTTTGCCTTTTATTTACATACCCATGTATATTCTTTTCTTTCTATTTTGGAATATATATGTAATTAGTTAACCTGGTAACATGTTCACACTCTAGAGACTTACAATCATTTATATATTTTATATATCTATCACATTCTTTTGCTTGCTAATTAAATTATCTCTGGAGTATGATATGTTATTTTGGCTTAATCCACTTTATGTTTTATGCACTATTACAACCGACATTCATCCATCATTGAAAATGTTGCATAAGTGATGTTCTGGAACTCGGGAGTGGAGTTTATACTCGACCCCCGATTTTTGGGATGTTACAGTTTTCTATGTTCTTCCAAGGGAGTTAGTATTTTGCCTTGTAATCTTTATTTTCTTCATAGTGGAAGTTTGCATCCATAGTTTTTTACCCTATATTGAAGTTTTTTCATGTATATCTTGTCTTATAGTTTATTTAGATTACTTTGATCTGTTTCTTGTTTATATTTCTTTTGTTTATCGTTTGTGGGTGAGACTTGAGATTAGATCTCGGCTCACTGCGTTGTTGGCGTGCTGCGTAACAACTGGTATCAAAGTTATTGGTTTAGTTCTATTAGGAACGATGACAAAAGAAGAAAAAACTAGAATTGAGAAGTTTGATGGTTCAAACTTTGCCTTTCGGAAGATGCAGATGGGGGATTCTCTGTATCAGAAGGACCTTTATATTCCTCTAGGAGGAAAAGAGAAGAAACCAGAAAAGATGACAGATGATGAATGGTTTTTTACTGGATAGGAAAGCTTTAGGAACAATCCGTCTCTCTTTGTCTAAGAGCATCGCCTTCAACATATCCAAGATGAAAACTACAAAAGAATTAATGGAAGCCTTAGCCATCATGTATGAAAAACCCTCTACGTCCAACAAGGTTCATCTTATAAAATGGGTATTCAACATGAAGATATCAGATGGTGGGAGCGTGACTGAACATCTAAAAAGTTCAATATAGTCACGAGCCAGTTGGAATCCATTGACATTATTTTTGAGGATGAGGTAAGGGCGTTATTGATCTTATCCAATTTGCCAGATAGTTGGAATGGTTTGATGATCTTATCAAGTTGGCAAAAATCCAGGACGTTACAAGGCCGTTCATCAAGTTTAAATATATCAATTTATGGCTTGAACCGAAAAACTAAAGTAATATAACTCTCCGGTGGACCACACTACGGGAAAATTATAATTATTGGATATCCACCATTAAAATCCTCTTGGGGCCTACTGTGATTGGATTATGCTTGTTTTTGGTCTCCTACCATAAAATGGTTTGGAGAAACATATGGACGACATGGATGAAACACGTACATGGTGGTGTTGTAACATCCTGAAAAAAAATCTGTACAGAGACCCGAGTACTACCTCAAGTAGAAATCTCTAAGGACTCAATCCTTTAGAAATTTAACGTGAATTATTAGCACTAAACTAGATTACCTGTGAAATTAGCACTAATCACTTTTAATACGATCTGCAAGACCCGAAACTTGTGAAACAGTTAACGCTACATTATCCTAAAATCTAGGATCAATATTTAAACCCAGTTGCTCTCGGGAGCATATAGAAACTTCGTATCGGACCTGGACTACACGTCGAAAGTCCGATGATGACGAAACTATACAATTATGACCGTCTAGTTGGACTTGACACTCACCTCGAAAATCAAGTCCAGATGATGTCCTGAGACTATTTACTTGAGTCTGGAGTAAAGTGTGTGAGAAACGTAAATATCTTTAGGAAATAAATTTAAATTTAAGTAATCTGAGTTGTGTCGCTTGCGAGCCAAATATAAAGATTCAGACCGACAGAATTTGACCCAAATATACCCTCGGATCAGGGAAAATGTCCCACACATGATAATATCTTGTGGCCCTGATCGAGTGCCGATGACCGTTGAACTGAAACTAATCCGCCACGGTCGATCTGTAAACCTGATCGGATTGAAAACTTAGCTTGACCAAGATCCTATATCAAGGAGCTTAAGTCCAATTGCGTTTAGCAAAGGGACCTCCAAAAATGCTCCGTTAGATCGAAACAGGCCCGATTTGGCTATTACCTAAATATAGCATGGCCCTGGGGCTATTTCTATCAGTTCTGGGCCTATATAAGGGTCTTAAACCCCCTCTCACATATTCCATACGAATTCTAAAACCCTAGCAAAGAAAGGAGAAGAAAAGGAAAGGAAAGAGATAGAGTGAGTTGGAGATTCATCCTGGGGTTCTTCCCAGCTACACTGTGTATCAAATCCGTCCATTCGTATCGCTATACGGGCGATCCTGATTCCATCCTTGGGTAAGGAAACCAAACCCTAACCTATTTTAGGGCTTCATATAGCATAAGTGATGAGATAGCTAACATAACTCATACTATAGGTTGTCAATCCACCGTTGATAAAGACTAAACGTTTAGAACAAATCCGTTACGCGTTTACTGGCGTAAGGTACGGACTATATACGTTTAGGTTATGGTTTTTAAGGCTTTCAATATCAGTTAATGATTTATTACTGACATGGGTGCCATTACACATGCCAAATGCGATGTTTGTTTCGCTTTACGTATACATATAAACTAGGTTGTGTATAGGATATTTCATGTGTTTATTGAAATGTTTGTATGCATTTGAAATCTGGATTTGTGATTGCCATGATTAACTGTCGTAGGTACATGGTTATTATATATGTGACAACTCCTTGACAAGAGGATTTGCCCTAATACATATTATAACCAACATACGTGATGTATGTTGGAAAGTGTAGTCTAAGTGTTTGTAAAAATATCTGAATGAGTTAGTAGTTAGTAAATTGTGAATTATAAGGGAGTTGAGATATGAATCCCAACTACCTTAATAGTGTGTATGATTTCCTCCATGACCTGCATATGATAGAGTCTGTTTATTCATGTTTGACTGTGTGTATGATTTCCTCCATGTACTGTATATTCATGTTAAGTTATATTTCATAGTATGTTCAAATGACTGTAGGATGTGATTTATTTATGCATTACTACTTTGATCATCTCATATGTTTACTAGTTGTAAGTGCATGTGGTTGGGACAATATTATAGTCCAGGCAATCGGTACCTGGCCTCGAATTGGCGGCTAAAGTTGTTTCACCACACAGGATGTGATCGACGAATCCGTGCCATACTTGGGTCGTCGATAGTGGTTAGGCCACATGGAGTGCTTACGTGCTTCATGTCGATCAACTCAATGTGCACTCGTGCTATTTGAGCTCGTCAAGTAACCCGATTGACCCGATGTATGTTCACCATGTTTGGACGCTACTACTTGAATCTAGGGTACCGAACTTACCAGTGAGATCCCATTAACCTTGGTACCTCAATTCACTAAGACTCATGAGCCGGGTATGGTGGTATGGGACACTGTGGTCGAGCTGTCGGCCTACACTGAGGAGATGAGCCTCCCCGTAATGACCAGTGAGCAAACTAAACTCATGAGTGAATATGGTGGTATGGGACACTGTATTCGAGCTGTCGACCTACACTGATTTGGTGATGAGCCCTTTGTAGAGACCGCGAGCGTACTCTGACTCTACGTGAGGTGACAAGCCTTTCTGTAGCAGCTAGAGTATGAACTAGGCCTATACTATAAGGTGACGAGCCCTTTGTAGCGATCTAGAACCACAACATCGTATGAGATTGTCTAGGACTGACGACCCTAGAATGGATCATTATTTGGGAAATGATATAAGGGAGGTACCTTAGCTTCCCAATCCTACTGTATGAAAAAGGACTAATAAGAACTTGGTAATCACGTTTATGCACTGCACTGCATGTGCCATTTGGCGTTGGGCAGGGTACTGAGGAAGTGACTGACATGCGCGACCGTGAGATGAAGATCGTAGAGGGAGTGCAAGTGAGGTCATGCATCATGACTACATTCCATTCTTGCATTAATCAGAGTACTTAAGGATGTTTGGTTGTATCGCTTTGTCATTACTGCTCGACTGAATTGATAACATGTTAACCTTTGTTGTATAGCTCCACTGAGTTGATCACTTACTCCCATGTTCTGGGACGGTGTTTAAACATCAACCAGACTCTGTCTTAGTTACAGATGAGGATGCGACCCACGAGGCAGAGCCGGAGTTCGAGAATGATGAAGAGGCATTCTCCTACATGCAGTATTTAGGCCAGTTCACATGAGCCATGTCCTAATTGACGGGGATTCAGGGTTATACTTGTAGTGGACTATCACATTTTGACATTTGTATTTTGAAACAATACTTGTAACTATTGACCTAGCGGTGCACACATACTTTTGGGACTTACACTAGTTTATATATTCATTTCAGTCTTCCGCTTGCGTATTACAACTGTCCCTGGATTATGTTTTGCTGATTTGGCTTAATCTAATTCTTGTTTTATGCACTAATACAGACAACATACATCTATCATTAAAAATGTTGCATAAGTGATGTTTGGAACTCGGGAGCTGAGTTATGCTCAACCCCCGAATTTCAGGGCGTTACAGGTGGGGCCCACAAAGAGCCAAGCACCAGCCATTGGCCGGTTCCCGAGGAGCAGTCGATCCGTCCGTTTATCGGGGGTTGCAACAACAAGTGACTTCTACTTCACCCTAGGACCATACAAGTCCTGAACCAAGGTCAGGCGCATTTCCGTCCGAAACAATCTCCAAAAGCTGTCAGAAGGCCCTTTTGGAAATATATGGAGTGTTGTAGCATTATAGGTAATTTACCCAAACTTCAAGGAGAGTACAGTCAATTTCTCAAATATAGAACAGAAAGAAAGGCCTGAAAAAACCTCCCACTAGATATTTGACATAAAAATATAAAAGAGAAAGAAAGGCCTGAAAAAACCTCCCACTAGATATTTGACATAAAAATATAAAAGAGAAAGAAAGGCCTGAAAGCTTTGAGAGAAATGAGAAGCAAGGGTGGCATTATATAGGCTGGAGGCATGGAAATGGGTCACCAGGCCAAAAGCCTAATTTAACAGGGGTTGTTGGATGAAATGGAGACTTGGAGGGAAAGAATCGCCTGGAGAGATTCTCTCGAGGTGCGTAGGGACACGTGCATGGGTGCGGCCCAAAAGCAATGAGCTTCTTTTAAGAGAAAATTATCATTGTAGACCCCACCTTTTACCCCGTGTCTTTTATGAAGGATACAAACCTTCACTTCCTGACTTAGACTTTGCACGCACGGACAACGAATTTGAGGATGAAAATACCCCTGGTAGACATATGGCTACGGATTATAACCGTAGCCATATGTATAGTAAACTGGTCTACGACGATTTGACAGTCCTCTCTGGCTATGGATTATAACCATAGCCATAGGTACCGTAGGCCAGTCTGACAACCTACCCCCACTTCTATATATATATATATATATATATATATATATATATATATATATATATATATATATATATATTCCTTTTTTTCACACACACTCACCCCCACACACTCATCCATTTATTTTGATGGCTCATTTTAAGGCATGCTTCGAAAAATGAAGTAGATCCAAACCTTAGGTGGACCACACCATAGGAAACAGTGGTGATTGAATACCCACCATTAAAAACATCTTATAGGCCACTAGAATTTTTATTTACAATTCATCTTGTTGATAATGTCAGAAAAAAATTGAGCGTGACAAGCATGAAATTCAATGGGGAAAACATGAAATTTAGTGGGGTAAACTAGAAATTAAGCGGGGTAAACATGAAATTCAACGAGGCAAATAAGAATTTGTGCAGGGAAGACTGGAAATTGATGGGGCAAACTTGAATTTCAGCGAGGCAAACATGAAATTGTCTCATGGGCATGGTTTTGTGTTGGAATCACTTCCAGTTCTCAGACCACTCTTCCATTGAGAATTAGGTCAAAGGAAGTTCAGATTTAATTTTACTGATATATCTTCTAATTGGATAAGATAGGACTCCGATTCCAATCGTGTGACTTGAATCAAGCATAGATCTCCCTGATCTCTATAAGTGGATTCTTGGAAACCCTAGTTTCCCACCTTTGAATTTCTTAAGTTTTTCATTAAATCTATCACAATTACTTTCAAATATTTCAGCTTTAGATATACATCTTCACCTAGGTTATAGTTCTAGTTGCTTTCAGAATACTCACGAGATTAGTCCCTGTGGATTCGACTTCGGTCTCACCAAGATTATTACTACATCGCGACCCTACACTTGGGGCTATGAACATGATATCCACTGTGAATTTGGTTCATTTATTACAATTTCATGGTCCACCAAACATGATTTTACAAATTCCGGTTTGCCCCGCTCAATTTTCAGTTTGCCCCACTCAATTTTCAATTTGCCCCACTCAATTTCTAGTTTGCCCCGTTCAATTTTTGGTTTGCCCTACTCAATTTCTAGTTTGCCCCATTCAATTTTCAGTTTGCCCCGCTCAATTTCTAGTTTGTCCCGCTCAATTTTTGGTTTACCAGGCTCAAATTCTAGTTTGCCTCACTCAATTTTCGGTTTGCCCCACTCAATTTCTAGTTTGCCCCACTCAATTTCACGTTTGCCCCCCTCAATTTCTAGTTTACCCCGCTCAATTTTCGGTTTGCCCCGCTCAATTTTTGGTTTGCCCCGCTCAATTTCATTTAGGTCTTTGTGACCTTATGAATAGATTGGATGAAAAATAAATGTTATGGTGGGCCCTACAAAATTTTTAACAGTGAAGTTCAATTTCCCCGCTGCTACTTGTGGTGTGGGCCAATTGATCTTTGGATATGATTTGTTTTATATATATATATATATATATATATATATATATATATATATATATATATATATATATATATATATATATATATATATATATAATGCTCTGAAATGATCACAAAATATGTATGAACGACTGTGGGCCATGTAACTTTGATCTCTTTTAACCGTTCCAGTGCTGGACACAGATTTCCTGCTAAAGCCTTTCGCAAGAAGTTCTTGCACTGGGAACCAGGTGGGGCTCACTATGATGTTTGTAAGAAATCCTCACCTTTTATCCGTTTTGTGAGTTAATTTCAGAACATGATGCGAAAAATGAACCGTATCCAAAGCTCAAGTGGGCTGTACTAAAGAAAAATGTGGTTAGGGAAATTCCTATTGTTAAAACCTACCTGGGTTCAATAGTGATGTTTACATGCCATCCATACCATTAATAACTTCATTCCTACTGAGATGAACTGTAGTCACAAATAGTAGCATGATTCAAAACACTTGTGGGCCACGAATATTTCAATTGTGGACGTTTAATTATAATGTTTTCGGCTCACTTGACCTTTGGAAATAGTTCGTTTTTTGCATCATGTCCTAAAATGAACTTACAAAATGGATAGAGGGGAGGATTTCTCACAAACATCATAGTGGGCCCCACCTGAGTTCACAGCGCAGGAATGGAAATCCACGTCCGTCGGCGCTCGTCTCTGCACACCAGCCAATCCGCTTCGGAAAGAAAGGCAAGGGGTATTTTTGTCCTCAAATTTTCCGTCCGTAAGTGCAAAGTCTAAGTGTGGAAGTTAAGGTTTGTATCCTTCCGTAAAAGACGCTGGGTAAAAGGTGGGGTGTACAGCGATAAATTTCTCTTCTTTTAATGGGAAAAACCCGAATCCAATACGACACCTTACAACACATTGGGTAGATAGAGCGTACAATAGCCGAGCTCTGTCGGGCCACCGTCATGTTTGTATGACATCCAATCCGTACATCAGTTTATACACCTCATGTTAGGACCTCATCTTAATAATCAGGGAGATTGAAAACACAGGTGGCTCAAACCACCGGGAACAGTGGGGCTTGGGACCCTCATCATAGAAACCTTCATGGCGCTTACCACATTTTCTGAGTGATATCCAATTCGTTCATCATATGAATACACTAGAATGAATAAAAAATCTAAAAAAATTATTTTGATTAAAGGCTAAAGTAGGCCAATACTGCATGAATTTAGATTTTTAGGTGTAATTTTAAATTACTCTCATAGTGTATCTGGTTAGGATTTATCCGAGTTTTATCATTGACAGTGAGTATGAGTTGGCACAACTGATGGGCGGAGTGGACGTCACAGGAACTCGTGGTGGGCCCTACAGAGCTTGGGTGGTATGAGTGCTTTGTACAGCATGTGTGATAGAGGATTCTGCGTTCTGCTGAGACGTGGTTTTTGGGAGATGATCCGGTAGAGATGGTAGAACCCGAATACAGTAGGAGGCCTCTTTAAGGTACACGTGGCATGTGAATTATAAATCGGGACTGTTCTTCTACGTGGGGTCTACTGTGATATTGAATTTGCAATGGTTAAAAATACACATGTAACAGATGATTTGAACGTTTAATCAATTATCATCTAAGCAACGGCTGAAAACAATACCGGTTAAAAGCCATCGTTTTGTTGCTGCTCTGCCTTTTGCTGTGTAAATGCCGGCGTGGCTCAATTCCAACAGAGAGACATATACGCAGCATATAACCGAGATCTGGTGGGATCGAACGCCTGTTCAGCCATCACTCGATGTGTAAATAGGATTACACAGTATTCGAATTCAGAGGGTAGGGTTACGTAACCGAGAACTGGCGAGACGGAACGCATGTTCATCCTCGCTTGATGTGTAAATAGAATTACACAAGGTTCAGAGGGTACGGTACAAAATGACTTTTTAATATAGGTAACAGAAATGAGAACAGCAGCGAAACAAAGTAGAGAAATAAATTCATTATGCAAGTGTAGACTCAAATTATAGCTAACGTTATCAACTATCAAGCTGAAAGTAAAAAATTACACTAAGACATGTAATTTACTCGGCAAGAAGTAAAACATTATAATATGAAATGTAAAAGAACTGATAACTGAAAAGATAATTGAAAAATAATGTTTGGTTTGATTTAGTTGGTATGAGATAACATCTTCTTGTTGAATTTCTTTGCTAATTATAATCTTAATTCGACCATTTAGATGTGGTTGCTATAATCATTTAACAATATTTGGCTTACTCCGTTCTTTCTTCTGCCATCTGTCCTATAACCGTTTCTTCACGAATGATCTTCCATCAATTACTTAAACAATAACATGGCATCGTTTGATGTGTTCTAGCTGTATTATCGAGAAATCTTCTTTGTATATATCTGCACATCCTCAAATACATCATGTGGATTTATCCAAGCTACATGACACCTAATCTGATTGGTTCTTATGAGGAATAATGATTATGGGGATAAGCATTGCCCCCATGTCGCTTCACCTTCGGAAAAAGGTGAAAGCGATGTGCGACTCCTCATTAATGTAGCATTAATTATTTACATGTAACAATACCCTTGATAACCATCTTCAGCCGATTCATCGTAACACGTCAGTGACAACTGCACTTTATCGACATGAGGGACGAACCCTGTTTCAACATGTATTCTTGCATTGTTTCATGCATAAAGAAACCAATCACTTCACGAATAACGATGAAAAAGCATATTATCACGTCATGTAGGCTTACCACAATCACAATGGACCGATTGATTACAAAGAGCATACGACTTTCCTTATTGCTCTGGATCTACCAACATTTATTCTGTGCAAATGCTCTGTAAGTCACAAATGAATACGTTCAACTGGGGGATGCAGTCACTCAAGCCAAGAAACTTGCTCTAGCACATTTTGTACTCGACCACTTGTATAAAGGTATCTATGAAGTCACCACCAAAGGTCTATATCATGAAGGAGGTTTACTGTGGTTTCTTCAGATGTGGATTTATGAGTATTTTTATCCCTCTCTTATGCATAATTCTATCCACTCCGAAGCCATTTATTCTTCCTACGGCGAACGCGTCATCCACTCTCCTCAAGAAATCAAATCATTTTCCACATATATGAGCACTTTATTCTTTCCTTTGGTTTGAGTTTGATTGTTCGTCCCATTTCATGACAAAGAATACAACCTTGGTTGGTTTACTGGCCAATACGAGTAAGAGGGCGATCAAGATGTATCCCAGATGCACCATGCATGGGAGAGCTATCTCATTTATAGGGATATTCCCTATGGTGTAACAATCAATTCTGGCAAAAATGACCCCAACTCGAACTCGACTCAACTCGGTCCTCTAGCTTGACTAGCCAGCTCGGCTCGGTTCGGTCAGTAACTCGGGCCAGTTCAAGCCAAAAATGATCCGAGTTCACCTGTGTAGCATTTTCACAAACACATGTACTGCACTTTCAAATTCTCACTGATCGAGCCGAGCCGAGTTATGTCAAGCTCGACTCGGTTTAACTCATGTAGACCTTTATAGACCGTTGTCGATTCCATCAAAAGGATAATGGCAATCAAGTACTTTTTCGGCCAAGGCCGTATCCTCATTTTAAAAATACTTCAAAATTAAATACTGGCCATGACTCTCTACTAAGATTACTATAAAGAAATCGATGAAGGAATGAAATAGTAAGCTCGTTATAATAAATATTGGAACAAATGGTTATAGGATAAGGAAGGATTAAATAATCTATATCTTCCATTTGATGAAAAATATCTCATTCCTTATCATCCCAACCCGCCACCAATCCCCACTTCAACATGAGTAATTTCACTAATTATTAAAAAAATCCTCAGACCATGTACAGACGATTCGTCACCTACACCATCCATTCTGATTTAGGTGGAGGTTTCTTATATGAACAAGTATTCTGAATCTTTTCTCTTTTCCTCATGTCGATTAACTACATCCTCCTTTTGTAGTTACTCGAGAGTTAATGGTTGTAGAGAAACAAGTTATAGTGGCATGACCGCTACACCAACTCCAACCAGTGACCAAGGCTCCTGAAGTGATCAATGCATAGATTTTTTACTCTGAAGACACAGTTACGGATGAAGTTATTCATTCTCATACTTCTCCTGAAGTCATATGTTGCGCAGCACACCAACAACTCAGTGAACAGAGATCCAATCTCTGGTCTCACCCACAAACGATAAACAAGAAGAAATATAAACTAGAAACAGATCAAAGTAATCCAAACAAACCACAAGACAAGATACACGTGAAAAAATCTCAAACTAGGGTAAAAAACCATGGATGCAAACTTCCACTATGAAGAAAAATGAAGATTACAAGGCAAAATACTAACCTCTCCCTTGAAAGTACAGAGAAAACCCTTTGCCATACCTTTAGAGTTATTTCCCAATACCCTAGAAAAGTCCCAGGGACACCTATATATAGTTTAGGCAACTTTCCTTTCGCACCCTTACAAAAGCTGACTCAAAAATCCACAATCCGCATTAAATTCAGAAATAAATTTGTGTAACTTCGACTGGTCGAGCATGCTGCATGACCGGTTGAGCGGACCCCTCGACCGGTCGAACATGGTCCAAGACCGGTCAAGCACCTCAAAACCCAAAAATTAATGCTCGTTGGACTTTGAGTTGAGGTAGTCCACGACTGGTTGTGTGGGCTGCATGAAAGGTCGAGCAGGGGCCACGACCAATCGAGCTGCCCCAGATGTGGCTCCACATCTCAACAATCTCCCACTTGGAGACACATCGCCATAAACATTTGTCTTCTACATCCAGAGTGAACCACCTCTCCGTCTTCAAGCCTGAAGACCAATTAAAGATAAATAGAGCTTCAACTTCTCCTGTGTGACCGTCTTGGTCAGCATATCCGCAGGATTCTCACTTATATGAATTTCTTCTCTAGAGCAATCGATCCATCTTCCAGTAACGAAGGTATGAAGTGATATTTGATGGCAATATGTTTGGTCCTTGAATAAAAAGTTGAATTCTTAGCTAAGTGTATTGCACTCTGACTGTCACTATATAACTTACAATCTACTTGCTTCTTACCTAACTCTTTCATGAAAGATTGCATCCACACCATCTCCTTGCACGCTTCTATAACAAAAATATATTCTACTTTTGTCGTACTGATAGATACTATCTTCTGTAACTGAGAGACCTAACTAACTGCAACACTACTCAGAGAAAAAACATAACCTGTAGTGTTTCTTCTGCTATCGATATCTCTTACAAATCTGAATCCACGTAACCATGTAACTTAATTTTCAATCCACCATAACATAGCCCTACATCCTTAGTACCTACCAGGTATCTAAGGATCCACTTCACAGCTTCCCAATGTTCCTTCCTAGGGTTGTTCATGAACCTGCTAACAACTCTCACTGCTTGAGCAATGTCTGGCCTCGTGCTCACCATAATATACATAAGACTCCCAATAGATGACGCGTATGAGACTTTAGCCATATAGTCCTATTCCTCCTACGTCTTTGCCCTTGCTCCTTAGATAACTTGAAGTAGTTAGCTAATGGAGTGCTAACCAGTTTAGCACTTCCCATATTAAATCGATCAAGTACCTTGGCTATGTACTCTGCCTGTGACAAAATCAATTTCTTCTTTTCCCTGTCACGCTTTATCTTCATGCCTAAGATTTGTATTGCAGCTCCTAAATTCTTCATGACAAATTCTCTAAACAGTTATCTTTTAAGATCTAAGATGTCCTTCATGCTTAAACCAGCTACAAGTATAGCATCAATATACAGAAGAAGGATGATGTACGACATATCAAGATTCTTCAAGTAATAACAGTGGTCTGCATGACATCTCCTAAAACCGTTTCTCGACATGAAACTGTCAAACTTCTTGTACCACTGCATCGGGGCCTGCTTCAGGCCATATAAACTCTTCTTTAGTCTGCACACCTTGTTATCCTTTCCTGGTGCCACGTATCCTGTCGCGTGATGCATGTATATCTCTTATTCAAGGTTCCCATGAAGAAAGACTGTCTTAACATCTAGTTGGTCTAGATATAAGTCCTTTGTAGCCACTATACTCAAGACCATGCGAATCGTAAATGTTTTCATCATAGGTGAAAATATTTTAGTGAAATCGATACTTGCCTTTTGTTGAAACCCTTTCACAACTAGTCTAGCTTTGTACCATTTCGAACCATCATGCTCCTCCTTTAATCTATAAACCCACTATTATGAAGAGCTTTCTTACCCTTGGGTAGAGTGATTAGCTCCCATGTACGATTAAACTCCAGAGAGTCCATCTCATCATCCATAGCCTGTACTCACTTAACCCATGTATTTGACTGTAATGCCTCTTCAAAACACTCTAGTTCACCATTATCTGTCAGCAGTAGATAATGTAAGGAGGGTGAGTATCGGATCGTGGGTCTCCTCTTTCGAGTAGACCTCCTCACAACTGATGTTTATGGCTTTGCCTCATAATGCTTTTGTGCATGATCATCGTGTGGTGCTATAACACTCGTGTCCGGTAATTTTTCCAACTTTACGAATTCCTTTTTCTCGGCCTTATTTTCCTGCACACTGTCCTTATGCATCACTTTTTCATTGAAGACTACGTCCTTGCTTCTGATGATTTTCCTATTTTCTGCATCCCAAAACTTGTAGCCAAAATCATGCTACTCATAACCTATAAATGTGCACCTCCTGGACTTCGCATCTAGCTTATTTTTGTGCTCTGCATTAATGTGAACATATGAAGTGCAACCAAACACTCTGAGATATGCAAGGTTCACTTCTTTCTCAGTCCACATTTCTTCTGGTAGCCCACCATCCAATGGTGTTGAGGGACTTCTATTGATGAGATATGTAACAGTATTCACACACTATAAGAAAAAGGATTTTTAGCGACAAAAATTTTCATCGGTAGAAGTAATTTTCCTGATATTTTGAAAATTTTCCCGCTAAGAGTTTTACCAACGAAAAATTTTGGGTGTTTTGAATTTTTGTAAAAACAAAAAACTTAAAAAGTCTCCTTTTACAGACGAAATTAATTTCGTAGCTAAAAGCCACTTTTAGCGACGAAAATTTTCATTGCTAAAGGATGTTTTGAATTTTTTAAAAAATAAAAAAACCTAAAAAGGTTTCCTTTTACTGACGAAATTAATTTCGTAGCTAAAAGCCACCTTTAGTAACGAAAATGTTTGTCACTAAAGGGTGTTTTGAATTTTTGAAAAGATAAAAAAATTAAAAAGTTTCCTTTTACCGACAAAATTAATTTTGTAGCTAAAAGCCACCTTTAGCGACAAAAATTTTTGTCGCTAAAGGGTGTTTTAAATTTTTGAAAAGACAAAAAAGTCGAGAAGTTTCCTTTCACCGGCGAAATTAATTTCGTAGCTAAAAGCCACCTTTAGTGACGGAAATTTTGATCGCTAAAGGGTGCTTTGAATTTTTAAAAACCCAAAACAACTCGAAAAGTTTCCTTTTGCCGACGAAATTAATTTTGTAGCTAAAAGCCACCTTTAACAATGAAAATTTTCATTGCTAAAGGGTGTTTTAAATTATTAAAAACCCAAAACAACTCAAAAAGTTTCCTTTTTCCGACGAAATTATTTTCGTACTTAAAATCCACCTTTAGGGACGAAACTTTTCGCTGCTAAAGGGTGTTTTGACTTTTTAAAAATAGAAAAAAAATCGAAAAGTTTCCTTTTACTGACGAAATTATTTTTGTAGCTAAAAGCCACCTTTAGCGATGAAACTTTTCGTCGCTAAAGGGTGTTTTAAATTTTTAAAAACACAAAACAACTCGAAAAGTTTCCTTTTACTGATGAAATTAATTTTGTAGCTAAAAGCCACCTTTAGTGACGAAAATGTTCGTCCCTAAAGGGTGTTTTGAATTTTTGAAAAGACAAAAAAGTCAAGAAGTTTCCTTTTACTGACGAAATTAATTTCATAGCTAAAAGCCACCTTTAGAGACGAAAATGTTCGGCGCTAAAGGGTGTTTTGAATTTTTGAAAAGAAAAAAAAATTGAAAAGTTTCCTTTTACCGACGAAATTAATTTCGTAGCTAAAAGCCACCTTTACCGACGACAATTTTCATCGCTAAAGGGTGTTTTGAATTTTTGAAAAAATAAAAAAATTGAAAATTTTACTTTTATCAATGAAATTAATTTCGTCGATAAAGGGTGTTTTGAATTTTTGAAAAAAAAAAGATTGAAAAGTTTTCTTTTACCAACAATAATTTTCGTTGGTAAAAAAGTTTTAATTTTTAAGATAGAAAATTTTCGTGCTGTGTCAGAAAATTTGGTGGTTAGACTTTTACTGACGATATGTTTCATCGGTAAAAAAATGTTTAAATTTTTAACATAAAATTTTTTCGCTGTCTTGGTAATGTTCGCAGTAAGACTTTTATCGACAAAAATGTTTGTCGGTAAGTGTTTTTCCTAAATCTTTTTCTCAATAGCTGAAAACCGTCTGTAATAATGTAAAAATGTTTTAATTTTAAAAAAAAATTTGTCGGTAAAAATGTGTGTGTGTGTGTGTGTGTGTGTGTGTATAATTAAAAGGTAATATTTAAATGATTTGTAATATTACATGAAAAGGAATATTGAGAAGTTTAGAAATTTTAACAATGTTTGAGAAAAATTTTGAGAACAAAATGATGCTTTTAAAGAAAAAAAAATCAGCAATATGAAATTTTTGAGAAAAAAATTAAAATATGAGAAAATTTTTGAGAATTTGAAAATAAGAATTTAGAAGTTTTTTTTAAATATTTGATAATAAAAATGATATTTTGTTAAAAGAGTAAAAAAATATACATTTTGAAAAAAAAAATGTTATTTTTTAATGGAAATTGAAATTTATCTGTGAAAAATAAAATTATTTAATTTTTAGGCACATCCACTAATTGTACCTTTAATCCTTTTTGGACAATCTAATCAGTTCAGATTGAAGGTAAATAACTTTAGATGTTTAAATCAAATTTCACTGAAATTGTTGATCAATCTTGTATGCCTAATATCTTTCTCATATATAGCCTGATTGAGACGAGTAACTAGTCAAATTGAGAGTATTGATCAGTAAAATTGAGTGAATGGACTAGGCATGTAAAATGGGTTAAATATTCTGGTCAAAATTATGACCCAACTTAATGACCTTGTGAGAACCTAAGAATTGATGTTAGTAAGTTTTGTGGGCCCCATCATGATGTGTGTCGAACATCAACACTGTGATTTGATGTGTTCCCTTTAGATTATGAGATATCTCAAAAATCATCTGTATACGAAACTCAAGTGGGCCATAACATCTAAAACTATGTGAAGACATCCTAAAAAATATAAAAGCACTTGGTGGGGCCCACATGAGTTTTGGATGCGATTAAAACTTGGTCTGACCCCTCATCCAAGTGGGACACACATAATGAGTGGGTTGGATATGTGAATCACATTTAGGCAGGCCCAATATATGATTATGAATGTTTTAAGGAAACCCTTCTCCACTACATTTAAGTGAGTTAGTCGTTACCCTTACCAGAGTAAACTCTGTGGGGTCCACTATTATTTATTTATTTTATCAACTCCATTCATCCATGTTAAAAGGTAATTCGAGGTCTAAAGAAAAAAAAGGAAACATATCCAAAGCTCAAGTGGACCACGCCACAAGAAATAGCGTGATTGAACCTCTACCATTTAAAATTTCTTGGATCCCATAGAAGTTTTGGATCAAGCTGATGTTTTTGTTATCTATTCATTCATATATTTTTGATATTATGAACAACCTTTAACTGTTTTTGGATAATTTGATCAGTCCAAATTGAAGAGTAAATAACTTCAGATGTTTAAATCAAAATTCACTTAAATTGTTGATCAATCTTGTTTGCCTAATATCTTTCTCATATGTAGCATGATCGCGGCGTGTGACTAGTCAAATTGAGGGTAATGATCAGTAAAATAGAGTGAATGGACCAGACATGTAAAATGGGTCAAATATTCTAGTCAAAATTGTGACCCAACTTATTAACACCCTAAGAACCTAAGAATTAATGTTAGTAAGTTTTTTGGGGCCCATCATGATGTGTGTCAAACATCAACAGCGTGCATTTGATGTGTCCCCTTTAGCTTATGAGATTTCTCTTCATTTATATATTTTTAATATTATGAACATGTTGCATGTCAAATAAATATTATTGTGGGCCCAAGGAAGGTATCAATGGTGGAAATCATTTTTCCACATTGTTTCGCGTGGCAGGGTACACTTGAGTTTTGGATTTACCAAAAATTTGGGATCAACCCACACCGTTCATCCATTTATCGAGATAATTTTAGAGAATTATCCAAAAAATGAATCATATCCAAAGATTAAATGGACCATACCACAAATAAGGGGAACGGATTGACTACTCCCCCTGACACCATCCAATGGCTGGTGGTTGGTGCTCTGTGAGCCCTACCATGGTGTATGTGTTTAATCATGTCGTCTATCTATTTTTAAAGATCATCTTATGGTATGAGACCAAAAATGAGATATATCTAAATCTTAAGTGGACCACATTCCAGGAAATAGTGTTGAATGAGCGTCAACCATTAAAAAACATTTTGGGGCCATAAAAGTTTTGGATCAAGTTGATTTTTGTTTTTCCCCTTCATCTAGCCATGTATGACCTAATCAACATATTGGATGTCAAATAAATAGTACAGTGGGCCTTAGGATGATTTTAATGATGGATATCCAATCACTATTATTTTCATGTGGTGTGGTGCACCTGAGATATCGATTTATATACTTCTCAATTTTGGGATCAAGTCATAAAATGATCTTTATATACCTTTTAATTTAGGACCACACGACATTTTGGATGAAGATGATATTTATTTTTTTTTTATTATTTTTTTTATTTTCCTTTGTTCGAGTATGTCTGACCTAATCAACCGGTCATATAAAAATAAATATTACAGTGGGCACTAAGGCGGGCCCATAAAGTTTTTAATGGTGGGTGTTCAATTACCATTGTTTTTTTATGTTGTAGTCTACTTAAGATTTGAATATGATTCATTTTTGGGCTCATATCCTACAATGAGTTGGCAAAACAAATGGCCCATATGGATATACAATATATAAATCAAGTACGCCCAAGGTCAAGTCTGACATCAGGTTGGCTGAGCTCAGGCCAAAGGAGATGGGCAACAAAGAGCTCTGTTGGGGCCTGTATGACCTAATAAACAGATTGGATGTCAAATAAATAGTAAAGTGGGCCTTAGGAGGATTTTAATGATGGATATCCAATCACTATTGTTTTCATGTGGTGTGGCCCATCTGAGATTTATATACCTCTCGTATTTGGGCCCCACCATGATGTATGTTTTGTATCTGCACCTTCCATCCATTTAGAGAGATCATTTTAGGGCAAGGTCCAAAGAACGAGTTAAATCCAGAGTTCCAGTGGACCCCAACACAGAAAACAGTGGGATAGTAATGCCCACCATTAAAAACTTCTAAAGGCCACAAAAGTTTTCGATCAAGTTGATATTTGTGTATTCCCTTATTTCATGTTTTTTTTTTTTTTTTTTTTTTTTTAAAAAAAAAAAAAAAAAAAAAAAAAAAAACAAACAAACAAACAAACTTTTGAACCAGTTGGATATCAAATAAACATTACGATGGGCCTTAAGATAGTTTCAACGGTGGGAGTCACCCTCCCTATTGTTTTTTTGTGGCGGGGTCCACTACAGATTTTTATTTGTCTCATTCTTTGGCTAATAACTTATAATGATATCTCAAAATGGATGGATGGTGTGGATATAACAATTACATCATAGGTTTTTATATTTTATTAAATATTATATATATATATATATATATATATGGAAAAGGTTCTATGCGTTGAGCTCATGGAAACTCCCCATGAGGTCGAGCTGTGTGGGCCCCAGCATGACATGTGTCAAACATCAACATTGGGCATTTGATGGGTCCCTTTAAATTATGGGATATCCCAAAAATCAGTCGTATACGAAACTCCAGTGGGCCATACCATCTAAAATCATGTGAAGACATGGCTAAAACATATAAAAGCACTTGGTGGGGCCCCACCTGAAATTTGGATGCATCTGAAACTTGGTATGACCCCTCATCCAAGTGGCACACACCTAAGGGATGGGCTGGTTTTGTTAACCACATCTTTGTAGGCCCAAAAAATAATTATGAATGTTTTAATGGTGGATGTTCAATCTGTATTGCTTTCCCCGTGGTGTGGTCCACTCGAGATTTATATAGATCTCATTTTTTTGGGATCGATCCTAAAAGGATATAGAGAAATGGATGGACAGCGGGGATTAAAACATATACATCATTATGGGGCCCATTGAGCCCTATCAGATCCAAAGAACAAGTGATGTTATATATTGTACAGATACAGTTTGTGAGTTTTGTGTTTGACGTAAAATAGTGGTGACTCATTTATAATAATCATGGAAATGATATAGAGTTATCTAGACCATCTAAATAATGGGTCTAGTTGTTAGTGTTTAATATTTATACTTCTTCATATGTAAAACTATCTTAATCATTCAGCAAATGGTCCCTTAAATGTATGGTTATTGATGTAGTTGATGTGTTAAATTGTGGAAAACTCACAATTTACGGATTTGAAAGTAATATCTCATTTCAGAAGAGGGATTTTCTTCTTCTAAATGATGCCCTATGTCTTTACAAATCCCTCTTTCGAACGACGCCCTCTACTTCTCCCTTTGCCTGGTTTCTCATTTTCTTCTTCCATCGATGGGTGATCTCCGAATCTTTGAAGGATTTCAGGCATATCTCTCCTGTAGTGGGTGAGTTTCTCTCGAAATCCCTGTTTTTATTCCAAAATCCATTCCATCTTGCATTGCTTTCTCTTTTCTTCTCTATTTTCTTATTCCAAAACCCCTGATTGTAACAATCTCGAGATTTGACAATGTGGGAGGATGAAATGAATTTGAGACAAAGAGTAATAGGGTGAAGGGGCTAAGCTTCCACAGTAAGAGGCCATGGATCCTAGTGAGCCTCCACAATGGTGTAATCCAGCTCTGTGACTCTCATCAATAGATTCGACGAGCACGATGGCCCTGTACATGGGGTCCACTTCCACAAATCTCAGCCACTCTTTGTCTCTGGAGGTATATCAATCACCTCTTGCACTCTCTCTGTGCTACCCTTTTCCTTTTTAATTAGCGTTTCGTTTCATGGTTTCTAGAGGTCATTTCCTGATGATAAGAGAATTTGTGGCACACGTGATATTTGGGCCACCGTCATGTCATGATCACAGTGGACCTTTGTAACACCCTGAAAATCGGGGATCGTGTAGAAACCTAACTCCCGAGTTCTAAAACATCACTTATGCAACAAAAATGCTTATGATTTTGATGTTGTCTAAGTTAGTGCATTAACATGAGTGAGATTATACCAAAACTGCAATTCATACTCCAATCCAGTGATAAAACGCAAGCGGAAGACTAAAAGATATATATATCATTATCTGTAAAACAAAACAATCTCGATCTATCTCCAAAGTATGAATATATCCCTGAGTCACATATACATATACCAAACCAAAATCAAAAGTCATGTGATAGTCCAACTAGTAAATTCCCACTGATCCAGGCCACCTATGCGAAGCCGTCTAAGAACTGCATGTACGAGAACTTTTCCTAGTCCTCGTAGTAGTCCGGCTCTAACTCCTGAATCGCCTCACTATCTGCATCTAAGATAGAGTCTGGTAGGTGTTGCAAGCACCGTCCCGTAATGTGGGAGTGAGTGATCAACTCAGTGGAATCATAGAGAAAAGATTAGCATGTTATCAAATCAATCACGCGATAATAGTAAGGCAAGCAATCAAACATTCCTAGATACTGTTATTACTGCAAGTATGAGATGCAGTAATGATGTATGCCCTCACCGACATACTCTCTCATGCGACACCATCTTACGTCCGCGGCATGCTTTCTTCCCTTAGTGCTCGACATTTTCCAGGCACACGCAGTGCAATATGGATATGATTACCGAGTTGTTATTAGTCCTTTCAAATAGCAGGATTGGAAAACTAAGGTACTTCCCTTATATCATTCTCAACACAGATCCGGTCTAGGGTCGTCACTCCTAGCAGTCTCATACGATGATATATTTTTAGGTCGTTGCAAGGGCTGTCAGGGCTGTTGCTCACAGTCATTGCACCGCTCCCCCATCACCTTATCAATACAGGCCTAGTTGTATTCTTGTTGCTACGGAAGGGTCGTCGCCTCACGTAGACTCAGAATACGCTCGAGGCCACTACAAAGGGCTCGTCACCAATCAGAGTAGGTCGACAGCTTGAATGTAGTGTCTTATACCACCACAATCGGTTCACGAGTCTAAGGTGCTCACCAGTCACTACGGGGAGATTTGTGGCCCCAGCGTAGGCTAACAGCTCGAGCACGGTGTCCCATACCACCATGCCCAGCTCATGAGTCTTAATGGATCAAGGTACCATGGTTATCAGGGTTTTCACTGGTAAGTTCAGTACCCTAAGTTCAAGCAGTTATGACCAATACAAGGTGAACATACAATGGTCAGTCGGGTTACTTGACGAGCTCGACTAGTAAGAGCGCACCTTAAGCTGAATGACATGAAGTGCATAAACACCTCGTGTGGCCTAACCACTGCCGTTAACCCAAGTACGACTCGCGTTCGTCGATGTGTCCTTCATGGCGAATAGAATCCAACCATGATTTTGAATCTGTTACCGACTGCTTGGACTAGTGTATAGCCCCAAACACTTGTAATCTAAATTAATGATCATATGAGAGTGACAGAAATGAAACACAAATAATCTAAGCATGTTAGCAACATGTTATAACATACAACATAATAATTCAACCAAACACAGGCATTTCATATATATACGGAAATCAATTCAATATAAAAACATGGAGGAAATCATGTACATCATCATATTAGTTGAGAATCCAATCTCCAAACTAATCTACAACATCAATCACTCAATACTTACTAATACATACTCTTATACAAACACTTAGTCTACACACATTTGTCTACATAACATATGTCGACCAACAATGTGCATTAGGTCGAATCTCTTCACCAAACAGATCATACACGCCTAACTAGTATAATAACACAACAAATACTCATGACAATTATATCAGCAAAATACGGACGTATACAGTATTTCCTACGAATACCTAAAATACTCTAAATCTCATATTCTCCGTACGTAATCGAAATGGAAAACAGATAGCATGTTCTACATGTCAAACAACATCCTTGTCACTAATCTACTATTAAACGACATTGAAAACGTTGAAAACAGGTAACCTAAGCATCTAAAATCCTCACCTTACGCCATAGGAGCATAATGAATCGAATAGAAACTCTATGCTTCGTCAACGTCAATATGACGACCTATATCACAAGATAAGTCAGCTACTTCGCTACTTGTATTGATAGAATTCCTAAAATAGGCTAAGGTTAGGATTTTCTTACCTAGAATGAAGTCAGAATCACCGGAAGAGTGATTAGAATACGATGGCTAAGCACGTGTAGTAGTAGGATTGAGTGACAGGAACTTTCCTTCCCAACTCTCACACAATCTCTCTTTTCTCTCTTCTCTTTCCTAGGGTTTCTTACAAATTCGTATGAGAGGGATGTGAGAGGGTTTAAGGTCCTTAAATAGGTTAGAAACTCACCTATTTAGACTTTAAACCAAGGTATACTTGGGTTATAGCCAAATCGGGTCTTTTCCGATCCAAAAGAACATTTCTGGAGGTCCCCTGACTGAATGCCGTCGGACTTAAGTTCATGGATGTTGGATCCTGATCATATTAAGTTTTCAGTTCGATAGGGTTCCCAGATCGCACGTGGCGAACTAGTTTCAGTTCAGCGGTCACTGAGACTCGATCAGGGATTCCAAGCGGTCACTGAGACTCGATCAGGGATTCCAAGTACACTGACATGAGTGGGAAATGTTCCCTGATCTGAGGGTGTATTTTGGTCAGATTCCAACGGTCTGAATGCTTATAATTAACCCGCAAGCGATACGTGCCAGATTTATTTAAATCACATTTAATTTATAAAGAATTCTACTCTCTCTCACACTCCTTGCTCCAGGCTCAATGAAATACCCTCAGGACATCATTTGAACTTGATTTCCAGGATGGTAGTCAAGTCCAACTACGCGGTCATAATGGTCTAAGTTCATTGCTACCAGACTCACGCACGCGGTCAGAATCCATTACAAAGTTTCAAAGGGTTCCTGAGAGCAAACAAGTTTAGAGTTTGATCCTAGGTTTCAGGATGTTATAGCGTTAACAATTCCACAAGTTTTGGGTCTTTCAGAACGTATTTAGAGCGATCAGTGCTAATTTCACAGCTAATCCAACATAGCGCTAGTTATCTTATGCTTAATTTCTAAAGGAATTAATCCTAAGTGATTTTTGATCGAGGTGGTACTCGGGTCTTGGTATGGGATTTTTTCGAGACGTTACAACCTTCCCTAGACTAGAGACCTAGATGGTCCAACTTTCATGTGGACAATAAGTATACTGAACGTAGACCATTGGTCATCTTTTTATAATTATTATTTTCTATCCATCCGCTTTCTTGTACATTTGTGGTCCCTCTTGATGAATGGGTCATCATAATTTTTGGGCCGGTGCATGTTCACGGTGGGACCCACTTAGTGAATGCCCCCTATTCCGCACTCATGTGCATCTTAGCACATTACCTGCAAAGTGCCTTTTCAATCCCTTGCATGGATTTTTGTCTTAGAACTCCTCTTTCTCTTTTATAATTTGATCTAAAATGTTTGTATGTTGAATTCATAATTAGGTATTTACAATTACAGGATTGGGGCGAATGCTCGAAATATAAAATTATGAAACTTGTCCAGCAGGCATTAATTACAATTTAGTGTGTTCATTTTAAAATCCTTTCCATTAGTATCACAATTTGAGCTATGCACCTAGAAGAGGAGCTTGAAGCAGATGAAAGAAAGCTTGTGGAAAAGCTTGAGTATCAAAATTGAATAGAAAATGAGGATAAATAGAAACGCTTTGCAGACAAATCTTTGGGTTCTTTAGTGGGCTTTCATACAGGATCTGTTGAGAGGATTGCAGTCCCTGGTAAATCTTGCTAGTGCCCTGGTTTATCAATTAGCATGTGTGTTGAGTTAGTCGGACTGCAGAGCCTCACAGGAAGATCTATTCAAATGTTTGCCTCAACTGGATGTGTGGAAGCTTGCCATAGGTAAATCTAAGCCTCACATCCCATATCCCAAAACACTAGGTGAATAAAACCCGTAAAAATAAGTTAGAACATAAATCAGAAAATCTCTAAGTTTTCTTGCCTTATCGATTGTATCGATACACATCTCGATATGATCGACCTGCGTTGTCGTTGCCCTCGGAAGAACAATCGATAAAATTGAATGAGGACTTAATACGTCCAGCAACCACATACATATCTAGACAGAATTATCGATGTATCGACACACTTATCAATATCATTGATATTTGAATTTCGAGTCCATCAAAGGTGGCTCGATATTATCGACAGGCAGATATCTGGCACCCTTATTTTTACTCAGGAAAATCATATATTGTTCGATATATCAGAGCCCTCCTCGATACCATCGAAGTTCAAATCTCAATGATATCGAAAGGCTCTCGATAATACCAGTCATGGGCACGAAGTTCTCCAGCAACATTTTTCAGGTCATTTTTTAACTCGGATCGGGGGTCACTTGATAGAATCGATATTCTAAATATCGATGATATCAGGGTCAGATCGATTGCATTAAGAAAGGACAAATTGTCCAGCAAGCTCACTGATAATATCCTTAGATTTATCGATGCATCGACACGACCTCTGATACCATCGACATTCAAATTCCGATGATATCGAGTATCCCCCGATTATATCTAATAACCTAAAAATTTTCATGTAAGTCTCTCTCATTTTTCAAATGTCGAGAACTCGATCCTTGTATCAATAATATCGGAGTTTGAAATCCGATGGCATCGACACGAGTCTCGATTCCCTCAACCAGTTGGCAAAAGGTTTTCAAAAGTATATGACATGAGTTTATGTCATCGAGCGGACCATCGATACAATCGAGAGTATACACTCGATGATATCGAACCTGCTCGATAATATCGAACTCTGTCATAAATGTGACCATTTTATATCCATTGGAACCTTTTGCCTATATAAAGAGAGCTTGTCTGTTGTTTCTTGCAGAGAAAGAAGAGAGTGCTTTTGTGTATTTAACCTTAAATCATATACCTAAAGCCCTTTCTCTTAAGGGAGTTCATCCTCCAATCCACCCTCATCATTGATATTCAATAGAGTGGATTGGGAAATAAACTTCTGCATTTAAGGATCCTCCAGCTACTCCTTTAATGGTAAATCTTTAAGCTAGGATGCCTTGAATGCATAGATGATTGGAATCGCTCTACTTTCCTAATAGAAAAATATTTAGAGAGTAGGATTCCATCATGACCTTAACCCAACCCTTAGCCATATATTGATACATCATTTGTGTTGCGGATCAAGGGAGCAGAATACTCTTCATCAACAAGGAGGAGATCTTTGTCAAGTGCTGAATGAGACTCTCAACTTATCTGTATGTATCTAGAGTCCAGAGGACCCTTTAATAATTCCTTTGTAGGATTGGGTCTAAGGTGTTTCTCACCCTTGAAGTCCTCAAGGAGGCCTCCAACGGGAGTGTATGTGATGGGTGCGTTGTGTGGACCCTTACTTTGTGGAAAGCATAAATATTTGGTTAGGGATGAACCACTAAAACCTTGGGTTTGAGGTGAACCGTGTAAAACCTTCGGTTAGAGGTAAACCGGGTGAAACCTCTGTTAGGGTCTTATGGAAGATCCTTGGCCAGTGTGCCTAAAAATGGGTACGTTGTATTGACTCTTGCTCGTGAGAGCATAAACAGTCAGGCTCAGTGTAGGTTGTAAAGGTTGAATGTGAACCTGATTTAAAACCTTAGGTTAGAGGTGAACCATGTGAAACCTCCTTAGTGAAATCCAGTACACTCAAGGGTTGAGTGCGATTACCCCGAGTGGAGTAGACAAGTAGTCGAACCACTATAAAAATGATTGTGTTTGCGATTGCTATCCTTCTGTATGTATGACTTATTCATATTCTTTCATCTCTATTTATCTGATCACACCTCACACACTTACATGGTCATATCTATCATAAACTAAGGTATATACATTGTTGTCTGTGATTGGATCCTCTACCAGGCTTGGAAGTCAGTAGAGTTACATTTGAGTAATCCTGATAATTGCATATTTATAAGGATTAGTATAATAGGATTTTTAAATACATTGTATAAACTTTAAAAAAATCCTATTCACCCCCCTCTAGGACATATTGGCATATTCCTACTTCAACTCAGGCAGTCTTCACCACTATTTCAATTGGTATTAGAGCGGGTCTCTCTTTAAAAACTTCACCACCTAGAGAGTGATCTTGACTGAAGTTCGGAATATGGCCAAAGGAGAGGGCTCATCAGTCACTAGACCTCCAGTATTTGATGGTTTAAATAACACATACTGGAAGGCTACGATGCACTACTTCCTGAGATCTTTGGACCATGATGTTTGAGATATAGTTAAAAGAGGATATGTGCCACCATCTAAACAAATCGCACTTGAGAGTGGGACAACCATCACAAAACCCAAACTTAAAGAAAAGTGGAGAAGGTTCGACAAAGAAAAATAAACTGCTGAAGCTAAAGCTATGAATGCCATCTACTATGCCATGTCCCAGGATATATTCAATCAAATAAGTATGTGTGGGACATCCAAGGAAACATGGGATTTATTGGAAACAACCCATGAAGGCACAAGAACTGTGAAGAGGTTCAAACTCCAACTCTTAACTTCACTGTTCAAAAGTCTCAAAATGGAAGTGCATGAGATGTTTATGGAGTTTTTCACCAAGTTGAATATTATTTGCAACTCCATGGGTGGATTGGGAGAGAAAGTTCCGGTACCGAAAATTTGTAGAAAAATTCTAAGATCCATACCGGAATGATTTAATCCCAAAGTAACAACAATTGATAGTATAGGAATATTGATGAGATGAAAGTAGAAGAACTGGTAGGTTCCCTACAAACTTTTGAACTACACTTCAAACAATCCCAAAAATCTAAAAATACTATCCTAAAAACCTCCAAGAGAACAATACATGAGGACAGTGGAAGTGAAAAGGAAGATGAAGATGAGGAAGTGGCTTTACTGGCACAAAGATTCAGAAAATTCTTTCAGAAAAATCGTGGTCGTCCTTCCAAAGGAAAAAAGGTGAACAACAAACCCTCTACAAGAAAATTTGGTAAAAAAATAAAAAACCACAATGCTATGTCTATCATGAGTATGGACACCTATCAACTGAATGCCCAAAAAGAAAAACTAAAGGCAAGGTGATGGCCGCCACTTAGGATGATACAGAAGAGTCAAACTCAGAATCTAGTGACTCAGAGAGTGATGGAGATCAGAAATCATTGAAAATCCTTATAGTCTCCACTACTCCAATCATCCCCATTGAATCTGAGAACGAGAAAGAACGGCAAGCCATTGAATCATTTTCATCTGATAATGAGGAGACTGAAGAAGAAGAAGAAGAGGTAGAAAAAGATAAACTGCAAGATGCTTACAATCAACTATACATCCACAGCATCAAGGTTGTTAAAAGACTTGGTATATCTGAGAATAAAAAGGAATTGCTAAAAAAAAAATTAGATAAAACTCTAGAAATTAATACACATCTAATCAATGATTTACAGTAACATCACTCAGATAATAATAGACTTAAGAGAATTAACTCCTTCCTTAAATCTGAATCCAAAAAACTAAACAAACAAGTTAAGCAGTTAAAAGATAAAAATATGCTCCTTCAAAATGAAAATCACGCACTCCTGTTTGATTTAGAAGAGTTCAAAAGAATTGTCAAGCTAAACTATAAGTTTTCCCAAAGTGGTGAGAAGTTAGAAAAACTTTTAGGAATGGAAAAATCTGAAAATGACAAAAATAGCTTAGGATATGAGAAAGTTAGTGCCGGATATAGAACACAAACATTTGAAAAATCTGATGCCTCCAGTAGCAACACAAGAACAAGTTAAATAGTTGAATGAAATAAGAAAATTAAATCTACTCTAAGTAAGAATCCTGTCACAAAGTGGGTAATTAAAGAAAAGAAAAATTGTCTTGGTACTCACTCAAATCATTTATCAGGCAATGACACCAAGTGGTACCTAGATAGTGGTTGCTCAAGACATGTCACAGGTGACAAGTCCCTTCTGTCAAACTATCAGAATCTGTACAATGAGATAGTCACCTATGGAGATGGAACCACTACTAAAGTAATTGGATAAGGAATCATAAAAGGGATTAATCTGCTTAAAATGAGAATGCTTTCTGCATAAAAGGTTTGACACATAATCTCCTAAGCATATCTTAAATCTATGATAATGGGCATGTGGTCAAATTCATCAAACAAGAATGTGAAATCCTAAATCAATCAGGAAAATCAGTAATGAAGGGTCATCGCTCAAACAACCCCTGCTACATTATCAGAGGCAAAGAAGGGATTGATGCCTAGAAGTACTGAGGTTAGAAGAACAAGTCTAGGTCATGCATCTAGATCTGGATATTTGTCGCAATGATGCAATTTTTGCTGAGCTTCAAATGATATATCAGAGGTTCCTAACCTCAATCTTTTGTAGATAAACATTCAAATGTTTATATTTTTTCTATGCACAATGATTGTACATAATTTTGTTAAGTATACTATTGATTCATAGAAATATTTAAGTATACTTGAAGGGTTGCCAAGTGTTGAAAATATGAAATCATTCACCTTTGATACATCTCGATATGTAATTTTTGATTAATCGATCAAGGGTCGATATAATCAACAATGCTTTGGAATGTGAAAAGCCATATGATCGAGAATGATATCGATAACATGCTCGATGAAATTTAGACCATATTGTGATCATCGGAATTCAAAACTCGATAATATCGATATAAACTATCGATCTAATCGACGGCTCTCAGAAAGGTAAGGTCGCGTCCTTTGGAACTCTCAAGATTACTGCTGGTTCTTCCCAACAGTCACCAACACAGTCTTCAATGCATTTATGAGTGGTTTTTCAATATCATCGGCCTCGTATCGATGTCACCGACAAACCTATTATAAGAGCCAACTGACTATGAGGAAGAGATTCAATCAACTTTCCTCCCTCTGATCTTCCTCATTACTTTGCTGGCTCTGAAACATCAAAAAGAGCAAGGAAGATGGTTAAAGAGAAAGGTAAGAGCCCCTCGGTCTCAAAAGCTAAGAAAGGTAAAATTGTTAAATCACCTTAGAACCAATCCGATTGGGAACAAGTTACGATCGTCAATCATATTGTTCTCAATAGTGCTATCGAGCCCTATGGGGCAGATCTCATGTTAGAGACTATTGGATCGTAGAATGTACTTAAATTAGGTGGTCCTTACCAGTTTGACATGATTCAACAGTTTTTCAATTATTGCCATGTGGTTCGGGATTATCCACCATGTATTTGTCTAGAATTTATGCAACACTCCAAAATGATTACCCCAATGGTTCTTGGTCACCTTCTGGACATTGGTGTGACTCAGATCGCAATCACTGGAAGAAGTTTCAATGAATTAGGCAGGTGGGGGGAGATCACTCGAACACTGTGCCAAGGTGTAACAATTCCTAGATACAATCACAATATACTTCCTGAAAAACATCTAAGAACCTTGTTCAGAATCCTCCACAGTATCTTTAGTACGAATGTCTACCCATGTGACGTTAATGACATCGGCCTGAGTCCCTTTGAACTTAATGTCTCATATGATGTCTATCAAGAGGTTCTGGTGTGTTTGCCAACTCTTATACTAGAACAACTTATTAAGGTAGTTAGAGAAGACCATCTTGAAATTCTTCCATTTTCCTCCCTTATCTATAAACTGGCACACTACGTAGGACTGACGGCAACATCAGACAAAGTATATCCTGAAGTGTGGTTCGACCATGATGCAGTCCAATAGGTATATGTCTCTGTTTCTTCTCATGCAAAGAGTCCTCCACCTGTTGGAATGAGCAGCCAACAGCCAAATGAAGAAACACAATGGGGATCTAATCGGACACCTCTTTGTAGTCCTACATCAGTCACAAATCTTCGACGTCATGTACTTGAGCGTCATCTGTTGAACAGCCTTGCTGGAATTGACAAGCAGCTCCACAACTACGAACGACGATTGTCTAGGATAGAAGACAAGCTAGAAGCCCTCCAACCGTCTACGCAATAGATTCTAGAAGTTCTAACGACTGGTGGATCTGGTATACTTTAGAAGATGACAGTGTTAGTAAAGAATGTGAGGATACTGTAATCACTTTTTGAAAAATCCTCACCTGACATTCTGTTGCTTTCCATTTTGAGAATTTTTGGTACCCATGAATGTTTGGATAGGTTGTTGAATGTGGCTGCATATAATTTTATTCATATGGCCACTCATATATATATATATATATATATATATATATATATATATGTATGACCCCTGGTTTCTAATATTTACTCTCCTATGTGATGCATATAATTTCATTGAATACTCTATTTATTTTAGAACTGCTCTATGTGTTTTACTCTGCATCCATAGTGTCAATGATGTATGCCTTAAACTGATCTCATCCTTGTACATCTATGTTTTGGTTCTCCCACATGTCTTTAAACTTCAGTCAATATATATTGTAATGCTATATCCTTTGTCAATGACTGATAAAAAGGGAGAGAAAAAGTTCAAACACCTCGAATGGAAATTGTATATCTGCTAGAATGGTGTTACAGGTGTTACGGGGAGTAGCTACACCAAGAATGGGGGAGTTCTATAGTAAGGGAGTAGATCTGGTTATGTACATGGGTTCGTTAGAATTTATAAAATTGTATAAAATACATGTACACACAATTTAGGATGTGTCTTTCTAGATACTGTCCTAGGGTATTTTGGATATTTTGTCAAGTAATTAACAAAGGGGGAGATTAAAAGTGCCCTTGCTAGTGCCTTGGTTTGTCAATTAGCGTGTGTGTTGAGTCAGTCAGACTGCAGAGCCTCACAGGAAATCTATTCAAGCGTCTACCTCAACCGGATGTGAGGAAGCTCGCCATAGGTAAATCTAAGCCTCACATCCGTTGTCCTAAAACACCAGGTGAATAAAACCCTTAAAAATAAGTTAGAACATATTAGGGTTTTAGGTAAGAAAACATTTTTAAAAATTAGAAAATCTTAAAGTTTTCTTGCCCTGTCGATTATATTAATACACATCTCGATATGATCAACCTGCGCTGACGATGTCCTTGGAAGACCAATCAATAAAATTGAATGAGGACTTAATACGTCCAACAACTACATACATATCTGGATGGAATTATCGATGTATCGACACACTTATCGATATCATCGATATTTGAATCTTGAGCCCATTGAAGGTGGCTCAATATTATCGATAGGCAGATATCCAGCACCCCTGTTTTTACTTAGGAAAATTATATATGCTTCGATATACCAGAGTCCGCCTCGATACTATCGAAGTTCAAATCTCGATGATATCGGAAGGCTCTCGATAATATCGGTCATGGGCGTGAAGTTCTCCAGTAACAATTTTCAAGTAGTTTTTTAACTCGGATCGGGTGTCATCGATGTAATCGATATTCTAAATAACGATGACATCAGGGACAAATCCATTGCATTGAGAAAGGACAAACTTGTTCAGAAAGCTCACTGATAATATCCTTAGATTTATCGATGCATCGACATGACCTCCGATATCATCGACATTCAAATTTCGATGACATTGAGTATCCCCTGATCATATCTAATGACCTGAAAATTTTCATGCAAGTCTCTCTCATTTTTCAAATGTCGAGGACTCGATCCTTGTATTGATAATATTAGAGTTTGAAATTCGATGGCATAGACACGATTCTTGATTCCCTCGACCAACTGGAAAAAGGTTTTCAAAAGCGTATGACATGATTTTATGTCATTGAGCGGACCATCGATACAATCAAGAGTATATGCTCGATGATATCGAACTTTGTCATAAATGTTACCATTTTATATCCGTTGGAACCTTTTTCCTATATAAAGAGAGCTTGTCTGTTGTTGCAGGCAGAGAAAGAAGAGAGTGTTTTTGTGTGTTTAACCTTAGATCATATATCCAAAGCCCTTTCTCTTAAGAGATTTCATCCTCCAATCCACCCTCATCATTCATATTCAATAAAGTGGATTGGGGAATGAATTTCTGCATTCAAGGATCCTCTGGCTACTCCTTTAATGGTAAATCTTTAAGATGGGATGCCTTGAATACATAGATGATTGGAATTGCTCTACCTTCCTAATATGAAAATATTTAGAGAGTAGGATTCCATCATAACCTTGACCCAACCCTTAGCCATATACTGGTACATCATTTGTGTTATGGATCAAGGGAGCAGAATACTCTTCATCAACAAGGCGGAGATCTTCGTCATGTGCTGAATGGGACTCATCAACTTATCTATAAGTATCTAGAGTCCAGAGGATCCTTTGATCATTCCTTTTTAAGATTGGGTCTAAGGTGTTTCTCACCCTTGAAGTCCTCAAGGAGGCCTTTGGCGGACGTCTACATGGTAGGTGCGTTGTGTGGACCCTTGCTCTGTGGAGAGCATAAACATCTGGTTAGGGGTCAACCAGTAAAACCTTGGGTTTTAGGTGAACCGTGTAAAACCTTGGGTTAGAGGTAAACCAGGTGAAACCTCTGTTAGGGTCTTATGGAAGATCCTTGGCCAGTGTGCCTAAAAATGGGTGTGTTGTGTTGACCCTTACTCGTGAGAGCATAAACAGTCAGCCTTAGTGTAGGTTGTAAAGGTTGAAGGTGAACCTGATTTAAAACCTTAGGTTAGAGGTGAACCATGTGAAACCTCCCTAGTGAAATTCGGTACACTCAAGGGTTGAGTGTGGTTACCTGGAGTGGATTAGACAAGCAGTCGAACCACTTTAAAAATAACTATGTTTGTGATTGTTATCCTTCTGTATGTGTGACTTATTCATATTCTTTCATCTCTATCTATCTGATCACACCTCACACACTTATACAGTCATATCCATCATAAACTAAGGTATATACATTGTTATCTCTTGATTAATTTGTGATTGGATCCTCTACCAGGCTTGAAAACTAGTAGAGTTACATTTGAGTAATCCTGATAATTGTATATCTATAAGGATTAGTGTAACGGGATTTTTAAATACATTGTATAAACTTTAAAAAGTCCTATTCACCCCCCTCTAGGACATATTGGCATATTCCTACTTCAACTCAAGCGGTCTTCACCGCTATTTCAAATCTTCTACCAATGCCACCATGAGGACAGGCTTATGTTTGGTGTTTGTGCATTAAGATGGATTCTTTTGTCTGAAATGTTTGAAATGTCTTTTTAAGTGTCGAACTCTGTTTAAGGATAGTCTGAGTTTATTCTCTTAGAAATGATGACATTGCCCTTATTTTCCTTCAATGCATACTATTTGACATGTTATTTGATTGAATATTTATAAATTTCTTGTATACTTTTTTGTCAAATATGATACTTTTACATTAGTATGTGGGACATCTTTTTATTTAAAAACTACAAACTATTGGGCAGGTTATCTGTGGTGAGGAATGAAAAATATCATATCATGATCTTCATTGAGTGTATTGGTGATTGGTCTTCTAGTCAAAATTTACATTCTCGACTGTCACACAATTTCACTGCCTTTGATTTCCAAGTAGTTTGATGGCATTGTTTAGTGTTTTTTTTTTTTCCTTTCATCAATGGTTTGTGTATTCTTTAGTTGTAACACCCTAAATTTTTGCCAACCTGGAGTTAGACATCCTTAGGCAATAGGTCAATCATAACACCTTGATACCTACTCAAACCTCAATTTCAAAGCTAAAGAAATCATTTAGAACCAAATTCTTTAGAAATTTATCGTGTATTAACTAGTGTTACACTAAATTTCCTGTAAAATTAGCACCAACCACCTTAAATACAATCTATAAGAGCCAAAACCTATAGACTTGTTACCGCTATATTACCCTGAAATTTAGGATCCAACTCTAAACCCAGTTATTCCTAGGAATGCTTTGTAACTTCGTATCGGACCTGGATTGCACGTCGAAAGTCGGATAACGATGAACTTAGACCATTATGACCGCCTAGTTAGACTTGACTATCACTTCGAAAATCAAGCCCTAACGATGTCTTGAGACCATTTCCTTGAGTCCGGAGTGAAGAGAGTAAGAAAATGAAGATATTTAGAAAATTAAATATATTTTTAAGTAATCTGGAACGTTTCACTTGCGCGTTATTTTTAAGCGTTCTGACCATTAGATTTTAACCCAAATTCACCCACAGATCAGGATAGGTGGCCCTTGCATGTCATAGTATTTGTGGCTCTGATCGGGTTCCCGTGACCATTGAACTGAATCTAGTCTGCCACAGTCGATCTGGAAACCCGACCGGACTATAAACTTAGCTTGACCTAGATCCAGTATTAGAGAGCTTAAGTCCAACCACATTTCGTACCAGGACCTCCAGAAGTGCTCCGTTGGATCGGAATAGACCCGATTTGGTTATAATCTAAGTATACCTTGGCCCTAGGGCTATTTCCGTCACTTTTGGGCTTATAAAAAAGCCTTAAACGCTCTCTCACAAATCCCATACGAATTTCCAAACCCTAGCTTTCCAAGAGAGAGAAAGTGTGGGAGAACCTGTTGATTCTCCATATGATCCTTCCCAGTTCATCTATTCATCGAACCTACATATCTGAATTGTTCTTTCGGCATTTCTGATTCCATTCTTGGGTAAAAAATCCTAACCCTAACCTGTTTTGGAGCTTAGAATAGTTAAGTGTTGTTGTAGCTAACCTATATTCATGCCTTAGGTTGCCTGTCCGCCATTGACGAAGACTTGTCGTCTGAATCATATCTGTTACGCGTATTTTGATTTAAGGTGCGGACTATATACGTTTAAGTTATGGTTTTCAAGATTTTTAATGTTAGATAATGATTTATTCTTGCCTTGGATGCTATTTCACATGTATAAAGTGTTGTCTGTTTCGTCTTTCAGTTATACATTAACTATGTTTAATATACTATATTCCTCGTATTCGTAGAAAATATCGTATACATATGAAATTTGGATTTGTGCTTGCTATGATTAATCGCTGTCTATGTATGCTAGATGCATGTGTATGAACTTCTGTGTGAACGGATTAGCCTAATACATGTTTTATCAATATACATTGCATGAGTTATATTGTGTAGTCTAAGTGTTTGTGAAAATGAATGAATGAGTATGAAATTCACTTTCATGCTTGTCATGACTAATTGTCATGAATGTATGATGTTGTATAGGCGATAACCCTTTGACAAAAGGATTTGCCCTAATACGTATGCTAATGGATACATAATATGTATGATGTAATGTGTAAACTAAGTGTATGTAAAAGTGTCTGAATGAGTTTGTAGTTAGTAAGATGTCCCCGTATG
Source organism: Magnolia kwangsiensis (assembly GCA_037074715.1). NCBI lineage: Eukaryota > Viridiplantae > Streptophyta > Magnoliopsida > Magnoliales > Magnoliaceae > Magnolia > Magnolia kwangsiensis. The sequence goes on from CM073573.1 coordinate 88,086,523, forward strand.
CTGGTTGAGATATGATTCTCAACTACATCAATGATGTGTACGATTTCCTCCATGTATTTTATATTGCATTTGTGTGGATTCATGTTTAAGTTGTATTCCATAATATGCAGAATCAATGCCGTGAAGGGTGATGGGAGAGTGGTGCAATGATTCCGTGCAACAGCCCTAAAGCGGACAATATTGGACCTTTGATTGTATAATTTGAAATATGATCCATTTACTACTTTGATTATATCATTGGATAACATGTCATAACTGAATGTGATTGGGTTTATTGTATAGTCTAGGTAATCGGTAACCGTTCTTCAAGTGGTAGTTGAGGTTGTTTCGCCATGTAGGATGAGTTTAACGAATCTGAGTCGTGCTTGGGATGTTCGACAGTGGTTAGGACACAAGGAGTGCATATGCATTCCATGTCGTTCAACTCAATGTGCGCTTGACCTAGTTGAACTTATCAACTAAGCCGATTGACTGATGTTTATTCACCATGTTTGGTTGCCACTGTTTGAATCTAAGGCACTGAGCTTACCAGTGAAACTCCCATTAACCGTGGTACCGTGATCCCCTAAGACTCATGAGCCGGACATGATGGTATGGGACACCGTGGTCGAGCTGTCGGCCTACGCTAGGGCCACAAACCTCCTCGTAGTGACCAGTGAGCACTTTATCCTCGTGAACAGATTATGGTGGTATGGGACACTATATTCTTGCTGTCGACTTACATTGATTGGTGACGAGCCCTCTGTAGTGACCTCGAGTATATCCTGATACTGCATAAGGGCGATGAGTCTTGTTGCAGTATTGAGGATATAATTAGGCTTGTATTGATTTGGTGATGGGGGAGTGGTGTAACGATTGTGCGCAACAACCTTGACAGCCCTTGCAGTGACCTAGAACTGTAACATCGTATGAGATTATCTCGGACTGACGACCTGAGAATGGATCACCGTTTGGGTAATGATATAAGGGAGGTACCTTAGCTTCCCAATCCTGCTGTATGAAAAAGACTAATAAGAACTTGGTAATCATACTCATATCATCACATTGCATGTGCTAACGGGGTTGGTGATAGAGTACTGAGGAAGTGATTCATGCCACGATCGTTAGATGATGTCACAGAGGGGATTGTGGTGAGGGTATGCATCATTCTTCATAACATTCGTGCATTAACAAGAGTATCTACGACATGTTTGATTTTACTCCCTTATCATTACTACTTGATTAAATTGATAACATGTTAACCTCTGCTGTATAGTTAACACTGAGTTAATCACTCACTCCCACGTTACGGGACGGTGTTGGCAACACCAACCAGTCCCTGTTTTAGTTTCAGATGGTGGCGATGCTTGTGAAGCAGAGTCGGTCTTTTATGGCGATGAGGAGGATTCTCTTTTATGCAGATCTCAGATGGGTCCATGTGAACAATGCTCTGATTGACGGGGATTCAGGGCTATGTTGGTAGTGATTTATCATTCTTGATATAGGTATTTTGAAACACGACTTGTAATTATGACCTAGCAGAGCATACATAGTTTGGGGACTTATGTTGATATATATATATATATATATATATATATATATATGTATGTATGTATTTCAGTCTTTCGCTCATGTTTTCAGACTGTCCCTGAATTATGTTTGTTGTTCTAGCTTAATCCACTTCATGTTTTATACATTACTACAGCCGACATTCATCCATCATTGAAAATATTACATAAGTGATGTTCTGGAACTCGAGAGTGGAGTTTATGCTCGACCCCCAATTTTCAGGGCGTTACATTAGTTCAGCAATGCTCAAGTGTCCTTAGAACACACGTAAGTCATAATGCTCCTAGCTACATTTAGACATTTAATTTTAAACAGTCCAATCCATTGATCTAGACTTTCATTAGATCCAAAGCACATTTCACATATCATGGGCTACCATGCAAACATCACATGACAATGTTAAACATCTTTCGTAGCCTTCAATATGGATGGTAAAGATTTTAATGTTTATGCATCAACCATTCCACTCAAGCAGAGTATCAATTTTTTCTGTATACAAATAATGGCCTTAGTGCACCTGTGCAACGATATCCAAAGCATGAATGGACCCTCATAGTTGCCAACAACATTCTAGAAGTTTTCTATACAAATACCTTCATGGTGATCAACAACATAATGGCCTTAGTGCACCTGTGCATGCATGCTTGTGTGAGTATAGTTCACCTCCTGTTAAAGAGGCATTTGTAGGATGACCTATCTAGGAATGCTTTCTATTCTTTAAGTTGTCATGGTAATTATTATTAGTTGTACCGTTGACATATTTTATTAGTTTTGTATTTTATATCTCATCCAACTTGATTAAATGTTGAAAATTATTTTTGTCCATGGTTCTTGGTTTGCAAGACTCCACTTAAAGGAGTTATGAGTTCATACTTAGATATGTAACAGGTTTCTAATAGGGACATGAAATGGTACAAATCATGAGATTTCAGATATCAAAATAGCAAGAATGGAGTAAGTACTCAATCTGGACTGTAAGCATGAATTATCCATCCAAACAACACATGCATCAGTCAAATAATATTCATGTTCTGATTTATTTTTTCAAATACACATGAACCTGTACTTATGGCACTCCGGTAGCAATTGGTAATCTGATGGAAAGGTTAAACTGGAGAGATGGGCTAATGCCTTTGAAATACGGAACCGTTTTTGGATATCTCTAACATATTTATGTTGACTATACCAGATTCTTGGCATTGCACATGGGCTCAATCTTCTTTTTGGACTGGACCTCTTCATATGTGTCTTTTTCTCTGCAATTGATGTTGTGCTATTTCCACTATTTATCACCCTCTTGGTGAGATTGACTCTTCTATCTAGCACTGATGCCAACTAGTTATATATGCATATCATGATGGTTGTAACTGGTGACAAATGCAAGATGGAAAAGCTGTTTGCGAGCATAGCAGGCCTTACCCTACCTTTTTACATGTTTGGAGTGCTTATTAATTAACCAAAAATCTGAAAGGGGCCTAGCAATATGCCCTAGAGGGGGGGTGAATAGGGAAATGCCAAATAAAACTAAAACAGTGGAATAAAAAAATAAATAAACTACAATGCTGAATTGAAATTAATCTCAATAGCCTAAAATAAAGAGAATGATACTATATCAGTTCTAAGAACAACCTTACAACAAAAACCAAAGGTTTAAGGTAGGACAACCTTATTTCCAGAACGTCCTTGTATCACAAACCAATGAGGAATGAAATGGCAAAGCAATCAAAATAACTTGCAAAAATAAATCCTAAGTTATTACAACATTCCCCACACTTGCTTGGAATAAAAAGATTACAACATTCATCCACGAATATAAACCACAAAACTGAATGAATAAATAAAGAACATCCACAACACAACGATATATAGCGGTTCTCCTGTGTGTACACCAACTGTTATCCAACAGCCACACAGAATGCTACTCCACTCCTAATATCCTTACACAGGGGATATTAGCATGCACTATCAAAATAGGTTTCATAAGTTCACCTAAAACCTTCACAATTGTGTCTTTGATCTCGGGCTTACACAATCCAAAAACCCACACAATCTGAGTTTTCTGGCTCTCCTCAGATAACCAATACAACGAGATTTTTCTGACAAATCTCAAATAAAATCAAAGAAAGTAAATTACACAAATGTAAAATACCTAAATCTCCTTTTGAAGTAGCCCGGTAGAACCAATCGGAGTAGAAGTTCGATTCAATGTTCAAAGTCCAATACTCACTTTAAGAATGGTTCTATGTCTAATTGATTTTAAATCAAAAGGGCTAGTTCTATTTGATTTTAAATCTAAGAAGAAGGAATATCAGAAATTTCCCTTTTCAAATAAGATTGGAATGTAGATCAAAATCAAATAATAAACAGGCCAGCAAAAGGAATATTAAATGAGCACAAAGTAGCTTAAAACAAATACAAACTTATCTCAGAGTATAGCCTAAAGAATGCTTGAATATAGTTGATTTGAATTGATAAGACTCTGAAGCTCGTGCTCTATTTATAGCCTAAAAAATCCTATCTACGACTAGTCTTAGGATCCTAGGACTGGTTGTAGCTTCAAAGATTTTCAAAGATTTTTGTGGGATAAGATTTGCTGTTCCACGACCGGTCCTGGGTATCTTACGACTGGTCATGGGCCACCTACAACTGGTCGTGGGTCATCTACGATCGGTCGAAGGACCCCCAATTTAGTTGCTGGAGTTTGAGTCGTAGGGCTAAGACTGGTCGAAGGACGAGTCGTACAGCTCACAGGACTGGTTGTATGATGTCCAGGACTGGTCGTAGGATAACCAGAAAGATCCGAAAATCTTCAACAACCTAAGACTGGTCCTAAAAAACTCAAGACTGGTCATAGCAGAGCTAGGACTGGTCTTGAAGTCCTTAGGACTGGTCTTAGAATAGCCCGAACAAGCATATTAAAATATACGAATTATGTATCCAGAATGACCTACAGTAAAGCCCATTCTAAGGTCAATTTAAGGTCAAACAAACCTTAAAAGTGAGATGGACATTGATAGTCTGTACACTCAGATGACCCTTAAGAGAAGCTTAAGAATATACAAATCTTGTAGTAGGGCTTCTTGAACATAATCTTGACTTGAACAAAGTCTTCTTAAGCTTGATCTTGACTTGAACAAAGTCTTATACTATACTTGAGCTTGATTGTATCTTGAACATGCATACTTAAAGACTTCTATTCTTGAATTCTTCATCCATAACTTGAATCTTTCTTCATTTAAGATCTTGTCGTGAAATGCGGTGTCTTGAAGCAATGTATAGTTTCAAACTTGAAACACAAGATATAAAAGACATAGATATAGGTTTTGGCACCACAAAATTTGACAACCAAAGGGATATGAAATCATAGCACTTACAATATCCCCCTTTGTCAAATTTGTGACAAAACACAAGATAATAGGATATCATGAGTACAGATTACTCCTCTACTCCCCCTGAGTAATACGAGTACTGCTCATATAAATAGTAATCAACATGTAAACATCAAGACTTCATATTCTCAATCCACATATCCTTCTCAATCAATCAATCCATATACATTGCTCCCTCTTTCCATACTACTCCTTTTTACCTTACTACTCCCCCTTTTTGTCACAAAATGACAAGGAAAAGTCACAATAGAAAAGAGAACAACAACATAGAGAGTAACAATCAACAGATAATGAGAAAGAAATATGAAAGGACATAACATATTTTAAAATATAAACCAGAAGGATCAAGCCATTATCAATTTACAATACAATATCCAAAAGACAATACAATATTCAAAATAAAAGATAATGTTATACAATCCAGATGATAATTCGCCTAATCAAATCCAGAGGAGGGAGCATAGATAGTCGGATCAATCTGGTGTAAGCCTCTATTGATGCGACGAAGATATTTTCACATATATTTAAATTGCATATCATGGGCTATACTCATGTTGTCACCTTCTCCTCCAATGCACGAAGGCGTGCATCATGACTAGATGGATCGTAATCAGGATCATTTGGCGAATCATTTTCTATATCATCAAATAAATCATCCATATTAATATCCTGTTGAGGAAGATCGCCATCTTCCCCTTCATTTTCGGCTTCACCATCATCACCACCAACACCACCTTCATCTACTTGGCCAGGAAGCAAATCTAACTTCATCTTATTAAGATTGGAATTGTTGAAAATAAGATGATGAATTGGTGCCTCATTAATAGGTTTATTGACAAGCATGTGAGTGGCTAAAACAGTCATAAGATAACCAAACGGAATATCACTATAACCCGGATGGAGACGAAACTGAATGATAAAATGATAAATCAATTAAGGAAGGCAGACCATAGTACCAGAAGCAATAGAATGTAACACAGGAACCATGAAGGAAGTCAACTCGGTTTTATTATCGGACCGAGAATACACATTTGAAATGAAAAAATGATGTAATACTCTGTATCTAGGTAATAGATACTTTGAAGGGAGCGCATTCCCTTTGTGTGTCCATTGTGCATCAATTTTGCATAAGTCTCTTGCTAACATGCATTTTTCTGATTCAGATGGTTTGTCATATAGAGTATGAATCAGTATACCTTATCATTAACTGGTATATCCATAATACCTGATATCAAATGACGGTCTACTTCAAATTTCCCTTCTCTAGTATCAATTGAAAAAGTTAAGTTGTTAAGGGAGAATTCGGAGATACATACAACCATTGATTGTGCAATAGACTGGTATGCAGGCCCACCCCAAAGCAAAATGTTAGTCCAGCCAACAGATTCAAGGAAAGGGACTATACCATATGGAGTAATGTGATTGAGATCAGCGGAATTCTCAACGATAACATTATGGACACGCAAATCCCATACATCTCGAGGATCATCTTCGGCTGACCGAAGGTGCCATTTTGTTATCGGTGTAAATCTAGATGAGGATAGACCACGGGATGTTTTCTTCTTCCCTCTAGCATCCATATTCAAAAAGATATATAAAGAGTAAGAGAAATGTATAAAAGAAAGGATGGGTTTTCTCTAGATCAGCCAATTGAGAAGAAACCCTTGAAAAACCCAACAAGAGATGAAATCTAGCTACACAATGATCAAATCAAAGCATAGAGAGCATGAATCTTCAAGAAAAATGATGAAATAAGACTCACCTTGAAGAAAAATAAGAAATACTATGACTGGTCGAGCCATGACTCGTCGTAGGTCGGAGTGGAAATGAAGAAGAAGGAGATTTTCCCAAAATATATCATGTTCACGAGCTCCACGACCGGTTGAGTGCGGTTCACAACGGGTCTGTCATGCCCCAAACTCGAAAATCGGATTCATAAGAATCCCGATCGCCGAATCTGGTGCTGACAGCCTCCGTAGAACCCCATTCTTGGCTCTTAACATTCATATGCCAGATTCCAATCCTGGGATCCTATAAGGAGGATTTTATTTGTGCATTTAACTCGCAATAAGCATAACCACAAGATTACCCAATTCACAAGGGAAACATCATCATCATCACATATCCACTAATATAATCGTTTGATTACAACACTGAAAGGGAAATACATAAATAAAAAAATCAAGCTCCAGAAGACCACTGCATGCTCCAAGCTCAATACTGCTGCAACCCAACATCACCTGCACGCATCTACCGTGCATAAGCTTATAAAAAGCTCAGAGGGTAGTGTAAGTGTGTGCATAAGGTAAGTGTCAAGTATTCAATACAATGCCATAATCATACAATACCGAAAAACTGGTAATCCATAAACCATACAATGTCTAAATAAGCAGAAACACTGACAAGATATAAATCATACCATAACAGAGTAAGAGAAAGTATGGACAAATCTATAAGTCAATCAATATCAGAATACGTAATATAGAACAGCTATGCGATAAAGAGTCATAAAGAACCAATATCAGATGCCGAGGATGCAATACAATATACAAATCCTGTTAAATCTGTCTAGGCCATATAAGTGCAGAAATAGTAAACCAAGATGCCATATGCCTACTGATGTAATGTAATATGCAATGCAAATGTAAAAACCATGTTGGATTATGAAGTCGAGATGATAGTACGTAGTATCGCAGGCTACGGGATCCACCACAAGGGACTTCTATCCAACCCAGTCCCATACCTAAGTTTGGATAGTCAGACTCAACGTGGTAAACTCCTGATCTCATGTTAGTTGTGCATCCAACCAAAATCCTTGCCATAACGAAGGTACACAACAATTAGTTACGTACCACCAGCCCGAGTGGATAGTAAATGAATGAATGAATGAATGAATGAGCATGCAACTCGTACTCAATAAATCCACATATTAGTACGGTTCCTCTCTAAGAAATCACCGGGGTCTAGTACACTCTAAACCATATCGCCGCCCCATCGCGCGCAATAAGGTAAGTGGAAGAAACCTCACTATCCACCTGCCAATATCGAGCTCGGCTTGTCGATAGCGGACCCATTCCTTGAGCTAGTCAAACTCAGTCTAGTTTTGCCCCCTACTCTCGGGCGGGAAGGCCGCACCCCCTTCCAACCGACCATGACACAGTGGAGAGTGCAGCCATCTGGTAATTGGCACTCAACGCTCATCTACCCACTCAGTCTAGACATTGGAGAAACCTCTGAAACTAAGAGGGTTTAGGGACTTTCACCCAGGGTTATCTATAACACTCCATGTAAAATAGATTTTCGGTGTCCCATCTGGCCATCCACGATATGCCTGTGGAGGCTACGGCCCTGATGTTGTTAGGGTATACAGTAATCACAGCACACAATGCAAGATGCATGAGTCATACAATCCAGTCATGCATCAATCCTGCACATACCGTGCGCTCATGTGAGACAATCTCCGCCTATCAGGGAGTCTCATAACAATCGGCACTATGACATATGCAATGGTCAGTCATATCTCATAACAGACATGCAAATGATGCGTATGGGCATATATCATGATGCTATGCAGTCACATACTCATAATCGATATCAATAACAGGCATTGACAATCGACATCGATGACGTGGACAATTAACCAACATTGTCCCCCAAGGAACGACCTACATAAAGCCTAACATATAGTGGACTCATGGCCTCACACAAGGGCCAAATATACAACACCATGGGCCTCACTCAAGAGTTTAATACACATCACGATGGGCCTTTCATATGGGCCTAACATACATTACAATGGGTTCCATCGCCTAGCCCTCAAATGCATCACAGTGGGCCTCATCACATAAGCCTCATATACATCACATTGGGCCTTAAACATGGGCTGGATACACATCACAACGGGCCGCATATACATCACATTAGGCCTCGACAATCGGAATCGGCGATCAGCCACGACAATCGGAATCGACAATCGACCACGATAATTGGCCTCGATCAGTAATCGGCCTCGATAATCAGAATCGATTAATCGGCTATGACAAGTAGAATCGACAGTCGGTCACGTCAATCAACATTCGGCCACGATCGGTAATCAGTCCCGATAATCAGCCTCGATCGGTAATCGGTCAATCGGCCACGTCACTTAGAGTCGACAATCGGTCACGTCAATCGATAATCGGCCACGATCGGTAATCGGTCATGATAATCGAACTCGATCGGTAATCGGTTAACCGGCCACGACAAACAGAATCGACAATCGGTCACGTCAATCGATAATCAGCCACGATCGATAATCGGTCTCGATAATCAGCCTTGATCGGTAATCGATCAATCGGCCATGACACGCAGAGTCGGCAATTGGTCACGTCAATCGATAATCGGCCATGATCGGTAATCGGTCAATCGGCCGTGGTTATATCAAATCTGATAGCATGGAGCCATCCGTCTACGGTGAATGGGGCCCACTTATTTGGGTTAACTCATGAAGAGAATGGGCCTAACAAGGCCTAAGGGAAGGTCACAATGAGGACATCTAACCATCATTGCTCATCAATGTGGATGTCAAGCCAACATTGCTCCCAAGGAGTGGTCCTCATAGAGCCAACGTATCGTGGGCCCATGGCCTCATACAATCACCATGGGCCGAATCAATAGGCCTCACCAACGAGCCTTATGTGTATCAAGTGGGCCGTAACATATGGGCTGCAAAGCACATCAAGGTGGGCCTAATCACGTGGGCCTCATTTATATCCAGGTGGGCATCAATGTCGGGTCTCATATATCACATCAGGCCGAATCCATTGGCCGATCGAATGGGCCGTGCCAATCATCCGTTAATAGAGATCATTACAGAGCATTAAATAAATAAAATGAATCATATCCAAAGATCATCTGGACCAAACTACAACTAACAAAGGTGATACTAACTTCCCACTTTCGACTTCCAGTGGGCTCACCACAACATTTAATTTCCATCCAGACTATCCCCATGGTCACAAGGACCCGGGGGAGACAATGTCATCTCGATACAAGGCGTTTGTAATCCAACAGGGGTTTCAAAGGTAGACATCCACTCCACTATTTTCTGTAGTGTGTTCCATCTGATAACTGGATCTGTCTCATTTTTAGTCTTAAGCCTTAAGACGGGCTTTCAAAATGGTTGGACAGCTTGGATGCAACCCATGCATCATGGTGGAGTCCTACAGTGTGATGGCTTAGATAAAACCCATACCTCATGGTGGGGTCCACGCATGTGATAGTGTAGATCAACAACACATACCTCATACATGGGATCCATAGAACTTACTGACATCACAGCAGCTGCTAGCTGTGTGGGTCCCATTGTCTTGTGGTGTGGACGGCAAGGATGAAACTCAATCAGCAGTGTCCCACCTGATTGGACGGCTAGATATAAAATAAATGGATGGCATGAGTGCGGAATAAGTGGATGACATGGATCCATACGTCCAGATGGTCCCTACTATCCAGATCATCGGACGGTGTAGATATAAGACACATACAACACGTGTGGGTCCCACACGGAATGGCGGTGTGAAAAATATATAACATAAAGGTGGGCCCCACCCGTTCAAGGTGTTGGATGGCATGAATTTAACACTCACCACATGGTGGGGCCCAGACATGGATGGTTGGCATGGATACAAAGTATAAGGTGGGCCCCACCAGCAAATGAATAGTTTGAATAAAATAATGCATTAGGGTGGAGTCCACCATCCCGGCCAATGGATGGCTCGGATGAAACCATACATCTTGGTGGCTACTCAAAGCTCCTGCCCATCCCATATAAATGAATGGACGATGTAGATAAAACATACATAGTGGTGGGGTCCACACACGTGGTCCACAAAATATATATAATATAATTTATTATAATATATATATAAAGGGGAGTCTCCAGCGTCCAAGAAAAGATGGACGGATGGGGCATAAAATTCATGCATCAAGGTGGGTCTCACCACCTGCATTGTGACACGTGCAGAGTTGGCCATGCATGGATGGACGGAACGATATAACACATATACCATGATCCCATGGCTGCTGGACGCTGCCAAGATGGATGGTGTAATACAAACCATACAACAGTGGGCCCCACGTCTAGTGCAATGCACATGTGCAAGCACATCATGGTGGGTCCCACCGTCCAAACAATGGATGGTGTGGATAGAGCACATACATGGACGGTGTGAATAAAACACATACATCAATGGCGGGTTCCACATAGGGCCCACTAAAATGTTTATTTGCAATCCAACCCGTTGGTAAGGTCACACGGACCCAGGTAAAAAGGAAAAATAAATTTCATCATGATCCAAAACTTCTGTGATCCCCAAACAGGATTTCAATGGCAGACATTCAATCTAACTATTGATGATGGTGTGGACCACCTGAGTGCCTTGAACAGCTGATTTTTAAGGCATCCCCACACCTAAAGGGGACCCATCAATTGCACGGTGTGGATGCTCCAATTGCATCATGGTGGGGCCTGAGGTGGGGTCCACTCTCCCTGCCCATTCGTACAAACAACATGACGCTGATATTGACAGCGTCCTCTGGACCTGCAGCAGGCAATGTCAACTTCTCTAATTTATTTATTTTTTTAGTTTTCTTGCAGTTTTCACAGGTGGGGCCCTCATCAGGAGAATCCACCCCGTTGGATGGATTCCTGGACTCGAGACAGGTCTAACAAGCCTTGTTTGAATATGTTTCGATGCGCAGAAACATCATAACGACCCAAACAATTTATAACACTCAAAATCACTAGTTTTCATAACATGGCCCGCATGACATTCAGATTAACTTCATTTTTCGGCTCAACGCATAAAATGATCTGAGGAAGAGGATGGACGGCTTGGATTAAGTACATGCATCAAGGTGGGGCTTGCATGAGTGGCCCACCAAAAAGTGCAATATAATTATATTATTATTATGATTATTATTTTTAATTTGCTTAGTGGTACTCACCCATGTCAGTACACACACTCCATGTTGGCAACACCTGCCTCACGTCCAGCGTCCAGAGACGCTGGACGGCTGGGATAAACACATCACAGTGGGTCCCACATGCACGTGGCCCACTTGTGTGTGTGTGTGTATATATATATATATATATATATATATATATATATATATATATATATATATACACACACACTATATTCCATATATATAATATATACTATATTATATATCATATAGATATATTATATAAAATATAATATATAAAAAGAATGGGGTATTGGATCTATCTAAACAACGGATGGTGGGGATCATCACCTGCAGTAGGGTGGGCCACACTGTCTGATGTTGATGGACGGAGTAGATATAACACATATTGGTGGGATTCACACCATCACAATAGAAAGAGAGAGAGAGACACCCACATCATAAAAATGGAGAAATCTAACTTAGAGATGCAACCACCTTTGATCTCCCTTTCCTTCTTCCACCAATGCATGATAGAGCTCCAAAGGTACAATTTCAACGGTTGAGATCGATTTTAGAGGGTGGGATTAGATGGTAGGAAAGTGGGCCACACTAGCTCTCTCATGGGAAGCTTGGACGTGGGTGGCTTGGGAGGAAAAATGAGAGAGAGAATGAAAGAGAGAGAAATGAGAGATGTGATGTGAAGAGAGAGAGAGAGAGAGGGATGGGTAAGAGAGTGATGGAGTGATGGGGAGAGATGGGTGAGGTGATAGAAAAGTTGACTTTTGGGGATGGGTAGTTGTACTTAGGGATGGGTGTACTTTTGACAAATGATGTGATTGATGTGATGGATTTTCTTGGGATTTACAACGCGCGGTGTTTTCCTTGAACTGAACGCGGGCCCACAACTCCTAGCCTAGGTATCGCCTCGGCACGTAATACGTGGCGTCGAAATTTCAGCGACAGCGCGGTCGTAAGGGTACAAGTTTTGAGTCAAGCTGAATAGGGCAATGCCAAATAAAACTAAAACAGCAGAATAATAAAATAAATAAAGCACAATGCTGAATTGAAATTAATCTCAATAGCCTAAAATAAAGAGAATGATACTATATCAGTTCTAAGGACAACCTTACACCAAAAACCAAAGGTTTAAGGTAGGACAACCTTATTTCTAGAACGTTCTTGTATCACAAACCAATGAGGAATGAAATGGCAAAGCAACCAAAATAACTTACAGAAATAAATCCTAAGTTATTACAACATTCCCCACACTTGCTTGGAATAAAAAGATTACAACATTCATCCACGAATATAAACCACAAAACTGAATGAATAAATAAAGAACATCCACAACACAACGATATATAGTGGTTCTCCTGTGTGTACACCAACTGTTATCCAACAGCCACACAACATTCATCCACTCCTAATATCCTTACACAGGGGATATTAGCATGCACTATCAAAATAGGTTTCATAGGTTCACCTAAAACCTTCACAATTGTGTCTTTGATCTCGGGCTTACACAATCCAAAAACCCACACAATCTGAGTTTTCTGGCCCTCCTCAGATAACCAATACAATGATATTTTTCTAGCAAATCTCAAATAAAACCAAAGAAAGTAAATTACACAAATGTAAAATACCTAAATCTCCTTTTGAAGTAGCCCGGTAGAACCAATCGGAGTAGAAGTTTGATTCAACGTTCAAAGTCTAATACTCACTTTAAGAATGGTTCTATCTCTAATTGATTTTAAATCAAAAGGGCAAGTTCTATTTGATTTTGAATCTAAGAAGAAGGAATATCAGAAATTCCCCTTTTCAAATAAGATTGGAATGTAGATCAAAATCAAATAATAAACAGGCCAGCAAAAGGAATATTAAATGAGCACAAAGTAGCTTAAAACAAATACAAACTTATCTCAGAGTATAGCCTAAAGAATGCTTGAATATAGTTGATTTGAATTGCTAAAACTCTGAAGTTCGTACTCTATTTATAGCCTAAAAAATCCCATCTACGACTGGTCTTAGGATCCTAGGACTGGTCGTAGCTTTAAAGATTTTCAAAGATTTTCATGGGATAAGGATTTATTGTTCCACGACCGGTCCTGGGTATCCTATGACTGGTCGTGGGCCACCTACGACCGGTCGAAGGACCCCCAATTTAGTTGCTGGAGTTTGAGTCGTAGGGCTAAGATTGGTCGAAGGACGAGTCGTACAGCTCACAGGACTGGTCATAGGATGACCAGGACTGGTCGTAGGATAACCAAAAAGATTCAAAAATCTTCAGCAACCTGGGACTGGTCCTGAAAAACTCAAGACTGGTCGTAGCAGAGCTAGGACTGGTCTTGAAGTCTTTAGGACTGGTCTTAGAACAGCCCGAACAAGCATATTAAAATATACGAATTATGTATCCAGAATGACCTACAGTAAAGCCCATCCTAAGGTCAATCTAAGGTCAAATAAACCTTAAAAGTTAGATGGACATTGATAGTCTGTACACTCAGATGACCCTTAAGAGAAGCTTAAGAATATACGAATCTTGTAGTAGGCCTTCTTTAACTTGATCTTGACTTGAACAAAGTCTTCTTGAGCTTGAACTTGACTTGAATAAAGTCTTCTACTACACTTGAGCTTGATTGTATCTTGAACATGCATACTTGAAGACTTCTATTCTTGAATTCTTCATCCATGACTTGAATCTTTCTTCATTTAAGATCTTGTCTTGAAATGCGATGTCTTAAAGCAATGAATAGTCTCAAACATGAAACACAAGATATACATGACATAGATATAGGTTTTGGCACCATAAAATTTGACAACCAAAGGGATATGAAATCATAGCACTTACAAAATCCCCCTTAATATGCGTTGGAATCTTTCAAGTTTGAAGGGGGAGAATGCATTCACACTCATAAGTCTACTCGTTGCAAATATCATGCCTCATGATTTTTTCCTCCACACTTATATTGTGCAGGTAGATTTTATTTTCTTTTTCATGTTCGCACTTCTATGTGTATCTTTCACCTGTCTCAATTTTTTTGGATGGATGATAAATGTATTTGCGAATGTAAATGAAAATAAAAAACTTATAGTATATATATATATATGTTATCAATGGAGGATACCTTGTTTGGGAGGACATAAAATTCTTGTAGCTTATGGTATGGTGGCCCAGTATTGGTTGTATGTTACTATTATGTAGTAGATAATACTAGGTTCAATAATAGATAATACTAGAGAATACCTAAACCCGATCTGAACATGAAACCGAACCTGATTCCCTAAACCTAAACTTAGACCTATAACCTAAACCTAAACTTAAACCTATAACCTATACCTAAACATATGACCTAAACCTATAACCTAAACCTAAACCTATGACCTAAACCTAAACATATAACCGAAACCTAAACCTATAACCTATAACCTAAACCAATAACCTAGACCTAAACCTATAACCTAAACCTAAACATATGACCTATGAGCTATAACCTATAACCTATAACCAAAACCCAAACCTAAACCTATAACCTCAACCTAAACCTATAACCTAAACCAAAACCTATAACTTAAACCTTAACCTATAACCTAAACCTTAACCTATAACCTAAAACCTAAACCTGATCCCAAACCCGAACCCGATTTCCTAAACCTAAACCTTAACCTATTCTCAGTTCCCTGAAGCTATAACCTATAACCTAAACCTAAACCTAAACCTCTAACCTAAACCTCTAACCTAAACCTATAACCTTAACCTAACCCTAAAACCTAAACCTATAACCTAAATGTATTCTCAAATCCTTAAACCTATAACTCATAACCTAAACCTATAACCTAAACCTAAGCCTAAACCTTAATCTAAAACCTAAACCTTAACTTATAAACTATAACCTGTAACCTATAACCTAAACTCAACTCCGTAAACCTTAGCCTATAACCTAACCTAAACCTAAACCTAAAGCCTACACTTATAACCTAAACCTAAACCTAAACCTGTAACCTTAACCTAAACGTAAAACCTAAACCTAAACCTATAATCTAAACCTAAGCCTAAACCTAAACGTAAACCTAAACCTTAAGCTATAACCTAAGCCTTAACTTATAATGTATAACCTAAAACCTAAACTCAATTCCCTAAACCTTAACATATAAC
The DNA here is from genome assembly GCA_037074715.1 of Magnolia kwangsiensis. Classification (NCBI taxonomy): domain Eukaryota; kingdom Viridiplantae; phylum Streptophyta; class Magnoliopsida; order Magnoliales; family Magnoliaceae; genus Magnolia; species Magnolia kwangsiensis. The sequence goes on from CM073573.1 coordinate 88,102,561, forward strand.
CTAAACTAAACGTAAACCTATAACCTACACGTATAACCTAAACCTGAACCTATTACCTAAAACCCAAACCTAAACCTAAAACCTAAATATATTCTCAAATCCTTAAACCTAAACCTACACCTAATTCTCATCTCAACTCCTTAACCTAAACCAAAACTTGAAAACCCAAACCTAAACCCGATTTCCTAAACCTAAACCTTAAACTATTCTCAATTCCCTAAAGCTATAACCTATGACCTAAACCAAAACTTATAACCTTAACATAAACCTAAAACCGAAGCCTAAATGTATTCTCAAATCCCTAAACCTAAACCTGCACCTAATCCTAATCTCAACCCCTTAACCTAAACCTAATCTTGAAAACCCAAACCTAAACCCGAACCTAAACCCAAACCCAATTTCGTAAACCTAAACTTTAACCTATTCTCAATTCCCTAAATCTTAACCTATAACCTAACCTAAACCTAAACCTATAACCTACACTTATAACCTAAACCTAAACCTATAAACTAAACCTGTAACCTTAACCTAAATATAAAAACTAAATGTATTCTCAAATCCCTAAACCTAAGCCTAAACCTATAACCTACAACATTAACATAAACTTGTAGCCTAAACCAATAACCTACAACATTAAACTAAACCTATACTTATAACCTAAACTTATTCTCAAATCCCAAAACCTATAACCTAAACCTAAACATATAATCCAAACTCAATTCCCTAAACCTTAACCTATAACCTAACTTAAACTTAAACCTATAACCTACACTTATAACCTAAACCTAAACCTATAACGTTAACCTAAACGTAAAACCTAAACTTAAATGTAAAACGTAAATGTATTCTCAAATCCCTAAACCTAAGCCTAAACTTATAACCTAAGCCTATAACCTACAACATTAACATAAACTTATAACCTACAACATTAACCTAAACCGATGCTTATAACCTAAACATATTCTCAAATCCCAAAACATATAACCTAAACCTTAACCTATAATGTATAACTTATAACCTATAACCTAAACTCAATTCCCTAAACCTTAACCTATAATGTATAACTTATAACCTATAACCTAAACTCAATTCCCTAAACCTTAACCTATAACCTAACCTAAACCTAAACCTATAACCTAAACTTATAACCTAAACCTAAACCTAAACCTAAACCTAAACCTATAACCTTAACCTAAACGTAAAACCTAAACCTAAACCTGAACCTATAACCTAAACCTTAACTATAACCTATAACCTAAACCTAAACCTTAACCTATAACCTAAACCTTAACCTATAACGTATAACCTATAACCTATAACCTAAACTCAATTCCCTAAACCTTAACCTATAACCTAACCTAAACATAAACCCATAACCTACACTTATAACCTAAACATAAACCTATAACATAAAAACAAAACCTAAACTTAAAACCTAAATATATTCTCAAATCCTTAAACCTAAACCTACACCTAATCCTAATCTCAACCCCTTAACCAAAACCTAAACTTGAAAATCCAAAACTAAACCCGATACCAAACCCGAACCCAATTTCTAAAACCTAAACGTTAACCTATTCTCAATTCCCTGAGGCTATAACCTATAACCTAAACCTAAACGTATAACTGAAAACTAAACCTAAAACCTAAATGTATTCTCAAATCCCTAAACCTAAACCTACACCTAATCCTAATCCCAACTCCTTAACCTAAACCTAATCTTGAAAACCCAAACCTAAACCCGAACTCGATTTCCTAAACCTAAACCTTAACCTAATCTCAATTTCCTAAACCATAACCTATAACCTAACCTAAACCTAAACCTATAACCTACACTTATAACCTAAACCTAAACCTTTAACCTTAAAATAAATGTAAAATCTAAATCTAAACCTAAAACCTAAACGTATTCTCAAATCCCTAAACGTAAACCTAAACCTATAACCTAAAACATTAACATAAATTTATAACCTAAACCTATAACCTACAACATTAACCTAAACCTATACTTATAACCTAAATCTATTCTCAAATCCCAAAACCTATAACCTAAACCTAAACCTATAACCTAAACTTAATTCCCTAAACCTTAACCTATAACCTAAACCTATAACCTACACTTATAACCTAAACCAAAACGTAAACCTAAACCTGTAACCTTAACCTAAACGTAAAACCCAAATCTAAACCCAAAACGTAAATATATTCTCAAATCCCTAAAACTAAACATAAACCTATAACCTAAACCTATAACCTACAACATTAATATAAACTTATAACCTACAATATTAACCTAAACCTGCACTAATAACCTAAACCTATTCTTAAATCCCAAAACCTATAAGTAAACCCTAAACCTTAACCTAAACCTAAACAATAACCTATAACCTAAACCTTAACCTATAACCTAAACCTTAACCTATAACGTATAACCTATAACCTAATCCTATAACCTATAACTTAAACTTAATTCTCTAAACCTTAACCTATAACCTAGCCTAAACCTAAACCTATAACCTACACTTATAACCTAAACCTAAACCTAAAACCTAAACCTAAACCTAAATGTATTCTCAAATCCCTAAACCTAAACCTACACCTAATCCTAATCTCAACTCCCTAACCTAAACCTAAACTTGAATACCCAAGCCTAAACCCAATCCCGAACCCGATTTTCTGAACCTAAACCTACACATAATCCTAATCTCAACTCTTTAACCTAAAACTAAACTTGAAACCCAAACCTAAACCTGATCCCAAACCCGAACCCAATTTCCTAAATCTAAACCTTAAACTATTCTCAATTCCCTAAAGCTATAACCCATGACCTAAACCAAAACCTATAACCTTAACATAAACCTAAAACCTAAACCTAAATGTATTCTCAAATCCCTAAACCTAAACCTACACCTAATCCTAATCTCAACTCTTTAACCTATACCTAATCTTGAAAACCCAAACCTAAACCCAAACCCAATTTCATAAACCTAAACCTTAACCTATTCTCAATTTCCTAAATCCTAACCTATAACCTAACCTAACCTAAACCTAAACCTATAACCTACACTTATAACCTAAACCTAAACCTATAAACTAAAACTGTAACCTTAACCTAAACATAAAAACTAAATGTATTCTCAAATCCCTAAACCTAAACCTAAACCTATAACCTATAACATTAACATAAACTTGTAGCCTAAACCAATAACCTATAACATTAACCTAAACCTATACTTATAACCTAAACTTATTCTCAAATCCCAAAACCTATAACCTAAACCTAAACCTAAACCTATAATCCAAACTTAATTCCCTAAACCTTAACCTATAACCTAACTTAAACCTAAACTATAACCTACACTTATAACATAAACCTAAACCTGTAATGTTAACCTAAACGTAAAACCTAAACTTAAACGTAAAACGTAAATGTATTCTCAAATCCCTAAACCTAAGCCTAAACTTATATCCTAAGCCTATAACCTACAGCATTAACATAAACTTATAACCTACAAAATTAACTTAAACCGATGCTTATAACCTAAACCTATTCTCAAATCCCAAAATCTATAACCTAAACCTTAACCTATAACGTATAACTTATAACCTATAAGCTAATCTCAATTCCCTAAACCTTAACCTATGACTGAACCTAAAGCTAAACCTATAACCTAAACTTATAACCTAAACCTAAACCTAAACCTAAACCTATAACCTTAACCTAAACCTATAACCTAAACCTAAACCTAAACCTTAACCTATAACCTAAACCTTAACCTATAACGTATAACCTATAACCTAAACCAATAACCTATAACCTAAACTCAATTCCCTAAACCTTAACCTATAACCTAACCTAAACCTAAACCCATAACCTACACTTATAACCTAAACCTAAACCTATAACATAAACCTAAAACCTAAAACCTAAAACCTAAAACCTAAACCTAAATATATTCTCAAATCCTTAAACCTAAACCTACACCTAATCCTAATCTCAACCCCTTAACCAAAACTTAAACTTGAAAACCCAAACCTAAACCCGATCTCGAACCCGAACCTGATCTCCAAAACATAAATTTTAACCTATTCTCAATTCCCTGAGGCTATAACCTATAACCTAAACCTAAACATATAACCTAAACCTAGACCTAAAACCTAAATGTATTTTCAAATCCCTAAACTAAACCTACACCTAATCCTAATCCCAACTCCTTAACCTAAACCTAATCTTGAAAACCCAAACCTAAACCCGAACTCGATTTCCTAAACCTAAACCTTAACCTATTCTCAATTCCCTAAACCTTAACCTATAACCTAATCTAAACTTAAACCTATAACCTACACTTATAACCTAAACCTAAACGTAAAACCTAAACCTTTGACCTTAAAATAAACGTAAAACCTAAATCTAAACATAAAACCTAAACGTATTCTTAAATCCCTAAACCTAAACTTAAACCTATAACCTACAATATTAACATAAATTTATAACATAAACCTATAACCTACAACATTAACCTAACCCATACTTATAACCTAAATCTATTCTCAAATCCCAAAACCTATAATCTAAACCTAAACCTATAACCTAAACTCAATTCCCTAAACCTTAACATATAACCTAACCTAAACCTAAACATATAACCTACACTTATAACCAAAACCAAAACCTAAACCTAAACCTGTAACCTTAACCTAAACGTAAAACCTAAACCTAAACCCAAAACGTAAATATATTCTCAAATCCGTAAACCTAAACATAAACCTATAACCAACAACATTAATATAAACTTATAACCTATAACATTAACCTAAACCTATTCTCAAATCCCAAAACCTATAAGTAAACCCTAAACCTTAACCTAAACCTAAACCTTAACCTATAACCTATAACCTATAACCTAATCCTATAACCTATAACCTAAACTCAATTCTCTAAACCTTAACCTATAACCTAACCTAAACTTAAACCTATAACTTACACTTATAACCTAAACCTAAACCTAAAACCTAAACCTAAACCTAAACCTAAACCTAAACATAAATGTATTCTCAAATCCCTAAACCTAAACCTACACCTAATCCTAATCTCAACTCCCTAACCTAAACCTAAACCTAAAACTAAACTTGAAAACCCAAGCCTAAACCCGAACCCGATTTCCTAAACCTAAAACTTAACCCGTTCTCAATTCCCTAAAGCTATAACCTGTAACCTAAACCTAAACCTTAAGCTAAACATAAACCTATAACCATAACCTAAACCTATAACCTACAACATTAACATAAACTTATAACCAACAACAATAACCTATACCTATACTTGTAACCTAAACCTATTCTCAAATCCCAAAACCTATAAACTAAAACTAAACCAAAACCTATAACTTATAACCTAAACTAAATTTCCAAAACCGTAACCTATAACCTAACCTAAACCTAAACCTGTAACCTACACTTATAACCTAAACCTAAAACTAAACTTATAACCTAAATCTAAACCTAAAACCTAAACCTAAACCTAAACCTAAAACCTACATGTATACTCAAATCCTTAAGCCTAAACCTTCACCCAATCCTAATCTCAACTCCCTAATCTAAACTTAAACCTAAACTTGAAATCCCATACCAAAACCCGATCCTGAACCCGATTTCCTAAACCTAAACCTTAATCAATTCTCAATTGCCCAAAGCTTAACCTATAACCTAACCTAAACCTAAACCTATAACCTACACCTATAACCTAAACCTATAACCTAAACCTTTAACCTTAAAATAAACGTAAAACATAAACCTAAAACCTAAATGTATTGTCAAATCCCTAAACCTATAACCTACAACATTAACATAAATTTATAACCTAAACCTATAACCTACAACTTTAACTTAAACCTATACTTATAACCTAAATCTATTCTCAAATCCTAAAACCTATAACCTAAACCTAAACCTATAATCTAAACTCAATTCCCTAAACCTTAACCTATATCCTAACATAAACCTAAACCTATGACCTACACTTATAACCTAAACCAAAATGTAAACCTAAACCTGTAACCTTAACCTAAATGTAAAACCTAAACCTAAACCCAAAACGTAAATATATTCTCAAATCCCTAAACCTAAACATAAACTTATAACCTACAACATTAATATAAACTTATAACCTACAACATTAACCTAAACCTACACTTATAACCTAAACCTATTCTTAAATCCCAAAACCTATAAGTAAACCCTAAACCTTATCTTAAACCTAAACCTTAACCTATAACCTAAACCTTAACCTATAACGTATAATCTATAACCTAAACCTATAACCTATAACCTAAACTCAATTCCCTAAACCTTAACGTATAACCTAACCTAAAACTAAACCTATAACCTACACTTATAACCAAACCTAAACCTAAAACCTAAACGTATTCTCAAATTCCTAAACCTAAACCTACACCTAATCCTAATCTCAACTCCCTAACCTAAACCTAAACTTGAAAACCTAAGCCTAAACCCGATCCCGAACCCGAACCCGATTTCCTAAACCTAAACCTTAACCTATTCTCAATTCCCTAAATCAATAACCTGTAACCTAAACTTAAACCTTAACCTAAACCTTAAGCTAAACATAAACCTATAACCATAACCTAAACCTATAACCTACAACATTAACATAAACTTATAACCAACAACATTAACCTATACCTATACTTGTAACCTAAACCTATTCTCAAATCCCAAAACCTATAAACTAAAACTGAACCTATTCCTAAACCTAAATCTATAACCTATAACCTAAACTCAATTAACTAAACCTTAACCTATAACCTAATCTAAACCTAAACCTATAACCTAAATTTATAACCTAAACCTAAACCTAAACCTATAACCTAAATCTAAACCTAAAACCTAAACCTAAACCTAAAACCTACATGTATACTCAAATCCTTAAACCTAAACTTACACCTAATCCTAATCTCAACTCCCTAACCTAAACTTGAAAACCCATACCTAAACCCAATCCCGAACCCGATTTCCTAAACCTAAACCTTAACCTATTCTCAATTCCCTAAAGCTATAACCTATAACCTAAACCTAAACCTATAACCTTAACCTAAACCTAAAACCTAAATGTATTCTCAAATCCCTAAACCTATAACCTAAACCTAAACCTAAACCTAAAACCTAAATGTATTCTCAAATCCCTAAACCTATAACCTAAACCTAAACTTAAAACCTAAATGTATTCTCAAATCCCTAAACCTATAACCTAAACCTAAACCTGTAACCTTAACCTAAACCTATAACCTAAACCTAAACCTAAAACCTAAATGTATTCTCAAATCCCTAAACCTATAACCTAAACCTAAACCTATTCTCAAATCCCAAAACCTATACTTATAACCTAAACCTAAACCTTAACCTAAACCTATAACCTATAACCTATACTTACAACCTAAACCTAAACCTATTCTCAAATCCCAAAACCTATACTTATAACCTAAACCTAAACCTTAACCGATAACCTAAACCTATACTTATAACCTTAACCTAAACCTATAACCTTAACCTAAACGTATTCTCAAATCTCAAAACCTATACTTATAACCTAAACCTAAACCTTAACCTATAACCTAAACCTATACTTATAACCTTAACCACAATTTATAACCTTAAACTAAACCCATTCTCAATTCCTAAAACCTATACTTATAACCTAAACCTAAACCTTAACCTAAACCTAAACATATACTTATAACCTATAACCTATAGCCTAAACCTAAACCTAAACCTTAACCTATAACCAAAACATTAACCTATAGCCTAAACCTATAACCTATAACCTATAACCTAAACCGGATCCCGAATCCGAACCCAATTTCCTAAACCTAAACCTTAACCTATTCTCAATTCCCTAAAGCTTTAACCTATAACCTAAACCTAAACCTATAACCTTAACCTAAACCTAAAACCTAAACCAAAACCTAAAACCTAAATGTATTCTCAAATCCCTAAACCTATAACCTTAAACTAAACCTATTCTCAAATATAAAAAAATATATATACTTATAACCTACACCTAAACCTTAACCTATAACCTAAACCTATACTTATAACCTTAACCTAAACCTATTCTCAAATCCCAAAACCTATACTTATAACCCAAACTTAAACCTTAACCTAAACCTATAATCTAACATTAACCTAAACTTATAACCTTAACCTAAACCTATTCTCAAATCCCAAAACTTATAACCTAAACCTAAACCTTAACCTATAACCTAAACACATACTTATAACCTTAACATAAACCTATAACTTTAACCTAAACCTATTCTCAAATCCCAAAACCTATACTTATAACCTAAATCTAAACCTTAACTTATAACCTAAACCTATACTTCTAACCTTAACCTAAACTTATAACCTTGACCTAAACCTATTCTCACTTCCCAAAACCAATACTTATAACCTAAACCTAAACCTTAACCTATAACCTTAACCTATACTTACAACCTTAACCTAAGCTTATAACCTTAACCTAAACATATTCTCAATTCTCAAAACCTATACTTATAACCTAAACCTAAACCTAAACCTATACTTATAACCTATAACCAAAACCAAAACCTAAACCTAAACCTAAACCTATAACCCAAACCTTAACCTATAACCTAAACCTATAACCTATAACCTGAAACATAAACCCAAACCTAAACCCGATCCTGAACCTGAACCCGATTTCCTAAAGCTAAGCCTCAGCCTATTCTCAATTCCCTAAAGCCATAACCTATAACCTAAGCCTAAACCTATAACCTTAGCCTAAACCTAAACCTAACACCTAAATGTATTCTCAAATCCCTAAACCTTTAACCTTAACCTAAACCTATTCTCAAATCCCAAAAAATATACTTATAACCTAAACCTAAACCTTAACTAATAACCTAAACCTATACTTATAACCTTAACGTAAACCTATTCTCAAATCCCAAAACCTATACTTATAACCTAAATGTAAACCTTAACCTAAACCTATAATCTATACTTACAACCTTAACCTAAACCTATTCTCAAATCCTAAAACCTATACTTATAACCTAAACCTAAACCTTGACCCATAACCTAAACCTATACTTATAACTTTAACCTTAAGCTAGACCTATTCTCAAATCCTAAAACCTATACTTATAACCTAAACCTAAACCTTAACCGATAACATAAACCTATACTTATAACCTTAACCTAAACTTATAACCTTAACCTAAACCTATTCTCAATTACCAAAACCTGTACTTATAACCTAAACCTATAACCTAAACCTAAACCTAAAACTTAACCTATAACCCAAACCTTAACCTATAACAGATAACCTAAAACCTAAACCCTACCCGAACCCGATTTCCTAAACCTAAATCTTAACATATTCTCAATTCCCTAAAGCTATAACCTATAACCTAGACCTAAACCTATAACCTAAACCTAAACCTAAACCTAAAACCTAAATGTATTTTCAAATCCTTAAACCTATAACCTTAACCTAAACCTATTTTCAAATCCCAAAAAATATACTTATAACATAAACCTAAACCTTAACCAATAACCTAAACCTATACTTATAACCTTAACCTAAACCTATTCTCGAATTCCAAAACCTATACTTATAACATAAACCTAAACCTATAACCTATACTTACAACCTTAACCTAAACTTATACCTCAACCTAAACCTATTCTCAAATCCCAAAACCGATACTTATAATCTAAACAAAAACCTTAACCATAACCTAAACCTATACTTATAACTTAAATCTAAACCCCCACCTTCATCTTTGTGATTTTTTATATTTTTGTTTATGATGTTAAGCTTATATGTATTTATGTGTGAATGAATGTGATGTGGATAAGATTATTTGTATTTGGATGAACGTAGTTTATGTTTGGATGGATTTACTAGTTTGGGTTTAGATGGATGTGAATGTGAATATGATGAAATATATTATATAATAGGAGTATATCAAGATGAATATAATGAAATATATTGTAACGATGGATTTACTAGTTTGGGTTTAGATGGATATGAATGTGAATATGATGAAATATATTATATAACAGGTGTATATCAAGATGAATATGATGAAATATATTGTAACAGCTGTATATCAGGAATTTTGTGCTTGAATTTTTATTTTATTTTATTTTTAAAAAAGAGACTTTTACCTACGAAAATTTTCATAGGTAAATGTTTTGTAAATATTTTTACCTATGAAAATTTTCATCAGTAAAAGTTTTTCACGAATTTTTTAGCGACGAAAATGTTCGTCGCTAAAAGTTTTGTAATTTTTTTTAGTGATGAAAACTATCGTCACTAAAAGTTTAACATTTATTTTTTACCGACGAAAATATTTGTCGCTAAAGTTTTGTAATAATTTTTAACGACGAAAATGATCGTCGCTAAACCTTCAAAATTTATTTTTTAACGATGAAGATATTTGTCGCTAAAGATTTTGTAATTATTTTTAGCGATGACAACTATCGTCGCTAAAAGTTTAACATTTATTTTTTACCGACGAAAATATTCATCGCTAAACATTTTGTAATTATTTTTAGAGACAACAACTATCATCGCTAAAAGTTTAACATTTATTTTTTACCAATGAAAATATTCGTCGCTAAACATTTTGTAATTACTTTTAGTGATGATAACTATTGTCGCTATAAGTTTAACATTTATTTATATTAAAAGTTTTTTATCGATGAAAAAATTCGTCTTTAAAAGTTGTGTAAATATTTTTAATTACGAATAAATTTTCGTGGGTTAAGTTTTTGTAGCGACGAAAAATTTTGTTGGTAAAAGTTTTTTAGCTACGAAAATATTCGTTAGTAAAAGTTGCGTAAATAATTTTACCTACGAATAAATTTTTGTGGGTAGAAGTTTTTTAGCGACAAAATAATTCGTCAATAAAAGTTTTTTTTAGTGATGAAAAAATTCGTCGCTTAAAGCTTGCCTTTGCCAATGATTCAAATTTTTTGTCAATAAAAATCTTTTACATCTGTCTTTTAAGGAATTTAGAGAAAAAAATTTTCATCGCTAAAACTTTTTAACTACGAAAATTTGGCTTTTAGTGACGAAAATTTTTGTCGGTAAAGGTGGAATTTCTTGTAGTGACAGCATCAGCCCAAAACGTCTTGGGCAACCCTATATGTAACCTCATGCTCCTGATGCGCTCAAGGATGATCCTTTTAATGTGCTCAACCACACCATTTTGTTGTAGTATCTGAGGAGGGTCGAATATTGCATATTAGACCCTGATTAGTACCAGATTTTATGTACATGATAATGTTTAATGGAATATTTTAATCATGTTTTTGTTGCAAGGAGTAATCAGGAGCGTTGACTGAAGAAGAGTATTAAAAGCATGGATTTGATGCTTCGAAGTCACCAAAGCAAAGGACGGACTTTAGAGGACTAACATTGATGGATTTACACGCCAGGGATCCAATAAAATCAAGTCGTTCACATTAAAAAGGCCCGAAAAAGAATCCAGAATGTAAGATCACAGTGTTCCCACCAACCGTTCGGCCCAAAACTTCATACTTGGCCTGAGGACCACAAATGAACCATACACGCCGAATTTGAACCATTGGATCCTTGTGGAAGTTGCCCAACAGACAGATCAACCCCTAAAATCATGATTTGCGGCCCACCTGATATCTGGATATACTTCGATTTTAGACTCGACACCTTAAATAGAGAGACTAATTGAATGAATGGATTGAAATTTGCAAAAACATTACAATGGGCTACACCAGACATGCACCGACTTTTTTTTTCAAACGAATTCAAAAACAGAAGCTTCCGTTTCCAGAGACTTTCGCACCGAGGGTCGGTCAGCAGTTATGGTTCCCAACTATTGTCCATATAGACAATCCAAGCCATCCATTAGATGTCCAAGGCTCATGTTACCAAGACCTAGGTGCCCTTTCTCCCTCGGCAAGCTATCGAAAGATCCAACTTGTTGAACGCAATTCGGACGGCGAAGCAAGCTATTTTGTGGGCCACACCAAATCCAATATGAAACCAGCCATTTTTACTGGTTTTTCACCATGAGTTGAATGAATGGAGTGGATTTCTCAACAACCATTGATAATGGGCCCCATCAGCGTCACAACGGAAGAGATCGGCATCCCTGTTTTGCATCCGGATGCAGCCGACTTTTGCGGGCTGTGGTGTGGTCTCAATGATGATCGAATGAGTAATCCAGACCGTCCATCATGTAGGACACTCAAAAACGTCCCAAGGGACGTTATCCTTTTGGAAAAGATCACAAGAACAGGGGAGTTGTGAGGTTTCGACTTTCAATGTGTAATGGTTATACACGCACTGACCTGTTGCCACATGACAGCAGGCTTTGCACGCGAAATGACTGCATAAACAGAGTCGGTCTGACTCTAAACCAACTCCTAGTCACTTGCCATGTATAAAAGAAGAAAAGAAGAGCTTGAGAAAGGGGGGAATTCGGCTTGGAGGAGAAGAAAAAGAGACGTGAGACAGAGAAGGATTGAAAGCTTTGGGAAGATATTAGAATGTCAGTAACTGAGGCTCAGCTTGTGGCTAGACGTGGAGCAGGGAAAGAGAATATTTCAGATTCTTAGACTTTAATGCTTCTTGTTATTATTTCTTTGAAGAGGTTTAGCTTAATCATGTCTTTGCTAGGCTAAACTCCTTAGCTAGGGCTGAAATGAAGCCCCTGATTTGAATGACTCTTGTTATGTGTTGATTTCATCTGATTTGATTAATTTTTTTCTTTCTTTAGTGTGCTTAACTAAAATCTCCGTACTTATCCATTCTATGAGCTCGACCAAAGTCTAGATATAGATGTTTTTTGGAATCTTAACTAGGTACTTGTGTCTGACCATGAACAGGTTTTCTATAGAGGAAGAAACAGGAATCTACATCTCTCCATGCCTGACCATGGATGGAAAGATGTGATCCATATGCCTTAAAGGATTATACATTCTATGTGCCCAAGGACATAGTTTGTGATTTATTAAATTTATATCAATTTGAATTAGGGTGAATCAACAGGTAAAATAATGGTTAAGATAATTAGGGATGGATTCGAAAGTCCTAGTCTTCTCCTTGATTAGATTTTACTCATTGCTGTCAATTATTGTAAGACCCGTATTTTGGTCCGTACCTTTCCGTAGACTTCCGCAGTCTTACCGGTCAAATTTCGGCAACCTTCGACCCTTAACGGATATCGACGCGCGACCCTAATTCATATGCCGACAACCCGAGTCGACTCAACCCAAGACCAATACCATAGCGACCGCGCCGTCATTGCAGTTCCGATGCCATGACTTGCGCGCCGAAGCGATACCCTGGTCAAGAGATGTAGACCGACGTTCGGTGCGAGGAAACGTCGTGCGTTGCGAAACCCAAGAGAATCTCTATGATGTGTCACATCAATCACATCAATCCCATCAATTAATCTATCCATCAATCCATCACATGTCAAGTACACATCACTTTTACCCCTTTTCTCAAGCAACCACAAAAGTCTCTCAAACCCATACCTCTCTTACACAAAAGGTCACAAAAGTCTTCACATCCCATACTTCTCTTACACAAAAGGCTACAAAAGTCAAAGATTTCTTACACAACCATCACTCACCACATCCATCCATCACACACTCTCTCTCTTTACAACTCCTCTCTTTCTCATTTGTAAAAATCTCCAAGCAACCAAAAATTTCCAAACTCCATACGTATGGAATTTCTCCAAGCCTCCTAAGCTCCAAGTGGCCCACTTTCCTACCCCATCATCTTCCATCTCAACCCTCCATTCCTCATCTCATCCATTGAAATCCAAGCTAAGGTGTTAAGGAACCCCTAGGAGCAAGAAGATCGGACGGTGGGTGCCTCTATAGGGTAGTTTCTTTCTTATTTTTATGATGGGCCAAGTGAGGCCCACAGATCAATGGTGTGGATCTCGCTTGGGACCTTAAGATAAGGCCGATGACCCACTTGGATCATCATGATCATTCCATGATGGGGCCATTCTCCATGGACCCCATCATGATGTTTATTTCATTGTAAAAGGTCATCTAAACCGTCCATTTTGGTGGAGAGAGGATCTCCACTGTTGATTCTCGATCTTGGTGGTCCCATGTGTTGAGGGATCCTTTTGATTGTATGATTTGGTTTTAAGGGAGGGCCCATAATGTCGGGGTCCCTCCATCTCAAAGCGTGTCCCACTCTCCATGTCTCTCTCCCTCCTTATTTCTTTTTATTCTATTTTATTTCATTTTATTTTATCTTATGCAATAGGATTGTGTGGCCCACTTGAATGGACCCCACCTTGAGATATTATTTTATTCAAGATTTATTCAAGTGGGGCCCGTCATATACGTTGTACCCACGTCACCCATCAGTGGTGGCCCACTTCATCAGGGCCCACCACAATGTATTTTTAATGGAACCAAACCGTCCATTAGGCCTTTGGGTGGCCCACTTGTTTAGGCCCCACCGTGATGTATTTAGACAATCCAAGCCGTCCACCCTCTTACCTATAGTATTTTAGCCGTTGGGTAGAAGTTTGGGGCTGATTGGAAGACGTGGTGGGCCATAGCATCAAAGAATGCATCACTACCATTCAAGGATCCTTTTTCTTAATTTATTTCATTTTCTATCATCAAAAAATTCAAACTTTGGACTCTTTGGGCTCGTCTTGGGCCAGGGAAACCAATGGATGGAGTGGATTTAGGCGATGTGGACCCCACCTTCGAAAATCCCCAAAAATTTAGTTTTTTCCAAAATTTTGCAAGAGGAAAGCCTCTGCCATCTGACATGCAGCAGCAACGGCTGCACGCTGCTGCGTGCAACGGCTGGGATGGGCGGCCGCTGGCCACCCACGGCCCTGCACGTGGGCCCCACAGTGATGTTTATTTGCGATCCAATCTGCTCATGTGGTGGGTCACCTCCTGAAGTGGGCCCCTGCCAAAATTCAGGCCCATCCAAGGCTCAGGTGGACCACACCAGAGGAAACAGTGGTGGCTAAAGCCCTACCCTTGAAGCCATTTTTTTTTTGCCATGGAAGTTTTGAACCAAGCTGAAATTTTTATTTTTCCTTCAACCAGGTCTGTTTGACCTTATCAATGGGTTAGATGCCAAATAAATATTACAGTGGGCCCCACATGGGACCCACAAGGATGCATGTCTCTTAAGTCCACCGTCTAGTGGACGGTGGCGCCCACCTTGATGTTGTATTGACTCCACCGTCCAGCGGACGGTGGAGCCCTCCTTGATGCACGTGCCATCCCCACTGTCCAGCGGCAGTGGGACCGACCATGATGCATGTGATGCATCCAGACCGTCCATCCACTTGGTGGGATCATTTTAAGGCATGAGCTATTGGTTGGGTGGGCCACTCATATATGGGTTAGGCCCATTTGATTTATAACAGGTCTATGGGCTAGACTCATTTGAATTACAAAAGGCCTATGGGCTTAAGCCCACTTGATATTTAAGGCCTATGGGCTTAGACCCACTTGATATGTTTCAAGTCCATGGGACTAGGCCCATTTGATATATGTAAGGCCTAGGGGTTTAGGCCCACTTTGATATGCATACAAGGCCTAAGGGTTAAGGCCCATTTGGCGTACATATGGGGTTCAATTGGTGTGGCCCATTCGTTACCTTTAAGACCCATGACTTAAGTTCATTTGATGTAATCCAAGGCCCACGGGTTTTGACCCATTGCAATGCACATAAGACCCATTGGTGTGGCCCATTTATGTGGCCCATCTGATGAATAAAAGGCCCATAGGGTATCGCCCATTTGATATATATATGTAAAGCCCAATGGGATGAACCTAAGGTCCATTGCAATGTGTAATCCCAATACCAATTATGTAGCGATGTTTAAGAAGATCGTGCCTGGGGAATAATGTTGGTTTGACGTCCACATTACGAGTGTAATGTTGGTTGGATGTCCACATTACGACTCTCCTTAAGGCCCATTGCTAAGCCGTACTTATTATGTATAGGCCGTCCAGGCCCATCTGCGTTGTAAGAATGGTTCATCACTCATTTACATGTTTAGTATAGTTCCATGACTCATGATCATACGCATCATATGTATGCTTGATATGAGGATTGACTGATCATAGCATATGCCTTCGGACAGGTTGTTTATGGGCTCCTGGTTAGGCGGTGTTGCCCTACATGAGCGCACGATATGCGCAGAATTTGTTGCATGACTGGATAGTGTGAATCATGCATTTCGCATTTGTGTGACATGGTTATTGTACGCCCTAGCGACATCAAGGTCGTAGCCTCCACAGACGCATCGTGGTTGGCAGGATTGGATACCAAAAATTTTGTTCTACATGGGGTGCTATTGATATCCCTGAGTGAAAGTCCCTAAACCCTTATGGTACCAAGAGGTTACTCCAACGTCTAGACCGAGTGGGTAGATGTGCGTTGAGTGCCGATTACCAGACGGTTACGCTCTCCACTGTGTCGTGGTCGGTTGGAAGGGGGTGCGGCCTTACCCGCCCGAGTGTAGGGGGCAATCCTAGGCTGAGTCTGACCAGCTCGAGGAATGGGTCCGCTATCGATGAGTCGCCCCTGATATTGGCAGACGGATAGTGAGGTCTCTTCCACTTACATTATTACGCGCGATGTGGCGGCAATCTGGTTTAGAGTGTACTAGACCCCGGTGATATCCCATATTTGAGCTGTATTGATGTGTGGACATAGATGAGGATCTGTATGCTTGAGTTGCATTGCACATCGCATGGCCTTGGGTGGCCCATACCATTCATGTCTTGCATCGCATACCCTTGGTACGACTCATGATATTATGGATCCATCTGCATATTCCGCATTACTCTGACATTACATGTTCATATTACTACTTTACGCACACACTTTCACCACCCTCTAAGCTTTCTATAAGCTTATGCACGACCGTTGCGTGCAGGTGACATTGGTTCGCAGCAGCGCTGAGGTAGGAGCACGTTGCATATCGTTTTGGAGTTTTTGTTCTTTACCATTGTATTTTCCTTTATGCTCATTGTACTTGTAAAGTTTTTTATCATAGTGGAAATGTTATGGAGTTCTTGGTTGTTGTTTGTGGGTTATGTCATTAGTTATGCTTATTACGAATCAAAGTGACGTTGAAAATCCTCCTCGTAGCATCCCAGGATCGAAACTTGGCGAATGGGAGCTAGGAGCCGAGAATAGGGTTCTATGGAGGCTGTCGGCGCCGGATTCGGCGATCGAAAATTTTGTGAGCCGGTTTCCGAGTTTGGGGTGTGACAATTATTCTCCATAGATTTATGTTAGTTTAATTAATAATTCATTACATTATTAGTTGGATTAGTTAAGAAGAGTCTTAAATTTTGAATTGTGACAACTAGTCCTCGTGGGAATGATCTCGTAATACGTACCATATCTGCATCTGATTCGTATACTTGCGAGTTAAAATCGTTTAAATCAGATTCGTTTAAATTTAAACATCAAGTTTTTGGCATCGTTGCCGGGGACTATTTCTGTCCAATTGGGTTTAGGATTCTCTCTTATCATAATTCATAGCCTTAGGATTTTACTAACTTTAGGTTAAAGTTTATTTTATTTTATTTTAAAAACTAACATATTTCCTGTTTTGTAGGGTCTTGACTTGAACTTTTAATTTGGATTTGAAGAAGAAAGCTATTAAATAAGATTGTCTTCAAAAGGAGAAGCTCTCAAATCTTCAGACATCCATCATCTCCTTTTTTGGATTCTTTCTTCCAATTCTTGTTTACATAGCTTTCTCTTGTTTTTAGGAATTCATAATTTTTAATTCTAATCTTATTTCTCTTAGGTTGCATCTTAGTTTAGTTTAGTTTTCTTTTCTACATTTTAATTATTCAGTTTATGCTAGGGCGTAGATCTCTGAATATAAAACTAGTACCCTTTGATCCTGAAATAGAAAGAACCTGTCGTAAAAGATTTAGAAACATCCTATTCGAAATAACGGACGAGAATGGAATTAAAGCGCTTAGAGATTATTCAGCTCCTGTCCAATTTAATGTTCCTTCATGCAAAGTGTTGCCAGCCACCATGGCAGCACACTTTGAACTTAAGCTTAGGCTAATACAGTTGTTACTGTCTTTCTATGGTTTAGAGAAAGAGGATCCATATCATCATGTTAAAGAATTTCTAAACATTTGCTCTACCTTTAGGTTTCAAAACTTCTTAGATGATTCGATCCATTTGCGTCTTTTTCCTTTTTCTTTAAAGGATAAGGCGAAAGCATGGTTGAACTCTCTAGGAGTTGGGTCTATCACTACATGGGACCAACTTTCTAAGAAGTTCTTAAACAAGTTCTTCCCTCTTCACAAAACGAATGCTCTCCGTAAAGAAATTACCAATTTCATACAAAAAGAGGGTGAGCACTTTCATGAATGTTAGGAAAGATGGAAGGACTTACTTCTTAAATGTCCACACCATGGTTTTGAGAAATGGCAACAAGTTCAATACTTCTATGATGGTTTGACACCCCAAAACCGTTGCATGGTTGATGCCACCAGTGGAGGGTCATTCATGACCAAAAGTGATGTTTAAGCATGGAATTTCTTTGAAACCTTGTGTGAAAATTCTCAACAATGAGACTACTTAAATAGAGGTGAAAGAAGTCTCTAACTACTAAAGAAAGGTGGTATATATGAAATAGGAGTCACACCAGATATTTATGCCAAAATTGATAGCTTGACACAGAATGTTGATGCTCTGATGTTGAATAATGGACCTCCACAAACAACTCAAATCGATTCATGTGCCATATGTTCTAGTCATGGCCATCCTACGCAGTCGTGTCCATCTGGTGCAGCATTCCCAAAATTTCTCTCTGAACAAGTACATGCTATGAACACCTTTCAAAGACTTGCGAATGATCCTTACTTAAACACCTACAACCCAGGGTGGGCTAGACATCCAAATTTTTCTTGGACAAAAGGACCATAACAAGGAGGACCATCTGAAAATCCTCCAATGCAACCTCACCTTCAAATTGGTAGTTAACAACCTCAGTAGTTTTCGCAGTATCAACAAGTACCTCCACAATCTAGGAAACCATCTCTTGAGGATACACTCAATCTTTTTATACAAAGTTCACTTCAATTTCAAAAAGACACCCAACAAAATTTCCTAGCTAACCAGCAAAGCTTACATGAAAATGAACAATCTATTTCTAAGATGGAAGTACAGTTGGGTCAACTTGCTGCCACATTGAGTGAGAGAAAGAAGGGCAAGTTCCCTAGTCAACCTGTGGTAAATCCAAAGGGACAATATGAGATTGGCTCTAACTCAAACCAAGAATAATATCTTGAGCAAGTCAAATCAATCATTACCCTTAGGTCTAGTAAACAGATTGAGAACAGAGTAAAGATGCCTAGGGAAGAATCAAATTCCAAATCAGAAGATCAAAATGAAGCGGAGAGACATACTAGTGCATCCAAAGTCCAAAAGCACTCTGACCCTCCAGAAACCACTCCTGTGTTATCCTATGTGCCTAAAGCACCTTTTCCTCAACGTCTAACACCAGTTAAGAAAGGAAACAACTTTAATGAGATATTGGAGATGTTTAAACAAGTGCAAATTAACATTTCATTGCTTGATGCTATCAAGCAAGTCCCTACTTACACTAAGTTTCTTAAAGATTTATGCACTCAGAAGCGTAAGATGCATGTTCATAAGAAGGTCTTCTTTGCGGAGCAACTCAGCTCCATGATTCAACACAACACCCCTCCTAAATTTAAGGATCCAGGAGCTCCTACCATTTCTTGCGTCATAGGATATCATAAGGTTGAGAAGGAATTGCTCGATTTAGGGGCGAGCGTTAATTTGTGGCTATATTCTGTGTATGAGTAGCTAGGATTTGGTGAACTGAAATTAACTAAAATAACACCACAACTAGCTAATAGATCTGTCAAGGTGCCCCGTGGTGTTATTGAGGATGTGCTAATTCAGGTTGATAAGTTTTATTTTCTAGTGGATTTCATCGTTCTAGATACTCAGCCTGTCCCAAATCCCACTAGTCAAATCCCGATTATCTTGGGACATCCATTCTTAGTCACATCCAATGCTATCATAAATTGCAGGAATGGAGTCATGAAGTTGTCTTTTGGTAACATGAAGATTAAACTCAATGTTTTCAATGCTGGACAACAACCGGCAGACTTGAGTGATATATTTGAAGTGAACATGATTGAGAGTCTAGTGCATGACTCTTTCCTTAAATCTTCCGAACACGTTCTTGAGACTTGTCTAGCATGTTTTAGTACAGATTTTGACATAGAAATCTCCATCCAAGAAGTTAATGCATTGCTTGACTCTAATCCTGTAATGAATACTACAAAATGGAAAGCTAAAGTGGAGCTTCTTCTACCATCTGAATCTAAACCGGTCCCGTCTATTGAGAAACCACCCAAACTTGACCTTAAACAATTACCTGAAACTCTCAAGTATACATTTTTAGGTCATTCTGAAACCCTGTCTATCATCATAGCTTCTAACCTTGATAAGGAATAGGAGGGTAAGTTGCTTAATGTTTTTAGAAAACATAAGGCAACTATTGGATGGACAATAGCGGACATAAAAGGGAATAAGCCCCACTGTGTGTATGCATCGTATCCATCTTGAAGAAAATGCTAAAACATTGTGTGAAATGCAAAGGAGGCTTAACCCTAACATGAAAGAGGTCATTCGGGCAGAGGTGCTTAAGTTGTTAGATGTTAGTATCATTTACCCCATTTCGGATAGCACTTGGGTCAGCCCAGTTCAAGTTATTCCCAAAAAGTCAGGGATTACGGTGACAAAAAATGAGGATAATGAATTAGTGTCAATTCGCATGACTACGGGTTGGCGAGTTTGTATTGATTACCGTAAACTGAACCTAGTCAGAAGGAAGGATCACTTTCCTCTTCCTTTCATAGATCAGATGCTTGAGAGATTGGCGAGACACAGTTACTATTGTTTCTTAGTTGGTTATTCAGAGTATAACCAGATTCCCATTACTCCTGAGGATCAAGAGAAAACCACATTTACATGTCCTTTTGGTACATATGCCTATCGACGTATGCCATTTAGATTATGTAATGCGCCTGCTACTTTTCAACGATGCATGATGAGTATTTTTTCAGACATGGTTGAGCATTTCCTCGATATTTTCATGGATGATTTTTCCATTTTTACCTCTTCCTTTGATCAATGTTTATACCATCTGACATGCCCCAGACTCAGAAATCGGGCTCATAAAATTCTTGATCACCGAATCTAGTGCCGACAGCCTCCGTAGAACCCCATTCTCGGCTCCCATCACCCATTCGCCAGGTTCCTATCCTAGGATGTTACGATGAGGATTTTTAACGTCAGTTTGATTCATAATAAGCATAACCAAAGGCATAACCCACAAACAATAACCAAAAACTCCATTATATTTCCACTATGATCAAAAACTTTACAAGTACAATGAGCATAAAGGGAAATATAATGATAGTGGGCGATAACTCCAAAATGATCTGCAAAGCGCTCCTATTTCAGCGCTGCTGTGCTCCAACGTCACATGCACGCAACAGTCATGCATAAGCTTATAGAAAGCTTAGAGGGTGGTGAAAGTTTGTGCGCAAGGTAGTAATATGATCATGCAATATCAGAGTAATGCAGAATATGCAGATGGATCCATGAATACCATTAGCCGTACCAAGGCTATGCGATGCAAGATATGAATGATATCGGCCATACCAAGGCCATGCAATGTGAAATGTAACTCAAGCATACAAATCCTCAACTAAGTCAACATATCAATACAGCTCAAATATGGGATATCATCGGGGTCTAGTACACTCTAAACCAGATCGCCATCCCATCACGCGTAATAAGGTAAGTGAAAGAGACCTCACTATCCGTCTGCCAATATCGGCCTCGACTCGTCGATAGTGGACCCATTCCTCGAGCTGGTCAAACTTAGCCTAGCTTTGCCCCTCCATCTGTCTGGTAATCGGCACTCAACGCTCCTGTACACACTCGGTCTAGATGTTGGAGCAACCTCTTGGTACCATATGGGTTTAGAGACTTTTACCCATGAATATCTATAGCACCCTATGTAGAATAAGATTTCTGATATCCAATCCTGCCATCCATGATACACCTGTGGAGGCTACGGCCCTGATGTTGCTAGGGCGTACCGTAACCATATCACACAATACAAATGCATGAATCACACTATCCAGTCATGCAGCAATCCTGCACGTAACGTGCGCTCATGTAGGGCAACACCTCCTATCCGGGAGGCCCTAAACAATCTGCCTGAAGACATATGCTATGATCAGTCACTTTTCATATCAAGCATACATATGATGCATATGATCATGAATCATGGAACTATACTATTCATGTGATGAAATAACGCACTATCCTTACAATGTAGATGGCATAGACGGCCTACACACAATAAGTACGGGCCTAACGATGGGCCCTAGGGAGAGTCGTAATGCGGACATTTAACCAACATAATACTTGCAACGTGGATGTTAAACCAACACTGCTCCCAAGGCGTAGCCCGTCGTGAAACATCCTTACACAAACCATGTTGGGATCACACATTGCAATGGACCTTAGGTACATCCCATTGGGCCTTAAATACATCAAATGGGACATATCATATGGGCCTTTTATTCATCAAGTGGGCCACATCAATGGGCCGCACCAATGGGCCTTATCTGCATTACAATGTGCCATAACCCGTTGGGTCTTGAATACATCAAATGGGCCTAATCACATGGGTCTTATGTGTATCAAATGGGCCACACCAATTGGTCCCCATATGTACATTAAATGGGCCTTAACCCATAGGCCCTAACACATCTCAATGGGCCTTAACCCAAGGGCCCCTACTACATCAAATGGGCCTCAACCCATAGGCCTTACATGTATATCAAAGTGGGCCTCAACCATGGGCCACAAATACATCAAATGGTCCCATGACATGGACCTTACATCCACATCAACGTGGGCCCCAATGGACTACCACAAATACATTAAGATGGGCCTCAAAACATGCCAAGGTGGGGTCCACTTGGACTATAGATCTGGCTCATTCTTTAGCTCATGCCCAAAATGAGCTTTCAAAATGGCTGGACGGATTGGATGCAGCACATGCATCATGGAGAGTCCCACCGTCCAGGTGTGGATGGTGTGGATAAAACACATAAATCAGGGTGGTTTCCACCATCCCACGTTGTGGATAGTGGAATGAAACAAATACATTATAGTGGGTTCGGACGATGGTAATACAAAACATGCATCATTGTGGGCTCCACGGGGGGCCCACCATAATGTTTATACACCATCCAATCTATTGAAAAGGTCGTATAGACCTAGATGAAAAGGAAAAACAAATTTCATCTTGATCTAAAACTTCTGTGGCCCATAAAAGGATTCCAATGGTAGACATTCAATCACACTGTTTCCTATGATGTGGGTCACCTGAGCGTTGGATGTGGCTCATTTTTGGAGGGGACCGACTTGAGGAGGGGGTCCACCATTTGAATGGATTAGATGGCAAATAAACATCAAGGTGGGGCCCATGGCTGGAGGCCATGTGTCCCTGTCGTCCGCCCGCCTGCCTGACAACAATAGCAGCAAGGCTGCTTACATATATACATTTTTTTAAAACTGGTATTTTTGGGGTTTTTCGAGTGCAGGGCCCACATCAGGTGGATCCGTCCCAACCATCAGTCACTAGGGCTCAAAACAAACCCAACGAGCCCAATATTGGGTATCTTTTGGTATTTTGAAACGTCAAGTGGATTTTTAACAGTGAAAGCCACCGTTTGTTATGCCATGGCCCGCCAAAACATCAGATTGAGTCCCTTTTTTGGTTTAACGCCTAAAATAAGCTTGGGAAGGGAATGGATGGCATGGATTAGACACATACATCAAAGTATGGTGTATATGAGTGGGCCACCCCATGAGCTTGTAACCAAGCTAATATTTGTGTTTTCACAGAGACATCTAGCGTCCCTGGACGCTGGACGGTCCTCACAATAGAGGTGGGCTTTATTCAAGTGGGCCACCACATGATGAATGGTGTGAGTACAACACACATAAGGTGGACCCCACTCATAGACGGCTTGGGTAAAATTACTTACTTCATCATGGGTTCCATTCAAGTGGGCCACATGGCCAAATCATCACACAAAAACATAAAAACAAGGGGAGAGAGAAAGAGAGATAAAGAGTGGGACATGTGTGATGGAGGGACCACGACACTATGGGCCCTCCCTTGCAACCAAACATACATCAAGTAGGTCTCATTATACATGGGCCCATTAAATCCAAAATTCAACGATGGAGATCCCTTCTCCACTAAAATAAATGGTCTAGATGACCCTAGGTATACAAGAAAAATAAACATTATGATGGGGTCCATGGAGAATGGTCCCATCATGGAATGATCATGATGATCAAAGTGGGCCATTGGCCACATCTTAGGGTCTCAAGTGAGATCCAAACCATTGATCGGTTGGCCTCACTTGGCCCATCTTAAAAATATGAAAAACTACTCTTATCAAGCACCCACCGTTCAATCTTCTTGCTCCCTTAGGTTCCTTAGCTCCTTAGCTTCGATTCCAATGGAGGAGATGAGGTTTGGATGGTTAAGATGGGAGATGAAAGGGTAGGAAAGGTGGGCCGCACTTGGAGCTTGGAAGAGCTTGGAGAGGCTCATACGTATGGAGTATTCTCTCTTGCTTGGGAATGAGTTTGAAAATGAGAGAGAGAGACTTGTATAGGGAGAGAGAGAGAGAGAGAGAGAGAGATGGGTGATGGAGTGATGAATGTGGTGAGTGATGGGTGTAAGAGACTTTTTGACTTTTGTGGTCATTTGTATAAGAAAGGCATGGGAGTGTAAGAGACTTTTTATCTTTGAGGCTTGCTTGGGTAACGGTGAAAAGTGATGTGTACTTGACATGTACTTGACATGATGAGGTTGATTGATGTGACAAGTCGTAGAGATTCTCTTGGGTTTTACAACGCGCGGCATTTTTCTCGCACCGAACGTTGGCCCACATCTCCTGACCAGGGTATCGCATTAGCGCGCGAGTCATGGCATCGAAACTGCAGTGACTACGCAGTCACTATGGTAAAGGTCTTAGGTCGAGTCGACTCGGGTTGACGGCGTGCGGATCAGGGTCGTGTACAAATATCGGTTAAGAGTCGAAGGTTACCGGAATTCGACCGAGAAGACCGCGAAAGTCTATGGAACGGTACGGTCTAAGACACGGGTCTTACAGCTCTCCCCTTCTAATAAAAATTTCATCCTCAAAATTTACACAATCATCGTAACTAGGAATAACTCTTGAGGAAAAATAAACATAACATCACTATATAAAATCAGAGATAACATACAAAATACATCACATGATCAATCATCAAAGAGATGGGGATAACGCTCTCGAATCTCGGCCTCACACTCCTAAGAAGCCTCTTTGACAGAATGGTGACCCCACTGAACCTTCACCAATGGAATGACCTTGGTTCTAAGGACCTGCCCCTTCCGATTAAGGATACGGACTAGCTGCTCGATGTAAGAAGCATCCTCACGAACCTCCAGCGGCTGCTAATCAATAACGAGAACTATGTCTGACCCACACTTCCTCAACATGGAGACATGAAAAACGTTATGGAAGCCAGACAACTGAGGTGGCAAAGCAAGCCGATAGGCTATGGCGCCAATGAGCCCAGTGATCTCAAAAGGTCCTATGAATCTCGAGGCAAGCTTACCTTTCGCTCCAAATCGAACTATGCCCTTCATGGGCGAGACCTTGAGATACACATGG
The DNA here is from genome assembly GCA_037074715.1 of Magnolia kwangsiensis. Taxonomy (NCBI): domain Eukaryota; kingdom Viridiplantae; phylum Streptophyta; class Magnoliopsida; order Magnoliales; family Magnoliaceae; genus Magnolia; species Magnolia kwangsiensis. The sequence continues at coordinate 88,128,448 of CM073573.1, forward strand.
TCCCCTACATCAAATTCCAAGGGACGATGCCAACGATCAGTAAAACTCTTCTGCTGGCTCTGAGCTGTGCGCATCCTCTACCTGATGATAGCAATAGCCTCTGACGTCTCCTGCACAAGCTCAGGACCTAGGAGATGGTGATCTCTAACCTCGGTCCAACAACTAGGTGATCTGCATGGTCTGCCATATAGTTCCTCAAAAGGAGCTATGTTGATGGTCGCCTGATAGCTGTTATTGTACGCTAACTCAGCCAATCGTAGATACTTATCCCAGCTACCCCCGAAATCAATCGCGTAAGCCCAAAACATATCCTCAAGGATTTAGTTAACCCTCTCGGTCTGGCCATCGGTCTGCGAATGGTACATAGTACTGAGTTACAAATTAGTCCCCATCGTTCGCTGGAAGCTCCCCTAAAACTGATACATAAACCTGGAGTCTCGGTCAAAAATGATCGAGACTGGAATGCCATACAGTCTCACAACCTCCTCGATAAATAACCTCGCAAGCCGGACCATAGACCAAGTCGCACGCATCGTAAGGAAATGTACCGACTTCATTAGACGATCCATAACAACCCAAATGGCATTATGACCGCGCTGAGTCCTCGACAAGCCCATAATGAAATCTGTCGACACATGCTCCCAATTCCACATCAGGATGCTCAATGGCTGCAATAGACCAGGGGGTCTCTGATGATCGGCCTTGACACGCTGGCACGTGTCACACTCGGCCACAAAACTAACAATCTGATACTTCATCCCCGCCTAAAAATACTGCCAACTCATATCGCGGTACATCTTCGTCGAGCCAGGGTGGATAGAAAATCGCGATCGATGTGCCTCAGTCATAAGATCTGTACGTAACTCAGGAATATCTGGGACACATAATCGGCCTCTGAAACGAAGTCCACCATCTGTACCAATCTGCCAATCTGCCTGATTCTCAGATACAGCCTCAACCATATAACTCTGTAACAAATCATCAGCCTGCTGAGCCTCGATCACCCTTGCGACAAGAGAGGGTTCAATCGATAGGCTCGATAACTGCACAATAGAAGACTACAGGGTGAACTTAAAATCATACTCTGCGATATCTTCAAGCATCCACCACTTCTGAATCATCATATGCGCCACCAAGTCTCGTGGCTGATGGCTGAGGGCATTCACCACCACGTTTGCCTTGCCCGGGTGGTACTGAAGATCAAAATCATAGTCTTTCAGGAGTTCCATCCAGCGCCTCTGCCTCATGTTCTACTTAAACTGCGAGAAGAGGTACTTCAAGCCCTTGTGACCGGAGAAGAGATTGAACCTAACCCCATAGAGATAGTGTCTCCACACCTTCGGTGCGAAGACAACCATAGTCAGCTCCAAATCATGCGTGCGATAGTTCAGCTCATGGACCTTGAGCTGACGAGATGCAAAGGCCACTGGTCTCCCATGCTGCATCAGGACAGCACCCAAACCAATATGCGAGGTATTAGTAAATACAATAAATCCGTCACTCCCAGTGGTAAGAGTGAGGACAGGAGAGGATGTCAAACGGTCCTTCAACTCCATAAATGCTCGCTCACAGGCGTCCAAATAAACTCTGTGCCCTTCCGAGTCAACCTGGTCAGCGGGGCTGCAATATGAGAGAAGCCCTCAATGAAACGTCGGTAATAGCCCGTCAAACTAAGGAAACTACGGATCTCAGACACGTTCATGGGCTGGCCCCACTGACCCACTACCTCAACCTTCGAGGGGTCCACTACGACACCCTCCCTTGTCACCACGTGACCAAGGAACTTCACCTCCTTTTACCAGAACTCGCACTTCTCCAGCTTCGCATACAGTTGGTGTGTGCGAAGGGTCTGTAAGGTAATCTCCAAATGCTGCTCTTGCTCCTCACTGGTCCTCGAATAGATCAGAATGTTGTCGATGAAGACTACAACAAACTGATCGAGATATGAGCAGAGGACCTCGTTCATCAGCTGCATGAAAACCATAGGTACATTGGTCAGTCCGAAGGACATGACCTGGAACTCAAAATGACCGTAACGTGTCCTGAATGTCGTCTTCAGAATGTCCTCATCTCGGACCTGAATCTGATGATAACTGGAATGCAAGTCAATCTTTGAAAAGAACTGTGTACCCTGTAGCTGATCGAACAAATCATCAATCCTCGGGAGAGGGTACTTGTTCTTGATCGTGACTTTGTTGAGCTCGCGGTAATCTACGCAGTGCCTCAATGAGCCATCCTTCTTCTTCACGAAAAGTACCGGCGCTCCCCACGACGAACTGCTTGGACGGATAAAGCCTAACTCGCGCAACTCGTCCAACTGCTTCTGCAGTTCCTACAACTCCAACGGTGTCATGCGATACGGGGCCTTCGAGATAGGCGCAGTACCAGGCACGAGATCAATCTGAAACTTGGTGAGTTGATAAGGCGGTATCCCAAAATCTCTTAGAACACATCAGAAAAATCATAAACTATAGGCAAATGGCCCATGCTCACCGCTATGGGCTCCTCTATGGCACACGACATTAAACAAGACAACGACTCTTCTCTGGGCTTTATAATGAACTAGAACTGCGGCACGTTGGGTATACAGAATGTGACTGTCCTCGCGGAGCAATCCAATATGGCATAGTACTCGGCAAGCCAATCCATGCCCAAGATAACGTCAAAATTTGACATCGGCAGTACGTACAAGTCGGCGGGCAAGAAAATCCCTCCCATTAACACGAGGTAAGACGGATAGAAGCAGCCTAATACTGTAGTCTTCTCCAAGGGCGTCGATACGGTTAACCCCTCCCTAGCAGACTCTGTCAGCAGTCTAGTCGAACGACAGAATCCCTCAGACATAAACGAGTGCGAAGCACTAGAATCAAATAAAACTCAAGAGATGCATGCAAAGACTGAAAGTATACCCTCGACGACCCCTCCAGATGACTGTGGATATTGATGAGCCACATAGAACCTAGCCTGAGCCGACTGGGGAGGTGCCTGTCCCCTCTGAGCATGTTACCACTGCTGCTGGGGTCGCTGAGGCGGTCGAAACTGCTGCCTCTACTGGTTTGGCCTCGGAGGCTAATGCTGATACTTCTGCTGAGGTGTCCTCGGTGGTGGGGGTTACTGTCGCTGCTGATGTGGGGGTCTCTGTTGCTGTTGTGGTGGAGGCTGCTGTGGACCTCTCTGCTGCTGCTATGGGGGTCTCTGTTGCTATTGTGGTGGAGGCTGTTGTGGACCTCTCTACTGCTGTTGGGGGCTGGGACACTCCCACATACAGTATCCCATCGCACCACACCTAAAATAAGTGCCGGTGAACTGCCTCGGAGGTGGTGCTGGAGGTGCCGCTGGTGCTCAAAAGGCTGGGTGACTTGTGTGCCTCTGCTGTGGTAAATACTTTTAAGAATCACTAGAAGGATCCTGCCTCTTCTAATCTCTCCTCTGACCGTGATCAGACTAAGAACCATCCCACTCAGCCTAAAAAATCTGGGCCTTTTGTAGCACTCCCTCAAAAGTCAGGAGCTCATACCCAATAACACGGTCGCAAAGGCCGGAACACAAGCCGTCCTCGAAGCGACGGGCTCTCCTCTCATCATCATCTACCAAGTAAGGTGCGAATCTAAACAGCTCTATAAAGTGAACCGCATACTGAGCCACCGTCATATCACCCTGCACCAGGGCCTCGAACTCCAACGCTTGTTGTCGCCGGATGTGATCAGAAAAGTACTATCGGTCAAACCGATACATAAAATCCTCCCAGGTCCACATAAAATCAGGGCCTGCTGCTCGGGAAACTAATGTCCACCAATGCTCAGCCTCACCATGGAGAAGAAACACGGCTAATTGAACTCGTCACTCAGTCATACATCTCATCGTCTCAAATATCTTTTCCACATCGGTGCGCCATTTATCAGCTACCGTTGAGTCTGGTTCACCTTGGAAACGTGAGGGATCGAGCCGTCAAAACTCACGAAGGAGGGCGCTCGCGTGCTCCTGCTCTGCCTGGGTCGATGAAACAATGGGGTGCCTGCCCTGCTCCTAAAGTGCAGCTGTCACAGCCTGCTGTAACTAAGAGGCACTCACAAATACGGTCGGGTCTGCACCGGTCTCTGGTGGAGCAGCATCCTCAGGGTGGGCGGTAGGAACCTCTGGTGGTGGAGCGGGCATCGTAGGTGGTAAGGTGGGAGCCGCAGGTGGTGGAGCGGGAGTCTTAGGTGGTGGTGCGGGAGTCGATCGGGTTACTCTCCCACGTGCTATGTCCTACAGGAAAGAGCGTAGGCGCCTATCAACTTTTGAAAGCTCTCGAAGGCACGCACATTAAGGGTCGATAATAAAAGATCGCTAGGATATCCAAACTTCGAGACTTGGTCATTCTAAACTCATAGCAGACATGTAATGTTGTTCTCGATTATTCCCAAGTTATGCTCTGATACCAACTTCTGACACCCCCCAGACTCGAAAATTGGGCTCACAAAATTCTCGATCACCGAATCTGACACCGACAGCCTCCGTAGAACTCCATTCTCGGCTCCCAACACCCATTCACCAGGTTCCGATCCTGGGATGCTACGAGGAGGATTTTTAACATTAGTTTGATTCATAATAAGCATAACTAAAGGCATAACCCACATACAACAACCAAAAACTCCATTACATTTCCACTATGATAAAAAACTTTACAAGTACAATAAGCATGAAGGGAAATACAATGATAGTGGGTGATAACTCCAAAATGATCTGCAAAGTGCTCCTGCCTTAGTGCTGTTGTGCTTCAACGTCACCTGCACGCAACAGTCATGCATAAGCTTATATAAATCTTAGAGGGTGGTGAAAGTTTATGCGCAAGGTAGTAATATGATCATGCAATATCAGAGTAATGTGGAATATGCAGATGGATCCATGAATACCATTAGCCGTACCAAGGCTATGCGATGCACGACATGAATGATATCGGCCATACCAAGGCCATGCGATGTGAAATGCAACTCAAGCATACAAATCCTCATCTAAGTCCACATATCAATACAGCTCAAATCTGGGATATCACAGGGGTCTAGTACACTCTAAACCAGATCGTCGCGTCATCGTGCACAATAAGGTAAGTGAAAGAGACCTCATTATTCGTCTGTCAATATCAGGCTCGACTCATTGATAGCGGACCCATTCCTCTAGCTGGTCAAACTCAGCTTAACTTTACCCCTCCACTCAGGCGGGTAAGATTGCACCCCCTTCCAACCGACCACAACACAGTGAAAAGTGAGACCGTCTAGTAATCGGCACTCGGCGCTCCGGTACCCACTCGGTCTAGACGTTAGAGCAACCTCTTGGTACCATAAGGGTTTAAGGACTTTCACCCAGGGATATCTATAGCACCCCATGTAGAACAATATTTCTGATATCCAATCCTGCCATCCCCGATACGCCTGTGGAGGGTACGGCCCTGATGTCGTTAGGGCGTACAGTAACCATATCACACAATGCAAATGCATGAATCACACTATCCAATCATACAGTAATCCTGTGCGTAACATGCGCTCATGTAGGGCAACACTGCCTATCCAAGAGCTTCTAAATAATCTGCTCAAAGGCATATGCTATGATCAGTCACTTCTCATATCAAGCATACATATGATGCTTATGATCATGAATCATGGAACTATACTATTCATGTGATGAAATAACACACTATCCTTACAATGTAGATGGCCTAGACGACCTACACACAACAAGTACGGGCCTAACGATGGGCCCTAGGGAGAGTCATAATACAGACATTTAACCAACATTATACTTGTAATGTGGACGTCAAACCAACACTGCTCCGAAGGCATAGCCCGTCGTGAAACATCCTTACATAAACCATGTTGGGATTACACATTGCAATGGACCTTAGGTATATCCCATTGGGCCTTAAATACAACAAATGATACATATCATATGGGCCTTTTATTCATCAAGTGGGCCACATCAATGGGCCACACCAATGGGCCTTATCTGCATTACAATGTGTCATAACCCGTTGGGTCTTGAATACATCAAATGGGCCTAATCACATGGGTCTTATGTGTATCAAATGGGCCACACCAATTGGTCCCCATATGTACATTAAATGGGCCTTAACCCATAGGCCCTAACACATCTCGATGGGCCTTAACCCATAGGCCCCTACTACATCAAATGGGCCTCAACCCATAGGCCTTACATGTATATCAAAGTGGGCCTCAACCATGGGCCACAAATACATCGAATGGCCCCATGACATGGGCCTTACATCCACATCAAAGTGGGCCCCAATGGACTACCATAAATACATTAATATGGGCCTCAAAACATGCCAAGGTGGGGTCCACTTGGACTATGGGTCTGCCTCATTCTTTAGCTCATGCCTAAAATCAGCTTTCATAATGGCTGGATGGATTGGAGGCAGCAATGCATCATGGAGGGTCCCACCGTCCAGGTGTGGATGGTGTGGATAAAACACATAAATTAGGGTGGTTTCCACCGTCCCACACTGTGGACGGTGGAATGAAACAAATACATTACAGTGGGTTCGGATGGTGGTAATACAACACATGCATCACTGTGGGCTCCACGTGGGGCCCACCATAATGTTTATACACCATCCAATCTGTTGATAAGGTCATACAGACCTAGATGAAAAAGAAAAAAAAAATCATCTTGATCCAAAACTTCTGTGGCCCATAAAAGGATTCTAATGGTAGACATTCAATCACACTATTTCCTATGATGTGGGTCACCTGAGCGTTAGATGTAGCTCATTTTTTGGAGGGGGCCCACCTGAGGAGGGGGTCCACGGTTTAAATGGATTAGATGGTAAATAAACATTAAGGTGGGGGCCCACGGCTGGAGGCCGTGTGTCCCTGTCGTCCGCCCACCCGCCTGACAACAGTAACAACAAGGCTGCTTACTTATATACATTTTTTTTGAAACGGGAATTTCTGGGGTTTTTCGAGTGCGGGGCCCACATCAAGTGGATCCGTCCCAACCATCAGTCGTTGGGGCTCAAAACAAACCCAACGAGCCCAATATTGGGTATCTTTTGGTATTTTAAAACGTCAGGTGGATTTTTAATGGTGAAAGCACCGTTTGTTATGTCATGGGCTGCCAAAACATCGGATTGAGTCCATTTTTCGGTTTAACGCCTAAAATGAGCTTGGGAAGGGAATGGATGGCATGAATTAGACACATACATCAAAGTAGGGTGTATATGATTGGGCCACCCCATGAGCTTATAACCAAGCTAATATTTATGTTTTCACAGAGACGTCCAGCGTCCCTGGATGCTGGACGATCCTCATAATAGAGGTGGGATTTATTCAAGTGGGTCACCACATGATGAATGGTGTGAGTACAACACACATAAGGTGGACCCCACTCATAGACGGCTTGGGTAAAATACTTACTTCATGATGGGTTCCATTCAAGTGGGCCACACGGCCAAATCATCACACAAAAACATAAAAAAAGGGGGAGAGAGAGAGAGATAGAGAGTGGGACATGTGTGATGGAGGGACCCCAACACTATAGGCCCTCCCTTGCAACCAAACATGCATCAAGTGGGTCCCATTACACATGGTGTAACATCCCAAAAATCGGGGGTCGAGTAAAAACCCAACTCCCGAATTCCAAAATGTTATTTATGCAACATAGATAATATTAGATGCATGTTGTCAGTAAACAGGCATTAAACAAGATTGGGATTAAGCCAAAACAGAATATCATACTCCAGAGACAGTTAAATTAACAAGCGGAAGACTGTGATAGTATGTATAACATATGTAAAATGTTGTATGTCTCCAGAGTATGAATATGTTACCAGGTTATATACATACATGTATACTCCAAAAGTAAACAAAAAGAATATACGTGAGTGCTCTGAAAATATAAAATGACAAGTGTCATGGCATCTAATGAATCTCCCTGTAATCCTGTCGTTCAGAACACGCATAAAGGAGGGATCCTCCTCCTCATCATCAAGTCCAGCTCTGCTTCTCAAGCAGCGCCATCATCTGCAACCAAAATAGGGACTGGTGGGTGTCCGGAAACACCATCCCGTAATGTGGGAGTGAGTGATCAACTCAGTAGAATAATAGAGCAGAGATTAGCATGTTCTCAAATCAATCATGCGATAATAGTAAAGTAATTAATCAAACATTCCTAAATACTGTTGTTAATGCAATATGACGTGACATGATGGATGCCCTCACCGACGATCTCCCTCATATGGCACCATCTTATGCCCGCAGCATGCTTTCTTCCCACAGTACTCCACATCTTCCAGGCACATGCAATGTGATGGTGATATGATTACCGAGTTATTATTAGTCCTTTTCATACAGCAGGATTGGAAAACTATGGTACCTTACTTATATCAATCCCAACACAGATCCTGTCTAGGGTCGTCACTCCTAGCAATCTCATACGATGTTATATTTGTAGGTCGCTGCAAGGGCTGTCAGGACTATTACTCGCACTCGTTGTACCTCTCCCCCATCACCTTATCAATACAGGCCTATTATATCCTTAAGACTATATCAGGACTCGTCGCCCCCATGCGGTGTCAGGATAAACTCAAGGTCACTACAAAGGGCTCGTCACCTGATCAGTGTAGGCCGACAGCAAGAATATAGTGTCTCATACCACCATAATCTGCTCAGAGTAGAGTGCTCACTGGTCACTGCGGGGAGGTTTGTGGCCCCAGCGTAGGCCGACAGCTCCACCACGGTGTCCCATACCACCATGCCCGTCTCATGAGTCTTTGTGGATCAAGATACCCTGGTTGACAGGATTTTCAATGGTAAGTTTAGTACCCTAGGTTCAAGCAGTTATGACTCATGCATGGTGAACATACAATGGCCAGTCGGGTTACTTGACGGGCTCGACGAGCACGAGCGCATCTCAAGCTGAACGACATGAAGTGCATGAAACACTTCGTGTAGCCTAACCACTGCCGCCAACTCAAAACACGACTCGCGTTGATCGACACGTCCTTCGTGGCAAAGATAAGCTAACCACAAATTTACTCGGTTACGGACTGCCTGGACTAAGTATAGTCCCAAACATTTATGAATCCACATCAGCAATCATATAAAGGTAATGGAAATGCATTACAACAATGTGAGCATGTTAACACATGTTATAACATACAACTTTAGTAAATCATCTAGCACATGCATTTCTTACATATGATGAAATCATACATATAGCCCACATGAAGGAAATCATTTACATCAGCATATTATTTGAGAAATCAATCTCAAAACTATTTCACAACACCATTTAATTCAATAAATACTAATACAAACATTTATACAAACACTTAGTCTACACACTTAAGTCTACATATTGTATGTCGACTCAAAGTGTGCATTTGGACGAATCTCTTCGCCAAGCTGATTATGCACTCATTCCTAATATCCTAAGATGACAAAAATCCATGTCAATCATATCAGCAAAATATGGATGCAAACAGTATTTCCTACAAATGACTAATATGCCCTAAATCTCATATTTTTCGTCTGCTACGAATCAGGAAACGAACAACATGTTGTACATGTCAAACGGCATTGCCGTCGATAATCTACTATTAAATGACATTGAAAGCGTTGAAATTAGCCAATCAAAGCGTCTAAAATCTACACCTTTCACTTTATATGTGTATCATTTCGAACGGAGCGTATACGCTTCGTCAACGGCGTATAGGCGACCTAATGCACACGTACATCAGCTACTTTGCTATTTGAATCGAAGAAATCCCCAAATTAGCAAGTGGTTAGGGTTTTTCTTACCTAGAAGTGCATCGAAATCACCAACAAAGTGATTGGAATACGTCGCTTAAGCACGTGCAGCAGCAGCAGTAGGTGGCAGGAAAATCTCTCCCACCTTCTCTCACAAACTCTCACTTTCTCTTTCACTCTTACTAGGCTTTCTAGAAAATTCGGATGGGTGAGAGAAGTGAGGGTTTAAAGCCCTTATATAACCTAATTTCTTCCCAAATTAGGCTTGAGAATAATATTTACTTGAGGTCTAACCAATTCGGGGCTGTTCTGATCCAAAAGAGCATTTTTGGAGGTCCCCTGGCCGAACGCGGTCGGACTTTAGCTCATGCATACTGGATAGAGCACACATCAAGTTTTTAGACCGGTAGAGTTTCCAGATCGCACGTGGCGGTCCAGTTTCAGTTCAGCGGTCATCGCACTAAGATCAGGTCTACAAGTCTCATGATATGAAAGAAAAATTTTTCCTGATCCAAGGGTGTAATTTGGCTGAATTCTGACGGTCAGAATGCTTAATAATAACGCGCCAAGTTAAGTGCCAGATTTGAATTAAAATTTTCAAATCTAACCCTTTTCTCACTCTCTTCACTCCAGGCTCAATGAAATAGCTTCTGAACGTCAGTTGGCCTTGATTTTCGAAACGATTGTCAAGTCCAGCCAAGCGGTCATAACGGTCTAAGATTGTAGGTATCAGACTTTCGACGCGCGGTCTAGATCCAATATAAAGTTTCAAAGGGTTTCCGAGAACAAACCGGTTTAGAGTTTGATCTTGAATTTTAGGGTAACGTAGCATCAACGATTCTCAAAGTTTTGGGTCTTGCAGAACATATTTAAAGAGATCAGGGATAATTTCACAGCTACTCTAGCGTAGCGCTAGCTAACTTACGCTTAATTTCTAAAGGAATTAATCCTAGGTGATTTCTTTGGCTATGGAATTGGATTTTGAGCAGTTACCAAGGTATTTTGGTTGACCCATTGCCTAAGGACGTCTAATCTTAGGTTGGCAAAAAATTCGGGGTGTTACACATGGGCCCATTAAATCCAAAATCCAACGGTGGAGATCCCTTCACTAGTAAAATAGACGGTTTAGATGACCCTAGGTATATAAGAAAATTAAACATTATGATGGGGTCCATGGAGAATGGCCCCATCATGGAATGATCATGATGATCAAAGTGGGCCATCGGCCACATCTCAGGGTCTCAAGTGAGATCCAAACCATTGATCGTTTGTCCTCACTTGGCCCATCTTTAAAACATGAAAAACTACTCTTATCAAGCACCCACCATTCGATCTTCTTGCTCCCTTGGATTCCTTTGCTCCTTAGCTTCGATTCCAATGGAGGAGATGAGGTTTGGATGGTTGAGATGGGAGATGAAGGGGTAGGAAAGGTGGGCCACACTTGGAGCTTGGAAGAGCTTGGAGAGGCTCATACGTATGGAGTATTCTCTCTTGCTTGGAAATGAGTTTGAAAATGAGAGAGAGAGACTTGTAAAGGGAGAGAGAGAGTGATGGGTGGAGTGATAGATGTGGTGAGTGATGGGTGTAAGAGACTTTTTGACTTTTGTAGCCATTTGTGTAAGAAAGGCATGGGAGTGTAAGAGACTTTTTGACTTTGAGGCTTGCTTGGGAAAGGGTGAAAAGTGATGTATACTTGACATGTACTTGACATGATGGGGTTGATTGATGTGACAAGTCGTAGAGATTGTCTTGAGTTTTACAACGTGCGGCATTTTCCTCGCACCGAACGTTGGCCCACATCTCTTGACCAGGGTACCGCCTCGGCGCTCGAGTCGCGGCATCAGAACTGCAGCGACGGTGCGGTTGCTATGTTAAAGGTCTTGGGTTAAGTTGATTCGGGTTAACGGCGTGCGAATTAGGGTTACGTGCAAATATCGGTTAAGGGTCGAAGGTTGCCAGAATTTAACCGAGAAGACCGTGAAAGTCTATGGAACGGTACGGTCTAAGATACGGGTCTTACACCATCTATCTCTTGTCTTGAAAAGATGTAAAAAAATGAACCTGGTATTGAATTGGGAAAAGTGTCATTTTATGGTTCAAAAAGGGATTGTACTCGGACATATTATTTCCAGTAAAGGCATTGAAGTTGATAAAGCCATGATCGATTTAATTTTTAGTCTTCCTCCACTTAGAACGGTGAAGGAGATTAGATCATTCTTAGGGCATGCAGGATTCTACAAGAGATTCATTAAGAATTTTAGCAAAATTTCTCGCCCTTTATGCAATTTATTAGCTAAAGATGTTATATTTGTCCTTAATGATGATGTTCAGAAAGCTTTTGATAAGTTAAAGCATTTATTAACTTCTGTTCCAATCATCCAACCACCTAATTGGAGTTTACCTTTTGAGCTTATGTGCGATGCTTCTGATTATACTGTTGGAGCCGTCTTAAGACAACGATTGAACAAAATGCCTCATGTCATTTATTATGCTAGTAGGACTCTAAATGATGCTCAACTGAATTACTCTACCACTGAAAAAGAGTTATTGGCAGTGGTATTTTTTCTAGACAAATTCAGGTCATATCTCATAAGATCAAAGGTTATAGTGTTCTCAGACCATGCAGCATTGAAATATCTTCTTTCTAAAAAAGATGTTAAACCTCAATTGATTTGTTGGATCCTCTTACTACAAGGATTCGATATTAAAATTTGGGATAAAAAGGGGTCTGAAAATGTAGTAGCCAACCATTTGTCTAGACTTGTCTTGGAGTCCACAGTGGATCCTTTACCAATGAACGAGTCTTTCCCTGATGAACAGCTTTTAACTATTTCTCAATTACCTTGGTATGCAGATATTGTAAATTATCTTTTTACAGGTCAAGTTCCTTCTCATTGGACTAAACAGGATAAATCTAAATTTCTTACTGAGGTTAAACATTTCTTTTGGGATGATCCATACTTATTCAAACTTTATCCTGACCAGGTCATTAGGAGATGTGTACCTGAGAGTGAGTTTCATAGTATAATCTCCTTTTGTCACGACCATGCATGCGGTGGTCATTTTGGTTCAAAGAAAATAACTACAAAAGTTTTACAAAGTGGATTTTATTGGCCTACACTTTTTCAAGACACCCATGTTTTTGTTCTACATGCAATAGATGCCAACGTACGGGTACTATTTTCCACAAGAACATGATGTCACTTACTAATATTCTCATTATTGAGATTTTTGATGTTTGGGGTATTGATTTCATGGGTCCATTTCCCTCATCATTTGGTTATATGTATATCCTTGTGGCCGTCAACTATGTCTCTAAGTGGATTGAAGGAGTGCCATGTAAAATGAATGATCACAAAGTTGTGGTCCGCTTCTTGAAAGAAAATATCTTTTCTCGTTTTGGTACTCCTCGAGCAATCATAAGTGATGGGGGTACTCATTTTTGTAATAAACCATTTGAATCTTTAATGAAGAAATATTCTATCACCCATAAAGTTGCAACTCCATACCATCCATGAACAAGTGGTCAAGTAGAGATTTCAAATCGGGAGATTAAACAAATTTTAGAGAAAACAGTTCACCCTGATCGTAAGGATTGGTCGCAACATTTGAATGATGCTCTTTGGGCGTATCGTACGACGTTCAAAACCCCGATTGGAATGTCCCCTTATAGGCTTATCTTTGGAAAATCATGTCACTTGCCTGTGGAACTAGAACATCATGCTTATTAGGCCATCAAAACCTTTAATTTTCACTTAAACAAGGCTGGATTACAACGTAAACTTCAACTCAATGAGTTAGAAGAAATTCAAAATGAGGCATATGAGAATGTAAAAATTTATAAGGACCGGAAAAAAAAATTTCCATGACCAATCAATTCTCTGCAGGACATTTGAATCGGACCAGAAAGTATTATTATATAATTCCAGGTTACGCCTCTTTCCTGGAAAACTACGTTCGCGATGGTACGGTCCTTATTAGGTAGTGAATGTATTCCCTTATGGAGCAGTTGAGATTAAAAATATTAAGGATGAGAATATTTTCAAAGTAAATGGTCAATGGCTGAAACCTTATTTGGAGAATTTGGTTAATCAAGATGTTGAGGAAGTTAATTTGGAGGACCCAGGTTATCAAGATTGATTAATTCATGGTCCATCCTTGTCTGGCTGAAGATGTTAAACTTAGCACTCCTGGGAGGCAACCCAGCTTTTCATTCTATTTAATTTTCCTAGTTAGTTAGTTCAATGTTTGTGGGTAACATTACTGCAAACCGTCATGAGACTACAACTCATCCATTAGGGGTAACCTAGGGGTTTAAAGGCTTGTTGCATACGCTAAATGCAATCGATAGCACCTGTGAAAGTGGTATAGGTAGGATCTTCTTTTTGTGCTTCTATAATTTTACTTTTATTGATTTCTCTCTTGTGCTGACTCGCTTGTAGGTTGATATTTTTTGGAAAGCCTCTTGATTCTCCATCCAGGTACTATCTTTCCATCACTCCTCTTTTATTTTCATTGTCTCATCTGCATTGCATGCTTAGTTCTTTTACATTAAGGATAATGTAGATTTTAGGTTGGGGGTGAGAGATTAGGTTACTTAATCAGTATTTTCTTGGTCTTAAGCAAACAATTGTGAAAATTTTTAAAATTTTCTGAAATTTCTTGTGAATTTGAAGTGATTTTGAAGGATACTCGTGATTTTAAAATTACAAGATATAAAATGTTGGTATTTTATGACTCTGGGATTCAGTTGTCTGATAGATTTCACAGTCAAGTTTGAATTGTTAACCCATGATTAGAAGTTGTAAACATTGATTGAGTCATGATTTCTCATATCATATCTCGCTTACACATTAAGGTTCCAGTTTGATAATTGAATGATTAACTTGGTAATCACTAAACATTAAAGAAACCAGCCATTTTGACATGTAGAAAGAGTTGGGCGACAAGTTTTCACCATAGGTTTTCTCCCTATGGGTGAGGATTTGATTCCCCTCCTTGGCGTTACTGTTCATAAAAATATCAAAGGCTGATAGAATGAAAAGTTAATCTATATGACAAGTGTTGGTTTCAGGTTTGGTTGTTATGAATTTTGTTGTTAATTACCAATGATAATATGAAATTGCCAAGTGGATCTTTTAATGATTGTAAGCTGAGATTACACTATACACTCATGGAACTCAATGTTTAGAATTATTCTAATTAATGGATTAATATTTTGAACTTGATTATGAAGTTACGGTGAGCTTAATTCCAGGAGAAAATTTCTACTCACCATTCATGAATCTTAGAAATTTCACATCTCAACTATTTGTTCACAAGTCACTTGAGTTTATAGGAATTGTCTTTTATTTCTGAAATTATTTTTCGCATGTTTTTCTTGGGACTAGAAAAATGCTGGTTAGGGGTTGTGAGGAGGGTCGAATATTGCATATTAGACCCCGATTAGTACCTGATTTTATGTACATGATAATGTTTAATGGAATATTTTAATCGTGTTTTTGTTACAAGGAGTAATCAGGAGCGTTGACTGAAGAAGAGTATTAAAAGCATGGATTGGATGCTTCAAAGTAACCAAAGCAAAGGACGGACTTCAGAGGACTAACATGGACGGATTTACATGCCAGGGATCTAATAAAATCAAGTCGTTCACGTTAAACAGGCCTGAAAAAGCATCCAGAATGCAAGATCACAGTGTTCCCACCAACCGTTCGGCCCAAAACTTCATACATGGCCTGAGGACCACAAATGAACCATACATGCCAAATTTGAACCATTGGATCCTTGTGAAAGTTGCCCAACAGACAGATCAGCCCCTAAAATCATGATTTGCAGCCCGCCTGATATCTAGATATGCTTCAATTTTAGACTCGACACCTTAAATAGAGAGACTAATTGAATGAATGGATTGGATTTTGTAAAAACATTACAGTGGGCCCTGTATATGCAGTGTGTACACAGTGCATATGTACACCAGACGTGCACTGACTTTTTTTTTCAAACGAATTCAAAAATGGAAGCTTCCGTTTCTAGAGACTTTCGCACCGAGGGTCGGTCAGCAGTTATGGGCCCCACCTATTGTCCATATAGACAATCCAAGCCATCCATTAGATGTACAAGGCTCATGTTACCAAAACCTAGGTGCCCTTTCTCCCTTAGGCGAGCTACTAGAAGATCCAAAGCCGTTGAACGCAATTCAGACAACGAAGCAAGCTATTCTGTGGGCCACACCAAATCCAATATGAAACCAACCATTTTTTACTGATTTTTAGCCACGAATTGAATGAACAGAATGGATTTCTCAACAACCAATGATAATGGGCCCCACCAGCGTCACAGCGGAAGAGATCCACATCCTTATTTTTCATCCGGACGCAGCCGACTTTTGCGGGCTGTGGTGTAGTCTCAGTGATGATCGGATGAGTAATCCAAACTGTCCATCGTGTAGGACACTCAAAAATGTCCCAAGGGACATTACTCTTTTGGAAAAGATCACAGGAACGGGGGAGTTATGAGGTTCTGACTTTCAATGTGTAACGGTTATACACACACCGACCTGTTGCCGCGTGACAGCAGGCTTTGCACATGAACTGACTACGTAAACAGAGTCGGTCTGACTCTAAACCAACTCCCAGTCACTTGCCATGTATAAAAGAAGAAAAGAAGAGCTTGAGAAAAGGGGGAATTTGGCTTGGAGGAGAAGAAAAAGAGACGTGAGATAGAGAAGGATTGAAAGCTTTGGGAAGATTTTGGAACGTCAGAAACTGAGGCTCGGCTTGTGGCTAGACGTGGAGCAGGGAAAGAGAATATTTTAGATTCTTAGATTTTAATGCTTCTTGTTATTATTTCTTTGAAGAGGTTTAGCTTAATCATGTCTTTGCTAGGCTAAACTCCTTAGCTAGGGGTGAGATGAAGCCCCTAATTTGAATGAATCTTATTATATGTGATTTCATCTGATTTGATTAATTTATTTCTTTCTCTAGTGTGCTTAACTGAAATCTTCGTACTTATCCATTCTATGAGCTCGACCAAAGTCTGGATATGGATGTTGTTTGAAATCTTAACTAGGTACTTGTGTCTTACCATGAACAGGTTTCTTATAGAGGAAGAAACGAGAATCTACATCTCTCCATGCCTAACCATGGATGGAAAGATGTGATCCATATGCTTTACGCGATTATACATTCTGTGTGCCCAACCAAGGACATAGTTTGTGATTTATTAAATTTATATCAATCTAAATTTGGGTGAATCAACAGGTAAAACAAGGGTTAAGATAATTAGGGATAGATTCGAAAGTCCTAGTCTTCTCCTTGATTGGATTTTACTCATTGCTTTCGACTATTCTCCACAGATTTATATTAGTTTACTTAATAATTCGCTACATTATTAGTTAGATTAGTTAAGAAGAGTCTTAAATTTTGAATTGTGACAACCAGTCCTTGTGAGAACGATCTCATAATACGTACCATATAAGCATCTGATTCATATACTTACGACTTAAAATCATTTAAATCAGATTGGTTTAAATTAAAACATCAGTATCCCCAGAATCATTTTCTGATGTTTGATTTCATTTGTTGCATAATACTCCTCAAACCTCTTATCACAGTACTCTCCCCCATTATCAGATTTGTGATATTTTACTGTTTTACCTATCTCATTTTCTATCATAACTTTTCACTTCTTAAATACATCAAATACATAAGATTTGTGCTTAAAGAAATAAACCCACAGTTTTCTACTAGCATCATCAATTAAAGAAACATAATAACGTAAGCCACCAAGAGATAATACTTATGCCGGTCCTCACACATCAGTGTGTACAAGCTCCAACAGATGTGTCTTTGGAGCACGTCCTATCTTCTTAAAGCTTACTCTCTTCTACTTGTCATACACGCAGTCCTCAAAGAATTCCTAGTTAATAGACTTCAGCCCTAGTAGCTTCCCTTTAGACAATAGCACTTTCATTCCCTTCTCACTCATATGTCCCAACCTCTGCCCGACTGAGAGTAAACTATACGATCTTGAAGTCACGTACAAAGTACCTTCCTTTTTATCTCGAGATATCACCAATGCACCTTTTGTGATCTTCCAGGAATCACTAGTGAATGTCGTCACATAATCGGTATCAGTCAACTACCCCCTGAGATCAAATTCCTTCTCAAACTCATTATATGTTTGACATCCTTTAATTTCAACATAGTTATATCTTTCTAATTTATATGAACGTCTCCCTTTTCAACAGTACTGCATGGCTTATCATTACCCAAGTAGACTGTCCCGAAGTCACTTGATACATAGTTACACAAAACTTTCTTACACAAAGTGGCATGAAACAAAACACCCGAATCTATAACCTAAGACTCATTCCTCGCATCAAGAGACAAAATCAACGCCTCTGTATCACTCTCCTCAGATAAATTCACTCAATCCTTCCCACCTTGAGAGCTTCCTTCTTATTTCTTGAGTGCCCTGTAATCACATTTCTTGTACCCCTTTTTACCGCAATGACAATACCCATCTTTGTCTTTCGGTCCCTTGGACTTCTTCCTTGACTTAGAACGCCCGTGTTTATTGTCTCATTTGTTCAGAAATCTTTCTCTTCCTTCAACGTTTAGAGCATTCCCTAAATCCCCTGAAACTCCTGATGCCTTTCTTCTAGATTCTTCGTTGAGAATTAGACCGGCCACATCATCAAATTTCAGCTTTGTTGACCCTGAAGAATTGCTCACAGCAATCACCAAACCATCCCAACTGCTTGGTAAACTGGATAAGATCAATAACACCCCGACCTCATCCTCAAAAACAATAACAACAGATTTTCAACTGGCTCTGACTGTATTGAACTCGTTTAGATGTTCAACCATGCTTCCACCATCTAACATCTTCATGTTAAATAACTGTTTCATAAGATGAACCTTTTTAGATGTAGAGAGTTTTTCATACATGGTGGTTAGGGCTTACATTAATTCTTTTATGGTTTTCATCTTGGATATATTGAAGGTGACGCTCTTAGACAAAGAGAGTCAGATCGTTCCTAAAGCCTTCTAATCCAATAAAAATCATTCATCATCTGTCATCTTGTCTAGTTTCTTCTCTTTTCCTCCTAGAGGAATATAGAGGTCCTTTTGATACAGATAATTCTCTATCTGCATCTTCCATAAGGCAAAGTTTAAACTATTAACTTCTCAATTCTAGTTTTCCCTTCTTCCCTCATCGCTTTCAATAGAACTAAACTAATAGCTCTGATACCAGTTGTCGTGCAGCACACCAACAACGTAGTGAACCAAAATCCAATCTCTAGTCTCACCCACAAACGATAAACAAGAAGAAATATAAACTAAAAATAGATCAAAGCAATCCAAACAAACTATAAGACAAGATATACGTGGAAAAACTCCAAACTAGGATAAAAAACCACCGATGCAAACTTTCACTATAAAGAAAAATGAAGATTACAAGGTAAAATACTAACCTCTCCCTTAGAAGTACAAAGAGAACCCTTTACCCACACTTTAGAATTATTTCTCAATACCTTAGAAAAGCCTTAGGGACACCTATGTATAGTTTAGGCAACTTCCCTTTTGTACCCTTGCGAAAGCTGACTCAAAAATTCACAATCTGCATCAAATTTAGAAACGAATCTACGTAACTTCGACTGGTTGAGTAGGCTGCAGGATCGGTCGAGTGGACCCCTCGACCGTTCGAGCATGGGTCGCGACCGATCGAGCACCTCGAAACCCAAAAATTGATGCTCGCTGGACTTTGAGTCGAGCCAGTCCACGACTAGTCATGTAGGCTGCACGATCGGTCGAGTAGGGGCCACAACTGGTCGAGCGGCCCCCAGATGTGGCTCCACATCTCAACATCACGACTATCATCATAGAGTAAAAATACATGGTCGATCTGCCCCAAACACCACCTGCAGCAGTCGACCAAGAACAAGAAGAGGGGGAGGAATGACTGCCAAGTGCTATCCGTTAGAGTGGTGGCAGAGGATCCTCGCCTTGATTGATCACTTCATTGGTCGAATAGCTTCCTTCAACGGTCAAAGAGTCTTCATCTCATGAGACAACTATTTTTGGTCTAGAAACAAAAGATATTTCAATGATCGATGCTCCTGATCCTGATTCACATCCACTACCCACTCATATACCAATAATCAGGGGTGAAGTTGCTGCTCTCCCTACTTCTGTTGCAAGTATACTTTCAATTAATGACATTATTTCTTCTCTCCAATAAGATTTGGCTGAAAATGTTACTGTGGCTGAGTCACCCTTGTTATCGAACAATCTGCAAAATCTCAAGGGAGAGCTCTAGATCCTCACGCAAGCAAGGTTATCTGGAATTATCAATCGAGATGGTTGAAAAATTCGAACAAATGAACAAATTATATCATACTTTCTCTTGGTCAGACGCCAACCTTGTGGACAAGCTACTAGCTCTCCAAGATTTCTTGGAATTCATAAAAGAGAAACAAAAGATATGTGTTATCATCGGCCATCTTGAAGCAGAGAGCACAACAACAGAATCTCAAGTGGCTTTAGCTAGGGATATTGTGAACCAACTTTCCATAGGCACCACTAAGTTGAAACATCTAGAGCTGAAGTAGAGGAGATGGAAGTTAGAATCGTAGCTCTGGAGGTAGAATTGATAACTTTGAAAAGAGTGTGTGAAGAGAAATGTGTTGATCTCGGCCATCAGGAGAAAACAATCAAAGATATGGCAATGTCTGCAGGGGCTCGAACAACTACCATTGATCGACTTCATCAATCTGTTGTCAAACATGAGGCCACCTCGCATGTGGTAAAGGGATGAATGGAGATGATAGAGGCCTCATTCGAATTGTAACTTTATATAAAAACAATTATCTATCAATACAATCATCCATCGACCTCCTTTTCTCTCTCCAATACCTTAAATTTCTTCTTCTTCTTTATTCTACAACTAATTGTTAACCTGACCCCTAATATTCGAGACATTGTGGGTTACTTCCCAAATTAAAATCCTTGATGGCTACACGTTCCTGCTCTCCCCGAATATGAAGCCTCTTTCTTGCCATAAATGCTTTAATCGTGGGTACTTAAATTCCTTATTTAAATCGGTTCAAATCCCACTTGGATTCATAACAACCTTTCCTTAAAACAGTGCATCTTCTTACTTTCATGGATTTTAGCTCTTCTTCATTCCTTGTTGGTGCTAAGAGCTACTTGAAGGAGATCTTTGACTGAGTTTGATAGACTTCTATCAATCTTCATTGCTCTTTGATGTGAATTACTTTTTCAAGGAGGCTTCAACAGCAGCCGAATAAGAGGTTGTGCTGGTAGACCTTAAGCATTTTTAATCTATTGGGTACTATTATTTTGAACTTACATTCGAATCTGAGCAGTTCAACGCGTATCTTTGCTAATAAGCTTCAACTAAGGAAGATTCTCTGAAGGTGAGTGATGCTCATGTATTAGCCTGGAACGAGCGATTTTGATGAGTCCAGACTCATCAGTTTAACAGAACCATGCTCTGCACATTACAAGCGCATCGTATTGGACTGATGGAAGACCTCAAGGAGCAAGAACGTGCCTTCTTTGCTAAGGATTTGCTCGTTCCTAAAGACCTCACTTTTCTGGATGAACAATTATTGTTTATCAGATACGGTCGAAGATAGTCTCAAGGGAAAAAGAGAAGCTGCGAACATAGTTTCTTCTAACAACTCCCGCATCGACCAACTTTTTTATCTCCTTCCAATCATCATTAAAAAGGGAACTGATTGGAAGCCTAAACAAGAACAAAATGAAGCCCAGAAGTAGGCTCTCCTTGAAGAATTTGAAGAGATGAAGACTAAAATGGCCTGAGTTATTCGGCTAATTTATTTCTTTTCTTTATGCTTTTGTAGTGCGGTCGATGACCAGTAACGTCTTTGAATAAATTGCATTTCATCAAATTCCACATGCATCATGGTTGATTCTTGTAGTATATAAAGACATTAGATTTTCTTCTAGGATCTCAGATCCTTCCTCTGCAAGTAGCCATCGCTCAAGATATTCAGGGCGACCAATTATCCTGCTTACTTATTATTGTTGAATGGTTACCTTTGGCTGAGTGAAGCTACAGCGACTTGGCCAGTCAAACCTTAGCTAAAATTTTTATGTTTTGTATATGTAATCTCATGCTGACTAGGCGGCAACAAATGCACATGGCTTCCCAAGGAGACTTATTTATTCCATTATGTATTCCAACCTTATAAGAATCGAAGCATCAACCCAGCCATTTACTTCGGGCATCCCAACCGTTAGCCTTTATCTGATTTATGCATTTATCATTTATGACGACACTTATAAAAGCACCCCTTACTCAAATTTGAAACACATCACAAACCAAACCTCGACAGTTAGCCTTACAGTCATGGCTTCCTTCCTTTTCTTCGGCAATCCTTAACAATTTTAAGGGAAATCCTTGAAGAAGGAATCAATTCCATCTCCCATTCCTCCATTCTTTGTGACACATACCTTTTCATAAGAGATGCCACTGAAGTGGCCAAGACTAATGAATCTCTATGAAAAATCTTGGAGACTCTTTTCGAATTGTAATGCCTCGAGGATATATACTCCAAGGCCTATTTAGAACTTCACCAATGCGCTATTCTTAAAAAAAAAAAATGCTACAACCATCCACACTAAGTCTGAGACTCTCTCGAATTGATACAATGCGACATGGAGAGAATGATTACACTAGACTCTCCAGCATTATTTTGACAAAATGATGTTGCGATCACTGGAAACTCATCTTAGTAACCTCTTCATTGACCTCTTAAAGACTGCCTACCTCTACATAAAGAGGAATCAGCCGGACTCACAGGACCTTCTGGACTTCATTGAGTCCTAGATAGAGCTCTATCAAACTCGTGAAGAATCTAATAGGTCAGATAAGCTGAGGGTCGAGCAAGAGTTCACTACACCAAAATCGTAACCGTTCCTAAATGCTTCAGGAACGGTTTCAAACCATTCCTAAATGAGGCGTCACGGAAAAATAGGAATGGTTCAGAACCGTTTTGGGTACTATTTCAAATTTTAGAAATGAAATTTTAGGAACGGTTTTAAGCCGTTCTAGTGCCAATGGTCACATTTCAGGCACAATTTTAGAAACATTTTTGAATGCCTATTAATGTTGCCAACGGTCAAATTTTAGGACGGAATTTTAAGAATAATTTTAAACCCCTTTGTTCATTGTATGAGAGAGAGTGGGATATGTAATCTACTTGTATTATATGCTAGATAATTACACATAAAAGAAAAAGACAATAGAATGATTCACACACATAATAATCTTTTCCTTCTTTTCTAGTACACATTTCAATTTCAATTTCAATTCAACATTTCATTTCTAGGCTTCTATAATCCAATGATTCCTTGATCTTTTCTAGAATGATCACTGCCTTTAGATATGACATCTGTTGCAAATCCTCCTCTTTAATGTCTTCTCGTCCATCCCCCACAACCCGATCGATCTCTTCCACCATCTTGGCTTGCACATCCTAATGCTTCACCAAGTTCGCCATGATCCACTGCAGTGATGTGGACGCTGTGTCCATATGAGAGGGATAAAAATATCTTCCTGTCTTCTGCGTATCGCCAAGACATCGTTCCACTGCTTTCAAAAGATAATCTTTCCTAACATTGGCAAGAAAGTGAAGATGGAATGGGAAGAAGTGCTCAACAGCAAGCACTGCTGCACAGCTTTGATCTCATTCACATAGCTTTCATGGAGCTTTTGGCCGAAATACATAAGCAAGAGCAAGCTAAACATGCTGTACTGAAAGCTCTCCAAGACATGGACGGGCTTGTCTGACTCAGCCTAGCATCTGCAGATCCTTATTTCCCGTGACCCTACCAATCCATGCTTGCCATATCCCATGTTGATGATGCCTGAAAAATAGGACAGAACAGAAGTTTCAGCATGTAATCACTAACTGCCTAGACAAATGGGTGTTGAAAACGAAGGATATTTGAAAGACCTTGCAATTCCACGATACATTGAAGCGTCTGTAGAGAATCCACTACTCTTTCTGCAACAGAGAAGTAAAAGATGAGATTTATGGATAAAGAGTCGGCCTGCTGGTGCTGTAGGATAACAGTGATAATTCATACCATCTCAAATGTGCAACATATTCCTTCCTGCTCATGTTCTTCATTTCTTCGAGTTCTTTGTGGTAGTTATCCAACTGCAAAGAATCCATTTTAAGGCCAGCATCAGAAAACACAAGAACCACAGTTTCAGTAAAGAGAGAGATTGATAGATTAATCCATTTCGCTTGCTATGAATCATATGCCGGGAAGTTGATATGAGTTGAAGGTCCCCAATACCGCGCCTCTAAGTCGTTAGCTCTTGCAGCTTTCTCTTCATTATCATACCCCCCTAAAATCCACAAATGGCAATAAAAGGTACAATAAATGAACAGGATGTTGTATTGGATGATTAAAGAAAATTTCAAAAACTTGAAGGAATGAAAGAGAAGGCTCACCCAAATAAACTGTTAGGCATTCGATTGGATTGCAATCGTACATGCAAACAACCAGACAAACCACATATCTTAGAAGTTAGGCCAACAATTCAAAAAAATCAACCAAAAAAAAAAGAGGAAAAGCGAAATGGAAAAACTAAAAATACTAAAAATGGTTATCCCCCTATTGTTTTACTAACCTTGCCTTCCTTTTCTAGTCTGGCCTTCCTTCTTGCAGCTGTTGTCCCATAGATGGGCTTCATATCTACCAGTCCACCTATGCCTTATATAAATAAACCCAAATAGCCTTATTATAAGTAAAATAGAAAGTAATGAAAATAAAATAGAAATGGGAGCAACCCACAGGAAAATAAAAATGTATCATTAGAAGAATTACACATAAAAGAACAAGACACCCAAGAGAAAAATATCAACAATAAGAACAACATTAAAAAGAAGGGAAAAAAAGTAAGAGAGAAATAAACCCATAAGCACCCCACATGAATTTAGGGGGGAACAACAAAAGCAAAAATAAAAACAAAACAGTGTGATAGAAGGAACCCAATTCAATTTATTTTTTAAGGAAAAAAATAAATAAATAAAAGAAGGAAAGTAAGAGACTAAAAGCCCCAAAAATAGTTACATTGAGAAACCACCATATATGAACTAAAATAACCAAAAAATAAAAATGATAAACAAGAGGAGAGAAAGAGGGCTCCTACTGACCTTGTAACACATCTATACTGTGATGTTCTCTGCCCAAATGTATTAATGGACTTCCTATGAACTGGCTGCTTCTGGCCCACCTTCCCACCCCCTCTCTTCTATGTGTCCATGGCTACAAAATCAGCCCCACCATGTGATAGCTGCCGTGCAGCAGCTGTAACACAGATAGATTGAGAACCAAGGCTCATAGACAAGCTCAAGGACTGCAAATCACCATACCCCATTGCACCACCAATAGACCCTGGTCCATTATTCTATTTATTGGGACGTGACCAAATCATCTTAATCTGCTCTCCATTATTCTATCTATTTGGACTACTACTAGCTAAGACACATTCGAGAGTCTCATTGTGGAGATTCTCCTGCACCTGTTAGGAGAGAGTTGGTTCAAGGCTCTAAAAAGGCAATAGGAAGGCCCAAAAGGATGTGAGTGGAGCGTGTGAGAAAAGACTTGTTGACCTACATTTTAACTGATGATATGGTCCTTGATTGAGTGAATGGCGGAACAGGATTCATGTAGCCAAACCCAATTAGTTGGGATAAGGTTTAGATAATGATTATTGGCATTATGTCATTCCTGGCACCTATTGACTGCAGTATACATCTTTTAGTCAAAACAGACAACCACCAAATAACCTGCTACGGTGGTATTTATTGTCTCCATCTAAGATTTCAATAGCCGTAAATTGTGCAAGTGCTTCTTCAAGAGTTCCAATATCCCCATGTATCTAAATAGTTAGATCCATCATCTGTTCATGCGTATACTTGCCTTGGCACTTCATGCACCTTATCTACAATAACCATTCAACTTTCCAACAATTATTCAGTACTCAGTACATCAACACTTCTTAACTCTTCCTCTGAGATTGAAAAATAGTTGAGGACATTAAAAAATCAAACAACATGGCTTACGATAACACTTCTACAGGTGCTGGAGAGTCCACTTCTCTCTTTGGTAGAAATGATTCAAGGGCATGCCTTGAAACAGGAGCCTCTTGCTCCTCGAACCTGTACATGAATAGAAATCATTAACTAATGCTTTATGAGATTGGGAAGTAAAATCGTTGAACATGTATCTTCTAAGAATTTTATATTTTTTGCATTTTTTTCATTTTTCAGGACTTAAAGACTTCCAGAATCAATTTGCTAGCAAAAGTTTCCAAACAAAATGCATACACATTTATTCAGTTGAAGTGTAAACAGAGTTCTAAGAAGAGAGTAGAAAATAGACCAAAATTATTCTAAGCAATTAGACAAGTAAAAGGAAATTTTTGAATAATTTGGTTATCCAGCAATCCAAATGGAATGCTAACAATAAAATATAAGCTAGAAGTCCTGTCAGTTGCAAGATCGAACTTAAATAATCCAAACAAATATCATGCCACTTAAAATGCAACCATATGCACCTTATCTACTTACTCCTAAAAATATACTACAAATTTTTATTTTTATTTTTGACAAATAGCCAATATAACATTACACTCCACAACAACAATGGAATAAGGTTTCATAAGCCAAATGCATGTAAGAGACCTCGTTTACACACTACACGTGTCAAAGCAGCATATGTGTGCAATCTAATACATCCATTTACCATGTAAATTTTCTCATTTGACTTGGGCCAACCCAAACCCAACTATAAACCTAAGTTCAAAGACCTGATGGGTACCCAAACCTAGCAAACCCAAAGTCTGTTAGTATGGTATAGGTAGTCTAAGACCCAACCTGTTGACAACCCTAGCAGTAGTGCTAGTGCAGAAGGTTAAAACTCAGACCATACATAAATCATAGAAATTTCTTTTAATCAGAAAATATTACCATTATATTATGTTCTTGGTATCCATGGAAAACTGATTAGAAATTCAAAACATGAGGTTCATGATAAAGAGTAATGCCAAAAAACATGTGCAAAAGAAAACAGGATTGGGAGAGTAGTTTTACCTGGAATGCTATAGTAAGTGATCAAAGTCTTCTATTTGCAAACTTGATAATCGCAGTGTTAACTCTCTGCACTATGGCTAGCTTATTGCGTGCAAGTTTCAGAATATGCAAAACCATTGCCCAAGGAGGATAAGCAACTGACTAGCCACTGACAATTACAGTTATTAGTAACAAGAAAACCACCAAGGTAATGACAACATTACCTTCTCTAGTGCACCTTTGCTAACACAATGCATTTTTGCTTCATTGTCAATATAAGTTGGAGTTGTTCACTTATCAGTTGGATTAAATGGAAGGAAATGAACCTCTTGAATGCTAGCCCATGCCTTCTTGTATGTATAGATGGAAAGAGAGGCTGAAATGGAAGAATTAGTGATAAAGGCATTATTTGTCTGTGTATAAATAAGAGGATCCCTATGGAAATTTCATTACATCCTTCAGGTCAGCGAGCATCCCAATAACATCTTGGTTTTTAATTCGGGAGGCTCTTGCAATGATTAGAATGACAATATGCTAGTCTTCTACTCCTTTAGCAAAAACCTGGTTGCAATAATTCAAAAAATGGGCATTAGAATAAAAATCAAAAGACTCTTCAATAAGATGAGCACAAAATGCATTCCATGATGGACCTCAATAAGTTTTCTGTCAATTTTGAGTCTGTTTAAAGTTTGCATTACTTACTAATTAACTTAAAATCTGCAAATCTCAAAACAAAAAGCAAAAGGACCCATGGATCATCCACAACCAACTCTAGCACACTTCCTAATTAGGAACTTGCAAGCTCCACAAGGAGATCCAAACCCGGTCATCTTGGCCTTTGGTTGTTTGGTTTTGATATCTTTACTAGACCAGTGCAAGCACTATCACCATGTTTATAAACACTAGAGAGATAGAAGGTGGGCCACCTTATATGGATATTTTAAGTACATCTGGTCTGTTAAGTGGCCTACAAAATTCATTTTTTTTCTAGAGAAAGCTTCCTTTTACCTCCATTCCAAATTCAATGGCTTCATTTGAGATTCCATTCAAAGAAGCTTAAAGGACAAAAGAGTAGCATAAATTAACCCATTTGCATGGGCTCCACTCCTATGATAGTTCACAACCATTATGAAAATGGTGGGTGATTCATCCTCCTCGCATATGGCACTCTTTTGTGGCTATTCAGACCTTCCAAATTGTGGGGTATGGTTGTGGCTATCAAATGAATGGTTAATGGTAGTATAGTCAGTAGTCTGAATTTTATGGAAAAAGAAAAAAATTAGATGATTAGAATCATTGTCTTTAGGTTTAGCGATTTGGAAGGTCTGGATTGCTTTATAACCATGCCATGTTTATGGTCTTATCTTTTTGAAGGGTATTTCCAAATGTATCATCAAGAAAGAAAAGGAATTAAACAAAGAAGATATACCTTAAAAGCAGAGCCATTTCCTTAAGACTCAGGGTATTGGCTTTCTTTTTCATCTCAGCAAGCTCAGGAATGTCATGCATGTGCTTCTTTGAGTATACACAGACAAGATTTCAAGCACAAACAATATGTAGTAATAAACATTATGAGAGCTCAATAAATATATTCAAATCACAAGATATGTATTTCTGCATGACAAATCACTAAGCTTCATGAGCACCTTCCCATGCTGAAGGGCTTGCAAACAGGATCTGTCATAACCCTATCTCTAGTAACATACATGTAAGGCCTGTATCCTAGCCCATACTGTTCTGTATACTTTCACAGTCCTCTTGGTCAAATTTTGGCAACCCTTGACCTGTAATTGGTATTTGCGCATGACCTTGAGTTGCGTCCCATAAATCTGACTCGGCTTGACTCAAAACTTGTACCATCACGACTACATCATTGTCACGGTTTGAATGCTACATCTTGTGCGTCAATGCAACACTTAGATCATACGTTGTGGCCTGCACATTATAATGGCTATGGCTGCACATTGCGGGACCTACCTACTCATATGGCATCATTCCTTAGGAGGGTGATGTCATGTCCTTACACAAGTAATAATGACTCATCTTCTTAAGTCAACAACTCCCCTTACCTAGACACTTATGATGGCCTTACATTATCCTGTCAAGCCATAACTTCTCTCTCTCTCTTATCTCTCTCTCCGTCCCTCTTTCTTCCTCATTCCCCATTACAAGAGCCAAAAATCTACCCCTCTTCCACCTTAGATCCTCACCAATCCAACCTTTATAGCATCATCTCCACCATTGAGGAAGCTTCGTAAAGGCATTAATGCATAAGGGTAGAAGTTGAAGGGAAAGATCTTGAAGTGGGTGCTTCTCTCTCTCTCTCTCTCTTTCCTTTTCTTTTATGATGAGTGTCTCATTTGATGATGCATGTAATATCCAAACTGTCCATCTAGTGGGATTAGCCGACCTTGCTGCCCACCATCCAATAGCCATGCTGCCTGATTTTTAAGCCAGCTTGGTTACGGAGAAACACAGATGTCAGTTTGATCCAAAGCAGGTGGGCCACACTGCCATGGGCCCCACCAGATGTCCTTATTTCATTCAAGGCATCTGTCCATTACAGGACATGGGGCCACTTTGGTGGCGTGCCCCATTCAGACCATCCGCATGCTGGGAGCTTAGCACCCCTAGACGGAGTAAATATACAAATATAAGTTTGATCCAAAAATTCTGGTGGGCCACTCATGTGGACCCCACCTTGATGTATAGATCTAATCCCCACCATTCATCCAATTTCCTAGCTTATTTTAGGCGTTGAGCCAAAAAACGAAGCCAATCCAAATCTCTAGGGGGCCATATTGTAGAGAATAGTAATATTTATGGTTAAAATCTGCTAGGGACCACTGCGATGTTTCTATACGTCGATATATGTTGAATATGGGGCTTATTAGACTCATCACGAGCAGGAGAACCCAGCGGACAGACCAGATTATCTCGATGTGGGCCCCACCTATGAAAATCCCTAAAAAAATATAGATAACAGACACTGTTGCTGTCAGCGTCTAGAGTACACTGCAGCAAACAGCATCTGCAGCTTGGATGCAGGTCAGTGGGCCCCACCTTAATGCGTGTGGACACTGTTGCTGTCAGCGTCTAGAGTACACTGCAGCAAACAGCATCTGCAGCTTGGATGCAGGTCAGTGGGCCCCACCTTAATGCGTGTGGAACATCAACATTGTCCAATTGATGGACCCCTTTTAATCATTACAACATCCCAAAAATCAGTTGTTCACGACATTCTAGTGGACCACACCGTTATAAACAACAGCGATTGAACGTTTACCATCGATACTCTTTTTGGGTCCCGAAAGTTTTAGATATATATGAATTTTATTTTTCTTCTTAATCCAGGACTTTTTGACCTTATAAACAGATTGAATGGAAAATAAAACGTTATGGTGGGCCCCACGTGGGACCCACCTCTATGGAACAGACTGGCTAGTGTACCTTACACTAGCTATATAACTGTCGTACATGAGCAATAAGTTCTATGAGTATGATCACGAGGTATGTGTTTCATCCCACCGTCTCCGTCCATCTGGACGATGGGTACCACCTTGATGATGAATATGTGCAGACCATTCGGAGTCTGGACGCTGGACTCCATCAGATAATAATAATAATAATAATAATAATAATAAATATGATATTATGTTAATATAATAATATAATATTACAATATATGACAGTGGACCCTGATGTATGTGGGACCCACCACATATGGAAGCAGATTGGTTGTTGTACTCACACCACCAAGTGTGTGGGTCTGATCCAGACCGTCCAACCTTTTGAATGGGTGGGATCCACCTTTATGAATGTGTTTTATATCCACCCCGTACATCTGTTGTGGACATGGGACCTGCCCCACACGTGTCACACATGTGGGCAGGTGGGACCCACCTTGATGCATGTATTCTTTATCCCAGCTATCCATCTCTTCCTGGATGCTGGAGACCTCCCTTCCTTTTATTTTTTTGATATATATATATATATATATATATATATATATATATATATATATATATATTATAATATAATATAATATATATTTGATGGGTCACATGTGTGGACCCCACCACGATGTGTATGTTTTATCTACACCATCCATTCATTAACTGGGACGGACAGGAGCTTGAGTAGCCACCTTGATGTGTGGTTCACATCCACACCATCCAGAGGTCTGGATGGTGGGGCCCACCTTGATAATTCATGTTTCACCTTTGTTGTCCATCTTCAGTAGATGGGACCCACCTTAGACGTATGTGTTCTATCTAGGTCGTCCACTTTTTTTGCTAGTGTGGACACCACCATGATATATTTATTCCATATCCACACCATCCACAATGTTTAGACAGTGTTGGATATCGATTGGATGATGCCAATTTACATGGATAATGTTTGGATAGGTGCTGATTTACATAAGCAATGTTTGGACAGTGCTGACTTACAGATACAATGTTTGATGGTGCTGATTTACTTGGATAAAGTTTGGACAGTGTATATCATCATTAGTGGGCCATGTGCCCCATGGAATGACAGTGTATAGTGATACACATGTTACGCCTACAACTATTGAAATGAATTTTTGGTGTGGTCCAAGCCCACTTACGGCCCATTGGTGCGGCCCATCCATGAGGCCTATCATGATGTATATTCGAGGGCCCATATGATGGGGCCTACTTACCTTGTATTTAAGGCCCATATAATGGGGCCCACCCTCTTGAATTTAAGGCCCATTATGATGTGTTTGAGGTCCATGTGGTGCGGCCCATTTATGTGGCCCATTTGATGTATATTAGGCCCATTGGTGCAACCCGTTGATGCAGCCCACTTATTGTATATGAGGTCCGATATGATGTAATTATGGCCCATGTGCCGAAGCCTATAGTGATATTTATTAGGCCTTTGAGAGAGGCCCATAGTGATGTATATTGGGCCATTGTGTGCCGCCATGGGCGCACTGTATGTTTGGCATTATGTGGGCCACTCCTTGGGAGTAATATTGGTTAAATGTTCACATTGATGGGCAATGATGGTTAAATGTCCATATTGTGACCTTCCCTTAAGCCCTTTGTTAAGCCGAGTCAGATTGTCAAGGCCTAGTATCTAGGTCGATTCCGATTATCGAGGCCAATTATATAGGCCGATTCCGATTGTCAAGGATGATTCTGATTATTAAGGCCAATTGTCGAGGCCGATTCCGATTGTTGAGGCCGATTGTATAGACCGATTCTAATTGTCGAGGCCGAGTACCAAGGCCGATTCTGATCGTCAAGGCTGATTATATACGCTGATTCTGATCGTCAAGGCTGATTATATAGGCCGATTTCGATTGTTGAGGTCGAGTATCAAGGCCAATTCTGATTGTCGAGGCCGATTATAGAGACCGATTGTCGAGGCCAATTTTAATTGTTAAGGCCAATTGTATGACCGATTATCGAGGTCGATTCCAATTATCGAGGCCAATTGTCGTGGCCGATTCCGATTGTCAAGGCTGATTATCGAGGCTTAATGTGACGTATATGTAGCCTGTATTTGAGGCCCATTGTGATGTATATTCAAACCATGTTTAAGGCCCAATGTGATGTATATGAGGCCTATGTGATAAGGCGCATTCGAGGGCCAGGCGATGGAGCCCGTTGTGATGTATATTAGGCCCACATGAGAGGACCATCGTGATGTATATTAAGCGCTTGAGTGAGGCCCATGGTGTTATATATTAGTCCCACGTGTGAGGCCATGGGTCCACTATATGTTAGGCTCTATGTAGGTCATTCCTTAGGGGAAATGTTGGTTAAATGTCTACATTGTCGATGTCAATTATCGATGCCAGTTATTGATACCGATTATGAGTATGTGACAGCATAGCATCATGATACATGCCCATACGCATCATCTGCATGTTTGTTATGAGATGTGATCGACCATTGCATATGTCACTGGGCAGGTTCTTATGAGACTCCCTGAGAGGCAGAGGTTATCTTACATGAGCGCATGGTATGCGCAGGATTGATACATGACTGGATTCTATGACTCGTGCATCTTGTATTGTGTGTTGTGATTACTGTACACCCTAGCGACATCAGGGTCGTAGCCTCCACAGGCATATCGTGGATGACCAGATGGAATACCAAAAATTTGTTATGTCAGGCCCGTCTCCTAGACTGTACCGTTCCGTATGCTTCCGCGATTCCCCCGATTAAATTTCGGCAACCTGCGATTTATAATCATTGTTTGCGTGTGATCCTGAGTCACATCCTATCAATCTGAGTCAGCTCAACCCGAGACTGGTAGTAGTGCGACCGCGCTATCATCCCGGTCTTGACACCGCGTCTCGTGCCTCGAGGAGATACCCAGGCCATGAGATGTGGGCCCGCGTTCTGTTAAAGGAAAACACCGTGCGTTGCAATTCAAAAGAGAATCTCTACCCTAAACGTCACATCAACCCATCAATCAAAGTCAAGTACACATCCTTAACTAGTCATCCTTTTTTTCACCAATAAGGTATGACACCCATTCTTCATTCGCCCAAAAGTCAACAAGCACCATGCTTCCTCATAAAATCACCCCATCTATCACCACTCCTCTCTCTCACATTTTCTTTCACTCTATCCCAAGAAACTCCCATGGGAGGGAACATCCAAGCTCTCCATGAGAGAGAAGCTAGGTGTGGCCCACCATCCTACCAACCCATCCCACCATCCAAAGTCAATCTTAATCGTTGAAATTCATCCATCGGAGCTCTAGAACGCATCGGTAGAAGGAGAAGTCCAAGATCTAAATGTGAGTGATTTTATTTATTTGATTTGTGATTTGAGGTCCCACATATGGCAGGACCCATCTTGATGTATGATTTGTATCAAGAGGAGCCCATAGTGGTGGGGTCCCTCCGCTATTCCGATCTTTCTCTCTTTCTCTCTCTCTTCCTCTCTTTCATCTTGTTTGGTGATGATTTGGGCGTGTGGCCCACTCAAATGGACCCCACCACGTAGTATGCATTTTACGCATATTGTCCATCAATTGGGCCCACATAGGTGGTGAAATCCCATTACAGCGTGGGTGAGCACCTGCTGAAAATGGTGGCTAAGGATGCTGCTGTCACCATTCAGGGCTACAACGTCCTAGCCCTCTTAAAGAGGGAGGAGTGTGGGACCCACAGCAGGCCCCCACCCTTGATGTAAGTATTCAATCCACACCATCCATCCAATTTCCTAGCCCATTTTAGGCGTTAAGCCAAAAAATGATAACCAATCAAATCTCCGAAGAGCCATAATGTGGAAACTAGTGATTTTTAGTGATATTAATTGTTTGGGCCTGCTATGATGTTTCTACGCATCGAAACATATTTGATATGGGGCTTGTTAGACCTGTCCTGAGTCTAAGAATCCAACCAATGGAGTGGATTCTCTTGATTTGGGCTCCACCTATGATAAACCGCGAGAATACACAAAAATAAAAAAAAATTATATACATTAGAGGGACTGGAGTCCCTTGCTGCTGACGTCCAGCATCCAAAGGACGCTGCAACATCTGTTGCTAGATGTGGTTGGGACAGTGGGCCCCACCACAGGCCCCACCATGATGTATGTTGGCCATCTACACCGTGCATTTGATGGGTCCCATTTTTGTATGGGGAGCACCCAAAAATTAGCAGTACGTAGAACTCAGGTGGCCCACACCACCAAAAGTAGTAGGTGATTGACTGTTTACCATTGAAATCTTATTTGGGTCATAGAATTTTTGGATCAATATGAAATTTGTTTTTCATCTTAATTCAGCCCTTGTGATCTTATGAGTAGATTGGATGGGAATTAAACGTTATGGTGGGCCCCACATGGGACACACGTATGTTGAAATGGATTGGCTAGTGTATGTCCCTGATTAAGGGCATGATCTATTTATCCAGGTCGTTTATCCATGTAGATCCTACACGTGATGCATATGTTTCATATCCTCACCGCCCATTGCTTGGACAGTGGGAACCCATCCCACACGTGGGACCCATATGTACATCTGTACCGTCCAGCATCCAGGGACGTTGAACGTGTTTACACAGTGAAGTGTGAATGGACAATAAGGTGTACTAGCATACCTTTAAAATAAATAATTAAAAAAAGGGAAGAAGAGAAATATAATATATATATATATATATATATATATATATATATATATATGTTGTGGTGGGCCCTACGTGGGACCTACCTACTCTACCGCGTTGAAGCAGTTGTAGCTGTAATGTACAGCAGCTACATGGCTATTATGTACATCCAGTGTGGGCCACTGTTATGTACGTCCAGTGTGGGACATGGGCTATGGTGGGCCCTACGTGGGACCTACCTGCTCTGCCACGTTGAAGCAGCTGTAGCTGTAACGTACAACACCTACATGCCTATTATGTACGTCCAATGTGGGCTGTTGTTATGTATGTCCAGTGTGGGATGTGGGCCCCACCATGCATTGTATCCACCATCCATTAGGATGGAATGGTGGGACCCACCAGCAGGGGAATAGATTGGCTGGGGTACCTCATACCAGCTACATGGCTGGTGAGTTTCCATCAACAAGTTCTGTAGGGCCCCAATGATGTATATGTTTTATCTACACGTCCACCGTTTGGATGGTGAGGCCCATCATGATACCTGTGTTGTATCCATACCATCCAACCATTTTGAGATATCATTTTATGGTATAAGGTAAAGAATGAGTCAAAACTAAAGTTCAAGTGGGCCCCACCATTGAAATAGTGGAAAGTGACATCCACCGTTCAAAATTTCTAAGGAGCCATAGTAGTTTCTAATTAAGTTGATATTTGTTTTCACTTTATCTATCTTTATGTTACTTTATGTATGGGTTAGATCTCAAAATATATCAAGATGGGCTACGCCGTGCAATCCTGCCGTGGTATGGTCTAGATGATCTTTTGACTTGATATATTTAAGGGTCCTGTGCAGGGCCCACTTATTATGTGTTTGTGGCCCATTTGTTAAGGCCTATTGTGATATGTTTCCAGCCCACTTGAGGCCCACCTATAATGGATATTTGAGGCCCATGTGATAGGGCCCACCTGCTTGTATTTAAGGCCTATATGATGGGGCCCACCTACTTGAATATGAGGCCCATAGGTAAGGCCCATTGTGATGTATTCGGGGCTTATGGGCAAGCGACAAGGCCCATTAGGATATGTATTAGGCTCATTAGTGTGGCCCATTGATGAAGCCCAATTGATATATATGAGGTCCATTGGTGCGGCCCGTGGACGTGGTCCACTTGATTTATATGAGGCACACTAGTGTAACCCATGTGATATGGCCGACTCGATATATATGAGGCTCATTGGTGCGGCTCATGGATGCGATCCACTTGATGTATTTGATGGCCCATGGGTTGAGACCCAACGTAATGTATATAAGGACCACAGGTGTGGCCCAATGAAACGCATGTGGGGCCTTTGTATGGGGCCAAATGTGATGTATATGAGGTTCATTGCGATGTATGATACTCCATGATGTATGTAATGATGATTATGGTGGGCCATGCCTTAAGAGTAATATGATGGTTTAATGTCCACACTGATGGGCAATGATGGTTAAATGTCCACATTGTAACCTTCCTTTAGGCCCTTTGTTAGGCTGATTCTGTTTTTTGAGGCCGATTTCAATTGTAGAAGCTGAGTCCGTTCAAGGAGGCTGATTCTGTATGTCGAGGCCGATTGTCGAGGCCGATTCCGATTGTCAAGGCCAAGTTCGTTCGACAAGGCCGATTCCGCTTGTCGAGGCTGATTTCGTTAGTCAAGGCTGATTGTCGAGGCTGAGTCCGATCGATGAGGATGATTCTATATGTTGAGGCTGATTGTTGACGCCAATTTCGATCGTCGATTCCTATTGTTGAGGCTGGGTTCGATCGACGAGGCTGATTCCGTATGTCGAGGCCGATTTCGTTAGTCGAGGTCGAGTCTGATCGATGAGGCCGATTTTGTATGTTGAGGCTGATTTTTTAGGCCAATTTCGATTGTTAATTCCAATCATCGATTCCGATTATCGAGGCTGATTCCAATTATCGAGGTCGATTCTAATTATCGAGGCCGATTCCGGTTGTTGAGGCCTAATGTAATGTATATGTGGCCCATGTGATGCTGCCAACTTGATGTATATGAGGCCCAATGTGACGTATTTATGGCCATCCATTGAGGCCCACCTTGATGTGATGCATAATGGACTTGTGTGAGAAGCCCATTGCGATGTGTTTGGGGCTCATGGGTTATGGCCCATTGTGATGTATGCTAAGCCCATATGAAAGGCCAATCGTGATGTGTATTAAGTTCTTGAGTGAGGCCCATAGTGTTGTATATTAGGCCTTTATGTGAGGCCGTGGGTCCACTATATGTTAAGCTCTATGTGGGTCATTCCTTGGGGGCAATGTTGGTTAAATGTCCACATTTTCGAGACCGATTGTTGATGCCGGTTATTAATACCGATTATGAGTATATGATAGCATAGTATCATAATACATGCCCACACGCATCATCTGCATGTTTATGATGAGATGTGATTGACCATTGCATACGTCATAGTATAGATGGTTTTTGGGACTCCTTGATAGGCAGAGTTATCTTACATGAGCGCACGGTATGCACAGGATTGATGCATGACTGGATTGTATGACTCATGCATCTTGTATTATGTGATTGTGATTACTTTATGCCCTAGCGACATCAGGGTTGTGACCTCCACAGGCATGTTATGGATGACTAGATTAGACACCGAAAATGTTTAGATTCGAGCATTTGGGCACTTTGGATGTCCGTGGGTGAAAGTCTCTAAACCTCCGTGGCTAGGAGACGCCCCAACATTGAGACCAAGTGGATACATGAGCGGCCGAGTGGCGAATACCAGGAGGCCACGTCTCCCCATGTTCCATGGTGGATTGGTAGGGGGGATGTAGCCTTATCCACCCGAGAGTAGGAAGCATAGCTAAGCTAAGTTTGACCAGCTTGTGAATGGGTCTGCTATCGACATGCAGAGTGAATATTGGCTGACTACTGGCTAGGCCGATAGTGAGGTCTCTTCCACTTACATGGTCGCGCATCAGTGAGCAGCAATTTGCATGTAGAGTGTACTAGACCCCAGTGATGATTTTAGAGATGTACAACACTGATATGTGGACTTATTGAGCAGGAGTTGCATACTCATTCATTCACTTTCCACTCGGGCTGGTGGTGCACAACTATTTATTATATGTACATTCACAATGGCCAGGATTTCAGTTGGGGCACGTGACTAACTTGAGATCAGGAGTTTACCACATTAAGTCTAACTATCCAAATTAGGTATGAGACTAATTTGGATAGAAGTCCCTTATGATGGACCCCATAGCTTGCGATACTGCGTACTATCATCCCGACTTCACACTCCAACATGGTCATTCCATTCGCACTACTTCACACTCCAACATGGTCATTCCATTCGCATTGCATATCGCATTACATCCATGACATATGACATTTTGGGTTGCTATATTTCTACATTTATGAGACCTAAATAAGATTGATGGTATTAGTAGCTCTTCTAAATTACATATTGTATTGCATCCTCAATATCTAATATCTGGTTCATTATGTTTCTACATTACATAGCCGATTTACATTACTTTTGAAATATATGATATTGGCTCACCATGTCTTTTCAAAGCATATCCTGGATGAAGTTGATGATATTTTTATGGGCTTGTAGTATTTTCGCTTACTCTGATATCGTATGATTCATGCCAATAATTCTGATATTGTATGATTAAGGCTTTATATTGAATACTTGGCACTTATCTTATGCACACACTTACACCACCCTCTAAGCTTTATATAAGCTTATGCATCTAGATGGCCCTAAGTGAAAATCCCTAAACCTTTGGGCTAGGAGACGGCTCAACGTCGAGACTAAGTGGATATATAAGTGCATGAGAGCCATACACCAGTAGGTCGCGTCTCCCACTGTGTCATGGTTGGTTGGGAGGAGGTGTGGCCTTACCCCCCCGAGGGTAGGGGGCATAGCTAGACTGAGTTTGACCAGCTCGTAAATGGGTTTGCTATTGACATGCTAGGTAGATATTAGCTGACTACTGGCCAGGCGAATAGTGAGGTCTCTTCCACTTGCATGGTCGCGCATCAGTAATGGTGATTTGCGTGTAAAGTGTACTAGACCCCGGTGATGATCTGAGAGAGGAACCGTATTGATGTGGACTTATTGAGCAGGAGTTGAATACTCATTCATTCATTTATTCACTATCCACTCAAGCTGGTGGTGCACAACTATTTATTACGTGTACCTTCGTAATGGTTAGGATTTCGGTTGGGGCGCGCGACTAACCTGAGATCAGGAGTTTACCACATTCAGTCTGACTATTCAAATTTAGGTATGGGACTGGTTTGGAAAGAAGTCCTTTGTGATGGACCTCATAGCCTATGATACCACATACTATCATCCTAATTCACACTCTAGCGTGGTCATTCCATTCGCATTGCATATTGCATTACATCCACAACATATGACATTTTGGGTTACTGTGTTTCTACATTTATATGGTCTAGAAATGGCTAATGGTATTCGTGAACTCATAAGGAATTTTATATTACATTGTATTCTCGACATTTGATATTTGGATCTTTATGACTTCTCATTTGCATAGCTAATCTGTATTGCGTACTCTGATATTGTTTGACTCATGGCCTTGTCAGTATTTCCATTTCCTCTAATATCGTATGATTCATGATCTTACCAATATTTTTGATATTGTATGATTATGACATTGTATTGAATACTTGACACTTACCTTGTGCACACACTTACACTATCCTCTAAGCTTTCTATAAGCTTATGCACGATAGATGCGTGCAAGTGAGGTTATAGCAGCGTGGAACTTGGAGGATGTAGCTGACTTATGGAGCTTTGATTTTATTTTGACATATGTATTTTTCCTTTCAGTATTGTATTTAAAGTTTATATTAGTGGATATGTGATGATGATGTTGCCTTTGTGATTTGGGTAAACTTGGTTATGCTTCTTATGAGATAAATGTACATTGAAAAATCCTTCTTGTAGGATTCCAGGATCGAAATTTAGCCTATGAGTGTTGGAAGCTGAGAATGGGATACTACGGAGGCTGTCGGCACCAGATTCGGCGATCGGGATTCCTGTGAGTCTGATCTCTGGGTTTGGGACGTGACAATAGGTCTTTGGTACAAAGCATAATATTTAGAAAATAAGAACAATCATGATTTTCTTTTCATTCAATGGCCTAGAATAAAACAAACAACAAAGTAACATACCATCTTCTTAACAGCATGAGGGTGTGATGTCTCAAACAACAAGGCAATTATCATTGGTTCAACTTCTGTTTGATGGTTGGATATCAACACAACATTATGACCCTATGAATCAAAGTGCAAAAGTATTGATCATATCTGTTAGAGTCGGGAAAAAAAATATTTGGTGGAAAAACTGAAATATATTTTTACTTCATTTCAATTGAGAATCCAAACGTATGTTATAAATGAAATAGCAAGGGGTTTTCTTTATCTCCAAAATATCCAAAATTCCATAGACATTTCGGTGTAGTCTTTCATGAAAATAACAAGGATATTCCATAAATGTTGATTCAAAAGAAGAAAATAAGAAAATGTTTTTACAGTTGATGCATGATGTCCTACAGGTTTGAGTTAGTGAGGATAATCTTTCTTCTATGTTTTGTTTCATAAATATTCCTTTTGACTCTTGGTCATTACCACATTTATTGATTAAAGAAACAGAGAATAAAAGTAAACCCCTAAAGTTCCTCTGTTCTCAATTTCTTTCATTGGATTAGCGTATTCTTGATTTTACAATGGCAGAAAAGATCTATTTCCTAAAAAGGAGAACAAAGTAACCCACCAGTGCAATGTTCTTTAAATCATGTTGAAGAACCATTTAAGAATAGGGAAGAATGGGAATTTACACCCCATGATTAAATAACTTACTAGCCAACTCAGAATGGTTGAACAAAACCCAATTCCAAGAAAATGTTCCCTGATAAAAGCATACTGATGCACATGAGTCACCTTCTTATTCACAACTGCACAAATATTGCCACCTGGTAAGAAAAATCAGACAAAAAAAGAAACAAAGATGGCTCTCTCTAGCTCCTTAATTGTCTAGCAATTCAGCTTCAAAAGAGTTTTCAGAATCCAAAAGCATTACCCTTGTCTTAATCATATTTATCTTTCTTAATAGAATCCTCCCAATGTTTCCATTAACGTATCTACATCGTGATAGAGAGGAAAAAAATGCTCTTAAGTAATCATATACCACTACCGATGATAGACAAAAAGATAAAATAGTTCAAGTTAGAATGCTAGGACAACAAGGGCTCTGACATGACATGACAAAAAGATAAAATTCAGAATTTCAATCAAACTAGCAGGGCTTTAGCACTAGCACTAGAACATGTAGAGAAGGGCTTTAGCTCTAGCACTAACACATGAGATTTACAGTGCTAGTGGAGTTGTTACCGCTACTGTTACTGTTACTGCTCAAACTTCAAGTGTAGGCCATCAAGAACATAAGATTTATAGTGGATATAATTGAATTGTGCTGGTATTGGTAATGTGTTGCAAAAAAAATTGTATGGTGTTCAAATGATAATTTGAACCCTGACTACAACTGACTATTTTCAATATCAACAATGCTTTCAGTACAAACCTCTTGTAATGACAAAAGAAGTCCAAATCTGAGTATTTGCATCAAACTTAAGGAATAACCTAACACTTAAAATGACAAACAATGTTGGCTTACCTGTGCAATATGCTCGAAAATTCTCTACAACAATGATAAAAACAAATAGAGATTAGGTGACATCCAAAAGCCATATGAGATAGCACTAGAAGTGGAACAATCAACAAATGGCAATGGGTTGCAACTTGTAAGGAAAACAAAATTGCAGAACAAAAGTAAATGAACTGAAAAACTTAAAGACCATGTCTTCTAAAAATTGATTTTTAGGACTACAAAAATATATAACACAATTATCAATGGAAAAGGATTTAGAACTGTCTAAAGGTATCTTTAGTAGAGTATAAAAAAATGAAGATACCTTTAGTTCTTTCTTGCCTATTTTATATTGGGCAACCCATATGGCAGATTTCAAGTTCAAGACAAAAATTACCTAACTTCCATTGACTAGTAAATTGTCTTGGTTTTCATGACTGCTATCCTGTGGTCACAAATATAGAAATACTATTGTAGTTGGTTTGGTCAAGATGAATTGGTGTACCATAGGTCATGACAAGCTGAACAGGTCCAAATATTGACTGTTAATATGCATAAACGGCAGTAAAAGAGGACATAGAAATCAAAACAAGTTTGATGGAGATCAACCTTGA
The DNA here is from genome assembly GCA_037074715.1 of Magnolia kwangsiensis. Classification (NCBI taxonomy): domain Eukaryota; kingdom Viridiplantae; phylum Streptophyta; class Magnoliopsida; order Magnoliales; family Magnoliaceae; genus Magnolia; species Magnolia kwangsiensis. Next base: position 88,170,746 of record CM073573.1, read on the forward strand.
ACTTTTAAGTTGAGTCATGTAACTAAAATAGTGGATTTCATAAGCTTGTAGGACAGAAATTAAAACACACACACACACACACAAAATAAGGAAAATGTCATTTATCAATAAGAAACTTTTTAGTTTAGTAGTTCCAGGTATTATCATCATCCGTAGAGAATTGCTGCAAGAAAGAAAGAAAAAAAATGCCACTTGATTCAAAACTCACTGCAACAACTTGGGATTGCCTAAGATTTGTTTACTTAGTCAAGAAAAAAAAAAAAGAATGAAAATTGTTGCTTCATTTGAAACTCGTTGTATCAGCTTGGAATTAAGAAGAAGAAGAAAATTGCTACAACAAAGAAAGAAAATTGCTGCTTGATTCGAAACTCGTTGTATCACTTTGGGATTGCCTAAGCTCTGTTTATTGAGTCAAGACTAAAATTTCATTAAAAACCAGGTTAAAAATCAATTGGGTGAATTTTTCAAATACTCGGCAATTATTTCTTACCTCAAATGAGTCAATCTTAGAAATTAAAGTACTGATTCCATTTCGAATTTGAGCTTTTCAAAGAAATTAAAAAATCATCAAACAAAAGTTTCAACAGAATTTTATCATAACATGAATGCCATATACTGAATCGAAACATCTATAGAAAGATTTCTGCATATCAAATCCTGGCACAATCAACTCATGTTAAACCAAAGACATAAAATACGTTTTTTTGAAACTGCAAACTGCAGATAGATCAATTTCTCGGCTTCTTCTCCCAGTTCTACTTCCCAAAATCAGAAGAGAATATTCCAACTGAAAAGCCCAATTAAAATTTCTAACCTGGCCGCAACATTGGAACTCCAAATAATTCAATTTTCAAGCATAATCATCATGATTAAAATAGTAGGAACTAACAAAAATCAATCTATGATGAACATTGAAAAAAGAAAAAAGAAGAAATTTTAGAATAAATATATAAGACCCCTCTACACTTTGGCGAGAAAATGTACAAAGTTGTATTTGAAAAATAAATAAATAAAAAATCCAATGGAAACTAACAAATAATGAAAGACTAATAATATAAGTGTTCTTCAAATGTTATAATCCGAGGTAGAGCTATTATGAGTACAAAGTAAAATATAGATTGTGATTTTGATGTGTCCAGCTGGATACAAGTATAAAGGAAAAGAAAGAAAAATAGCTTAAATATAATATATTATTCTAAACCAGAATGCAAGGGGAAGGTTACATAAAAAAAATAAAGGTCATTCTATTATAAACTCACTTGAAAACAAAAGAAAATAGAAGAAATATTGGAGATGTGGATTTACACTGAAAAGAAAGAATGTGATTGAAGAATATCCTTTTACATTGGAAATCTCATTGTCTTGTTTGAAAACTACTCAGTATTCAATTAAAAATCAGGAGATAGTGATGCATCAGAACATAAATATAGAGGGAATAACAAATCAACCATGGTGGCAAATGTCATGAATATGAAAAAAAGGGACACATTGCTCAGATTTATATCTAGGGAAGCTCCAATAGTCGTTGGTACAACTATGAAAGGCAAAGTCCATTTGTAGCACTAGTTGTTAGAAAAGTTAATAATAAAAAAATTAGCAGCACTATGATTTACCTTCAAAGTTAACACGACAAGGGATAATAATTGTAAACACATAAGTGTTGGGAACATCCAAACTTGTATTGACCAATGAAAGAATGCACAAACAATAGAATGTAATGGAATAATACAAACCCAACAACTGATCTTTGCAGTCTGTGCATAACCCACTGTCACTTCCACTGATATTCCAATTAATCCATACTGCATTTAGAATTCATACCTGTAATGTTCCCATCTGTATTTCTTAGTTACATTCATCGAAGTGAATAAATAGAGGAGGTATGCCCTATCCACACAAACACATGGTCTAAAGTGGTATGTGTTGGATCATTGCCTCTAATGAGGTGGATCAATGTTGATTGTTCCCCTCCCATATATTAGGCTAGTCCACTCATGGATGGGTCAAAAAAATATGAAAGAAATAGAGAGATTAAATGTACAACAGTGGTACACATTATTAGTTGAAGCATTTCTTCGAACAACTAACATGCAGATGTCGGCGGCCATGGACAACGCTGGATATGGTTGCCTCCGCGATGGTTGCTGCCCAAATTTTGATAATTGAAAGGGGAAGTGAGAGAGACAGAGATGAAGGAAGAGAGATCAAGAGAGTATACCTTCGATTTTCATGAGAGCGTATGAAGGAGGCATAGCAGACGTAGAAGCCATTGAGATTGGAAGAGATCTCGATCCAAGAAAATTAGAAATGGCGAGGATTTATTGGGTTCTTCCACACTCATAGACATTCGACCGCCATTAAACCTGAGAGGGAGAGAGTGAAAATGGTTCAGATCTGGCCGATGCCGATCTTCATTAGAGAGAGAGAGAGAGAGAGAGAGAGAGAGAGACGCGACAAGATCGAAGAAAAGGGGAACAAAGAGGGAGAGGAAGATGAAAATGGATGTGAAGTAGGGTTCGGGAGATTTTGGCATGAGAAAGGATTGAAAATGAATCAGTAGTCTGCGGCAGCTATAAACCAATGTGCCTCTTGGGCCTTGTGGAGTCCACCCAAGGTCACTAATCGAATCACTTCCATTCATCTATTTCAAAATAAAACACTAAAACATAAGAATAATAAATAAGAAGATCCAACACTCAATTAGGACACACTAATAAAATAGTGGAAATAATATGTATACCGTTGAATACTGTTTCAAATCAGAAATGGCTCGAGTACGGTGGAATAGCATTTCAAATCAGAAACAGCTTGAAGCCATTTCTGAACCAAAATCGTCATTGTTCCAGTTAAATGATTTTGGTGTAGTGGTTCATAGTAGTCGACCGATGCCTTGATGTAGTCATTGGTCTTCTTCACCAGACCATAGGCTGGAAAATGTCGTGGAGTAGGTGCGCACGGGTTATGGATGTAAAGGAATCGACTGCTAAAAGATTTGAAGAACTCAAGGCGGCCTATCCGTAAATTGGCCGATCCGTCGGGGATTTTCCTTTCTCTCTCTCCTTTTTTTTCTTGTTTTTGTAATCGAACGACCTTTATTTTCAAGACCTTTTTGTTTTATTGTAATACAAACTCTTTGCATTTATTTTCTCATCGACAATCGTAAATCCCTCACCCTTGCTTGGCCTATTCTTGAATTACCTCTTAGTATCGCTGCTTTAGGAACCGGTCGCTAACTAGAGCCTTTACATTTTTTCTATTCATATCCCTTAACATATATGCTCCACCTTTGAGGACTTGGTTAATAATGCATGGTTCATCTCACATAGGAGACCATTTCATACCCAAAGTGCAATCCGTATGGCTGATTGATAATACAACCTTCCAAACCATATCCCCTTCCCCAAAGGATTTTCCTTTTACCCTTATGTTATTTACACAAGCAACAATCGATTTATGACCAATGATCGAATCAAGGGCCTTCATTTGAACCTCATCCAATCTTTTGAACTCGACCAACATCACCTCTATAAACTCGGGAGGAGTTAACTCGGCTTGATAAGTGGTCTTTAGGGATGGTACAGTGACCTCTAGGGGCACCACTACATCATGTCCATAGGTTAATGCAAATGGACTCATCCCAGTACTTATTCGGGGTAAGTTCTTGTATGCATAATATGGTATCGAATATAGGATTTTTATACCATATTTATCTGCCATCGCCTACACCTCCTTTGCCAAAAATGTTGTGCCTTGATCCATCGTTATGGATTTTGAAATTCCGATACTATTTTCAATGAAATTTATGATTTCTCGATGATTGACCCCTTTCACAGGCTTTGCTTCCACCTATTTAGTGAAATAATCGGTTGCATAATGATGAACGAGTTCATCCGTGATGAAGGTGGATGCATCTGACCTATTAAATCAATCACCCAACCTCGAAAAGGCCAAGGCTTTATGATAAAATGTATTTCAGTAGTGGGCACATGCTGAATTGATCCATTCCTTTAGAAAGCCTCATAACCTTTAGCATATCCTATACAATCAACCATCATTTTCAACCAAAATATCTGTAACACCTTAATGTGAGTCTCATTTTCCTCCCTTCCTGATGGGTTCTACATATCCATTCGTGGACCTCACTCATTGCTAGCAAAGCCTATTTTTTAGATAAGTATCGGAATAAAACTTCATCAGCCCCTTTCCGGTAAGTTCTTATAAGCCCACAGTGCTTCTGATAACTTCGTATGCCATTCTCAAGATTTTTCTTCGATCAACTTTCTTAAAATATTTTTAATCACCTTGTTACTAGCCTTGACTTGGCCATTGTCTTATGCATAATATGGTATCGAATATAGGATTTTTGTACCATGTTTATCTACCATCGCCTACACCTCTTTTGCCAAAAATGTTGCACCTTGATCCATCGTTATGGATTTTGAAATTTCGATACTATTTTCAATGAACTTTATGATTTCTCGATGATTAACCCCTTTCACAGGCTTTGCTTCCACCTATTTAGTGAAATAATCGGTTGCCACAATGATGAACGAGTTCATCCGTGATGAAGGTGGATGAATCTGGCCTATTAAATCGATCACCCAACCTCGAAAAGGCCAAGGCTTTATGATAAAATGTATTTCAGTAGCGGGCACATGCTGAATTGATCCATTCCTTTGGCAAGCCTCATAACCTTTAGCATATCCTATACAATCAACCATCATTTTCAACCAAAATATCTATAACACCTGAGTGTGAGTCTCATTTTCCTCCCTTCCTGATGGGTTCTACATATCCATTCGTGGACCTCACTCATTGCTAGCAAAGCCTATTTTTTAGATAAGCATCGGAGTAAAACTTCATCAGCCCCTTTTCGGTAGAGTTCACAGTCGACCATAATGTAATTTGGGGCCAACCTCCTCACATTCCTTTCGACCTTAGTACACAAGCACTAAAGATAACCCATGAGAGTAGCCCTCCAATCTTCTTCCCCTAACTCTACTTAGTCTATTTCCATGGTGCTTCCTCTTTCTAAAATAGATAATAAGTATCTCTTCTAGACAACAATTGTCCTCCGATCGATCCCCTAAATACATCGAGCCCTGCAGCTAACTACGTTATTTCGTTAGTATTCATTTTGTGATCTTTAGTGAAGTTCATCAACTCTATTACCTCAAAAATATCCATCATCTGAGTTGCTAGGGCATAATACGACAACAAAGTTGTGCTAGTATACTTAAAGAGTCCTTCCATCTAATTGATCATTAACCGTGAATCTCCTATCACTATCATAGTTCTTGCACCTAATTCCATCAATAATTCTAGGCCAATTATTAAAGCTTCTTACTCAGCCTAATTATTGGTGCAATCAAATTCTAATTGAAACGAAAACTTCTATCTATTTCTATTTGTGCAATTAAAATTATGCCAAATCATAATGCCTTATGCATTCTTGAACCATCAAAGATCAATTTTAATCGTGTCAACTGTATGCAATATACATCTCTGATCTCCGAAGAAATCTGTTCCCCTAGATTAGATGGGTAGTCGGCTAAGAAATGTACTATGGCCTGATGTAACACGCCGTATTTTCAGGACCCGAGTACACGACTCATTTCCCAAAAATTTGAGTGTTAACCTTAAAGGATTGTCAAAGTCTAGCATATATTTTTCTTTTATCTTTCATCAGAGTAAGCAGATGAGCTTAGTATGGACAAGGGAGGAAAAAAAAAGAAATTTCAAATTTTAATTATAATATACAAGTGGTTGCCCATAATGACTTATACAAACTAATGTCTCCAAAATTTACAAATACAAGAATTTCATGATCCAATACATGAGAAATAATATAATGTAAGTAAATTAGAGCTGCAAGACCCCTCAGCTCCTCAAGGTAGATATAATTAGGCAATCCTGGCCCTTGAACTCGGCTCCTCACCAGTATAAATGTGAACATTATTAGGACCACCTGTGCTACCTGTACGATTATATATTTGATGGATGAGTGGCCAACTTAGTGTGAACTCCCCTCAAGATTACACATGGCCGCATTAGGTAAGAAATAGTATGAAACATCTAGACAACTAAAACATAGTAAATGCAGTCTTATTAAGTGCATGTATGTATGAAATGCGTTCATGCCCCGGGGATGCTCATCTGTGCGGACAGGGCCGCCGCTCATGCAATGCATTCACGCCCCGGGGATGCTCATCCGTACGGACAGGGCTGTCGCCCATGCAATGGGTTCACGCCCCAGGGATGTTCATTCGTGCGGACAGGGCCACCGCCCATGTAATCATCGAACCTGAAAAACATCATCCAGTCGGAACATCGAACCCGGGACACATCATCCAGTTTGAACGATACGTACATCATGTACAATAACAATAGATGTTGGTTTGTGCGATGTATGCATGATTAGCCAATCCATTATTAATCCAATTTACACTTAGCCATTTTAAATAAGCTCACGGTCACTACGGGGAGCTTGTGGCCCAGCGTAGGCTGACAGCTCGGGAATAGGTCCCATACCACCATCCCCGACTCATGAGACTACCATCTTAGGATATCTAATGGAAACCTGTCAAATAGTGGCATTCATATTACAATATAGGGGCTTACCACCGCATGGTTGTATAGAAATGGTACATCGAGCCACATAGGGCGAGTATCAAACCATGCGATAAAGACCGTCCTTGAAAACCACTTAATACAATGACTTATGGATGGTAGGCCCACATCAATGTCCAATTCAAACCACCATTCCACAACCACTAAGTCGAAGGCTCATTATAATTACAATTAATCAGGTTACATCCCAAGTATGGGTGTACATTTATAAGTGGGGGTTTCCCACTGATGTACCATTTTAAATCTCATAAACAATCCACAAAAAGAAATCCCCAAGCATGAAAAATTATACAAGATAATCATAAAGCATATAATGCAGCAATTCAATTTTCACCAGCTAACACATGTGATTATAAAGGGAAATATCAATTATGAATTTAAATAAAAGCTATAACTTAAGCTAATGAGAAGATGAAAAGCTTAAGGGGAAGAATCATCACTAGATACGTTGTCGAGTGTTCTTTAGTGTGAGCCCTCTCGAGAGGCTAGCGTCTCTACATCATTTGAACAGATTCCTAGAGAAATCTCTTGCATTAGCTGATAAGTTCTATGATTCTAGGACGCCATGGTCGGTCGAATGGCCTAAATCATGATAGTTTGGTGCCTTTTTGAGAGGAGTACAAGCCCGACAATACTTGTCCCAGTAAGTGAGCACAATATACAGTTGTCTAGTGGGTGGGGTCCATTGCACAGACCGTGCAAATAAATGTCTACCTCGTGTTGGGGCCCCCATATGTGGCCACCACCCTATAGAGGAGCTTTCACACACACTATATATATATATGATATATACATCACCTAGTGTATCTTTGTATACGTGGTGTATGTTATATGGTATATATGTATACATCATATACCTTATAGATATATCACCTAGTATACCTATGTATACAGGATGTATATCATATTAGCATTATATGGCATGTTATATCTGCAGCAAACGGTACATTTTTAATGCACGCATAGCAACGTGGATTCACACATGCGTGGGTTCCACATGGGCCCTCACATACATGATATGTATATCAATGTGGGTCCCACACAAGCATGGGTGTTGAATCCGAACGGTCCATAAGAAGTGGAATCCCAAGAAACCCCAGGAGGTGAATTTTCACCTTGATCTAAGATCCCGGTGGGCCGTAGCAAAGATAAATGCAATTTCAAGGGTAGAATGTTTGCATTAATCATGGCCCACCGAAGTTTCGATTTAAAGTAAAATTTGGAACCAAGGGATTTTATGAAGTTCTACTTCAGTTGAACCATTCGAATTTTCTAGACTCATCAAATATGATGAGATCTCCACTTTTTTTCTTTGCGTAGGATTCACTTAAACTGATTGGAAGGGCCTTCATGCATGCACTATGCACTTGTTTCACAGGTGGGTGCATGCATCGTGCACTTGTTTCACAGGTGGGTCTCAAGTAGGGCCAACCGCTTATCTACGTATACTATCAGGTATATGTTCATATACGTATGTATATATATACATATACATATATATATACACACACATATATATACAATTATTAAACAGAAACATAAAGAAAGAAAGAAACAAGGGAAACTGCCTAGTACTGGACGTCCGGCCCAGGCTCTTTTTCTGGATATAACGTCCCTGATGGACGGTCCAACTTGAATGGCCCATGGTGGCCTGGCACTAGAGCAACCCACCATCATTTGGTGGGGCCCACAGTCAGTACAGGGCTCACAATTAGCGTCAGCCCACTGACATTGGTGAGGCCCACCTACATTTTATGCGGGGCCTAAGAGTAGCCCACTAACATTTCGGGAAAATGGGTCTTCTGCTACACGTTGCTGGAGCTGTTTCCAAGCTCTTTTGCAGCTAGGTTGAGGCCCGGTTTGGGACCTTGATGAACGTCTGTGTGCAACCCAAAACTGAGTTCCAAATAGGCATGCAATAGACCTTGGATCATAGTCATCTCTCCACTCAAAGCAGAGCTTTAGCTCGTCCGACACATAGCCATTGTTTGGTTGGTAATTGGACTGAAACAGTGTTAGCTTCTAGGCTTGTTTTAGGCATGATCTAAGCCATTACTTGGCTGGATTTCGACCCTAACTGGGGCCTGATACCTGCTCAAAAGACATGGCCATCGTTTGGCCAGTTTTTTGGATGGAAACACAACCATTAATTGGTATGTTCCCAGACACAGTTCTGGCCCTGAACTCAGCCATTTCTTGGCTTGATCCCAGTCCATGAACATGACTCTTACAGCTACAAGCAAAGAGAAAATAAAAGAACAAGAGAAGAACGTCTTAACAGGGGCTGCTACTACTTTCATTACTTACGTTTAAAATAGAGGATCGGTTTACACTTTCTCTCTTATGTGAATTTCTAAGGGCTACAACATCCTTTATATAGAGGGAGAGAGAGATGAGGGACCTACAGGGATTGTTTCCCCAGTGGTCGGCTGGGATTCATCTTTCCCAAAGAGGAAGGGCAGTTCTGACTCCCTCCTCCCACACGCCTTTGTCTGGCTTTTTTTGGCAAAAAGAGGAGGGGGTGTAGGCCTTTAACCGGACAATGGGGTGGGTGAGACGGCCGGACCAGAGTGATCTCTGGATGCTCCCGCGGTCCCAGATGAGTCCCCCATGATGGATATCTGCCACATGTAAGAAAATGGACGGTGGCGTTTAATCTCTGTCGTCCGTTTACAAGGGATCAAACAACTATACCGTTTTGTTCGTGTGGGTCCCACGAAGGATTTGAACGGTTTAAAATGCTCAGAAAGCGATCGTGGTGGCCCACTTATAGGTTTGAAGTAGGTCGATTTAAAACAGAGAGAGAAATGGCGAGAGATATTTGAGAGGTGCTCGGTCAAAGATGGTTTGACCGAGCCAATAGTCTTAGTGTTCCGCATGTACAAGAACCTTTTGTGCACCAGCATTGTGTAGGGGCCCACTGAACTATGACTACCATAATCTACTCCATTCATTTGTATTGGAGGATATTACCCAGAGATCCTGGCCCACTTTGGGTTGATTGTGAGGCCCAGGTGACCCGTTACACACATCTATGGGCCATCAGTGGCCCATACATCATGATCTGTCGATCAGGTGGGCCTGATAGACTTTTTGAATGGTTAATATAGGGTATTAGTTATGATGAAAGTGTGTTCTTCCACAAACTAGTTCTCATGTGGTGGTGACAGGTGTGTTGCAGCAATATTTATTGACATAAGGGCTTTAATTTTGAACGTTTGGTTGGTCGTACCTTCCTGACTGTCACAGGGTGTGTCATGGCTTTTGGAGACCTTGATGGATGGCTTCAGTGTTGACCGAAATCCCCATCCTGTGTATGTGGAGTTCAAGCTTTTTGATTAACCCAATCTTCTTTAGGTTAATGTGGTTTAAATGGTAACACCCGTGTACTGAAGGTACAGGGTGTTACAATCTACCCCCCTTAACAGAAATCTCGTCCCGAGATTTGCTATGTGTATCCCTAAGTGTTAACATTTGGAGCAGTAAATTCATTTTAATAGTGTATTCTATTTCTTACTTGTGCAATCACATCTTACACTGTTAACAAGCCACATTTAAACGGACCACATCCCTAAGCATCTAGTCTAGCATATCAATTCCTATTGAACATTTGGAACCGTTCTAGCGTTAACCAATTCTAAGGATTTGTTTAAAGGTTGACCTACATCAAACGCCTCATCGCATCCACTAAGAGTTAAGCGACCACTAATGATAATATTTTATCTTTCTCTTTATTTTCTTTTACTTCTAATGATAGTCCCTAGCTGTCCAAAGTGTATTACCAATTTCTATTCTTCAGCGTTCAGGGTAACACAAATAAATGGTCATAGTAGGCTTGAGCCTAATACATCGATCCTTTGCCTATGTAAAACAGAGGATTTTCTGTATCAATCCCTAATCCTGGTAAATTTCGATCTTCTGCCTGATCAACGCATTGAGATCATTAGAATCTACTAGGACATGGGGTTTGGATCAAACCGCGTACATGTCGCATATACATTATTGCATCAGTCCATGATCCCAATTATTCCATACTTACGGGAAATATTATGAAATCTCCTATCCTGAAAATTAGAGCACCCGAAATCTACGTGAATAGATGCGAATGACCATCACACTTCCCGTGCACACTCTGAGTACCCAAGTACTCGACACAAATTTCAAGACTCGAGTTTCAACATAAAAATCTTTGTTTAAAAGCCATTAAACTTATTCAATTTCTTAAATCTAAGCTCAATATATTCAGTCTAGGGCTGAAACTTACCCAAAGTCCCATAACTTAACCTCTAATTAATTTCATGTGCTAGAATTTGTAGGGAATATTAATTCTAAGCAAATAGATGTGTTAGGGAATTCAGACCACATTTCCCGTTGCAATTCTTAAGCTTAGAGGGCACCTGCGTCCAATTGAGTGTACAATCTAGTAATCACAAAAATTCCTACAACACGTAAGTTCTTTTCATTCACTAAGTGCTATAACCATGTTATCTTTTACTAAGGGAAATTACAAAAAAGGTTTGGATCCTAAATTCCTAAAATGTCCTTTGGGTATTCGTTCTTCCATGATATATGAGTTTAGTTTCTAAGTTCAAACAATGATACTGGTAGTTTTCATGGAAATCAAGGCATGACTAAACCTGAGATGTTCAAATTACCTAAAGTTTTAAGCTCCTAAGTCCTCAACCTCCCTTAACACAAGGGAACCTCACATAAGTTTTGAATGGTGCTCTAACAATTTCAAAGGGAACCTAAGTCCATTTCTAAGTTCCAAGGTTATCCAAACAACTGTTCAGGGGGCCTAACATTTTGATTTTCTATGTTCTCAATTCCTCCTAGCTACAAAGGAAATTCTCAATAGTTGCTCTAATAATTCTAAGGGAACCTGAGTTTAGGTCTCCACATTCCCAATCATTCTTCCAAGTCTAAGGGAATTTCTCCTAAGTACAAATTTCTAGTTTCAAATATTCTAATTTGAGACATTTCAAAGCTTGTATAAGATCATTTCCCAAGGCCAAGTATCTCCAAACCTGGCTTTGATACCAACTGTAACTCCCCGTATTTTCAGGACCCGAGTACACGACTCATTTCTTAAAAATCCGAGTGTTAACCTTAAAGGATTGTCAAAGTCTATCATATACTTTTCTTTTATCTTTCATCAGAGTAAGAAGATGAGCTTAGTATGGACAAGGGAGAAAAAAAAAATTTTAAATTTCATTTATAATATACAAGTGGTTGCCCATAATGACTTATATAAACCAATGTCTCCAAAATTTACAAACACAAGAATTTCATGATCCAATACATGAGAAATAATATAATGCAAGTAAATTAGAGTTGCAAGACCCTTCAGTTCCTCAAGGTAGATATAATCAGGCAATCCTGGCCCTTGAACCCGGCTGCTCACCAGTATGAATGTGAACATTACTAGGGCCACTTGTGCTACCTGTATGGTTATATATTTGATGGATGAGTGGCCAACTTAGTGTGAACTCCCCTCAAGATTACACACGGCCGTATTAGGTAAGAAATAGTATGAAACATCCAGACAACGAAAACATAGTAAATGTAGTCTTATTAAGTGCATGGATGTATGAAATGCGTTCACGCCCTGGGGATGCTCATCCGTGTGGACAGGGCCACTGCCCATGCAATGCGTTCACACCCCGAGGATGTTCATCTGTGCGGACAGGGCCACCACCCATGCAATCATCAAACCTGGGAAACATCATCTAGTCGGAACATCGAACCCGGGACACATCATCCAGTCGGAACGATACATATATCACGTATGATAGCAATAGATGCTGGTCTGTGTGATGTATGCATGATTAACAAGTCCATTATTAATCCAATTTACACTCAGCCATTTTAAATAAGGTCACGGTCACTATGGGGAGCTTGTGGCCCAGCGTAGGCCGACAACTCGGGCATAGGTCCCATACCACCATCTTCGGCTCATGAGACTACCATCTTAGGATGTCTAATGGAAACCTGTCAACTAGTGGCATTCATATTACAATATAGGGTCTTACCACCGCATGGTTGTATAGAAATGGTACATCGAGCCACATAGGGCGAGTATCAAACCATGCGATAAAGACCGTTTGAAAACAACTTAATACAACGACTCATGGATGGTAGGCCCACATCAATGTCCAATTCAAACCACCATTCCACAACCACTAAGTCGATGACCCATTATAATTATAATTAATCAAGTTACATCCCAAGTATGGGTATACAGTTATAAGTGGGGGTTTTCCACTGATGTACCAGTTTAAATCCCATAAACAATCCACAAAAAGAAATCCACAAGCATGAACAATTATATAAGATAATCATAAAGCATATAATGCAGTAATTCAATTTCCACCAGCTAACACATGTGATTATAAAGGGAAATATCAATTATGAATTTAAATAAAAGCTATAACTTAAGCTAATGAGAAGATGGAAAGCTTAAGGGGAAGAATCATCACCAGATACGTTGTAGGGTGTTCTTTGGTGTGAGCCCTCTCGAGATGCTAGCGTCTCTGCGTCACTTGAACAGATTCCTAGAGAAATCTCTTGCATTAGCTGATAAGTTCTAAGATTCTAGGATGCCATGGTCGGTCGAATGGCCCAAATCATGATGGTTTGGAGCCTATTTGAGAGGAGTACAAGTCCGATAATACTTGTTCCAGTAAGTGGGCACAATATACAGTTGCCTAGTGGGTGGGGTCCATTGCACAAACCGTGCAAATAAATGTCTACCTCGTGTTGTGGCCCTCATATGTGGCCACCATCCTATAGAGGAGCTTTCACACTATATATATATATATATATATATATATATATATATATATATATATATATATATATATATATATATATATATATATATATATATATATATATATATATATATATATATATATATATGATATATACATCACCTGGTGTATCTATGTATACGTGGTGTATGTTATATGGTATATATGTATACATCCTATACCTTATAGATATATCACCTAGTATACCTATGTATACAGGATGTATATCATATTGGCATTATATGGCATGTTATATCTATAGCAAACGGTACATTTTTAATGCACGTATAGCAACGTGGCTTCACACATGCGTGGGTTCTACATGGGCCCTCACATACATGATACGTATATCAATGTGGGTCCCACACGAGCATGGGTGTTGAATCCGAACGGTCCATAAGATGCAGAATCCCAAGAAACCCCATGAGATGAATTTTCACCTTGATCTAAGATCCCGGTAGGTCGTAGCAAAGATAAATGCAATTTCAAGGGTAGAAAATGTTTGCATTAATCATGGCCCACCGAAGTTTCGGTTTAAAGTAAAATTTGGAACCAAGGGGTTTTATGAAGTTCTGCTTCAGGTGAAGCATTCGGATTTTCTAGACTCATCAGATATGATGAGATCTCCACTTTTTTTTCTTGGCATGGGATTCACGTAAACTGATTGGGAGGGCCTTCATGCATGCATCGTGCACTTGTTTCACAGGTGGGTGCATGCACCATGCACTTGTTTCACAGGTGGGTCTCAGTTGGGGCCAACCGCTTATCTACGTATACTATCAGGTATATGTTCATATACGTATGTATGTATATACATATACATATATATATATATATATATATATATATATATATATATATATATATATATATTCACACACATATATACAATTATTAAACAGAAATATGAAGAAAGAAAGAAACAAGGGAAACTGCCCAGTACTGGACATCTGGCCTAGGCTCTTTTTCTGGATATAACGTCCCTGATGGATGGTCCAACTTGAATGGCCCATGGTGGCTTGGCACTAGAGCAACCCACCATCATTTGGTGGGGCCCACAGTCAGTACAGGGCTCACGAATAGCAACAGCCCACTGACGTTGGTAAGGCCCAATTGCATTTTATGCAGGGCCCAAGAGCAGCCCACTAACATTTCAGGAAAATGGGTCTTCTGCTGCATGTTGCTGGAGCTATTTCCAAGCTCTTTTGCAGCTGGATTGAGGCTCGATTTGGGACCTTAATGAATGTTTGTGTGCAACCCAAAACTGAGTTCCAAATAGGCATGCAGTAGACCTTGGATCACAGTCATCTCTCCGCTCAAAATAGAGCTTCAGCTCGTCTGACGCATCGCCATTGTTTGGCTGGTAATTGGACTGAAACAAAGTTATCTTCCAGGCTTATTTTGGGCATGATCTCAGCCATTACTTAGCTGTATTTCGACCCTAACTGTGGCCTGATACCTGCTCAAAAGACATGGCCATTGTTTGACCAGTTTTTCGAATGAAAACACAACCATTGATTGGTATGTTCCCAGACACAGTTCCGGCCCTGAACTCAGCCATTTCTTGGCTTGATCCTGCTCCATGAATGTGACTCTTACAGCTACAAGCAAAGAGAAAATAAAAGAACAAGGGAAGAATGTCTTAACAGGGGTTGCTACTGCTTTCATTACTTACATTTAAAACAGAGGATTGGTTTACGTTTTCCCTCTTATGTGAATTTCTAAGGGTTATAGCGTCCTTTATATAGAGGGAGAGAGAGATGAGGGACCGACTGGGATTGTTTCCCCAGTGGTCGGATGGGATTCGTCCTTCCCAAAGAGGAAGGGCGGTTCTGACTCCCTCCTCCCACACGCCTTCGTCTGGTTATTGTTGGCAAAAAGAGGAGGGGGTGTAGGCCTTTAACCGGACAATGGGGTGGGTGAGACGGCCGGACCGGAGTGATCTTTGGCTGCTCCCGCAGTCCCAGATGAGTCCCCCATTGTAACACCCCAGAATTTCACTAACTTAGAGTTAGACGTCCTTAGGTAACGGGTTAACCAAATCACTCTCAAAGATCAATCCTAAAGTCTAGAAATCTCTTTTCAACCCATTTCCTTCAAAATCTCACCTTAAGCAAAAATCATTAAAGGCTACTTCCTTTAGAAATTAGATGAAACTAACTATGTGCTAGATTAGACGACTTGTGAAATTATCACCAATCACTTTAAATACGATCTGCTAGATCCAAAATGTGTAGAATATGTGACGCTACAATTCCCTAAAACCTATGATCAAACTCTAAACCCGGTTGCTCACGGGAGCATTCAGAAACTTTGTATCGGACCTAGACCGCACATCGGAAGTTCGATTATTCCGAACTTAGACAATCCTGACCGCCTAGTTGGACTTGACAATCACCTCAAAAATTAAGTCCATACGATGTCCTGAGACCATTTTCTTGCATCCGGAGTGAAGAGTGTGAGAAAAGTGAATTTATTTAGAAATTAAATATAATTTATGAAATCTGGCACGTATCACTTGCGCGACATTTTTTCAGCGTTCTGACCGTCAGAATTCGACCAAATTTCACCCTCAGATTAGGATAGTTAGTCCTTACATGTCATAGCACTTGTGGCCCTGATCGAGTTTTGGTGACTGCTGAACTGAAACTGGTCCGCCACGGTCGATCTGGAAATTCGATCGGACCGAAAACTCATCCTGACCTAGATTTAATGTCAGAGAGCTTAAGTCCGACCGCACGTAGAAAAGGGGCTGCCAGAAGTACTCCGTTGGATCAGAACAAGCCCATTTTGGTTATAAAATAAGTATACCTTGGCTCCAAGCCTATTTTCGGCAATTTTGGGCCTATATAAGGACTTTAAAACCCCTCTCTCTCATTCCGTATGAATTTCCTAAGCCCTAGGAGAGAGAAGAGAGAAGAGAGAGAGAGAGAGAGAGAGAGAGAGAGAGAGAGAGAGAGAGAAAAGGGAGAGAAAGAGAAAGAGATTTGGAGCTTTTCTCCTGGGATTCTTCCTTGCTGCTCCATGTGCCAAGCAGTCCATCTATGTTGCTCTTTCAGCGCTTCCAACGTCATTTTTAGGTAAGAAATCCTACCCCTAACCTGTTTAGGTAATCCATGTAGTTGTAGTGTTAATATAGCTAACCTATTTCATGGTATAGGTTGTCGTTGAGCCGTTGACGAAGACTTATCGTCTGAATCAACTCCGTTTCACAATTTCTGGTTTGAGGTGCAGATTTTAGATGCTTAGGTTGCCTGTTTTCAAAGCTTTCAATGTCGTTTAATGGTAGATTGTTGATAAGGATGTTGTTTGACATGTAGAACATGCTGTCTGTTTTTCATTTTGAATACGTACGTAGAATATGAGATTTAGGGTATTTTAGGTATTTGTAAAAAATACCGTATACGTATAAATTTTATTAATATGATTGCCATAAGTATTTATCATGTACCTATGCTAGTTATGCGTGTATGATCTATTTGGCGAAGAGATTCACCCTAATGCACATTATTGGCCAACATATGCTATGTGAAGTAATGTGTGTAGACTAAGTGTTTGTATAAATATATGTATTAGTAAGTATTGAGTAAATGGTGTTGTAGATTAGCGTTGAGATTGGATTCTCAATTAATTTGATGATGTACATGATTTCCTCCATGCTTGTTGTATTTGAATTGATTACCTTATGTGCGAAATACTCGTGTATGGTTAACTGCTTATGATGTATATTACAACATGCTGATAACATGCTGAAATTACTTGTATGTCAATTCTGTCTCTCTCATATGATTATTGATTTAGATTATAAGTGTTTGGGGCTATACTCTAGTCTAGGCAGTCGGTAACAAATTTGAATTCGTGGTTGGATTCTATTCGCCACGAAAGACGCGTTGACGAACCCGAGTCGTGCTTTGGTTAACGGCAGTGGTTAGGCCACACAAGGTGTTTATATACTTCATGTCGTTCAGCTTGAGGTGCGCTCGTACTAGTCGAGCTCGTCAAGCAACCCGACTGACCATTGTATGTTCACCTTGTATTGGTCATAACTGCTTGAACCTAGGGTACTAAACTTACCAGTGATAACCCTAATAACCGTGGTACCTTGATCCATTAAGACTCATGAGCCGGACATGGTGGTATGAGACACCGTGGTCGAGCTGTCGGCCTATGCTGGGGCCACAAACCTCCCCGTAGTGACCAGTGAGCAATCCAGACTAGTGAGCCGATTATGGTGGTATGAGACACTATATTCGAGTTATCGGCCTAAACTGATAAGGTGATGGGGGGAGCGGTGCAAAGAGTGCGTGTAACAGCCCTGACAGCCCTTTGTAGTGACCTCGAGTGTATTCTGAGTCTATGTGAGGCGACGACCCTTCCGTAGCAACAAGAGTACAACTAGGCCTGTATTGATAAGGTGATGGGGGAGTGGTGCAACGAGTGCGTACAACAGCCCTGACAGCCCTTGCAGTGACCTAGAAATATATCATCGTATGAGACTACTAGGAGTGACGACCCTAGATAGGATCCTTATTAGGAATGAATAAGGGAAGTACCCTAGTTTCTCAATCCTTCTGTATGAAAAGGACTAATAACAACTCGGTAATCATGATCATATCGCACTGCATGTGCCTAGAAGATGTGGAGCACTGTAGGAAGAAAGCATGTCGCGGACGTAAGATGGTGTCACATGAGGAAGTATGTTGGAAAGGGCATACATCATGTCATTTCATCCTTGCATTAATTACAATATTTAGGAATGTTTGATTTTCTTGCTTTATCATTATCGCTTGATTGATTTGATGCTCTATGATTCCACTGAGTTGGCCACTCACTCCCACGTTCCGCGACGGTGTTGTACACACCAACCAGTCCTTGTTTTAGTTTCAGATGATGGCGATGCTTATGAAGTAGTGCTAGACTTGATGATGTTGAGGAGGACTTCTCCTATATGCAGATTCTGATCGACGGGTTTTCAGGGTTAATGATTAGATGCCAATACACTTGGTATTTTGACTTTTATTTAAACATCCATGTATATTCTTTTTGATCATTTTTAGAGTATACATGTATATGTTTAACTTGGTAACATGTTCACACTCTGGAGACTTACAACAGTTCATATATTTTATATATCTATCACATTCTTCCGCTTGCTAATTTAACTGTCTCTGGAGTATGATATGTTGTTTTAGCTTAATCCACTTCATGTTTATGCACTATTACAGCCGACATTCATCCATCATTGAAAATGTTGCATAAGTGATGTTCTGGAACTCGGGAGTGGAGTTTATGCTCGACCCCCGATTTTTGGGATGTTACAGATGGTATCAGTGCATGATTTGGATTAAACCGGACCTGGGTTATGGTGACACAACGCACGCTAATGCTTTTTTACTTAGGTGGGTATGAGAAAAATGTAGAAACATTCATAGGATTTTCAGTTTCGCCAGATGGCAAGGTTCATCAAAATCGATCGCCGAGATCGAGTCCGTACACCTCTGCGATCGCTTGAGGTGACCCCGAATCACTCCTAGACCATCTATTGACGGGTCTAGATCGCAAACAATTTATGATGGATGGAATTGTAAAAGCAATAGTAAATGGTTTCCAACACCATGTTTGGTGTATGCAATTAAACGTAATTTTGGGCTTTCTTTCAACTTACACTTAGGAATTCATCATCATGGGATTTGAAAATCCCATCTCACACTTTCCAACACAAGATCCATTTTCCAAAGCCTATGAAATTGATTTGAATCCCACCCACCCACCTACTAAACATGTCACTCCCAATTCTGAGGTGTGAGTAGGAAAGCAGTCCCATTTAACAAAACTTGAGACCATTGGCCACATAGGCCCTTGGAGTTTTAGACCTAAAGTGGTGCTCCTAGATTTTGAAAGACCTGATAGTATGTGAATCCAATAAATTGTTAACGTGAACCCTAGGACCTTCTCAGCAGGTATGAGCATACGTGGAGTGCTCGAGCGTAGTTAAATTCAAGTTCAAGCAACTCAATTTCAATCAGACAACTTTAACCCTAAGCGATAAAGCTTATGAGAAAGGGTATGAGATCATATAGTGTATGAGCGTAGACCTTGGGCTACAACTATTAGATTACCACTACTCCTAAATTAAGACTAGCCTATTGGTTCTACTAAGTAATGTAAGAGACTGATTATGATAAGATGATTGAAAGATAGACTGAATTAGTAGGCTTACTTAGGTTGGAGTGAGACCTCTCTTCTTCGTTAAATCCCCTAATACTTATAGGCTTCGTTGGAGTGAGACCTGACTCTTAGGGAAGTTATTTTCATTAGAAGCTATTCACGCTCAGAGAAAACTGATATATCCCTCAGATTGAATGTTAGGTCCACCACCCACTAAAATAGCCTTCTCAAGGACTTGTTACAATCGGGAACACGGGGTGAAGGAACTATATATAAGCGGAGTGTTCGCAGTTCGAATTGAATTCTCACTCCTGGTAGAATTAGTCGTCTTGCCATAAACTCACACCCGTCCCTGAAATCAACCACAACACTTGGTAGTTCCTTTCTATAACCATAGGTACCAATGTCATAGAACACATCATCGATGGGAGGGAGACCAATGTATGGGGAGATCGTATCTCATTTCATGTCTAGGATAGGTTCTAAATTATACCTCGTTCCGACATATAGATTGAGACATAAAATCTTGAGCTTTAAGAGTAGAAATAATTTTTAAGGGGGGTAGAACCTTATGAGCCCAATCTAGTAAGGCCAGCTAATACAACAGTTGAGTTAGAACTGCGCGGCGAAGCGTGGTTGTCCCTTTCCCTACTGACCCAGGATCGAAGAAAGTGATTCAGGTTATAGGTAAGGTTAGGTAATTAAATTAGGATCTGAATCTTCCTTAGAATGTCAATAGTGAAGTCTCTATAGGGAAACAATTAGGGCTTAAGTGTTGAACCCATTCATATGCTTGGCCCACTCTATACGATTAAAAACTCTTTTAGAATGATCTATTAAGCTATGTATTAACTCTTACCTTGGACCAAGACGAGGACTCTCTTAGACCAAGACCTAAAGAGCAACCTTAGAAATTGAAAATTTGAACCTTTCAGTGATGGACATTCCCTAAGCTTTTAGAGTGATCGGACTATGGAGTTACTAAAATATACAACTGCAAAACCTTCGTGGCTCGACCCAACTCTCAATCTTGGGTGACTACTAAAGGACTCACTGCTTGACCGGGCAGAAGACCAAGATCCACTAGGATTAGGAAGAGATACAACGTTGTCTATCCTGGTCAGGTGGACATTTGACATATCAGGATCGAGCCCACTACAACCATCTCTCCGTATTAGTCAACCATTGAAAAAATATATCTTACTCTAAGTAGATGAGACTCATCGTCAAGATTCTAAATAGATAAAGAAATCAATTGTAGCCAGCCGTCAGGGTATAAGCAAGAGATAAAGAGTAAATTTTTAAGGAGGATAGACAAAAATACACCAGACTAGTATAGATGTATATATCCCACCACACATATAAACTTGAAATCAGTACAGTTTAGGTGAAAGGAATAATAGAATCTTTAGTCATTACCCTTAACCAATTTTCGGGATGAAATTATTTTTAAGGGGGGTAGATTGTAACACCCCAGAATTTTGCCAACCTGGAGTTAGACGTCCTTAGGCAACGGGTCAACCAAATCACTCTCAAAGATCAATCCTAAAGTCTAAAAATTTCTTTTCAACCCATTTCTTTCAAAATCTCACCTTAAGTAAAAATCATTAAAGGCTACTTCCTTTAGAAATTAGATGAAACTAACTACGTACTGATTAGACGACCTGTAAAATTATCACCAATCACTTTAAATACGATCTGCTAGAGCCAAAACGTGTAGAATAGGTGACGTTACAATACCCTAAAACCTAGGATCAAACTCTAAACCCGGTTGCTCACGGGAGCATTCGAAAACTTTGTATCAGACCTAGACCGCGCATCGGAAGTCCGATTATCCCGAACTTAGACGATCCTGACCGCCTAGTTGGACTTGACAATCACCTCAAAAATCAAGTCCATACGATGTCCTGAGACCATTTCTTTGCGTCCGGAGTGAAGAGTGTGAGAAAAGTAAATTTATTTAGAAATTAAATATAATTTATGAAATCTGTCACGTGTCACTTGCGCGACATTTTTTTAGCGTTCTGACCGTCAAAATTCGACCAAATTTCACCCTCGGATCAGGATAGTTGGCCCTTACATGTCATAGCACTTGTGGCCCTGATCGAGTTTCGGTGACCGCTGAACTGAAACTGGTCCACCACGGTCGATTTGGAAATCTGATCGGACGAAAAACTCAGCCTGACCTAGATCTAATGTCAGAGAGCTTAAGTCCGACCGCACGTAGAAAAGGGGCTCCCGGAAGTGCTCCGTTAGATCAGAATAAGCCCATTTTGGTTATAAAATAAGTATACCTTGGCCCCAAGCCTATTTCCGGCAATTTTGGGCCTATATAAGGACCTTAAAACCCCTCTCTCTTATTCCATACGAATTTCCTAAGCCCTAAGAGAGAGAAGAGAGAAGAGAGAGAGAGAGAGAGAGAGAGAGAGAGAGAGAAAAGGGAGAGAAAGAGAAAGAGATTTGGAGCTTTTCTCCTGGCATTCTTCCTTGCTGCTCTATGTGCCAAGCAGTCCATCTGTGTTGCTCTTTCAGCGCTTCCAACGTCATTTTTAGGTAAGAAATCCTACCCCTAACCTGTTTAGGTAATCCATGTAGCTATAGTGTTAATATATCTAACCTATTTCATGGTATAGGTTGCCGTTGAGCCGTTGACGAAGACTTATCGTCTGAATCAACTCTGTTTCACAATTTCTGGTTTGAGGTGCAGATTTTAGATGCTTAGGTTGCCTGTTTTCAAAGCTTTCAATGTCGTTTAATAGTAGATTGTTAATAAGGATGTTGTTTGACATGTAGAACATGCTGTCTATTTTTCATTTCGAATACGTATGAAGAATATGAGATTTAGGGTATTTTAGGTATTTGTAGAAAATACCGTATGCGTATAAATTTTATAAATATGATTGTCATGAGTATTTGTCGTGTACCTATGCTTGTTATGCGTGTATGATCTGTTTGGCGAAGAGATTCGCCCTAATGCACATTATTGGCCGACATATGCTATGTAAACTAATGTGTGTAGACTAAGTGTTTGTATAAATGTATGTATTAGTAAGTATTGAGTAAATGGTGTTGTGGATTAGCGTTGAGATTGGATTCTCAACTAATTTGATGATGTACATGATTTTCTCCATGCTTGTTGTATTTGAATTGATTATCTTATGTGTGAAATACTCGTGTATGGCTAACTGCTTATGATATATGTTATAACATGATGATAACATGCTAGAATTACTTGTATTTCAATTCTGTCTCTCTCATATGATTATTGATTTATATTATAAGTGTTTAGGGCTATACTCTAGTCCAGGCAATCGGTAACAGATTTGAATTTGTGGTTGGATTCTATTCGCCACGAAGGACGCGTTGACGAACCCGAGTCGTGCTTTGGTTAACAGCAGTGGTTAGGCCACACGAGGTGTTTATACACTTCATGTCATTTAGCTTGAGGTGCACTCGTACTAGTCGAGCTCGTCAAGCAACCTGACTGACCATTGTATGCAGAATTAAGAAAGAAATAGAGAAAGATAACACTTATCAAATTCAAATAGCAGAAATAAATAGCAACCTCAAATGCACAAGTATTGAGAGGTTGATACAGATGTTGTTCTAAGGACAACCTTACACCAAAAACCAAAGGCTTATATAGTATGACAACCTGATTTCTAGAACGGTCTGTGTATCAAAGTCTCAAACCAATACAGAGGAATAAAGAATAAAACAGAAATAAATATGTACTACTATTACAACATTCACCACATGTGTAGAAAATAAATTATGATCATTCACCACAAATGCACAATAATAAACATTCACCATAACTCCAGCAATTATAGTGGTTCACTTATATGTACACTAACTGTTTAAAAATAGCCACACAACTACTCCACTCCCAATATCCTCAGCCATGGGATATTGGCTTTCACTAAAAAATAAGTTTTCCAAGGTTCACCCAAAACCTTCACAATTGTGTTTTCAAAGGGCTACCACAATTAAAAACCCCACTCACTGAGATTTTTTGGCTATCTTATTCAAAACAAAAAATGAAAAATTTTCTGACAATCTTATAAATCAAATACAGAAAATTGAAATTATACTTATTTGAAGAAAGTACTTCGTTGTAGCCCAATTAAACCGCTTCTTTGGAGACGTATAATGCTCAATGCTCAATGTTCAATCTCTCAAATGATAGGGTTCTAGGTCTAAATGAATTTTAATTTAAATCCAACCTTAGGCTACTTTGGATTCAACTTCTTAGATCTCAAAAAGGGTTAAATTCAAAAATCCCTTTTAATATCAAGTAAAATGGAATCAAGAGATCAAAGAATTGAATAACCTAAAACTTATAAAAATAATTTATAAATACCTTACAATAGCTTCACAATAATGGGGACCGAGTTCTGAGAGATGTGACTTTAATATCTTTGGAATGAGTTATCAAAGTCTGAAAATCGTCCCCAATTTATAGGTAAAAGTACTGTTCGCTCAACTGGCCTAGTGGTCGGTTCGACTGGTCGAAGGACCAACAACATTTCAAAATTTCTTGCGCAATAAGATAAGATCGTTACTCAATTGGTCAAGTGGTCGGCTCGATTGGTCGAGCCCTGCACTCGCTGGTCGAGTGGGACCAGAAATGCTTGCTGGACTTTAAGTCAAGCCTGCATGATTGGTCAAGCACGATTCACTCGACTGGTTGAGTAATCTCCATGATTGGTCGAGGATCCAATAAAAAATTCTGAAAATTAGCAACAAACCTTAGACTGGTCGAGAAAATTCTTGGATTGGTCAAGCCAATGTCTGGACTAGTCGAACTATGACTAGGACTTGTCGAAAAGTGACCTATAAAATTATTAAATGACCTATGATATAAATGAAAATTGTATGACCCATCCTAAAGTCAATCTAGGGTCAAACAAACCTTATTTGTGAGATTGAAACATCACATATCATTCTCTTGAAGTAGTTGAAGCTTGAAGACTTGATCTAGTACTTCAACTTCTTGATGTTGTTATTAAACCTCTTGATCTTGTACTTTAACTTATTGATGTTATACTTGAACTTCTCGATCTTTATTTGAACTTCTTAATCTTATACTTAAATGTAGACAAGATTGACAAGGATGACATGAAGTTGATCTTGCAATAAGAGTTAAATAAGATACAGATTCCAAGGGGTTTTGACACTATAAAATTTGACAAATCTAAGAGCTAGATAAGATAACATTTAAAACATCTCATATCCCAAAACACCCAGGTAAATAAATCCTTAAATGCCTTAGAACAACATTGGAATTAAAAGTCTGAAAACTTATTCTTAACAGAAAATTTTTCCAAGTTTTCAGCTCAGTTCGATAACATCGAGCTTACGTCGATAACATCGAACACTCAATATCGATGACATCCAAAAGGCTTCAATAAAATTGAATTTAGACATTTTATGTCCAACAACCACAAAGTATTTGGATAAAAATTTTGATAAATCGAATATACCTTCGATGACATTGAACTTCAGTAATCAATGACATTAAAGGCTAGTCGATAACATCGAAGTACTTAGAGCATTATCTAACAAAATATTTTTGGAAAATATTTTGATATTGCTCGAGGAATCGAACTTGTTTCGATGTCGTCGAAATTCAAATTGTGATGATATCGAAATGGGTTCGATGAGATCAAATTTGGACTAGATGTGTCCAGCAAGCTTAACAGGAAAATATGTGAAAATGTTCGAGGAATCGAGATAGTCTCGATGACATTGATATTTGAATTTCAATAACATTGAGGACGTCTCGATGAAATCAAATCATGGACAAAAAGTGTTAAGCGAGCTTTCACAAAATATCATCCAAAAAGATCGAGGAATTGGTCTTGCTTTCGATGATATCAGAATTTGAATTTCGATATCATCGAACCAGGATCGATGACATCAATGCCTTCTATAAGAAAGTCCTTCAAGCTCTGTGTAATGTCATGTCAAGGAATCAAAAAGTGATTTAACGACATCGAAGTTAAAAAATTGATGACATCGAATCAAGATTGATGACATTGATCTTCTATTAAAAATTCCCTGAATATGTTTCTATTGAGTTCGTATCATCGAACTGATATTTAATGGCATCAAAAGTATACGTTCGATGACATCGAACTCTATCAGAAACTGACAGTTTTATTTCCGTTGGAAATTTTTCCCATGTAAGGAGAGCTTGTTCTTGGTTGCTGGATTGAGAAAAAGTGAGAGAACTTTGAGAGAGTAACTGTATACCACATACCCTAAGCCCTTTTTCTCATGGGAGTTCATTCCTCAATCCACCCTCATCATTGATATTCAATAGAGTGGATTGGTGAATGAACTTCCTCATTCAAGGATCATCCAGCTACTATCTTAATGGCAAATCATTGATCTTGGATACCTTGAATGCTTGAAAGCTTGGAATCACTCCTCTAAAATAGGAAAACATTTATTAGAGTAGGATTCCAACATAACCTTGACCCAACTCGTCACCTTTATTGGAGCATCATTAAGTGTTGCGGTTCAAGGAAGCTGAAGGATCTTCATCATTAAAAGAAGAGATCTTCATCGATGTACATAATGGGGCTCATCTACTTATCTATAAGTCAATAGAGTCCAGAGACCCCGTTGATCATTCCTTGTGTAGAATTGGATCACAGGTACATCAAACCCCTTACAAGTCCTCATAGGAGGCCTCTGGCGGGAGAGTACATTTGGGTGTTATGTGTTCACCCTTGCTCTTGTATAGGGCATAAACTTAGGTCCTTGTGTAGGACCTTGGCCTGTATTGCCTAAACTAGGGTTCTTTTGTGAATCCTTGACCTGTGTGGTCTAAATCAAGTTCCTTGTGAGGATCCTTAGCCTGTGTGACCTAAAACCTAGGTTCCTTGTGTGGATCCTTTGCTCTTGTGTAGGATATAAAACTTAGGTGCTTCATGTTGATCTTTGCTCTTGTGTAGGGCATAAACTTGCCTTGTGTAGGCACGTTTTGGGTACCTTGTGTAGGTCCTATAGTCTACCTTATGTAGGTTGTAAAGGTTAGAGGTGAACCTGATTTAAAACCTCTTTTAGTGAAATCCAGTACACTCATGGGATGAGTGCGTCTGCCAGGAGTAGAGTAGGTACATAGCTGAACCATTATGAATGACTATGTTTGGGATTGATACTTGCTTGATCTTCATTATGTTTATCTTTGAATTTACATATAAGCATGATAATATGAATCTTTAAAGCAAAATCACATCCCAGACACTTTCACACAATTCATCCATTATAGACTAATTTTTAAATCAAGTTTAATATTGAGTAGTCTTATGATTGGATCCTCTACTTAGCTTGGAGGCCATTAAAGTTAAATTTGAAATTGTGGTAAAGACCACTTTAGTTGAAGTGGGAATATGCCAATATGTCCTAGAGGGGGTGAATAAGACTTTTATAAAAAACTTTATGGTTTATTTAAAATCCTATTAAACTTGTCCTGAGTAGATATGCATGAATCAGGATTTCTTCTAGATAACTCTAATGGCTTCCAAGCCAATTAGAGGATCCAATCACAAAACTGATTTAATGATAAACATAATACAATTCAGAGTTTATGATGAATGTAATTGTGTGTGAGGTGTGATCAAATATGAAAGCAGTTAATGAAATCACACAAGTAATCAAAGACAAACATCAATCATAAAAACAATCATTTTTATAGTTGTTTGACTACTTTTCTACTCCATTCCCGGCAGACGCACTCAACCCTTGAGTGTGCCGGCTTTCACTAAGGAGGTTTCACACGGTTCACCTCAAACCCGAGGTTTTAAATCAGTTTCACCTCTAATCAATACAACTTACACCTAGGCTGACAGTTTATGCTTATACAAGTAAGGGTCAACACAGCACCCGATTTAGGCATACTGGCCAAGGATCCACACAAGGAACCTCTCTCGTTTATGCTCTTACGAGAAAGGGTCAATACAAGGCACCCACTTTTAGGCACACTGGCTAAGGATCTTCTACAAGACCCTAACTGTTTATGCTCTCCATAGAGCAAGGGTCAACACAACGCACTTGATTTTAGGCACATTGCCCAAGGATCCATATAAGGAACCTCTCTCGTTTATGCTCTCACGAGCATAGGTCAACACAAGACACTCACTTTTAGGCACACTGGCCAAGGATGTCACGCCCCAAACTCGAAAAACAGGCTGACAAAATTTTTGATCGTCGAATCCGGCATCGACAACCTCCGTAGTGCCCCATTCTCGGATCCCGACACTCTTATGCCAGATTTCGATCCTTGGATCCTACAAGGAGGATTTTCAGTATAAATTTTTTTTGTAATAGAGCATAACTACAAGCATAACCAAGTCATAAAACAAAATCACCATATATCCACTATATCAAAAACTTTAAGTACAATGCAGAAAGGGAAATACAAGGTGATCAAAAAGCTCTAAAATGATCTAATGTACACTCCTGCCTTAGCACTGCTGTGATCCAATGACACCTGCATGCAATGGTCATGCATAAGCTTACAAAAGCTCAGAGGGTGCGCAAGGCAAGTGCCAAGTGTGTGCGCAAGGTAAGCGCCAAGTGTACAATATCAAAGTAATACAGAAATATGCGGTAAGTCCATGAATACTATCAGCCGTATTACGGTTATGCGATACAAGGCATGATTGTTATCGGCCACCAAGGCCATGCGATGTGAGGCCTATGTAGCCAAATGTCATATGTAAGATGTAAAGCAAGCATGCTAGTCCTCATCAAGTACACATGTCAGTACAGGTCTCTCTAGGATATCAGCGAGGTCTAATACACTTCACACTGACTGCTGCCTCCCTAGCCGCACAACCCAGTAAGTGGAAGAGACCACACTATCCGCCTGACCAGTAGTCTGTCAATACCTACCTGGCTCATCGATAGCGGACTCATTTATGAGCTGGTCAAACTCAGCCTAGCTTATAACTCCCTCACTCAGGCGGATAATGCCACACCCCTTTTCATCCGACCACGACATAGTGAGAGACACGACCTACTGGTATTCAGCACTCCTGTTCTCATGTATCCACTCAGTCCAGACGTTGGAGCATCTTTTGGTACTAAAAAGGTTCTTGGACTCTCACCCAAGGACATCATAAGTGCCCACAGTGCTAGAACCAAGTATTCTCAGTATCCGATACGGTCATCCACGATGTGCCTATGGAGCCACGACCTTGATGTTGCTAGGGTGTACAATGATCATGTCACACATATGCGAGATGCATGAGTCACACCGTTAAATCATTCAACAATCCTGTGTGTACCGCGCGCTCATATGGGGCACTCCGTCTCATAAGGAGTCTTGTAAATGTCTCAATCCAACGACTTATGTTATGATCAAACATTCCTCATATCAAGCATACATATGATGCGTATGGGTATGAATCATGAAGTTATACTAAGCATGTTATTTGGCAATGAACTATCCTCACAACGAGGATGGGCCTAGATGGCCTACACATAACAAGTATGGGCCTATTAATGGGCCCTAGGGGGAGTTATAATGTGGATATTTAACCAACATTATTCTTACAATGTGGACATCAAACCATCATTGCTCCCAAGGCCTAACCTGCTATAGACATCATTACATAACCAAGGTGGAATCACACATTGCAAAGGGCCTTATATACATCCCATTGGGCCTCGACCCATGGGCCTCCAATACATCAAATGGGTCGTATCACATGGGCCTCATATATATCGAGGTGGGCCTCAATGGATGGGCCACAAATACCTCAAGATGGGCCTAATCACATGGGCCTCATGTATATATTAAGGTGAGTTTCAACGGATGGCCACAAATACATCAAGATGGGCCTAATCACATGGGCCTCATAAATTTCCAAAAATAAGTCATAGATCATTTGGACCATACCACAAATAGCATTGGAGACAATAATTTTCACAGTTAACTAAATCACAAGGCCTACTATAAAGTTTATTTTCCAACCAATCTAATCATAAGGTCATAAAGACCTGGATTAAGAGGGGAAAATAAATATCATATTGGTCCAAACCCGGTAGCCCAAGGGTTTTTAATGGTGGACATTCAAACTTACTGTTTTCTGTAATGTGGTCCACCTGATCCTAGATCTATCTTATTTTTAGTTTCAAGCCTCAAGACGAGCTTTCAAAATGGTTGGATGGCTTGGATGCAACACATGCATCATGGTGGGTCCCATAGATGGACAATATGGATGATACAGGTGGGACCCATAGGACTAGGTGACGCCACTCAACAGCTATGTAGCTGGAGTGAGGTACACTAGCCATTTCACCTCCACATGCAGGGACGGTGTGGGTGAAACACTTGCATCACTGGGGCCCACCATAATGTTTATATGCCATCCAATCTGTTGATAAGGTCACGTAGACTCAAATGAAGAGGGAAAATAAATTTCATGATGATCCAAAACTTTTGGGACACCCAAAAGGTTTGCAATGGAAAACGTTCAATCCCACTATTTCCTGTGACGTGGGTCACCTGAGTTTCGTTTATGGCTGATTTTTAGGGTGGCCCACAGCCAGGATGGGGGCCACCAAATGCATGGCGTTGATGTCCACACACATCACGGTGGGGCTCCATGGCTGGGACCCAAAGGTCCCTGCCTTTTTCCATGCCAACGCAGCAGCGTGCTATAGCGTCAGCAGCGCCTGCTGCTTCTTTTATTTTTTTTTTTAAAAAAACTTTGTATTTTAAAGTTTTTTCCTAGGTGGGGTCCGCATTAGGTGAATCCAGCTCAACCATTACATCCTACGGCTCAAGATAAACGCATCAAGCCCAATATTCGACATGTTTTGGGGTACAGAAACATCAAGGTGGAATTCAACGGTAAAAATGCTATTTTCTATATCATGGTCCGCCAGATAGTCGAATTGGCTTCATTTTTTCAGCTCAATGCCTAAAATAATCTGGAAAATAGGATGGACAGAGTGGATTTGATCCTTGCATCAAGGTAGGGCCTGCATGAACAACCCACCCAAAACTTTTAAATATTATATTTTTTTTGTTAGAACACCCGCTATCTGTTCAAATTTCACAACCACGTCCAACGTCCCTGGATGCTGGACGGACGACATGTATATACAATTCACCAAGCTGGGTCCCACATGGACATGGCCCACTTGATTGGATCAATCTGTTATTTGTGTTTTCTATCACCAAAGGGTAGGGCCCACATGGCTTTGACGGTGTAGATCCAACATGTCCATCAAGTGGGTCCCATGAAGGTGAACAACATGGATACATTGTATACATCATGGGGCTAACAATCAAGGAAAAAGAGAGGGAAAGAGAGACACGTGATGATGGAGGGACCTGACACTATGGGCCCTCCCTTCCACAATTTTTAACGTACATTAAGTGGGTTCCATTACATATGGGCCCACTGATCAAAATCAACGGTGGAGATCCTTTCTCCACCAAAATGCAATGGTCTATATGACCCTATTCATGTAAGGAAAATAAACATCATGATAAGGTTCATGGAAAATGGCCCCATCATGGAATGATCAAAAGAATCAAGGTGGGCCATCGGCCACGCCTAGGGTCCAAAGTGAGATTCATACCATTAATCGGTACGCCTCACTTGGCCCATCATCAAAACATGAAAATTTAGCCTATAAAGCACCCACCGTTTGATCTTCTTGGTCTGATGGAATGCCGATCTCCTTGTGCTTCTCTTTGATGGAAGATGATGAAAGATGAAGAAGGGCTAGGATGAAGGATTTTAGGGTGGGAAGTGGGCCACACACTCACTTTTCTCTTTTAGAATTGTTGGACGTCCACCATTTTTTTCTTCTTTGGTGTTGCTTGGAAATTGTGAAGAGAGAGACAGAAAGAGAGAGAGAGGGTTGTAAGGAGAGAGAGTGATGGGTGATGGATGTGAGGTGAGTGATGGGTGAGGTAAGAGACATGTTGACTTTTGGGGTAGATCTTGACTTGTGGAGAAAGAAAGTATGGGTTGCTCTTGCACTTGACATGAGGTGATTAATTGATTAATTGAGTGATTAATTGATGAAACATGTTGTGGAGATTATCTTAGGATTGCAAATGCATGGCATTTCTTTGAAATAAATGTCGTCCGACATTTCCTGGGCAGAGTATCGGATTGGTGTGCAAGATACCGCGTCAAAATCATGGCGACGGTACGGTTGTAATGGTACAAGTCTCGGATTAAGTTGACTCAAATCTACAAGGTTCGACTTAGGGTCATGCACAAACATCGATTACATGTTGCAGGTTGCCGAAATTCATCAGGAAGGATTGCGAGAGTCGACGAAACAGTACGGACTAGGATACGGGCCTTATAAAGGATCTTCTATAAGACCCTAACTATTTTTGCTCTCCAAAGAGCAAGGGTCAACACAACGCACCCACCACGTACACTCCGACCGGAGGCCTCCTAGAGGACTTGCAAGGGGTGAGAAACACCTTAAACCCAATCCTAGAAAGGAATGATCATAAGGGTGCCCTGGACTCTAATAACTTACAGATAAGAGAATGAGTCCCTTTTAACTCATTGTTAAAGATCTCCTCCTTTGTTGATGAAGAGTCTTATGCTTCCTTGAATTGTAACTTAGAAGATGTACCAATGCATGGCGACGGGTTGGGTCAAGGTTGTAATGGAATCCTACTCTATTGAAAGTTTTCCTATAAGGGAAGTAGAGCAATTCCAATCATCTATGTATTCAAGGCATCTCAACTTAATGATTTTCCATTAAAATGGTAGTTGGAGGATCCTTGAATGTGGAAGTTCATTTCCTAATCTACTCTATTGAATGTCAATGATGAGGGTGGATTGGAGGATGAACTTCCATGAGAGAAAGGGATTTGGGTATATGATCTAAGGTTAAACATTCAAAAGCACTCTCTTCTTTCTCTACCAGCAACTAAAGACAAGTTCTCTGTATATAGGCAAAAGTTTTAACAGATATAAAATGGTCATATCTATGACAGAGTTCGACATCATCGAGCAGGGTCAATATCATCAAGCGCATACTCTCAATTGTATCGATTGGCCGCTCAATGACACAAACTCAAATGTCAAACACTTTTGAAACCTTTTGCCAGGTGGTTGAGGAAATCGAAACCTATATTGATGCCATCGGATTTTGAACTCCGATTTCATCGACCCAAGGATCGATTCCTCAACATTTGAAAGTTAGAGAGACATTGCCTTTGAAATATTTCAGGTCAAGGATATGATAGAGGTACACTCGATATCACTGGAATTTGAATGTTGATGATATCGATAGTTGCATCATGCATAGATAAATCCAAAGAATTTTCCAGTTAAACTTGTTGATAGTTTGTCCATTCTCGATGAAATCGACCCAGTTTTGACATCATCAATATTTGAATATCAATTCTATCGAGTCACACTCGATCTAAGATAAAAATGACATGAAAATAAGCTGGTAAACTGTGTTCAAGACCGATATCATCGAAGGCCTTCTGATATCATAGGTTTTTGAATATCAAGGATATCGAGAAGTACTTCGATATATCGAAGGTTTTTATGATTTTCTTTAGAAAAAAGAGACACAAAATCTCTGCTATCGATTTTATCGAGTCAACTTCGATAGACTCGATATTCAAATTTTGATGATATCAATACATCTATCAATACATCGATAATTCAGTCCAGAAGTATATGTGGTTGTTGGACAACTTATATCCTCATTCGATAGTATCGATTGAGCATCGAGGACATCGACAACACTTCTTGATTATATCAATCAGTCTATCGATAAATCGATAGAGGTAGAAAACTTAGAGATTTTTTGAAATTTTGAAAAAGTTTTCTAACCCAAAAGCCCTATGATATTCTAATCAATTTTAAGGGTTTTAAGTACTTGGTGTTTTGAGACATGGGATGTGAGGATTAGATTTACCTATGGCAAGTTCAAACATATATCCAGTTGAGGCAGACAGTTGATTGATCTTTCTATGGAGCTTTTCTGTCTAGCTGACTCAACACTCACGCTAATTGACAAACCAGGCACTTTCAAAATTAAGCATATCTTGATAGTTGCATTTTAGATCAAGATTAAGGTAATAGGATTTAAAATCGGCATAAAATTTTATAAAGTCCTATTCACCCCCATCTATGACACTTTGATATGTTCCCACTTCAACTAAAGCGGTTCTTATCACAATTTCAATTGGTATCAGAGCGGGTCTCTCTTAAGGGCTTAACCGCCTAGAGAGTGATCTTGATTGAAGTTAGAATTTTTGGCCAAAGGGGAGGGCTCATCTGTGACTAGACCTCTTGTATTTGATGGTTTAAATTATGCATATTGGAAGGCTAGGATGCACTACTTTTTGAGATCTTTGGATCATGACGTTTGAGATATTGTTGAAATCGGATATGTGCCCCCAACCGAACAAATAGGACTTGAAAATGGCACAACTATCACCAAACCATAATCTAAAGAAATGTGGACTGCATTCGATAAACAAAAAAAACTTCTGAAGCTAAAGCAATGAATGATATTTATTGTGCTGTGTCTCAAGAAGTATTCAATCAAATTAGTATGTGCAACACATCAAAACAAGCTTGGGATTTGTCGGAAACAACTCATGAGGGTACCAACACAGTGAAAAGATCCAAGCTGCAACTTCTAGCATCACAGTTTGAACATCTCAGGATGGAGGAACATGAGACCTTCATGGAATTCTTAACAAAACTAAACATCATGTAAGACCCGTATCCTAGTTTGTACTATTCTTTAGGCTTCCGTGATCATCTCGATCGAATTCCGGTGACTTGAGATCTGTAACCGGCGTCTGCGCGCAATCCTGAGATGAATCCTGTCGGTCTGAGTCGGTTCAACCCGAGACTTGTACCAGTGCGATCGCACCGTCGCCGCGGTTCCGATGCCACGTCTCACGTGCCAAGGTGATACCTAGGCCAGGAGATGTGGGCCCGCGTTCAGTTCGAGAAAAACGCCACGCGTTGCAATCCTAAGAGAATGTCCCATCAATCGCATCAAGTGTCAAGTACTCCATCCCATCATGTCAAGTACAAACACCTATCCCCAAGAAACCC
Organism: Magnolia kwangsiensis; assembly: GCA_037074715.1. Lineage (NCBI taxonomy): Eukaryota > Viridiplantae > Streptophyta > Magnoliopsida > Magnoliales > Magnoliaceae > Magnolia > Magnolia kwangsiensis. The sequence goes on from CM073573.1 coordinate 88,205,451, forward strand.
CTAAAGTCAACACTCTCTCTCTCTCTCCACCCATCAAGTACACCTATCCATCACTTACATCTCTCACCTATCACCTTTCTCTCTCTCTCTCTCTTTCATTTCTCTCTCATTTCTCCTAAGCTCCATGAGAGCAACTCACGTCCAAGCTCTATAGGAGAGTAGTGTGGCCCACCTCTACCACCCAATCCCACTATCCCAAGCCCATCTTAACCGTTGAAATTGTCCCTTTGTGACTCTATCATGCATTGGCGGAAGAAGAGATTTCAAGGTGGGTGCTTCTCTGTAACGCCTTGGAAAAATCCGTACTTGGACTCGAGTATCAACTCGACCAAAAATCGCGTAGGATTAATTCCTTTAGAAAATAAGTGTAAGTTAGTTAGCACAATGCTAGAGTAGCTGGGAAATAGTCCCTGATCACTTTAAATACGTTCTACAAGACCCAAATCGAGTAGAACCAATGACGCTATAATACTCTATAGCCTCGGATCAAACTCTAAGCCGGTTTGTTCTCTAGACCTCTTTGAAACTTTGTATTGGATCTAGACCACACGTCGAAAGTCCTATACCTACAATCTTAGACCGTTAGAACTGCCTTTTTGGACTTGACAATCATTTTAAAAATCAAGTCCAACCGATATTCGCAGGCTATTTCATTGAGTCTGGACTGAAGAGAGTGGGAATAAGGTTAGATTTGGAATTTGAAATTCAAATCTGGCACATGACTTGACACGTTATTATTAAGCGTTCTGACCGTCAGAATTCAGCCAAATTACACCTCCGATCAGGAAAAATTTCTATTTCATATCATGAGACTTGTAGACCTGATCTACGTGCGGTGACCGCAGAACTGATACTAGACCGCCACGGGCAATCTACGAACACTGTTGGACTGAAAACGGGATGTGAACGACATCCGACATGTATGAACTTAAGTCCGATCGCGTTCGGCCAGGGGACCACCAGAAATGTCCTTTTGGACCGAAACAGCCCCGATTTGGTTAGGCATCAAGTATACTTTGTTCCCGAGCCTATTTCGGGCATGTTTGGGCTTATAAAAGGGGTTGAAACCCTCACTCCTCTCTCCCATATGAATTTAAAAAGAGCCCTAGATTGAGAGAGAGAGAAAAGGTGAGAGATTGTGAGAGAGAGTAGGAGAGAATTTTCCTGCTGCTGCCCTACCTGTTGCACGTGCTTTAGCAACACGCTCCAATCACTTGGCCGGTGATTTCTCCGCTTTTCTAGGTAAGAAAATATCCTAATTAGTTGCTGATTTGCTGATCCTTTTGTTCCATAGCATATTAGCTGATAGATCTTGTAAATCAGGTTGCCTAGTCGCCGTAGACGAAGCGTATACGCTCCATTCGAATTCACACACCTATAAGAGAAAAGGTGCGGATTTTAGACGCTTTGATTGACTGTTTCCAACGCTTTCAATGTCGTTTAATAGTAGATTATCAACGGCAATGCCGTTTGACATGTACAACATGTTGTCCGTTTCCTGTTTCGTAAACCGACGAAGAATATGAGATTTAGGGTATTTTAGTCATTTGTAGGAAGTACTATTTTCATTCATATTTTGCTGATGCGATTGACATGGCTTCTTGTCACATTAGAATACTAGGAATGCGTGCATAATTAGTTTGGCGAAGAGATTCACCTAAATGCGCACTTCGGGTCGACATACTATATGTAGACTTAAGTGTGTAGTTTAAGTGTTTGTATAAATGCTATGTATTGAATTAAATGGTGTTATGAATTAGTTTGAGATTGATTTCTCAATTAATATGCTGATGTAAATGATTTCCTACATGTTAGCTATATGCATGATTTCATTATATGTATGAAATGCATGCGTTGGAAGATTTACTTAAGTTGTATGTTATAACATGTGTTAACATGCTCACATTGTTGTATTTCATTTCCAATACTCTCGTATGATTGCTGATGTGATTCTATAATTGTTTAGGACTATACTTAATCCAGGCAGTCGGCAACCGAACAAATTCGTGGTTGTCTTATCTTTGCCACGAACGACGCGTCGATGAACGCGAGCCGTGTTTTTGGAGTTGACGGCAGTGGTTAGGCCACGTGAGATGTTTTACGCACTTCATGTCGTTTGACTTGAGATGCGATTGTGCTAGTCGAGCCCGTCAAGTAACCCGACTGGCCATTGTATGTTCACCATGTATGAGTCATAACTGCTTGAACCTAGGGTACTGAACTTACCATTGTAAACCCTGTCAACCATGGTACCTTGATTCACGAAGACTCATGAGCCGGGCATCGTGGTATGGGACACCGTGGTCGAGCTGTCGGCCTACGCTGGGGCCACAAACCTCCCCATAGTGACCAGTGAGAACCTATGTCTCGTGAGCAGATTATGGTGGTATGGGACACTATATTCTTGTTGTCGGCCTACACTGATCAGGAGACGAGTCCTTTGTAGTGACCGCAAGCGTATTCTGAGTCTACGGGAGGCGACGACCCTTCCGTAGCAGTGAGAGTACAGTAGGCCTGCATTGATAAGGTGATGGGGGAGCGGTGCAACGAGTGCGAGCAACAGCCCTGACAGCCCTTGCAGCGACCTACAAAATATACATCGTATGAGATTACTAGGAGTGACGACCCTAGACAGGATCTGTGTTGGGATTGATATAAGGAAAGTACCTTAGTTTTCCAATCCTGCTGTTTGAATGGACTAATAACAACTCGAAAATCATATCATCATTACATTGCATGTGCCTGGAAGATGTGGAGCACTGAGCGGTATGCAAGCATGCTGCGGACGAAGATGGTGCCGTATGAGGGAGAATGTCGGTGAGGGCATCCATCATGTCATGTCATATTGCATTAACAACAGTATTAGGATTGTTTGATTTACTGCTTTACTATTATCGTATGATTGATTTGAGAACATGTTAATCCTTGCTCTATTATTCCACTGAGTTAGCTACTCATTCCCACGTTACAGGATGGTGTTTGCAACACCCACCAGACCCTATCTTAGATGCAGGTGATGCAGCGATCCAGGAGACAGAGCCGGACTATGATGAGGACCAGGACGAGTTCTCATACATGTAGTACCACGACGGCTTTACTTAGGTGGCCTGGGTTGACGGGACTTCTCAGTGGGACTCTTTTTGGACATTTGATTTTGTTTATTTACATGTATATGAGACTCAGAGATGTATTCATACTTTAGAGACAGTTGAGATCTACTTTGTTTTTCATACAGTGATATATATATGCTTTAGTCTTCCGCTTGCTTTTATCACTGGATCTAGAGTATGAATTGCAGTTTTGGTATACTTTTACTCATGTGAATGCTTTAACTCAGACAACATTGAATCATAATCATTTTTGTTGCATAAGTGACGGTCTGGAACTCGGGAGTTGAGTTTATACACGACCCCCGATTTTCAGGGTGTTACATTCTCTCTCTTTCTCATTTTTTTTGTGTAATGTGTGGCCCACTCGGATGGACCCCACCTTGATGTATGTTTTATCCAATCGTCCAAGTCATGTGGACCCTACCTCATGGTGGTGGAAAACATAAATATCAGATTGATTCAAATCAGGTGGGCCACGTACATGTGGGACCCACCTTGATGAGGCATATGCACACCGTCAGTCAGTGGTGGTGGCTAATAGTGTAGTGTTAACTGATAGTGGAGTCTAGCTAACTGAGAAGTGAGAACTGACAGTGGAGTGTGTACCACCCAGCCACCCTCTTTTTCTTCCTTTTAAATATAATATAATAAATATATTATATGTATATTATACCATCAGGTGGGCCACGTACATGTGGGACCCACCATGATGTTGCGTGGTATCCAAACTATCCAGCGTGTAAGGATGCTGGACGTGGCCCCATAGTGAAGTGTGAACTAACATGGTGTGGCTAACAATGATGTGTGGACTGCTCGTGCAGGCCCCACTATTACGTACAGATTAAATCCACGCCATCCACCTTATTTCTCAGCCCATTTTAGGCGTTGAGCCAAAAATTGAGGCTAATCTGAAACTCTAGTAGGCCACACCATCTAAATAATTATCTTAATAGTGAGAAATTGATAGGGCCCACTGCGATGTTTCTATACATCAAACCTACTCAATATCAGGCTTGTCAGGCCCGTCTTGAGTTAAGGAATTTAGTCGACGGACTAGATTCCCTTGATGTGGACCCCACCTATAAAAAAAAAAATCTCAAAATAAATTTTAAAAAAATAGCAGACGCTGCTGCTGTCAGCGTCCAGAGGACGTTGCAGCAAGCAGCGTCCGCAGCTCGGATTGGCACAGGGAAAGTGGGCCCCACCTCAGGCCCTACCATGATGTGAGTTGAACATCAACACCATGCATTTGATGGGTCCCTTTTAAATAGTGGGTCCCTCCAAAACTTAGCCGTGTACGTGACTCAGGTGGCCCACGTCACAGGAAACAATGTATTGAACGTCTACCATTGAAACCCCTTCTGGGTTGCAGAAGTTCTGGACCGGTATAAAATTTATTTTTCCTCCTTCCTCTGGTCTTCGTGACCATATGAACAGATTGGGATGGAAAATAAACGTCATGGTGGGCCCCACGCGAGACCCACCTGTTGTAGTGGATTGGCTGGTCCACCACGCACCAGCTATATAGCTGATTGGCTTCAACAAGTTCCATGGAGTCCATCGACCCCACCCTGATATATGTGCTCTCTCCTGCCATGGGGCCAACCATGATGTATTTGCCGTCTAATCTGTCCGTCCATTTTGTCCAGGTCGTGAGACCCACTCCACACGTGTGGAGGTGGGGCCACGTTGATGCATCCATTCTATATTCACACTGTCCAGCAACTACTGGACGGTGGGGCCTTCCTTATTATATGTTTAATATGTGTTGTATAAGCATACCGTCCATATGCAGTGTGGGCCAGCATGATGTATTTATTTATCCACACCGCCCAATCTCTGGACGTGGGATGTGGAGCCCGTGGGATGTATTTATTTCATTCTATGCCATCAATCTGTGTAAGGCCCACCTTGATGTATCCGTTGTACACATGGATCCCACATGAAGTATATGTTTTATATCCAAACTGTCCAACTATTTGGATGGGATCCACCATGATATATGGGTTTTAATCCACGCCATCCATGTGTGCGGGTCCCACTTGATGTAAGTGTTTATGTAAGTGTTGTATCCTCACCGTCGAGTGTAAAGACGGTGGGATTCCACCATGATGTATACATTTCTCCACCCTGTCCATTCATTGGGTGTGGCCCCACCATGGCAGCGTGTGGGGCCCACCTTAATTTAATGTATTGCATCCACATTGTCCAATCCATGAACGGTGGATGCAGATTGATTGGAGTACCTCACACCAGCTTGATAGCTGAGGTATTGATGTCAGCAAGTTCCGTGGGGCCCAATTGATTTAGGCGGTGTATTCGACGCCACTCATCTATTTTACATCCATGATCATCCTTTTGTGCAGACTGTCGTGATGAATGTATCGTATATCTATGTCATTTATTGATGCGGCACACTTTGATATATATGGGGCCCATTAGTGCGGCTCATTGATGTAAGGCCCATAGTGATATGTAATGGGCCCATGACGCGTGGCCCATTTGATGTGTTCGAGGCCCAGATACGTGGCCCATTGATGCATATGAGACCCACATGTAGGGCCCACCTGTGATATATATTAGGCCCATGTGCAGGACCCACCCGTTGTGTATTAAGGCCCATGGGTTGTGGCCCATTGTGATGTATGTATTAACTGTCTATCTTGTGTGGTCGTTGAGATCGTACTGGAGGCCCTGCTGTGTGGCCCATTGTGGTGTATTTAAAGCCCAAATTGTAACGCCCGGAAAAAATTCGTACTTGGACTCGAGTACCAACTCGACCCGAAATTGCGTAGAATTAATTCCTTTAGAAAATAAGAGTAAGTTAGCTAGCGCAACGCTAGTGTGGCTGGGAAATAGTCCCTGATCACTTTAAATACGTTCTACAAGACCCAAATCGAGTAGAACTAATGACTCTATAATACTCTATAACATCGGATCAAACTCTAAGCAGGTTTGTTCTCTGGACCACTTTGAAATTTTGTATTGGATCTAGACCGCGCGTCGAAAGTCCGATGCCTACTATCTTAGACCGTTAGGACCGCCTAGCTGGACTTGACAATCATTTCGAAAATCAAGTCCAACCGATAATCACAGGCTATTTCATTGAGCCCGGACTGAAGAGAGTGCGAATAGGGACGGATTTGGAATTTGAAATTCAAATTTGGCACACGACTTGACGTGTCAGTATTAAGCGTTCTGACCATCAGAATTCAACCAGATTACACCCTCGGATCAGGAAAAATTTCTATTTCATATCATGAGACTTGCAGGCCTGATCTACGTGTGGTGACCGCTAAACTGAAACTGGACCGCCACGTGCGATCTACGAACCCTGCCGGACTAAAAACTTGATGCGTGCTAGATCCTGTATGCATGAGCTTAAGTCCGATCGCGTTCGGCCAGGGGACCACCAGAAATGTACTTTTGGACCGAAACAACCCCGATTTGGATATGCCCTAAGTGAACTTTGTTCCTGAGCCTATTTTGGACATTTTTGAGCTTATAAAAGGGGTTGAAACCGTCACTCCTCTCTCCCATCCGAATTTGAGAGAAACCCTAGATTGGGAGAGAGAAAAGGTGAGAGTTTGTGAGAGAGTAGGAGAGAATTTTCCTGCCTTTGTGCTACCTGTTGCACGTACTTCAGCAACCCACCTCAATCACCTGGCCGGTGATTTTTCCACATTTTTAGATAAGAAATAACCCTAATAAGTTGCTGATTTGGCATTCGTTCCGTTCCATAGCATGTAAACTGATATAACTCGTAAATTAGGTTCTCTATTCGCTGTAGACGAAGCGTATACGCTCCGTTCGAATTCACACGTTTATAAGAGATAAGGTGTGGATTTTAGATGCTTTGATTGACTGTTTCCAACACTTTCAATATCGTTTAATAGTAGATTATTGACGGCAACGCCGTTTGACATGTACAACATGCTGTTCGTTTCCTGTTTCGTAAAACGGTGAAGAATATGAGATTTAGGGCATTTTAGTCATTTGTAGGAAGTACTGATTTCATTCATATTTTGCTGATGTGATTGACATGGTTTATTGTCTCATTAGAATGTTAGATTTGCCTAAATGCGCACTTCGGGTCAACATACTATATGTAGACTTAAGTGTGTAGTGTAAGTGTTTGTATAAATGCTTGTATTAGTATGTATTGAATTAAATGGTGTTATGAATTAGTTTGAGATTGATTTATCAATTAATATGCTGATGTAAATGATTTCCTACATGTTAGCCAAATGCATGATTTCATTGTATGTATGAAATGCATGTACTTGATGATTTACTTAAGGTGTATGTTATAACATGTGTTAACATGCTCACATGGTTGTATTTCATTTCCAATACTCTAATATGATTGCTGATGTGATTCCATAATTGTTTGGGACTATACTTAGTCCAGGTAGTCGGTAACCTAGCGAACTCGTGGTTGGCTTATCTTGGCCACGAATGACGCGTCGATGAACGCGAGCCGTGTTTTGGAGTTGGCGGCAGTGGTTAGGCCACGCGAAGTGTTTTACGCACTTCATGTCATTCGACTTGAGATGCGATCGCGCTAGTCGAGCCCGTCAAGTAACCCGACTGGCCGATGTATGTTCACCCTGCATGAGTCATAACTTCTTGAACCTAGGGTACTAAACTTACCATTGTAAACCCTGTTAACCATGGTACCTTGATCCATGAAGACTCATGAGCCGGGCATGGTGGTATGGGACACCGTGGTCGAGCTGTCGGCCTACGCTGGGGCCACAAACCTCCCCGTAGTGACTAGTGAGCACCTAGTCTCATGAGCAGATTATGGTGGTATGGGACACTATATTCTAGCTGTCAGCCTACACTGATCAGGCGACGAGTCCTTTGTAGTGACCGTGAGCGTATTCTGAGTCTACGGGAGGCGACGACCCTTCAGTAGCAGTAGAGTACAGTAGGCCTGTATTGATAAGGTGATGGAGGAACGGTGCAACGAGTGCGAGCAACAGCCCTGTAAGACCCGTATCTTGGTCCGTACCTTTCCGTACACTTCCGCGGTCGTACCGGTCGAATTTCGGCAACTTTCGACCCTTAAACAATATCGACACGCGACCTGGATTCATGTACCGACAACCCGAGTCGACTCAACTCGAGACCAATACCATAGCGACCGCACCGTCGCCGCGGTTCCGATACCGCGACTCGCGCGCCAAGGCGATACCCTGATCAAGAGATATGGGCCAACGTTCGGTGCGAGAAAACGCCGCGCGTTGCGAAAACCAAGGGAATCTCAACGATGTGTCACATCAATCACATCAATCCCATCAATCAATCACCCATCAACCCATCACATGTCAAGTACACATCACTCTCACCCATTTTCCCAAGCAACCACAAAAGTCTTCACATCCCATACCTCTCTTACACAAAAGCCACAAAAGTCTTCCTAACCCATACTTTTCTTACACAACCATCACTCACCCATCCATCCATCACTCTCTCTCTCTCCCTTTACATCACTCTCTCTCTCACTCTCTCTCTTTTATTTTATTTTATTTTATTTTATTTTATTTTGTTGCAATGGGAGGGTGTGGCCCACTTGAATGGATCCCACTTGGGATATTTTATTTTATTCAAGTGGGGCCCACCTTGGCTGTTACTCCCATGCCGCCCATCAGTGGGGCCCACTTCATCAGGGCCCTCCATTTAAAAAAAAAATAAAATAAAATAAAGAAATTTTTTTGAACCGTCCAGACGCTGGACGATTATAGCAAAAAGAAGAAAAAGGAAAGAAAAGGAGAGGATTTTGGGTGGTCCCCTTGTATAGGCCCCACCCTGATGTTTGCGTCCGATCCAAGCCGTCCATCCTCTTACCCACGGCGTTTTAGCCGTTGGGTAGAAGTTTGGAGCTGATCCAATCATCTGGTGGGCCATAGCGTCGAATGTTGCGCCCTTACCATTCAATCTCTATTTTCTTGATTTATTTCACATCCAAGCGTCAAAAAAATTCAAACTCCGGACTCATTTGGACGGCGTCGAGCCACTGATCGCCATGGTCGGGTCAGATTTTGGCAAAGCGGACCCCACGCATGAAAAACGTCAAGAAATTATTTTTTTTCCCGAATTTGAGAAGAGGCAGAGCCTCTTTTCTTTGGTGTCAGGCGGGTGGCAGCGCTGCACGCTGCTGAGTGCAGCCGTTCACGGGCGGGTGGCGTCCGGTTAGGGACCCACGGCTCCAGCCATGGGCCCCACAAAAATGTTTATTTTGTCATCCAACGTGTTCATTTGGTGGGCCACCCCAGTGGTGGGCCCCCTCCAAAAAAAGGAGTCAGATCCAGAGCTCCAGTGGCCCACATCACATGAAACAGTGTACCCCTATCCCTGGGAACTATATTTTTTTTTTTGGGGCCCACAGAAGGGTTGGATCACGCTGAAAATTTTACTGACCCTTCATACAGGTCTGAGTGACCTTATGAACGGGTTGGATTCAAATAAACATTTAAGGTGGGCCACATTTGTGGGACCCACGTGAATGTATGAGCCAAGACCACCGTCCAACGGACGGTGGCACTCACTGTGGTGGTACCCCCCCCCCTTGCATGTATGCCTCCACCGTCCAGCGGACGGTGGGGTCCTGCGTAGCGTACGTGCGCTATCCGCACTGTCCACTGGACAGTGGGACCCACCATGATGCATGAAATGCATCCATACCGTCCATCCACTCGAAAAGAGATCATTTTAGGCCTATGGTATAGGTCCATTTGCATGTTAAAGGGGCTATGGGCTAGGCTCATTTGATTTATAAAATGCTTATGGGCTAGGCCCATTTGATTCAATTTTGGCCTAAGAGCTTAGACCCATTTGATGTGTTGTAAGTCCATGGGACTGGGCCCATTGGATGTACTTCAAGGCCCATGCACTTGGACCCTTCTGTTGAAATTTTAGAGCCCATGGAAGTAGGATATTTGATTCATTTTAGGCCTAAGAACTTAGGCCCATTCGATGTATTACAAATCCATGGGATTAGGCCCACTTTGATCTGCATGCAAGGTCTATGGGTTAGGCCCATTTGGGCTATTTAAAGCCTATGGGCTAGGCCCATTTGCTTTGAAAAAGGTCTATGGGTTTATGCCCACTTGTTATGTCTCAAGTCCATGGGACTAGGCTCATTTGATGTACTTCTAGGCCCAGGTAATTGGACTCCCCTTTTTGTTGAAATTTGAAGCCCATGGAGGTAGGCCATTTGATACATGTAAGGCCTACGGGTTTAGACCCATTTGAATTTATGATTAGGTCTATGGGCTAAGGCCCACTCGATCTGCATATAGGGACCAATTGGTGTGGCCCATTGGTCATATATAAGACCCATGAGACTAAGCATTTGATGTAATCCAAGGCCCACGGGTTTTGACCCATTGCAATGCACATAAGACCCATTGGTGTGGCCCATTTATGTGGCCCATCTGATGAATAAAAGCCCATAGGATATGGCCCATTTGATATATATGTAAGATCCAATGGGGACAACTGACGGTCCATTGCAATGTGTAAATCCATTATAGACTAAGTACGATGTTCACAACGATCGTGCCCTGGAGTGCAATGATGGTTTGACGTCCACATTGCGAGTGTAATGTTGGTTGGATGTCCACATTACGACTCTCCTTAGGGCCCATTACTAGCTGTACTTGCCGTGTATAGGCCATCCAGGCCCATCTGCATCGTAAGATAATTCATTTTATTATAACATGTTTAGTATAGTTTCATGACCCATGGTCATACGCATCATATGTATGCTTGATATGAGGACTGACTGATCATAGCATTTGCCTTCGGGCAGGTTGTTTATGGGCTCCCGGTTAGGCGGTGCTGCCCTACATGAGCGCACGGCATGCGCAGGATTGGTTGCATGACTGGATAGCGTGATTCATGCATTCCGCATTTGTGTGACATGGTCATTGTATGCCCTAGTGACATCAGGGCCGTAGCCTCCACAGACGCATCGTGGTTGGCAGGATTGGATACCGGAAATCTTGTTTTACATGGGGTACTATAGATATCCCTGGGTGAAAGTTCCTAAACCCTTATGGTACCAAGAGGTTGCTCCAACGTCTAGACCGAGTGGGCAGATGAGCGTTGAGTGCCGATTATCAGACGGTTACGCTCTCCACTGTGTCGTGGTCGGTTGGAAGGGGGTACGGCCTTACCCGCCCGAGTGTAGGGGGCAAATGCTAGGCTGAGTTTGACCAGCTCGAGGAATGGGTCCGCTATTGACGAGTCGCGCCCGATATTGGCAGACGGATAGTGAGGTCTTTTCCACTTACCTTATTGCGCGCGATGTGGCGGCAATCTGGTTTAGAGTGTACTAGACCCCGGTGATATTCCATACTTTGAGCTGTATTGATGTGTGGACATTGATGAGTATTTGTATGCTTGAGTTGCATTATACTTTGCATGGCCTTAGGATGGCCGATACCATTCATGTCTTGCATCGCATAAGCCTTGGTACGGCTCATGATATTATGTTTCCATTTGCATATTCCGCATCACTCAGACATTGCATTCATATTACTACTTTGTGCACACACTTTCACCACCCTCTAAGCTTTCTGTAAGCTTATGCATGACCGTTGCGTGCAGGTGACGTTGGATCGCAGCAGCGTTGAGGCAGGAGCGCGTTGCTGGTCATTTTGGAGTTTTCTGTTATTTACCCTTGTATTTCCCTTTATGCCCATTGTACTTGTAAAGTTTTTGATCATAGTGGAAATGTAATGGATTTCTTGGTTGTTGTTTGTGGGTTATGCCTTTGGTTATGCTTATTACGAATCAGACTGACATATAAAATCCTCCTCGTAGCATCCCAGGATCGGAACCTGGCGAATGGGAGCTAGGAGCCGAGAATGGGGTTCTACGGAGGCTGCCGGCGCCGGATTCGGCGATCGGGAATTTTGTGAGCCCGGTTTCCGAGTTTGGGGCGTGACAAGCCCTGACAGCCCTTGCAGCGACCTACAAAATATACCTCGTATGAGATTACTAGGAGTGACGACCCTAGACAGGATCTGTGTTGGGATTGATACAAGGGAAGTACCTTAGTTTCCCAATCCTGCTGTTTGAATGGACTAATAACAACTCAGAAAACATATCACCATACCATTGCATGTGCCTGGAAGATATGGAGCACTGAGCGGGATACACGCATGCCGTGGATGAAGATGGTGCCGTATGAGGGAGAATGTCGGTGAGGGCATCCATCATGTTATGTCATATTGCATTAACAACAGTATTAGGATTGTCTGATTTACTGCTTTACTATTATCTCATGATTGATTTGTGAACATGATAATCTTTGCTCTATGATTCCACTGAGTTGATCACTCATTCCCATGATACGGGATGGTGTTTGCAACACCCACCAGACCCTGTTTTAGATGCAGGTGATGCTGAGATCCAGGAGGCAGAGCCAGACTTTGATGAGGACCAGGACGAGTTCTCATACATGCAGTACCATGATGGCTTTGCTTAGGTGACCTGGGTTGACGGGACTTTATAGTGGGACTCTTTTGGACATTTATTTCTGTCATTTACATGTATATGAGACTCAGTGATGTATTCATACTTTAGTGACAGTTGAGATCTACTTTATTTTTCCATACAGTGATATATATATTCTTTAGTCTTCCGCTTGCTTTTATCACTGGATCTGGAGTATGAATTGCAGTTTTGGTATACTTTTACTCATGTGAATGCTTTAACTCAGACAACATTGAATCATAATCATTTTTGTTGCATAAGTGACAGTCTGGAACTCGGGAGTTGAGTTTATACACGACCCCCGATTTTCAGGGTGTTACAAAATTGTGAGACCCATTTGATGTATTTGTGTCCCATGGGTTAAGGCCCATTGAGATGTGTCTGGGGCCCATGGGTTAAGGCCTATTGTAATGTATTTGGAACCCAAGAGCAGAGCCCACCTCATATGTTCCACCATAACCGTCTAGGTCATATAGGGCCAGCCTCGATGTATGTTTTATTCACACCGTCCATGGGATGTGTGACCCACTAGATGTATGCATTTTATATCCACACTAACCATCTGGTGGGGCCCATCTGCTACATGTGCAGGGCTTACCTATTGTGCATTTGTGCGGCCCATTGATGCAACCCACTTGATGTGTATGAGCCCCATTAGTGAAGCCCATTGATGCAAGGCCAGTCATGATATGTTAGAGGCCCATGGTTGAGGCCCATTAGGATGTGTTTACGGCCCATTTGGTAAGGCCCAATGAGATGTATTTTCAGCCCATGGTCGAGGCCCATTATGACGTATTCCCGACCCGTATGTCATGGCCCATTGTGATATGTTTCCAGCTTAATTATCGAGGCCCAACTTGATGTGTATAAGACCCATTAGTGCAGCTCATTGATGCGGCCCACTTGTTGGATAAGAGGCCCATTGGTGTGACCTAATGATGTGACCACCATGATGTGTATATTAGGCCAATGGTGTGGCCCAATGTATCGACTCATCGTGATGTGTAGGCCCACGTGCTGCATGTGTAAGGCCCACCTGTGATGACTATTTGAAGCCACTCGTTGGATAGTTAAGCCCACTTTATGTTTGAACCTATGAGGACCGCTCCTTGAGAGCAATGATGGTTAAATGTCCACATCATTGGGTAATGATGGTTTAATGTCCACATTGTGACCTTCCCTTAGACCTTGTTCGGCCGATTATCGTGACCGATTTTGTCGATTCTGATTATTGATCGATCCCGATTGTTATGGCCGATTTCTGATTCCGATTGGCATGACTGATTTTTTGGTTCCAATTTATCGATCGATTCTGATTGTTGAGGCCAAGTATCGAGGCTGACTCTGATTGTCGAGGCCGAGTATCGAAGCTGATTCCGAGTGTCGATTTCGATTGTCGAGGTAGATTTCAATTGTCAAGGCCAATTGTCGAGACCTATATGATGTATATGTGACCCAAATTTGAGACTCCTTTGTAATGTGTATTCGACCCATGTTCAAGGCCTAATGTAATGAATTTGAGGTCTATGTGATGAGGCCCATTGTAGTGCATTTGAGGGTCAGGCGATAGAGACCATTGTGATGTATGTTATGCCCATGTGAAAGGCCCATCGTGATGTGTATTAAGCTCTTGAGCGAGGCCCATGGTATTGTATATTTGGCCCTTGTGTGAGGTCATGGGTCCACTATATTATAGGATCTATGAGGGTCATTCATTGGGGCCATGTTAGTTAGATGTCCACATTGTCGAGACCGATTGTTGATGCCGGTTATTGATACCGATTATGACTATGTGACAGCATAGCATCATGATACATGCCCATATGCATCATCTGCATGTTTGTTATGAGATGTGGTTGACCATTGCATTCATCCTTGAGCATGTTGTTATAAGACTCCCTGATAGGCGGAGATTGTCTCACATGAGCACACAATATGCGTAAGATAGATGCATGACTGGATTGCATGACTCATGCATCTTACATTACATTGTGTTGTACTGTACGCCCTAGTGACATCGGGGTCGTAGCCTCCACAGGCATTTCATGGATGGCCAGATAGGATACCGAAAATTTGTTCTACATGGGGTGCTATAGATATCCCTAAGTGAAAGTCCCTAAACCTTCTTGGTTCCAGAGGTTGCTCCAATGTCTAGATCGAGTGGATGTATGAGCGCATGTGGGCCGTATATCGTTAGGCCGCATCTCCCACTGGGTCGTGGTTAGTTGGAAGGGGGTGTGGCCTTACCTGCCCAAGAGGAGGAAAAAATGCTAGGCTGAGTCTGACCAGCTTGAGGAATGGGTCCGCTATCGATGAGCCGGGCTCGATATTGACAGGCAGGTAGTGAGGTCTCTTCCACTCACCTTGTTGTGCGCGATGGGGCGACAATATGGTTTGGAGTGTAATAGACCCCGGTGATGATCCCAGAGATGAACTGTACTGATATGTGGACTTATTTAGTAGGAGTTGCATACTCATTCATTCATTCATTCACTATCAACTTGGGCTGGTGGTGCGCAACTAATTGTTGTGTACCTTCGTTATGGCAAGGATTTCGGTTGGGGCGCGCGACTAACCTGAGATCAGGATTTTACCACATTGAGTCTAACTATCCAAATTTAGGTATGAGACTGGTTTGGATAGAAGTCCCTTATGGTGGATCCCGTAGCCTGCGATATTACGTACTATCATCCCGACTTCACACTCCAGCATGATCATTCCATTAGCACCACATATTACATATTGCGTTACATCCTATGCATATGGCATTTTGGGTTGCTATGTTTCTATATTCCTATGACTTAGATGAGAGTGATGATTTTTGTTAACTCTTCCGAATCGTATATTGCATTATATCCTTGTCATCTGATGTTTGATTATTTATGACTCATCATTTGCATAGCTGTCCTATATTGCGTATTCTGATATTGATTGACTCATGGAGTTGTCCGTATTTCCGCTTAATCTGTTATCGTATGATTTATGATCTTGTCAGTATTTCGGTTTACTCTGATAATTTCTGCTCTTGTCAGTATTTCTGCTTATTCTGGTATTGTATGATTAAGGCACTATATTAAATACTTGACACTTACCTTATGCACACACTTACACCACCCTCTAAGCTGTCTATAAGCTTATGCATGATAGATGCGTGTAGGTAAAGTTAGGTTGCAGTAGCGTCGAGCTTGGAGCGTGCAATGATCTTCCAAAGCTTGATTTTGATATATGTATTTCCCTTTTAGTATTGTACTCAAATGATTATATTAGTGGATATGTAATGATGATGTTACCTTTGTGAATTGGGTAATCTTGTGGTTATGCTTATTACGAGTTAAATATAAAAAAAAATAATTTCTCCTTGTAGGATCCCAGGATTGAAATTTGGCATATGAATGCTAGGAGCCGAGAATGGGGTACTACGGAGGCTGTCAGCACCGGATTCGGTGATCGAGATTTCTGTGAATCCAATTTTTGGGTTTGGGGCGTGACACATCATCTGTAATTCCATAGGTGGATTAAGAGAGAAAGTTCTGATTCTAAAAATTTGTAGGAAAATTTTAAGATCCCTACCGAAACGTTTTAACTCCAAAGTTACAACTATTTAAGAGTGTAGAAATATTGATGAAATGAAAGTAGAAGAACTAGTAGGTTCCCTACAAACATTTGAACTACACTTCAAGCCAAGCCCTAAATCCAAAAGTAATGCCCTCAAAGTTGTAAAACACACCATTATTAATGAGGAGGAAGAAAGCGAAAGGAAAAATGAAGATGAGGAAGTGGCTCACCTGGCATAGCGATTCAAAAAATTCTTTCACAAAAACCGTGGTCGACCATTCAAAGGTAAACATTTGGAAAACAAGCACCATATAGGTAAATCTATCAAGAAGTCTAAAGAGCCTTAGTGTTACACTTGCTGAAAATTTGGGCATTAGTCCACTGAATGCCCCAACAAGAAGACCAAAGGAAAGGCTATGGCAGCCACCTGGGATGACACTGAAGAATCAAACTTAGAATTCAGTGAATCAGAAAGTGATGGAGATAAAAAATCCTTGACAATACTTATGGCCTCAACATCCTCTAATATTCGCAAGATAACTGAGGAAATTGATCAATCACAAGTCGAAGAGACATTTCCATCAGATGATGAGAAAGAAGAAGAAAATGATAGTTTACAGGGTGCCCATAATCAACTCTACATACATAGCATCAATATCCTTAAAAGACTTGGAATCAATGAGAATAAGAATAAATTACTGCAAATGGATCTAGATAAAACTTTAGAGATCAATACACACAAGATTTATAATCTTCAGCAATACCATTCAGATAATGATAGGCTAGAAAGAATCAATTCATTTCTCAAATCTGAGTCAGCAAAATTAAACAAACAGATTGAACTATTGGAAGATGAAAACTGAAAGTGCCCTGGTTTTTCAATTAGCGTGAGTGTTGGGTCAGTCAGACTGTAGAGCGTCATAGGAAGATCAATTCAAATTGTCTGCCTCAACCGGATATGTACAAGCTCGCCATAGGTAAATCTAAGCCTCACATCCCATGTCCCAAAATCCCAGGTAAAATTAATCCCTTAAAAAGTTAGAACATCATAGGGTTTATAAGTGAGAAAACTTTTTTGAAAATAGAAAATTTCTAAGTTTTTCTTGCTTTGTTGATTTTATCTAAGTTTATCTATGATCGAGGGTCACTTGCTAGAATCGATATTCAAATATCGATGATATCGGTATAGTCTTGATGGCATTGAACTGGGACAGAAACTGTCTAGCAAGCTTAAATGAAAATCCTTTGGATTTACCGATGCCTCGACACAGCTATCGATATCATCGACATTCAAATTCGAATGATATCGAAGGTCCGTCGATCATTCTTATAAACCTGAAATATTTCATAGCAAGTCTCTCTCATTTTCAAATGTCGAGGAATTGAACCTCACATCGATGAAACCGGAGTTCAAAATCCGATGACATCAACATGATTTTCGAATCCCTCGACCAGCTGGCAAGAGGTTTCAAAAGCATATGACATTGAGTTTGTTTCATCGAGCAGACCATCGATGCAATCGAGAGTATACGCTCGATGATATCGAACCCGCTCGATGATATCGAACTCTGTCATAAATGTGACTGTTTTATATCCATTAGAACCTTTTGCCTATATAAAGAGGACTTTTCTATTATTACTGGTAGAGAAAGAAGAAAGTGCTTTTAAGTGGTTTACCTTAAATCATATACCCAAATCCCTTTCTCTCATGGGAGTTCATCCTCCAATCCACCCTCATCATTGATATTCAATAGAGTGGATTGGGGAATGAACTTTTGCATTCAAGGATCTTCTAGCTACTACCTTAATGGCAAATCATTAAGCTGGGATGCCTTGAATGCATAGATGATTAGAATCACTCTATCTCCTTTATAGGAAAATATTTGAGAGTAGGATTTCATCATAACCTTGACCCAACCCGTTGTCATATATTGGTATATCATTTGAGTTACAGATCAAGGAAACAGAAGACTCTTCATCAACAAGGAGGAGATCTTCATCAACGTGCTGAATGAGACTCATCCACTTATCTATAAGTATCTAGAGTTCATAGGACCCTTTGATCATTCCTTTGTAGGATTAGGTCTATGGTGTTTCTCATCCTTATAAGTCCTCAAAGAGGCCTCCGGTGGGAGTGTACGTGGTGGGTGCGTTGTGTGGACCCTTGATCTATGGAGAGCATAAACGTCTGGTTAAAGGTGAAGCAGTTAAAACCTTAGGTTTGAGGTGAACTATGTGAAACCTCTGTTAGGGTCTTATGGAAGATCCTTGGCCAGTGTGCCTAAAAGTGGATGCATTGTGTTGACTCTTGCTCGTGAAAGCATAACAGTAACCTCAGTGTAGGTTGTAAAGGTTGAAGGTGAACCTGATTTAAAACCTTAGGTCTGAGGTGAACCGCTGTGAAACCTCCTTAGTGAAATCTGGTACACTTAAGGGTTGAGTATGGTTACCGGGAGTGGAGTAGACAAATAGTCGAACCACTATAAAAATGATTGTGTTTAAGATTACTATTCTTTTGATTATGTGATTTACTTTAATATTTTCATATCTAAATATCTGAGATCACACTTCACACACATACACAGTCATATTCATCATAAACTAGTTTACATATTGTTCACTTCTTAAATCGTTTGTGATTGGATCCTCTACTAGGCTTGGAAGCCAGTAGAGTTACTTTTAAGTAATCTTGATAAGTGCTTTTTGTTAGGATTAGTGTAATAGGATTTTTAATAAATCATACAAACTTTAAAAAGTCCTATTCACCCCCCTCTAGGCATATTGTCATATTCCTACTTCAACTAAAGCGGTCTTCACCGCTATTTCAAAAACATGCATCTTTAGAATGAAAATCACAAACTTATCTTTAATGCAGAAAAATCTAGAAAATTTGTGGAACTAAACTACAAAGTCTCCCATAGTAGTGAAAAACTTGAAAAACTATTAGGAATGGGGAGAACTCAAAAAGATAGGAGAGGACTAGGATATGAGAATGGGAAACCAAATCCGAATCCCTCAGCACCAATGCCTAAGAAAGGTGCTGCCTTTGGAAGTAATACAAGGGCAACTCCTATTTGTCATTCATGTGGAGATTTAGGCCATTGTAAAGTTGAATGCATTGCTCTTGGGAGGACTCAACCCAATTCCAGGTTAAACATTACTGGAAAATATAAACCAACTGGAAGAACAATGCAACATATCGTGAGTCCACCAAAGTACATGGCAAAAGGAAAGATACATCCATCTCCATCCAAAATGAAAAAAAGGATGAAGGAACTTTTAAGTCAAGTGGCCCAACTGAATCAGAAAATAGAGAAATTAATGAGACAGGGAAAAATGATTTAGTTACCCAACATGCCCAAACAAGCCCATGGTCCCAAAAAAGCCCATGGTGAAGTAAAAATAAGAAAAATTGTGCCAAATGGGTTGCAAAAACCAAGAAAAATTGCCTAGTTACTCACTCCAATTAAAAAACAGAGAATATTAACAAATGGTACCTTGATAGCTGGTACTCAAGACACATAACGGGTGACAAATCTCTTCTCTCAAATTATTCAAAACTTGATGATGGGAAGGTCACTTTTGGAGATGGATGCATCACTAAGGTAACAGGGCATGGGACTATTATTGGATTAGAAATGTTCAAATATGAGAACACTTTTTGTGCAGAAGGGTTGACGCACAACCTTCTAAGCATTTCTCAAATATGTGACAATAACCATGTGCTGACTTTTTCTAAGCAAGAGTGCAAGATCTCAGACTTATCAGGAAAACCAATTATGAAGGGTCTTCGCACTAATGACCAATGCTATGTCATTAAGGGCAATGGGAAGGATGACTCATCTACTTGATATCACCAGGGCATAGAAAATAAGTTCAGGTCATGGCTTCTAAGCTCGGACATGTGTGTGAAATGATGCACTTTTGTGATTACTATGTTATATCCAAGGTTTGTATACCTCATCAAATTCTTTTTGATAATGAACATAACAAATGTTCAAAAGTTTGAGTCCCACAACTTTTGGCACAAATTTGTTGTGTATACAAGCTAATAAGAAAACACTTTATGATATGCGTATCTGAGTGGTTATCGAAGTTTGTAGATCAAAGTCCTATTCTTCTTCTCGATAAGTCAGTTGATGAATCGAATGACTCCTTGATATCATCGATAACATCTCAATGTCGTCGACAACCTCTCAGAATCGGAAACGTCGCACTCGATAGTCTATCATCGAACAACTCTTCGATAACATAGATTAGGGTCTATCAATGTCATCGAATCTAATTGGATAATATCGAATATGGTCGCCTGATAAAAGGCACGCGAGCGGTAAAAAAATTTTGGTTCCTGTTTTTGGGCATTTCCTCCTCCCTAGTTTTTCTTGTCGCCATTGATGGTTTGGGCAATTGTTTGTACCTCAAATCCAGAGGATTCCTAAGTCTACTTCACATATTTTTAAGGTATTCCTCATTGTGATTGGTTTAGCTTGGGTTGATAGAGGTTTCTCTTTTGTTAATCTTCATCGATTCTATTTCGACAAAGAAACAAATGCATTTGATTTGGAAAATTATCTTATTCAAACATAACAGAGAATGAGTATTAAGAACATTCATCACATTTCATTGATACTAGGTTCATTGACATCCTCTTTACATCCCTTGATTCTAAGATAGATAATTTGAAAATAAATAACTTGTGCTTTAAGTATCAAAAGTTCATTTCGACAGCCTTTCGGCGTCTGTTTCAATCATCTTCTAAGACTTAGGAGGAATGTCGATTAGATCGACGAGTCTTCAATGAAACAGAGATTTCAATGGCATAATGGCACTCGTTTCAACTATCCCTAATACTTAGGGGAAACGTCGATTTGATCGACTAATCCTTCTCTTCTGAAAAGTAGAAGAAAGCCCGGAGAAAGGGAAGCCTTGCACGGATACTTTGGCAGCATAACGGCCCTCACACTTCATAGACTGCAGGGCAGTCTGGTTGTGAGGACCTGCGCAACTGGTATCGGTTGCGCAGTCCTGCACAACTGACAGGAGACTTCTCTCCTACCTTCAGTCTTTTGTTCCACTTTACTTATCTTGAAAATCTTTAAAATTACCCTTAATGAAGGAGGGGAAGGGGTATTTATAGACCCTCACACGTGTGAAAATCCTGATCTTAGCAATGTGGGACTAATTTTCAGTACTTTAGATCATTCTGAAAAGGACCATTTCTACAGTACAATCCAGTGAGCCGTGTAACTGATATTCTCATTGAGCGGACCTACGTAAGGGAGATTGATTACGCTGAGCCACACAACGACATTAGTTGCGCGGACTGCCCACCCTCTTGAAAGCTATCTCTATCTTCTTCTTTTCAAAAGTTCTTTATATCTCTTTATCTTTCCTTGCTTGATTCTTTCATCATTTTTTTATGCCTCAACGGATGCCTCCTTGATCCTTTCTTTGTTTCCTCAAGAAATGAAAAAGGATCAAAATTCATCTTTTTATCTTACTTGCGCGGACCCATGCAACCGGCCATGTACATACACGTCGCGATAGCCTATAAATACTGCGTTCCCTTCATAATCTGCAATTCTTCTCTTCTGCGATGATTTTTTTTTTCTCCTAGCGATTTTCCCGCGCAACCGATAT
Source organism: Magnolia kwangsiensis (assembly GCA_037074715.1). Classification (NCBI taxonomy): domain Eukaryota; kingdom Viridiplantae; phylum Streptophyta; class Magnoliopsida; order Magnoliales; family Magnoliaceae; genus Magnolia; species Magnolia kwangsiensis. The sequence continues at coordinate 88,227,266 of CM073573.1, forward strand.
CGATTGCGTGGACCGCACAACGAATCTCCCGTCCGTGCAAGTTTTCGAAGTGTTGCGACACTCCACGCAACTGATTTTGATTGCGTGGACCCGCGCAACCAAGACTTGGTTCTATTTCTAACTTTCAAATTTTTCCTACAATCCCCTTAAGCTTTTAACCCTTTTTCCTTCATGGCCCGCATCAAGAGGACTTTTCATCTCGTAGACCCTCCAACTGACCAACCTTCTCATCCTGACTTGCCCGATACGTCTTCTTATCGCCCTTCTCCTCCCGCTGATTAACCACTGACCAAATGCACCAAAATCACCACTCAAACTCCTGCATACTTTAAAGAACCAGTACTCCCAACTTTTGACTTTACCGATCGCATTAAATCGCTTCCCTTTCCCATTCATCAGGCTATAATCATGGGAGCATAGAACTGCCTCCGAAGCATGGTCGTGAATATGATTGGGAGAAATGGCTAAAGACGACCGCCTATATCCGCACGGACAGCGACACACCCCCTCCAAGAGAGGATACTCCCCCTGCTTCTCATTCCAAGAAAACTCGCCGAAACAAGGCGAAGGAGTTTGAGGAAAAGATAAAGGAGCATAACAAGAAGAAGCTCCAAAATTCTTGGGAATATGTCCGAGTAATCGAGGGTGTCATAAAGTTTGACAACCCTCATTCAGAAGGCATGACGGTAATTCCTATCAACGTCCATCGCAATCAATCCATCCTCGAGTGTGAGCCCAGGGACTATGTGGATGGAGAGAAGTTGATGTATACTGAATCATGGACAACCAGAGAACCTTGCATCCTCGAAGGAACACTGCAAGCACAAAAACTGTGAAAAACCATCTGAGAAGCTCATCCCAAGATCTTCCTCACTCCTTTTCACAGTCCGCATAATCTCTTTACCACGTACTTCTACGAGACCATTAGACAGTGGTACAAGGACTACGATCCTCTTTGGGGATCAGAAGATTTTCGGACAAGGGGCTTATTGACTTCTCGCCGCTATTATTCCGACTAGATAGAGGCCATATTAAAGAAACATGTGAGTACTCTCGCCAAAGTGGGCCTTTATGATGCGATAGAAGCACATCTAAATATTTCTACAAGGAACCCTTCGTGCTGAAAGGCTTCCTTGAATATTGGTCTCCCACTACCAATTCTCTTCACTTGCCATTTGGAGAAATGAGCGTAACACTCTGAGATTTGCATCGCATAGCAAGTCTTCCGCTTATAGGAAGATTTTATGACGAGTTCAACCCGACAAACGTAGAGTTGGCATTCGTATCTTTTCCTGATCGCAGACCTTCCATCTCTGAAACCACCGTTGAACTTTTCAAGGAGATGGAAAAATTTCTAACTTTTCACAAAATTTCCCCCTACAGTGGCTAGCTCATTTTTCTAGAATGCTCAGGTATTCCAGGCTCAGAGATTAACATTTTCCTTTTCATCACATACTCCTGCGTACTAACCCTTTTTTCGTCCTGTAGATTCCGTGATAGTCGATGTAAGGAACTGACGAATCTTCGTGACAATATGAAGGAACAAGTAGATTATAGTTCCTTTGGGGAACTTGTAGCCTTTCTAGCTTACTGGCTAAGCATAGTTGCTCTTCCTAGTTCCAAGTGGACAGATGTTATTTGCCCTACTACCTTCGTTGTTGTCAGAGCTCTAGCGGAAGGTCAGAAATATTCCATTGCGCCTCGTGTGTTATGTTCTATCTATCGGGCCTTTGGAGAAATATCTACACATATCAAGAACCCCACCCTGGGATCTTCTTTTGCATACACTGCCTGGCATTACTTCACTAGATGGTTAGGAGTTTATTTTTTCTAGACTTTTGAAGCGCCAGAGAAGGCTTATGTGAGTCCTTCCCACCTTTCTCTCTGATTTTTTCAACAAAGGGCGATGGCCAGAAGATCGTATGAATGGGTAATCAACAAGATCCAGGACTTTGATCAAATAGACTTCTTCCAGTTTTGCCTCCATCGCTACACTCAAGACACATATATGGTGGACCAGGGGGCACTAACTGTAGCGGAAAGGGTTTTCTTTCTCTCCATCCATTCCTCCAGTCTGCCTCTCAGAGAAGGGACAGAGTTCTGGAGAGAACCCTACTACCCCAGTCGCTTTGCTCACCAATTCGGCTATGACCAAGTTGTACCAGAAGACTGTGGGTTGGTTACTAAGAGAATGCGCTGCTATGGAATAGGTCCTTTGAACTGGGCCATGATATGGAAGCAACTATTAGGTGGTCTTGTCAACTCCTCTTTCATCATTCCTAGCTACGACTGGATTGTCCACACTTCCTACAGCTGGATGAGATGGTGGGACCATCAATCATTTCTGATCAACAAATGCTTACCAGTGGACTCCCTTGTCTTTCTCCACCCACCTCGGCTCAGAGGAAGAAAAATTGAGAATGGAATTGGTTTCATTCCAGAGAAGAGTCGTGCTCCTCATCATGGTGAAATTTGCAGAAAGATATCGACAGAAGAGCCGATTCATGAGAGAAAACTAATTAATACTTTAGACGGTTGGTTTGCTCATGGAGTTCTGACAGAATTTGAACATGTCCCCCACGACCTTGGCGGCCGAGTTTCAAAAAATGTTGCAGGCACATCCCCCCCATATTCCTGAAGAAATTGCCACGACTGAGGAGAATCCAACTTGAAACGAACTTGCCCATTCTTCGCAACCTCCTCCCTCTAGCTCATCGTCTTCGATGACTAGATCGCGAGCACGTCTACAAACATCATCGCCTATCCCTCAGGAAGAGACGAGGCAGGTCTATGCATCTCCCTCAGTTTCGGTTGGCAGGAGATCTCCAAGAGAAAGCAACCAGCTTGTCTCATATAAAGGAAAACAAGTCGTGGTTGTGGAAGTAGATGAGGAGGGTCTAGCAAGCGAAAGTTCATCTTCTTCATCAGAAGATTCTACTCCCCTAGGGTCTGAAGATGATGATAACGATGATGATGATGGAAATGATGGAGCTCGAGATGACGACTTTAAAGAAGGAGAAGTGAACATAGATGAAGAGGAAAATATGGCCATCGAAAATGTAGAGGAAGAACATCTCCCCCTGGCTCCTGAAATTTTCCCTGCCACTTCTGTTCCTGGCAAGCCACATGCAGTAACCGAAGAGGACGAATAACCCTTGGACTACGGGGAATATGGGTTTTCACCTGGTAAGGGAATCTGAATTCCTTAAATATTCACGTGCATGTCTAGTGATCACTATCTTATCATCATTGTTATTTCCTTTTCAGGTATGCATGTGGCTAATATTGAGACGAGCGCTGCCCCCTCTGTAGATCTTCATCCAGCTGCACCAATGGCTTCACCACGGGTTCCTTTAGCTCCTCTGGTGACACCGAAAAGTGTGGCCCGTGAAATTGTATTCCCTGTCGAGGCTACTGATCTGCCGACTCCTACTACTAGAGACTCGAGCACAGAAGTGAGGGCGCCTTCTTTTGCTGACATGTTAGAAGCTGGTACTTCTATAGCTCCAGAAGTTCCCTCACTTGCTGGTCATACCTCTGCAACAGGTATATATATCAATTTGAAGAGCCGCAAATCCTTCATTTTGCGTTGCTTACTCTAACTTTATCTCTTATTCATGTTATAGGAATTCTTCCCTGTAGCGGGGCGGCCAGCTCCGAATCTATGGCCACTGTCTCTGAGCTACCATTTCCCTTAAAGATTCCCGTTCACAAAATGCTTTTAATGAAGAACTCTTTGTCAAGGGTAGTTCATATCTTCAAAGACACTGAATAATGGTCAGACCTGGATATCGCCATCGAGATTCTAGAAAGTTCTGCAAAGATGGCGAAGATTAATATTTCTGTTTTGCGTGACTCCCTCCTCACGTGATTCGATAGCTTCTTTGGCATCAGCGAAAAATATCACGATTGCTCCAGAAATTATGGAATACGGGAAGCAGTTAACTTTGTCTAAGGAGAAAGCTTCACTTATTGCTTCTACCATATCTGAATTAGACCAGGAGCAGTTAACATTGCAAGAATAGCTGAAGACCCTCACTGATGACAAGGTACTTATTTAAGATCGTATTGCGGCTTTGAGAGAAGAAAATTCACAGCTGGAACTGAAAGGTCATGAGAGGGAACTGTCTATAGAAGAGGTTAAAGAAAAACTCAATGTCAATATTCAGTCTGCTGATGCTGAAAAGTCTGAATTACTCAAGAGCAAGGAAATGATCACATCCTTGGAAGACAAATTAGCTGGCCTTCCTAATCAAGGAAAGATTATTCTTGAAGAGAAGTCAAAGCATGATGCAGCTCAGATTCAATTAAAGGAAGACTTGCAGCAATATATGAAGATAGTAGGCATTACAGAGGAACTTTAAGCATGTAATTCCTTTTTTTTTTGTATATATTCTTTTGCTCCTTTCTTTCCTTTTTTTCTTCTTTTGAGTGCATGTCTGAAAGGGCCTAGCTATATGCCCTAGAGGGGGGGTGAATAGGGCAATGCCAAATAAAACTTAAAACAGCGGAATAATAAAATAAATAAAGCACAATGCTGAATTAAAAGTAATCTCAATAACCTAGAATTAAGAGAATGATACTATATCAGTTTTAAGGACAACCTTACACCAAAAATCAAAGGTTTAAGGTAGGACAACCTTATTTCTAGAACGTCCTTTGTATCTCAAACCAATGATAAATAAAAAGTAAGGAAACCAAAATAACTTACAGAAATAAATCCTAAGTTATTACAACATTCCCACACTTGCTTGAAATAAAATGATTACAACATTCATCCACAAATACAATCCACAAAACTGAATGAATAAAGGAATGAAAGAATAAAGCACATCCACAACACAACGATATATAGTGGTTCGCCTGTGTGTACACTAACTGTTATCCAACAGCCACACAGAATGTTACTCCGCTCTTAATATCCTCACACAGGGGATATTAGCATGCACTATCAAAATAGGTTTCACAGGTTTACCTAAAACCTTCACAATTGTGTCTTTTTATCTCGGGCTTACACAATCCAAAAACCCACACAATCTGAGTTTTCTGACTCTCCCCAGATAACCAAAACAATGAGATTTTTCTGGCAAATCTCAAATAAAAACCAAAGAATGTAAATTATACAAATGTAAAATACCTGAATCTCCTTTTGAAGTAGCCTGGTAGAACCAATCAGAGTAGAATTTCGATTCAACGTTCAAAGTCCAATACTCACTTTAAGAATGTTCTAAGTCTAATTAATTTTAAATCAAAAGGGCTAGTTCTATTTGATTTTGAATCCAAGAAGAAGGAATATCAAAAATTCCCCTTTTTCTAATAAGATTGGAATGTAGATCAAAATCAAATAATAAACAAGCTAGCAAAAGGAATATTAAATGAGCACAAAGTAACTTTAAAAACAAACACGAACTTATCTCAGAGTATAGCCTAAATATTGTTTGAATTGAGTTGAATTGAATTGAAAAACTCTGAAGTTTGTGCTCTATTTATAGCCTGAAAAATCCCATCTTCGACTGGTCTTAGGATCCTAGGACTGGTCGTAGCTTCAAAGATTTTCAAAGATTTCCACAGGAAAAGGATTAGCTGTTCCACGACTGGTCCTGGGTAGCCTATGACCGGTCGTGGGCCACCTACGACTGGTCGTAGGACCCCCAGATTAGTTGCTGGAGTTTGAGTCATAGGGCTAAGATCGGTCGAAAGACAAGTCGTACAGCTCACAGGACTGGTCGAAGGATGTCAAGGACTGGTCGTAAGATAATCAAAAAAATCTAAAAATCTTCAACAACATAGGACTGGTCGTGAAAAACTTAAGACTGGTCGTATCAGATCTAGGACTGGTATTGAAGTCCCTAGGACTGGTCTTAGAACAGCCCGAACAAGCATATTAAAATATACGAATATGTATCCAGAATGACCTACAGTAAAGCCCAACCTAAGGTTAATCTAAGGTCAAACAAACCTTAAAAGTGAGATGGACATTGATAGTCTATACACTCAGATGACCCTTAAGAGAAGCTTGAGAATTTACGAATTTTGTTATAGGCCTTCTTGAGCTTGATCCTTTCTTGACTTGACAAAGTCTTCTTCTATACTTGTACTTGTTTGAATCTTGAACATGCATACTTGGAGACTTCTATTCTTGAATTCTTCATCAATGACTTGAAACTTTTTTCATTTAAGTTCTTGTCTTAAAATATGATGTCTTGAAGCAATGAATAGTCTTAAACATGAAACATAAGATATACAAGACATAGATATAGGTTTTGGCACCACAAAATTTGACAACCAAAGAGATATGAAATCATAGCACTTACAATGTCTTCTTTTGACTTTCAATAGCAAATTTCAGTAACCTTTTTCATGCACTTCTACCTTATGCATCATTCCAGACATATTATCTACGCAGTAACCCCATCATGAATTTGCTGCATCTTGAATGTCACACATAGTTTATCATGACATTCTATAAAACTAATCATAAAACACCCACATTTTATGCTACATGACTTCATTCATTTATATTTTATTAGCAGTGCAAGGTTTCAATCCAGTCAGTTGCACACACAGTTTAAGCTCTTGAGTAGTGGAGCGAATTTATTTATACTCTAGTTAGAGTCGGGTTTCACGTGATGGCATCTGTAACTCTTAAGAATTCACTGGACTTCTCACTGCCTAGGGAGTTCACAAACCATGATCCATCAGAGGGGCCCAGTGAAGCTACCGGGGCCGTGAACTCGGTTGGTTTTACACACAGGGTTGGCCACGGTAACTCTCTAGAGTTCACAGAGCTCGCAAGGCTACCTTTGGGGGTACCAAATCCATGGTTGTCAGTCCATCAATGAGTAGGTTTAAGCCTTTCCTCATGAGTTAGTACCGGAATCGAACCACAAATCTGGGGGGTCTTATGCATGGTTGGCCTATCTAAAGCTCGCACTGCAACCCTCATTTTCTTCGTCTGCAAGGTCGGGCCCATTCACGGGAGGGCATTGTCCTCCATTCCATGTGATGTTGCTGGAAAGCTATACAAACGGCATGGGGGTTACGCTGACTGGTCATTTGAGAACTTTTGGCATTTTGGCTTTTGGTTGACTTTTGGCCTTTTAGCTTTTGGTCATTTAAAGACTTTTGGCTCTTTGGATTTTGGTCAACTTTTAGCCTTCTGATTTTTGGTCATTGACTCCGTCAGCTGCCCGCATGGGTATACGTATGATGGCCTTCACGGGATTTTTGGGGCCACTGGCTTCTCACCGCTGCCCGAATGACGATCTTCATAGGTCTCATGCACAGCGGGCCATTGGCTTGACTGGGCTACCTTAAATGATTATAGGTCTTATGCGTAGCTGGTCCCTTTTAAGATTTGGTCCTTTTAGGACTTACCCTTTTTAGGTCTTAGAGACCTTGTCCTTTTAGGACTTAGCCACCTCTCTCTCTCTCTCTCTCTCTCTCTCTCTCTCTCTCTCTCTTTCAGGACTTGGCTAGACTGCCTTTTTATGATAAGCAACTATCGCTGTCGACAATTTTATATACAGTTGATTATATAATTTATTCTACTGTCAGCAGATGATTGATCAATAATTGACATTTCGCTGCTGCTGATAATGTCATAAGGACTTTTTGTATCATGTTTAAAATAATGTATCAGCTTAGCGATGATGGCAACTTTGATGAGTGATTGATCGGCGACAGAGATAGTTGCTCTCTTTTTTATTTTAAAATCATTGATACCTGGTGATTTTAATGGAAATCTTTAGCATCGGCGATGATCATCAATGCTAATAGCAATCATTTTCGCTTGACAACGATCATCAAGACTTTTTATTTGGCAATGACTTAATATGTTGTCTTAAAATGTCTTGGAAGACGATGATGGGTATTTTTGCCTGAAATTGACACACCATGACTTCTGCCAATGTCTTCAATTGTACCCATCTGTTTATCTGTATCGTTTGTCTGTATTGTTTGCAATATACCATCTTGATGGTGATATCAATTCTAGGCAAAATTTTGTGAAGCTCACTTGATGGCGCTTAGCTCACTTGATGGCGCTCATCTTCTTCGTCTTTCTTTATTTGCTATCATATGATCTTGATATGCTTGTGAACTTCCTCCTTATTCATTCTATTCATCTTTCCCCCTTTTAATACAGAATTATCCTGATAATGTTCTGTATCAAAATTAGTAGCGCCTTCAGAAGTAATTCCTTCTTGACAATGCAAATATAGGTTGACATAGGCTTCTATTTACTTCTTTGAAGGACTTTACTTTTATTGAGTACATCTTATTTCATTTGGGCTTGAACTTGCCCCCTGGATATGATTGTGACTGCTATTAGGGATATACTCTTTCTTCTTGGAGATATTGAGGCAATATATTTCTGTAGAAGGTTGCATGATTATGATCGTATTTATCAACTAGTTTGCCCCCAACCCTTGAAATTTTCTGCACTTAACCTGATCGATCCCAATGGGGATTTGAATTCCCCTCCCACGGTTTAAGCCAACAGGTTCTTCATAATCAAAACTCATATTTTTCGTAATCTTTTTACTTGCTGGACTATACTTCTGGAGGTCTTGCGACGTCAACCTACCATGGTATACATTGTTTTGAGTCTCTCCTCTTGTCTTTACTGCCTCCGAAGCATAGAACTCTATTGGTTCAGGGTATTTTTTGCTCGCCTTAACTTGAAATCTTCCTAGAGCAGTTAAAAATGGCTTATTTTGTTCAGCATACGGCAACGGCACCGTATAATTTGATTGTAAAATTTTCAACTGTTCAGATGACAGCAAAGTTAACGTCGATTGTCCCAGCTGCCTTAAATGTTTTAGTGTTCACTCCCCAAGTGCAGGGTTGTGATGTAGTAATAACTCGGTAAGATCGAGGTCGAATCCCAAGGGACTGAAACTTGTACGTTATCTAAAATTATCTAGAACTAGAACTAGGCTAAGATGAAATCTAATCTGATTAAATTTGAAGGAATACTGGTGAAACAATTATCTAAACTTGAGAGAAATCAGGAGAAAAAGAAACTAGGGATTCAGAGGATCCACTTGTAGAGATCAGGGAGAACTTATGCTTGCATCAAAAATCATGAAAATTACTGAATTGCCGTTGATCTAGTTTTCAAAAAGATGAAAGGTGTATGAATTAGAATGGATTCCATCACCAAACCATGCCCAAAAGACTATGGAAAATAACAAAATTAAACTAATTACCAACCCATCACATGTATGAAAGTTAGGAAGGGTACCGACATCCGACCATGCCCAGGAGACGATGGTGAACAACAGGACTTCCTGACGTCATAAACATAAAAAAAACGGAAGGAAATACTCAAAGCCATTGCAGACCCACAGTAATTTCAGTCACAACAGACCATTAAAGACTAAAAATAATTCCAATGATTAAACTAACATCAACATGAATTCAGTTCATAAATTAAATAAAAATCACAAAATAAATTCTCCCATCTCACTACAAGCTTCACCTCCTAGCCCTAGCTAGGAGGTTCAGCCACACATGAGTGGACTAAATCTCATATGAATAAAATAAAATAAAAATAAAATAAAATAAAAAAACCTCTACAGATAACCTCTCCTTGCTCCACACTCACATACAACTCCAAGCCTAAGTCCCCTTCTCCCCTTCTATCTCTCTCCCTTTATAGGCAATGAATGCGGCTGGGAGGCTGGAATTGGTGAACTGCGGAACTACCTCGTGCGACGACAGCTGGTAGAAATTCGGACGAAAACTCCCTTTACGCAGCACAGTTACGTAACGATATGATTTTCAGCAAAATCCTTCATCTGATGCATGATCCAACCCATTCAGGCCCCTTGGGCTTGATCGGCCCCACCTTGGAACGGTTTTGAACGGACAGGATCTCCGGACCGATCCTGGACATGTCTGCAAAACACCCCGGAGCGTCCGGGTTCCGGACGCGCTGTAAACAGGGTTACGGAAGGTGGGTTCGCTGTGGCGTTGGTGGGACCCACTTTACTGATATTTTTTGAAATCCACACCGCCCCTTGTATTCCTTTCTTAATTTCGGATAGGAAAGGCGGGTTTCGGAAGTTTATTGGAGTGGCCCACGAAAATTTCTTGTTGCCGTTCATCCCTGGCTTGAATGGTTATGATCCCATCCTCTTTGTTTCTTAAAATATCGTCACCTAGACCTTGGTAGAATGAACCTTAGGAATCTAATGGACGGTTTGGATTGTCCATATGGACAACGGGTGGGGCCCACAACTGCAAACGGAGGGTATGCTGCGGACGCTGATAAAACGGGAATTTTCGTTTTTGATTTTTAAAGAGAAGGTCGGTCAAAACCGACTTTGACCGCTCGGTGCGATCCAGTGCACCTCGTGTGCACGTGAGATGTCATGCTCTCGTCCCATAAAGTGGGTCCCATATTGCTGTTTCAAGAAATCCAATCCATTCGTTCATTTTTTTTCTACCCATTTAAGGGGTTGAGACCGAACTTGAAGTATATCCAGATGTTAGGCGGGCCCCAATTCACTATTTTATGGGCTGATCTGTACGTTGGGCTACTTCCACAGGGATTAAACGGATGAAATTCGACGTGTAGGGTTAATTTATGGTCCATTGGCCATATATGAATTTTGGAGCTGAACGGATAGTGGGAACTTAGCAATCTTGCATTCTGGACGCTTTTCAGGCCCGTTCAGGGTGAGTGGCTGGGATTTATATGATTTTCGGTGTGTAAGCCCTTCGATTTTGGTCCCCTGGAGTGTGTCCCATGCTTTGGTGAATTTGGAGCGTTAAATCCATGCATTTATTATCCTATTTCAATCCAAGCTTGTAAAATCAACCTGCAACATAAATACGATTAAATCAGCCGTTAAAAACTATTATGCTCATAAATCTGGACGATATTTGGGGTCTAATATGCACTATTTGACCCTCAACATAACCCCCAACCAGCATTTTGCTAGTCCCGAGCAAATTATACGAAAAATAAGTTGAGAATTATAGGAGAACTTTCTATGAAATCGAGTGAGATTTTGAACAAGATACGAGAAATTTAATATTCATGAATGTTAGAAATTGTTTTCTCCTGAGCTCAAGCGCACGGTAGACTTCATAATCAAGTGTAAAGTATTAATCTATCAATTAGAAAAATTTTAAACATTGAGATCCATGGATGTATAGTGTAATCTCAGCTAATCACATTAAGATTGAATTTGTTATTTCAGGATCTCATTGGTAACCAGCAAGAGAATTCATGATAACCAAACTTGCCTCATAAATTCCATCTTTTGATCTTTTCAACTTTTTATTTTTTCATTAATAGTCATGCCAAAAAGAGGAATCAAATCCTTACCAATAGGGAGCAAACCTATGGCAAAAGACCAATTACCTAATAATTTTTTTGAATGTTTAACCATGGGGAATCAAACCTTCACCTGTAGGGAGCAAACCCATGGTGAAGATTAATTGCCCAACCTGTTCAATTTTTATACCCTGATGGCAAGATATTTCAGGCTGGTTCCTTTCATGCTTAGTGATTACCAAATTAACCATTCAATATCAAACTGAAACCTTAATGTGAAAGCGAGATGTGACATGTGAAGCCATGACTCAATCAATGTTTAAAATCTCTAATCATGAATTGATAATTCAAACTCAACTGTGGAATCTATCAAGTAGCTAAATCCAAGAGTCATAAATTACCAACATCATATATCTCACAATTCTAAATCAAGGATATTCGTCAAAATCAGAAAAATTTAAAACTTTTTCACAATTGTTGCTCAAGACCAAGAAAATACTGATTAGGTTACCTAATCCCCCACCCCCAACCTAAAATCTACATTGTCCTCAATGTAAAAGATATAAACATGCAATGCACATTGGGACAATGAAAGTAAATGAGAAGTGATGGGAAGATAGTACCTGAATAACGAATCAAGAGAGTTTCCAATAGATCATGGCATGGAAGCTTGTCAGCATGAGAGAGAAAGCAGAACAAAAATAACAAAAATAAAATCCTACTTATACCACTTTCGCAGGTGCTTTCGATTGCATTTAGCGTATGCAACAAGCCTTTAAACCCCTAGGTTACCCCTAGCGGACGAGTTGTAGTCTCGTGAGGGTTTGCAGTAATGTTACCCACAAACATTGAACTAACTAACCTATGAAAGCGACTATCCTAAACCTATGAAAGCGATAAACCTACCTATACCTCCATCAGACTAGGAGATCAGTCCTGGTAAACAGGAGCAATCAGAAGCATGGACATGTCCTCTGAATCAAATGTCTCAATAAATGGCTTTAATCGATGTCCATTTACTTTAAACTCCTTACCATTGTTGGGATCTCTTATCTCGACGGCCCCATGAGGATAAGCAGTGACAACAATGTAAGGGCCGGTCTAACGAGATCGAAGCTTACCCGGAAAGAGATGTAGTCAAGAGTCATACAAGAGGACTTTCTGACCTGGCGTGAATGATTTTCGTAGAATATGTTGATCATGAAACGCCTTCATCCTGTCCTTGTAAATTCTCGAGTTTTCGTACGCATCGTTCCGAATTTCTTCAAGTTCATTTAACTGAAGTTTGCGTAGCGAGCCAGCGTTGTCCAGATTGAAATTCAGATTTTTGATCGCCCAGTATGCTTTATGTTCCAATTCCACAGGCAAGTGACAGGCTTTCCCATAGACAAGTCTAAAGGGAGATGTTCCAATAGGAGTTTTGAAAGCAGTACGGTACGCCCATAAGGCATCGGTCAATCGGATTGACCAGTCCTTACGATCAGGGTTAACCGATTTCTCTAGGATATGTTTGATCTCCCTATTGGAAATCTCAGCTTGTCAACTTGTCTGTGGATGGTATGGGGTGCTCACCTTATGAGAGATACCGCATTTCTTCATTAAGCTCTCAAATGGTCTATTGTAGAAATGTGAGCCCCCGTCACTAATGATGGCTCGAGGCATTCTGAACCGCGACAGGATATTTTCTTTCAAAAATTTAATGACCGTACGATGGTCATTTTTACGGCACGGAATTGCTTCGACCCATTTAGTGACATAGTCTACGGTGAGCAAAATATACAGATTTTCAAATGATTGGGGGAATGGTCCCATAAAATCAATGCCCTAGCAATCAAATGCTTCAATGATAAGGATGGGATTCAAAGGCATCATATTTCGACGGGACAATGCTCCCAATTTTTTACAACGCTCACAAGCTTTGTAAAACTCATGAGTGTCCCTGAACATAGTGGGCCAGTAAAAGCCACACTGTAGAATCTTGGCCGTGGTCTTTTTAGCAGAAAAGTGACCACCACAGGCCTGTGAGTGACAGAAGGAGATGACACTCTGATGCTCATCGTCTGGTACACATCTCCTTAAGATTTGGTCTGGGCAATATTTAAACAAATATGGATCATCCCAGAAAAAGTTACGCACCTTGGTAAAGAATTTCTTCTTATTTTGTGACATCCAGTGTGTCGGTATGGCACCTGTAGCAAGATAATTAGCAATATCAGCAAACCAAGGTGAATTGGAGACTCTAAATAGTTGTTCATCAGGGAACATGTCATTGATATGGGTCGCCTCAAGGGAATCAGAGGTATTAAGGCGAGAAAGATGATCGGCCACTACGTTCTCTACTTCCTTTTTGTCTTTAATTTCCAAATCGAATTCTTGGAGTAGAAGGATCCATCGTATCAGGCGGGGCTTAGAATCATTCTTAGAAAGAAGATACTTAAGTGCCGCATGATCTATGTAAATGATGATCTTGGATCCGATCAGGTAAGATCTAAATTTGTCCAAAGCGAACACTACAACTAAGAGTTCCTTTTCCGTAGTCGAGTAGTTCACTTAGGCAGGATTTAGAGTCCTACTTGCGTAGTGAATAACGTAAGGCCGCTTATCTTTTCTCTGGCCTAGAACCGCTCCAAGAGCATAATCAGAGGCGTCGCACATAAGTTCAAAAGGAAGACTCCAGTCGGGTGGCTGCATGATAGGTGCAGTGGTTAACATGCCCTTAAGCTTAGTGAAAGCTTCTTGGCACTGCTCAGTCCACTCGTATGGTGTATCCTTTTGAAGAAGATTACATAAAGGACGAGAGAGGAGACTAAAGTCCTTTATGAATCGTCTGTAAAAGCCTGCGTGTTCTAAGAAGGATCGCACATCTCTGATCTTCTTGGGTGGAGGTAGGTTAGAGATAAGATCAATTTTTGCCTTATCTAACTCGATTCCTTTGGACGAGATGATATGCCCAAGGACAATTCCCTTTTGAACCATAAAATGGCACTTCACCCACTTAAGTACCAAAAGTTTTTCCTCACATCTTTTCAGCACACATTTAAGACTAGCTAAGCACTCGCTGAAAGATGAACCAAAAACAGAGAAATCATCCATGAAGACCTTTAGATATTTCCCCACCATGTCAGAAAAGATACTTGTCATGCATCGCTGAAAGGTGGCAGGGGCATTACATAACCCAAATGGCATCCTTCTGTAAGCAAAGGTGCCATAGGGACATGTAAATGTAGTCTTTTCCTGATCCTCAGGGGCGATTTTAATCTGATTATAACCTGAATACCCGTCAAGGAAACAATAATAGGAATGACCAGCTAGCCTTTCCAGGATTTGATCAATGAAGGGCAAAGGAAAGTGGTCTTTCCTTGTGATGGTATTCAGCTTTCTGTAGTCAATGCACATTCTCCAACCAGTAGTAACTCTGGTCGGTACGAGTTCATTATTGGCATTGGCTACGATGGTGATCCCGGACTTCTTAGGAACTACCTGAGTTGGACTCACCCATTGACTATCGGATATGGGGTAAATGATCCCCACTTCCAATAGTTTGAGAACCTCGGCCTTAACCACTTCCTTCATGTTTGGATTTAGTCTACGTTGTGATTGCCGAACAGCCTTTGCATTGTCCTCACGATATATATGGTGAGTACAAATCGATGGGTTAATTCCCTTGAGGTCCGCTATCGTCCATCCAAGAGCTCCCTTATACTCAATGAGAGTAGATATGAGCATACTCTCCTGTTCTTTCTCCAGGTGGGCAGAGATCACCACCGGGTATGTCTCATCTTGACCTAAATAGACATATTTTAAATCAGAGGGCAAAAGTTTTAGGTCAAGCTTCGGTGGATTGAGATTAGACGGTAGAGGCACTATATAAGTTTGGGGCAATTCTTCAATGTGTGGCCTCCACCGGTTAACTTCAAGTACCGGTGCAGTATCAAGCATGACACACGTCTCCCTAATTATATCATCATCAAGATCATGGGAGTGGGCCAGGTACGTCTCTAGAGGATCAGAGGATAAGGTGAGAGGTGTTCTATCTTCCACAAAAGAATCAATCATGTTAACATCGTGGAAATCGCCATCATCCTCTGAGTTGCTGCCGTTATTGAAAAAGATATTCGATTCTAATGTCAAATTTCCAAAGGACATAGTCATGACACCATTCCTGCAATTAATAATTGCATTTGAAGTAGACAGGAATGGGCGACCAAGAATGACGGGAATCTGAGTGCTCGTGTCATTGATGGGTTCAGTGTCCAAGATGATAAAATCAACAGGGTAGTAGAATCTATCCACCTGGACCAACACATCCTCGATGATCCCTCTTGGTATACGAACAGATCGATCAGCAAGTTGTAGTG
The DNA here is from genome assembly GCA_037074715.1 of Magnolia kwangsiensis. Taxonomy (NCBI): domain Eukaryota; kingdom Viridiplantae; phylum Streptophyta; class Magnoliopsida; order Magnoliales; family Magnoliaceae; genus Magnolia; species Magnolia kwangsiensis. The sequence goes on from CM073573.1 coordinate 88,242,914, forward strand.
TGGTTCGAGTGAGTTTTAATTAACCTAAACCTAACTGTTGGTATACCGAATAGGGAATCAGATTGACGCTCGCTCCTAAGTCAAGAAGTGCGTGATCAATTCGATAGTTCCGATTACACATGATATGGTTGGGCAACCGGGATCTTTGAATTTTTACGGCACATCTTGTTTCAGGATGACACTCACTTTCTCAGTCAAGGAGATCTTCTTTTGAACATTTTTTCATCGTTTGGTAGTGCATAAATTCTTTAGAAATTTAGCATATGAAGGAATCTGTTTTACAACGTCAAGCAGAGGAATGTTGACTTTCACTTGTTTCAACACCTCTAGGATATCCTGAGAGTTAGATAGACGTTTTGGTTCAACCAACCGTTGGGGAAACGGAGCAACTGGTTTTTCTAAAGGTTCCGGTTCAAATTTTTGTGGGGCGCCAATAGATCCATCATTGTTGTCCTCTTCTGGTTCTTGAGGCTTTTCAGGCCTAACCGGAAGGGTTTTATCAATAACCTTCCCACTCCTAAGAGTGGTGATGGATTTAGCGTGCCCCATTTGATTTGAAGAGCTGGGATCACCTGTCTCGTATTGCGGTTTCAGATTAGGGAGTGATTGTGTAGGGAGCATCCCTTTTTCCATAGCCGTCATACGTGAATCTATTTTTTGCATAAAATCTGAAATTCCTTGCATTGTCCGCGCCAGCTCTTGTATGGAAATTTGAACCGATTCTTCTTGAGGTTTCCCCTGATTTGAATGTTGATTGAAGAAACCTTGAGGGGTAGCAGTTTGTTCGTTCCTCCAACTAAAATTCGGGTGATTTTTCCAGCTAGGATTGTAAGTATTAGAGGGTGGTCCATTGAAAGGTCTTTGATAGTTATTTACGGCATTAGATTGTTCATTCAATACATCTCGAAAGGCAGGTATTGAAGGATAATTTTCAGTAGTATGAATGTTGCAATCACAGATGCCGTAAACACTTTCACTAACCTTTTCCTTCCTTCCTTCCATGGCCTCAAATTTTCTGGTGAGATTGGCCACCTTAGCGTTAAGATCATTATCCTCTTTCAGGAGATATATTCCTCCTTTTTTCTTTGAATGAGTCGGCCTAGACGTGGTGTTCGTTCTTGGATAATAGTCCCATGATTGTGTTTTTTCCGTGAGACTATCGAGGTAATCCCATACCTCATCAACATTTTTATTAATAAAATCTCCGTTACACATTATCTCGACCATTTGGTGCATGGAAGATGTTAGCCCATCATAGAAAAAATTCGTAATGCGCCATATTTCAAAGCCATGTTGTGGGCATGCATTAACCAGATCCTTGAACCTTTCCCAACATTGGAAGAATGTTTCATCTTCCTTTTGGGCAAAGTTCATGATTGCTCTCCTGAGGGTAATTGTCTTATGATGTGGGAAAATTTTCTTTATAAATTCCCTCTGCATATCATTCCATGTGCCAATGGATCTAGGACGCAGTGAATGTAACCACGTCTTGGCTTTTTCTTTCAAAGAAAATGGAAAGAGTTTCAGCCTAATAGTATCCTCAGATACATTAGGAAAGTATAAGGTGCCTATGATTTCATCGAACTCTTTCAGATGCAAGTATGGTTCTTCAGACTCAAGCCCATGGAACTTAAGAAGGGGTTGGATAACCCCTGGCTTGATGTCCATATGTCCTGTATTCTCAGAAAAAATCATGCATGAGGGCATACTTACCCCCGCCGGTTGTAAATAATCTCGTAAAGTACGAGGCGGGGGTGCCTGATGCACCTCATTCTCATCATGTACTTCCTCAACCCTTGGTTGGGGTAGTTCTTGAGGTTGATTTTCAGCAATAACGTCTTCTAACTCAAGAGAATTCAAGTGGTGTCTAGTCCTGCGATGGACAGTCAACCCCTCAACTAATCCTCCTTCAGTCAGGAGACGTCGAGTGTTGTCGCGTGCCCAATGGGGCATAAAACACACTCAGCCCTCAAATTCTAACTTAAACCTAAAAAAAGAAAATAAAAATCTAGAAAAAGGGAGGGTTGGAGAGAAGTTACCAAATCGGAGTTCCTAAGTTAAAAAACCTGCAAAACAAACCAAAATAAGTTAGGTTCTAAGAGTAGAAAGTCCTAATTAAAAATAAACTAATTTCTAGGGAAAAGAAGAAATTTCAAAGAAAGAAGAATTAGAAAGAGCTTACTAAATTAGAAACTTCCTACAAAACAGAAAAATTGGGTTAGTTCCTAAACAAAAACTTATAGAAAAATTCTAAAACAAGAAACAGGGTTAGGATTCCTAAAAAGATTTAGAATTAGAATCTCACAAAAAAGAAGAAATAAATCTTAATCTAAATCTAGAATAGAAAGGAAGAATTTAAGAAAAATTTTACTAATTTAGAAACTATCTTAGAAGCCTATAAAACAAGAAAGACACGTTAATTTCTAAAAATTAAGAAAATCTAAACCTAATCTTAAACTAATCTTAAAACTAATTAATTTCAGAAAAACGTAGCCGACAGTCCCCGGCAACGGCGCCAAAAACTTATTCACTCCCCAAGTGCAGGGTTGTGATGTAGTAATAACTCGGTAAGACCGAGGTCGAATCCCAAGGGACTAAAACTTGTACGTTATCTAAAATTATCTAGAACTAGAACTAGGCTAAGATGAAATCTAATTTGATTGAATTTGAAGGAATACTGGTGAAATAATTATCTAAACTTGAGAGAAATCAGGAGAAAAAGAAACTAGGGATTCAGAGGATCCACTTGTAGAGATCAGGGAGAACTTATGCTTGCATCAAGAATCATAGAAATTACTGAACTGCCGTTGATCTAGTTTTCAAAAAGATAAAAGGTGTATGAATTAAAATGGATTCCATCACCAAACCATGCCCAAAAGACTATGGAAAACAACAGAATTAAACTAATTACCAACCCATCACATGTATGAAAGTTAGGAAGGGTACCGACATCCGACCATGCCCAGGAGACGATGGTGAACAATAGGACTTCCTGACGTCATAAACATAAAAAAAGGGAAGAAAATACTCAAAGCCATTGCAGACCCACTATAATTTCAGTCACAACAGACCATTAAAGACTAAAAATAATTCCAATGATTAAACTAACATCAACATGAATTCAGTTCATAAATTAAATAAAAATCACAAAATAAATTCTCCCATCTCACTACAAGCTTCACCTCCTAGCCCTAGCTAGGAGGTTCAGCCACACATGAGTGGACTAAATCTCATATGAATAAAATAAAATAAAATAAAAAAACCTCTACAGATAGCCTCTCCTTGCTCCACACTCACGTGCAGCTCCAAGCCTAAGTCCCCTTCTCCCCTTCTATCTCTCTCCCTTTATAGGCAATGAATGCGGCTGGGAGGCTGGAATTGGTGAACTGCGGAACTGCCTCGTGCGACGACAGCTGGTAGAAATTCGGACGAAAACTCCCTTTACGCAGCACAACTACGTAATGATATGATTTTCAGCAAAATCCTTCATCTGATGCATGATCCAACCCATTCAGGCCCCTTGAGCTTGATCGGCCCCACCTTGGAACAGTTTTGAACGGACAGGATCTCCGGACCGATCCTGGACACGTCTGCAAAATGCCCCGGAGCGTCCGAGTTCCGGACGCGCTGTAAACAGGGCTGCGGAAGGTGGGTTCGCTGTGGCGTTGGTGGGACCCACTTTACTGATATTTTGTGAAATCCACACCGCCCCTTGTATTCCTTTCTTAATTTCGGACAGGAAAGGCAGGTTTCGGAAGTTTATTGGAGTGGCCCACGAAAATTTCTTGTTGTCGTTCATCCCTGGCTTGAATGGTTATGATCCCATCCTCTTTGTTTCTTAAAATATCGTCACTTAGACCTTGGTAGAATGAACCTTAGGAATCTAATGGACGGTTTGGATTGTCCATATGGACAACGGGTGGGGTCCACAACTGCAAACGGAGGGTATGCCGCGGACGCTGATAAAACGAGAATTTTCGTTTTTGATTTTTAAAGAGAAGGTCGGTCAAAACCGACTTTGACCGCTCGGTGCGATCCAGTGCACCTCGTGTGCACGTGAGATGTCATGCTCTCGTCCCATAAAGTGGGTCCCATATTGCTGTTTCAAGAAATCCAATCCATTCATTCATTTTTTTTCTACCCATTTAAGGGGTTGAGACCGAACTTGAAGTATATCCAGATGTTAGGCGGGCCCCAATTCACTATTTTATGGGCTGATCTGTACGTTGGGCTACTTCCACAGGGATTAAACGGATGAAATTCGACGTGTAGGGTTAATTTATGGTCCATTGGCCATATATGAATTTTAGAGCTGAACGGATGGTGGGAACTTAGCAATCTTGCGTTCTGGACGATTTTCAGGCCCGTTCAGGGTGAGTGGCTGGGATTTATATGATTTTCGGTGTGTAAACCCTTCGATTTCGGTCCCCTGGAGTGTGTCCCATGCTTTGGTGAATTTGGAGCGTTAAATCCATGCATTTATTATCCTATTTCGATCCAAGCTTGTAAAATTAACTTGCAACATAAATACAATTAAATCAGCCATTAAACACTATTATGCTCATAAATCTGGATGATATTTGGGGTCTAATATGCACTATTTGACCCTCAACATTTAGTACAAAATAAAACCTCTTATTTATTTCTGCGGTTTCAGATGGTCTTGTTCTTTCTGCTCTTTTTGTAATCACACTTTCCAGATCATCCTTTAGGACGCTACTTTCATCCTTATTCATCTTTTCGATAGTAAATTCTTTATAGTAGCTAGCATCTGCAAAGACGGACTTGACTTCTGTATACGGTTTTTCATCGGCCATAACTTTATGTTGTACTCCGTCTTTACAATATTTGAAACACTGATGCAAAGTAGAGGGTATGATATTGTACTGATGTATCCATGGCCTTCCTAGGAAAAGGTTGTATGTCGTTACTGCACTTATAACATGACACACAACGTCAGTAGTTAATTTTCCTATTTCTAATGTTATCGTAATCTTGCCAAGTGCATGTTGCCCATCTTGATTAAAACCCTGTATCATCATTCCGCTGGGGCGTAATTCTGAGCGACGGTAATTTAACTTACTTAGCATCGAAAGTGGAAAAAGATTCACTGCAGACCCATTATCTATCATAATCCGTTTGACTTTCTTTCTGCGGATATGACCCTTTATCATCAGTGGCCTGTTATGTTTTCCCTTGCAGATCAGATCATCATCAGAAAAAGAAATGACTGGGAAACAGTCCTCGTGTTCATCAAGTTCTTCATGTTCTAACTCTGCCAGTAAAGTTTCTCTGATGTCATGATCAGATAATGACTGGATCAGACTTTGTCAAAATTCTTCTGATAGCTTAAGTGCATCATAAACGCTTAATCGGGCCAATATTCCTTTTAGATGACTTACCACGTCATAAGTTACTCTCGTCACCTCATTCTTCTCTTTTTTCTTGTCGCCATTACTCTGTCTTTCAATCGTTTCTTTCCTAATGACTTTTAATTTTTGCTTTATGGGACTTACCACCTTTTTACCCGACCGCAACATGATTACTGCAACCTTCTTTGTCACTTTACCATTTCATTCGCCATTCACGTTTTGGTTCTTCTCTCGGACTGTAAGCACATTTACGGTTTTCATGGAGCCCCCTTCTTTTTCTTTTCCCAGTACTATCTCACCCCTATCAATCAGTTGCTGTATTATACATTTCAATGTATAGCAGTTCTCTATCGGATGTCCCACTAGACAATGATAACAACAGAAATCCCTTTCTTTAGTTCTTGTCACGTCTTCTGCGCGTTTAGGCTCTGGTAACACTATCGTGCCAGCTTTCAATAATTGTTCCATCATAGGGGTGACATCTTTCTTATCAAATGTGAACCCCTCATGAGAATTCAGCATTCTAGGCCTCTTCCCGTTGTATGTGTTTCTTGACTGACTCCCTTCTTCGCGTCGGTCTAGTCTTCTTTCCCTCGAGTCCCTTGCATCTTTACCTCTTCGGTCATGATCAACAGGGTTCACGGTTGTCCTGCCGGATACCCTCCTAGTTGTACCATGGTGAAATACTGGAATCTTGTAAGTCATCAGCTCCAACGCATGGCCTTTAGTGGCCAAATCATGAAAAGTTCTGATATTGACGCTAGTGAGTCCGAACGCAATCCCTATCCCCATAGAATTCAGAAACATTTTAACTTGTTCTTTTTCTTCTGATAATTATCTACATGAAGCCCCCAACATTTTCCATCTACCTATAAATTTTTCTACCGGCTCTGCTTCTCTCTGCCGTATAGAGGCTAGCTCCATAATACTGACATCACGTTCCGAAGAGAAAAGGTTTGACATGAAAACCTCTTGCATTTGTTCCCAGGTGCGTATCGATCCCAGTGCTAAACTAAAATACCATCGAAATGCTTTGTGCGTTAGTGACGAACCAAACAATCGCAAGCAATACTGTGGTATCGTAGAAAAATTTCCCATACTGGTGATGAAGTGCATCAAATGCTCCTCCGGGGATCCTTCTCCATTGAACTTTTAAAAATCCGGATGCTTGAAATTGGCCGAAAAAGGGATGTCTTCTACTTCCCTTGGATACGGCGTTCGATACCTAAAACGTCCGATATTTTCACGTTCTCTTTCTGCTCTAACCGCCTCTTCGACCACTTGCCTCACTTCATCTTGTGTCACAGTTCTTGCCGCTGGGATAGACCCTAGTGACCCTGCCCCCTGTGGTGGGAGGACATCAGACTGATTTTCTTGCCCCTCCGTTGCATTCTGGGGAATAGCCATTCGAGCTACGTTATGTGCGAGGGTTGTCAGTGCTTCTCTAAGGTTTCTGCATTCTTCCATTAATGCATTCTAGGCTTCTACCATTGCATTGAAACGATCCTCTGTAGTTGCTCTATAGTCTGAATTTATTCTAGCCATGAATACTGCAGCTTCTCCACTTTTTGATGAAGCAGTAATTAAAGGAGAACAAGAGTATGCTAACCTAACGGGGCTCGCAGAAAAAGGAGAGGACGGAGTTTCATTGGACTTTTTCGTACCCCCTATCGCATCAATTGACCGAGATGACGCTGATACTGGTGAATCTATCTGGGATGGAATTGGCGATCTGATTACCAATGCTTTTCCCTTTTGCTCTCTTATCTTTTCAACCATTGGAGCGTTTAAAGCTGGGAATTCATGCGCTATCAATTGGGGAATTATTTGCGCAGGATAAATCACCGGAGGAGCAAGTTCGGAATTTTTTTTAACTGCGCTACGTGTTACAGGCTCTCTGATTCTTAATGAAGGCTGATTCATCCTAAAATTTTTGATGTTTTGTGCTCTTGCCTTATGAGAGGTTACAACAGTCCAACCTGCATTATCTTCTGATGATTGGGGTGAAGCAGAAATGACCCCAACTGTTACTTTAGCCATGCCACTTCTACTTGCACGACTTGGTGTGTATTCTATCACGAACCCTGTCGGGGTGATTCGGAAGTTCACTTTTCTTACGGGAGTCGCCATAAGTAACAAATTGTAGTCAGATTTTAAAACCTTCAACACAAATCATAGCTATAATTAGTAGATGAACGATTAAAGTGATCTATCTTAGAGATGAAGGGGAGGATTTTTCCACTGAGAGTTGCTATTTTGACATCCGTAGGATGTCGAACTGTGATGAAAGTTCATAACAGCTTCATTGTTACTATTTAAATAAGATAATAAAATAATAAGTCCCCAGCAGACTCACCATTTTGTTTCGAAAAAGAAATAAATGCATTTGATTTGAAAAATTGTCTTATTCAAACATAACAGAGAAGGAGTATTAAGAACATTCATCACATTTCATTGATACTAGGTTCATTTACATCCTCTTTACATCCTTTGATTCTAAGATAGATCATTTGGAAATAAATAACTTGTGCTTTAAGTATCAAAAGTTCATTTCGACAGCCTTTCGACGTCTGTTTCAATCATCTCCTAAGACTTAGGAGGAATGTCGATTAGATCGACGAGTCTTCAATGCAACAGAGATTTCAGCGGCATAACGGCGCTCGTTTCAACCATACCTAATACTTAGGGGAAACGTCGATTTGATCGACTAATCCTTCTCTTCTGAAAAGTAGAAGAAAGCCCAGAGAAAGGGAAGCCTTACACGAATACTTCGGCAGCATAACGGTCCTCACACTTCATAGACTGCAGGGCAGTCTGGTCGCGAGGACCCGCACAACTGGTATAGGTTGCGCGGTCCTGCGCAACTGATAGGAGACTTCTCTCCTACCTACAGTCTTTTGCTCCGCTTCACTTATCTTCAAAATCTTCAAAATTACCCTTAATGAAGGTGGGGAAGGGGTATTTATAGACCCTCGCACGTGTGAAAATTTTGATCTTAGCGATGTGGGACTAATTTTTAGTGCTTTAGATCATTCTGAAAAAGACCATTTCTGCAGCACAATCCGGTGAGCTACGCAACTGATATTCTCATTACGCGGACCTGCACAAGGGAGATTGATTACGCAGAGCCGCACAATCGACATTAGTTACGTGGACCTGTGCACCCTCTTGAAAGCTATCTCTATCTTCTTCTTTTCAAAAGCTCTTTCTATCTCTTTATCTTTCCTTGCTTGATTCTTTCATCATTTTTTATGCCTCAATAAATTCTTTCTTGTTTCAAAAGTTTACTTGGTTTCTCAGTTATCCTATCATCTTACATTATTTTTGAGTGCCTAATCTATCATGTCAAGAGACAAATAATGAGGATAAATAGTTGGAGAATCCTCTCGACCTACCCGATAAAAGTCTCTGGCTCCACAAGAAAGAGCCAGAGCTCCAAAATCACCTGTGCGCTGTCGTGACACCACCGCTAGACAGTTGTCACGTGGTGAGGCTCCATCTGCAGCGCTTGCACCTCCCCCAATGGAATTAATTCCTCTGCCTCATGCCAATGTATTGGAAAAATATATGGGGAGGAGTCTTATGCATGAACGTCGAGTAGATAGGGAATGCATTCGAACTTATGACTTAAAATCCCTATTGTCTGCTGTCGATTGGACCCCATTATCGGACTTCGGGGGGACCATGTTGTGATGAAAGAACCTATTGTTTCCTCGCCTACTGTCATTCGCCTGTGCTTGATCCTCTGTCTGTTATAGTCACCTTTGGAGACAAGAGTTTAGAGATCATGCCTGAGTCCATTGCAAATTTGTTAGCTCTCACACTTTCTCCAATTGGCCAATCCAATCTCGATATGGATGACCTAATGATCCAATCTCTGACCACCAAGTTCCCATGCCATGGTAGAGATTTTCCTTAGCATCAAGGGAATACGCCTAAAGTAAAGTTCATGCTCCCAAAATACCAAGTGTTACATGCGATTTTCTTGACCAATGTCTATCCTCGAGGAACGAATGATTTGATCCTACTAGTTTCATGGTCCTGGTCTTGTATAGCGTTGCGTCGGGTATCAAACTATGTTTACCTACTTTAATTGTTCATTAGTTGGTGGTCGTCATTCATTCATCCCGATCAACTTATCTCCCATTTCCTCATAGTATTCATATGTTGAGTAATGAGTCAGGTTTGCCCATGACGGACGATCCTGAGCGTCCTCTACAACTCTTCAACAAGGTCAACATTCGAAAGATGGACCTCAAGTTCCATCCACTCACAGAAGGGCAGGACGAGGGCGAGACATAAGGTGGAACTGAGATGGGGGAGGTAGCGGCACCAATTGAAGGAGAGATGCAAGAACCACGGGTCACTCCAACCACACCTGACTCCGCACAGACACAGACAAAAGCGGCATCAGGATCGGGTCGGGGTGACTCTAAGAGGGGTGGCGTGTCTTAAAGACATATTCAATCGACAGGAGTGAATCTTGGGCTTGGAGCAGATGGTGGCAGCTTTGCAATGCACGACTCAGCATATAGTTGACCTACTCACTTGCCGATGTGACGACACAGCTCCATCTAGCTCAGTGCCATAGTTCTGTTGATTCACATATGTTCATCACTCATACTTAGGACATGGGTATCTTTTTTATTATCCTAAGTACTTATGAGTGTATGTGATGATCTATTGACTTGTATAGTCTGACAATTTAGTGTGTCTGCCTGGTCCTTGGAAGGACCAAAGATGTTGCAAGTGTTGGGATATTTCGATTGGTTAAGAAACTGTCTGATATTTCCCATGACTAGGTAAAATGGTTTTTCTTTTTTTTTCTTTTCTTTTTTTTTTTAGGTTTCAATGTGCCCACAAATGGGTTGGATGATATTTATGTTGTTGGATTTATGGGTGCCCATGATAGGCTAGATTTTATTTTTTTGGATGATCTGTTCTGCCAAGCTTGGGCAGTTTTTATGCGTTAAGAATGATGATATTTCTACACATGAAATTAAAATTGTCTGTGAGAATGAATCATGTTTGCAGGTTGCTGAATATTACATATTATATACTCATAGGAATGAATGTTGATTGTTTTATCACTGTTTACATGCTCCTGAATAGGTTTACTTCTGATTGTTAAATGATGATTTCAATGCTCTATTTCCAATGCATATGTGCTTATTATGCCTCTTATGGAATACTGTATACTCTAATATCTATATTATGCATTTTAGAACTGTATAGAGTGAAGTGTAACACCCCGAATTTTTGCCAACCTGGGATTAGACGTCCTTAGGCAATGGGTCAACCAAAACACCTTGGTAACCACTCAGAACCCAATTTCATAGCCAAAGAAATCACTTAGGATTAATTCCTTTAGAAATTAAGCGTAAGTTAGCTAGCGCTACACTGGAGTAGCTGTGAAATTGTCCTTGATCACTTTAAATACGTTCTACAAGACCCAAAACTTGTAGAATCAATGGTGCTATAATACCCTGAAACCTAGGATCAAACTCTAAACCCGTTTGCTCTCAGGAACCCTTTGAAACTTTGTATTGGATCTAGACCGTGCGTCGAGAGTCCGATACCTACAATCTTAGACCATTATGACCGTCTTGTTGGAATTGACAATCTTTTCGAAAATCAAGCCCAACCGACGTTCAGAGGCTATTTCATTGAGCCTGGAGTGAAAAGAGTGAGAAAAGGGTTAGATTTGAAAATTTTAATTCAAATCTGGCACGTGACTTGGCGCGTTATTATTAAGCGTTCTGACCGTCAAAATTCAGCCAAATTACATCCTTGGATCAGGAAAAATTTCTCTTTCATATCACGAGACTTGTAGACCTGATCTAGGTGCGATGACCGTTGAACTGAAATTGGACCGCCACGTGCGATCTGGAAACTCTACCGGTCTGAAAACTTGATGTGTGCTAGATCCAGTATGCTTGAGCTTAAGTCCGACCACGTTCGATCAGGGGACCTCCAGAAATACTCTTTTGGACTAGAACAGCCCCGATTTGATTATAACCCAAGTAAACCTTGTTCCCAAGTCTATTTTGGGAAGGCTTTGGGCTATATAAGAGCCTTAAACCCTCTCATTTCTATCCCATCCGAATTTAGTTAAAACCCTAGATTGAGAGAGAGAAAAAGTGAGAGATTATGAGAGAGTGTGGGAGAGATTCTCCTGCCACTTGCTGCACCTTTTGCACATACCGAAGCACCGCATTCGGATCTCTTTTTCGATGATTCCAACGCACCTCTAGGTAAGGAAAACCTTCAACACTTGCTGATTTAAGCTTCCGTCGATTCCAATAGCGAAGTAGCTTATACATCTTGTGTATTAGGTCGCCTGATCGCCGTAGACGAAGCGTATACGCTCCGTTCGGAATGATACACATCTAAAGTAAAAGGTGCAGATTTTAGATGCTTTGATTGGCTTTTTTTAACGCTTTCAATGTCATTTAATAGTAGATTATCGAAGGCAACGCCGTTTGACATGTACAACATGCTGTCCGTTTCCTGTTTCATAAACATATGAAAAATATGAGATTTAGGGCATTTTAGTCATTTGTAGGAAATATTGTAAACATCCATATTTTGCTAAAATGATTGATAGGGCTTTTTGTCGCGGTAGGATATTAAGAATGCGTGCATAATCAGTTTGGCAAAGAGATTCACCCAAATGCGCACTTTGAGTCGACATACGCTATGTAGACTAAAGTGTGCAGTCTAAGTGTTTGTATAAATGTTTGTATTAGTATGTATTGAGTAAATGGTGTTGTGTATGAGTTTTGAGATGGAATTCTCAAGTAATATGCTGATGTAAACGATTTCCATCATGTTGGCTATATGTATTGATTTCATTGTTTATATGAAATGCATGTGTGGGATTATTTTCTTAAGTTGTATGTTATAACACGTGTCAACATGCTTGTATTGTTTATATTCATTCCTACTACTCTCATATGCTTACTAATGTTGTTTACAAATGTTTGGGGCTATGACCTAGTCCAGGTAGTCGGTAATGGATCGAATTCGTGGTTGGTTTCTATTTGCCACGAAGGACGCATCGATGAACGCGAGTCGTGTTTTGGGTTGGCGGCAGTGGTTAGGCCACACGAAGTGTTTTATGCACTTCATGTCGTTCAGCTTGAGATGCGCTCGTACTAGTCGAGCCCGTCAAGTAACCCGACTAGCCATTGTATGTTCACTATGTATGAGTCATAACTGCTTGAACCTAGGGTACTGAACTTACCATTGAAAACCCTGTTAACCATGGTACCTTGATCCATTAAGACTCATGAGCCGGGCATGGTGGTATGGGACACCGTGGTCGAGCTGTCGGCCTACGCTGGGGCCACAAACCTCCCTGTAGTGACCAGTGAGCACTCTACTCTGAGCAGATTATGGTGGTATGGGACACTATATTCTTGTTGTCGGCCTACACTGATCAAGTGACGAGCCCTTTATAGTGACCTTGAGTTTATCCTGACACTGCATGGGGGTGACGAGTCCTGATGCAGTCTTAAGGATAATTAGGCCTGTATTGATAAGGTGATGGGAAACAGGTGCAACGAGTGCGAGCAACAGTCCTGGCAGCCCTTGCAGCGACCTACAAATATAACATCTTATGAGATTGCTAGGAGTGACGACCCTAGACAGGATCTGTGTTGGGATTTATATAAGCAAGGTACCCTAGTTTCCCAATCCTGCTGTATGAAAAGGACTAATAATAACTCAGTAATCATATCACCATCACATTACATGTGCCTGGAAGATGTGGAGCACTGTGGGAAGAAAGCAAGCTGCGGGCGTAAGATGGTGCCGTATGAGGGAGATCGTCGGTGAGGGCATCCATCATGTCATGTCATATTGCATTAACAATAGTATTTAGGAATGTTTGATTAATTGATTTACTATTATCGCATGATTGATTTGAGAACATGCTAATCTCTGCTCTATTATTCCACTGAGTTGATCACTCACTCCCACGTTACGGGATGGTGTTTTCGAACACCCATCAGTCCCTATTGTGATTGCAGATGATGGCGCGGCCTGCGAGGCGGAGCCAAACTTGATGATGATGAGGACGATCCCTCCTTTATGCGTGTTCTGAATGACAGGATTACAGGGAGATTCATTAGATGCCATGACACTTGTCATTTTATATTTTCAGAGCACTCATGTATATTCTTTCTTTCTATTTTGAGGTATACATGTATATATTTAACCTGGTAACATGTTCACACTCTGGAGACTTACAATCAATTATATATTATATGTATGTATCACAGTCTTCTGCTTATTAATATAACTGTCTCTGGAGTATGATATGTTGTTCTGGCTTAATCCCACTCATGTTTAATACATTAATACGGACAACATTCAATCATACACATTTATGTTGCATAAGTGATGTTCTGGAACTCGGGAGTGGAGTTTTTACTCAACCCCCGATTTTCGGGATGTTACATGAAGTCTGTCGCCTTTATGTCATGAGGCTTCCCTAGATGGCCCTCCTATATTGATTCTCCTAGTGTTTTCCAATTCAACTTCCATCAATACTCTTGCGATTAGTATATTCTCACCTTTACCAATGACTGACAAAAAGGGGGAGAATAAATCCCACCATGAGAACAATTGTATATGGTTTATATGCATGGTGATACAAGTGATAGGGGGAACCACTGCAAGGAGATAGGGGGAGCAGCTACATAAAGACTTTGTTTTGTGCGTGAACTCCAATAGATCATTTGTAAAATTGTGTAAAGTTCATGTACACACAATTTAGGATGTTGTTCTAGGTGTTTTGTATTTTTTCACGTAATTGACGAAGGGGGAGATTGAAAGTGCCCTAGTTTGTCAATTAGCGTGAAGGTTGAGTCGGTGAGTCAAGTGAGCCCCATATGAAGATTGTTCAAGCCATTGCCTCAACTGGATGTGTGGTCCGAGATCGTCACAGGTAAATTTAGCCTTATATCTCATGTCCCAAAACACTTAAGTAAATAAATCCTTAAAAGCCTTAGAACAACATACGAATTAAAAGTCTAAAAACTTATTCTTAACAGGAAAATTTTCTAAGTTTTTCAGATCAGTTTGATAACATCGAGCTTACGTCGATAGATATCAATGACACTGAAAAGGCTTCGATAACATCGAATTGAGACATTTTATGTCCAGCAACCTTAAAATATTTGGACAGAATTTGTGATAAATTGAATATACCTTCGATGACATTGAACTTTAGTAATCGATGACATCGAAGGCTAGTTGATAACATTGAAGTACTTAGAGCATTATCCAGCAAAATCCTTTTGGAAAATATTTTGATATTACTTCGGGAATCGAACTTGTTTCGATGTAATCGAAATTCAAATTGCGATGATATCAAAATAGGTTCGATGAGATCGAATCCGGACTAAATGTGTCTAGTAAGCTTAACAAGAAAATCTGTGAAAATGTTCGAGGAATCGAGATAGTCTCGATGACATTAATATTTGAATTTCGATGACATCAAGGACGTCTCGATGAAATTGCATCATGGACAAAAAGTGTCAAGTGAGCTTTCACGAAATATCATCCAAAAGGATCGAGGAATCGATCTTGCTTTCAATGATATCGGAATTTAAATTTCTATATCATCAAACTAGGATCGATGACATCGATGCCTTCTTTAAGAAAGTCCTTCAAGCTCTGTGTAATGCTATGTCGAGGAATCAAAGAGTGATTCGATGACATCGAAGTTTAAAAATTGATGACATTGATCATTTATCAAAAGTTCCCGGAATATGTTTTTGTTAAGTTCGTATCATCGAACCGATATTTGATGGCATCGAAAGTATACATTCGATGACATCAAATCAGGTTCGATCACATCGAACTCTATCAGAAACTGACAGTTTTATTTCCATTGTAACTTTTTCCTATATAAGGAGAGCTTGTTCTTGGTTGTTGGATTGAGAAAAAGTGAGAGAGTTTTGAAAGAGTAACTGTATACCACATACCCTAAGCCCTTTCTCTTATGGGTGTTCATTCCTCAATCCACCCTCATCATTGATATTTAATAGAGTGAATTGGTGAATGAACTTTCTTATTCAAGGATCATCCAGCTACCATCTTAATGACAAATCATTGAACTAGGACACCTTGAATGCTTGAAAGCTTGGAATCACTCCTCTAAAATAGAAAAATATTTATTAGAGTAGGATTCCAATATAACCTTGACCCAGCCTATCACCTTTATTGGAGCATCATTAAGTGTTGCAGTTTAAGGAAGCTGAAGGATCTTCATCATCAAAAGAGGAGATCTTCATCAACATACATAATGGGGCTCATTTACTTATCTATAAGTCAATAGAGTTCAGAGACCCTGTTGATCATTCTTTGTGTAGGATTGGGTCATAGGTACATCTCACCCCTTACAAGTCCTCATAGGAGGCCTCCGACGGGAGATTATCCTTTGGTGTTGTGTGTTGATGATTGCTCTTGTGTAGGGCATAAATTTAGGTCCTTGTGTAGGACCTTGGCTTGTGTGGCCTAAACTACGGTTCTTGTGTGAATCCTTGACCTGTGTGGTCTAAATCAGGTTCCTTGTGAGGATCCTTAGCCTGTGTGGCCTAAAACCCAGGTTCCTTGTCAAATGGGTCGTATGAACGGGCCAAATCAAATGGGCCCCAAATACATCAAATGGGTCGTATGAACAGGCCAAATCAAATGGGCTTCATGTATATCAATCGGGCCCAACCTTATGTATTTTTGAGATCCAACCTATTCATAAGTTAACATAAAGGTAGATGAAGTGAAAGTAAAAACATCAGCTTGATCGAAACTACCATGGCCCTTAAGAAGTTTTGAACGGTGAATGTCACAGTCCCCACTATTTTAAATGGTGGGGTCTACTTGAACTATAGATCTATCTTATTTTTAGTCTCAAGCCTTAAGGAGAGCTTTCAAAATGGTTGGACGGCTTGGATGCAACACATGCATGATGATGGGTCCCATAAATGGATAGACGGCATAGATAAAGCAAATACCTCAAGGTGGGGACCCCTGGCAGTCCAGCAGCCTAGCCAAAATGGCTGGACGGCATAAATAAAATGCATTCATCATAATGCGTCCCACGTGGGGCCCACCATAACATTTATCTGCCATCCAAGCCGTTGATAAGGTCACACAGACCCTGATGAAGAGGAAAAATAAATTTCATAATGATCCAAAACTTCTGCGACAACCCAAAAGGGTTTCAATGACAGATGTTCAATCACATTGTTCCCTGTGATGAGGGCCACCTGAGCACCACATACGATGAATTTTGGGGTGGCCCACGGTCCCAAAAGGAGGCCTACTAAATGCATGGTGTTTGATGTCAACACACATCATGGTAGGGTGCACAGCTGGGACCCAACGGTCCCTACCTCTCACCCGTGATGCAGTAGCAGGACGCTGCTGCGCGTCCTCTGGGGTCAGTGGCCGCGCCTGCTGCCTTGCATTATTTTTTTATTTTTTTATTTTCTTAAGGTTTTTCCTACGTGGGACTAGCATCAGTAAAATTCAACCCATCCATTGGTTTCTATGGCCCAAGACAGACCCATCAAGCCCAATATTCAACATGTTTTGGTGTACAAAAATATCAAGGTGGATTTCACAGTAAAAACACTATTTTTCTATGCTATGGCCCACCAAATAGTCGTATTGGCTTCATTTTTAGGCTCGACGCTTAAAATGATCTGGGGAACGGGATGGACGGCGTTGATTGGACCCATACATCAAGGTGAGGCATGTATGAACGCTCCACCTAAGGTTTGAATCAAGCATATATATATATATATATATATATATATATATATATATATATATATATATATATATATATATATATATATATATATATATATATATATATATATACTGGCAGCTCGTCAGTACACCACACTGACAGTTCACACTTCATTTTGCAGCCACGTCCAGTGTCCCTCGACACTGGACGGTTTGCATACAATTAAGGTGGGTCCCACAGGGACGTGACCCACTTAGATCAATCTGATATTTATATTTTTTCCATCTTCATTAAGGTAGGGCCCACATGACTTGGACGGTGTAGATCCAACACGTCCATCAAGTGAGTCCCACGAAGGTAGACGACAAGGATGAACTGCATACATCAAGGGGCCAAAATCAAGAGAAAAGGGAGAAAGAAAGAGAGAGATCGAGTGATGAAGGGACCCCGGCACTATGGGCCCTCCCTTCCATGATTTACAATATACATCAAGTAGGTCCCATTACATATGGGCCCACCGATTAAAATCAATAGTGGAGATCCTTTCTCCACCGAAATGCAAGGTCCATATAACCCTATCCATGCAAGGAAAATAAACATCATGATGGGGTCCATGGAGAATGGCCCCATCATCGAATGTTCATAAGAATCAAGGTGGGCCATCGGCCACACCTAGGATCCAAAGTGAGATTCATACCATCAATCGGTAGGCCCCACTTGGCCCATCATCAAAACCATGCAATCTAGGCCTATAGAAACACCCACCTTTGATCTTCTTAGACTCCTCCTTCCATCAACGCATCCTAGAGCTCCAAGGGATGCATTTCAAAGGTGGAGATGGTCTTTGCATGGTGGGATTAAGTGGTAGGGAGGTGGGCCACCCTAGCTTCTCCTCTCTCCCATGGAAATATTGGACGTGTGTTGCTTAGAGAATGAGGGAGAGAGATGAGAGAGGGAGGGTTGTAAGAGAGAGAGAGTGATGGGTGAGTGATGGGGAGTGAAGGGAAGTGATGGGTGGAGAGAGAGAGAGAGAGAGAGAGAGAGAGTTGACTTTGGGGATGGGTAGTTGTACTTAGAGATGGGAGTGATGTGTACTTGATTGAATGATTGATGGGACTGATGTGATGGATTCTCTTGGGATTAGCAACGTGTGGCATTTTCCTCGAGCTGAATGCGGGCCCACATCTCCTAGCCTAAGTATCACCTCAGTGTGTGAGATGTGGCATCAAAACCGTTGTGACGACGCGGTCACAGGGATATAAGTCTCAGGTCAAGCCAACTCTGATATATGGGAAATGACTCAGAATCGAGTGTAAATATCAATAACAATTTGTAGGTCACCGATATTCGACCGGAAGGATCGTAGAAGCATATGGGACGGTACGGACTAGGATACGGGTCTCACACCTGTTTTATGAACAACTTGAGTAAAATACATATATCATAATAGGGCCCACACTGGTGGTCCACACAGCTAGGGTGAAAGTTAATCTTTATGCTTTCCCTTCGCCCAAGCCAGCCTGAAATTGGGTAGCAAGGTGACCCTGCTGGACAGAGAGCATGGATAAAATGCATATAGTGGGCCTGTTGGCCCTTGACAGTCTGGATGTACTGTGCACATCAGGTGGGCCACACATCATCATCATCAAGAAAAGAGAGAGAGAGAGAGGGGGGGGGGGGGGGGGGGGGCTCTCTGCCATTATGAGCCCTCCCTTCCATGCATTACAACATGTACATCAAGTGGGTCCCAATACATGTGGGCCCACCAATAGAAATCAATGGTAGTAATGTTAATATCACCCACCGATTCCACTTCTTCTTTAGCTCCTTAGACTCCTTAGCTCATAAGATTCTTCTTTAAGGGTGGATGATGAACATTGAAGGGTTTGATGGTGAGATGTGGGGTAAGGAAGTGGGCCTTGATTTTTTTCTCTCCTTAGAGATTTTCTCTCATGGAAGCTTGGGAAATGGTGGAGAGAATGAGAAAGGGAGAGGTCGTTGTAAGAAGGATGGGATGAGAGGGATGCATGTTGTAAGAAAAATGACATGGAAGGTATGGGCTTAGTTGAATTTTGGATGAGAGAGGGATGGGTGGAGAGAAAGAGTTGACTTTGGGGATGGCTTGTGTAAGAGAGGGATGAGTTGTGTACTTGAATAGTACTTGATTGATTGATGTGAAAGGTAGTAGAGATTCTCTTGAAATTTACAATGTGCTGTATTTTTCTCAAAATAAATGCAGGCCCATAACTCCTGGCCTGGGTATCGCATTGATACGCAAGATGCAACGTTGGAACCACAGCGACGATGCGGTCGTTAGGGTATAAGTTTCGAGTCGAGCCAACTCAAATCTACGAGATGCAACTTAGGGTCACACGCAAACACTGTCTACAAATCGTAGGTTGCCGAAATTTGACAGGGAGGATCGCGAGAGTCTACGAATGGTATAGACTAAGATACAGGCTTTACACTCTCACCAAGATGAAGAGTAAGAGAACATGTTTCCCTCTATTATAAAAGAAGACGAAGAAATTCTTAGGCATATCATTGCAAACCTCGATGTGAAAAATGATCCCCTCTTAACTGAATCTTTCTACTCTATGAAAGATTGTTTAACATACTTTGCAGATTCTAATGATGCCATAATACAAGACACAGTGAATGCCTTATGAGACAATACCTTGGTAGTTGTTACTGATGGAGGGAACTCTTATTCTGAAGAACCTCCTTTCATAGATCCTAAATGTTTACCATCAAAGGAGGATGAGTTAAAAATTGAACCGAAGTATAAAACTTTGAAATGTGTTGAGACTACACCACCTACTGAGAATTTTTCTGAATTTCATCTACTTGTAGTCTTTAATTCACTATGGTGTACTAACTTTGAAAATTTGTCTGTCATAGGTGAATCATATATACTTTGGATACCTCAGGCGATTCAACGATGATTTTTTGCTGAGGTCCATAAATTTCTCTAGAAATTCATGCTCCAGGGCATCTAAGCCTATTGCAAAAAGGACTTTTGAATGATCTTGTCGAGGAACCTACTGAGAAATTTATTAAGATACTGGCCGGAGGAGGAACCTTGCTGCATGACTGAGTAGTGTTCCCCTGCTTTCCTAGTTTAAGTTTATTGATTTCATAGAATTTAGGATTAGGATAATTTGTTTTTCATTTTTTTAGTCTTTGTGCTCCCCCATCTTCATGTTGAGTTCCTTGGAAAAGCCTCAAATCTTCCTTTCTCGGGTACTATCTTTCCATCACTACTCCTTTCTTTTTCGTTGCCTCATGTGCATTAAATGCTTATATCTTTTACATCAAGGACAATGTAGATTTTAGGTTGGGGGTGTGGATTAGGTAAACTAATTAGTGTAATCAGCGTTTTTCTTAGTTTTTGAGTAAAAAATTGTGAAAATTTTCACAAGGTAAACTAATTAGTGTAATCAGTGTTCTTCTTAGTTTTTGAACAAAAAATTGCGGAAAATTTTAACTTTTCAAAGTAAAAACCTGTTTGAAAAGTGATAGTTTGTGCATTCTTTAAGAATGTTTTGAGTATGATAAGATAAAGATTGAATTCTGAATTGAAGTTTGATCAACTTAGTAGTCTATCACTTAAAGTTATTACACTCAATTGATTTAGAGGAAGTTTGAATATCATGTTGATCTAAATCACAAGAGACATTTAATTTATTTTTTAAGAGTTGTGTTAAAATTACTAATTATTAGCATATGAATCATTGATAGATGTTACGAATTAAGTCTAGAGAATTTTATCCACCTTAAAAGATGAAAAGAACCATTTTAAAAATAGTGAGATTGCCAAAAAGGTCATGTATGATGAAAAGACTATAAAAGAATGAAAAAGAATGAATAAATAAAAAGAGACTGTCAATATAGAATCAAAAACTGAAAAAGGAAGGAAAATGGGATAAGTTCGGAATCAGTACTTGATTATTCAATTAATCTTGAGGTGATGAGCATGGCTAATGTAATGATAGTATATTTTTGTGGAAAGTAAGATGGAATTCACTAAGCACGTTAGAAAAACTTAATATATGAACTTATGCTCTTGACTGATTAATGAAGAACCTATTTTATTGATTGCTCACTTGGTTCGGCTTTAGGTTTTCAAATTTTCACTCTTTCTTCTTTGGATTATACTCATTCATACTCATCTGCACAAAAGATTATTTTCTGAAAGAAGTTTTGAACATTGAGAATGGAAGATTATTTCATGCATGTTTTGCTCGGGACTAGCAAAATGTTGGTTAGGGAGTGTGTTGAGTATCAAATATTTAATATTTTTTCCTATTTACGTCTTGGTTTCAGGAACATGATAAGGCTTAATGTTATATTTTATACATGTTTGTGTTGCAAGGTGAATATGAGAGCTTGGATTGAAAAGAATGCTAAAAACATGGATTTAATGATAAAAAATCAGCAAGGAAAAAATATGAATCTTAGGAGACCAAGAATGAAGAATTCATATGCCAAAGATTTAAGGAAACCAAGTTCAAAGGATGAAGAAAGGACTTGAAAGAATGCAAAATCCGCAGCAAAAAATAGGACATTTCGGTCCGACTGAAATCACAGAAAACTGTCTAGCAAGAAATTAGGCTTAATTCAGTCTGAACCGAGCCAACTACGGTCCGACCAAAGCTTCGGTTGGAGTCAGTCCGACCTAAATTTGACAGATTTTCTGCATAAAAGTTTTCATCTTCAACTTCGGTCCAACAAAAGCTAACTTTGATCAGAACAAAATTGCACAAAATTGTCTAGCGAGAAAGTGCAATTTTCAACCTTAATTTGGTCGACTGAAGCATAACAAGGGACATAAGCAAAGTGCGTAAATTCAAGACGGTTTTCAAAAATTCTAAGGAGTTGCGTAAGATGGGGCTTCACAACTATAAATACGAGTCCATAGGATGTTCCTAAACATCTTCTAGGGTTTAACGAATGGAGCAAAAGGGTGGAAAGCCACCGCCAAGTGTTTTTCTTTTTCTTCCTTAGTTATTTTTATGCTTTGTTTAAGAGTTCTTAGTCCAGTCATGTCTATGGTTGGCTAAACCTCTTAGTTAGGGCTAAGAGGTGTGATTGGAATGTTTACTTTACTTTGATTCTTGTTTATATTGATTTTCATTGACTTCTAGTTGATTTTAAAGAATATTTTCAGTTTTCAATGGTTTATTATGACTTAAATTACAATAGACGCTGCAATAGCTTTGAGTATCTTCTTTTCTTATTTAAGATTATGGGATTCATAAATCTCATTGTTTTCCATCGCCTCCTAAGCATGGTTTGGTGACGGAATCCTTTCCAAATCTTCACAATCCTCTCCATTGAAGCTAGATCAATGAGAAGTTTCGATATTTGATTATCTCTCTTTCCAATTGGATCTCTTGAATCAAGTAAGGTAACATCCCAATAGCCACAAGTGGATCCTTAGCACCCTAGTTCCCACATTTAAGTTCACAAGTTTCAATTACATTATTCACAATTACTCTTTTAACTATTATAGAATTCAGATTTAGATCGTCTTCTTCTTCTAGTTATAATTCTTTTCAGAAACGTATGAGATTAGTCCCTATGGATTTGACCTCGGTCTCACCGAGATTATTACTACATCGTGACCCTACACTTGGGGTTGTCAATAATTTTCCAATTCGGCCATTTAATGGCCTTAAAGTACAATGATAGGCATAATTCCTCTATTGTTGAATAACGTTTCTTCATGTCAAGCAATGTTTTGTTTAAATAATAAATCACATGTTCTTTTTGGGTTTCGTCGCCCTGGGCTAAAAGAGATATGACTAACTCTGCAAATGTTGCGACATAAAGCTTGATTGGTTGACCTTCTACTAGAGGCATTGACACTAGTGACTTCATCAAATATTCCTTAATTTTATAGAAAGCTAACTGATTTTTACCTCCCATTTGGACTTGAACCACTACTTCAACTATATCAATGATGAAAATCTGTTGGTTTTCCTTACACAATTAGATATGAATCTTCGCATGAAATTAAACTAACCTAGGAATCATTGCAGTTCCGCTTTATTCTTTGGTGGATGAGCACTAATGATCGCTTGAGCCTTATTTTAGTCAACCTTTATTACATTTTGATGCACCAAGAACCCAAGAAATTTTCGGCTGAAACCCCAAAAACACACTTTAAGGGGTTTATTTTTAGCTTATGAAGTCTTATTCGTTCAAACGATTTCCATAATTGAACGACATGGTTTTCTATATCGGCTGACTTGACCACTACATCATAGACTTCCATAAACTAGCCGATCATATCATGGAATATAGTGTTCATTGTAATCTAATATGTGGCTCTTATGTTTTTAAGTCTAAAAGGCATCACCACCCAACAAGAAGTTCTTAATAGACCTGGATACCTAAATGTTGTCTTTGGCACATCATCCATCATGATATAAATATGGTTATACCCAGAATGGTCATCCGTGAAGGACACGATCTTATGTCCAGTAGCCCTATTGATTAGCTGATTAGCGACTGGTATTAGGTACTCATCTTTTGGTGTGGCCAGATTTAGGTTTTTAAAATAATGCAAACATGTATTTTACCATTTTTTTAAAAAAAATAAAATGGGACAACATTTGAAATCCATTCGACATATTTGATAGGCATAATGAAACTAGCCTTTAGAAGTCATTCAATTTCTTCTTTTATTTTATGTGTTACTTCCGCTGTTGTTCGCCTGGGTGATTGCTTATGTGGTCGATTCCCTTCTTTTATAGGTATCCTGTTCTCAACTAAACCCTGATTAAGTCCTGACATCTCATGGTAATCCATGCAAAGTAATTTGTAAACTCTTTAAGTAAATTATCTAGTTGTGCTCTTTCTTGAGTTGTGAGTAAATCATCAATGAATGTGAGCTATGAATCTTGCACAGTCCCAAAATTGACATCTACCAAAGGATCTCAAACTTGCGGCCAAGAATCCTCCAATTTATCAGGAGCTTCTTTAAACTCGATGTCCTCTTCTTCAGTCGAGACATCCATATTGGCTGAGCCTTCTTATTCTAGCCATGAGATCAACCTGATGTTGCTTATCCTTTGATGTACCGATCACGGGATGTAACACCCTGAATTTTTATCAATCTGGAGTTAGATGTCCTTAAGCAATGGGTCAACCATAACACTCTCAAAGCTCAATCCCAAAGTCTAAAAAAAATTACTTTTTAACCTGTTTCCTTTAAAATCTTACCTTTCACCACCTCATTCTTCAAATTTCGCCAAGTACTTTCATATTAGACATAAATCCTAAAGTTTAAAGGGTGAAGAACTATATTTAAACTAAAACTTACTACAAATGGTACATACATGAATAAAAGGGGATTTTAGCTATTTAGTTTTTGGAATCTCATGATGTAGATAGGTTATTTGGATAAATTAGCTTCTCCTACCACAAAATCATATATTGTACGTCGTGTGACTCATTCCAGTTTGCAAATGAGACACAATAAATGTCTCGACGGACTCGTGGGCTCAAATTACTCAATTCGGGGGGACCCGGGGTGGGTCCCACATGTTTCCGGTATCCCCGGGGGGTGAGAACATCGCCCTTAGGGTGAGCCCTCACCAAATTTCCAGTGATCGGCGAGGGGCTCGCCGGTTTGGCGAGGCCTCGTCCATACAGCGGTTTGGGCAGCCCGTTTCTATATTTTTTTTCTGTGCATTTTGTCCAACTTTAAAAAATCATATCTCCCTCGTTATAACTCCAATTTAGGTGATTTAACCAGATTTAAGCTAAATAAGTCTAGTTGTATATAAAAATATGTGAAAAATATAATAAAATATTTAATATAGTTTAAAGTAAGTTGTTGTGACAATTGTTCCAAAATCACTTGTTGGACAGCTGCTGCTTCTGGAATTTTTAGACTTTTTTAATAACATGATATCTCATGAAATTTGGTGGAGACGGGGTAAACTTGATGATGAACTACGAGAAAAATAATTAAAATAATATAACAACTAGAAGTGCCAAAAATGGGGCATATAATGGCCTTAGGACCGTATTATGCCATAATTAGGGTAGAATTTTGTTAAGTACTAAACTGAATACTCAGTAGAATTAGCTTGAACCACTTTAAATATGAACTACAAGATCCAAAATGAGTAGGACCTCTAATGCTACGTTACCTAGAAACCTAGGATCAATCTCTAAACCTAGTTGCTCTTGGGAGCATCATGAAACTTCGTATCGGACCTGAACCGCACGTCGAAAGTTTGATAGCGATGAACTTAAACAATTATGACCGCCTGGTTGGACTTGAAACTCACCTCAAAAATCAAGTCCAAATGATGTCTTGGGACTATTTTCTTGAGTTCGGAGTGAAGAGTGTGAGAAAAGTGAATATATTTAGAAATTCAATATAAAATTAAGTAATCTGAGTCGTGTCACTTACGAGCCAATTATAAGCATTCAGACCATCAGAATTTGACCCAAATACACCCTCGAATCAGGGAAGATGGCCCACATATGTTAAAATACTTGTGGTCTTGATCGAGTTTCAATGACCATTGAACTAAAACTGGTCCGCCATAGTCGATTTGGAAACCCGATCGGACTGAAAAGTTAACTTGATCAAGATCATATATTAGTGAGCTTAAGGCCGACCGCATTCAGTAAGAGGACCTTCAAAAATGCTTCGTTGGATCGGAACAGACCCAATTTGGACATAACCTAAGTATACCTTGGCCCTGGGGCCATTCTCATCAGTTTTGAGCCTATATAAGGGCCTTAAACCCTCTCTCACATATCCCATATGAATTTCCAAACCCTAGCTAAGATAAGAGAGAGAAAAGAGAGAGAGAGAGAGTGAGAAGTTAGTGTTTCATCCTGGGATTCTTCCCAATTTCTCTACGCACCAAATCCATCTATCTGAATCGTTATTCTGGCGATTCTAATTCCATTCTTGGGTAAGACAATCCAACCCTAACTTGTTTTGAAGCTTAAAATAGCCTAAGTGTTGATGTAGCTAACCTAATTCATGCCTTAGGTTGCCAATCCGCCGTTGATGAAGACTTATCATCTAAATCATATCCGTTACGCATTTTCTGGTTTAAGGTGCGAACTATATACGTTTATGTTATGGTTTTCAAGACTTTCAATGTTTGATAATGATTTATTATTGACGTGGACACTATTACACATGCCAAATGTGCTATCTATTTTGTTGTACGTATATGTATAACGTATGTTGTAAATAGAGTATTTCATATGTTTGTTAATATGTCTGTGTGCATATGAAATCTGATGTTGTGCTTGTCATGATTAATTGTCGTTATTACATGGTTGTTATGTATGTGGCAACTCCTTGGCTAAAGGATTTTTCCTAATATGCAATATGGTCGACATACGTGGTGTATGTTGAATAGTGTAGTCTAAGTGTTTGTAAAAATGCCTGAATGAGTTTGTAGTTAGTAAAGTGTGATTTATAAGGGAGTTGAGATATAAATCTCAATTACCTTACTTATGTATATGATTTTCTCCATGAACTGTTTAACTATGTGTATAATTTCCTCCATGTACTATATCCATGTTCAAGTTATATTTCATAACATGTTCATATGAATATAGGATTTGAATCAATTGTCTATTATTTAGCTTGCACGTGAGTGAGACTATATTACAGTCCAGGTAATCGGTAACTGTTCTTAAACTGGTGGTTGAAGTTATTTACGCCATAAAAGATGTGTTCGACGAATCCAAGCCGTACTTGGGATGTTCGACAGTGGTTAGGACACATGGAGTGCTTATGCATTTTATGTCGATCAACTCAACATGCGCTTGTCCTAGTTGAGCTCGTCCATTAACTCGATTGATCGATGTATGTTCACCATGTTTGGACGCTACTGTTTGAATCTAAGGTACCAAACTCACCAATGAAACCCTATTAACCATGGTACCTCAATCCCCTAAGACTCATAAGCCAGACATGGTGGTATGGGACACCATGGTTGAGCTGTCGGCCTATGCTAGGGTGACAAGCCTCCCCGTAGTGACCAATGAGCAACTTAAACTCGTGAGCTGATTATGGTGGTATGGGACACTATTTCAAGCTGTCGGCCTACTCTGATTGGTGACGAACCCTTTATAGTGACCTCGAGCATACCTTGATACTGCATTATGGCGACGAGCCTTATTGTAGTAACTAGAGTATAACTAGGCATGCATTGATTGGTGACGAGCCCTTTGCAGCGACCTAGAACCATAACATCATATGAGATTGTCTAGGACTGACGAACCTACAATGGATCATTGTTTGGGTATTGATATAAGGGAGGTACCTTAGCTTCTTAATCCTGTTGTATGAAAAGGACTAATAAGAACTTAGTAATCATGTTCATAACATCACACTATATGTGCCGTTGGCGTTAGTGTAGAGCACAGTGGTAGTGATTCATGCTGCGATCGTTAGATGATGTCGCAAGAGCGAGTTTGTGGTGAGAGCATGTATCATTTCCTCATACCATTCTTGCATTAACAAGAGTATTAGGACATGTTTGATTGTATTGCTTTATCATTACCGCTTGATTAAATTAATAGCATGTTAACCTTTTTATATAGTTCTACTGAGTTGATCACTCACTCCCACGTTAAGGGACTGTGTTTGCAACATCAATCAGTCTCTGTTTTAGTTTCAGATGATGACGATGCTTGCGAAGTGGAGCCAAACTTTTATGATGATGAGGAGGGTTTCTCCTATATGCAGCTATCAGGCAGGTCTTTGTAGACCATGTTCTAATCAACGGGGTTACAAGAATATTGATTAGACACCATTACACTTGTTATTTTGCACTGTTGGGAACACCCATGTATATTCATTTTGTTCATTTTGGAGTATACATGTATATATTTAACCTGGTAACATGTTCACACTCTGGAGACCTACAACAGTTTATATATTTTATATATTTATCACGGTCTTTCGCTTGTAAAATTTAGCTGTCTATGAAGTATGATATGTTGTTTTGGTCTAATCCCACTCATGTTTACTGCACTAATATGAATAACATTCAATCATCATTATCTATGTTGCATAAGTGACGCGTTGGAACTCGGGAGCTGAGCTTCTACTCGGCCCCCGATTTTCAGGGCGTTACATGGGATTTCCTAAATGGTATAATGTGGAACTGACTGATAAGGAATAATGGCCCTCGATGGGATATCTCTTGGCCAAATTACTTCCGTAATGGCTTTCACAATACTATCTGGATTCTTCTTGATGGATATTTCAGTTGGTTGGTCAAACTTATTTCTCCTAGTGAACCAAATTGGTCTAACTTCTTCTCCATAATAATAGACTTCATTAGCATTTGAAGTAGCCAAAAAGGGTTTATTATCGAGTAGAACTAGTTCAACATTATTCGGATTCCAGAAGATTACGAATTGATGTAAGGATGACGGGATACATGCGAAGGAATAAATCTAGTCTCTTCCAAGTAGGGCATTATAGCTAGATGAAGTATCAACCACAAAAAATGGAGCCAATACTGTTTTGGTCCCAATAGTCATTTCGACTAGCAGTGTTTGTAACATGACCAACAAAATCACCGATGATAACCTCTAAAGGGATCAAATTGGTCACTGTCTTTCCTAGTTTTGACATCATCATCAGAGGTAAAGGGTTGACGACGACTCCATTATCGACCGAGATTCTCTTGATTGGGCATCCTTTGAGATGAGCAAATATATAAAGTTGCTTGAGACATTACATCATGTCGTAAGTGGGTCTTTCTACGACCACTCTTTTAGAATCTACTGTGACTTTGTTTACATGCAATGTTTCATCTCTCTCAGGTTTATTTTTGGTCATCTCCTCAAATGGAATGGAGGCATGTTATATCACCACAGGGCTGAATTCCTTCATTTCGCCTGTCGCTTTATTTAGTTGGGCTGGTTTGGCTTGGAAGCTGGAAGGCAATGTGAATACCACGTTGCAATGAAACACGACAAGTGACAATGTCCCAAACACAAGGCATTGCCCCCCTAGTGTTTCTGAATCCACATTCATATCGAGTCCTTCATTCGACTTAACGCTTTCATCAGCTATAAGGCCAGCCGAGGCACTCACTAGTGAGACAACTTGCGATGTTTCAGTGATCGTAGATAACTCATTCACCAACCATTCAAATCCTGATAAGCATTCATCGCTAAGATAATTTGATAGATTACCACAAACATCTTCCTCCTTTAGAATGTCCGATTAATCGGTCCATCCAAGAACACAGGAATCCTCATCACATAACACGGGTGACATGACTTCCCCTACCATATTTATAACCACCGATTCTTTGGATACATGAATTCTCTAAAATGGTCGTGATTGGACTACATTTGGCCAAGGCAGATCTGCGTCTTCCTTTGATTCTCTTCTCATAAATGCTTTACACCTCTGCCATCGGTGTTTTTGAGTTCGAGTCAATGCCTTTGGTGCTGTTAAAAATTTTGAATGCATAACCTACTTCCGTACTCCTCGAGTTGTTGGGGGTTTAACTATCCTTTGGCTGGGTACCCCAACTCGTTGGTGCTAGCTAGGGGTCGTCCATTGTGGCCGATATTGATTGTCCCTCTTATGTTATCTAGGAGTTGCGCAACATTCGTGCAATATTAATATGGGAGGATCTTCTCACCTTGAAATAGTCCTTATGGCACATCGGACGCACAGTTGTGAACCTTGCCTATCTTGTCGAATTGTGATCGGTCAAGTGGCATTTCAATGAGAAAACCAATGTCACTTCTGCATTGGTCATTGTGGCATATCTTCGTGGTTGGTTGGACTAAGATCAACTTGTAGCTATGGCCGACTAGGCTTTCTTAGATTCTCTATAATCATATTGACTTCAAGGTTGGGCATGAATGGATCCATGTCGATCAACATAACTTCCTCGCCTTTTCCAGGAACTTCAGCAATCTGTGGTTGATGTTATCTTAGACAACGTTCTTGAATACAATACATTTATTAGTTGAGTGAGACCAATTTTTGTGCCACTTGCAAAAATCGATCTTTTGTAATTTGTTGACCAAAGGTATCTTATGATTCAAAGGAATCTTAATAAACTTCTTAAAAGGCAAGCTATCGATGTCCTAGAGGGGGATGAATAGGACAATGTCAAATAATCAAAATATAAGCAGAATATATAAAGAATATAAATCTCAATAGCCCAAGTATTGAAACCTTGATTCCAAATAATTCGTAAGACAACCTTCACCTAAAATATTAGGCATGACAACATTATTTCACTAATGTCTTTAAAATCAATCTTTCAAACTATCAATAGAAGATAAAATAATTACGTCATTCACCACAAGAATGAAATAAATAACATTCACCATTAAAAAGAATAATGCATTCACCACAAGGAACAAGGAGTTATAGTGGTTTGGTGCTTTAAAAAACCACATCTACTCCGCTCTTAAAATTACTACCCTCATCATTTTGGCTTTCACTATAACAAGGTTTTCATAGGTTCACCTTAACAACCTTATACAATTCTTTATGATTTTCATGGGCTTACTACAATAAACCCCTTTTCTGATTTTCATGGGTTACCACAAACAAAAATTCACTTTGTGAATTTCAAGAGCTATCACAAATCAACCCACTAAGATTTTCATAAGCTATCTCATAACTATCTAAAATAAAATAAAGTAAAATACTTATATTCAAATGTAGATTTGAAGATGTAGTAGAAGCTTGTGGCAGAGATCTTCTTTCTTGAATGTAGAGAAGGTAGTATTCACTCAACAAAAAGAGTATATGATTCTAAAATATTTTAGAAATGAAAAACCCAAATGCTACTAATTCAATTCTCTTAAATCTCAATAGAGCTTCTCTCTCACTTGCAGAAGGTTTATAGTGATTTTTTATTGTAGTTTAGAATGAAAGAAGGCCTCTATTTATAACCGACAAGATTGGAAATTCTACTAGCCTAAAAATAGGTTTGGCTGGTTGGATTCCATTGAATTCGTTCCAACAATTATCGGATTGTGCAGGAAAAGATTTATCCAAATTTTGGCTGACTCGAGGTGAAATTCAACTAGTTGAATTCTTGTAAATTTTAAAAGTTTGCATTGTTAGAATTTGACTCAAACTTCACTAGGGCTAGTCAAATTTCAAGTTAGGCTGGCCACATTTTCAAATGATTTTGATTTTTAGCACGAACTTGAAGTTAAGTTAGCCGAGGAGGTTAAGCTAGCCAAACCAGAAGTTAGGTTGGCTAAACTTCAGAGCAAATACACTATAGATAACCCAAAATGAATGAATTTTTGAAAGTACCTAACTTATGGTCTTTCTAGGGTTATATCACCTATTGTTTAGCAAATACAAAGTTCAACTTGTCTTTAAACCAAGAGACATCTTCTTGAGATGATAAGCCGATCATCTGACATGTTAAGTAGTTGTGATCTAATCCTACTTGCGATCTATCTGGTATCACTTTTGTCTCATGAAATTTGACAACCATATATGTGTTAAACATATAATCACTTACACTTTCCGGCTAACAACATTTTAAATATTTCATCAACTCTTGTGATGTCAACAAAAGCATAAACCTTTTGAGATTTTTGTGCGGTCGATATGGTCGATTTCGTTTTGACCAATGCCGAATATACGAGTGGTTTCTTAGCCACCACCTCAACAATCACGACTTCATATTTTGGGTCATGATAGTAAGTGTAACAGCCCAAACACTTCAATACCTGAGTATTGAAAGATCTCGAGTGTTACCTAGAAGTTAACTTAATATGTACATGTGTACGATACCAATCTAACTATCCTAACCTTACACACATTCTCCAACACCAATCTAACTGTAAGAAATAATCTCCATGCCTAGATCAAATCCATCTAACCATTGAATTTAAGACAGGGCCACCCATCATGTGATTTGATATATGAACCCTCCCGTAAATGAATTAGCAAATAAGTCTCCATCTATAATGATTTAGATGTAATTTCATTTGTAAGAATTGTTTAGAAAGATGCATATAACCACGTAAGACCATTAGATTTCACAAAAATCTTAGATCAACAATAATTACGAAAATGTCACTAAACTATACTCCTGAATACTAGATCACATGGTTTCCACAATCCGTTTGATGTGAAATCTTATACCAGGCCTAATTATCATAGATTAACCATGCATGTCGAATTTTAACCCTTAGATCATTATAAAAGTGATCCAATCGACATATCAGTCCCTCAACCGTTGATTTTGATGTCCATCGAGTGAAGAAAGGTCATGGGTAGCCGTAGTAGGAAATTTTCCTTCAACTATGTCTGTATGATCTTATGAACAGGTTGAATGACAAATAAACATCACTTTAGGGCTTAGAAAGGTTTCAACGGTGGAAATCATAATGCCCACCATCATATGTAGGGTGATCCACCTGATCATTGGATATGCTTTAATTTTGGGCCCAACCCTTAAATTAGATGGAAAAATGAATGGACGGTGTAAATTTCTTAAAAAAATCACAACGGACCCCACACCTAGACTGCGTGTGCACATCAGGAGCGCACCCATGCTGCACCATATCTTAGAGTCGGTCAAAGACTCCTTGACCCGATGGAATTAAAAAAATATATATATTTATTCTCCCACCAGCAATATTCAAACGGAACCATCCGTTTGCAACAGTTGTAGCCCACCATCAGCAGCCCTTTAGAAAATTCAAACTGTCCAGTCTCCTGCTGAGTTGAATCCGAACAGAACTTAGCTAGCCCTATGCACCCATGCACGCACACGTGCCTGTGACAACGGTTGCAAGAAATTTCGCCGTCCACAACGCGAATAAACAACGTCTATTCGAAGGAGTTGCAGCCCACTATCACGATCATCGTGGATGATCTGAACTGTCCATTGTACTCATGGGATGATTTCGACCAGACCCTAGACCATTTCATTCCCAATTCTACCCAAGAAAATGAGTTGATGCTCGTCCGCACTCTCCCACAAATAGCACCCGAGAAATCGATTCGATTTCAAACTTTCCGCATAAGAAACACGAAAGGGGCCTACTTGGGCTGATCGAAACCATCCAAATTAGGAAGGAGAGTTTCCGACTACACCCATGTCAATAAAAGAGGGAAGAAAGATTGTGAAAGGATTTGCACTCCCCGGCTCCTACGCAGGTTGCCGCGTTGAGCATCTTTGCAGGGCCACCGTCTGCTCGATCTTGTACTTAAGAAGGAGATCAAAACCTTCCATCTGAAGGTCCATCCAAGGATGACCCAATACCGTCAAGATCTAACCAGTTTTACAGAAGGAGAGAGGAACAAATTGCATCGCCAGCCTTGGACAACAACTGCGCTATTTTACTTGCGTAGGAAAACATGAAGTGCGCAAAGAATGCCTCTGTTCTTTGGGTGCACAAAAAGTTACGTAAGATGAGTCGGTGCAAGGAATTCATGGCCGACCTCGAGCCTTCACTCCTATAAAAGGGACCCTTTGTCCGTCGATGAGGGAAAGAAGAGAGCAAAGAAAGAGAAGAAAAAAATGAGAGAGGAAATCTGATGAGAGAAGAAAGGAAGAAACAAGAAAGAAAGAAAGAAAAGAGAGGGTGGTTTGGACAAGAATCTGGTTCGTCCAGACTAGTTGCCGACCATCAAGAAGAAGAAGAGAAAGAAAAGAGAGAAAAGAAAGAGAATGAGAATGAGAAAGAAAAGAAGAGAAAGGAAAGAAAGAAAGAGAGAGAAAAGAAGAAAACGTGGAGATCAGACTAGTTGCGCACCGAGCTACTATGGAGGCCTGGTTCGACTCATAACCCTCTTTTCTCTGTATCTTCCTTTTCCTTCACTTTTGAATATTTTCTTCTCCAACAATAGAGGTGGAGAATTCCACCAAGACAAACTGAGTCGACTCCGTGGAATAACACTCATATATGTGTGTGTGTGTGTGTGTGTGTGTGTGTGTGTGTGTGTGTGTGTGTGTGTGTGTGTGTGTGTGTGTATTCTAAGTTGGAACATATAAAACTAGATTTTAATTTAGATTTCCTTTAAAACTCACCAAACTAAGTTGAATCAAACTTTAATTTTAATCATTCGAGCCTTGTGAATTAGGACAAGATTTAAATCCTAAAGTGCTCGCCTGAACATCTAACCTTGTTGGTAGGAAGATAGACAAATAAAGGTGAGGGTTTTATTTCTTTAAGCTTACAACAGTTTGAGTTGATATGTTTTATCTTTCCTTTTACATACCATGTTTTCATGTTACTAAGATTCCCTCTCTGTGATTGTTTAATTTACCATCAACACTTTGGGAATCATGACTCAGTTTACATTCTCTATTACTGCAAGTGATGTATTAAAGATATCATGACTAGTGACTTAATATTTATCGTGGACATAATGTGTTACGGGTAGCGGTCCTCTTGGTTAGCACATAATTTTGTGGGTTGGTTGGTGTGGTGCACAATTGATGTAAGTAAATTGCCATGTGTGTTACATCACTTCTTGGGATTAGATGTCACGAATAGTCACTCCATAAACACATCGTGTTACGTAAATCCCCCAATCGCGTTGTTGTATCGCCTAAAGATGCTCATACAAATCCACGTTAATGTTAGACACGCCGATGAATATCCGTAGTATGAGAATCCGGGTCGAATTAGATATTATGAACTATTTTCTACATTATGACAGTGATCACTACGTATGATGAGCCGCACACACTTTGATAAGCATACATTCATATAGATTGTTTGCGCAGATGGAGTATGTGACGTATCGGAACCCTTGCATTACTTTTATGAATCTCTTGAATTATGGTTAATCTTAAAGGATAACCATCACTATGAGTAGGGCGTTGAACCTGTCCAACCATACAGATGATGCAGGTGACGTACAGAATAAAAAGAAATTTGAAACTTATGGAAGATTATACTGAAAGAATAAGAAGATAATTTTATGAATTAATTTTATACTTCCGTTACGAACTCAATTAATGTAATAAGCTCCCTTTAAGAGGGCATTTGATTATTTATTGAATTCTTTTACTCTGATGAAACAATCGATATGATCGATTTTATTCTTATGAAGGTTACCTTCATGAATGTATCTGGATGTGATCTAAATGGAAAAACATAAAAATAAAATAAAGTGTAATTTTTAAGGTATGCAATTCATTCTATTATTAACACCCAGTTTTCTCGAGCACGAGTGTAAACTCGGGCCATGAAAATACGGGGCATTATAGTAAGTCCCTATTGATGAGTTCTTCTATTGGGTACCTTCTTGTAACAGTTCCTCGTACCTAAAGACTTTCCTAGTCAAATCATATAGGTCCATGAACTCTGTCTCGATGAACTTCTTACGAAGTTTATATTTGAGCCTATCTTATGCTATCTGCATAAATTCAACCTCGGTCATGACAATCTCACATCAACTCTTTGCCCTTTTGAACCGAGCAATATAACCGTCACAAGTCTCTCCTAACAATTACCGAAAATGGGTAAGATCGGCCATGGTTATTTCTCAATTCTTAAAGAAAAACTTAACATGAAATTTCCCTTCTATTTCTTGCCAAGTGTGCACCGAATCCTATAATAAGTTAAAATACCATGTAAAGGTCGTTGCGATTAACGAATGATCGAATATTTGTAATTTATGATAGTCATTATTTACCAACTCTCTGCGCTGCATAGTGAATTGACAACATATTCAATAGTCAACTAACCAGGATCGCCTGCAAAAAAGGCAAAGTCTGGTCGATGGTTTCTTGAAAATGAATGTTGTCGGTTTATCCATTTGGGATATGATTTGTGACACACCGAGATAGTATTGCGGCCGAGTACTGGACCACCAACCTGTTGGGCAATTTGCATGATTTGGTCCCGATTGACTCATTAAGGTTCAATGATTGGTGGTGGATTAAGGCTGAATCGGTTCAATTGTTCTTGAAATAAAGGATTCCTAGGAAATTACTAAGGATTAAATCCTCCTGGTAATCCTTGATTCTGATTTACAAGTATGAAATTCCTAGCCTCTCTCTCCGGTCCTCTAAGTTATACAGGAGGCAAAACATTTTGCAACTCTAGAAATGGGGCCGGTGGTGGATTCCTTTGTGAAGGAGACATAGATGAAAATTAAGTTGCATTGCCTATAGAACTTCCTTTGGAATTATATTACATTACCAATGGCGTTTGCTCGACCATCATACCCATTAATCAATGAATAGCCTTAGTTTGGCTGGTCATGTATCCGTTAGTGTTCTTCTTTAAATACGAAATTACTCAACTTTAGCTCTTTCATACTCTTGTACATGCTGAATACTCAGTTGTACATTTCTAAGTACGATTGACATCTTTTCTGGAAGAACAATTCGAGATGTCGATGCTCCTTCCTATTCCCTAGTACCGACCGTTAGACTATTGTTCAAATTCAATGCTTTAGGGGCCGCTTGAACCAACAGATCCTCGATTGGAGGTGGTGTGGTTGGTGCAGATGCATCAATCCCAGCAATTTGAGTACTACTTTTATTCATAATTTGCAATATTATGCTAAAAAATTAGAAACAGGGTCCCACCAGGTGTGCCAAAAACTGTCGTTGTTGTACTTTCAACTATATGTATGCAGGCATGTGATGTTTGTGAGAAATCCACTCCAGTCATCCATTTTGTCAGCTCATTTTAGGATATAATAATAATAATAAAAGAGCTGGATCCAATACTTAAGTGGGACGAAAAAGTGAGGATTGAATGTCCATGGTTGAAATATCGGTGGGGCCACGGAAGTTTTGAATCAGGCTAATATTTGTGTTTTCAGTTCATCCCAGTAGGAATGACGTTATGAACTGTATGGATGGCATGTAAATATCACTGTCAACCCCAGGGAGGTTAAAACAGTAAGAACTTCCCAACCCACCTTTTCTTTTGGTGTGGCCCACTTAAGTCTTGGATACTTCTCACTTTTGGTCTTAAGTCCTAAATGATCTCACAAAAATTATAGACGGCATGGATTTCTCACAAACGTCATAGTGGGACCCACCTAGGTTTCCAACGCATCCGTTGTTACCCAGTTTTGGCTTACGTTGTTACCTGGTTTTGGCTGGAAGCGGATTGGCAAGTGTACCACACACCCACAACCTAGCTGGTGTGCTGACATCACCAAGTTCTGTGTGTCCCATCATGAGGTGTGAGTTATATCCAAACCCTTTGTCCACTTGGTGATCTCGTCTTAAGGCTTGAGTTGAAAAATAAGATAGCTCTGAAAATCAAGTGGATCAGACTGTAAAAAGCATTGGAGGATTGAACAGCTGCCATTGAAACTCTTTTGGGGTCATAAAAATTTTGGATCAATATGATATTTGTTTTTTTTATCTTCATCTAGGCCAGTGTGACCTTATGAACGGATTGGATGGAAAGTAAATGTTATAGTGAGCCCTACAAATATTTTAACGGTGAGAATCATTGTCCCCGCTTGAGCCTTGGAAATTACTCATTTTTGGATTGAAGATCTAAAATGATCTCAGCCAAATGGATGAACGGTGTAGATATGATAAATACATCATTTTGAGGCCTGTGTAACTTTAATCTCCTTTGAACCATTGGTAGAACTGGGAGCTGAGAAGCGACAGTGCTCGTCTTAGCAAGACATACCCACACCATCTAGGTTGATGGTGTGGTCCACCAGCCAATCTGCTTCCGTTTTGGTCATTGAAGTTGGCTACTAGTCCATGCTCTGAGGGCTCCACCATAATGTATGTGTTTTATCCATGTTGTCCATCCATTTCTAAAGTTCATTTTAAGGCTTGATCCCAAAACTGAGCCATATATAAATCCAATTACTGATTGAATGTCCACCATTAGACCTCGTTACTTTTACCGACAGGGTTATACTGATACGCCGATGGTTTTTAGCTGCCGACGACTCTAACAAATAAAAGCCATCAAGGAAACCACCCCATAGCCATCAGGTTTGGTCATTTGTTTTTGTAGTGACTGGTAGTGCTCTACAGAAATCGGGGTTATACCGTATAGCAACCACGGGTGGTTGGGCATCGTCTTATGCTTGGGGCAGAATTAGCGTATCTGCAAGATGGTCAATAATTTCTTTCAGTTCTTACATGGTCAACCGACTTTTCTGATAGAAAGCTTTCATTCTTCTCAAAAGATAATGCATCCCTATATCACCCACAATCCACAGAAATTTGGTTCATATTTTCGTTATTTACTATTGGTCCGAGCGAAGTCCTCACTCTGATACCAACTAATGTAGGGATGGGCATGATGAGGTCAAGCACTATCTTCCTTAGGGGATAATTACTCTAAATCCATGGAGCTTCTCTGGACTCCTCAGAGAGATTCCTCAAATCTACGAGAAGAAATAGAAAATAAAAATAAATTCTAATAAAATCCAAAATAAATTGAATGATAATAAATAAAATAATAATAAAAATGAGTTTAAAATTCCTTAAATAGTGATATGAACCATAGTAAGAAGTTTCATAATCAAACTTCAACTCAAACTCCCCAAAATCATGACTTATTATTTATAGATGGTCATGATTTCCACTAGACTTCTTGGTTTTTAGCAAAAAATAGTGTCTTATTTGGCTTAACTATGTTATTCTTCTAAATTTTCTAAGCTCCTGAAGCTCAATGGATCAAAAGTAATAATGAATCTAAAATTTACCATAAATGGTAAAAATGGAAATAAAATAAAATTTTGACCCGTAGAGCTAAAGTAGCTTCTCCTGCCCTAAAATCAAATTCGGTGCGTCGAATAACTCATTCCGGTTACCTTTTTTTTAAAGGTTCCAACGTCGAGATCACTTCACGCCTCCGATCATTGGACCCGCTCTGCATCACGAACAATGGCCTGCATTTGTACCAATCTAAAACCCTCACAAACTATGCAAAGAGGCAGGTCGCGTGTGATGGTAGAATGGCGCGTTTCTTATTTTTGAAGATTACCCGCCAAAGCGACACTTGCTTTCTCACGTTAACGGCTGTACTTTGAACCTCTCAGATAGACATTGGCGCGTCTTTCTTCATGTGTGAGCCACCTAAACGGCTACAGACCATATAAAAAGGCCGACCGTCTATAACTCCTCCAATCAACCTTCAAATCCTTCCCTGTACAATGGCAAGACACATGAACTACATTCTCTCTCTCCTTTTACTCTCCCTTTTCATCTCAGTAAACGGTGATCTGAGTGTCACGGACTATGGTGCCATTGGCGATGGGAAGACCGACGCAAGCCAATCGTTCCTCAAAGCATGGACCGCAGCTTGCCATTTGAGTGAACCCACGACGATTTATATCCCTCGCAAGAGGTATCAACTCAGGCCGGTCATCTTCCAGGGCCCATGCAATAATACTAGTATTACGATTCGGGTGGATGGGATCTTGGTCGCTCCAAATTACCAAGAAATGGGCATTGTTGATAATTGGATCATGTTCTCTGGAGTCCAGGGTGTGTCAATCAATGGCAACGGCGGGTACCTTGATGGGCAAGGATTGGGCTTGTGGGCTTGCAAGGCTGCGGGCCACGTCTGTCCTGCTGGCACAACGGTATGTATAACATATATATATATATATATATATATATATATATATATATATATATATATATATATATATATATATATATATATATATATATATATATATATACATCCTTAGAGAATTTTAGGATATGTCAATAAGCTGCACTTTCCTGTTGGGCCTGGAGGTTGAAAACTCTTCCAATTAAGTCCACTTGTTGAGGTCATGGACCACGATCCCGTCCATAGGATGGGTCTGGAGGCTAAATTTCAAGCTTGACAAACAAAAGGGATGGATGGGGTTGGGCTGATATGGCCCATTTGACACCTTTAACTAATACGACAACATGTTTCTATATATTTTTGGTTTTCAAATTTGTTTATTGTCTCACACATGTTGATGCTTGCTTGCCTTCAGTCACTTGCCTTCTTCAGTTCTAAAGATGTATCAGTCAGCGGCATCACTTCGATCAACAGTGAGCTCTACCACATTGTCATCCACACGTGCAACAACGTAACGCTGGATGGAGTAAGGATCTATGCCCCTGATGACAGCCCTAACACTGACGGCATACACGTCCAAGATTCAACAAATGTGCGTATCTTGAGCACAGGCATAAAGACGGGAGATGACTGCATCTCGATTGGCCCAGGCACACAGAACCTGTGGATCCAACACGTCGCGTGTGGGCCTGGCCACGGAATAAGGTGAGACACCATACATGTTAGCCCATTGTCCATTGTGTAGGTGTGCTTACGCACCTGTTACATGCTCTTCTTGCACATGTGTAGCTGTATATATAATAACTTGGTGTGTATGTTATTTGAATATCAGTATCGGGAGCCTTGGGAAGGGGCTTAAAGAAGATGGTGTGCAGAACGTGACTGTAAAGACAGTCGTCTTTAACGGAACTCTTAATGGTCTTAGGATAAAATCTTGGGCCAGGCCC
This sequence comes from Magnolia kwangsiensis, assembly GCA_037074715.1. Lineage (NCBI taxonomy): Eukaryota > Viridiplantae > Streptophyta > Magnoliopsida > Magnoliales > Magnoliaceae > Magnolia > Magnolia kwangsiensis. The sequence continues at coordinate 88,283,527 of CM073573.1, forward strand.
AGTTATGGGTTTGTTAAAGGAGTTGTCTTTGAGCACGCCACAATGATCAACGTTGCAAATCCAATCATCATTGACCAAAATTACTGCCCTAACAACAACGACGGTTGTCCTGGCCAGGTAAGATTAATAAAATCCGTGGGTTGAATTTTTCAAGAAAAATAAATTTTAAAATAAAATATTTTAATTTTAAAAACTTAATAAATATATTATATACCAAAACTTATGAAAAATACTGATGTATGGACAACCTAAACCGTAATCACAACCAATGTGTTTTTTGTTGGGTTCAGAATGATGTTGGCTGCAACTTGGTAATATAATCTTATAATCTTCATTGAATCAAATTATTACAATTCAGTTTGATTGGAGTTCCAAATTCAGCCTTCAGTATTCTTCACACTAGAAAAGCAAGGCTTCTTATCTTGTATTCATATATAGATGATGGAGAGAGAGGATGCGTAAAAAAATCATGCAAAATCTTTAGACAGTTATAATCATCTTCAATTCCACTCTGAATTATTTGTGACCATACATGTTGGTGATTTTTTATTTTATTTTATTTATTTATTTTTATTTTTAATTACAGGAGTCGGGCGTGAAAATCAGTCAAGTGACATATAAGAACATTAAGGGAACGTCAACATCCCAGGTTGCCATGAAATTCGATTGCAGCTCAAGCTCTCCATGCCAAGGGATCAGATTGCAAGATATAAAGCTCACATACCATGATCAGCTTGCAGAATCCTTTTGTCAAAATATAAAGGGTTCAACCAGTGGATTAATTGTGCCGCCGAGCTGTTTTTGAAGATTCTTTCTGAATGTAAAATGCAAAAAAAAATGTATTCTTTTCTTTAAATTAAAATAAAATAAAATAATGAGAATAGGATTCTTCTTCATGTAGTGTTTTTGTGCTTCTACTTGGTACATCGGCCGGATTGATGCTCACTGCAGGCCCAGTCTGGCCCACTTGGTCACCGTCTATGTACAAGGCCGGCCCATCCCAGCAGTATTGGATATGGGCCCGTTTGAATGCACCGTCAAAACAAGGGTTGATGAGACCCACTTTTTTTTTTTCTCTCTTTCTTTCTTTCTTTCTTTCTTTTTTAAACTCAAAGCCCTGGTTTTGTGGCCCATTTCGAAATCAGCATGGGTTTGATGGTTTCGAGATCACCCGACCAACCGAAAACTAATTGGCTTCCGACGCTCCGACGCAAGGAAGGATGTGAGGCACTGTCTTCCTCGGGGGAACAACTGTTCCAAATCTAAGGAACTTCTCAGGACTCCACGGAGAAACTTCAAATGCACGTGGAAAAGAAAATAGAAATAATTTTAAAATATTCGAAATTCTTTTCATTGATGATGAAAAATGAGTTTATAACTCTTTAGAGAAGTTTGACTTGCTGTAATAGTAAACTTAGTATTTATGTACTGTCGTGTTTTCCACTAGACTTCATGGTTTTCAGCCAAAAACATTAAGTGTCGTATTTGACTCAACCATGCTACTCTCCTAATTATTCTAAGCACTTTTCATGTTGGGTGCAAATCCTAAAGCCCAACAGATGAAGAGTTATACTCAAACTAACTATACATAGTAAAAATGAAATTAAAAGAGGAATTTCACCTTTCACCGTCAATCTAATTGTATTTTGCAAATTCGGCATGCATGATATTTGTCAGAAGCTCCGGTAGCTCCTTTGCTTGGTATGTCTAATAAGGATTCCATGTTGCTGTTCCTTTTCACTAGCGAGGAGAACGGAACGAGAGACCTTACTGAACCTTCGTGAAGATTGATCAAGATCGATCAACGAGAAAAGCCCAAAACCGGGAACAAAATAGATGTGAAAGCTTCAGACCCCCGTCAGGTACTACTTGACTCTTTCTGATGCATGCATGGACATTCACTTGTCCATGACCTCGCCCTCATCTTGCACTGCTCCGAACAACTCCAGGAACGACTGACTTGTACAATTCGAAGTGCCTTGTGCGTTTAAGGATCTTCTAGGCCGACATGGGTGGCTAAAGTAGCTCGTCCTACCTTAAATTCATATATGGTACATCCTATAGCTCATCCGGTTTGCTTGATACGTTTGTTTTCTGTTCTGATGGTCTGAATCACTTATATAGCCGATCGGGCCTTTTTCAATCCATCTTGGCCATGAAAGTGTTTGCGACCTCCTCTACATAAACTTCTTTTCAATGGGTTATCAAAATGGAATTGATTTTGTTTGTAAAAGACCTTTCAAAGACTTTATGTCCCAAGGCCTATGAGCTTCGGGCCTCAAAATTGGAGTCCATGCATAGCCCATGGACCTTTAGCTTCAGCTTAAGTATTTCTCAAGGAATGATAAATACAGGCTAGTCCTGCCCTAGCCCAACCCACTGTCATCGTTGTTTCGGGCCGTGAGATTTACCATGGAGGATGTTTGATGCAGAAATTTGGACATCCTTCTTAAACCACTTGATACCTATGAGAGAAGACAGATGGAGACCCTGGCTGCTGCAGGGGACCCTTCGATACTAAAGTCAAACAGGCAAGCTAGGCCTATTAAAACGTAGGGTATTTGGGAGTGGTTTGTGCGTAAGATTACACATATCTTTCACCATTAGAGATACTCTTATTTATAACTGAAAGAGGGCAGTGGCGTAGAGGGTAATCTCCCTATTTAGTAGGGGCATGTCATAAATGGAATCACATCCCAAGGATCTCAGGAAATACTAAGATCTTCGGTTGAGATCTCGAGCAGATGTGTGTTGTAGTCGTCTCCCGAGATCTTAGGTTGAGATCTTGGGTAGATCTCTTCGGTAAAACCTAGATAATCTAAACCAGTATAAACATGTTATAAAGGGCCATGGTCGAGACTCCAAGGTGATTTACATAGTCGTTCTGAAGGGTACTTTGCCAACCTGGATTCTCTAATGCGACGTTGTCGAGTTTTTCCTCGGCATTTGGCATATTACCAACCTGCCGACCTGCCCTTGGGAGTCATGTCTGAGCAATGAGGTTGAGCTCCTTTCTTTAGTAGAATGCAGATGAACTTGGGGCTTTCCGAGCGTAGCAACTCGGAGCCTTACTCTGCACTGAGCCATGCTTCGGCAGTTCTTACCAAGAAATGACCTGAGCGACAACTCATAAATATATGGGACCATGGAAGAACTCGATGTCAGATGGAAGTGGAGATACCTCATCTCCTGATGATTGATCTTAAGAAGTAGGCACGTTTTTCAACAGTGACTTACTACTTTTTGGTCATTAAGGAGCTCCTTGGTCTGGTTCGGCACTAGCTGACCTTGTGACAAGGACGGTTGTCTGACCTGACCTTATTTCCTTGGTCAGTCCATTTTTACCCATAACATTAGCCCCCTACTTCTGAGCTTGAGTAGCAGGCTCAGAAAGGAAGTTGATATTGATGAAGTCATACTATCTTATGCATAGGGTGTCGAGCCTGCTCATCATGAATGCTGGATAAGGTGGTAGGAGTGATGTAAGTGCTTATATGTTTTGCACACATGAATCGTCAAATTTCGTAAGATAAAAGTGTCATAAGACAAAAGTACTTCAAGTCAGATCTCAAGTATGAAATTACAACTACTTTACATGCCTCAAGATCAGCTCAAGATCGACTTACGATCAGCTCAAGATCGACATATCTTCTTAAGTAGTCGATGCCTGATTTCAAGACAAGTTCGAGTCAAAGTTCAAGACAAGTTGTCCAATGTATTTGCTAAAACATAGGCAGTATAACCCTAAAAAGATCTTAGGTTTTGTACTTTCAAAAATTTTGTTGAAAATTCAGTCAACCTAAGTTTTGGTTCGGCTAGCCTAAACTAGAAATTTGGCTACCCCGAGTGAGTTCGGGTCAAATTCTAGCAATGCAAACTTTTGAATTTTACGGGAATTCAGTCAATCGAATTGTGATGTTCAGCAAGATGAATTTTAGATAAATCTTATCCCCTATAATTTTTGTTCGCCTCCAAGTGCAGAGGTTCATAAGTAATATCATGTGAATATAGGGTCAATCCCACAAAGAGATGGTTTAGGAGAATGAAAACAATCTAATGAAAAATTAACTAAGTAATGAAAATTAAACAGATGCAATCTTTTTAAAAGTTTTAAAGGTATGACTTTTAAATGGAATTCAATTAAATTAAAAACAACACCCAAGCTTTAAAGTTCCACACATAGGTTAATAATCCATAAATCATGATGACTTTTGATAACACAATTAGGATCCGAGCACTATGGTCAGCCTAATCGCAAAATAAAACACTCCAAATATTTTTCGTAAATAATATAAGAGATTAGAGAATCATAGATTAGCACTATTAATATATATTATCAAGCGCCAGTGATTTTAAGCATTCAATATCTATGAGATAATGAATCAAATAATGTAGTAGGTTGAGAATATCTCCCATCTAAGAAATCTAATTGATTCAGGTTAAGCCTGCATCCACCATATGTATCTCACATGATAGATAAAAAAACCTAAACCTAGATAATTGATAACATATGTACACCATTCATCTCATCATAAAAAAATTAAAATTAATTTAAAAAAAAAAAATCAATCATCACAACTTAAAGAATCATTAAACTTAGGTGCTTCCCTTCTAGCTTGGGATAGAAGAAACTAGAAAAACATAACTAAATGACAAATAGAAGAAAACAAGAAAGAAAGAAAAAATTAATAAAAATCTAAAAAATTGTAAAGAAAAATAATTTTTAAAACTATAAAACTTGAGAGCTCTCTAAAATAAAAAAAAATAAAAAAAAACCCTTAGATATGCTTTCTAAAAACCCTAGATATTTCCCAAAAGTCTTTAGGAAACCTCTATTTATAGCTTAACTCGGATAGATTCTCAAAACTGACTCTATTTACGCAATCCGCGTAGACACCATATAACCGATTCGATGTCATCGAACAACCTTCGATATCGTCAAAAGGGTTTGGATTTAGAAGTTGCGCATTCTCCTTTCGCACTACGTAAGTCTCTGTGTCATTGAATCTTCTTTCGATGTCATTAAGAAGTCTGATGCAATTGAAGGGTCTTCACTCCATTGAGAATGTGTCTAAAATAGTCCAGTGAGTTGCTTCAATTTATTCATTAAATTCGATGTCATCGAACTAACTTCGATGTCATTGAACATCTACTTCGAGTCATCGAACATGACTTCGATTCATCGAGAATTACATCCAATTACGTCGAGCAACCAACTTAATTTTCCTGGGAAAATTCAATGTCATCAACCTGTGTTCGAGTCATTGAACAATGTCTTCAATGTCATCAAATAGTGGTCAATGAGACAGATATTGAAGTTAATTTAAGCATTTTTTTTTCTTTTGATTTCTTTCCTTCTCCACTTAGTTTTCTTGGATCTTGGGGTCTTGAAATATTTAATCTTGGTCTTCAAAGCTCCATTTTTTGTCTTGGTGATTCCTGAACATCAAATTCATGCTTTTAATATTCTTTTCAATCTTAGCTCTTAAACTCACCTTGCAACACAAACATGTATAAAATATACCATTAAGCATTATCATGTTCATAAAATCAAGATATAAATGGAAAAAAATATGTAATATTTGAATCTCAACATACACCCCAACTAGCATTTTGCTAGTCCCAAGCAAAATAAGCAAAGAAAATTTTCAAATAAAAATAAGAATAAAAACTAATTCTATAAATAAAATTAAATCGAAAATAAAAATTCTAACTACACTACTTTCGCAAGTAATCTCGATTGCATTTAGCATATACAAGAAACCTTTAAACCCCTAGGTTTCTCCTAGTGGACGAGTTATAGTCTTGTGAAGGTTTCAAGAAATGTTACCCACAAACATTGAAAACATGGAAAATAGTTCAAAACTCATAAGTTCATACAATTATGCCTCCATTCATCATATAAATTTCAAAATAAAGCAACACTTGTCCTAAGTCTGAAGTTAGTTAAAATCTCAATTTCATAATCCATTATATCCTTGAGTTCAGAGACCTAATCAAAATTTAAAATAGCTATGATCCAATATACTTAGGTACTTGGTGACACTAGTCTAACTTTGAGAAATATGCATGTTTTCTATCCTAACTTTTTTTAATCATCTCAAGAATATGAAAACTCTAGTTATCGTATTTTCTTCATGTCATTTCTTCTTTTATCATCATATCCTCATTATTATAGACCACCCTTAGATGGAGATTCTCATCGAGTATACTTCATAACGTAAGGTATCGTAATTGCAATGGTAATAGCACTGGATATGTAGGTATCCTTACTCCAGATTGCTGACATAATTGTTATAGTCATTACATTTATGCTCTTTAAGAAAATTTTCTTTTTTCCATCACTTTTTTTTCTTTAATATTCTCTATTTTAAGCATATGTTAATGGTTTTAGTTCATTCAAGCTTGTTTGAATCAAAATTTGTTATTTTAGATCACATATCATATTCGTAACTTAGTTAGCTAGGGTGTATTGTGAATTCAGTACATCAAATTATAACTCGCTCTAAATTAGTGATTAGATAATTGAACTCAAGTCTATAAATTTCAGTTATCAGAATTTTGACTAATATCAATTGATGTTTTATTTAAACCAATCTGATTTAAATGATTTTTAAACTCACAAGTATACGAATCAGATGTAGATACGGTACGTATTACGAGATCATTCTCACGAGGACTGGTTGTCACAATTTGAAATTTGAGACTCTTCTTAATTAATCTAATAAATAGTTTAGCAAGTGATTAAGAAAAATAATCTAAAAGGATAACCGAGAGCAATGAGTAAAATCCAATCAAGGAGAAGACTAGGACTTTCGAATCTACCCCTAATTATCCTAACCCTTGTTTTACCTATTAATTCACCCTATTCAGATTGATATAAATTAAATAAATCATAAACTATGTCCTTAGTTGGGCACACAGAATGTATAATCCCTTAAAGCATATGGATCACATCTTTCCATTCATGGTCAGGCATGAAAAGATGTAGATTTCTATTTCTTCCTCTATAGGCAACCTGTTCATGGTCAGATACAAGCACCTAGATAAGATTCCAAACCACATCCACATCTAGACTTTGGTTAAGCTCATAGAATAGAGAAGTATGAAAATTACAGTTAAGCACACTATAAAAAGAAACAAATCAATCAAATTAAGATGAATTCAACAATCAACAAGAGTCATTCAAATTAGGGGCTTCATCTCAGCCCTAGCTACAAGATTAGCAATCCATAAATTCAGATTTAAAGAAAGATATATAAGATTTAAACAATAAAAACATCTCCATTCTCTCTCTTCTTCTTTCCTCTCTTTTCTCTTTCTCCTCTCTCTGGCTTTTCCTCTTAGCTCTCCCCAAGCTTTGGAACCCCCTCTTCCACGTTTTTCAGCTCTTTTTATAGCTTCTAGGGTGGCTGAAGTGGTTAAAATCGGATTTGGAAAGCTATCGCACGCGCAGCAAAAGCCTTTTTGCAGCCAAGTTCAGGGCTTCATAACTCTCATGTTCCTTGCATTATGTCTGTAAAATAAACATCTCTTAGGACGTTTTTGACTGCTCTACACGATGGACGGCTTGGATCAGCCATATAATCAAAGATGGTGGCCCACAACCGCCTAGAAAAGTCAATTTTCACGGATGTATGAAAGCTTTCACACTCTTTTACTGTCGTGATCGATGGGCCCCATAGAAGCATTTTCAGAGAAATCCACTCCGTCCATTAGATTCATGACGAAATTTCAGTTAAGAATAGATGGTTTTGAACGTCCATTGAAGCGGCCCAGAGAAGAAATCACGTAAAAATCACCTTTAAATGTCGCAGGGCAGTCCGTTTATGACCCCTGTATCACCCAAGTGAGTATGCATGGATGTGAAAGGTCAGTATGGTTTTGTAGTACTCGAAGCCATCTACAAGATGGACGGATTGGATCGTCCGTATAGGCAATGGGTGGGGCTCACTAACGTCCGCAAAAATCATCTGTCGGTCAGTTACACAGCAACGTAAGAAGGAAATTTCCTTCTTTCTATTTTTTTTTCAATCAGAGACAGTTTGACCGTCTCTGACGTTTGTCGTGCACGGCCAGTGCACATATGCACTATGCACATGCCACACTAGGTGGGGTCCACTGCAATCTTTTAGAGAAATCTGCACCGTCCATCTATTTTGTCTCATAGATTAAGGCGTTGACTCCAAATTTGAGGCAGTTCCAGATATCAGGTGGGCCAAGAATCAACGATTTATGGGCTGATCTGTCAGTTGGGGCACTTCCATAGTGGTCTGAGGGCTGAAATTTGAAATGTACGGTTAATTTATGGCCCTCATCCCATGTATGAGGTTTCAAGCCAATCGGATGTCGGGAACCATGTGATCTTGCATTCTGCACCAGTTTCGGGCCTCTTTAACGTGAATGACTTGATTTTCTTGGATCCCTGACATGTAAATTTATCGATCTTAGTTTCTGGAGTTCATCCCTTGCTCTGGTGACTTCGAAGCATCAAATCCACACTTTTAATACTTTTTTTTAGTCCATGCTCTTAATTACTACCTGCAACAAAAACACGATTAAAATACTCCATAAAGCTTTATCATGTACGTAAAATAAGGCAGTAATCGGGATTTGATATGCAATGTTCGACCCTTATCATTAACTTAGATTAAGTATTAACTTTACCTTTGGAATTCACATAATATCATGTTCGCATTCTTGTTTTAAAAAATTTATTTTGAAAATTTTTTAAAAATTTTCCATAAACCAAAAAATTTTCAAAAGTAGACTCTACTATTCCTAAAATATAAAATCACATGGATGACTATCCACACCCCCAACCTAAAATCTACTTTATCCCCAATGTAATGATATATGTAATACAAAAAATATGAGAATAATAAAAAATAAAAGAAATGATGGATAGTACCTGCCATGAAAAACTCACCTGCAAGGTAACACTAAAAAATGAAATTATATAAATCCTACACAAATGCTCTGTTAAACTAGGAGCATTAATCCGAATATTCTGCCTCATGAAGGGAAAATATGCAATATTTGAGTTTACGGGAATTGGGCCAAACAAATTATGATGTTTGGCAAGCTAAATTTTAGATAAATCTTATCCCTTGTAATCCGATAGCTGTCAGAGTGAATCTAGTGGAATTCAACCAGCCGAAGCCAGTCTTAGGCTAGCCGAATTTTCAATATCTTTGGTTATAAATAGAAGCCTTCTCTCATTCTAGATTACAACGAAAAATCACTCTAAACCTTTTGCAAGTGAGAGAGAAGCTCAAGTCCTTAGTAAGCTATTTGTGCAGTATTTATAATTTATTTTTAGTTTATTCAATTCCCTTTCTCAAAGATCATTTCAATCTTATTCTAAAGCATAATCTATACTCCTCTTTGAGATCTAAGAGAATTGAATTAAGTAGCATTTGAGTTTTTCATTTCTAAAATCTATATAACCCTATAATCTTTCTATTTAAGCGAATACTGCCTCACCTACATTCAAGAAAGAAGTTCCTTTGCTACAAGCTTCTACTACGTCTTTTATTATACGTTTAAAGATAGGTATTTTATTATATTTCATTTTAGGTTTTTCTGATATAGCCTATGAAAATCTCAGTGATTTGATTTGTGATAGCCCGTGAAAATCACAAAGTGAGTTTTTTGTTTGTGATAGCCCGTCAAAATCACAAAGTGAGTTTTTTGTTTGTGATAGCCCGTCAAAATCACAAAAGGGGTTTTATTATAGTGATTCTATAAAAATCGCTAGGAACTATATTAGGTTGTTAAGGTAAGCCTATAAAAACTTTATTATAGTGAAAACCAAAATTTCGAGGGTAGTAATTTTGGGAGTAGAGTAGGTGTGACTATTTTAAGTACCAAACCACTATAACTCCTTGTACATCTATGGTGAATGGTTTATTCTTTTGGTGGTGGATGTTATCTATTTTCATTCTTATAGTGAATGTTGTAATTATTTTATATTCTCTTGCTAGTTTGAAAGATCGATTTTAAAGACATTCGTGAAATAAGGTTATCCTACTTAATATTTTAGGTGAAGGTTGTCCTTCAAATTATTTGGAATCAAGGTTTCAATACTTAAGCGATTGAGATTTTGTATTCTTTATTTGTTTCACATTTATTTCGATTATTTGTCATTGTCCTATTCACCCCTCTCTAGGACATCGATAGCTCTCCTTTTCATGTGGGGATTGAGGTGAATCCGCAATCATGGTACGACATGCTCGAGGTATCATGCACTGGCTCGAGGTCACGTGAACTGGCAAGGTGCCTGCTCGGGTCTCAGCTTATGGGGTGCTAACACGTGGCGTCTCTTGAGGAGTTGAGTTGTTCAGCGAGTGGGAAAGCTCCACGTGGCCGAGCATGGGCATTGAGAAGCCGCTTTGGCTGCCCCATTGATTGCGGGCATTTATCGCCATACAGGTGGGTTTCCTATAAAAAGGGGAAACCCTAACAGAGCATGGGTATTTGCTCTTCCGTCCCTCTGCTTCTCTCTGCCCAACCAGACTTGGCGATTTCCAGTGAGCCAGAGCCCTCTTTCCTATGAGCTTCGTCTTCTCTGTTTCCTCTCTTCTTTTATTTGCTTTTGAGTCCCCATTTTCTGACCACAATCCCTGCCAAACATGTCGAATCCGTCGAACCAATGTGGGAAATCAACAACCTTCCAGCGCGATAAAGAGCCGGAGGACTAGAACCTGCTGAAGGACTCGCCATCTTTGCTCGTGATTATGAACGATGTGGATTTCGTGGCGTCTCATGGATCGAGGATGGTTGTTCAGTCCTTGGTTGAGCGGTCCATGGGTGTTAAGGAGTCCGCCTCACTAAGGGAAGAGGTCATCCAGTCTCCTTCAGAGTCAGAGGACATCCTTCCGATTGGGTCAACGCTAACATAATCTGGCTTGGTGCAGATCAGGTTGGTGTCATTTCGGACTCAGTGGTGCTCCGAGCTCTCGCACTTAGCGAGATTCCAAGCGATCTCAAGGATGGCAAGGTGGCCATGTTCCTGGTCGCCCTTCAATGAGGCTTGAGACTTCCTTTCCATCATCACATTGTTAGGGAGGTCCTCTTTCACCCAGGGCTAGCTTTTGGGTAGATAATTTCAAATGCCTCGAGAGCCTTGGTGGGGTCGTTCATTTTTTGGTTCCAGCTCGAACAACCCGAGCTAACTGCAAATGAATTCCTTCACCTGATCCAGGTGAAGGCCAACCCCCACCATGAGGGTTGGTATTACTTTCGTCCTGGCCAAAGACGGGTAAGGCCATTATTACAAACGCCCCGACCTCAAATAAGAACTGGAAGAGTAAATGGTTCTAGGCGTCAAGAGACTGGGAGGCTCCAACGACTTTCAGGCTACGACCTCAGGTTTCCACCCATTTTGCTCATCCAGGTCAGGTATATTTGAACTGTCATTTCTTTCAGCTTATATTTTTATTGTCTTATTTCTGACTATAGTGCTCTTTGGCAGTTATACCCAAGTATCCTTTTGAGGTGAGCGAGTCGGAGCATAACCGGATTGCCGAGGCGTGATCGGTTGATGCTTTGGCAAGGTCTTAGAAACAGTTGATTATGCCTAAGCTGCTCTACCGATCTGGTCTTGCTCCATCTATGTCAATTATACTCAGGTTAATTTAGTCAAAAATCATTCTATTTATCTGTTGCTGATCATTCACTTTTGTTGTGTAGGGATGGCCGACCAGACTCGCTTTAAATGACGTGCTCCTTCTGAGGCCTTACTGGCTCAGAAGAAACAGAAACCACCCCCAAAGAGGAGGGCGACAGTCCCTTCATCCACGATAGATCAGTCGAGCTCAGCTGCAGACCCTATCATCACTCCTGCCACCGTCACTTTAGAGCCACCAGTGGTCTCAGAAGTGGTTGAGGTCGCCTTCGTAAGGGAGGTAGCCCCTAATGTCAAAGCCCAAACCTCTAAAGTTCGAGCGGAGCCAATCTTTGAGGCTCAACCCCCCACAACCCAAGCTCAAGCAAGCAGTTCAACTAGTCACCAAGAGGGCAAGGTCCAAGGGGTTCTCCAATCTGCATTCGTTAGGATAGAGGGGCTCTTTCCGTGAATAAGTTGGCATGTCCCTGATGCCGAGTTCACTAAGGAGATGGAGTGTGAGGCCCGTCTCCTAGCCCGTATTGTTTTGTAGGCTTTTGCGGTCCTCCCGGTCGAATTTCGGCAACCCTCGACCTGCATCCGACATTTGCCCGTGATCCTAAGCCGAGTCCTACATATCGAAGTCAGCTCAGACCGAGACTTGTATCATTGTGACTGCGCCGTTGCCAAGGTTCCAACGCCGTAACTCGCCCACTGATTTGATACCCATGTCAGAAGATGTGGGCCCAGGTTCAATTCGAGGAAAACGTCGCGTGTTGCAAATACCTAGGGAATCTCCACGACAGCAACCCAACCCATCACTCTCTTACAGAACCTTACCCAAAGTCAACTCTCCCTTACATGTCAAGTACACTTATCCATCACTCACCATCCCTCTCTCCCATCACTCCTCTTACATCACACACTCTCTCGCTTTCTCTGATCTCTCTCTCTCATTACTCCCAAGCAACCCTAAGGGAGAGGCAGCGTTCATGGCCTCCTAAGAGAGAGAGGAGACTATGTGTGACCCACTTCCTATCCCTCTCATCCTAGCGACTCAATTTTTATCTTCAACCATCAAAAGGAAGCCAAGTAGCAAAGGGAGCCATAGGAGCCAAGAAGAAGGTCAATAGGTGGGTGATCCACCGTTAAATTTCATTTCTTTGGGACCACATGTGGTGGGACTCGTTTGAAGCATACAATGTAAGAAATGGAGGGCCCATAGTGGCAGGGTCCCTCCTATCCATCTCTCTCTCTCTCTCTCTCTCTCTCTCTCTCTCTCTCTCTGATCGTGGGCCACCTTGATGTAGGGCTGATTGGGTGATCCAGACCGTCCAGCAGGTGGGACAGTCTTGCTGCCCACCCTGCTGGACAGTTGGTCTGATTAGACCGTTGGATGAAGGAAAAACATAAATACCCGCTTGATCCTAAATGGGCGTGCCACACTGATGTGGCACCACCTTGATGTGTGTATTTTATTCACACTGTCCATCAGGGACGGTGGGGCTCCACCGTGGTGTTTGCATCCAGGTCGTCCAGGGCTTGGACGCTTGTCACTGGTTGACAAAAAAAAAAAACAACAAACATACACACACACACACACACACACACACACACACACACACACACACACACACACACACACATATATGGGAAAAGGTACTATGCGCTCCACCTCACGATAAGCAAACGTGAGGTTGAGCTGTGTGGGCCCCACCATGATGCATGTCAACCATCAACACCGTGCATTTGATGGCTCCCCTTTAAATTATGGGATATCTCAAAAATCAGCTGTATAAGGAACTCAGGTGGGCTATACCATCTAAAATCATGTGAAACACCGTTAAAACATATAAAAGCACTTGGTGGGGCCCACCTGAGTTTTGAATGCCGCTGAAACTTGGTTTGAACCCTCATACAATTGAGACACAGATAATGGATGGGATGGATTTGCAAACCACATCTTTTGTGGGCCCCAAAAATGGTTATGAATGTTTTAATGGTGCACAACCCCTCTCCACTTCTGTATGTGGTGTGGCCCACACAAGTCATGGATTGACTTGATTTTTGACACCTAGGTCCATGATGGAATGGTGCATCTGACTGATGGGGTAGATGTTCGAAATGCATCACAGTGGGGCCCACACAGCTCGACCACATGGGACGGAGCCGTGAGCTCGAGCGCATAGTACCTTTTCCCTATATATATATATATATATATATATATATATATATATATATATATATATATGATGGACCCTACATGGGACCCACCGTGATATATGTATTTTATCTGCTGCATCAGCAGCCGTGAGACCCACCTTTATCACAGGTGATCTGGCAGTCACTTTCTCTTTCTGTATATAAGGTGTATACATATATATTATATTATATTTAACTAAATAGTATATAATATTATATACTATAAATATTGTTTTGGTGGGCCACTCCCACGTGGGACCCACCTAAAGTATGTGTTGTATCCACCGTCCAGCAGCTAGATGGTGGTACACACCGTTAATGCATCTGGTTTATATCCACGCCACCATCTATTTTGACGTGTGGGCCCACCCCACACGTGTGGGCAGGTGGGACCCACCTTGATAAATGTGTTTTGTATTCACGCCGTCGTCCAGTTATATGTATGGTGGGACCCACTGGCGTGGATGCATTATCCACCATCCATTCATCTGGACGGTGGAGCCCCTTTAAGTTATGTGTTTCGTCCCTGCCACGTGTCTAGGGACCACCATGATATATGTGATATCTACATCGTCCATTGTCTGGACGGTGGATTCCTCATGTGCTGCTGCTACACGTGCAGCAGCAGGCATGGCCACACGTGTGTGTGTGGAGTTCATCCACACCGTCCGTATTTGGGGAGCCAGCATGATGTATGGTTTCATCTGCACCGTCCCTGATTGGGACGGTGGATCCCTACCATTTGATGTATTGTATCCAAGCCGTCCTTCTGACAGTGCTGCTGTCAGCCATGATATGTGTGTTTTATTCCACACTGTCCAGATAGGCTGGACGGTGGAGTGTGCATGATGTATGTATCCACACGTGGGACCCACCTTGATTTCATCCAGACCGTCCAAACCAGGGACGGTGGGTCCCACGCAGCTAGTGCTGCTATTTAACAGCAACCAGTTTTGTAGGTCTGATCACTAGTATGTGTTATATCCAATGTTGTCAATTCGCATATGTGATCCCGTGCAATTGCATATGCGATCGCACAATCGCATATGCGGTTGCATTTTTTTTTTCACATTTTAAAAAAAAAAAAATCAAAAAAATAAAAAAAAAATCAAAAAAAATTAAAAAAATTATAATAGATTATATCAATAATCATTAATCATATTCATACACATTGATCAAGCATCCATTGTGGCACATCATCACCACCAAGTCTGCCACCACCACCACCATCATCTCATCAGTCGAGTCATCTCCTTCTTCCACATACACTTCTTCTTCTTCTGTTTCATCATCATCTGTACGTATTAATACTTCATCAACATCCAATGGTGGATGATCTTCTTCAGCTTGATTATCATTATCACATTCTCCTTCTTCAATCTCATCAACGGGTTGACGGCTACTACTCGCCCCCCGGCTCCCCCCCATCGTTCACCTTCGAGTGGTACTACTACCTTCATCAGCGTCGATCCATATGCGGCATCTTCAACTTGTGCCCATGTCAGGTCCTCTCCAGCAAATACCGGGTCCTCCGTCTCTATGAGCCACTCGTTATCTGCATCTAACTCATCTAAGCAGATAGGGTAAAAGAAACCAGGCTTTTCTTTCCTACTTTGGAATTATTCTCGTAATTTTTTGTTGTATTGAACGAAAACCAAGTCGTTGAGCTTTTTTTGTTCAAGGCGATTTCTTTTCTTAGAATGAATCTGTAAGAAAAAAAGCGCATTTGACATTAGATATTTAGGTAATTAATTTAGCTTAGGCCACAAAAAATTAAAGTTTACAAAAAAAAATAATTAGTAAACACTAAACAGTCTAAACTTACTGCCTCGAACGTGCTCCAATTGCGCTCACAACCACTGGCAGAACACGTAAGTCCAAGAATCTTCATAGCCAGCTTCTTTAGAGCTGGATACTTCCTGTGTGGGTCCACTCCATAGACAGCCCACCAATCAGCTGAGAAAAATAGTTTAAGTATAGGTTAGAGTCTTAGTCTCTTAGAGATCAGGTAAAAAGTTCTTGTAAAAGTTCAGTACACTGTACACTACTAGTACTAACATTCATTCATAGAAGTACTTACTGGGTAATTTTATTGTCCGATGTCTTATTACGAAATCCCTTGAGAATATCCCTTCACTTTTTATGTAGAAGTCAAGCAAACTTGAGATATTGTCCTGTTCTCCTCTATCTGAAATAATTCTTTCCAAGACATCAATAAATCTAACCATATGCATAGTTAGTGCTTCTGTTGGATCAACAGAAGCGAATAAACAGGCTGGGTTAAAGATGTAAGCAGCTGAATACAATAAGAATGACATTTGGCTGCCCCATCTTTTATCTATAATTTCTAAAATTGGCCTGTAATCACGGTCTCTATAGTTAAAATGGTCCATGATCTTATTTTTCATTTTCTCCATCGCATCATATATGTAGCCCATTGCGTGCTTCTCATCCCCGTCCACCAATCGCAACACAATGACTAAGGGCTCAGATGATTTTAGCGCCTTTACCACTTGAGTCCAAAAACTTTGAGAAAGAATTATTTGTTGAACTTGTTTCCCTTTAGCCTTCCTTGACCAAGGCCCACTTGTAAAATCGACCGACACTACAAAGCTTCTAAGTTCTGATTTCTTTACATGTAGCCTTTGTAGTGTTAAAAAGGCTATAGTAAAACGGGGACTGCTAGACATATTAAGTTACCCCCAATATGTTTTCTCATTCGACTGAGAAGAAGGGAGTGTTTGTACATAAAGACCGTGATTCTTCTAGCCATTGCAATCACATTTATACAGTCTACCTATATCTTCTAACATGAGATCAATACAATGGGACGCATAGGGGGTCCAAAATAAACGTCGCCTCTTCTCCATAAGAAGACGATCGGTCATTACATACGAGACTGTGTTATCTGTAATTACTTGTATAATGTAGTCTTCACCTATTTCTTCAACTATATTATCTAGTAAGTTAAATAAATATTCTCCTGTGTGTGAATGGCCCGACGCATCCATCGACTTCAAGAACATTGTCCCAGCTGGACAATTTACCAAGAAGTTAATGAGTGACCGACCAGATCTATCGGTCCATCCATCGACCATTAGTGAACAACCATATATTTTTCATGATTCCCTATATTCAACTATGAAGGATTGTGTATATCTTCAGTTATAAGGCATGTCTCCCTCATTTCATGATATGAAGGAGTTTCAAGCTCAGGTCTAAATTGACCTATAGCCTCAATTATTACTTTAAAGCTTTTCGATTTAACGGTGTAGAAATCAACGCCGGTTTGATAAAACCACTTAACAATGTATTGAATTGTGGTTTTTCTATCTTTTTGTTTATACCGGTTCTCTAAAGTTGTTTGAGCCGACCCTTTCCCTCTACCCCTTTGGTCGACCACATCATCGGGGTGTGGTCTACACCATCTATCTAAGGGTCCATGCCCTCGGGCTCTTTTCGATGGTTGTACTTGTGGTCTAGACCGGCCTGTCGAAGTAGGGAAAGTGGGACTAGTTTCATTGACATCTACTACATTTATATCTTCATATGCATCTTGTTCCATATATTCCTCCTGACGTATGACACTATTGTATTTCTTTTTTGATTGTTTTTCCATATACTCCACGATCTCCTTTCGAATTTCTAGAGTAATCTTCTCGCATGCTTTTGCATTGGACCTGGGTAAATGTGTAAGGTGTTGCTTGTGCCTTGCAATGCCACCGGAACTCACAAATTCACATAAATCACATACTATATGAGTCTTTTCAGTAGCATTACGGTAGTGCCCATACTTCCAACCCGGGTCATTCGACTTGGGCCTCAAAGAGGAAGATTGGGAAGAAGAAGACATTATGATGGTGGATGGTGGTGTGTGTATCTATTTGCAGTTTAGCACTAAAAAGTAACTAACTAGCTACTAACAAGAAACTAGAAAGTAAACTACAAATAAAAAGAAAACTAGAACTTGGGACTTAGGCTTAGGGGAGAGAGAGAGAGAGAGAGTTACACACTTACACTTACACACACACACACTTACACTTGTAGTCTTGTAGAAGTTAGAAAGGGAGAAGAAGAGGGAGAGAGAGAGTTGGGTTAGAGTTACACACTTAAACTTGTAGAAAGGGAGAAGAAGAGGGAAAAGAAAATGAGAAAAAGAGAGATTTGTTACTTGTTACACTTGTAGAAAGAGAGAGAGAGAGAGAGAGAGAGAGAGAGAGAGAGAGAGAGAGAGAGTTACACGCTTACACTTACACACACACACACACACACACTTACACTTGTAGTCTTGTAGAAACTAGAAAGGGAGAAGAAGAGGGAGAGAGAGAGTTGAGTTACACTACACACTTACACTTGAAGAAAGGGAGAAGAAGAGGGAAAAGAAAACGAGAAAAAGAGAGAGTTGTTACAACTTACACTTGTAGAAAGAGAAGGGGAGAGAGAGAGAGAGAGAGAGAGAGAGAGAGAGAGAGAGAGAGAGAGAGAGATTTACACAAATAAAATTAAAATTACAAATCTAAAAGAGATTCGGGTTCCCAACTTCTAAAATTCTAAATTCTTGTCTAAGTTGTCTACTTGTCTTCTCTTCACCTTTGCCTCTTCACTTGAGTATTGTATTTGTTCTTGAATTCTTGTTGTAACTTGTACGTGTAACTTGTAAATTGTAACTTGTAAGATGTAACTTGTAAGTTGTAACTTCAAAGTTCAAACTGTTAAGTTGCTAACAGCTAACAAAGTAACAACTAACAAATGAATCAATTAACAAACAAAATAAATAATAATAATAAAATGATAGAAAGAAGTTGTTAGAAATTAGAATTTAGAATTAAAAACTTAGAAATTAGAATAGAAGTTAGAAGTTAGAACTTAGAAAACTTAGTGGATGGAGATTGGAGAGTGAGGAATCTCTTGAGTCTTGACTCTTGTCTTGAATCTTGAACAATGAATATGGATTGGATGGTATGATCAATGATGTATCATGTATCTTGGTGGATTCTTGATTCTTGATTTTTGTATGGTTGTATCCTTCCTTGATTCTTAATTCTTGAATGTTGAAAGAAAAGAAAAGAAATATGAAAAATTAGAAATGGAATTGGATGGAGAGGAGTGGATTATGTAACTTGTAAGACTCCTAAAATGTATATAGGAATGAGAGAAATAGAGAATAGAGAGAGTTTGAGGTTTTTTTTTTTTGCATTTAGGAAAGCTTAGAATGCATCTTTATAGAGAAAAAAATCTGATTTTTTTTTTTTTTAAAAGGTAAAAAAACGGTCAGAAATCTGACCGTTAGCCAGTATGCGATCGCATATGCAGTATGCGATCGCATATGCTGGCACATGTGGCATATGCGATCGCATACTGTCCAAGATCACATATGCCACTGCCGCATATGCGATCGGCCCACCATTATGCGCATATGCGATTGCATATTGGCATATGCGACTACACTTGACAACATTGGTTATATCCACACCATACGTGGGATGGTGTGACCCATCATGATTCATGTATTTTATTCCCACCGTCCATCTGGACGGTGGGGACTATAGTGATGTGTTTATTATATCTACATTGTTCGTCCATTTTGTTGACGGTGGGGCCCACCTTGATGGTGTTTGCACCGTCCATCCATGCAGGACCCACCTTGAATATGTGTTATTCACATCGTCCATCCGTTTTTCTGGGGTGGGGCCTACTGTGAAGTATTTAATCCTCACTATCCAGCAATCTGGGACGGTGGGATCCACCATGATACATGCATTGTATATCTAGATGGAGGGGCCCATTTGCGACATGTAAGGCCCACCTGCTATGTGTGCAGGGCCCACCTGATGTAAATGAGGCCAGTGCAATGAGGCCCTTTGTAACGTACATAAAGCCCATGTTTGAGACCCATGTCTAAGGCCCGTAGTGATGTATATGCGACCCGTGTACGGGGCCCATAGTGATGTATATGTAGCCTAGATATGAGGACCATTATAATGTATCTGAGGCCATGGGATGAGGCCCGATGCGATGTACGAGATGCCCATTAATGCGGCCCATTGATGTAGCCCACTTAATGTATATTAGGCATATGTGTAAGGCCCACCTATTGCGTATTTGAAGCCCATGAGATGTGGTCCATTGTGATGTATTCGAGGCCCATGGGCAAGGCCTGATGAGGTGTGTTTATAGCCCATATGATGAGGCCCATTGAAATGTATTTCCAGCCCATGTGATGCGGCCCATGGTGATGTATATTAGGCCCGTATGAGTGGCCCATTATGATATATTTTCGGCCCACGAGTGAGGCCCATAGTGATGAGTATTAGGTCCTTATGTGAGGCCATGGGCCGACTGTACGTTTGGCTCTATGTGGGCTACTCCTTGAGAGCAATGTTGGTTAAATAGTCACTTTAATAGGCAATGATGGTTTAATGTCCACACTATGACCTTCCCTTAAGCCTTGTTCAACCGATTATCAAGGCCGATTCCGATTGTCAAGGCCGAGTATCAAGGCCGATTCCGATTGTCGAGGCCGATTGTATAGGCCGATTATAATTGTCGAGGCCGAGTATCAAGGCCGATTCATGATTTGTCGAGGCCAATTATATATGTCGATTCCAATTATAGAGGCCAAGTATCAAGGTCGATTCCGATTTATCGAGGCTGATTATATAGACCAATTCCGATTGTCGAGGATGAGTATCAAGGCCGATTCTGATTTGTTGAGGTCGATTGTATAGGCTGATTTCGATTGTCGAGGCTGAGTATCAAGGCCGATTCTGATTGTCGAGGTCGATTGTATAGGCCGATTCCGATTGTCGAGGCTAAGTATCAAGACCAATTCTAATTTGTCGAGACTGATTATATACGCCGATTCTGATTGTTGAGGCTGAGTATCAAGGTCGATTTTGATTTGTCGAGGTTGATTCTGATTGTCGAGGATGAGTATCAAGGCTGATTCTGATTGGTCGAGGCCGATTTCGATTGTCGATGCTGCGTGTCAAGGTCGATTCCAATTTGTCAAGGCTGATTGTATAGGCTGATTTTGATTGTCGAGGCTAAGTATCAAGGCCAATTCTGATTTGTTGAGGCTGATTGTATAGGCCAATTCCGATTGTCGAGGACGAGTATCAAGGTCGATTCTGATTTGTCGAGGCCGATTCTGATTGTCGAGTCTGAGTATCGAGGCTGATTGTATAGGCCAATTTCGATTGTCAAGGTTGAGTATCGAAGCTGATTCCGATTATCGAGGCCGATTGTATAGGCCAATTCTGATTGTTGAGGCCAAGTATCAAGGCCGATTCCGATTGTCGAGGCCGAGTATCAAGGCCATTTTCGATTTGTTGAGGCCGATTGTATAGGCCGATTCTGATTGTCCAGGTCAAGTATCAAGACCAATTCCGAGTGTCAATTCTGATTATTGAGGTCAATTTCGATTATCGAGGTCGATTTTGATTGCTGAGGCCGATTGTCGAGACCTATATGATGTATATGCGACCCGTAGTTGAGGCCCATTGTGATGCATTTGAGGGCCAGGAGATGGAGTCCATTATGATGTATATTAGGCCCATGTGAGAGGCTCATCATGATGTGTATTAACCTCTTGAGTGAGGGCCATGGTATTGTATATTAGGTCCTTGTGTGAGGCCATGGGTCCACTATATGTTAGGCTTATGTGGGCCATTCCTTGGGGGCAATGTTGGTTAAATGTCCACATTATCGATATCGATTGTTGATGTCGGTTATTGATACCGATTATGAGTATGTGACAACATAACATCATGATACATGCCCATACGCATCATTTGCATATTTGTTATGAGATGCGATTGACCATTGCACATGTCATTAGGCGGGTTGCTATGAGACTCCCTAATAGGCAGAGATTGTCTCACATGAGCGCACGACATGCGTAGGATTGATGCATGATTGAATTATATGACTCATGCATCTTACATTGTATGTTGTGAGTAGTGTACGCCCTAGCAACATCAGGGTCATGGCCTCCACAGGCATATCATGGATGGGAAAATGAGACACCAAAAATGTTTGGTTCTAGCATATGGGCGCCATAGATGTCCCTGGATAAAAATTTCTAAACCTCCATGTTCAGGAGATGCCCCAACGTCGAGACCGAGTGAATATATATGAGCGTATGAGGGCCTTATTCTAGTAGGCCGCGTCTCCCACTGTGTCGTGGTCGGTTGGGAGGGGGTGTGACCTTACCCGCCTGAGTGAGGGGGCAATATCTAGGTTTAGTTTGATTAGCTTAAGGAATGGGCCAGTTATTGATGAGTCGAGCCTGATATTGGCAGGAGGATAGTGAGGTCTCTTCCACTTACCCAGTTGTGCACTCGGATAGGGGTGACAAGCTGGTGTAGAGTGTAATGGACCCCGGTGATGATCCTAAAGAGGAACCGTACTGATATGTGGACTTATTGAGCAAAAGTTGTATACTCATTCATTCATTCATTCACTATCCACTCGGGCTGGTAGTGCGTAACTATTTATTACATGTACCTTCGCAATGGCCAGGATTTCGGTTGGGGCGCGCGACAACCTGAGATCAAGAGTTTAACACGTTGAGTTTGTCTATCCAAATTTAGGTATAGGACTGGTTTAGATAGAAGTCCCTTGTGGTGGACCCCATAGCCTACGATTCTATGTACTATCATCCCGACTTCACATTGGTCATTTCATTCATATTGCACATTGCATTGCATCCTCAGCACATAGTATTTGACTTACTGTCTCCACATTGCATAGCTGATTTACATTACTTCCTCAGTATATGAGATTGATTTATTATATTTTTACATTGTATAACCTAGGTAAGGCTGATAGTATTTATGGGTCTATCAGAATGTTTTCGCATTATTCTGACATTGTATGATATATGGGCTTGTTAGTATTTCCACTTACTCTGATTACTTTGATATTTCTTACTTGGCACTTACCTTGCACACACACTTTCACCACCCAATAAGTTTTTATAAGCTTATGCACGATAGATGAGTGCAGGTGTCGTTGATTGCAGCAGCGTTGAGCTCTTCTGGAGCTTGATTTTATTTAACATATGTATTTTCATTTCAACATTGTATTCAAACTTTATATTAGTGGACATGTGATGATGATGTTGCCTTTGTGATTTGGGTAAACTTATAGTTATGCCTCTTATAAGACAAATGTACGTTGAAAAATCCTTCTTATAGGATCCCAGGATCAGAATCTGGTATATGCATGCTAGGAGACGAGAATGGGGTACTACGGAGACTGTCGGCACCGGATTTGGTGATCGAAAATTTTGTGAGCCCAATTTTTGAATTTGGAGCGTGACATGGAGACACACCCGGTCACTTTTATGGGCCAGATGATTGCGCTCTTTTACAAGGTAGGACATTTCCTTTGTTTCATAGTAGTTGCCTTTTATTCTTAAATTGACATGAGTCTCTTTTTTAGTTCGCCCCTGTTCTCTCGTCTACTAATCACGACATGATACGCATTGCAAAGGAGTGTGAGGAGGTAGAGGAGAATCTTATAGGGAAGACCGTCAAGATCGAGCAACTACGATCTGCTTTGAAAGAGTCTAGGAAGGAGCTTACAGCTCTAAAGATCTAGATGGAGGCTCAAGTGGAAGAGACTTGAAAGAATGAGGTGCAGGCGAAGGAAGAAGCTCGAAGGAAAAAGGCTCAGACGAAGGCCGAGCTGAAAGTAATACATTTGCTTCTGAAGGAGGCCCAAGAGAAGGCACCCAATGGAAGGATAAGCTCGCCAAGGTGAGGGTCAGTTGTAGAGCAAAGCTGACGAAAGCTGAGGCATTTATCCTGGCAACTCGGGCAACAGCAGTGGAGGAGTTCAAAGCCTCCAAGGAATGGGCAGAGGAGAAGGAACTACTCTACAACCTTGGGTACGAGAAGTGCATCAAGGATGTTAGGGAGTTATATCTCGAGCTTGACCTCAGTGACTTGGAAGACATCCCTGCTGAGGACCTAATGTCTTTGGGAGCAAACTCCTCGACCCCAGCCGAAGCTAAACAACCGACCTCAACAGAAGTTTGAGCAAACCCCTCTAGCCTCCTTTCGTTTTCATCTTATATATGTAATATCTTTTATATTAATGAAAAAAGAGCTTTTTGTAGTAATTGTTGTGTATGGAGTTCTAAGTAGATTTAGTAGGTCAGTTTGACGTTCGTTGGTCGGAGTGGTAGACTGAACATATTAGTCGAGTAGGATCGTTGGAGCGAGCTCTTAAGCTCTCCCTTTTATTAAGTAAAATTTTCCTTTGTAAAACAAATGGATTAGCTATAATGACCCCTTCGTAGAAGGCAGAGCAGTTTTCTTAGGAGGATTTTTTTCCCTTGCATTAAGAGATCCTCATTGTAGATCACACAATCCAAGTGGCATTACTAACTAGTGGTCTGACCTCTTCTTTAAGGGTTGGATGACTAGTGAGGATGATTTTCCCCTTATACTAAGAGAAGTCCTCGGTAGATCGTGCAGTAGAATCAATTAATAGTCCGACCTCTTCTCTAAGGGTCGGATGACTGGTAGGACAGTTTTTCCCTTACATTACGAGAAGTCCTCAGTAGATCGTGTAGTAGAATCAATTAATGGTCCAACCTCTTCTCTAAGGGTCAGACGATTGGTGAGATGGATGTTTTCCCTTGCACTCAAGGGAAGCCTTCAGTAGACTATGTAAACCAAACATCGTAGACAATCAAATAGAATTTGAAATTTCATGGCCTTGGGATTTTTATTGTAAGTTCTAAACAAAACATGTAGGTTCTGACCTAGTAGGTCTATTATTGTAGATCTTGAGCAATAGACGTGTAAATTCCGACCTGAGATTTGGTTGGTCTTCATTGATAATAGATCTTCAGATGTTCGATGTTTCATGGATGCGGCAGAGGTTGTCCTTCCATGTCCTCAAGTTGATAGGTCCCAGGTCAGGTATGCCTATTATTTTGTAGGGTCCTTCCCGGTTCGGCCCCAAAATCCCTGAACCAGGCTCCTTGGTGTTTTGGAAGGTTCTGCGAAGGACCAAATCTTCATCTCAAAACGTCCTCTCCCTTACTTGGGAATTGTAGAATCAGGTGACTTACTGTTGTCGGGTCGCAACATTGAGTTGAGCTCACTCCCTTCTCTCTTCGAGTAGGTCAAGGTCCAGATCCATCTACTCAGTGTTTCGATTTTCATCGTAGGACCAAATCCTTGTAGTAGGGAGCCCTACCTCGACTTGGGCAACGACCTCCGCTTCGAAGGCTATGGAAAAAGAGGTTTCTCTTGTGGCCGTCCAAGTAGTGGTCCAATATGCCCAGAGGACATAGGGGAGTTCTTCGGCCCAGGCCCCCTTAACTTTCTCGAGTTTGGTTCGAAGGTAGTTTTTGAAGATCTTGTTGACTGCCTCCATTTGGCCGTTAGGTTGAGGGTGTCGCGATGATGAATTAGCATTTCGAATTCTGAGGTTCCCACACATGCCTTGGAACCGATCATTGTCGAATTGCTTCCTATTGTTTGAGATGATTGTGTACAAGATTCCATACCGACATATGATGTTTTTTAAGATGAAGTTGGTAATTTTTTGATCGGTGATCCTGGTCAATGGTTTGGCCTCGGCCCATTTGGTGAAGTAGTCGACCGCGACGACTGCAAACTTAGTCTGACCTTTACTGGTCAGTAGGGGATTGGTGATGTCTATCCCCCATTGGGGAAATGGCCATAGCCCGGTCATGGGGTTAGTTGCTCAGGTGACTGATGAGGTATTATCGCGAATCTTTGACATTCATCGCATCTTTGGGTGTATTGTTTGGAATCTTTCTAGATGGTCGGCCAAAAGTATCCTTGTCAGATGACCTTATGGGCAAGGGCACGATTGTTAGAGTGGTTGCTACAAATCCATTCATGTGTTTCCTTTATAACATAGTGAACCTTCGACAGCCTCCTCAGGTCGAAGACACTGTAGGCAAGGCAAGGAAAACCCTTTTTGTAGAGGATGTCCCCTACCATGGTATACCGAGCTGACCTGACCTGAACTCTGCGTGCTTCAAGCTTGTTCTCGGGTAGCCTACCATCGCGGAGGTATTCGACGATTGGATCCATCCAACTTAGGGCCAAGCTGACAGGGTAGAAAACTTCTGGGCCGGACTCATCGATGCTCAGGATAAGCAGGAACTCGATGGGGACTGAGTTCGGGATATCATCCTCGGTTGTTATGGCCAACTTTACTAGTGTGTTGGCTTTGGAATTCTCTGCTCTAGGGACCAGGGTGACTTCACATTTTTAGAACTTGTCGATGAGTTCACAAGTCATCTGAATATAAGCGATCATTTTTTCTTCCTTGACTTAATACTTGCTGGCGACGTAGTTGACTATGAGTTATGAATCACCGTGGACTTTTAAGATCTGGGTTCCCATGGTTACTGCCCGCCTGAACCCAGATAGCAGTGCTTCATATTCTGCCATGTTATTTGACGTATGAAATCCAAATCCTAAGGCATATTGTGTGAAGGTTTGGTCAGGAGCCTCAAGGACTACCCCGGCCCCGCTACCTTTAGAATTGGATGAACCATCGATGTGCGGTGATTAGGTTGATGGGTCAGGCTTGGCCACCTGATCAACTTCAGTCGGTTGGTCAGATTTGATGCTCGAACTAGCTTCCAGGCTTTAGTCATAGGTGAACTTGACAATGAAGTCGGCCACAGCCTGACCTTTGATGGTGTTCCGGGGCTGATATTTGATGCCAAATTCGCTGAGTTGATTGCCCATTTTTTGAGTCATCCCGATATCTCGGGCTTCTAGGGCACTTGACGGAGAGATTGATTGGTCGGGACTATGATTGTATGGGCTTAGAAGTAAGGTCAAAGGCAACAAGATGAGACGACCAGAGCTAAGGCGAGCTTCTCAATGTTTGGGTACTTAGTCTCTAGCGGGACCAATGCTTTGTTAACGTAGTATACTGGGAGTTACTTCCGCCCTTCCTCTCGAAAAAGGGTCGAGCTGACTGCTGCAGCTGAGACCACCAAGTATAGTAGTAGTGGCTCTCCTTGCTTAGGCTTGGAAAGTAATGGAGGTGATCCCATGTATTGTTTGAGCTGTTGGAAGGCTAACTCACAATCCTCGGTCCATTCTATCTTCTGTTTTCCCTTCAACTGCTTAAAGAAAGGGAGGCACTTGTCAGTTACTTGAAACATGAAGCGATTGACGATAGCAATCCTATCAGCGAGGCATTGAACTTCTTTTGTCATCCTGGGCGAGCTCATATCTAGCAGAGCTTAGAGCTTTTCAGGGTTTTCCTCGATCCCTATTTGGTTAACCAAAAAGCCAAGGAATTTTCCCTGGCCAATGCTAAAGGGGTACTTTCTCAAGGTTGACCAGTGTTCAGAACTCCAAGTGCAGGGTTGCAATGTAGTAATAATTCGATGAGACAGAGGTCGAATCCACAGGGAATGGGGAACATGGTCTATAACTAATTTAAGTCTAACATGGTTGGTCTGGGTTTTTAATCCAGCGATTTAGAAAAAGGTTTTGAAATAATAAAGATAAAAATACTAGGGATCTAGGAATCCACCTATAACCATCTCAATATTCAATTTACTTGATTCAATGATAACTTGATTGGAATCGAATTCCTATCATATCCAATCAGATGATAGAGCGGTTAAAACAGAATGTAAACTTTTCATTAATTTAGTTCTCAAATATCCGTCTAATTGTAATGATTGTAGGGAATTCAATCATCCACCACGCCTAGGAGACGATGGTGAATAACGAGAATTTATAGATCACACAACTCCAAAGCTAATAAGATAATATCAAAAGCTTTCACAACATCTACTGTAATTTCAGTCACAATAAATTATAGAAAACTAGAAATATACCCTTATTAAAACTAAAGCTTAATGGAAGTTCAACATAAACTTGAATAAAAGAAAAATAAATATCAAAATAAACTATAGATTTCATCCCCAAGTCTTAGCTAAGAGATTAACCTGAGAAGACTAACATCTTAGAAGAAAAATAAAAGGATCTACTAGAACCGTGAAAAAATTGAAGTGGAAGAACTTTGACGGCATTCCACCTAGGCCTTCTCTCCCTTTCCAAACCCTTGAAGATTATTTAGAGTAGCCTAAGGACTCCTTTAAATAGTTTTACAACTCAAACTTTCGCACCACCTCGAAAAAGTTTGTTAACCGCCTTAAATGTACACACTCTACGTTACGCTTTCGATGGCATCGAACAACCTTCGATGTCATCGAACATGGATTCCCAGTTTAAATTAAAATCGAAAGTCGCATTCTTTCGCACTACATAAGAGATCGTTGTCATCGACCAATCTTCGATGTCATTGAATGTGTCTTCGATTAATAAAAAAAGTGTCCAGAATGTTCCAGCGAGTTGCTCCAAAATCTTTAGAATTCTCGATGCCATCGAACAAGTTTCGATGTCATCGAAGGGGTCTTCGATCACTCAAATAGGTCTTCGATGTCATCGAGAAAAGTGCCCAATTAGTCCAGCAACCAAACTTTATTTTCATGTAATTCTTGATGTCATCGAACACTTATTTTGATGCCATCAAAGGGTGTTCGATATCATCAACAGTGAAGTTCAATTTTTTTGAATTTTTATACTTTGCACTTTCGACTTCCTTCCTTCTCTACTTGGTTTTCTTGAAACTTGGGCCCTTAAAGTCTTAAATTTTAGTCTCCTAATATCTCTCTCTTGCCTTGGTGATTCTTGAGCATTAAATCCATAATTTTAACATTCTTTTCATTTCAAGCTCACAGATTCACCTCGTAAGATAAACATGCATAAAATATAGCAATTAAGCATTATCATGTTTATAAAATCAAGATATAAATAGGGAAAAATATGCAATATTTAGCACTCAATAACCAGCCCATAATATGTTGCCCCAGTATTCTTTAGCCCAAAGGGAATGACCTTGTAACAGTAGAGCCCCTTGTCAATGACGAAGGTCATTTTCTACTTATCGTGGGGATGTATGGTGATCTTCTAATAGCCCGATTAAGCATCCATGAAGCTTAGAAGCTCATGCCTAGATGTATTGTTGATCCGCTAGTCGATATGTGGAAGGGGAAAATTATCTTTGAGGCAGGCTTTGATCAACATGGACCGGACACTTCCCAATAGACTTTTTCACTAAGATGCCATTAGCGATCCAGTCAGGATAATAGATCTCGTCAATAAATTCAGCTTCCAGGAGCTTGTTAACTTCCTCTCCAATGATTACATAACATTCTGGTTCGAATGCTCGTCACTTCTGTCCCACTGGTTAGTGGTTGGGATCGACGTTCAACTAATGGACCATCACTTCTGGGCTAATGTCGGGCAGGTCATAGTGGGACCAGGAAAATACGTTGGCATGGTGTCGAAGGAGGTCCATGACCTTGTTTTGCAAATTTGGAGATAGTGATGAGCCAACCTATATAGTGAGGGTCGGGTCGGAATCACTAAGGGCATGTTTGGACGGGCACGCTGGATGGGATTGAGTTGTATTAGGGTGGATTGCACGCCTTTCAAGATAGTGTCAGTGGATTGCCTGCAATCCCACTAGATTATTGTATCCAGTGGCCCAGGTATGGCGTGTTTGGAAGGGCGAACAACAGTTCAAAATGCATGCAATGATTGTGTTTGGATGAGCTGCTGGTCGATGCTCCGTACGACCCACCACAATGCATGTGTCTCATCCATGCCGTCCATCTAATTTAACAGATCATTTTATGATCTAAGAACGAAAATAAGTTATATCCCAATCTTAAATGGACCACATTACAATAAACACTATCGAATGAGCGTCGACCTTGAAAAAACAATTCGGGGCCATAAAAGTTTTGGATCAAGCTCATTTTTGTTTTTTCCCTTCATCTAGGGCTGTACAACCTAATCAACCTATTGGATGTCAAAAAAATAATACAGTGGGCCTTACGAGGATTTGAATGATGGATATCCAATCAATATTGTTTTCATGTGGTGTGGTCCAACTGAAATGCATATACCTCTCATTTTTTAGATCAATCCATAAAATGATATGTAAAAATGGATGAACGAAAAAGATGAAACACATACATCATGGTTTCCAAAAAAAACCCTACCTAGCATCAAACCTCGCATGAATGCGCTTTACGCCCAATAACCCTTGTAATCCAGCAACCAATACCTCGCAATCTAGAGGATTTTCATCCAGCGGCGAATCCACCGCCCGTCCAAACAGGCCACTCCTTTGATGTTGTGGGATTCGAGTACCCAATCCAACCTAATATGGGCTACTCCAACGCTTGCTACCCGTCCAAACACGCCCTAAGGGGGATGGCTATGAGGTCTTCCACTGGAGACCCTTTCTCGATTGACTCTTTCCAAGGATCAAGGGAAGTGATGGCCATCGTGCGATGTTGTGTTCTTAAAGCTGTGGAGTAGCACTGACAAGCTTCCTGCTAATCTGTCCAACAAGGTGCTCGGTCATGAACATTATAAGATGGTATGCCGATACTACTACTCGCGGGGTATTGAGAGACCGCCACCCGAAGATACCATTGTAGATGGAAGGGCAGTCGACCACAAGGAAGTCGATCATCGTCGTTGTTTGATTTTGTCCCTCTCCCGCAGTGACCAAGAGCAGTATAGATCCCTCGGAGGTGAATCTGTCCCCTACAAATCCGATAAGAGGAGTTTTGATAGGTGGGAGTCGGACCTTCTGACTCCCATTTTATCGAAGGGGTCGACGAAGAGGACGTTGGCCAAGCTGCCAGTGTCGACCAAAATCCAAAACACTTTGTAAGTTAGCTATGGTCATGGCCACCACTAATGCATCGTCCTGGGAGTGTGGATACCTCGGGTGTCTTCTTCAGTAAAGGTTAGTTCTCCACGGACCATCTTTTGCTCTTTCGGAGGTCGGGATGTGAGGTGGACCTAATGTTTCGAGCTACTATTACTGATGCTTTGAGCATGAGCTTTGTGTGCTCGGTTTGAGTCTTTGTCTCCCGCAGAACCGCCGAAGATGGTGCAGATTACTCCAATAGCCTCGTTGTTGTTGGCATTGCTGGGATGCTCATTCAATCCCTACTGTTTTATGTGGTGTGGTCCATTTAAGCTTTGAATTAGCCTCATTTTTGGGCTCATGTCATAAGATGATTTGAAGTAAATGAATGAACAACATGTATCTAACATATGTCATGGTGGACCCCACCTAGCTTCTAGTGGACAGCTTTTCCAGCAAACTGCATTCTTAGGTGCTGCTTTGACCACTACACCAAAAGCATCGTACTCGGCTAGTTGCTGTTATACCCTGTTATTTCTATTGTTTTGTTGGTGTGTCCTAATTGAGTGTTTCCTATTCTGTATTATTATTATTATGTATTATTGCTTTATTTTGAAATAGATGGACGGAATAGATTCTATTAATAACCTCTGAGTGGACCCCACATGGCCCGAGAGCCACATTACTTTAACTTACCGCAGACTACTGAATAATTTTTTTCGTTTCCTACGCCAAAACGCCCTAAAATCCTTCATTTACATCCATCGCCGTCTGCGTCTCCCTCTCCGTTTCCGTCTCCCTCTCTCAATCTCCTTCTCCCAATCTCCCTCGATCTCCCTCTCCCGATCTCAACCTTCTCTCTCGATCTCCCTCTCTCTCGATCTCAACCCTCTCACTTGATCTCCCTCTCCCTCGATCTCCCTCTCCCTCTTCCGATCTCGAGCCGATCTCCCTCTCCCTCCCTCTCTCGATCTCCCTCTCCCTGCAACATCCCTAATAAACTCCCTTGTGCTTTACGTAGGAATGCAGGTAAAATCAGAAGCTCGCCATGACTGCTCAGACGCAAGAAGAACTCCTCGCCGCTCATCTCGAGCAGACAAAGATTGATGTATGATTTCTCCTCTCTTGATTTCATTTCATTTTTTTAAAATTTTTTTCTTAAATCTCTCTCTAGTAGAATCTCTAGATCTCATTAGGTTTCCGTACTTCTTCTTAGGGTTTCGCTAACGTGCGCCTGTAGCATCTGTCTACTGTATGTGTTGCCGTTGGTTAGGAAACAACAACCTATGGTGCTCTAAGAGCACTGTAGCATTTCTTGACTGATGAAAGAAGCAATGGGTTCACTTTATATTGTATGTGTTGCCGTTGGTCAGGAAACAACAACCTATGGTGCTCTCGAGGATTTTACTAATCTAAAGATGTTGAGTTGTTTCTTGACTGATGAAAGAAGAATTCATGTAAATGAAAAGCTTTTTTGTATACAAATTGTCAATGGAGATGGATGTAGGTGTCAGTCTTTGTTACTCTGACTCATTGGGCAGAAGAGCTCTGGATTGGCAGTGGTTGAAGGGGATTCTTATTATGCAATGCAATGGGGAAGAAGGCCAGGAATATGAACGGAATAACAGAACATCACTAGCAAATCTGAAAGAACGGAATAACAGAACATCACTAGCAAATCTGAACACTCTGAGACACCAAAAAGGTTCCAGAACGGACTACCAAAACATCACTAGCAAATCCGAACACTCTGAGATGCCAAGAAGGATGTTGTTTCTTGGGCATCGTGCTCACAAGTCTTCAATGGGCATAACAAGGAGGAAATTGAGAGAATTTTGGGGGCATGGGTCTTGCCGCTGTGGCATGGATGATCTCACATCATCTAGCTTATGTATCTTTTTTCTAACCTTCTTTTCAGCTTTAAATAAATTGACGATATGAGTCATATAAATGCTATGATGATATATCTTATCTTATATAACTTAATATGCACCTGTGCAATAAGATGTATCTAGGAAATGATATCTAAGCTGTTATCTTGTGATGCGTAAACCCCTTCTTCGATGCTGTTTTCTACCTTTTGCCTATTCTTTATTGTCTAATGAAGAAAACGACAATAGGGTGTAAGCATGGAATAATTGGGTTCAAATATTTGTTTTCCTGTATAGTGTATACTTAGTATTGTGTGTATACATGGCCTTAGGATTGATTGGTGAAACATGATTTGTAAACCTGATCCCAAATTACTAGGACAGGATTATGATGATGATGGTGATTATACGTATATCTATTATGTAGTGTTATCTGGTACCTTGAATATAATTATGACATGCAGTTACTCTATCATATGTATCAGTGGCATTGCTGCTTTTTGGAGTTCAAAATTCCAGATCTGATCTCTAGTCATCAATGGTTACCAGGGCCTTCCTCTGGTCATTCTTGGATGCTACATCTCCTTTGACTACTAGTGAGGGGTGATCGTTACAGCACACTTTTCTCTATTGAGGCTGAGCTCCGTTCCCTTGAGAACCACATTGAGGACCTTTCAGGCTGAAGTGTGCCCAACATTCCGGATGCACGTTTCAACAAAGAAGCAAACCTCTGAGACCTTTATAGGATGAGGTGCACTTGAGGCACACTAGAGGCTTATGCATCAAGCCTCAAAAAATATCCAAGCATACCTTAGCTAGCTATATTGTTTCTGCAGGGATAGAAATAATCTATTTCTTATGTCAGCATTATGATGTAGCTTTGATATAATGATTTCAGAATCTGATGAAATTATGGCATAGAATCTTAGATTTGCCTTTCTTTTAGATATTTGACATAGGGGTCAGTGAATGCTAGCCTTGATAAATTAAACACGATGATGCTCCTTAGTAAATTTTGTATTTATTTTTTCTTTTCCAGAATGAACAGAGATTGTGGTACCCTGACATTGCTTAGGTTTTAAATGGATATTTGACATAGGGGTCAGTGAATGTTTCTTTTCTTAGTTGCTTTAAAAAAAAAAAAAGGTATGTACTCATCATTTCTTACAATTTTCATCTCTGGGATATTGTTTCTTCTTTTCATTGCTTTTTTTGGGTTTAGATTTGTCTTGATATTTGTTAAGCTTGATACATTTGTACTTCTTGAAACAAAAACTGCCTTGGGTTTAGGACTGTTAAGCAGAATAAATTATTTGATCTATGAATGGGGAATCGAGAAGTTTAGGACTGTTGCTGAGCAGTATTATGGAAAGAAGTTTGAGCCCTTCCGAAAGTAACCAGAGTGGGAATTCAAGAGTTATCTGGGCTGGCATGATCAGGTTATGTTCTACCCTACCCATACCCACAGATTTGTAGCCGATGTGTTCTGCTTCTCACTTCCTCTCCTTAGGATTTATCTATAGATCTGGTTTTCTATAGAATTTAACATGTATTAGCTAGATTTATATTATCTCAATTATTTCATTATCTTGCCTAGGTTCTTATTGATATATTAGGTGTGGCTTGCTTTTCTTTTCTTTTCTTTTCTTTTTTTCCTCTCTGATCTTTTAATGTATCCTCCTGCAGGGGAATGGTGCAATGTTTTGTGGGCTCCATGTTGATAATGGCTGCATTGGAGGGACAATGAAGAAGACGTTAAGGGAGATAATCGAGAAGTATAACCTGAATGTGCGCCTTACACCCAACCAGAACATTATCTTGTGTGACATTCACCGTGAATGGAGGCGACCCATCACAACAGCTCTTGCTCAGGCTGGTCTTCTGGTAAGACTCAATCCCCAGCAAGGTTTTAAGACTCAAGACTCATTTGGAACCAGTCCGGTACAACACTGAGAAATGAAATACAGGGGAACTTGGCTCAACTTAGCTGGGTCATGACTCCAGTCAGGTTGGCTTTAATGGATGGTACAGATATCTAATACATGCACTAGTTCATGCATCTTTCATGATGGTGACTTTAAAGGATGGTACAAATATCTAATACATGCACCAGTTCATGTGTTTTTTTTTTTTTTTATTCTTATTTAATTTTTATACAGCTAAGTACAAACTCTATAGGTGGAATTATATGATTTGCACAGTATACATGATCTTCAATTCTGAAAAGTGGGTCCCATGGTACTGTAATCCAGACAATTGATTTGTTGCACCCCCCTAAGGTATCTGACCAAAAACTCAGGCCGTGTCTAACAATCAGGTAGGGCACACATATAGAAGCATGATGGGTTGTCTAAACCTGTTTAACTATCATATTTCCACAGCTTTTTTAGGGCCATCTGTTCTTTTCATTCATGTGGCTACAATAATTGTCTGATCTAATTTTTTGGCCTCTAGTGTCTAGATCAGAATTCTAGCTTCTAGATTAAACATTCCTTTTACTCTTGCTAGGAGAGGGTCCAATGATGTTGCTGTAGCAGTGGTGCTCAAAGGTTCTAGCCATTCAACCTTGGTATAATAGTTAAGTTCTTTTTTTAAAAAAATAATAATTCTGCTCTGTATTTGATTTTCCAGATCTGCTATTACCATTTGCTTGTTTTGCTTCGATCCATCTCGTTTCATTTAGAAAAAATAGATTTTTCCATTATTTTGATAGATTCATGTGAATTTCACTTCCGTTAATTTTCACCATACAACCTTTTTACTATTGATGCATTTTCTGATTTGGTGTTTTGTTTTTTTTTTCAATTTTTTAATAGTTTTTAGCTCATTGTTTTGTTTTCGAAGCTAATATTCTTAGTCACGGTTGTCTGTTGGACCGACTTAAATCCCTAACTATATACATCTTGATGGTTTTTTCCTCTATTAATGCATTTTGTACTTGGTTTTTTAGCTCACGGTCTGTTCTCAATGGTAATTTCATGTTCTCAATCATATTTTGGATTGCTATAAATCCCTAATTCTATGCAATTTGATGGTTTTTTTTTTATTTTTAATTATATGGATGTACTGTATGATTTGGATTTTTCATTTTATGTTCTTTACTTGACGAGTTTGTTTTGAAGTGAATTTCATGTTCATGGTTGTTCGTCAAATCACTGAAGTTCCCTAGTTTTATGCATCCTAATGATTTTTTATTTTATTTATTTATTTATTTTATTTTAATTTTTATAGAATTAATGCATTTGTGATGTTTTTTGGCTTGCCGCTTGGTTTCTAGTGCTGACTTCATGTTCAAAGTTGTCAATTGAGCTACTAGTCTCTCCTATTTCATGCATTTAGATGATGTTTTCTTGATGCATTTTATGCTTATTATGTTTATTTATTTACTTATTCTATTTTTATGTTTTAGCTCATGGGTTTGTTTTCGAAGCTAATTTCATGTTCATCATGGTTTCTATTTTGATGTTTTTTAGCTCATGGGTTTCCTCATTCTTTTTTTTTTCTTATTCTTTTTTGATGGAGCTTTTTTTCCTGATGAATGGATTGGAAATGTATTTTAAATTGTACAAACAGAAACTTGCGGTTCCTTAGCCTCAATCTGAGTCACATACACAAATTCAGTCTACCCAATAAATCGTGGTCCAAATTCACATACACAAATTTAGCTCATGGCTCAGTTGTTTTTTGTTGCATTGAATGGTTGGTGTAGACAACACATCATGGTCCAAGATGAAGTCCTAGCCAATAGGTTGGGCCTTATTCCCATCAAAGCTGACCCAAGGTTCTTTGAATATGTTTCAGGTTGACAGTTCGTTGACTTTCTTTTTTTTTTGTACATTGATTTTTTTTTGTATGTATGTAGTAGGTACTTCTTCAAGGTCTTTCTTCAAGGGATTTGATATGTGGAAGGAAGAAACTGTAATGAAGGTAAAAAATCAAAGATAATATGGTTTGTTAAATCTGTTTCAGGCATATGAATTACTAAAGAATAAGCAGAGAATTGTGAAATCTGAACGTTTGAGCTTTTTAACTGTTAAAATGCAAAAGGTTGTCCCTCCTGAAAGACTTTTCAACGATTTAGATTATAGTAAATGATTTCCTTAGTCAAGGAAGGTTTCTGGATTATCTTTTGTTGTTTGACAGGAGCACGAATGTTGACATGAACAAAGTCTTTTAACTAAGCTGAAGCAACAATGGGGTGGCCAACTTATGTTGTAGATGGAAGGAATGGTTTGTCATATACTAACTACTTGCCTGAGCTAGTTGCATGCGTGCGTGTGTTTTCTTCTTCTTTCTCAAGGGATTTCTTGGTGTTGTTCTTTCATATTTTTCTGGCAATGCTGGTTACTGATTTTCCATTAGCAAGGGAGAATCAACAGAATGTTTTGAAGCTCCATGCCCATTTCCATCTTTATATTGCTAACAGAATTTGTCCTTTACCTTCACTATGGTTTTATTCAGGATGATGGTTTTCATATCTTTTCTATTCTTTTTCAAACTATTCCACGTCTATGTTCGTAGCTTGCTCAGCTCCAAGATACATACATGTTGCATCGTATTTTAATTAGACCAAACTATTCAGGATGATGGTATTTTAATTAGACCAAGTTATTTATCTTGCATCATATATCTTGGGTCATTATTTTGTTCACGATCATGTTTGTGGAAGCTTCATTTCGGTTAAAACACCTGATATGTTATTGGATCAACAACAATTCAATGCTTGGACTTGAATTGGTTATTTTTATTACTATTCAGGTTGTATTTTGAACTTATTATTTAATATGCACTTTGCTACAAGGTAACAATTGGGTTTCTAGCTATCAAGCCTCCTCTCACTGAAATATATGTAAGTATGATTTTGATTGAAAATTCATGGAATTAATTTCAAATCATGATGAGCCATATAGAATAGTGAGTTTTATTTTATTTTATTTTATGATGAGCCATATAGAATAGTGAATTAATTTCAAATCTCAGGGTACGTGAACTTGTTGTTGTGCATTCAGTCTCTTAAGACTTAACCAGGTTGTTGGGGGTCTTCAATGATTATACTTTTAATTCATGCATGCCCAGGTGTGTCAATGATGGGAAAGCCTTGACTATCCGATGTCGTACTCACACCTTTTCACACATCGGTAAAATTGTGAGATTTAAAAAAAAAAAAAATTTGGTTCAAGCTGTACTAATGGTTTCCATTCTACTATTTTTTCTGTTTCTTCCATTTCTTGATTTATTTTGTGGAAAGCAAGGTCTGGAGTTATATGAGATTTTTTTATTCTTTCTGAACTAGTTCCTTACTGTCCGTCAGATGAATTAATTGGTTTACAGGTACCTCCTTATTTTGTTTCATAATGCTCCAGTAGAAGTATGGGCTATGACAAAGAGTCACATGTTTAATTGATCACTTGTAATATTACCGCAAATCACAGGGAGTGTGCTTGGGGACATGATTTTCTCATGATGGGCTCCGGCTTATATATGAATTCCCTGAGTTTGGCACTTTCGCTTGATTCTTTGATTTGGCTTGAATTAGTTAGAGATT
This sequence comes from Magnolia kwangsiensis, assembly GCA_037074715.1. Taxonomy (NCBI): domain Eukaryota; kingdom Viridiplantae; phylum Streptophyta; class Magnoliopsida; order Magnoliales; family Magnoliaceae; genus Magnolia; species Magnolia kwangsiensis. The sequence goes on from CM073573.1 coordinate 88,321,514, forward strand.
GCTTGGAGGTGAGATCTGCCTCCCTTTTTGCCTGTTTTTCATAGTTGCAACTGCCTTGTATTCTTTTGTTGCATGCCTTGATCTCTTGGCGGTGGTTTAATAAAAATATTAATTCTTGTCATCTCTCTCTCAAAAAAAAAGAAGAAAAAAAGATGTACTTAGTGAGCTCTATTCTGTTGGCAGTAATTATCTCGTTAAAACAGGCAGTAGAAGGTCTTGACAACTTTGACCAGTCTGCAGAAATCTTGATCCATTTTCTGTGCTGTTCCTGGATGGGGTGAGAAAAATGTTCAGGTACTACATCCTTTCATTTTGTCCTTTATTTTTAATATTTTATATATAGTAGTGTAGTCAAATTATCGTGAATGAATTTGAGATCAACAACAGGTTATAGAGATCATTACTCATATAGCTTCCACCGTTCAAAAGTTCCCGAAAAGATGTGTGGTGCTTTGCATTCTAGGTGGTATTAGGTTATAGTTGTAAATGGTTTTTTTTTTTTTTTCATTCTATAAAAGTTTTAAATGTGTTAGATATGTTTGATATGACTGTTATTTTTTGCAAGTTAACTAATGTTATCAGATATACCTGTTGGAAAAACTGAAAGAAGTTTAAATTTCAAGAGATGCCTGGTTTAGGTTCAGTTTTCTCAGAAAAGTCACCGCCAACCTGTTACTTCTGAGTCAATACGAGTGATACTAGTTGTTGATGAGTTCTTTCAGAGTTTTCTTTTGGTCTTCCGATCCTAGTTGATTTGATCAGTTGTGAGCGATGCTTATGAATTTTGAGCTTTAATTTGGAGCAGTTGTTGACGTTGCATTTATAGGACTCACCATATAGGTTAATCTAGTGGCAATTTCTATTTTTAGGTATAAGTGAATGGGTAGCAGATAAGTATCTAACAATTTTTTTTAAGTTCACCTTGTTGCTTATGTATTATACCATGTTGTTGCTCACTAGTAGTTTTGATGAAATAAACAAAACATTTGCGCTTAATTTCTTTACTTCAGAATTTGATCGTCTTAATTTTGATATTATGTATTTTTTATATATCTAACTTGTTGATTGTAATCAACCTACATCAATAGACTATTCGATGGTGCTTGATTGAGAAAGTAAGGCGTAAGTCCCAGTTCAGTAACTTAGGAAAAAAAAGAAAAAAAAGAAAAGGTCGGAGTCATGATTTTTTTAAACCTTGGCTATGAGTATAGGTGGGGATGCACCTGGATGGGTTAAGCCCAAATCGGTTTTTAAGGTCCATCCATGTGAGGCTCTGCCTTGGGTTTCAAAGGTGAGGCCAAATGAGTCTTTAGAACTTCGATTTGTTCTTGTGTCTGGCAAACAGTTATCTTCATGTAGTCCCAAAAATAGATGTAATCTACAAATATTTATTATGAAACTCAAAATATTCAGTTTTTCTCTTTTTCCTCCATATAATGATTGAGAGTGAACATACAGGTCAGGATATCATCAGGAGTAGCAGCTGCTACTGTAATTAAGATTGCAAAGAGGCCAGAAAAGGTTGGAAAGCTCATTGTTTTTAAGTTCTATTGTCTTGTTTCTTCCATTATATATTATTTCCTTGTACTGTGCTTTTCATGTCCTTGTCTCGTCCTTCAGAAATTTCACTTTAGACTTTCCAGGAAGACATTAATTCAAATAAGAATATTCTTCTTTCTCAATATTCTTCACTGGCAACTAATTCCCTTGCAAGTGGGAACTAAATTGTCCTCCTTGTTTTAGCTGTTAATTATTTCAAAACAGTTTCCTATTTCTAAACGGTTTGGATCACCAGAAGGTCTGCTGTCTATGTAACTCTGTGTAACTCATTTCTAAACATTGTAGTCACGCTTGGTTTAGAACGAGCTGATTACGTCTCCCTTACCATTTGTAGCCCCGCTTGGTCTAGAACGAGCTCCCCTTGGGTCAGGAGTGCATCGAGCATATCCAAAAACCAGGTGAGTCAACTAACAAAAGTCCTTCATATGTATGTTCAATTGTCATAATTTTTTTCACACTGTTTTGATAGTTGATTGTTCTTTCAATCTATTCACATGTTTTTGTTCTTATTTTTTACTTGTTGCTTGTAGCTGAGTGTACATAAAAGGCCATCACATTGTGGAGCTCTTCATCTGCTTGACGAACTTCATTAAATTCTCTTTATTTTGAAGTCTTCCATTGTAGATTTTAGTTTTTATTATCAGGTTTGCAAGTCAGATAAATAATGTTTCAAATTACATCATGGTTGTTTTTACTATCTTTTGATTCTTAAATGAATATGGCTTAAATATATTTTATTTTATTTTATACAGCAGGTTTTTTTGTTTAAAATCGTTCCGAATTAAGAAATATGATCGTTGGCACCAGAACGGTTTAAAACCGTTCTTAAAATTCCGTTTGGAATTTTAAGAACAGTACGTTTCTGAACCGTTCTGATTTTCTGCGACGCCTCATTTAGGAACGGTATTAAACCGTTCCTGAAGCGTTTAGGAATGGTTTAAAACCGTTCCTGAATAATTTAGGAACGATTTGGTGTAGTGGACACTAGAGACGCCGCTTTCGGGTATGCCTGACTGTGGGACTACCGTGATAGACATGCCTTGTATCCACGCTGTCCATCTATTTTGACAGCTCATTTTAAGGCATGATCTCAAAATTGAAGCAAATCCAAATCTCATGTGGGCCACCATATGGTAAAGAGTGGTGATTGAGTGGCCACTATTAAAAACTTCTCGAGGCCATCTGAATGTTTAATTGCCATCCAACTTATTGACTATGTCACGCTGACATGGACGAAGGGACCACACAAATATCAGCTTGATCCAAAACTTTTTGGCCCCTAAGAAGTTAAGGGTGGTCATCTGTCTTTACTGTTTTCGTTAGTGTGGCCCACCTCAATCAAAAGTCATCCTGATTTTATGACCTCTTGCCTAAGGTAGGATTACATATCTAATGACTAGAGTGGATCTCAAATACCCATCATGGTGAGCCACGTCAAATGCGATGTTTTTTATTTTTACTGGGATTGCATTCAGAGCACATCGCAACCTATGCTACTAGAAAAGCTCTGTGGGCCCAGTATGATCTGTGTTTTATCCATACTGTCCATCCATTTTTCCCATTTGTTTCGGGGCATGAGCCTAAAAATGAGGCAGAGACAAATATTAGGTGAACCACACCATAGGAAACGGTGGTGATTGAAGACCCACCATTAAAAACTTCTTAAGGCCCACTGGAATGTTTATTTGCCATCCAAGCCATTGATTAGGTTGCATAGGGTTAGATTTAGAGAAGAAAAACAAGTATCAAATTGATCCAAAACTTTTGTAGCCCTCAAGAAGTTTTTAATAGTGGGTCTTCAATCACCACTGTCTACTATGTAGTGTAACTGAGATTTGGATCTACTGCAAATTTTGGGTCGTGCCCTGAAATAAGGCCGAAAATTGGATGGACAACGTTTGTCACTACACCAAAATCGTCATTTAGGGATGGTTTTATACCGTTCCTAAATGCTTCAGGAACAATTTAAAACCATTCCTAAATGAGGCGTCACAAAAAACCAAAAAGTACCAGTTCAAAACTATTTTGGGTACTATTTCAAATTTTAAAGATTGAATTTTAGGAACAGTTTTCTACTGTTTTAGTGCCAACGGTCAAATTTTAGGAACGAAATTTTAGAAACGGTCTGGCTTGGACTAAACCCAACCCATCACCACCTTATTACCCGACCCGGACCCCCAAAAGTTCATTGAACCCAAGCCCAATTGACCCAGCCCATTTAATTGCAATAAATTAGTTAAAACCCATTACCTTGACTAGTCACCACTCCCCTTGGCTAACTACAGATATGGAAAAAATGGATTAGATCCACACATTCAGTGGACCAAACCTTAAATGGGCCATGGACTAAAAATCACACCGACCAGGCCATCCAAATCATAAATGCTTACATGGTCCCTAAAAAATGGTAATTGCTTAAGCTCCATGGGCAAGGTTCATTGACCGCATGGTTAAACCATCTGATTCAAAGGGATTGTAGGGTCTAAATGTATATGATGTGAACACTTTCTTAATAAAACTATCCCGTGCAAGTGGGACATGGTTTGTTGATCCAGACCGCTGATCTTATTGTATCTGAAACTCTCTCGGGTCCGAAGATCCTTGCCATCCAATCTCAGGCCTTTGGAGCTAGATCATTCTTGTATTCTTTTCCTCGCCTGATCTAATGGTGATGTACAATCCTTCCATGGATCGCAGAACCATGAGTCCCATTTGCACAGACAGATGCATTAGGACCATACAAATCCTCCCCAAATTGATTAATATATGTTCAGTGGATGATAATGGTGGGGCCCACAATATGGACAGCTTTGATCATCATCTATACTACTTCTGATTGGGCCGCCCCGCTCTGATTCACAATATCAGCTCCTGCATTTGCAAACTTCCATTAAAGCAGTCAATTATGAAGCATCCGCAGCTGATGTGTAAGACCCGTATCCTAGTCCGTACTGGTCCGTCGACTCCCACAATCCTTCCCATAGAAGTCCGGCAATTCGCAACCTATAATCGATATTTGCACGCAACCCTAATTCATATCCTGTAGATTTAAGTCGGCTTAATCCGAGACTTGTACCATTGAGACCGCACCATCGCCGCGGTTCTAACGCCGCGTCTTGCATATTGATCCGATACCTCGGTAGGGAGATGTGGGCCGACGTTTATTTCAAAGAAAATGTCACGCATTTGCAATCCCGGGAGAATCTCTACAACATGTCTTATCACTCAATCAATCAATCAATCATCTCATGTCCAGTACACATACACATGCTTTCTTTCTCTCTAAGTCAAGCAATCACCAAGTCAACTCTCAAGTCAAGTATACTATCACCTCACATCCATCACCCATCTCTCTCCTTACAACCCTCTCTCTCTCTCTCTCTCTCTCTCTCTCTCTCTCTCTCTCTCTCTCATTTCTCAAACAAGAAAATTCCAAGCAAGAGAAAGAGTGGACGTCCAAGCTCCTCCATGAGAGAAAAGTGTATGTGTGGCCTACTTCCTCTACCAAAAAACCTTCATCATAGCCATTCATTTCTCATCTTCCACCATCAAAGTGAAACACAAAGAGATCTGCTTTCCAACAGACGGAGAGGATCGAACGGTGGGTCCTTCTATAGGCTTAGATTTCATTTTTTTTTAGATAAAGGGTCAGGTGAGACCTACCGATTGATGGTAGGGATCTCATTTTGGACCCTAGGTATGGCCGATGGCCCACCTTGATTCTCATGATAATTCCATGATAGGGCCATTCTCCATGGACCCCATCATGATGTTTATTTTCTTTACATGAAGAAAGGTCATCTAGACCGTCCATTTTGGGTGAAGGAGAAATCTCCGCAGTTGATCTTTGATTTGGTGGGCCCACATGTATTAGGACCCACTTGATGTATGATTAAATGTAAGAGATGGCTCATAGCGGCGGAGCCCTCCATCACACGTGTCCCACTCTCTCTTTCTCTCTCTCTCTCCCTATCTTTTTCATTTTCTTTTTTATGTGATGATGTGGCCCACTTGAATGGACCTCACCTTGGTGTATGCCTTATCCACACCATCCATGCATATGGTGGCCCACCTGGACAGAACGTTTGAAGTGGGGCCCACCTTAATATGTGTTGTATCCCAAAATCGTCCAGCATCCCTATACGCTGGATATCAGTGAAGGGTGCACTGACCGAAAAGAAATATAATAATATATATTTATTTATATAAGGCTTTTGGGTGGGCCATTGTGGTCCCCACCTTAATGTATCAATCCAATCCACGCCATCCATTCCATTCCCCATGTCATTTTAGACGTTGAGCCGAAAAATAAAGTCAATCTGACTACCTGGCTTAGAAAACAATGGTTTCCACCGTTAAAAATGCACTCTGATCTTTCTACACCCCAAAACATATTGAATATTGGGCTTGTTGGTCTGTCTTAATACGTGGAATGCAATGGCTGGGTTAGATTCACCTGATATGGGCCCCACGTACCAAAAACCCCATAAATTCCATTTTTTAAAGAAAAGAAAAGAAAAAAGGCAGCGCCTACTATTGTTGACGCTACAACAGGATGCTGCTGCGTCTGTGCCTGGTGGATGTAAGCGGCCAAGGTCGTGGGCCCCACTGCAGGCCCCACCATGATGTGTGTTCAACACCCACTCCGCGCATTCGGTGGGCCCCTTCCTGAAGTGTGTCCCCTCCAAAAATCAGCCAGGTACATGGCTCAAGTGGCCCACATCATAGGAAACAGTGGTGATTGAATGACTGCCATTGAACCCTTTTTTATTGGGTATTACAGAAGCTTTAGGTTAATATGAAAATTTTTTCCCCCTGCCTTCAAGTCCGTGCAACCTTATCAACAGATTGGATGGAAAACAAACGCTATGGTGGGCCCCACATGGGACCCACAGTGATGTATGTGTTTTCCCACCGTCCGAACCCACCATGGGGTATGTGTTTTATACATGCCGTCCACCCATTCTACAGGGACAGTGGGTCCCACTGCTGTTGACATCAACAGGGTCTGTGGGACCCACCATGATGCATGTGCTGCATTTAAACCGTCCAACCATTTTGCTAAATAAATTTAAAGCTTGAGTTTAAAAAAAATGAAATAGATCATGTATTAACTGGACCACACAGCAAAAGCAGTGGGGATTGAGTGTCTGTCGTTGAAATCTTGTTGTCACATAGGTTTTGGATCATTAGGAAAATTGTTTTTCCTCTTAATTCATGTCTATGTGACCTTATGATCAGATTGGGTAGAAAATAAAATAAATGTTATAGTGGGCCTCGGAAGTCTTAAATGGTGGAAATCATTCTCACCACTGTTATTTGAAGTGAAGTCCAGTTGATCTTTTGATATGATTCATTTATATATATATATATATATATATATATATATATATATATATATATATAGAGAGAGAGAGAGAGAGAGAGAGAGAGAGAGAGAGAGAGAGAGAGAGAGAGAGAGAGAGAGAGAGAGAGAGAGTCATGCTCCCCTGTGCACCTACACACGTGCACACCTTTGCGCACGTTCCATGGGTGTCTAATCTGAATGGTCCATGTGATGCAGAATCCCGTGAAACCCCATGTGACAAATTTTCACCCTGATTTAAAATTTTGGTGGGCCATAGCAAAGAGAAATGCAAATCAAGGCTGGAAACTGTTTTCATTTTTCATCGCCCATCAAAGTTTTAGATCAAAGTAAAACTTGGGCTGAAGGGGTTTCACGAGGTGCTGCTTCACGTGAACGGTTCAGATTTTGGATCCACATCACGTATGATGGGTTCTCAAAAAAGTTCGTACGTAGTACATACGAACTAGTTCGCAGGTGAGTGTTTCCGTGTATATATATATATCTATATATATATGGATGTACTTGTGGCCGTTGCTGAGGCCCACTTTAATATGAATGTAAGGCCATGTTATGTGGCCCATTATGATGTATTCAAGGCCCATGGGTTATGGCCCATTGCAATGTACATAAGGCCCATTGGTGCGGCCCACTTGATCAATATAAGGCCCATGTGATGCGGCCCATTTGATGTATCTAAGGCCCATGAGTCGAGGCCCAACAAGATGTCCTTAGGGTCCATTGCAATGTGTGATTTTTTCATAGTTTGTGTAATGATATTTTATGGCGGGCCATGCCTTGGGAGCAATGTTGGTTTGACGTCCACATTATAAGATTAATGTTGGTTAAATGTCCGCATTATAACTCTCCCTAGGGCCCATTGATAGGCCCATACTTGTTACGTGTAGGCCGTCTAGGCCCATCTTCGTTGTGAGGATAGTTCATCACTTTATAACATGCTTAGTATAATTCCATGATACATGCCCATACACATCATATGTATGCCCGATATGAAGAATATTTGATCATAACATAAGCCGTTGGGCTGAGACATTTACGAGACTCCTTATGAGACGAAGTGCCCCTTCATGATCGCGTGGTACACGCAAGATTGCTGCATGATTATACGGTGTGACTCATGCATCTCGCATATGTGTGACTTCATCATTGTACGCCCTAGCAACATTCGGGCCATGGCTCCACAGGCACATCGTGGATGGCCGTATCGGATACCAGAAATACTTGGTTCTAGCACTGTGAGCACTTAGGATGTCCATGGGTGAAAGTCTCAGAACCTTTTTAGTATTAGGAGGTGCTCCGACGTCTAAACCAAGAAGATACATGAGAGCCCGAGTGCCGAATACCAGTAGGTCACGTCTCTCACTGTGTCGTGGTCGGTTGAAAGGGGGTGTGACCTTATCTGCCCGAGTGAGGGGGCTATAAGCTAAGCTGAGTTAGACCATCTCATAAATGAGTCCGCTATCGATGAGCCGGGTAGGTATTGGCAGACTACTGGTCAGGCGGATAGTGAGGTCTATTTCGCTTGTTTGGCTGTGCAGCTAAAGAGGAGGCAGTAAGTGTGAAGTATATTAGACCCCGGTGATATCACAGAGAGGAACTGTATTGATATATATACTTGATGAGTACTGGCATACTTACTTTGCATCTCGCATATTACATTTGACTACACAAGCCTCGCATCACATGACCTTGGTATAGCCGATAGCATTCATGCCTTGCATCGCATAACTTTGGTACAACTAATAGCATTCATGGACTTACCACATATTTCTGCATTACTCTGATATTGTACACTTGACGCTTGCCTTGCGCACACACTTACACCACCCTCTAAGCTTTTGTAAGCTTATGCATGACCGTTGCATGCAGGTGGCATTGGATCGCAACAGCGTTGAGGCAGGAGCACACGTTAGTTTATTTTGGGATTTTTGATCACTCTGTATTTTTCTTTCCGCATTGTACTTAAAGTTTTGGATATAGTGGATATGTGGTAATGTTGTTTTATGACTTGTTTATGCTCTAGGTTATGCTCTATTACAAAAATAAATAAATAAATTCATACTGAAAATCCTCTTTGTAGGATCCTAGAATTGGAATCTGACATGTGAGTGTCATGATCCGAGAATGAGGCGCTATGGAGGCTGTCGGCACTGGATTTGGCGATCGAAAATTTTGTGAGCTCATTTTTCAAGTTTGGGGCATGACATGATGAACGCGCTCAACGACCTCAAAACCCGCCACAGCTGCAGACAACGACGATGGAGAAGAAGAAGAAGAAGAAGAAGATTTCTTTCCCTTGAAGAACTCCAATCCCAGACTAATTAAATTCCTCACGCCCTTTCAATTTTGAAGGCGAGGTCGGCGGACGGAGGCTCGAAAACGACGGCATCGGCTTCAGCTTCCCCATCTCCGCCGACATTGGTGGTGATGCTATCTGGCCCGATGACAAGGCCCATTACGTGGTCGCAGATGAATATGTTGTAAGAGAAGTCAACCTTTTTATGGCATTCTTTGACATCCAGTAGCTCAGATTCGGTGAATTCTCCACCGTTGGATTGCTTGAATCAGGTCCCCTGCGCGATGTCTAAGTTACAGATGGATCTTGCAAGAATCTCGACAGGACTTCAATGCCCGCTTTCCGAGTTCTTCCCATCGACGAAGAGCTGATGTCTGTTGTTGCAAAGATATCAGATTCCGAGCTTGCGAAATCAACAAACGAGTTAGATTTCCTGCAGCGTTCAAGGGCATTCTCATCGACGGAGATATCCAGCTAGCAAGCCACTATGAGGACGATTCGGTTCCAAAAAGGAGAAAAGCATGTTCATCAGCTGCACTAGCAATAGATTTCTTAGAAACTTAGAGCATTAATTTATTGAGAAAATAATAATAATTTATACCTCTGCAGATGATGCTTCACAGTGAGCATGAAGAAATCACATACCTTTTTCTGCTATTTTCTTCTTGTCGTTGATAGCTTCCTCATAATGCCTCAAATAGTACAACTTTGTACTTCTCATTCACCTCTAGTTGCTTGCTAAGCAATCCCAATTTGTCGTTGTTCAAGCGGCATTTCAACATTAGGGCACTCTTCTCTGATCCAATTTGGTCTAGCTGCTTCTTGGTAAGGTCGAATATTGGCCCCTCCAAGCTGCAGAAAATAATAATAACTTTTGAGGCTGCATTAAAAAGCAACTGAGATGCAAACCAGTTTAGGGAATCATGAAATAAACCTTTGATGTAGAAAAGTGGCCAATTTCTACCATTTTCCTGGCCATGAGATGACATTTTGTACTCCGAGAGTAAAACATCCAAAACTTGCAGAGAATTTTGATATTGCCATCAACATATTATCTGAATACAAGATAAATTAGAAGATACATTTTCTATTCACCTTCAGTACAAAATCTTAAAACCTAGTTTATACTTTAAATAATAAAAGATTGGGGAAAAGAAGGAAATGCCACCATCCAGTGCTTTGGAAATTGAACCTAAGAGGCCCCTACACATTAATAGCAGGATAGCAAATACATGCATTAAGAACTGGAATCTAGCCAAACCAAAGAGCCTTTGTGGATGCATTTGCGTATTACTTTTCAGATGTTGATCTTAGTAAACATCCTCTAGTCTTTTCTTACAAGATATAATTTATGTAAGAAGATGGAGCTGTCTGAAGCGAGATTAAGGGAACTCTTGTCCACATGATCAGATCACTCAGCCTCACAATCATTTTTGGAGGGAATAACTGCTTGTCTTGAAACTAATGATGTCTTCTCATCATAAGCAGGAAAAGAGACGTGACAAGCACTGAGAATAAGTATAAAAAGAATTATGAAAAATAGGCACGCATGCAAGGCATAAAATGGAGCATATTAGATGGCCCAATGGGAGAAACAATACATATCAAGGAAAGCCAAAGACTAAATGGAGATCTGAGTATTAAGAGCTCCATCAGTAGGTAAGTAAAGAAATAAATCTTCCCACGGAAGAGGACACTGAGCAAATGGGTATTCCCACATGGGTATTCTCTCTTACTAATAGTTCATGTTGCAGAATTTAAAAAGATGATGATGATGTTGATGCATGCTAAAACAATATGTAGTAGAGATGTATGGACATACCTGAGGCTTGACTTCTACGATGAACTGACCACTCTTCACGGCAACTAGTATGAAGCACAATAAAAAGCAGGAGCTTCACCTGGTTAGAAGGATCCTGCAACTAAGGAAACATATCAGGGGTGACAAAATGCTTGTGTGTTCAATTCTCATTAATAAGACTTACAACTACATCTGGGATCCGATTAATTACCTTTCTATTGAAATAATCAAAATCATTCGCAATACAAGTACTAGAAAGTGCACCTGTCCTCACCCCATTTCCTGAATTGCCTTGTGGAAGATTTGCTTGCTGTTTCCAGTCTCTATCAAGAGATCAATCATCTAAACAGGATGCGACAATCATCAACAAGATGGAAGGAAATCACAACACACTCATTTCATTACAACTTGCAATTTTCAAAATTAACACTTCAGCCTACCTTTTCATCTAGTTTGGTCCCTGTAACTGCTCGAACCAAACATTTAAAATCATCGACAGGAAAGCAAAGAATAGAAAAAAAAAATAATGAAAAAAAACTATCCGTTTTCTGATAGTTTGCTTAAGTAATAGACCTGTAAACACGCGTCTCTCAACGACCTCACAATATTCATCTTGGAAATTTTTCCTGAGAGTAAAGAAAATGGATCCACAGTTGAGAAGAGAAAAAAACAATTACTACTAGGAAATTCAACACTATGATGCATGCCTAATTAGAATTTGTGTCACGCGGGCCCAATTTGTAGCTGTTCTGGTACAATAAAAGGATGGTTTGAGAAGTATGGAAAACTGTCCACATTCAACGGATATGCCTGCTTGATGAGTTAACTGTCCTGTTTATTGGCTACATTGTACACGTAATGGGCCAACCAATTAATGGCTTGGATGTTCTATACAATCATTACCTCAAAATCAGTCATTCTATCCTTTTAACTTCTTCTTCAATGAACTGCAATTCAGGAAAAAGAATCAAAACAACTTGTTTAGCTCTGATTGCTTTTGCAATAAATATCAAAGAGTGGAATTCAAGTAGCAAATATATACTTGGTCATAGTGTTATTCATAATGGAGTACAAATTGCAATTAAATTCCTCTCTAGTCGAACTTGGAATAATGATCACACGATAAATATATCCAATTTTTTACCCTTAACTGTGTCAGTAAGAATGGAGGTTCAGTTTGGATGCCTGGCCTTCTGCCTACGGCAAAGCAAGGCACCACCAATTTAAAAATCAAGAAAGCAAATCAGCAAAATGATTTCCAAACAACAGGAGCCCATAAACAATGGAACTACAACAGCAAATGATTTGAAATTGGCAGCAATGATCACATTAAGGACTTCAATAAAGAAAATTCATAAAAATATAGAACCTATTAAATATACTCACAATAGGTCCATTTTTTAAAGCATGCTCCTTAGCAAATTTGCATCCTTGCTTCACGGCAAGAGCATCCATTCCATCTACCTGTTACAAAATACAAGTATGAGAATTCATCAAAAGAAATAATAGCATTATGCAGATTATAAAAGGGCAACTGAGCTCACTACACTTTTACCCAAATCAACTAAAATATATTAAGGGAAAAGCACCACTTGCATATAAATTCCAAGGCTACTACAGAAATTTGTTTCACCAAGCATTTAGCAATCCAATCATCTTCCTTACAAATGTTTATGAAGTGTTCTAACCTTGTGATCAACATAAATTTTCAGCGAGTTCACATGTCATCATATATGTATTTTTCATGACAAAACTTCCTATTCTTTGCTTTTTGTCATGTCAAACACTTGAACACTCCTCGACACGAAACTTTATGTTGCTTTTTGTCATGCCAAACATCAGTTATGATGCCATATATATAGCAAAGTGATGTTAAAGTAGTTTCTTCATTATATTGGAGATCTAAAGAAATCTGTAAAACATCTATGTGAGTTTCAGGTTAGTAATTATTAAAGTGATGTTAAAGTAGTTTCTTCATTATATTTCCTTGCCAGTTAATATATAGAATATTTGTTCCACTGTAATTATTAAAGAAAAAACTAGAAAACATTGTACCATTTATCCAAACTCATATAGGATGGAGTTGCTCACCTGTTCCAAAATATGGTGGTATTGAGAAGTACAGAATGTGGTCCAACTGAAGAATCGTGTTTATAAGTGTGTTTGCCTTTCAGGTTGACATTGTCTTGAACCAGTTCCCCAAAGCAAAGAACGACCAATTCACAGAGATTCTTTGACAAAGCCACCTGAAAAACAAGACCATCTATCCACCTAGTGAACTCAGCCTCTGTACAACCATGTAAAAATGATAAAACAGAGAAGGCAACATGGTTCCCACATAACCAGAACAGCTAAATGTCACGAGTGAAATTTGAGCAATTCAATAGTTCATCCTCCAAGTTATTGTTCCTCCTGGAGAAAAAAAAATGGTTAAAATCAAATGATTATAGAATGAATTAATCAAAATGATTAAACTACAAATATTATAGAATTAAATAAAATAGAAAATTAAATAGCAACACAAGACTAACGTCAATAGCCTTTCTTATATCTCATCAAACATTTCTTCAACATCATGGCTTTCCACTGGCAGATCTACCATATCAGGAACTGGAACTTCTGTGTTCATCTGTGAAGTAGAACTCAATAAGCATCTTCCTGGCCTATTTGATCAAGCTAATCTTTGTATCTTCGCTTCATCCAGTTCGTTAACCTTATCAACAAGTTGGATGACAAATAAACATTACGGACTTTGCGTTCAATCATCACTGTTTCTTGTTGTGTGGTCCATCTGAGATTTGAATATGTTTAATGTTTAGAACTACATCCTAAGATAGGTTGGGAAAATGAATGGACGGAGTGGATATACAACATATCATAAAGGTGGGCCCTATGGTCAGGGTAACACCCACTTAGCTGGCTTTCAGGCATTCTCATTAGAACCAGTTCTAAGAGAAACAGGTATATTGATAAAGAAAATGAGAGTAAAAAAGAAAGGACACACTACAATAAAATTTCATTAATATAGAGTGGGCCACAGCCCAAAGATTACACTTACCCAATGGCACAAACCATTAGATTTTGCTACACGTCTAACAATATCTTCTTTTCAACCATCCATTTGATCGCCATCAATATGGACGTCTTACAATACACCTCGAATGGCTAACAAGTGGACCACCAACCTACAAATCTTTCCAGCCTCGCAACAAACCAGCTGTAACTTAAATGTACAGACCACGCCAACTTTCCAACCCCTCACCGAGTGGCTGTTTTCTCCCCAGATCAGGGGAGTAAAATGATGCTTTTTGGAGTTGCAATCTCAAGGAACGAACGGTGAGAATCTAGTCTTTGGTCTCGAGCTCAAAGCGTTCGATGAAATGAAAGAAGAAAAAGCAGGGGAATTTCTTTCTAAAGAATATAGAGCAAAATAATATATTAAAATTCCTCTTACAAGAGAGATAAAAACGCCTAACCCGTTCTAAAAATCAAAGTCAAGAAAATCATAAATTTGTTCCTTTCTCAGCAAGGAAATGATGCCTTTGGTGCTTGCAAAGCGCTTCTACACAAGGAAAATCTACAGCAAGAGAGGATTTGATAAGCTTCCAGCAGAAAGGGGTAGATAAATGCAAAATAAAAATAATAAATAATAAATAAATAACATTTTTTTTCTAAAGAAACCACCATTAATATCTCATTGTAGCTAATACAGTAAGAATACAGCATTCCACAGACTCTTACTCACACCAAGTTCATTTCAAATGTAAGAAAACATACATAGGTGGGTCCATTTATCATAGTTGGACATCAAAAAATCAAGCCAATTGATTTGCTGATTTTCCTGGTGGAGGGCATTAGGAATTGGCATGGAACAGCATGCCCATCCCAAAAAACAACCTCTTACCAAGAAAATGCAAGATTCCCTCCTCGAACCTAGTCAACAAATTTCAGACATCAGGAGAGCAAGAACAAGCAAAGATAGGCATGGAAAAGGATTTTTTCTGAATGAACAGCTCAGTTGTCTTCAGTGCCCCCTTTCACACCCAATTCGAGTTCTGCCTGACCCTCCTTCCTCATAGCCATCTCTCATTGAAGACCCTGTGCTTGCCTTCATAGTCCCTCCACTCCCTATTTTCTCCATCGCCTTCTTACCCCCTTCTTCACCTCCGTCAAGAACAGGTCCAATCCAAATGGACCAGCCTCTTCAACGTGTTTGTCAAACTCAACCGGCCTATCTCTAGGACCTATCCTCTCAGACGCACCTCCAAATGCCTTGTCAGGCTTGAACCGATCTGTCTTTAGAACCTTCTCGAGCTGCTCATCTGCACCACCATACATTTCGGCATCTGCATCTTTCTTGGGCCTGTACAGGCTCGACAACTTTGATTCTACTGTAAAGAGAGCCAATTGATGGGGTTTTCCTCCTCAGTTCAGAGGAAAGGTGGTCAAGTGGTTGAAATTTTAGAGGGTTTCATCGCACTGCTCGACCGATCGTAGGTGGTCTTCGACCGGTCATGAGAGGCGCTCGACCGGTCGTAGGTTCGAGCCCTGGCACAACTCAAAGTCCAGCGCGTTTTTGTTGTTTTTCTCTGCGGTCTTTGACCAGTCGTAAGTGAGCTTCGACCAGTCAAAGGTGGGCTTCGACCAGTCGAAGGAGGCTAAGACCAGTCCTGAAATTTTCAGGACTAGTCGAAGGTTACGCAGTTTGTTTCGCGATTTTACGCGAAACTGCAGATTTGAGTCCTTTCGCAACAGGGATGCGGAAAGGAGTTTCCTAAAACTATAAAAAGGGGTTCCTAGGGTTTTCTAGGGAATTATGTTGTATGAAGAAAAGCACAAGAGGGTTTCCTAAAGGGCTTAGGGTGTGAGAAAGGAAGAAATAAGAGAGAGGAAGCTTGTGGAAGGGAGCGGTCGTCTCAGCGCTTCTACGTCCTCGTGATCAGTGAGATCTCTCTATTTTTCTTTATTCTCTTATTGTTCATTCACTCTTGAGTGAGTGACGAAGGTTGTAATGTTCTACTCATAGTGGATTGTTGATCTGGACGAGGTCCCGTGGTTTTTACCTCTCTGAAGGTTTTCCACGTAAAAATCTCTTGTGTGGTGTGTGATTTTTGCTTTGATTTATTTCATTGCATTGTTATTCCATAATTCTAGTTTGTTCTAGAGGGCTAGATCCTAAGGTTTTGTGTAAGGCCCCCAACAAAGTGGTATCAGAGCGCTAAGTTCATTGAACGGGTAGGATCGGTTTGAAATTATGGAAGGTGGCTCATCAAGGATGATCAGCTTCAATGGTTCTAACTGGACCATATGGAAGGCTAAGATAGAGGACTTGCTTTATTGCAAGGATCTATATTCTCCAATTTTATGCATATTAGCAAAATCCAAGGATATGACTGATGAAGATTGGAAGAAGTTGGACCAGAAGGCGGTGGGGTTTACTAGACAATGACTGGATGATTCTATATTCCACCATATGTCTACGGAAACCTCAGCCGCTAGCCTATGGTTGAAACTACAAGGGCTGTATGAGAGGAAGACAGCTGGTAATAAAAATGTTCTGATAAGGCGACTTGTGAATCTCAAGTTCAAGGATGATGGTTCTGTGGCCGAGCACATGAATGAGGTTAGCAATATAGTGAACTAACTCTCTTCTATGAAGATGGTCCTGGATGATGAATTGCAGGCTTTATTATTGCTTAGTTTGTTGCCTGACAGTTGGGAGACATTGGTGGTGTCTCTAAGTAACTCCGTGTCAGACGGAAAGATATCCATGGAACAGGTTACTAGTTGTCTCTTCAATGAAGAGGCAAGGAGGAAGTCTCAGGGGTTTACTTAGCAAGAGGCACTTGTGACACAGGAACGAGGGAGAGGAAAGAACAGGAAGGGCGGAAAGGCCCGAGATAAATCAAGAGGTAAGTCGAGTAACAGAAAAGATATTGAATGTTGAAATTATGGCAAGAAAGGTCACTATAAGCATGAATGTCGTAAAGCTAAGAACGACAAGAAAGGAAAAGGAAAGGAGAAGGAAGATTAATCAGATTCTACTATGGTCACTTCAGATGACGACATTGTTATTATTTTTTCAGCAGATCATGATGTATGTCTCACAGCTACGAGTCAGGACACTGACTGAGTGATTGACTCAGGAGCTTCTTTTCATGCGACTCCACGCAGGGATTTCTTTACAAGCTACAAGTTAGGTGACTATGTGACTGTGAAGATGAGAAATTCTGACGTATTGAAGATCGTAGGGGTCGGTGATATTGTAACACCCTGAAAATCGGGGGTCGTGTATAAACTCAACTCCCGAGTTCCAGACCGTCACTTATGCAACAAAAATGGTTATGATTCAATGTTGTCTAATTTAAAGCATTCACATGAGTAAAAGTATACCAAAACTGCAATTCATACTTCAGATCCAGTGATAAAAGCAAGCGGAAGACTAAACAATATATATATCACTGTATGGAAAAACAAAGTAATCTCAACTGTCTCCAAAGTATGACTACATCTCTGAGTCTCATATACATGTAAATAGACAAAAGAATAAGTTCAAAATAGTCCCACTGAAGTCCCCCTCGATCCAGGTCACCTACGGGAAGCCGTCGTGATACTGCATATACGAGAACTCATCCTGGTCCTCGTCAATCTCCGGCTCCACCTCCTGGATCTCGTCGTCACCTGCAACTACAACAGGGTCTGGTGGGTGTTGCAAACACCATCCCGTAACGTGGGAATGAGTGATCAACTCAGTGGAATCATAGAGCAAAGATTAGCATGTTCACAATTCAATCACGCGATAATAGTAAAGCAGTAAATCAGACAATCCTAATACTGTTGTTTAATGCAAGATGATATGACGTGATGTATGCCCTCACCGACGATCACCCTCATGCGGCAACATCTTACGACCGCGGCATGCCACACTCCCTAGAGTGCTCCACATCTTCCAGGCACATGCAATGCTATGGTGATATGATTACCAAGTTGTTATTAGTCCATTCAAACAGCAGGATTGGGAAACTAAGGTACTTCTCTTGTATCAATCCCAACACGGATCCTGTCTAGGGTCGTCACTCCTAGTAATCTCATACGATGTACATTTCGTAGGTCACTGCAAGGGCTGCCAGGGCTGTTACTCGCACTCGTTGCACCGCTCCCCCATCACCTTATCAATACAGGCCTACTGTACTCTACTGCACGGAAGGGTCGTCGCCTCCCGTGAACTCAGAATACGCTCGCGGTCACTACAAAGGGCTCGTCGCCTGATCAGTGTAGGCCGACAGCTAGAATATAGTGTCCCATACCACCATAATCTGCTCACGAGTCAAGGTGCTCACTGGTCACTATAGGGAGGTTTGTAGCCCCAGCGTAGGCCGACAGCTCGACCACGGTGTCCCATACCACCATGCCCGGCTCATGAGTCTTCGTGGATCAAGGTACCACGGTTAATAGGGTTTACAATGGTAAGTTCAGTACCCTAGGTTCAAGCAGTTATGATACATACAAGGTGAACAAACATCGGCCAGTCGGGTTACTTGACGGGCTCGACTAGCGCGATCGCATCTCGAATTGAACGACATGAAGTGCGTAAAACACTTCACGTGGCCTAACCACTGCCGCCAACTCTCAACACGAATCACATTCATCGACGCGTCGTTCGTGGCTATGACTAGTCAGCCACGAATTCGCTCGGTTACCGACTGCCTGGACTAAGTCAAGTCCCACACATATATGGAATTACATTAACACTATACAAAGGTATTGGAATTGAAATACATCATGTGAGCATGTTAGCACATGTTATAACATCCAACTTAAGCAAATCTTCAAGGCATACTTCCCAAGCATATTCAACTTAAGCAAATCCTCAAGGCATACTTTCTATGCATGTAATGCGATCATGCATAAGGTCAACATGTAGGAAATCATCTAGGTCAGCATATTAATCATGAAATCAATCACAAACTACTACATAACATCATTCAATACAATACATAATAATACAAGCATTTATACAAACACATACACTACACACTTAAGTCCACATATAGTATGTCGACCCAAAGTGCGCAACTTGGCGAATCTCTTCGCCAAACTGATTATGCAAGCATTCCTAACTCACTAATGCGGCGACAATCCATGTCAATCACGTCAGTAAAATATG
Source organism: Magnolia kwangsiensis (assembly GCA_037074715.1). Classification (NCBI taxonomy): domain Eukaryota; kingdom Viridiplantae; phylum Streptophyta; class Magnoliopsida; order Magnoliales; family Magnoliaceae; genus Magnolia; species Magnolia kwangsiensis. Next base: position 88,340,703 of record CM073573.1, read on the forward strand.
CATGTAGACCGTACTTCCTAAAAATGACTAAAATGCCCTAAATCTCATATTCTTCGTTAATTTGCGAAACAGGAAACGGAGAGCATGTTGTACATGTCAAACGGCGATGCCGTCGATAATCTACTATTAAACGACATTGAAAGCGTTGTAAACCGACAATCAAAGCGTCTAAAACCCTCACCTAGTCTCTTACGGTCGCGGGAATTTGAACGGAGCGTGTACGCTTCGTCTACGGCTGTAGGAGAACCTGATTTATGGATTTAGTCAGCTAACCTGTTCAGAATCTACATAAACCCTAAATCAGCAAGTTTTTGGGGTTTTTCTATACCTGAAAAAGTGGAAAAATCACCAGCCAGGTGATTGGAATGAAGTGTTGAAGCAGCACTGTCAGGGGCTCGGATGCGGGGAAAATCTCCTCTTCCCTTTCTCTCAAACTCTCTCTCTTTTCTAGGATTTGTGAATTTCGTATGCAAGGAAGGAATGAGGGTTTCAACCCCTTTTATAAGCTTGAAAACGCCGAAAATAGGCTCCGGGACGAAGTTTACTTATTGCCTATCCAATTCGGGGCTGTTTCGGTCCAAAAACTGATTTCTGGTGGTCCCATGGTCGATTGCGATCAGACTTAAGCTCATGGGTACCAGATGTACCTCGTATTAAGTTTTCAGTCTGGCAGGGTTCGCAGATCGCACGTGGCGGACCAGTTTCAGTTCAGCGGTCACCGCACATAGATCAGGGCTGAAAGTCCCATGATAATAAATAGATATTTTTCCTGATCCGAGGGTGTAATCTGGATGAATTCTGACGGTCAGAACGCTTAATACTGACGCGTCAAGTCGTGTGCCAGATCTAAATTTGAAATTCCCAATTCGTCCCTATTCGCGGTCGCTTCAGTCCGGGTTCAACGAAATACTCTGTGATTATCGGTTTGACTTGATTTTCGAGATGATTGTCAAGTCCAGCTGGGCGGTTCTAACGGTCTAAGATAGGAGGTATCAGACCTTCGACGCGCGGTCTAAATCCAATACAAAAGTTCAATATGGTCCAGAGGACAAACCTGCTTAGAGTTGGATCCAAGGTTATAGAGTATTGTAGAGTTGTCTGTTCTACTCGATTTGGGTCTTGTAGAACGTATTTAAAGTGATCAGGGACTATTTCCCAGCTACTCTAGCGTTGCGCTAGCTAACTTACGTTTAATTTCCATGGAAATTATTTATACGCGATTTCGGGTCAAATCGGTACTCGATTCCAAGTACGGATTTTTCACGGGCATTACAATCTACCCCCCTTAACAAATAATTTCGTCCTCGAAATTTATACCTGTTCGTACTCCTCGAGAAGCTGTGGGTAGTTCTTTCTGATCTCGGCTTCTGTCTCCCAAGTAGCCTCCTCCTCAGAGTGATGCATCCATAGTACCTTCACAAGGGGAATCACCTTGCTACGCAGTACCTGCTCCTTCCGGTCTAAGATGCGTGTCGGTCGCAGGATATAAGTAACATCCTCTCTTAACTGCACCTGCTCCCATCTGATGATATGGGAAGGATCAGCAACGTACTTCTTCAGCATAGAAACATGAAATACGTTGTGGACGCTCGCGAGGGGCGTGGGTAAAGCCAATCGGTAAGCCACTGCTCCCACACGATCGAGGATCTGAAATGGACCAATAAATCGCGGTGCCAGCTTCCCCTTCTTCCCGAACCGAAGGACTCCCTTCATAGGGGAAACTCACAAAAACACATGATCCCCGACTGTGAACTCTAGTGGTCTCCGTCTCGTATCGGCGTAGCTCTTCTGTCTGCTCTGCGCTGTAAGAAGCCGACGTCGAATAATATCAATCTTCTCTGACGTCGCCTGCACCAACTCTGGGCCAATCAAGCTGCGCTCACCGACCTCTAACCAGCAATGCGGTGCGCGACAAGGTCACCCATACAGCGCCTCATAAGGTGCCATGCCGATACTCATCTGGAAGCTATTGTTGTACGCAAACTCCGCATATGCAAGACAGTCATCCCAACTGTCCTTGAAGTCCAATGCGCAAGCCCGCAACATGTCCTCCAGGATCTGGTTCACTCGCTCCGTCTGTCCGTCCGTCTGTGGGTGGAAGGCAGTACTGAACTTCAACTTCACACCCATAGCCTCCTGAATGCGAGTCCAGAAAATAGAAGTGAACCGCGTGTCTCTGTCCGACACGATCTCCAACGGAACTCCATGCAGACGCACAATCTCTCGGATATACAATCTAGCCAGCTCGTCTGCAGAGTTCGTAACTCTGATCGGTAGGAAGTGCGCCGACTTCGTCAATCGGTCGACGATCACCCAAATGGAATCATGCCCCTTTCTCGTCCTCGGCAACCCAGAAATGAAGTCCATGGAAATGAAATCCCATTTCCACTCTGCAATCGGCATAGGCTGCAAAAGTCCAGGTGGTCGGCGATGCTCTGCCTTCACCTGCTGACAAGTGAGACAACGGGACACGAACTCAGCAATGTGGGTCTTCATACCTTCCCACCAGTACGTCCTCTTCACGTCACGATACGTCTTCGTGCTGTCAGGATGCATCGCGAGTCTAGTAGAATGCGCAGCCTCGAGAATCTCTCGTCTCAAGTCCGGGACATCTGGGACACATAGGCGGCCACGGTAACGTAAGCCTCCATCCATACCAACTCGCCAGTCGGTGTCAGCATCATCACTGGCCTGCTCTCGAAGCTCAGTAAGATGCGCGTCGTCCCTCTGCGCCTCGATGACACGGTCATCGATCTGGGATCGCACCTGTACGTGTGCGATGAACTCAAATGGCTCCTCTACGGTGAGTTTCTGCTCAAAGTCTCGCAAAAACTCCACCATATCCCACTCGGCAACCATCAGCGGAGCCGCAAACTCTATCGCCTTCTTGCGGCTCAACGCATCAGCCACAAGGTTCGCCTTCCCAGGATGGTAAGAGACTTCAAACTTGAAGTCCTTCAGCGTCTCCATCCATCATCGCTGCCTCATATTCAAGTCTCGCTGCGTGAATATGTACTTGAGGCTCTTGTGGTCGCAAAAGAGCTCGAACTCCTCTCCGTAGAGGTAATGTCTCCAGAGTCTCAGTGCGAATATAACGGCTGCCAACTCCAGGTCGTGTGTAGGGTAATTCTCCTCGTGCTTCCTTAATTGTCTCGAGGCATACGAAATTACCCTGTCCCTCTGCATAAGGACACAACCCAAACCAACGCTAGACGCGTCAGTGTATATAGTGTATCTAACCCCCTGCTCTGGCAATACTAGCACAGGGGCGGACGTAAGTCTGTCCTTCAGCTCTTGAAAAGCTGACTCCGCCTTATCATTCCAGGCGAACTTCACGTCTTTCCGTGTCAACTGAGATAAGGGTCTCGCGATCTTCGAGAAGTCCTGAATGAAGCGCCGATAGTAACCAGCGAGACCCAAGAAACTCCTCACCTCAGTGACAGAACTAGGCTGCTCCCAGTCCTGCACCGCAGCTACCTTAGACAGGTCAACTGCCATGCCATCCTTGGACACCACGTGTCCCAGAAACTTCACCTCCTGCTTCCAGAAGTCGCACTTCTTGTACTGTGCGAACAACTGATGTCGTCTGAGCGTATCAAGGACCAAACGCAAATGCTCCTCATGCTCCTCTCGACTCCTAGAGTACACCAAAATGTCGTCGATGAAGACAACGACGAATCGATAGAGGAAAGGCCGAAAAACCCGGTTCATCAGATCCATGAACACGGCCGGTGCGTTCGTGAGACCGAACGACATCACGAGGAACTCGTAGTGATCAAAACTGGTCCTGAATGCTGTCTTCTGCACGTCCTCATCTCTGACGCGCAGCTGATGATATCCTGACTGAAGATCAATCTTCGAGAAGTACTGCGCTCCTCTCAACTGATCAAACAAGTCATCGATCCTGGGCAAAGGGTACTTGTTCTTCACTGTGAGTTGGTTCAGCCTGCGATAATCAATACACAATCGCAGCGAACCATCCTTCTTCTTCACGAACAAGACCGGTGCTCCCCAAGGAGATACGCTAGGCCGTATAAAGCCAAGCTCTAGCAGACCATCAATCTGCGTCCGCAACTCCTCCATCTCACAAGGTGCCATGCGATACGTCGGCAGTGAGACGGGTGTAGAACCAGGAATCAGATCGATAGTGAAATCGATCTCACGTCGGGGCGGCAAACCAGGGATCTTCCTGAACAGATCCCCGAACTCAGAAACAACTGGCGTCTGCTCAAGTACCTGGGCACCAGCGTCGCGCAATAGAGTGGCGTAGCTAAGAATGTGGAAAGGAAGATTTACCCGCACTGAAAATATGAAAGGCGTGCCCTCAGGCTCGTACACCGTCACCACACGAGCCTCGCAGTCAATCTCGGCTCTCGCTGCAGTCAACCAGTCCATGCCAAGAATGACGTCGAGATATACGAGCGAGGGATCGACGACCAGATCAAGAGTCATCGTCCTGCTTCCCAGATCAACTAAACAACCCTCACACATCTGGGTGACATCCGAATAATCTCCATGAGCTGCAAGGACTCGCACGCTATCCATAGTGATAGTCTGCAACCCAAGACGTCTGACTACGGCACGCGATATCAAAGAAATCGTGGAACCAGTGTCCACCATGATAAGAACAGGAGTACCTCCGATATGGCCCGTGACCTCGAAGGCTGAATGCTGGAAAGTCGGCGTCGTAGCTGCCTCAGCGGTCAGTGCATGAACTCGTGCCTGCTGTGGCCGGTTCGGCCGCTGTGTCAAGGGCCGTGGGGGCTGTCGAATCTGCGATACTGTGGGTCTGAAAGAGGGATGCGCAGGAGCTAACCGTATAGGCGGTGCTGATATCGCCTGTGGACGTACACGATCAATCTTCTGCGGCGGCGAGAACCCACTGTCCCGCATCCTGGAGAAGCAACTCTGCGATAAATGGCCCGTCCTCCCACAGTACGTGCATGATAAATCAGGGCACCGAAACGGTCGTACAGGCGCCGTGGTCCTGGTAGGAGAATCAATGCGAGGCCTCTTGCCCGCGAAGGGCCTATCTGGCAACTCCGGTCGTGGCCTGGAAGTAGTCGGGCCCCGAGATCGCGCCAATCGATCCACGTCCTGCTCTGCCCGCATGGACATATGAACCAACTCCGCATAGGAAGGGAAACTGACGCAGCACATATTCGACCGAATATCCGGTCGCAAGCCCTCCAAAAAGCGCCGTATGCGCATCTGCTCATCAGCCAGAATCGTCGGGACGTACCTGCCCAACTCTGTGAACCGATGCTCATACTCGGTAACCGTCATCGCTGCCTGTCTGAGACGGAGAAACTCATTCTCCCTCTCGTGCCTGTAGGTCTGGGGATAATACTTCTCATGGAAGCGGAACTCGAATGATGCCCACGTCCATACGAAATCTGCGGCAACAGTCCGCAATATACTATCCCACCACATACTGGCCTCTCTCTCAAATAGGAAGGTAGCCAGCTCTACCTGCTCTGCCTCGGTACAGTGTAACATGCGTAGAATCTTCGACACTCGGTCGAGCCAGAACTCTGCCTCCTCAGGTCTGTGAGAACCCGAAAAAGTAGGAGGCCGCAAGCGCTGAAATCGCTCCAGAAGGCCCCGTGTGTCGGCAGGATTCCCCGCAGGGAAAGCAGGCTGCGCAGGATGTGCTATGCCCTCATCCTGGGCGTAAGTATAGGCATCCTCAGCTGGATGCGCAGGTGGTGCAGGTGGAGTAGATGTAGTCGCACCCCCACCCTGGGCTAAAGTCCCAACTATAGTGGTCAATAGCTGCTGCTGCTGTAGCATCATAGCCATCATCTGCTCGAATCTATCAGGGGGTGGAGCAGGCTGTGGTGGATGAGGTGCGGAAGTAGATGCGCGCTGTGGCTCTCGAACTGATGGTGTAAATGGCGGTGGTCCATCTGTAGGACCAACAGCAGGCTGAGACGATCGAACAGTCTCAGGAATCGGGCCCACAGCAGGGTCCGGACGAGTGCCAGACTGAGAAGGAGTCTGATCCATCTGCTCAGACAATGAAAGCCGAACCGCGCTCCTCGTAGTCTTAGGTGGCATTCCCTATATTCAAAATAGGGCGCAACCTTGTCAGTCTCAATTGCACAAATACACCACAATCATTCACTTAAAGAGTCAAAGGTATTCCATGCATTTCAATTAATCAAAATTGTCACAATACAAGGGATATATCCTTACAAGCATCATGACTAGAATGACATGGAAATTAAGACAGTTAAGCGACAGCAACATAAGCAAAGCACTAGCCCTAATAGGCTTTACACACATAAAACAGGAAATAGCTAACTACTAATAATCAACATCAAAGATCGCATCGCTAGTCGGAATCTGGTGACGGAGGAGGAGCACCCTTATCCTGTAAACAACACAGGATTGCCTTCAAGGTGTGAGTCACCTTGCCAAATTTCTTCTTCGTAACGGCCTTGGCATCAGCGACCTCTGCTCGAAGTTCTTGGACTTCCCTTCGCAAAGTGGTCTGACTCTCCTCCATCCGAGCAATGAGATCGTCAATAGTAGTCTGCGCAGAAGGAGGAGGGCTCTCATCAGTATCCTGAGCCTCCTCTTCTGCTTCTTCCTGAACCTCTTCCTGAACCTCTGCTCTAGGTTCTTCTTCGCTTTGATCTTCCTCTTCATCAAAGTCGTCCCCACTATCCCTTTCGAGTTGATTTTCACGGTATTGCGACCCAATCTTCATCTTAACCATTGTCGACTCATCGATGGTGTGAATCGATACCGGCAATTCGGGTCCAAGTCTATAGGCAAACTCAAGCGCAATCTTGCAAATGAGTCGGCCAAAGGGAAGGGATTCGGATGTTCTCCTCGACCTGGCTATGAGAACTATCTGCCGTAAGATGAAAGTGGCCATACATACGTTCTCTCCCTGGGCCACCAGAAATAAGAAATCGACCATAAGACGTGTACATTCAATGCGGTTCGTCGACCTAGGATATACATTGAACGTGCAGATATGATGCAACAGGCGCAAATCCTCAGACATGTACGTCGCTTTGAGGCTATTATTAGGCTGCCATGGAACCAACTTACCGCACAGAAACCTGGTGCGGCGATCTCGTTCACGTCTAGTCCTCAAATTCTTCTCACTTGGATGTACATCACCTAGAGGCACGTTGAGAAGTCGCGCAACCAACCGGACGTCGATCGTAGCCATCCGATCTCTACCAAAAGGGATTTTGAACTGTAAGGGCTCCAAGGTAGGATTCTGGATGTTAGCATAGAAGGCACGAACAGTGCTCACATTAGCACGAGCGCGAGCTTCAAAGATCGGCCCCCAGTGCGCAGCTTCAATGCGTTCGAACAACAGATATTCGCCGAACAACCGTCCATCTACGTCCGCCTCAAATAACACTCTACGATCAGTGTATTCACCATGAGGCATCTCTGATAGGATGGTTCGTCCAAGATGTGGATGGGGATCCAAATCCCGCTTTGTATGGCACTCCAGGACTGCAGCTGGACCTGCGGCGGCGCTTGAACTTGCGGCACCACCCCGCGGTCTTCTCGATCGAGCAGGGCGGCTCGGCCCAACCACGTCTGTCGCAGTTTTCCTCTTACCCATCAAAGATATGATGGATGAGAGCGACAAAAGGCCCAAAATGGCTTCCACAAAAGCCATGGAAAACACCGAAAATGCGGAGAAATGGCTGCCCAATCTGACAAAAGGAAATCTAGGCGTCGTAGAGGGACGCTTCAAGCTTCCCAAGGCTGTACTTTCAGGGAAAAATTCAAACAAAAAGATGGAATGGAGCTGCTCACGATTTCAGCACTATTTGGGGGATTTTGGAGCTCCAAATGGGGAAATCTTCGAGGAAAGGGGCTGCCAACACCCAATAATTGATGGGTGGTGGTCGGTTTTGGCCAAGGAAGAGTTTAGGAGGGGTTTGGGTCGCCGGGGTTTGGAATAGAGTGCTGAAAATCGAATCTAGGGTATGCATGGGGGCTGTTTGTGAAGGAGAGGTGGGTTTTGGGGGTTTTCATGCTATGGGAGTTACATAGGGGTGATGTGGAGGGCATTTAAGTGGGTGCGCCCGAAGGGCAGCACCAACGGAGGTCGCCGGCCGGCGATGGCATCGCCGGTCAACTCGAAAGTTGACCGGTGGGACCCCATGGGTCTGGTCCCCCATGGTCCCAGGGCCCCAAAAAATCAGGTCCCACCCCTTGGTTCATAGCATTTTGGTCTCTATGAGCCCAAACATGTGTTCAGGACTTTCCGGGTCCACATCGTAATCCCGAATACCAAACCATATGATGCAGCATATGAATTTGGGGTAGAAGGAGCCAGTACATCTTTCTAGCTCCTTATTTTCTAAAGAAAGTGAATTTAGAATGGCCTTATGGCCATTTTTCATGAAATTTTACTATTCACTGTAAAATTTGGTGAATGTACTAATTTGTGTTATTTTCACATTATTTTTGATGCCTAACATGAAATGGATAAGAAGAAACTGAAGGTTGAAGTGTTTAGAGAAGGAATTTTGAAGATTTTTGGTGAAACGGGGTTTTTAAGCCCTGGCGATTGATTACTGGAGTCGTGGTCATTCCACGGCCCATGGATTCACTTTTGCGGTTTAAAACCGCTCATAGGACGTCTCCACCCGACTTCCTACAGCTTAGAAGTGATTCGGGTCGGTTTACGCGACTCGAGATACGTTACAGACTCGATCTTGCGATCGATTCTTATAGACTTCGCCTATCGGCGAATCTGTGATCCTAGAAGTGTTTCTAGACCCTTCTCGCACCCACCTAAGTCAAAGGAAGTGACAGCGTACGTCGCAAGACTATAACCCAGGCCCAGTATACTCTCATTCATGCTCTGATACCAACTTGTAACACCCTGAAAATCGGGGGTCGTGTATAAACTCAACTCCCGAGTTCCAGACCGTCACTTATGCAACAAAAATGGTTATGATTCAATGTTGTCTAATTTAAAGCATTCACATGAGTAAAAGTATACCAAAACTGCAATTCATACTTCAGATCCAGTGATAAAAGCAAGCGGAAGACTAAACAATATATATATCACTGTATGGAAAAACAAAGTAATCTCAACTGTCTCCAAAGTATGACTACATCTCTGAGTCTCATATACATGTAAATAGACAAAAGAATAAGTTCAAAATAGTCCCACTGAAGTCCCCCTCGATCCAGGTCACCTACGGGAAGCCGTCGTGATACTGCATATACGAGAACTCATCCTGGTCCTCGTCAATCTCCGGCTCCACCTCCTGGATCTCGTCGTCACCTGCAACTACAACAGGGTCTGGTGGGTGTTGCAAACACCATCCCGTAACGTGGGAATGAGTGATCAACTCAGTGGAATCATAGAGCAAAGATTAGCATGTTCACAATTCAATCACGCGATAATAGTAAAGCAGTAAATCAGACAATCCTAATACTGTTGTTTAATGCAAGATGATATGACGTGATGTATGCCCTCACCGACGATCACCCTCATGCGGCAACATCTTACGACCGCGGCATGCCACACTCCCTAGAGTGCTCCACATCTTCCAGGCACATGCAATGCTATGGTGATATGATTACCAAGTTGTTATTAGTCCATTCAAACAGCAGGATTGGGAAACTAAGGTACTTCCCTTGTATCAATCCCAACACGGATCCTGTCTAGGGTCGTCACTCCTAGTAATCTCATACGATGTACATTTCGTAGGTCACTGCAAGGGCTGCCAGGGCTGTTACTCGCACTCGTTGCACCGCTCCCCCATCACCTTATCAATACAGGCCTACTGTACTCTACTGCACGGAAGGGTCGTCGCCTCCCGTGAACTCAGAATACGCTCGCGGTCACTACAAAGGGCTCGTCGCCTGATCAGTGTAGGCCGACAGCTAGAATATAGTGTCCCATACCACCATAATCTGCTCACGAGTCAAGGTGCTCACTGGTCACTACGGGGAGGTTTGTAGCCCCAGCGTAGGCCGACAGCTCGACCACGGTGTCCCATACCACCATGCCCGGCTCATGAGTCTTCGTGGATCAAGGTACCACGGTTAATAGGGTTTACAATGGTAAGTTCAGTACCCTAGGTTCAAGCAGTTATGATACATACAAGGTGAACAAACATCGGCCAGTCGGGTTACTTGACGGGCTCGACTAGCGCGATCGCATCTCGAATTGAACGACATGAAGTGCGTAAAACACTTCACGTGGCCTAACCACTGCCGCCAACTCTCAACACGAATCACATTCATCGACGCGTCGTTCGTGGCTATGACCAGTCAGCCACGAATTCGCTCGGTTACCGACTGCCTGGACTAAGTCAAGTCCCACACATCTATGGAATTACATTAACACTATACAAAGGTATTGGAATTGAAATACATCATGTGAGCATGTTAGCACATGTTATAACATCCAACTTAAGCAAATCTTCAAGGCATACTTCCCAAGCATATTCAACTTAAGCAAATCCTCAAGGCATACTTTCTATGCATGTAATGCGATCATGCATAAGGTCAACATGTAGGAAATCATCTAGGTCAGCATATTAATCATGAAATCAATCACAAACTACTACATAACATCATTCAATACAATACATAATAAAACAAGCATTTATACAAACACATACACTACACACTTAAGTCCACATATAGTATGTCGACCCAAAGTGCGCAACTTGGAGAATCTCTTCGCCAAACTGATTATGCAAGCATCCTAACTCACTAATGCGGCGACAATCCATGTCAATCACGTCAGCAAAATATGCATGTAGACCGTACTTCCTAAAAATGACTAAAATGTCCTAAATCTCATATTCTTCGTTAATTTGCGAAACAGGAAACGGAGAGCATGTTGTACATGTCAAACGGCGATGCCGTCGATAATCTACTATTAAACGACATTGAAAGCGTTGTAAACCGACAATCAAAGCGTCTAAAACCCTCACCTAGTCTCTTACGGTCGCGGGAATTTGAACGGAGCGTGTACGCTTCGTCTACGGCTGTAGGAGAACCTGATTTATGGATTTAGTCAGCTAACCTGTTCAGAATCTACATAAACCCTAAATCAGCAAGTTTTTGGGATTTTTCTATACCTGAAAAAGTGGAAAAATCACCAGCCAGGTGATTGGAATGAAGTGTTGAAGCAGCACTGTCAGGGGCTCGGATGCGGGGAAAATCTCCTCTTCCCTTTCTCTCAAACTCTCTCTCTCTTTTCTAGGATTTGTGAATTTCGTATGCAAGGAAGGAATGAGGGTTTCAACCCCTTTTATAAGCTTGAAAACGCCGAAAATAGGCTCCGGGATGAAGTTTACTTATTGCCTATCCAATTCGGGGCTGTTTCGGTCCAAAAACTGATTTCTGGTGGTCCCATGGTCGATTGCGATCAGACTTAAGCTCATGGGTACCAGATGTACCTCGTATTAAGTTTTCAGTCTGGCAGGGTTCGCAGATCGCACGTGGCGGACCAGTTTCAGTTCAGCGGTCACCGCACATAGATCAGGGCTGAAAGTCCCATGATAATAAATAGATATTTTTCCTGATCCGAGGGTGTAATCTGGATGAATTCTGACGGTCAGAACGCTTAATACTGACGCGTCAAGTCGTGTGCCAGATCTAAATTTGAAATTCCCAATTCGTCCCTATTCGCGGTCGCTTCAGTCCGGGTTCAACGAAATACTCTGTGATTATCGGTTTGACTTGATTTTCGAGATGATTGTCAAGTCCAGCTGGGCGGTTCTAACGGTCTAAGATAGGAGGTATCAGACCTTCGACGCGCGGTCTAAATCCAATACAAAAGTTCAATATGGTCCAGAGGACAAACCTGCTTAGAGTTGGATCCAAGGTTATAGAGTATTGTAGAGTTGTCTGTTCTACTCGATTTGGGTCTTGTAGAACGTATTTAAAGTGATCAGGGACTATTTCCCAGCTACTCTAGCGTTGCGCTAGCTAACTTACGTTTAATTTCCATGGAAATTATTTATACGCGATTTCGGGTCAAATCGGTACTCGATTCCAAGTACGGATTTTTCACGGGCGTTACAGATATTTGTGTGAAGACTTATGTGGCTGCACATTGGTTCTCAGGGCTGTGAGGCATATCCCAGACCTTCGCCTCAACTTGATGTCGACGGAAAGGTTGGATGATGGTGGCTATGAAAGCCGGTTTGCTGGTGGGGGCTGGAAGCTCATCAAGGGTTCGTTGATCGTAACCAAAGAAAAGAAGTGTTGCACCCTATACAAAGTAAGTGTCAGTGTATGCAAGGGTGGGTTGAATGCAGCGGAAGATTCAGCTATTGACATGTGGCACAGGCGTCTAGGCCACATGAGTGAAAAAGGGCTTCAGCTACTAGCGAGGAAGCGGCTCCTTCCAGACATGACAGGTATACCTTTCAAAACCTGTCTTGATTGTTTATCAGGGAAATAGCATAGAGTTTCATTTGTTAAAACTGTTTCTCATATTAATAAAGTGCATGCATTAGATTTGGTTTATTCTGATGCGTGTAGTCCTATGAGGACAAAAACCTTGGGTGGGGCATTATATTTTGTTACTTTTATAGATGATGCATCTAGAAGGGTTTAGGCTTATGCTTTGAAATCCGAGGACGAGGTTTTTTGTGTGTTTAAGTTATTTTATGTTATGGTCGAGAGAGAGACAGGTAGATCATTGAAGTGCATCCGCACTGATAATGGTGGTGAATACATTGGCGACTTTCATGAGTACTGCAAGTCCCTGGGTATACGGCATGAACAAACGGTTCTCAAGATCCCCGAGCATAATGGTGTAGCTAAGCGAATGAATCGCACCATTGTTGAGAGAATCAGATGCACGATAACCCATGCGAAGTTGCCCAAGACGTTCTGGGGAGAAGCAATGCACACGGTGGTGTATCTGATAAACAGGTCTCTATCAGCCCCATTGAATGGAGAAGTACCTCAGAAGGTGTGGACTGGACAGGATCCATCGTACAGTCATCTCAGGGTGTTTGGATGCAGGGCATTCGTTCACGTACCAAAGGACGAGAGGTCCAAGCTCGATATGAAGATCAGGTAGTGTGTGTTCTTAGGGTACGGTGATGAAAATTTCAGGTACAAATTATGGGATCCGACCGAGAAGAAGCTCGTCAGGAGCAGAGATGTGGTTTTCTTTAAAGATCAGTGTATTGAAGACATTGGTAAGCCAGAGAAGAATCAGCCTAGTTCAGGTGAGTTAGAGGACATGGATCGGGTTATTTCTCCCATGATGCCTGATGACGGGGGAGTACAGTGAGGTGCAGAGGACGAGGGGGTTCCTATAGAAGATAGACCAGGGGAGCAGCCCCCACTTGATCCACATGTTGAGGTACAGGTGAGGAGGTCATCTAGGGACAGACAGCTGTCCAAGAGGTACTCGCCGCATGAGTACATTATGTTGACTGATGGGGGAGAGCTAGAAGATTATTCTGAGGACCTAGCCGAAAAGCATAAGGAGGAGTGGTTGAAAGCTATGCAAGAGGAGATGAAATCCTTGTATAAGAACCACACCTATGACATGGTGAAACTGCCTAAGGGCAAGAAAGCTCTGAGCAACAACTGGGTGTTCAGAAAGAAAGTTGAGCAGAAGAATTCACAGACGAGGTTCAAGGCCAGACTTGTGGTAAAAGGGTTTGGTCAGAGAAAAGGCATAGACTTCGAAGAGATATTCTCACCACTGGTGAAGATGACATCCATACAGGTGTTGCTTAGGTTGGCGGCTAGCATGGATCTAGAGATAGAGCAGTTAGACGTTAAAACTGTCTTCCTCCATGGTGACCTGGAAGAGGAGATCTACATGCACCAACCAGAGGGGTTCGAAGTCAAGGGCAAGGAGCATATGGTATGTAGGCTGAGGAAAAACTTTTATGGGCTGAAACAAGCTCCACGATAATGGTACAAGAAGTTCGATTTGTTCATGTTACAGCATGGGTATGACAGAACAGAGTCAGACCACTGTGTGTTCACGCGCAAGTTCTCAGATGGTGATTTCATAGTTCTGCTCTTATACATTAATGACATGCTCATCATGGAAAAAGACATCAAAAAGATCGATAGGCTAAAACAGGAGTTGGGCAAGTCATTTGCGATGAAAGACTTAGACATGGCTAAACAGATCCTGGGATTGGAGATAACCCGTGACAGAAGCAGCAAGAAGCTTTGGCTGTCATAAGAGCGGTATATTGAGAAAGTCCTAGAGCAGTTCAATATGAATGCAGCAAAGCCAGTCAGTACTCCACTGGATGTTCACTTCAGATTGAGCGATAAACAGTGACCTAAGACGAAGGCAGAGGTGAAAGAGATACAGAAGATATCCTACACATCAACTGTAGGAAGTTTGATGTATGCTATGGTGTATACACGCCCAGACATAACATATGTGGTTAGTGTTGTTAGTCGGTATCTTACCAATCCTGACGAAGAACATTGGGCAGCGTGAAGTAGATACTGCGGTATCTTAGAGGCTCATCCAGGTTGAGCCTATGCTATGGTGATGGTAAACCTATGCTAAAGGGATACACAGATGCAGATATAGCAGGTGACATAGACTTTAGGAAGTCTACATCGGGGTTCATGTTTACGTTTGCAGGGAGAGCGGTTTCTTGGCAGAGCAAGCTACAGAAGGTCATAGCATTGTCGACGACAGAGGCCGAGTACATTGTAGTCAGAGAGGAATGTAAAGAGATGCTTTGGATGAAGAGGTTTCTACAAGAATTTATCCTGAAGCAGGAGGAGCATGTGGTCTATTGCGATAGTCAGAGTGCTATACACTTGAGCAAGAATCCAAGTCAGCATTCCAAGTCGAAGCACATAGAGATTCTGTATCACTGGATCAGGGATACTTTGGAACAGAAAGTGTTACAGCTTAAGAAAGTCCACACAGACGATAATGGGTCAGACATGATGACCAAGGCTTTGCTCAAGGGCAAGTTTGAGGTTTGTAGAAACTTGGCTGGCTTGAAAAGGGTGAATTCCTCCTGAGTCGGAAAGGAGAAGATTTGATGGGGTTTTTCTCCTCAGTTCAGAGGAGAGACGGTGCAGCGGTTGAAATTTCATAGGGTTTCATCGCACTGCTCAACCGGTCGTGGGAGGCGCTCGACCGGTCATAGGTTCGAGCCCTGGCACGACTCAAAGTCCAGAGAGTTTTTGTTGTTTTTCTCCGTGGTCTTCAACAAGTCGTATGTGAGATTCGACTAGTCGAAGGAGGCTAAGACCAGTCTTGGAATTTCCAGGACTAGTCGAAAGTTACGCAGTTTGTTCCGCAATTTTACGCAAAACTGTGAATTTGAGTCCTTTCACAACAGGGATGTGGAAAGGAGTTTCCTAAAACTATAAAAAGGGGTTCATAGGGTTTTCTAGGGAATTATGTTGTGTGAAGAAAAGCACAAGAGGGTTTCCTAAAGGGTTAGGGTGTGAGAAAGGAAAAAATAAGAAAGAGGAAGCTTGTGGAAGGGAGCGGTCGTCTCAACGCTTCTACGTCCTCATGATCGGTGAGATCTCTCTGTTTTTCTTTATTCTCTTATTGTTCATCCACTCTTGCGTGAGTGACGAAGGTTGTAACGTTCTACTTCATAGTGGATTGTTGGTCTGGACAAGGTCCCGTGGTTTTTACCTCTCTGAGGGTTTTCCACGTAAAAATCTCTTGTGTGGTGTATGATTGTTGCTTTGATTTATTTCATAGCATTGTTATTCCATAATTCTGGTTTGTTCTAGAGGGCTAGATCTTAAGGTTTTGTGCAAGGCCCCCAACACCAACTATCTTCTTTCAGGGAATTGAATTGAACACAGATCAAATCGACATGGAAAAGCTCAGAATGCTGAATTCGTAAAGTAATGCGCAGTTTTCAGCTCGAGAAAAAGCAGTAAAACCTAAAATTTTCAAGGAAAAGGAAAATGAAAGAATAGGCATTTACTTCTGGAGAGGAGATTCAATAGATTTCACAATCCGAATAGTAAGAGAAAATCTATGCCATAAAAGGAAATATGAGATCAGGAGAGGAAGAGGGAGATTGAGAGAGAGAGAGAGAGAGAGTGTAACACCCTGAAAATCGGGGGTCGTGTAGAAACCCGACTCCCGAGTTTTAGACTATCACTTATGCAACAAATATGCTTATGATTCAATGTTATCTGAATTAGTGCATTAACATGAGTGGGATTATACCAAAACTGTAATTCATACTCCAGATTTAGTGATAAAATGCAAGTGGAAGACAAAAATATATATATATCACTGTACGTAAAACAAAACAATCTCGATCTGTCTCCAAAGTATGAATACATCTCTGAGTCACAATATACATATACAGACCAAAAATCAAAATTTCATATGGTCCAACTAGCAAGTCCCATCGATCCAGGCCACCTACGCGAAGCCGTCGAAAAACTGCATCCTGAATCGCCTCACAACCTGCATCTAAGACAGAGTCTGGTAGGTGTTGAAAACACCGTCCCGTAATGTGGGAGTGAGTGATTAACTCAGTGGAATCATAGAGCAAAGATTAACATGTTATCAAATCAATCACGCAATAATAGTAAAGCAAGCAATCAGACATTCCTAGATACTGTTGTTAATGCAAGTATGAAATGACATTATGGATGCCCTCACCGACATACTCCCTCATGGGACACCATCTTACATTCGCGGCATGCTTTCTTCCCTCAGTGCTCCACATCTTCTAGGCACATGCAGTGCGATGTGGAAATGATTACCGAGTTATTATTAGTCCTTTTATACAGCAGTATTGGGAAACTAAGGTACTTCCCTTATATCAATCCCAACACAGATCCTTTCTAGGGTCGTCACTCCTAGTAATCTCATACGATGTTATATTCATAGGTCGCTGCAAGGGCTGTTGCTCGCACTCGTTGCACCGCTCCCCCATCACCTTATCAATACAAGCCTAATGTACTCTTGTTGCTACGGAAGGGTCATCGCCTCTCGTAGATATAGTGATTTCTGATCAAGGTGGTACTTGGGTTTCGGTACGAAATTTTTTGAGGCATTACAATCTACCCCCCTTATCAATAAATTTCATCCTCGAAATTTGTACCTTTTCGTACTCATCGAGAAGCTGTGGGTAGTTCTTTCTGATTTCGGCTTCTGTCTCCCAAGTAGCCTCTTCTTCAGTGTGATGCGTCCACAATACTTTCACAAGGGGAATGACCTTGCTACGCAACACCTGCTCCTTCCTGTCCAGTATACGTGCCGGTCACAGTATATATGTAACATCCTCACCTAACTGCACCTGCTCCCATCTGATGATATGGGAATGATCAGGAACGTATTTATTTAGCATAGAAACATGAAATACGTTGTGTACGCTCGCAAGAGGCATAGGAAAAGCCAGACGATATGCCACTGCACCCACACGGTCAAGAATCTAGAATGGACCAATGAATTGCGGTGCTAGTTTCCCCTTCTTCCCGAACCAAAGAACTTCCTTCATAGGGAAAACTCACAAGAATACATGATCTCCAACCGCGAACTCAAGCAGGCGTCGTCTCATATCGGCAAAACTCTTCTGTCTGCTCTGCGCTGTAAGAAGTCGGTGTCTAATGATGTCAATCTTCTCCGATGTCGCCTGCACTATCTCTGGGCCAATCAATCTACCCTCACCGACCTCTGCCCAACAATACGGTGTTCGGCAAGGTCGCCCATACAAGGCCTCATAAGGTGCCATGCCGATACTGGTTTGAAAACTGTTGTTGTATGCGAACTCCACATATGGAAGACAGTCATCCCAACTTTCTTTGAAGTCCAACATGCAAGCCCGCAGCATGCCCTCTAAAATCTGGTTCACCCGCTCTGTCTGTCCGTCCATCTGTGGGTGAAAGGCAGTACTGAACTTCAACTTCACACCCATAGCCTCCTGGATGTGAGTCCAGAAAATAGAAGTAAAGCACGTGTCTCTGTCTGACATGTTCTCTAACGGAACTCCATGCAGACGCACAATCTCTTTGATATACAGTCTAGCCAGCTCGTCTGCAGAGTTCGTAACCCTGATCGGTAGGAAGTGCGCCGACTTCGTCAAACGGTCGATGATCACCCATATAGAATCATGTCCCTTCCTCGTCTTCGGTAGTCCCGAAATGAAGTCCATAAAAATAAAGTCTCACTCCACTCAGCTATAGGCATAGGCCGAAGGAGACCATGAGGTCGGCGATGCTCTACCTTCACCTGCTGGCAAGTGAGACAATGGGACACGAAATCTGCGATGTGGGTCTTCATACCATCCCACCAGTAGGTCCTCTTCACATCATGATACATCTTTATGCTGCCCGGATGCATCGCAAGTCTGGAACTGTGCGCAGCCTTGAGAATCTCTCGTCTCAAGTTCGGGATATCTGGGACGCATAGGCGGCCACGATAACGTAAGCCCTCATCCGTACCAACTCGCCACTTGGCGTCTGCATCATCATTGGCTTGCTCTTGTAGCTCAGTCAGACGCTCGTCATCCCTTTGCGCCGCGATGACCCTGTCATCGATAAGAGATCGCACCTGAACATGTGCGATAAACTCATAAGGCTCCTCCACAGTGAGTTTCTGCTCAAAGTCTCGCAAAAACTCAACCATGTCCCACTCGAAAACCATCAGCGGAGCCGCAAACTCTAACGCCTTCTTGCGGCTCAACGTGTCAGCCACAAGATTCACCTTGTCCGGATGGTAGGAAACTTGAAACTTAAAGTCCTTCAAAGTCTCCATCCATCGCCGCTGCCTCATATTCAGGTCCCGCTGTGTGAATATGTATCTGAGGCTCGTGGTCGCAAAAGAGCTCGAACTCCTCTCCGAGAGGTAATGTCTCTAGAGCTTTAATGCGAAAATGACGGCTGCCAACTCAATGTCGTGTGTAGGGTAATTCTCCTCGTGCTTCCTTAATTGTCTTGAGGCATACGAAATTACCCTGTCCTTCTGCATAAGGACGCAACCCAGGCCAACGCTAGACGCGTCGGTGTATATCGTGTACTTAACCCCTTGCTCTAGCAATACTAGCACAGGGGTGGACGTCAACCTGTCCTTTAGCTCCTGAAAAGCTGCCTCCACCTTCTCATTCCAGGCGAACTTCAGATCCTTCCGTGTCAACTGAGACAAGGGTCTGGTTATCTTAGAGAAATCTCGAATGAATCGTTGATAGTAGCCAGCAAGACCCAGGAAACTCCTCACCTTAATAACTGAACCAGGCTGCTCCCAGTCCTGTACCGCAGCTACCTTAGCAAGGTCAACTGTTATCCTGTCCTTAGATACTACGTGCCCCAAGAACTTGACTTCCTCTTTCCAGAAGTCGCACTTCTTATACTGTGTGAACAACTAATGTTGTCTCAAAGTATCCAGGACCAATCGCAAGTGCTCCTCATGCTCCTCTCGGCTCCTGGAGTATATCAAAATGTCATCTATAAACACGATGACGAACCGATAGAGGAATGGCTGAAATACCCTGTTCATCAGGTCTATGAACACGGCTGGTGCGTTAGTAAAACCGAACGACATCACTAGAAACTCATAGTGGCCAAAGCTGGTCATGAAAGCTGTCTTCTGCACGTCCTCACTCCTGATGCGCAGCTAGTGATACCCTGACTGCAGATCAATCTTCGAGAAGTACTGTGTTCCTCTCAACTGATCAAACAGGTCATCTATCCTGGGCAATGGGTACTTGTTCTTCACTGTAATTTGATTCAACCTGCGATAATCAATACACAATCGCAGTGAACCATCCTTCTTCGTCACAAATAGCACCGGTGCTCCCCAAGGAGACACACTCGGCCGTATAAAGCCGGTCCCCAACAACTCGTCCATCTGTTTCCTCAACTCCTCCATCTCACATGGGGCCATGCGATACGTCGGCAGTGAGATGGACGTCGAACCGGGTACCAGGTCGATAGTAAAATTGATCTCACACTGAGGTGGCAACCTAGGAATCTTCCTAAACAGATCCTCATAATCACGAACTACGGGCGTGCGCTCAAGTGTATGGGCATCAACCTCCCTCAATAAGGAAGCGTAGTAAAGTACTCGATAGGTACAACTGACCTGCACCGAAAACGTAAAGGTCATGCCCTCTGGCTCGTAAACCGTCACTACACGGGTCTCGCAGTCAATCTCAGCCCTGCCTGCAGTCAGCCAATCCATGCCAAGAATGACTTCAAAATGATAGAGGGAAGGGTCGACGACAAGATCAATGGCCATCATCCTGCTCCCTAAATCTAGCAAGCAACCCTCACACATCATAGTGACATCAGAAAAAGTCCCGTGTGCCGAAAGAATGTGCGCTCCAACCATGCGAGTAGTCTGTAGCCCAAGGCGCTTGACTACTGAATGCGATATTAATGAAATCGTGGATCCTGTATCCACCAACAAGAATATAGGAGTACCTCCAATGTAGGCTGTGACCTCGAAGGCCAAGGACTGAGTAGTCTCTGTCCCGGATGCCTCTGCTGTCAAGGCATGTACCCGAGCCTGCTGCGGTCGATTCAGCCGCGGTACCATGGGCCGTTGAGGCAGCCGGAACAGAGGTGCGGGAGGTATAAAAGAAGGATGCGCAGGAGCCGACTGTAAGGGTGGAGCAGATAGTGCCTGTGGGTGGGGACGGTTGATCTTCTGCGGTGGCAAAAACCCGCTATCCCTCATCCGAGCAAAGCAGCTCTCTGCAGTGTGACCAGGTCTCCCACAGTAAGTACATGTCACACCGGGGCGCCTCATCGGAAGTACTGGCGCTGTAGCCCTAAGAGGAGGGTCGATACGAGGCCTCTTGCCAAGAAATGGCCTATCCTGAGTATCTGGTCGTGGCCTAGCAACCACAGGGCCACGAGAACGTGCTAGTCGCTCAACATCCTGCTCTGCCCTCATGGACATATGTATCAGCTCTGCATAGGAGGGTATGCTGACATAGCACATCTTCGACCGAATGTCAGGTCGCAAGCCCTCAGAAAATTATCATATGCGCATCTGCTCGTCAGTAAGTATCGTAGGGACGTATCTGCCCAACTCTGTAAACCGATGTTCATACTCTGTAACAGACATGCCTCCCTGCCTAAGGCGTAGAAACTCATTCTCTCTCTCATGCCGATAGGTCTGGGGATAGTATTTCTCATGGAATCGAAACTCGAAGGCTGCCTAAGTTCAGATGTAGCCAACAGCAACTGTCCATAATACGCTATCCCACCATAAGCTGGCCTCTCGCTCGAACATGAAAGTGGCCAACTCAACTGCTCAAACTCCGAGCAGTGTAGCATCCTCAGTATCTTCGAGACATGGTCGAGCCAATACTCGACCTCCTCGGGTCTGTGAGAACCCGCAAAAGTAGGAGGCCGCAAGCGCTGGAATCGCTGAAGTAGGCCCCGTGTATCAGCAGTATTCCCCGTAGGGTAAGTGGATGGTGCAGGATGAGTCATACCCTCATCTTGAGTCGAAGTCCCAGCATCCTCAGCTGGATGCATAGGAGGTATAGGTGGAGTCGCACTGCCACCCTGGGCTAAGGCCCCTGCAATGGTGGTCAACAGCTGCTGATGCTGCTGGTGCATCATGATCATCAACTGCTCAAACCTATCAGGAGGTGAAGCAGGCTGAGGCACATACTGCGTCGAAGAAGACGCACGGTACTGTTCTCGAACTGGCTGTGTGAAAGGTGGTGGTCCAACTATAGGACCTGCAGAAGGCTGAGACTCAGGTGCAGTCTCACGAATCGGGCCCACAGCAGGGTCCATATGATCATCACTCTGGGGAGGAGCCCGATCCATCGGTTCACCCAGTGTAAGACGTGCTGTACTCTGAGTCACCTTAGGTGGCATTCCCTATATTCAAAATAGGGCGCAACCTTGTCAGTTTCAGCAATAGCACAAACACACCACACAATCACTCACATAATAAACCGAAGAAACTCCATGCATTTTATTAAATCAAAATTTATCACAATACAAGAGATATATCTTTACAAGCATCATGACAAGAAACACATGAAAAACTAAGTTAGTCAAGCTACAACTGCAACAGAAACCAACTACCAAGCCTTCTCAGGCTCACACATAGAAAATAGAAAATAACCTAAATACTACCAATAAACATTTATCATCTGATAACTCGTCCGAGTCTGGAGATGGAGGAGGGGCACCCTTATCCTGCAGGCAACACAGGATGGCCTTCAAGGTGCGAGTCACCTTGCCAAACTTCCACTTCATAACGGCCTTGGTATCCTCAAGCTCTTGTTTTACCTCGGCCCGGAGTTCTTGGACTTCCCGTCGCAAAGCAACCTAACTCTCCTCAAGTCGGGTTATGTGAGAATCCCTAGTAGTTCGAGTCACAGGAGGAGGACTCTCATCAATATCCTGAGCCTCCTCTTCTTCTTCTTCCTAGCTCTCTTCCTCTATTTCTGCTCCAACTTCTTCTTCACTTTCATTCTCCTCACTATCATATTCACCCTCACTGTCATCATCAAGTTGAGCCTCACGCTGCCGACGCCCTATCCTCATTTAGTTCATGGTAGCCTCATCGATGAAATGAATCGGCACGGGAAACTCTGGCCCAAGTCTATAAGCAAAATCAAGTGCAATCTTGCATATGAGCCGACCAAAGGGAAGTGACTCAGACGTTCTTCTTGACTTTGCTATGAGGACGATCTGTCGCAACACAAAGGTGGGCATGCACATGTTCTCTCCCTGGCCCACTTGATACAAGAAATCAACCATGAGACGCGTACATTCACTACGGTTGGTCAACCTAGGATACACATTGAACGTGTAAATGTGGTGCAACAGGTAAAAATCATCTGACATGTGGGTCGCTAGGAGGCTCTTGTTACGCTGCCACTCAACTAAACTACCACATAGAAACTTGGTGCGGCGATCTCGCTCACGAACACTCTTCAGATTCTTAGCACTGGGATGTACCTCGCCAAGAAGCACATTCAGAAGTCGAGCTATCAACCGAACATCGATCGTGGCTTCTCGGTCTCTATCAAAGGGAATCCTGAACTGCAATGGCTCTAACGTAGGATCCCGGATATGAGCATAAAAGGCACGAACAGTTCCCACGTTCGCACGAGACTGGGCTTCAAAGAGCGGATCCCACCTGGTAGCTTCAATACGCTCAAACAACAAAAACTCACCAAATAGCTGCTCATCCACATGCGCCTCAAACAGAACCTTGCGATCAGTATACGCGTCATGGGCCAAGTCTGCCAACAGTGCTCTCCCTACGGGATTATGGGGATCTAAATCCCGCTTCGTGTGTAGCTCTCTCCCAACGTTTGGACTAGCGGCGACAGTTGAACTAGCAGCGCCACCTCTTGGCTTCCTTGAACGTGAAGGGTGATTAGGCCCAACTCCATTAGCGGCGGTCTTCCTCTTTCCCATGAGAGAGAAGATGGTGGAAAGGGAGAAAAAGGCTAAAATAACCTCTAGAAAAGTCATGGAAAATGGAGGAAAGGGAGAGAAATGGCTGACCTAGTGGGCTTGCATGAATCTAGGTCCTATAGAGGAGTGAAACAGGCCCCCAAATGCTAGGATTGCAAAGGGAAAAGAGTGAGATGGGTTAGGTTTGAAGCTCACATGAATTTTAGCCTCCAATGGAGGATGGGAGAGCTCCAACAGACGAAAATGGAGAGAGAAGGAAGTGCGTACGGCTGTGACCAATGGAGGGGCATCGGTTGTAGCAGAAAACGGGAATGGAGGTGATTTGAAATGGGATTTGAGAGGGGAGGCAACAAAAACGTGAGAAAGGGAGAGCTTGGGAGGGTTTTTTGTGAAGGAAGTGGGTCTTTGAGGTGGTTTTAACGGACGTCCCCTATGCACAGGGGCTATACTAGCCCCCAAATGTGGTCGGCCCGAAGGCCCGACCGATCTGGGCCCATTGTACGGTGAGGCCTTGCCGTCCATCTTCATTTTCGGCAATGGCCCACCATTTGGGCAGGGTCCCCCTGCCCTAAGGGCCCAAAATTGATATGGGTCCCACCCTGGATCATGCTAGATCAGCGTGGGTAGGCCCACGACTCCATTTCGATCCATTTCGGGTCATTTCGGGTGTTAACAGCTGCATATTCACATATAGAGACTTCTAACAGCTGGGATTGGGTCCAGAGAGGTCTAGACCCATCCACACACGAACTAGAAGTGATCCGAGGTTGTTTCATGCGACAACGATCAAAACGATCGATTTGCGTGAAGTTTGCCAATTGGCGAGACTGGGACCCTATGAGTGTTTCTATATTTTTCTTGCACTCACCTAAGTCAAAGGGCGATAGTGTACTTCGCGTGACCATAACCCAGGTCCGATTTAATCCAAATCATGCTCTGATACCAACTTGTAACACCTTAAAAATCAGGGGTCGTGTAGAAACCCGACTCCCGAGTTTCAGACTATCACTTATGCAACAAATATGTTTATGATTCAATGTTGTCTGAATTAGTGCATTAATATGAGTGGGATTATGCCAAAACTGTAATTCATACTCCAGATCCAGTGATAAAATGCAAGTGGAAGATAAAAAAATATATATATCACTGTATGCAAAATAAAATAATCTCGATCTTTCTCCAAAGTATGAATACATCTCTGAGTCACAATATACATATACAAATCAAAAATCAAAATGTCATATGGTACAACTAATAAGTCCCGTCAATCCAGGCCACCTACGCGAAGCCGTCAAAAAACT
The DNA here is from genome assembly GCA_037074715.1 of Magnolia kwangsiensis. Lineage (NCBI taxonomy): Eukaryota > Viridiplantae > Streptophyta > Magnoliopsida > Magnoliales > Magnoliaceae > Magnolia > Magnolia kwangsiensis. The sequence goes on from CM073573.1 coordinate 88,365,356, forward strand.
GCATGTACGAGAACTCATCCTGATCCTCGTCGTAGTCCGACTCCGCATCCTGAATCACCTCGCAACCTACATCTAAGACAGAGTATGGTAGGTGTTGCAAACACTGTCCCATAACATGGGAGTGAGTGATCAACTCAATGGAATCATAGAGCAAAGATTAGCATGTTATCAAATCAATCATGCGATAATAGTAAAATAAGCAATCAGACATTCCTAGATACTGTTGTTAATGTAAGTATGAAATGACATGATGGATGCCCTCACCGACATACTCCCTCATGCGATACCATCTTACGTCTATGGCATACTTTCTTCCCTCAGTGCTCCACATCTTCCAGGCACATGCAATGCGATGTGGAAATGATTACTAAGTTGTTATTAGTCCTTTTATACAGCAGTATTGGGAAACTAAGGTACTTCCCTTATATCAATCCCAACACAGATCCTTTCTAGGGTTGTCACTCCTAGTAATCTCATACGATGTTATATTTATAAGTCGCTGCAAGGACTGTCAGGGTTGTTGCTCGCACTCATTGTACTGCTCCCCCATCACCTTATCAATACAGGCCCATTGCATTCTTGTTGCTACGGAAGGGTCGTCGCTTCCCGTAGACTCAGAATACGCTCGAGGTCACTACAAAGGGCTCGTCACCAATCAGTGTAGGTCGACAGCTCGAATGTAGTGTCCCATACCACCGCAATCGGCTCACGAGTCAAAAGTGCTCACTGGTCACTACGGGGAGGTTTGTGGCCCTAGCGTAAGCCGACAGCTCGACCACGGTGTCCCATACCACCATGCCCGGCTCATGAGTCTTTATGAATCAAGGTACCATGGTTAACAGAGCTTTCACTGGTAAGTTCAGTATCCTAGGTTCAAGCAGTTATGACTCATACAACGTGAACATACGATGGTCAGTCGTGTTACTTGACGAGCTCGACTAGTACGAGCGCACCTCAAGCTAAATGACATGAAGTGCATAAAACACCTCGTGTGGCCTAACCACTGTCGCCAACCCAAAGCACGACTCGCGTTCGTCGACGCGTCCTTCATGGTAAATAGAAGCCAACCACAAATTCAATCTGTTACCGACCGTCTGGACTAATATATAGCCCCAAAAATTTGTAATTAACATCAGTGATCATATGGGAGTGACAGGAATGAAATACAAACAATCCAAGCATGTTGGCAACATGTTATAACATACAACGTAAGCAAATCAACCGAAACACATGTATTCCATACATATAAGGAAATCAATTCAATAGCAACATGGAGGAAGATCATGTACATCATCATATTAATTGAGAATTCAATCTTAAGACTAACCTACAACAACATTTACTCAATACATACTAATACAAGCATTTATACAAACACTTAATCTACACACATTGGTCTACATAGCGTATGTCGACCCGAAGTGTGCATTAGGGCGAATCTCTTCGCCAAACAGATCATACATGCATGTCTAGTATAATAACGTGACAAATACATATGACAAGCATTTCAGCAAAATATAGACGTATGAAGTATTTCCTACAAATGCCTAAAATACCCTAAATCTCATATTCACCGTACGCAGTCGAAATGGAAAACAGACAGCATGTTCTACATGTCAAACAACGCTCTTGTCGATAATCTACTTTTAAATGACATTGAAAGCTTTGAAATCAGTCAATCTAAGCATCTAAAATCCTCACCTTTCGACGTATAAGCGTAACGAATCGAACAGAAACTCTACGCTTCGTCAACGCCTGTATGTCGACCTAATTCACAAGATACATCAGTTACTTCGCTACTTGTATCGAAGGAATCCCTAAAATAGGTTGAGGTTAGGGTTTTCTTACCTAGAATGATGTCGGAATCACCGAAAGAGTGATTGGAATACGGTGATTCAGTACGTGTAAAAGCAGGATCGAGTGGCAGGAAACTTTTCTCAAAACTCTCTCACAATATCTCTCTTTCTCTCTCTTCTCTTTCTAGGGTTTCTTGCAAATTCGTAGGTGAGAGATATGAGAGGGTTTAAAGCCCTTATATAGGCTAAAATTTCACCTACTTAGACTCTAAACCAAGGTATACTTGGGTTATAACCAAATCAGGTCTTTCCCGATCCAAAAGAGCATTTTTGGAAGTCCCCTGACCGAATGCGGTCGGACTTAAGCTCATGGATATTGGATCTTGATCACATTAAGTTTTCAGTCCGGTAGTGTTCCCAGATCGCACGTGGCGGACCAGTTTCAGTTCAGCGGTCACGAAACCTAAATCAGGACTACAAGTTTCATGACATGAAAGAGTAATTTTTCCTGATCCGAGGGTGAAATTTGGCTGAATTTTGATGGTCAGAACGCTTAAAAATAATGCGCAAAGACACGTGCCAGATTTGAATTATTTTTCCAAATCTTTTCCCTTTTCTCACTCTCTTCACTCCGAACCCAGTAAAATAGTGTCAGGATGTCAGTTGGTCTTGGTTTTCGAAACGATTGTCAAGTCCAACTAAGTGGTCATAATGGTCTGAGATTATAGATATCGGACCTTCGACGCGCGGTCTAGATCCTATACAAAGTTACCAAACATGTTCCAGAACAACTGGGTTTAGAGTTGGATCCTAGATTTCAGGGTATTATAGCGTCATTGATTCTACAAGTTTTAGGTCTTGCAGAATGTATTTAAAGCGAACAGGGATAATTTCACAGCCAGTCTAGCGTAGCGCTAGTTAACTTATGCTTAAGTTATAAAGGAATTAAGCCTAAGTGATTTCTGATTGAGGTGGTACTCGGGTTTAGGTACAAAATTTTTCGAGGCGGTACAGAGAGAGAGAGAGAGAGAGGATCAGGAGAGGGAGAGGGAGAGGGAGATCGTGTGACAGTGCGAATGAGGGTTTTAACTAAAAAAAAGGTGAAATGGATTCGGTAGTCTGTGGCAAATAAATATTAATGTGCCTCGAGGGCCGTGTGGGTTCCAGTGAGGTCTCCAAAATAAATCCAATCCATCCATCTGTTTGAAAATATAACAATAGAACATAATCCTAAACATTAGGAATATCCAAATATCAGAAATAACAACATTGGTTGTTAAAATAGGTACAAATTTGAAGACGGTTTATAACCGTTCCAAATTAGACACGCCTTAGAACCGTTTTCAAACCAAAATCCCAGCCGTTCCTATCCAACGATTTTGGTGTAGTGTGTGGTGTGATGCTAGGCAATCCACTCTAAGAAAGAAATTTTAGGAGATATACACCCTCATATTTGTCCTGGCAAACCATGATGAGATCCACTCTAGCCATTAGATATTTAATCCCATCTTAAGCAAGTCTAAAAAATAAGGTTGACTCGTGATTTTGGCTGTTCACATAAGGTTACAAGTTGGAGGGTGAGAGTTTGACATGTATAATTTTTACAATCATGTGGTCACCTAAATCACAAATATAGCTTCTTCTTTTTCTTTACCTTGAGTGGGATGACACGCTTGGTGTACGTGATAGATTTCACGTAAACACTATGGTGCAACCTACTTGCGTCAAACTATTTTCCTTCTTTATTTATTACTTCGTTTGTGGCCATTATGTGGTTCACAAATCTAGCCCATCCATTGTGTGTGTCCCACTTGGATGAGGAGTGAGACTAAGTTTCAGCCGCATCTAAAACTCAGGTGGGCCCGACCTTGTACTTTTATATGTTTTAAGCATGTCTTCACATGGTTTTAGATGTAATATCCTACCTGAGTTCGTATAAGGATGATTTTTGAGATATCCCATAACATAAAGGGGACCCATTAAATGCACGATGGTGATATTTGACACACATCAAGGTGGGGCCCACGTAGCTCGACATCGTGGGAAGTTCCCTTGAGGTTGACCTCATAGTATCATTTTCACACACACACACACACGCATACATGTATGTGTGTGTGTGTGTGTGTGTGTGTGTGTGTGTGTGTGTGTGTGTGTGTGTGTGTGGAAATGGTACTAAGAGGTCCACCTCATGGGAACATTCCATGATGTCAAGCTGTGCGGGCCCCACCATGATGTGCATCAAACATCTACCCCATCAGTTAGATGCACCATTCCATGGTGGGCACATTCTTAAAAATCAAGTCTATCCATGCTTGGGTGGGCCACACCACATGTAACATTTGAGAGGGGTTACCCTCCCATTAAAACATTCATAATTATTTATTGGACCCATCAAGATGTGGTTCACACATCCAGCCCATTAATTGTGTGTGTCCCACTTGGATGAGGGGTCAGAACAAGTTTTAGCCTCATCCAAAACCTAGGTGGGCCCCGCCAAGTGCTTTTATATGTTTTAGGCATGTCTTCACATAGTTTTAGATGGTATGGCCCACCTTAGTTTCATATATGGCTGATTTTTGGGTTAGCCCATAACCAAAAGGGGACCTATTAAATGATGTTGTTGGTGTTTGACTCACATCACGATGGGGCCCACACAACTCAACCTCATGGGACATACACACACACACACACACACACAGAGTAATGGTCTCCTGTGAACCATCCCACAGGATACCTTGGTGCGGTCCAATTCCCATCACAAGAGACCTTTGTGTGGACGCGGATTGGCTAGCTACTACTGAATTTTTGGCCCCATAATGATATATGTTTTGTATCCACACCATCCATCCATATGAAGAGATCATTTTAGGGTCAAATCCAAAGAATGAGTGACATCCACAGCTCCGGTTGACCCCACTACAGAAAATAGTGGGGAATGTGATGTCATCGTTAAAAACTTCTAAAGGCCACAAAACGTTTTTGATCAAGCCTCTATTTTTATTTTCCCTTCTTTAATGTCTTTTTTAGCTTTTGAACAGGTTGGATTTTGAAAAAAAAACATTATGGTGTGCCTTAGAAAGGTTTCAACGGTGGGATCAATCTTCCCGCTGTTTTTTGTGGTGGGGTCCACTAAAGCTTTGGATCTGCCTCATTCTCTCGCTCATGTCTTAAAATAATATCTCCAAATGGGTGGAAATTGTGGATACAACACATACATCATAGTAGGGTCCACAGAGCTTGGTGAAGTCACTTCCGTAGAGTAAGGTCCGGTGTTAGGAAGCGGATTGCGTGGTAACTCACTACGCTTAGCGTACTAAGTAAAATCTTTGAGGTCCACCATGGCTTATTTATTTTATCCACTTTGTTCATACATTTTAACAGATAATTTTAACACTTGAACAAAAAAATTGAGGTATATCCAATGTTCAAATGGACCACACCATAGGAAGCAGTTGAATTGAATGTCTACCGTTGAAAAATACTGGGAGGGCCACAAGAGTTTTGGATCAAGCTTATATTTGGTTTTTCCCTTCATCCATGGCTGTATGATCTTATGAATAGGTTGGATGAAAAATAAACATCACTGTGGGGCTTAGAAAGGTTTCAATGGTGGAAATCATTATCCCCACTGTTTCCAGTGCTATGAACCACTTGATCTTTGTATATGCATCAATTTGGGGCTCAACCACTTAAATTAGATGGAAAAATGGATGGACAATCTAGATAGACCACATACATTCAACATGGCCCAACTTTGTTTACTCAGTACGATAAGAGCTATTGAGTAACTCAATACACAATCTAATTTCCCATACAGATTGGCATGGCTGGTAGTCGGTGCTCTATGGGCCTCATCATGATGTATGTGTTTCATCCACTTCGTTCATCCATTTTTAAAGAAGGGAAAATATAAATATAATCTTGATCGAAAATTTTTTATGGCCTTTAGAAGTTTTTAACGGTGGCGTCACTCTCCCCACTATTTTCTGTAGTGGGGTCCACTCGAGCTTTGGATGTCACTCATTCTTTGAATTTCACCCTAAAATGATCTCTCCATATGGATGGACGGTGTGGATACAAAACACATATCATAGTGGGGCCACAAATTCAACAGCAGCTAGCCAATCCACGCCCATATGGGAATTGGACCACACCAAGGTATCCTATGGGATGGTTCACAGGAGACCATTACTCTCTCTCTCTCTCTCTCTCTCTCTCTCTATATATATATATATATATATATATATATTAAACACACAGGGAAATGGTACTATGAGGTCAACCCCATGGGAACTTCCCATGAGGTCCAGCTATGTGGGCCCCACTGTGATGTGTGTCAAACATCAACATCGTGCATTTGATGGGCCCCCTTTAGGTTATGGGATATTCCAAAAATTAGCCATATAAGAAACTTACATGGGCCATATCATCTAAAATAATATGATGACATGCCTAAAACATATAAAAGCATTTGGTTCAGGCCACATTAGTTTTGGATGCGACTGAAACTTGATCTGACCCTTCATCCTAGTGGGACACCACAATGGATGGGTTGTGTAAGACCTTGTCAATTTCGTACCTTTTCTATGCTTATGTGTACTATGATCAACACCCTTGGTAAAACTTAGACTAGTTGCGCATAGTGCGCACTTGACTGACCGAAACCTAAAGACCTTGAAACCCATTTCATATCGACCACCCCGTTGTTGCAGTGTGGAGATACCACCCGTGTGTTCGTGCGATGCTCCGTTAGCTAGATATGCCACGAAGAATCGTTGGTGTATCATGTGCGCATAGCGTCATATGTTCCATTCCACATATGTGTGCAACACATGCTCCCACACATGCACCATACCACACATGGGTGAGAGAATCTCTACCTATATGTGTGATGTCACCCTCCCATACCACCCCTCTCTCATGTGTACCCAAAAGTCAACTCTTCTCCATACCATATCCTTTGCATGACCTCATCATACCATAACATCCCATGTCCCTTTAATGCACCATTAAGTCCTAATCATGCATTACTTACTATGATCATTGCCTAAGCTAATCATAACCACATTAATCTAATCTAACTACATTTTTATCCATTTCTCTACAAATATCCCTTCATCCCTTAACATTTTCACCATTTTCTACAATAAGGAGAGAGAGAGAGAGAGAGAGAGAGAGAGAGAGAGAGAGAGAGAGAGGGTGGAGTGATCTTGGTAGGCCATCCATCTCAACCATCTATCTTGATCATCAAGGCGAGTACACCCCCTCACCCCTCCTCGTTGTTTCCTTGTTCTCGTTCTTGTATTGTAGCTATGAAACCCTATGTTAGTGGGCACCATTTTGATGATGTATGCCATCCAATCCATTCACAAAGGTTTTATACGTATGAGTGAAGGAAAAATGCAAAATATTAGCTTGATCAAAATCTTGTGTGGGACCCACTAGCCATGGGTCCACCATGATGTTTTCTAACCATCATAAATGGGTATACGGTCACAAGGATTTGGATGAAGAGAAAACATAAATACCAGCATATTCAGGACCAAGGTCCATTGTGATGTTTAAGCACAAATCCCAAACGTCCAAGTATGGCCACTTGGTTGGTCAAACTCACATACACCCTCACACACTCAAGAAAATAAAATTGAATGGAACGGTGTCCTCCATGGACACTACATCTAGAGAAGGACAACCCAAGCACTCTTTTTAGCCAAGGAATTTTGGGGCCACCATGACCAAACCATGATGTATATGTTAGATCCAAGCAGTCTATCCATTTTCCCTAATCACTTTAGATGGGACACACTAAAAAACTAGGCCGATCTAAGGCTCAGGTCGACCACACTTTTAAAAACAGTAGGGATAGTGGCACCACCGTTGGAGCCGTGAGAACCCACCTTGTTGTTTGTTAAAAAATTAAAAATAAAAATAAAAACAAACAAAACAAATAAACATACACACACACACACACACACACACACACACACACACACACACACACACATATATATATATATATATATATATAATGAAGTAGTAAAGGACGTTAACTCCCTCCCCATCTTGTTTGCCCAAATGGGCTGTGGGTCCACCGTGGCATCACCATAGTATATATGTTGCATCCACACTGCACTACAAGTGGGCCATTGCCGACGCTATTTTTTAAGGCGATGATCAGTACAAACTGCCAGGATAAGAATCATTAACTGTCGATGACGATCCAACGGTGTTACGGGAACTCTTTGCAGCTCTAATTAAAAGCAGCTACTAGTAAAGGGTGTGGAAAAAGCTTTAAAAAAAACAGAACCCTGATTCTTATATTCTCTCTCCTCCGTCTCTCTCTCTCTCTCCCAGCGCCCTCCACCCCCATTCCCTCTCTCTCTCTCCCAGCGCCCTCCGCCACCCTCCCCCCCCCCTCTCTCTCTCAGCACCCTATTCCCCTATTCCCTTTCCCTCTCTCTCTCTCTACAACTTGGAGCAGTTCTAGTTTGGATTTCCTTTTGCCTTTCCCACTTCACTAGTTTTTAGGGAGCTCTCATCTTTTACAATTTTATAGTGCGTAAACGAGGATTTCAAATCCCTAATCTCTATTCTTCCACGATTTTTCGGTGCGTAAACGAGGATTTCAAATCCCTTTTATTGTCTTTTCCAAACCCTATATAGGAGTTTGACAATACCTTTTTTGTGATCAAGGGCGGTTCGGGCTCTCATTGTCAAGCACTTTTTCATCGATTGGAATGGCATATCAGTGTCAGCATTTGGCAAAAGGGGGGGTTTTTGAAACCCTAGCATGGTAGGAACCGTGGAAGCAAGTACGCTCGATGGAGCACGGGTGGAAGTCGAGACTGGGAGCAACCGTAGAAGATGGTGGCCGAAGGTTTGGATCGAGGATTTGAGTAAGCCACATCATAGGATGATGGATTTAATGGCTACCTGAGGTGCATGGGTCGCTGATTTCTGAGGGTTGCTGAATTTAATGGAGGATCGAAGACGGAAGCCAACGAAGAAGAAGGCCCTGTGATTTTGCGATCTGCGACGGTGGTGGACTGTCAATCAGAGTAGAGCTCTGCTCTTTGTTATTGTAGGTGCGAGTGAAGGCCCTATTCTTGCACCAACTCAGGGAGACTTGTTGAGTTGACTCGATGCGGTCCATTTGTTAGCTGTGACAATAGTAAGTCCTTTGATTGTGAAGCTTTCCTTCCCTATTATCTAAACATGCTTGTTCTATTTATCTCATTGCTGAAAATAAATCAATTCCTCCATTTGCACTGATCCATTCTTATGTGTGGGGAGGGTCTGCTACCGGATCTTTCTCTATTCAGTTAGATGTTTCATTTCATTTATCAATGGTTTTACTAAGTTTATATGGAAATATCTAATGAGCAGTATAAATGAAGTCCCATAAAGAATAGAGATGTAATTCTCAAAATTCTGGTTACTGATGGATGTAAAACTGAATATGTACCCCAACAGTGCCATTGGCACTCTCCTAAACTAAATATGTACTGCAACAGTGCCACTGGCACTCTCCTCAGAGGACACCATCAATGGGAAGAGGTATGGTACTACCTATCTCTAGAAGGAAATAGATAATATCTTCATTTCTGGATGTCCTGATTTTGTAGCATAGTTGGGACTTATTTTTGTGTCTTGGGTGAAAAACTGCCAACATTCAGGTCTTTCGCAAGGTTATTATTGGAGGCCATTTGAGAAACAGTATGGCTTCAGTGAATTATAGCTGTGGGTATGTAACACATGTGTACAATGAGTTTTGGAGTATTGCCTCTAGGCTAAACTTTTTTTTTTTTTTTTTTGCCCATTTTGGATGAGAAACAAATGTTATTACCATGGAATGTATGGCTGTGGGCATAGCTGAGCTCCTTCTATTGGGAACTCATTCCCTTTTTTCTATTTCTGTTGGCTGTTGAGTTTGACACCTTAATAGACAAGCAAGTGGAGGCTTTTGGCTCTGTCTGGAATGGATTGCAAACCTTCCAAAATTTCCTTTAGCATGTAGGAAAAAGGAAACCAAAACTATGGGTGTGGCTTTTCCACAAGGAAAACAATAGGAAGGATAAAAGGTAATGAATTGACTAAGAAATAGAGAAGCGTGTGCAATTGAAGGTCCAATGACTAAGAAAGTTGATGAGTCCCTTTTTCAATTGCACTGGAGAATGACCCATCAGCAAGTTTGATACCACCAGGGATAGGAATATATGAAACAAATTCATCTTTCTTACTAGTCATATGATCTGAGGCCCCTAAAGGGTGTGGAGGAATGAGAGTGGAATTAAGAGGCATAATTTTCTAAAGTAAATGTACCTGGCTGCTAATTTGTAGTTGTGAATTGAACCAATGCTATAAGAGCAACCACTTGTTTTTGGAGATCATTGATGACTTGGTCTCTTGGGTCAACGGTCTACCATAGTGGTGCTAGGAGGAAAATTGGTAGGATCATTCTTCCCTTCAATATGAGCAGAATTTGCAGTAGCAATTTTATGGCTTGGATGAAGATGGAGATTTAAATCTCAATATTGCTCCTTAAGAAATTTGCATTTTCTGCAATGAGTGAGTTGGAGTTTATCTTTATTATTAGAAGAACATGGTAGATAGCTCTGTCCCTTTCTAGACCCACTCACTGTAAATGTTCTAGAGTCTACTACTATAATCATACTTAGCAGAACTCCTTTCTAAACTTGTAACTTTGAGAAATACTCGTATAATTACTTTTATATTTAAAAGCTTGTATATTTCAGAAGATCATTTTTTTTTCCTGTGAAAATTGAACAATACTCATTTTTCAGAAAAAAAAAGAAAAAAGTAGAAATGTGCAGGGTAAACCGGACATGATTTTTTGAGATATGATCCATCCACATGATTGCCTATCAAATCAACCGTCCTGGTGAGCTTAAACAAGTGCTGTATATTTATGTTTTAATGCTTCTGTCAAAATAGCGGCCTCTTTCCTTAAACAATGTAACTGCTAGGGCTTCTTTCTCTAGGTTCCTGACATTGTTGTTTTCTTTGAGAATGGGTGTTTACTAAGCTGAGATACATTGCCCAACAACGGGACATACATGATTTACTCATCAGATAAAAAAAAGAGAGTATGTAACACCCTGAATTTTTGCCAATCTGGAGTTAGATATCCTTAGGCAATGGGTTAACCATAACACCTTAGTAACTTCTCGTAGCGCAATTCCAAAGCCAAAGAAATCATTTAGAACCAAATTCTTTAGAAATTTAACGTGTATTAACTAGCGCTACACTAGATTTCCTGCAAAATTAGCACCAACCAGTTTAAATCCGATCTGTACGACCCAAAACCTATAGAATTGTTGACGCTATTTTACCCTGAAATCTAGGATCCAACTCTAAACCCAGTTACTCCCGGGAATGCTTTGTAATTTTGTATTGGATCTAGACCGCGCGTCGAAAGTCTGATATCTATGATCTTAGACCATTATGACCGCTTAGTTGGACTTGACAATCATTTCGAAAATCAAGCCCAAACAATGTCCTGAGACCATTTTATTGAGTCCGGAATAAAGAGAGTAAGAAAATGAAGATTTTTAGAAAATTAAATATATTTTTAAGTAATCTGGAACGTTTCACTTACGCGTTATTTTTAAGCATTCTGACCATTAGATTTCAACCCAAAATCACCCTTGGATCAGGATAGGTGGCCCATACATGTCATAGCACTTGTAGCTCTAATCGAATTTCTGTGACCATTGAATTGAAGTTGGTCCACCACGGTCAATCTGGAAACCCGACCGGACTGAAAAATTAGCTTGACCTAGATCTGATATTAGAGAGCTTAAGTCCGATCGCATTTAGTAATAGGACCTCTAGAAGTGCTCCATTGGATCAGAAAAAGCCCGATTTGGTTATAACTTAAGTATACCTTAGCCCTAAGTCTGTTTTCATCACTTTTGGGCTTATAAAAAGGCCTTAAACCCTCTCTCACAAATCCCAAACGAATTTTCAAACCCTAACTAAGAAAGAGAGAGAAAAGAGAGAGAAAGTGAGAGAGAAGTTGGTGATTCTTCCTGAGATTCTTCCCAGCTTTACTACGTGCCTAATCCACCAATTCGTATTGCTATTCTGGCATTTTTGGTTCCATTCTTGGATAAGAAATCCTAACCCTAACCTGTTTTGAAGCCTAGAATAGTTCCAATGACGTTATATCCAACCTGTTTCATGCCATAGGTAGCGTATCAATCGTTGACGAAGACTTATCGTCTGAATCATATCCATTTCGTATTTTCTGGTTTAAGGTGCGGACTATATATGTTTAGGTTATAGTTTTTAAGACTTTCAATGTCGGTTAATGATATATTACTGACGTGGATGCTATTTTACATGTATAAAGTGTTGTCTGTTTCATTTTTCAGTTATACGTTAACTATGTTGAATATACTGTATTCCTCATATTTGTAGAAAATACCGAATACGTATGAAATATGAATTTGAGTTTGTCATGATTAATTGCTATCTAGGTATGCTAGATTCATGTGTATCAACTTCTGGGTGAACGGATTAGCCTAATACATGTTTTACAACATACATTGGGCATGTTGTATTATGCAGTCTAAGTGTTTGTGAAAATGACTGAATGAGTATAAAATTCACTTTCGTGCTCGCCATGACTAACTGTCATGGATATACGATTGTTATATAGGCGATAACCCTTTAACAAAAGGATTTTGCCCTATTACATATGCTAATGAATACATAATATGTATGATGTAATGTGTAGACTAAGTGTATGTAAAAGTGTCTGAATGAGTTAGTAGTTAGTAAGATGTACCTGTATGCGGGTTGAGATATGATTCTCAACTACATCAATGATGTGTATGATTTCCTCCATGAATTGTGTAATTTAGATTACCCATGTCCACTACGTGTATGATTTCCTCCATGTATTGTATTTACGTTCAAGACATATTTTATGATTGTTCAAATGAATGTAGGATATGAATCGTATGCCTGTTATTGAGCTTGTACATGATTGGGGCTGTACTATAGTCCAGGTAATCGGTAATCATACTCCAAATGGTAGTTGAGGTTATTTTCACCACGCAGGATGAGTTTAACGAATCTGAGTCGTGCTTGGGATGTTCGACAGTGGTTAGGCCACACGAAGTGCTTATGCATTCCATGTCGTTCAACTCAACGTGCGCTTGGCCTAGTTGACTTATCAACTAACCCGATTGATCGATGTTTGATCACCATGTTTGGTCGCTACTGTTTAAATATAAGACACCGAACTTACCAGTGAAACTCTTGTTAATCGTGGTACCGTGATCCTCTATGACTCATGAGGCGAACATGGTGGTATGGGACACCATGGTCGAGCTGTCGGCCTACGTTGGGGCTATAAACCTCTTCGTAGTGACCAGTGAGCACCCTACTCTCGTGAGCAGATTATGGTGGTATGGGATACTATATTCTTGCTGTAGGCCTACATTGATTGGTGACAAGCCCTTTGTAGTGACCTCGAGTATATCCTGACACCGCATAAGGACAACGAGTCCTGTTGCAGTATCAAGGATATAACTAGGCCTGTATTGATTTAGTGATGGGGGAGTGGTGTAACGATTGCGCGCAACAGCCCTGACAGCCCTTGCAGTGACCTAGAACCATGACATCGTATGAGAATCTCTAGGACTGACGACCCTAGAATGGATCAATGTTGGGAATTGATACAAGGGAGGTGTCTTAGCTTCCCAATCCTGCTGTATGAAAAGGACTAATAAGAACTTGGTAAGCATGCTCATATCATCGCATTGCATGTGCTATCGGTGTTGGTGTAAGAGCACTGAGGAAGTGACTGACATGCACGATAATAAGATGAAGATCGCAGAGGGATTTTGTGGTGAGGGCATGCATCATTCCTTCATAACATTCGTGCATTAACAAGAGTATCTAGGACATGTTTGATTGTACTGCTTTATCATTACTGCTTGATTGAATTGATAACATATTAACCTCTGCTGTATAGTTTCCACTGAGTTGATCACTCACTCCCACGTTACAGGACAATGTTTACAACACTAAGCAGTCCCTGTTTTAGTTTCAGATGGTGGTGATGCTTGCGAGGCAGAGCTGGTCTTTTATGCCGATGAGGAGGGCTTCTCCTATATGCAGATCTCAGACGGGTTCATGTGAATAATGCTCTGATTGATGGGGATTCAGGGCTATGTTGGTAGTGATTTATCACTTTTGATATATGTATTTTGAGACACGACTTGTAATTTTGACCTGGCAGAGCATACATAGTTTGGGGACTTATGTTGATTTATATATGTATTTCAGTCTTCCGCTCGTGCTTTCAGACTGTCCCTGAACTATGTTTGTTGTTTTGGTTTAATCTACCTCATGTTTTATGCCCTAATGCCGATAACATTCATTCATCATAAAAAATGCTGCATAAGTAATGTTCTGGAACTCGGGAGCTGAGCTTCTGTTTGACCCTTAATTTTCAGGGCTTTACAGAGCACATATGCAATTCAAAGAAAGAGATGCCTTGTGCCTTGGGGCCATACATTACTTTCTCATGTCATATCTTGTAGCAAAAATTTTACAAACATAAGGCCTAACGTCTTTGTAATCTACCATAGAACATTCAAGAATAAGGCGAATACCTTTCTACTACCAAGAAATCAATGTTCATCTACTGCAGACGCTCAACTTGGTGAACAATGTGATTACTCATTAGTTTTCATTAGTTTAATGTGTGATCACTCATTATATCTGTTTGTCATTGTTTATGACATTCTTCTTTTGGTCTTAAATAATTTAGCAAGATTAGGATTTTGGACTGAGTTTCTGATTACTTTTGCAAGTCAACGGAGGGTTTTTGCTGTTCAAGTCTTCGAGTTGCATAGATTGATAAATATATTTGGATGGCATGCTTACCTCTACTGTAAAGCCTTCTTCCTTCAAGTCCATACCGGCTTTCTTTTCTTTTTCTGCATTAACTTTTCTTCCTAGCTTCATTTTACAACTCATTTAACTTTTCTTCCTAGGATCATATTTACGATTCACAGTTTGGTTGCTAGATATCTGATAGACAAAGAAAAAGTAGTAATAGGTCCAAAATCAACAAACAAATGGCAACGGACCATGGGTAGGGAGCATTGAATTAAAATTTGATTTTGGAGATATGACCAATCTATACTAGGTTATACTATTTGTTAGGGAACTTTTGAGGAAGGTGCCACATGTACAGTAGGACAGGAAACCAACATCTTTGTTGTGGTATATTGCCAGCACTAGAGGTGCAAAGGGGTCAAATCCACCTCATGGATCATAAGACTTGACCCAATAAGGGAGCCTCAAACTGAATTGGGACCCATTGGGTTAGTCTGGCTCGAAGCACTGCACCCGTTATCAAATGGATCAGGTCTAGAACCTCTTAAAAGCCCTTAAACCCAACTTGTGAATAGGTTAAGGTTTTGACCACTCAAAAAAGGACCCGGCCCAGACTGAACTGACCCAATCCAACTCCTAATATATCTTACACTTTATTTAATTACTTCATATTGTTTGTGTAAGCAACCATCATAAAGATAGTAGATTTTATTTTTTATGTTCCTTAAGTCAAGAAGGTAATTACAAACTAAAAACCTGGTAAAGAAAAAACTATGGTAGGAATAGGATGCTTAGAAGAAAGTCAAGTAGCCTACATTAAATTGTTATTCGAAATTAGGCAAACTTAACCCAGACCTCACTTATGTCTAGATCTAGATACTCTTTGGTCCAGATTTCACCTAAAATAACCCTGACCCAACTAGATCCAGCTTATATTGAGTTGGATCGAACCACCATATTCATAGGTTAGGTTTGGGGCTGATATCTAGACCCAATAAAATTAAACAGGTTGGGTCTAGAACACCCCTTGACCTTCCCAACCCATTTTCACCCCTATCAAGCACCCTATCATTCAGTATGTTCAATTGAATGCAGAAATCACTATTTGAATGGATCATGTCCCACAAAATCACAGTGAATGGACAACCAGAGCATCTGATCTTGGTGAATTTCACCGAATGAATGTGGACCATGGCTCCTTTTCTAACCTTTTTTGCACACCTTTGATGTGATGGCTAAGATGGTTCAATGACCGGTGATTTATAGATCATGGCCCATGCATGTGGTGGTGACCAGTTCCGTCACCCTCAACAATCACCACATGTACATGAAAGATGCTAGAGATGAGCAAGCAAAAATATTTAGATTTTATCATCATTAACATTCTCGTTCCAGATATATGGGGTTACCTATAATCCATCCTATTTTGACAATTAGGTTCAAAACATGAATTCTCGTGATTGCTTGACAAACCTCTTATCTGTTTAAAATAGAAAGTAGGGAGAGAAAAAACATTTTCTCACTTGAAGAAGAAGCCTCTAGCAATAAGTCTGACCGAACATACATGAAAGCCTAGAAACACATCCACATATGCTCGTCTTATTTATCGTTCTATAACAGAATGTATCGTTTGCATCACACCATCACCCAATACGAATCTGTTTAAAATATATGCATAATGTTATGTACTAACATATCAAATCACTCATATAATTCAGGCTTCAAGATCCCAACATAGGCCAAGTTACGATAGAGTTCATCAAAGTCCATGCCGTAACCTACAACAAAATAGTCTGGGCACTGCACACGGAAAGAGAATACACTACAACAAAAAGTGGTATACACGGCATTTGCGCTACCCCTTCATCGGCGTTATGTAAGACCTACCCGACGGATATCTCACCATATAAAAAAAAATTCCCACTAGCCAACGCGACTCTCCTATTTCCTACCTGTCTCTCTCTCTCTCTCTCACTCTCTCTCTCTCTCTCTCTCGCCACTTTCTCTCTCACAACTGCTTTGGGATCTCTCGAGCTGTAACAACCTTCTTTGAGATCTCACCGCAGTATCTAGATCTACTACTCTCTCGTTTCCTAGGGTTTTGGATCTATTTTCTGCACTTTGCAAGGTTTTTTGACTGGTTATGGTGGGGATTTACTAGATCTAGAACTATGGTTTGGATTTCAGAAAATTCAAGTGAGATAGATACTTTCTCCCTATCTATCTCTCTCAAAACCCTATTCCTCGACCCTCTGCTGCAGTTCGGTCTTCTGCTGCTTGTGAATCTCAGATTCTCAGGTATGATGTAATGCTTTTCTCTTCTTGTTGTTGCTTTCTGAAATTTAGAATACTTGATTAGGAATATGCTATGTTGAATACAAATCCCTAATTAGGGATTTGCGTTGTCGAATCCATTTTTAGGGATTTGCATTGTTGAATCCATTTTTAGGGATTTGCATGGTCGAATCCCTAATTTAGAAGTGCTTATTACATCTGTAAATTCTTGAATCCACTGTAAGAATAGTGGTTAGGGCATCGGGGTTTTGAATATAGTTAATCCACTGCAAGAACAGTTAATCCACTGTAATAGATTCTATGTTCGAGGTTTCACCTAGAGCTGGGCATGGGAAAACTCGACTCACTTGACTTGACTCGTCCGACCTGTTCAGATCCGACTCAACCTGACTCAACCCAAAACTCGATTTGGTCAGACATGACTCGATCCAAAACTTGACTCGACTTAGATTTGGGGTGTGTGTGTGTGTGTGTGTAACCCTAGTTTCTAAGTATCTCTAATCCTACCACCAAACCCAACCCCAATCTGAACCCAATCTCTCTTTCTCCCTCCCTCATCCTCCTCTTCTTCTAAGTATGAGAGCCACCCACTTCCATCACTACCCTCCTCCTCCTCCCCCCCCCCTCTCTCTCTCTCTCTCTCTCTCTCTCTCTCTCTCTCTCCTTCTCTCTATGTTTCTCTCTCCTCTCCACTCCCTCCCTCTCTATCTATCTCATCTCTCGATCCAACTCAGTGCCAACTCGAATCGACTTGGTATTTTTGATTGGTTCGAACTCGGTCTAGATTAGTTCAGGGAATATCATACTCGGATTGGGTCAAGCATGCTGAACTTGGTACCGAGTTTGGGTCAAGCATATTTCAAAGTCAAATTGGGTCGGGTCAGCCCTAACTCGGTCTGACTCAACTAGATGCTCAATTCTAGTGTCACCTAATCCGTTGCCTTGGCAGAGTAGAGAAAATTTACCAAAATGCCCTCATTTTATTTTTTCTTTAAATTTTAAAAAAGTTGAGAATTATGGGCCCACATGTACGTGTATAACATCCAATTCATCTATCATATGCACCCCACCATTTTGACTACTAAACCCAAAATCCAGCTGTGAATTATGATTAATTTTTAGCGATGTGCAAGATAAATTTATGGTTTAGCTAACTTTGTAACTGACTTCAACAGAATTTTGGGTCATGTGATGCTGATGGAAAGGTGCAACCATTGAATGAGTGGAATGTCATACACATGCCACATGGCCCCACACCACTTTTAGATCTACCGTTTTTTATCTTTCTGAGAAAAACAGAAACATCATTTATGGGATTAACTATTTCTTTCTCATGATTGTCCTTTTTTGAATTGAAAAATCATTGTTTACTTTTTGTCACAGACTAGAAGAAAAGCTTTTGGACATGGAGATCGTGGATATTCTAAGGCAGTAGGCCTTGTTAAAAACACCTGTAAAACACGTCAGGGCATTTGTCAATTCCAAAAAATGAAGGTGTATATGAGTTCTGGATTAGTTTAAATCTTTATTTCATGGTTCTCCTTAGGATGGTTCTATCTTAGGATTTCTTTACTTGAAGAATTTGGAGAATGGTCACCATGAGAATGAAGAGCCCAATGGAAAAATTGTAGGTTCAATGATTAAATTATTTTATATTATTGTCTAATTGTTTATTTGTGTCCAGTTTTACCTTTTTATGTTGAGGCCTAAGGAAGAGCAATTTCTATATGTGCCACAAAGTGCAACTCCTGCTACCAAGAATAATGCATTATCCGATAGCAAGTTGAGGGCATCCCAGGTTTAGAGACAACATGTATGTGCTCACTAGTATCAGCATTCGTCTAATCTGTGTAATTTATTAGTTTTAAAAAGAAAAGAAAAAAAGATTGTGTAATTTATTTTGTGTTTCATGCCTTCCCTTTTGAGAGGAGTCTAATTCAATTTAGCCAATGCGATGATCCTCTTTTGTCACAGGAGAGGTTAGATGCTCTAATGAAATGTGTGGTTTTTATTTGTTATTGATTTACTTTTGGTCATAGCCTGATGGAAATTTTCAGAAACAGGTACTAGGTTAGTTTCTTAGTTATTATTCCATTTTCTATTTTTTACTTCCTGGTAGATTTTTTTTCTAGTGATTGTTGTCTTGTGTTTTGCACTTGAATGTCTTTTTGTTCTTCAACTTCAGAAACTATCATCAATATTCTAGGTGTATTTTTTTTCCCTCTTTTTGTAACCATGGGGTCTTGTTCATTTGCTTATGTACTTGAGGATGAATGCTTCTTCCCTTTTCTTGTTCATTTATTTTTAACTTTTCAATGCAGCAAATAACAACAAAAGCTGCTCTGAACCATGAGTGGTTTAGTGAAGTCTCTCTGCCCAAAGCAAAAGATTTTATGCCAACATTTCCTGCTCAACATGCACAAAATAGGTTTTTGGATGTACAACATGGATTTTGAACATAAACTGCTTCAAATGATTGATTTTTGTGCCTCCTTTCTCAATTCAAATGTGGCAGAATGAGAACCATGTCTAGATTGGATAGACTACAAGCTGGGAAATGAAAACTTGAAGTTCAAAATGGTCTTGAATGTCTAGTCACATTATCAGCTGTGTCGATCTTCAATCTGCTCTTCTTCTGAGACAGCTCACAACACAATCAGTTTCCAGGTAGCATCTTAAAATCCTATGCCTAGGTGCTTTTCCTTTCCATATTTCTGTATTTGCATAGTTTTCCCTTTAATGAACCTTTTTCTAAATTTTGAAACAAAGATCAATTCATAATTTCTTTTTCTTTCTTTTCTTTTTTTCTTTTTGTGATTTACACAAAATATGTATTAATTTCTAGCAGTTTTCTTTATTTCGTTTCATGATTTTCCCAATTGATAGTTGTTAATTACTGCCTATTATTATTTACATTTTTTTCCTCTTTTTATTTTGCATCCTTTTGGCTTTAGAGATAGACGTGGATGCTTAACTTTTTACTTTGCCATTGTACTAAATCACTAAAATTTGTAGAAAAATCAGTCAAAGCATGATATTTTTTCACCATCTGTTCCCCATTCACATCCATCAATTAGAAAACAGATATGAACATCATCATATGAATACAATTTGTTGCTTGCAATTGGTCACTCCTGTTGACACTTGGTAATATTTTGAAACGGACAATTTGCCACTCCCGCACCCGTATCTTTTGCTGCTTCACTTCACACTTTTTATGACCATAGTCCAGAAGCATCTGTGATTTGTTTTAGCATGGAACTATGGCTGGGCACACAAGCTTTCTGATTACTATTAGTGCATTTGAAGAGAATTCTCATGTTCTACCCATAGATACCTCGATAAGAGTTTCATACATGTTCCTCTAATCTCACCTGTGCATCGAGTTATTATTTTTGAAAAAGAAATTCAGTAAATTGTTTCCTTTGTATTCTAAATTCAGTAAACTGATTACTATTATTTTTGCTATTATTTCCCATGTTTTCCTTTTAGAGCATTTCAGCGCGGGTGATAGCGAATATGTGGCTCAAGCCTATGCCGAATCCAGATGTGAAGTTACCAAAGCAAACGTAGGTGAGGAAATCCATCTTTGATAATGCTATATCCAATTTTTGTATCTGCAGTTAGGATTATGTTCCCATGTGATTAGAGAAATTAAACTTTGATACTTTGACAGACCCTTTTATCTTTGATTTTTTCTTTTTTTAATATTAGAGTGTAATTAAATTGAGACTTGTTGTAGATGCTAATAGATTCTCAAGTTTCTAAATCTGTGCCTTTACTACTATTATTGTGATCATTATGTAGAAGATTCTTGCTTAAATTCTCAACACATCTTAGATACCATCCATTTTCATCCATGTCACCTAAAGCAGATCAATGAAAGAATGCTAAATCAATCTAATGGGCTGAGGAATAAATGATGTGTGGTCTCTTCTACAACACAACTTGATCATTTATTGCCTTGATAGCTTTTGTGATGCAGGACATGAAAATTAAATATGATATGCAAGATTTCAGGCTTAAGATCACGTTAGTTCAGAAACAATTACACAAATTCCATATCCCATATAAAAGTCTAAACATTCAATTAAGGAGAATCTATACGGCTCCAGGCCTACACATGATAGGGCTGGATCAATAAAAATTATGAACCAAACAATACTCAAAGATAAGAAATAATCACCCACACATGCATAGTAATCAGTCCCTAATCCAAGGGATTCAAAAATTCTAATTCGGGGAACCCTAGGGTAAGAAAATTGATAAATAAATTAAGGATAATGCGATCTAGGGTTAGGGTTTATGAAAAAATAGTATGAGAGGGTAAAATAAGAAGAAAACCTAAACCGAAAGACACTTCCCGCGCGCGGACAACAATAATGGCCCAGACGCACGTGCGTGTGATCATGGCTGCACGTGTGTGGGGACCACTATTTAGAAAAAGGTCACCTTGGCCCTAGTCAGCCAGGGATGGACTCCAAAACTCCCAAATATCAACTTGATCCGATGTACGGTTTGTGCGCGGTGCTTCGCCGAAGTTTCAGCTCCCCTACGGGCCAAAATCTGAAAATCTATTGTAATGAAGAAATCTGATGCAACAAAAGGGACGAATTCATAGTATGGATGATGGTGGAAGATGAAAAAGAAGATGATGGAGGATGGGGGTAAATCGGGGTCAATGTGGCTTCGCACCATGGTAGTTAGCCCTTCGAAAAGGGAGGGCTTCGCACCCACTTTTGAATTCTTCCGCAATTCACGAAGAGAGTAGAAAAATAAAACAAGAATTTTTTTATTAACTTCAATGATTCAAAAGAACTACAAGGGATGCTTATTTATAGAGAAAATTCTATACCCCAAAACTCGCACCATGTGCGCAACCTATTACTTGGCGATGGAGTAAACTTAAATAAAAATTAAACAGAGAAATCTAAAGTGTTTACAATGTTCTAAATAATAACAATAAGTAAAACCTAAAATATGAAATCAATCTGACGAGTGGGCCACGATCATGAGATCCCATGATGGGCTTTCTTAACTATCGAGCCCACTCTTTTTGAACCAAAAGTTATCTTCTAACTAAGAGACACTCCCTGGACGTCCCCATTGAGCCAGATCGATGATGGGGCCCTCTTTTTGCTTACGTACATGCGTAGGGGGTGGTGTGCATGCACGTGATGTCCTCATCATTTTGAATTTTTAAGGATAGGATCAAAGGATTGATAATTTTTCATGCATCAATTTGTTAGGTGCAACTTTTTGATTCTGTTTTTTTTTTTTTTCCTTATGTGCCGGATTTTAATCAAGTGTGCCTGAATTTAGGCCTAAAAGCACTTCAGCCATTTGATGCCACTCGTGCTACAAGTAGACCATATAGAGGATTTATTTTTATTTATTTATTTGAGACCATTTTTAATTTATTGTAATAAATATTATATTTTTTTATTGGGAAGTAATATAATAAATTTTGTTTAATATTCAGTTTTAATTGTATTGCATCATTTTTTATATTTCAAATATTAGAAAATGCAAGTTTCAATTGAATTATATAATAAAAAATATTATTGGTCCGCTGGGGCTTTTTGAATCTATCCAAAGACTTTAGAGGCACTTTTGGAGACTTTAGCAGCATTTTTCCATGAAAAACTGTTCAGAAACGGTACATTTAACAGCGCTTGGATAGACTTTTGTCGGCGCTTCTGTCAGAAAGAACACTACATATATAGCGGTGCTCAGAGAAGCGCCAGAGAAAGTATACTAGCGTTGCTAAATCTTTTAGCGACACCCCCATTTATCGGCGCTTACCTAGCGTCGCGAAAAGAAAACGCCGGCGCTTTTAGGGCTTCTAGCGTCGCTTAAAAGTGCCGCTAAATATCCTTCCTCTGGTAGTGTCGTTCATCATCATGGCAACTCATTTCATGTCAAGGCACCAAAAAAATTCAAGTGAAGAAAACCTCAAGTGGGCTACACATAGGAATTAGTGAGGACTGAAATGTCCACTGTTTGAACTTTCCTGGCCCACCAAAATTGGCACTGGCCCTTTGATTTTCAAAACCCATGTCTGGGCAGTAGGGTTATTTAAGGTGGGCTCTACCTCACAAGTATGTGAGACGTGTTGTGGATCCCACTGTGCATGGGAGGCTTACACCCACACTGGCGAGTGAGAACCAAGTGGTGTATGTGTTTTATCCTTGCCGATCATTTGATCTGATAGATGTGTGCCCACCTTCTGCATGTACTGTATATCTATCCCGCCTATACACTTTCCCAACCTTGTGAACTACACACTACAAAAAACATTGAGGATTGAATTTTTTCGGCTGAAACAATCCTATGTCCCACTTTGATGTAGGTGTTATGCCACTTCATCCATCATCCGTCCATCTTGGTGGGCCCCACCTTTGCAAGCAGTGGGTTGCACCCACTGTTAAAGCTTTCCTAGTGCTCATCATGATGTTGATTTGATATCCTACCTAAAATCAAGTGGCATTGGTGGCCATTCAACAACGTGGGTTTATACTTATCGACATAGACACTACCACTTGAATCATGTATGACCAACTTGTACATTAGACAGATTGTGATGTAGGGTTAGGTTACACAAGCTAATATTACCAAGGTCCTAGATTCTATGCAATGTGATCTCTAAACTATGAATGGCATGATGAAATGTGTCCCTTAGCCCTTAAACCATGTGACACCTAATATGAGTCATTAGCTATGCGACGTGTGAGGTGGTTGTAGTATAAGAATTAGTGTAACGTAGTGTACCCATGAATGGTGGGTATGATTGTGATTATTCAACTATGTTTGGATAATTTGAAATGTGGATACTGGATCAAGATAGTAATCGTATATATACTAAAACTATGTGAAATTGTGGTACTTTCCGCCTGACCATGTGAAAGTTTAATAAAACGGTTGCCCCTTTATGTGAGCTATGACGTAGTGAAAGTAAGTAACCATCTAACCTTAAGTCCTTTATTATGGCAAGTAGAGTGACATTTGTGTGACCACTCAACCATAAGACCATGTGGGCATATGAGAATTGTGCAGTTGCTCAGACTCATAGACTATGCTGATAGTGTAACTGTAACACCCTGAAAATTGGGGGTCGTGTATAAACCCGACTCCCGAGTTCCAGACTGTCACTTATGCAACAAATATGATTATAATTCCCTGTTGTCAGAGTTAAAGCATTAGCATGAGTAAAATTATACCAAAACTGCAATCCATACTCCAGATTCAGTGATAAAAGCAAGCAGAAGACTGAAGAATATATATATCACTGTATGGAAAACAAAATAAATCTCGGCTGTCTCCAAAGTATGAATACATCTCTGAGTCTCATATACATGTAATAAAACAAAATTAAAATGTCAGAAGTCCAACTAGTATGTCCCGCCAATCCAGGCCACCTATGCAAAGCCGTCGTGAAACTGTATATATGAGAACTCGTCCTGGTCCTCATCATAATCCGGCTCTGCCTCCTGAATCGCTGCCTCACCTACATCTAAGACAGGGTCTGGTGGGTATTACAAACACCATCCCGTAACGTGGGAGTGAGTGATTAACTCAGTGGAATAATAGAGTAGAGATTAACATGTTCTCAAATCAATCATGCGATAATAGTAAAGCAATTAATCAAACATTCCTAAATACTATTGTTAATGCAATAGGACATGACATGATGGATGCCCTCACTGACGATCTCCCTCATACGGCACCATCTTACGCCCGCGACATGCTTTCTTCCCACAGTGCTCCACATCTTCCAGGCACATGCAATGTGATGGTGATATCATTACCGAGTTATTATTAGTCCATTCATACAGCAGTATTGGGAAACTAAGGTACCTTACTTATATCAATCCCAACACAGATCCTGTCTAGGGTCGTCACTCCTAGTGATCTCATACGATGTTACATTTGTAGGTCGCTGCAAGGGCCGCCAGGGCTGTTGCTAGCACTCGTTGCACCACTCCCCCATCACCTTATCAATACAGGCCTAATATACTCTCATTGCTATGGAAGGGTCGTCGCCTCCCGTAGACTCAGAATACGCTCACGGTCACTACAAAGGGCTCGTTACCTGATCAGTGTAGGCCGACAGTAAGAATATAGTGTCCCATACCACCATAATCTGCTCACGAGTCATAGGTGCTCACTGGTCACTACGGGGAGGTTTGTGGCCCCAGCATAGGCCGACAGCTCGACCACGGTGTCCCATACCACCATGCCCGGCTCATGAGTCTTTGTGGATCAAGGTACCATGGTTAACAGGGTTTTTAATGGTAAGTTCAGTACCCTAGATTCAAGCAGTTATGATTCATACAGGGTGAGCATACAATGGCCAGTCGGGTTACTTGACGGGCTTGACTAGTACGAGCGCATCGCAAGTCGAACGACATGAAGTGCGTGAAACACTTCGCGTGGCCTAACCACTACCGCCAACTCAAAGCACGACTCCCGTTCATCGACGCGTCGTTCGTGGAAAAGATAAGCCAACCACGAATTTACTCGGTTACCGACTGCCTGGACTAGGTATAGTCCCAAATATTTGTGAATCCACTTCATCAATCATATAAGAGTAATGGAAATGCATTACAACAATGTGAGCATGTTAACACATGTTATGACATACAACTTAAGTAAATCATCTAGCACATGCATTTCTTACATATAATGAAATCATACATATAGCCAACATGAAGAAAATCATTTACATCAGCATATTATTTGAGAATTCAATCTCAAACTAATTCACAACACCATTTAATTCAATAAATGCTAATACAAACATTTATACAAAGACTTAGTCTACACACTTAAGTCTACATATTGTATGTTGACTCAAAGTGCGCATTTGGGCGAGTCTCTTCGCCAAACTGATTATGCACGCATTCCTAATATCCTAAGGTGACAAAAATCCATGTCAATCATATCAGCAAAATATGGATGCAAACAGTATTTCCTACAAATGACTAAAATGACCTAAATCTCATATTTTTCGTCTGCTTACGAAACAGGAAACGGACAACATGTTGTACATGTCAAACGGTGTTGCCGTCGATAATCTACTATTAAACGACATTGAAAGCGTTGAAAATAGCCAATCAAAGCATCTAAAATCCATACCTTTTTCCCTAAAGGTGTATCGATTCGAACGGAGCGTATACGCTTCGTCTACGGCGAACAGGCGACCTATTTCACAAGATGTATAAGCTACTTTGCTAAGGAATCGATGGAATGTTAAATCAGAAAGTAGTTAGGGTCTTTTCTTACCTAGAAATGCGACGAAATCACCGGGAAAGTGATTGAGATGCGTTGCTTAAACACATGTAGCAAGTAGTACAGGTGGCAGGAAAATCACTCCCACTCTCTCTCATAAACTCTCACTTTTTCTCACACTCTTGCTAGGGTTTCTAGCAAATTCGGATGGGTGAGAGAAGTTAGGGTTTAAAGCCCTTTTATAAGCTAATTTTTCCCAAATTAGGCTTGAAAAAAAATTTTACTTAAGGTATAACCAAATCGGGGCTGTTCTGGTCTAAAAAGGCATTTCGGGAGGTCCCCTGGCCGAACGCGATCGGACTTAAGCTCATAGTCTCTGGATGTTGCTCATACCCAGTTTTCAGTCCTGTAGAGTTTGTAGATCGTACGTGGCATTCCAGTTTCAGTTCAGTGGTCATCACACCTAGATCAGGTCTACAAGTCTCGTGATGGGAAAGAGAAATTTTTTCTGATCCAAGGGTGAAATTTGGCTGAATTCTGATGGTCAGAATGCTTAATAATAACGTGCCAAGTCACGTGCCAGATTTAAATTTCAAATTTCCAAATCTAACCCTATTCTCACTCTCTTCAGTCTAGGCTCAATGAAATAGTCTTTGAACGTCGGTTGGGCTTGATTTTTGAAATGATTGTCAAGTCCAGCTAAGCGATCATAACGGTCTAAGATTGTAAGTATCAGACTTTCGACACGCGGTCTAGATCTAATACAAAGTTTCAAAGGGTTCCTGAGGACAAACCGATTTAGAGTTTGATCATAGGTTTCAGGATATTATAGCGTCATGAATTCTACAAGTTTTAAGTCTTGTAGAACGTATTTAAAGTGATCAGGGACTATTTTACAGCTACTCTAGCGTTGCGCTAGCTAACTTATGCTTATTTTCTAAAAGAATTAATCCTACGTGATTTCTGGTCGAGTTAGTACTCGAATTTCAGTACGGATTTTTCCAGGGCGTTACAGTAACCTCTTAAGTATGTGAACTTAGGATGTGTGTCAGATTGATCGTTGGACCCATCTTGTTGATAGTATTCGGCTTGATTTATGGACTCCACTAATATATTCATAATGTCATTAAAGTGGTGGGCCCATTAGCCTTAGAGCTCACCTTAAGTGGATGCCTTGTGGGCCCATTAGCGGTAGACCTATCGGGCCTATAGGTTACTTCCTCTTATTAAGAACATAAGACTCCATGTGCTATGCATATTGGACCACGAATTGGGTCGTGGTATTTAGTATGATTAATCCATCGAATGGATTGATTATGTTAATCACTTGGGCCATTCATCAAGCCAAGAAGGATGGGTTGTAGCAACTCACTAATCGATGCGATGAACTAGGATTTAGTGTAACACCCCGGATTTTGGCTCATCTGGGATTAGACGTCCTTAGGCAATGAGTCAATTAAAACACCTGAAAAATCGCTTAGAACCCAATTCCATAGCCAAAGAAACCACTTAGGATTAATTCCTTTAGAAACTAAGCATAAGTTAGCTAGCGCAACGCTGGAGTAGCTGGGAAACAGTCCCTGAACACTTTAAATACGTTCTACAAGACCCAAATCGAGTAGAACGTATGACTCCATAATACTCTATAACCTTAGATCAAACTCTAAGTCGGTTTGTTCTCTGGACCACTTTGAAATTTTGTATTAGATCTAGACCGTGCGTCGAAAGTCCAATACCTCCTATCTTAGACCGTTAGAACCGCCTTGCTGGACTTGACAATCATTTCAAAAATCAAGTCCAACCGATAAACACAGGCTATTTCATTGAGCCCGGACCGAAGAGAGTGCGAATAAGGACAGATTTGGAATTTAAAATTCAAATCTGGCACACGACTTGACGCGTCTGTATTAAGCATTCTGACCATCAGAATTCAGCCAAATTACACCCATGGATCAGGAGAAATTTCTATTTTATATCATGAGACTTTCAGCCCTGATCTACGTGCGGTGACCGCTGAACTGAAACTGGTCTGCCACGTGCTATCTGCGAACCCTGCCAGACTGAAAACTTAATACGTGCTATATCTGGTACGCGTGAGCTTAAGTCCAATCGCATTCAGTCTGGGGACCACCAGAAAGCATCTTTTGAACCGAAACAGCCCTGATTTGGATATGCACTAAGTGAACTTTGTACCGGAACCTATTTCGGGCAAGTTTGGGTTTATAAAAGGGGTTGAAACCCTCACTCCTCTCTCCCATCCGAATTTGCAAAAATCCCTAGATTGGGAGAGAGAAAAGGTGAGAGTTTGTGAGAGAAGGTGGGAGAGAATTCCCTGCTGCTTGTGCCACGTGCTGTACGTGCTTAGGCAACGCACTCCGATCACTTTCCCGGCGATTCCTCCACGTTTTCAGGTAAGAAAATACCCTAGAAGTTGCTGATTTGAGGTTCCTTTCGTTTCCTAGAGAAGTAGCTAATAGAACTTGTGTATTAGGTTCTCTATTCGCCGTAGACGAAGCGTATACGCTCCGTTCGAAACGACCCGTTTGTAAGAGACAAGGTGCGGATTTTAGACGCTTTGATTGACTGTTTCCAAAGCTTTCAATGTCGTTTAATAGTAGATTCTCGACGGCAACGCCGTTTGACATGTACAACATGCTGTCCGTTTCCTGTTTCGTAAACCAACGAAGAATATGAGATTTAGGGCATTTTAGTCATTTGTAGGAAGTACTGTTTTTATGCATATTTTGTTGATGTGATTGACATGGTTTATTGTCGCATTAGAATGTTAGGAATACGTGCATAATTAGTTTGGCGAAGAGATTCGCCTAAATGCGCACTTCGGGTCGACATGCTATATGTAGACTTAAGTGTGTAGTGTAAGTGTTTGCATAAATGCTTGTATTAGTATGTATTGAATTAAATGGTGTTATGAATTAGTTTGAGATTGATTTCTCAATTAATATGCTAGTGTAAATGGTTTCCTACCTGTTAGCCATATGCATGATTTCATAATATGAATGAAATGCATGTGCTTGACGATTCGCTTAAGCTGTATGTTATAACATGTGCTTGATGATTTCATTATGATTTAGTTTGAGATTGAATTCTCAATTAATATTCTGATGGAAATGATTTCCTATATGTTGGCGATATGCATAAGTTCATTATATGTACGAAAGGCATGTGTCAGATGATTTACTTAAGTTGTACGATATAACATGTGTTAACATGCTCGCATGGTTGTATTTCATTTCCATTACTCTTACATGATGGCTGATGTGAATTCATAATTGTTTGGGACTATACCTAGTCCAGGCAGTTGGTAATCGAGCAATTTCATGGTTGACTTATCTTTGCCACGAACGACGCGTCGATGAACGCGAGTCGTGTTTAGAGTTGACGGCAGTGGTTAGGCCATGCAAAGTGTTTTACGCACTTCATGTCGTTCGACTTGCGATGCGCTCGTGCTAGTCGAGCCCGTCAAGTAACCCGACTGGCTGTTGTATGTTCACCCTGCATGAGTCATAACTGCTTGAACCTAGGGTACTAAACTTACCATTGTAAACCCTGTTAACCATGGTACCTTGATCCATGAAGACTCATGAGCCGGGCATGGTGGTATGGGACACCGTGGTCGAGCTGTCGGCCTACGCTGGGGCCACAAACCTCCCCGTAGTGACCAGTGAGCACCTGTCTCGTGAGCAGATTATGGTGGTATGGGACACTATATTCTTGCTGTCGGCCTACATTGATAAGGTGATGGGGGAGCGGTGCAACGAGTGCGAGCAACAGCCCTGGCAGCCCTTTGTAGTGACCGCGAGCGTATTCTGAGTCTACGGGAGGCGACGACCCTTCAGTAGCAGTAGAGTACAGTAGGCCTGTATTGATAAGGTGATGGGGGAGCGGTGCAACGAGTGCGTGCAACAGCCCTGACAGCCCTTGCAGCGACCTACAAAATATACATCGTATGAGATTACTAGGAGTGACGACCCTAGACAGGATCTATGTTGGGATTGATATAAGGGAGGTACCTTAGTTTCCCAATCCTGCTGTTTGAATGGACTAATAACAACTTGGAAATCATATCACCATAACATTGCATGTGCCTGGAATATGTGGAGCACTCTAGGGAGTGTGGCATGCCGCGGTCATAAGATGTTGCCGTATGAGGGAGATCGTCGGTGAGGGCATACATCACGTCATGTCATATTGCATTAACAACAGTATTAGGATTGTTTGATTTACTGATTTACTATTATCGCATGATTGATTTGATAACATGCTAATCTCTGCTCTCTTATCCCACTGAGTTGATCACTCACTCCCACGTTACGGGATGGTGTTTCCGGACACCCACCAGTCCCTATTGTGATTGCAGATGATGGCGCGGCCTGCGAGGCGGAGCTAGACTTGATGATGATGAGGAGGATTCCTCCTTTATGTGTGATCTGATGGATGGGATTACAGGGAGGTTGATTAGATACCTTGACACTTATCATTTTATATTTTTAGAGCACTCATGTATATTCCTTTTTGTTCACTTTTGGAGCATACATGTATGTATATAACCTGGTAATATGTTCACACTCTGGAGACATACAACAATTTACATATGTTATACCTACTATCGCAGTCTTCCGCTTGCAAATTTAATAGTCTCTGGAGTATGATATGTTGTTCTGGCTTAATCTCACTCATGTTTAATACATTATCACAGACAACATTAATCATACATATCTATGTTGCACAAATAACATTTTGAAACTCGGGAGTGGAGTTTTTACTCGACCCCCCGATTTTTGAGATGTTACAGATGGTATCAGAGCATGATTTGGATTAAACCGGGCCTGGGTTATGGTCACGCGACGTACACTGTCGCTTCTTTTGACATAGGTGGGTGCGAGAAGGGTCTAGAAACACTTCTAGGATCGCAGATTCGCCAATAGGTGAAGTCTATTTGAATCGATCGCACGATCGAGTCTGTAACGCATCTTGGGTCGCGTAAAGCAACCCGGATAGCTCCTAGGTTGTTGGTGAGTGGGTTGGGACGTTCTTTGAACGATTCTAAACCCGTTAATGTGAATCCTTAGGCCGTGGGACAACCACGACCCCTGTATTCAATCGCCAGGGCTTAAAAACCCTGTTTCACTGAAAATCTTCGAAATTCTTCCTCCCACCACTCCAATCTTTAATTATTTCTTATCCTTTTTATGTTAGGCATCAATCCTAATGTGAAAATAACATAAAATCACACTTTCACAAAATTTTACAGTGAATAGTAAAATTTCATGAAAAATGGCCATAAGGACGTTCTAACTTCACTTTCTTTAGCAAATAATGGGTTAGATGGATGTACTAGATACTTTTACCCCAAAATCATATGCTGCATGATAGGGTTTTGTATTCGAAATTACAAATTGACCCCGAAAAGCCTCGAATGGATGTTTGGGCCTCCCTAGGGCAATCTACAATGAACCAAAGTGGGAACCATACCTTTTTGGAATCCCTAGGGCAAGGGGAACCCATCCCATATGGCCTCAATGGCCAATTTACAAGTTCACCGGCGATTCCATCGCCGATTCGGCGATGCATCGCCGGTCAAACTCGTCAGATGGGTCTGACCTTTGGGCTGGAGGAGTTTGGGGGCTAGGGTAGCCCCCTGGTATGTGGTCCGTACCTTGAAACCCCCTAAAATATGTAGCTTCTTCATAAAATGCCCCTCTAAGGTCTCCTTTCTTCACATTTTTGCTGCCTTCCCCTCAAATCTCGATGTCAAACCTCTCCCAATCTCATTTTCGGTCACAACCGACCCTACTCCATCACTCACAGCCGTTGGCACTCCCTTTCCTCTCCACTTTTATCATTTGGAGCTCCCACAATCTTCATAGAAGGCTGAAAATCGTGAGGTTCTCCATTTTCCTTTTTCATT
Organism: Magnolia kwangsiensis; assembly: GCA_037074715.1. Classification (NCBI taxonomy): domain Eukaryota; kingdom Viridiplantae; phylum Streptophyta; class Magnoliopsida; order Magnoliales; family Magnoliaceae; genus Magnolia; species Magnolia kwangsiensis. Next base: position 88,397,486 of record CM073573.1, read on the forward strand.
CTCTTTTCTTTCTGGAAATACATCCTAGGGGAGCTTGAAGCATCCCTCTACAACACCTAGATCTCCCTTTTCTAGTTTGGTTAGCCATTTCCTTGCATTTCCCCCATTTCCCATGGCTATTGTTAAGCTGTTTTAGCCTCCTTCTCCTTTTCCACCATCCTCCTTCTCATGTCCCTTTTATTTGAGCCTTTACCCTCTTTTTGGGTCTCAAAATCGTGCTAACCTCAAATTCCATTTCTCAACTTTCTCCGTTTGAGAAGTATTGAAAATACCTGGCCGATAGAGCTCTAGTGGGCAACTGACAGTACTGAACTAGATAGTATTCAAGAAGGTTAGTTGGGACCATGGTAGAAGAATTAGGCATCTATGCCATTGCCCTGTAGCTTGTTTGATTACTGTTTTAAGGATTTTCATGTTTTGTTGTTGTTAGGTTTAGTGGAGTTACAGGTAGAAACTGTGTTTGTGTTGTGGTTTGGGCTTAAAATAGCCGAATTTTGTTGAATGGAATGCATGCCGTCTCATTTCGCTGTAAGGTATGGTCCCTAGATTGGGAGTATTGTAACTCTCGGGATTCAGCCTGCAAATTAATTTTATCCCAACCCACCCTCCTACCAAGCATGCCACTTCCGATCCCGCTATGGGACTAGGAATGCGGTTCCATTTAATACAACTAAGCGCTACCGGCCACATAGGCCCTTGGCGTTTTGGACCTAGAGATAGCGCTCCTAGATTTGAAGGATCTGACGATATAGGAAAGCCAATTCTATTTAGACAATCTGGACCCTAAGCAATAGAACAACTCCCTGTAGTGGAAATGGTATGGAACCATTTAACGTATAAACTTAGGCTTTGGATTATAGCTACTGAGTTACAGACTAGCCTACTAGTTACCTTAAGTGTAAAGCCTGTATATGCTAAGGAATTGTAGGTTAGATTTGGTTGAAGTAGAACCTTATTCCTTCGATAGATCCCCTTATGACTTATAGACTTTTATTGTTGCCCATAGGAAGGAGCCATTCACTCTTAGGGACCATTTATAAATTCCTCAGAATGAACTTAGAATGTACTAGCACGCCCCTTAGAATTGCCTTCCACAAGGGCTTATTGCATTCGGGAACGCGGAATAAAGGAACTACATGTAAGCGATGTATTTGCGGTTTGAATCGACTTCTTAATCCTAGTGGTTACCAATAAATTCAATGCTCTGATCAAGCAGAGGGTCGGCATCAGTTAGGATTGAGAACTGATACGAAGAATTTTCTGTCAGAGTCTTGACAGAAGGTCAATGTATCCGGCTCAGACCCACTACACAACCTTTCTTCCGTGATGGCCCAATCACCTACAACCAAACGGGATCACATTGCCTTTGGAAAATGGCGAGGACTTAAAACCAGTAGAGTATTCGACATCTTGCCACCAACTCATGCCTGCCCTTGACCTTAACCACAATAGAGATTAGGCTCATCTCTATGATTATAGATACCAATGCCATAAAACGCATAATTAGCGAAGGGAAAACCACTGTAATGAGAGGTTGTTTCTATTTTAGGTTAAGGATAGCCCCTAAGTTGCGTCTCGTTCCGATATACGGAGCGATGCATAGATTCTTGAACTTAAGTAAAACCAAGTTTTAAGGGGGGTAGAACGTATTGAGTCCAATCCAGTTAGGTTAGTCAACGCTCCCGTTCGATCAGAGTGGCGCAGCGGAAGCGTGGTCGGCCTCTTCCCCACTGGCTCAAGATCGAAACCTTTGAGTTAGGATATATGTACGATTAGGTTCTTAAGTAGGATTGAACCTCCCTTAGAAAAGTATTCCTTGCCCTTCGCCAATGTCGGGGACGACATTGTGTTTTAAGGGGGGTAGATTGTAACACCCCGGATTTTGGCTCATCTGGGATTAGATGTCCTTAGGCAATGGGTCAATTAAAACACCTGAAAAATCGCTTAGAACCCAATTCCATAGCCAAAGAAACCACTTAGGATTAATTCCTTTAGAAACTAAGCATAAGTTAGCTAGCGCAATGCTGGAGTAGCTAGGAAACAGTCCCTGAACACTTTAAATACGTTCTACAAGACCCAAATCGAGTAGAACGTATGACTCCATAATACTCTATAACCTTGGATCAAACTCTAAGTCGGTTTCTTCTCTAGACCACTTTGAAATTTTGTATTGGATCTAGACCGTGCGTCGAAAGTCCGATACCTCCTATCTTAGACCGTTAGAACCGCCTTGCTGGACTTGACAATCATTTCAAAAATCAAGTCCAATCGATAAACACAGGCTATTTCATTGAGCCCGGACCGAAGAGAGTGTGAATAAGGACAGATTTGAAATTTGAAATTCAAATCTGGCACACGACTTGACGCGTCAGTATTAAGCATTCTGACCGTCAGAATTCAGCCAAATTACACCCTTGGTTCAGGAGAAATTTCTATTTTATATCATGAGACTTTCAGCCCTGATCTACGTGCGGTGACTGCTGAACTGAAACTGGTCCGCCATGTGCGATCTGCGAACCCTGCCAGACTGAAAACTTAATACATGCTATATCTGGTACGCGTGAGCTTAAGTCCGATCGCATTCGGTCAGGGGACCACCAGAAAGCATCTTTTGAACCGAAACAGCCCCGATTTGGATATGCACTAAGTGAACTTTGTACCGGAGCCTATTTCGGGCAAGTTTGGGTTTATAAAAGGGGTTGAAACCCTCACTCCTCTCTCCTATCCAAATTTGTAAAAATCCCTAGATTGGGAGAGAGAAAAGGTGAGAGTTTATGAGAGAAGGTGGGAGAGAATTCCCTGCTGCTTGTGCCACGTGCTGTACGTGCTTAGGCAACGCACTCTGATCACTTTTCCGACGATTCCTCCACGTTTTCAGGTAAGAAAATACCCTAGAAGTTGCTGATTTGAGGTTCCTTTCGTTTCCTAGTGAAGTAGCTAATAGAACTTGTGTATTAAGTTCTCTATTCGCCGTAGACGAAGCGTATACGCTCCGTTCGAAACGACACGTTTGTAAGAGACAAGGTGCGGATTTTAGACGCTTTGATTGACTGTTTCCAAAGCTTTCAATGTCGTTTAATAGTAAATTCTCGACGGCAACGCCGTTTGACATGTACAACATGCTGTCCGTTTCCTGTTTCGTAAACCAACGAAGAATATGAGATTTAGGGCATTTTAGTCATTTGTAGGAAGTACTGTTTTTATGCATATTTTGCTGATGTGATTGACATGGTTTATTGTCGCATTAGAATGTTAGGAATACGTGCATAATTAGTTTGGCGAAGAGATTTGCATAAATGCGCACTTCGGGTCGACATGCTATATGTAGACTTAAGTGTGTAGTGTAAGTGTTTGCATAAATGCTTGTATTAGTATGTATTGAATTAAATGGTGTTATGAATTAGTTTAAGATTGATTTCTCAATTAATATGCTAGTGTAAATGGTTTCCTACCTGTTAGCCATATGCATGATTTCATAATATGAATGAAATGCATGTGCTTGACGATTCGCTTAAGCTGTATGTTATAACATGTGCTTGATGATTTCATTATGATTTAGTTTGAGATTGAATTCTCAATTAATATGCTGATGGAAATGATTTCCTATATGTTGGCGATATGCATAAGTTCATTATATGTACGAAAGGCATGTGTCAGATGATTTACTTAAGTTGTACGATATAACATGTGTTAACATGCTCACATGGTTGTATTTCATTTCCATTACTCTTACATGATGGCTAATGTGAATTCATAATTGTTTGGGACTATACCTAGTCCAGGCAGTCGGTAATCGAGCAATTTCGTGGTTGGCTTATCTTTGCCATGACGACGCGTCGATGAACGCGAGTCGTGTTTAGAGTTGACGGCAGTGGTTAGGCCATGCGAAGTATTTTACGCACTTCATGTCGTTCGACTTGCGATGCGCTCGTGCTAGTCGAGCCCGTCAAGTAGCCCGACTGGCCGTTGTATGTTCACCCTGCATGAGTCATAACTGCTTGAACCTAGGGTACTGAACTTACCATTGTAAACCCTGTTAACCATGGTACCTTGATCCACGAAGACTCATGAGCCGGGCATGGTGGTATGGGACACCGTGGTCGAGCTGTCGGCCTACGCTAGGGCCATAAACCTCCCCGTAGTGACCAGTGAGCACCTGTCTCGTGAGCAGATTATGGTGGTATGGGACACTATATTCTTGCTGTCGGCCTACATTGATAAGGTGATGGGGGAGCGGTGCAACGAGTGCGAGCAACAGCCCTGGTAGCCCTTTGTAGTGACCGCGAGCGTATTCTGAGTCTACGGGAGGCGACGACCCTTCAGTAGCAGTAGAGTACAGTAGGCCTGTATTGATAAGGTGATGGGGGAGCGGTGCAACGAGTGCGTGCAACAGCCCTGACAGCCCTTGCAACGACCTACAAAATATACATCGTATGAGATTACTAGGAGTGACGACCCTAGACAGGATCTGTGTTGGGATTGATATAAGGGAGGTACCTTAGTTTCCCAATACTGCTGTTTGAATGGACTAATAACAACTTGGAAATCATATCACCATAACATTGCATGTGCCTGGAAGATGTGGAGCACTCTAGGGAGTGTGGCATGCCGAGGTCGTAAGATGTTGCCGTATGAGGGAGATCGTCGGTGAGGGCATACATCACGTCATGTCATATTACATTAACAACAGTATTAGGATTGTTTGATTTACTGCTTTACTATTATCGCATGATTGATTTGATAACATGCTAATCTCTGCTCTCTTATCCCACTGAGTTGATCACTCACTCCCACGTTACGGGATGGTGTTTCCGGACACCCACCAGTCCCTATTGTGATTGCAGATGATGGCGCGGCCTGCGAGGTGGAGCTGGACTTGATGATGATGAGGAAGATTCCTCCTTTATGTATGATCTGATTGATGGGATTACAGGGAGGTTGATTAGATACCTTGACACTTATCATTTTATATTTTTAGAGCACTCATGTATATTCCTTTTTGTTCACTTTTAGAGCATACATGTATGTATATAACCTGGTAATATGTTCACACTCTGGAGACATACAATAATTTACATATGTTATACCTACTATCGCAGTCTTCCGCTTGCAAATTTAATAGTCTCTGGAGTATGATATGCTATTCTGGCTTAATCTCACTCATGTTTAATACATTATCACAGACAACATTAATCATACATATCTATGTTGCACAAATAACATTTTGGAACTCGGGAGTGGAGTTTTTACTCGACCCCCCGATTTTCGGGATGTTACATTTAGCCACTTGGAATGATAGTTAGACATGTTAATGCGTCGGATTGCAATCGAACTATGCATGTGGTAATGGCACATGTGTCGTGATTGTGTGATGTCATACCTGTGGTGATGATGATGCGTGTGTGGTTGGATGCGATGATTGTATGTGTATGGTAATGCTAGCTTGTGTTCACATGCTTGGATGGTGATCAATTGAACATAAGGACTAAGTGCACCACTGTATGTATTACCTTGAGTGATAGAAAGTGCACATATGGTGAAACAACAATTATGCACCCACTTCCCATGGAATTGATGAGGTGGACCACTTAACTCTTAATTGTGAATGAATATGTTAGTAATATAGCTTAGCTTCCAAATAGCTTTGGATCTTTACATACAGATTTGATATATGTTATTGTGTATACATATCCCTTGCACGTGTTTGACATACAGGTCGTTGTGGTGACACTATATACGGTTCTGGCCATGCGATTGGTGTCGAATGATGGATTGATCCTAGTTGTGTTATTTTGTGGTTGGTGCACGCTTGTGATGTGGAAGGTGTGAACACTCGCATAGCCCCATGATCATGAGGGAGAGTGCACATCAAACCATTATTTTTCCATATTGGTACCATGATCATTTTGACTAGTCTTATGATATTTGTGCATATTGCATCTGCACGCACATATACATGTACATGCATCATGAATGAGTGCATGGTGTGCATGGTGTGATCATGCAGAGATCATATGCATGTGATAGAGGATATTGGTGCAGGGTGCACATGATGCAGTCTGTACAAATGTTATCTGGTCCGAGAGACCGCGGGCTTGGTCCCTGGGTTGAAGTCCCTAAAATGAATATATCGGGCTTGGTCCCTATGTTGAAGTCCCTAAAGTAAATATATCGGGCTTGGTCCCTGGGTTGAAGTCTCTAAAGCTCTCTTGATACTACATTATAATTTATATTTAAGTTGATATTGATATTACAAGTATATTATTTCCATGATGAGTGTGGATTACTATTAGATGTGGTTGGAAGAGGAGCCCGATTGGTATTAAGGTTGCCTGGTATGCATATGTGGCTTACATGCATAACATTGCTTGAGTACAATTATACTGCATAGCGCGCTTGTGGATTATCATTGCATTTTTCATAACATCCTTATGTGATGAATTACACACTATAGCAACACCATGGTTATATTGATGAGACCCCCACAGCGGCATTTTGGTTGGTATATGTGGACACCGAAAATTTGAGTTTCTTTATATTGGGTCCTAAACCCTTGGGTGAAATTCCCTAAACCTCGAGTGATACCCTTGAGTCTCATTGTCAAGACCGGGAGGATACCATTGGTCACTTGGTGCCGAAGACCATAGTAGGCCTGACTCCTGCTCACACGGTCGGGTGAGAAGAGGTTCGGCCACGCCTAACTAAAGAGTTGGAGCAAATGTGGTTGGGTTTGACCAGCCCCTGAATGGGTCTACTACGGGCATGCTAGGTGGGTATTGGCATGGCTATGGCCCCCCACTGACAAGGCGGGTGTGCGAGACCTCTATTCAACAAGTTTCATACTTGCTCTCCGCCTGCTGACGGTGTTGTCGGGAACTGCAGGCTAGTACCCTCCTCTTCCGGTCTCTGTGGGAACTCTGATCTCGGGTCCTTTGGGTCATAGCCCAGTCCTCCTCATATACCAACGCTCGATGGATGACCTGATTGAACATCTTTAAGCAATAGCACTACTCAACTGTGGAGAGTGGGATGCAAGCCGTTCTGGAAATGGCGGGCCTTCCTCTTCTCATCATCGGCGAAATAAGGAGCAAATCTGGAAAGAGCCAAGAAACGGGCCTCATATTGAGACACCGACATATCTCCTTGGACTAGTGTCTCGAACTCCATACCCCTCTGCTCCGAACATTCTCGAGGAAGAACTTCTGGTCAAAACGGACCATGAATTCCTCCCAACTCCAAACAAACTGAGGCCTGGCCATCCTCGACACTGATGACCACCAATGCTGAGCCTTGCCCTGTAGAAGGAAGGTAGTTAGGGAAACTCTCTGATCGGTTGGACAATGCATAATGTCGAATATTCTCTCAATCTCGGTGTGCGGGAAGGGTTAGGATCACCCCTGAACCTCGGGGGATCATGCTACCAGAACTCACGAAAGATCGCGCTCACACGCAGTAGGTTAGACTGCATAGGAACCTTGGCGGTAGGCTAACGGGACTGAAGGACAACAATGACGGCCTGCATCATCTGCTGAAAATGCTTAACCCTAACCGAAACCGTAGGATGAGTAGGGGTGGCACTCGCCTCAGGCGGAAGCATGGGTGCGGCAGAAGGAGCTGGAGCCTCAGAAACTAGAATAGCAGGCTCGGGTGGGAGAATAGACGCCACAGGGGGCAGAATCAAGACCTCTGGAGGTGGGTCCTTAATAGCAGGAGCTAGATGTGCTCGAGTCAAATGGGTTGCTGGAGCAGGGTGAGAACCATGGCTAGGGACACCATGGCCACGGGCACCATGACCACAAGCACCACGCTTAGGCAGTATCGTCTACAGAAGAATAAGGATAATGACACATAGGATCAGAATATTGTAGGCTCAAATGAAAGGAAGACTCTCGGGACACTACTTATCCTAAGCTCGTAGCAGATATGCAATGTTATCCCAAGTTATTCCAAAATTACTTGTTACGCTCTGATACCAACTCTTGTCACACCCCGAACTCGGTGATCGGGTTCACAAGGGCCTCAATAACCGGTTTTGGTTACAACAACCTCCGTAGTACCCCATTCTCGGCTCTTGAGACAGGATTTCAATTCTAGGATCCTGCAAGGAGGATTTTCATATCACAATTCCAAGCCAAATCGAGCATACCCAAGATTATATCAAGTAAATCTCAGAAATAAACAAAGAAACACACTGCAAAATCCATTATGAATTTAAACTTTACAGGTACAAGGCACGAAAGGAAATACATAATATAGAAAGAGGGAAGGTCTACAACAGGTCCTCAGCTACTGCACTGACCTAGGTTCTGTTGCACGTATCAATCATGCATAAGCTTATAGAAAGCTTAGAGGGCGGTGTACGGTGTGTGACAATGGTGCTCAGAAGAATATATGGGAGAATGTAGAAGAAAACATGAATGATACCAATGCCACTAGTCATACCGAGGCTATGCTATGAATGCAATAAGTCGTACGAAGGCTATATAATCTAATACATGAGTATTGGGCGCCATACCGAGGTGATGCAATATAAGTCGTATACAGTCGATGTAAATGCAATGTGAAGTAATGCCAGTCCTCATATCCAATCCACATATCAAGTACAGTTCCATCATAAGGAATCCACTGGGGTCAAGTACATTGCAGGACGACTGCCGCTTTACAGACTTGCACATCAAATGAGTGTATGAGACCTCATTACCCGCCTGTAGACAGCTAATCACCAGCGAGGCTCGACGGTAGCAGACCTATTCACGAGTTGGTCAAACTCAGCCTAGCTATTGCCCTCTCTCTCAAGCAGGTAAGGCCACACCCCATCCTAATCGACCACATTGCAGTGGGAGTCGGGCCTAATGGATAAGGCCCTCATGCTCTCATGTTTTTCACTCTGTCTCGGCGCTGGGGCATTCCCTCAATACCGTGGAAGTTTAAGGGCTTTCACCCAGGGATATCCTATGCACCCCAATACTCAAGTAACATTTTCGGTGTCTAAATGCGACCATCCACGATATACCTATGAAGGCTATGGCCCTGATGAAGTAAGGAAGAATGTCCATATGTTATGCAATGCTAGATGCATGAGTCACACAATCAACCATGCATCAAGTCCAAGCATCCACCTTGCTTAAGAGGGTAAACTCCATCCCTCAGGGAGATACCAATATGTCCTACACAATGGTGCAACGATGGCCAATCATACCTCAACCAAGCATGCATATGATGCGTATAGTGAGAAGGTGTATTCTTTACCTAACCAACAGGGTCTAGGTACTTAATCAATTCCTCATAAGGAATGCAACCTCTAGTGGGGGCCTATGTACATGGGGTAGCCCACAAGGCTAAGGAGAACAATAACATTGGCCTAAATAGATGAACAATCCTAGTAAGGGTCTATGGTGGGCCTTTAACCATCCATAGAAACCCATGGGCCTATCTTAGGACCACCAATGCAGACATCTAACCAGAACTGGTCCCTAAGAGGTAACCCGTCTCTAATCAATTGCGGATCAAGGCCTAAGGCCTATATCAATGCATAGGCCTAGTGGGCAACACACATAGCCCAACCCATATGTAATATCATAGGCCCATAAGCTAGGTTTGAGCCCAATCATAAGAGTCATTAATCCACATATTGTGGTGGGCCTAGTGGGCAGCCCATCACTCAAACCCCATGGGCAATTTTCATGTCTAGACCAAGTAAGTTGGGCTTACGATCCGACCCAAGTACAAAGTTGATTTGGTGGGCAACCAAGGGCCCGACTACTTGTGTAATCTGGCCCATAAACCCAACACAATAATATGAAAAAGTGGCCTAAAGGTCCAATGGGCCTATCAAGAGAGTTCCAGCCCTTATGGACCTATTAATATCCAACTATGGTGCGCCTGAAAGTAAGCATTAATTAAGCCCAAAATTAGGGAATTCTAAGCATGCAATGTTCTCTGAATATTTTCTAAGTTATCATTGAAAAGTATCCCTAGCAGAGTCACTATTTTGTTTCGAATAAGAAACAATTTTATTCGATTTGGGAGATTTCATTCAATGAAAACAAAGAAAGAATAAGAAAACAATAATCCCAAAGTATTCTATTTATTTTGAGTTCATTTACATCCTTTGATTTTTCTTGATTCTAAGATAGATTATAACGAATAGACACAATGAATAAAAGAGAAAGATATTTCAATGGCAGTTTTAGCAGCATTTTGACGCTTTTGTTGTTCATTGCAAAGGCAGATGAGTCATGCAGACTTAAAGCCCTTGATTTGGTTGTGCGATAGGCGTTGATCGTTCTTCCACTTATCCTTTCAGTCATACGGACATACTCTTCTTTCTCCAGGAGCTCTTTCTCTATGCTTCACATTTCCTTTACTTTCCCTTTATGAATCCGGCAACTGTCACACTTGATCAAGGAAGGGGCATTTTGGGCAAGAATACTGGTGCACAATCTAAGAATAGATGAAAACTTCATGAACTTGGGTTGTGCCATAATTTCATTGTACGAATCTTCTATCATGCTCCACTTTTCTCTCCTCTAGGTGTTCCTTGAGACTCCAACTTCTGTCTGTCCAAATGAAGATAGGAGAAGGGTATTTATAGGCGTCTCGCACATGTGAAGGCTATCTGCGTACAACAACTTGCTGCGTGTAGCAACTTTCAATGCACAACTCCTTCCAGCACGCAACAACTTCCAGCACGCAACACCTTCCAACATGCAACAACTTCCAGCGCACAATAGTTTCGAGCACGTAATAGATTCCTGTGCATAACAACTTCTAGTGTGCAACAACTTCTAGTGCGCAACACTACTGAGGGGCGGAAGAGCTCCTCTTCCAACTTCTTCCCCCTACAAATGAGGAGTCCTCCTCCAAATGATGAGAGGGGTGCGGTATTTATAGACTTCGCACACATGTGAGAGGGCTATTTGTGCACAACAGCTTCCAGCTTCAAGCACACAACAACTTCCAACGGGCAACAGCTTTCAGTGCACAACAGCTTCTAGCGCGCAACAGCTTCCAACGCACAACAGCTTCTAGTGCCCAATAGCTTCCAGCGTACAACACCTTCCAGTGCATAGTAGGTCTTCAGCAGGGGTGGCACACAATGGGAGTCCAGGAAGGGGCGCACAAAAGGAATCCATGTAGGGATGCACAACATGAGTCAAGGTAAGGGGCGCATAACTAGGAGCACACAACAGGAGTCTAGGCAGGGGCGCACAATAGGAATTCAGGTAGGGGCACACAATAGGAATCTAGGTAGGGACGCACAACAGGAGTCAAGGTAAGGGTGCACAACTAGGAGAGCACAACTAGGGGCTTCTCAACAAGGACCTCTGCACTCTAATAAGGATCACAATGGAATTTCTACATTGAGGCGATAGACGCGCATTGAGACTTCTAGAGAGAAATATATATATTTTTGTGCCCTAACACTATCATCTCAACTACACACTCTAGCTTTAACATTTCTTTTGCATTGCATATTGCATTGCATCGTCTATATATGGCATTTGGTTTACTATGTTTCTGCATTACACAACCTAGAGAAGGTTGATGGTATTCGTGGACTTGTCAGGATTTGTACTGTAACACTCCGGATTTTGCCCAATCTGGGATTTGACGTCCTTAGGCAATGGGTCAACTAAAACACCTGAAAAATCGCTCAGAACCCAATTTCATAGCCAAAGAAACCACTTAGGATTAATTCCTATGGAAATTTAGCGTAAGTTAGCTAGCGCAACGCTGGAGTAGCTGGGAAACAGTCCCTGATCACTTTAAATACGTTCTACAAGACCCAAATCGAGTAGAACGTATGACTCCATAATACTCTATAACCTCGGATCAAACTCTAAGCGGGTTTGTTCTCTGGACCACTTTGAATTCTTGTATTGGATTTAGACCGCGCGTCGAAAGTCCGTTACTTCCTATCTTAGACCGTTAGAACCGCCCAGCTGGACCTGATAATCATTTCGAAAATCAAGTCAAACCGATAATCACAGACTATTTCATTGAGCCCGGACTGAAGAGACCGCGAATAGGGACAGAATTGGAATTTTAAATTCAAATCTGGCACACGACTTGACACGTCAGTATTAAGCGTTCTGACCGTCAGAATTCATCCAGATTACACCCTCGGATCAGGAAAAATTTTCTATTTATTATTATGAGACTTCCAGCCCTGATCTACGTGCGGTGACCGCTGAACTGAAACTGGTTCGCCACGTGCGATCTGCGAACCCTGTCAGACTGAAAACTTAATGCGCGCTAGATCTGGTACGCATGAGCTTAAGTCCGATCGCATTCGACCAGGGGACCACCAGAAATGCCCTTTTGGACCGAAACAGCCCCGATTTGGATATACCTCAAGTATACTTTGTTCCCAAGCCTGTTTTGGGCACATTTGAGCTTATAAAAGGGGTTGAAACCCTCACTTCTCTCACCCATCCGAATTTGCTAGAAACCCTAGCTAGAGTGAGAGAGAAAGTGAGAGTTTGTGAGAGAAGGTGGGAGAGCTTTTCCTGCTGCTGCTGCACATGCTTAAGCGGCGTATTCTAATCACTTTGCCGGTAATTTCTCCGCGTTTCTAGGTAAGAAATAACCCTAGAAAGTTGCTGATTTGATGCTTCTTTAGTTCCATAGCTTGTTAGTTGATAAATCTTGTAAATCAGGTTCTCTATTCGCCGTAGACGAAGCGTATACGCTCCGTTCTAATTCTCATCCCTAAAAGGGAAAAGGTGCGGATTTTAGACGCTTTGATTAACTGTTTCCAAAGCTTTCAATGTCGTTTAATAGTAGATTCTCGACGGCAATGCCGTTTGACATGTACAACATGTTGTCCGTTTCTTGTTTCGTAAATCAATGAAGAATATGAGATTTAGGGCATTTTAGTCATTTGTAGGAAGTACTATTTTCATTCATAGTTTGCTGATGTGATTGACATGAATTGTTGTCGCATTAGAATGTTAGGAATGCGTGCATAATTAGTTTGGCGAAGAGATTCGCCTAAATGCGCATTTCGGGTCGACATACTATATGTAGACTCAAATGTGTAGTGTAAGTGTTTGTATAAATGCTTGTATTAGTATGTATTGAATTAAATGGTGTTAGGAATTAATTTGAGATTGATTTCTCAATTAATATGCTGATGTAAATGATTTCCTACATGTTAGCCGTATGTACGATTTCATTATATGTATGAAATGCATATGTTTGATGTTGCACTTAAGTGGTATGCTATAACATGTACTTGATGATTTCATTATGGTTTAGTTGATATTGAATTCTCAATTAATAGGCTAATGGAGAGTATTTCCTATATGTTGGCGATATGCATAATTTCATTATATGTGTGAAAGACATGTATAAGATGATTTACTTAAGTTGTACGTTATAACAGGTGTTAACATGCTCACATGGTTGTATTTCATTTCCATTACTCTTACATGAATGCTGACATGATTCCATGATTGTTTGGGACTATACTTAGTCCAGGCAGTCGGTAACCGAATGAATTCGTGGTTAGTTTATCTTCGCCACGTACGACGCGTCGATGAACGCGAGCCGTGTTCTGGAGTTGGCGGCAGTGGTTAGGCCACACGAAGTGTTTTACGCACTTCATGTCGTCAACTTGAGATGCGATCGCGCTAGTCGAGCCCGTCAAGTAACCCGACTGGCCATTGTATGTTCACCCTGCATGAGTCATAACTGCTTGAACCTAGGGTACTGAACTTACCACTGAAAACCCTGTTAACCATGGTACCTTGACCCACGAAGACTCATGAGCCGGGCATGGTGGTATGGGACACTGTGGTCGAGCTGTCGGCCTACGCTGGGGCCACGAACCTCCCCGTAGTGACCAGTGAGCACCTAGTCTCGTGAGCAGATTATGGTGGTATGGGACACTATATTCTAGCTGTCGGCCTACACTGATCAGGCGACGAGTCCTTTGTAGTGACCGCGAGCGTATTCTGAGTCTACGGGAGGCGACGACCCTTCAGTAGCAGTAGAGTACAGTAGGCCTGTATTGATAAGGTGATGGGGGAACGGAGCAACGAGTGCGTGCAACAGCCCTGACAGCCCTTGCAGCGACCTACGAAATATACATCGTATGAGATTACTAGGAGTGACGACCCTAGACAGGATCTGTGTTGGGATTGATATAAGGGAAGTACCTTAGTTTCCCAATCCTGCTGTTTGAATGGACTAATAATAACTTGAAAATCATATCACCATAGCGTTGCATGTGCCTGGAAGATGTGGAGCACTCTAGGGAGTGTGGCATGCCGCAGTCGTAAGATGTTGCCGCATGAGGGTGATTGTCGGTGAGGGCATACATCACGTCATGTCATAATTGCATTAACAACAGTATTAGGAATGTTTGAATTATTGCTTTACTATTATCGCATGATTGATTTGATAACATGTAAATCTTTGCTCTATTATTCCACTGAGTTAGCTACTCACTCCCACGTTACGGGATGGTGTTTCCAGACACCCACCAGTCCCTTTTGTGATTGCAGATGATGGCGTGGCCTGCGAGGCGGTGCTGGACTTGATGATGATGAGGAGGATCCCTCCTTTATGCGTGATCTGATTGACGGGATTACAGGGAGGTTGATTAGATACTTTGATACTTGTCATTTTTATTTTTAGCGCACTCATGTATTTTTGTTTTGTCTACTTTTGGAGTATACATGTATGTATATAACCTGGTAACATGTTCACACTCTGGAGACATAAAACAGTTTATATATGTTATACATACTATCACAGTCTTCCGCTTGTTAATTTAACTGTCTCTGGAGTATGATATGCTGTTCTGGTTTAATCTCACTCATGTTTAATACATTATCACAGACAACATTCAATCATACATATCTATGTTGTATAAATAACATTTTGAAACTCGGGAGTTGGGTTTTTGCTTGACCCCCCGATTTTCGGGATGTTACATGTACATTGCACTATATCCTCAAGATATGACATTTAACATACTTTGTCTTGCATCACATAGCCTTGTTATAGTTGACAATATTCATGGACTTGATAGTATTTCTGCTTACTCTAATATTTGTATGCTTGACACCAGTATTGGGCACACATGCACCACCCTTTAAGCTTCTTAGTAAGCTTATGCACGACTGTTTCGTGCAGGTGACGTTTGGTCATAACAGCGTTAAGGCAGGAGCTTGTGGATGATCGATTGGAGATTAAGTTATTTATGTATTTCCCTTTCAGCACTGTAATGTAATGCTTATATTAGTGAATATGTGATGATGATGTTGTTCTTGTGGTTTGGGTACACTTGTGGTTATACTCTACAAAAAATTTCACACTGAAAATTCTTCTTGTAGAATTCCAAGATTGAAATCGGGTGTATGAGCATTGGGAATCAAGAATGGGGTACTATGGAGGCTATTGGTGTCGGATTCGGCGATCGAAAATTCTATGAGATTAGTTTCTGAGTTTGGGGCATGACATTGGATTTTAAAATCTCACTTTCGTATCTTATTTCTACTCATTCATCCTTGAGTGCACAAAAGATTGTTTCTTGAAAAAGATTTCTAACATTAAGCATTGAGATTTTTTTTTTTTGCACACTTTGCCCGGGACTAGCAAAATGCTGGTTAGGAATTGTGTTGAGGGTCAACTATTGTGTATTGGATCCCATTTATTACTTGGTTTTATGAACATGATAATGCTTAATGTTCTATTTTAATAATGTTTGTGTTGCAAGGTGAATTTAAGAGCTTATATTGAAAAGGATGCTAAAAGCATGGATTTAGCATTCAAGAATCACCAAGCCAAAGTTTGGATCTTAGAAGACTAAGAATGAAGAATTCACATGCCAAATATCTAAGAAAACAAAGTTAAGAATGATGGAAATTGAAGTTTTAAAGTGAATTTTTGTGATCCTCAACTAGTCCTAACTCTTACTCGACTAGTCCTGGCCCTGCTCGACCAGTCGAGGATTCCTCGACTCAAACTCCAGCTATAAAATCCTCTAAAATCAGGTGATCCTTGACCCGTCGAAGGAAACCCTCGACCAGTTGAAGGTGACCCTCAACCAGTCAAGGGTTGTCCTCGATTGGTCTAAGGTCATGCAAACAACACACAAATTATAGAAATTTAAGGTGGATTCCAGAATTTTTCAACTCGGTGTGAAAGTTGGAGTTACAAAACTATAAATAGGAGTCCCTAAGATGTTCCTAGGCATCTTTTAGGTTTTGAGGAGTGGAGCAAAAGGGTGGAGCCACCGTTTGAAAGATTTTCTTCTTCTTCCTTAATTGATCTTTTTGTTTTGTTTAAGAGTTCTTAGTTCAATCATGTCTATGGTTGGCTAAACCTCTTAGCTAGAGCTAACAAGTGAAGCTTGTAGCGTGATTGGGATGTTTACTATGATTTGATTCATGTTTTATTGAATTCTCTTGGATTTTAGTTTGATTATAAGAAATATTTTTAGTTTTTAATGGTTTGTTGTGACAAATTACAATAGATCTATGATTGCTTTAAATATCTTCTTTTCTTGAATTGAGATTGTGAATTTAGGAAATCCTGTTGTTCACCATTATCCCTTAGGTATGGTAGGGTGATGGAATCCTTCTTAACTTTCACAATTCTCTTATGATTGGTTGTGGATTTGGTAAATCTTGTTGTTTGCCTTGTCTCCTAGGCATGATGAGGTGACAGAATCACTTCCAAATCTTCACCACTCTCATCCATTGATGATTAGATCCATGAGAAGTTCAGAGATCTAACAAATCTCTTTTTGCCAATTGGATAAGATAGGACTCTGATTCCAGTTGTGTCCTTGAATCATGCAAGGTAGTTTCCCAATTACTACAAGTGGATCCTTAAAAATCCTAGTTCCCACCTTTAAATTCACTAGTTTTAATTACCTTATTCAAAATCACTCTATCAAATATTCCAAATTTAGGTTTACATCTTCTAGTTCTAGTTCTAGTTGCTTTCAGAATTACTCACGAGATTAGTCCCTATGAATTCGACCTCAGTCTCACCAAGATTATTACTACATCACGACCCTACACTTGGGGTTGTGAACAGTTGATGGTTCAGATCATCCGATTAGAAAGCCGAGACATAAGGAAATGAGCCGAATGGTCAGATTGCAAGTATCAGAGATCAAGGAGTTATACAGCGTGCTACGTGCAAAACTAAGTGATGAGACGAACTTTTGTAAGACCCGTATCTTGGTCCGTACCTTTCCGTACACTTCCGCAGTCTTACCGGTCGAATTCTGACAACCTTCGACCCTTAAACGATATCGACGCGCGACACTGATTCATGTGCCGACAACCCGAGTCAACTCAGCCTGAGACCAATACCATAACGACCGCGCCGTCATTGCAGTTCCGATGCCGTGACTCGCGCGCTGAGGTGATACCCTGGTCAAGAGATATGGGCCAACGTTCGGTGCGAGAAAACGCCGCGCGTTGTGAAAATCAAGTGAATCTCTACGATGTGTCACATCAATCACATCAATCCCATCAATCAATCACCCATCAATCCATCACATGTCAAGTACACATCACTTCCATCCCTTTTTCCAAGCAACCACAAAAGTCTTCATCTTCCATACCTCTCTTACACAAAAAGCCACAAAAGTCTTCACCACCCATACCTCTCTTACACAAAAGCCATAAAAGTCAAAGATTTCTTACACAAACATCACTCACCACATCCATCCATCACTCTCTCTCTCTCCCTTTACATCACTCTCTCTCTTTCTCTCTTTCTCATTTCAAAAATCCTAAGCAACAAGAGCCCCCACGTATGGAAATTTTCCAACTCTCCTAAGCTCCAAGTGGCCCACCTCTTCATCCCAAAATCTCCCATCTCAACCCTCCATTCTTCATCTTAACCATTGAAGTTGAAGCTAAGGTGCCAAGGAACCTCTAAGAGCGAGAAGATCGGACGGTGGGTGCCTCTATAGGGTAGTTTTACTTATTTTTATGGTGGACCAAGTGAGGCCCACCGATCAATGGTGTGGATCTCACTTGGGACCCTAAAATGTGGCCGATGGACCACTTGGATCATCATGATCATTCCATGATGGGGCCATTCTCCATGGACCCCATCATGATGTTTATTTTCTTTAGAAAGGTCATCTAGACCATCCATATTGGTGGGAAAAGGATCCCCACCGTTGATCTTTAGTTTTGATGGTCACATGTGCAAAATGACCCACTGGATGTATGATTTCATGTAAGGGAGGGCCCATAATGTCGGGGTCCCTCCATCACAAGCCGTGTCCCACTTTCCATGTCTCTTTCTCTCTTTTATTTCTTTTATTTTATTTTATTTTATTTTATTAGGATTGTGTGGCCCACTTGAATGAATCTCACCCTGATGTAATTTTTATTCAAGTGGGGCCCACCTTGGACGTTGAACCCATGGCAACCATCGGTGGTGGCCCACTCCATCAGGGCCCACACACAAAAAAAAAATATATATATATATAAAAACTGTCCAGCATCTGGGACGCTGGACGTTTTCAACAGAAAGAAGAAAAAGGAAAGGAAAGGAGAGGTTTTTGGGTGGTCCCTTAGTGTAGGCCCCACCTTGATGTATATGTTCGATCCAAGCCGTCCATCCCCTTACCCACATCGATTTAACCGTCAAGTAAAAGAATGAGATTGATCCGAACATCTTGTGGGCCATAGCATGGGAAACATTGACGGTTACCATTGAGAATTTTTCTGGTGTTTCTAGGCATCAAAAAAATTCAAACTTCGGACTCTTTTTGTCTGTTGCGAGCTGTAGAACGCTATGGCTGGAGTGGATTTTCAGGAAGCGGGCCCCACACGTGATTTTTGGCAAATCAAAAATTAAAGGAGAGAGAGGGGAGGAGTGAAGCAGCAAGGAAGCCTCTGTTGCTGCCTGCGCTGACAACGCGTGCCGCGCTGACGCACGGCGGGCGGTGGCGTCCAGTAAGGGACCCACGGCTCCAGCCATGGGCCCCACCTTGATGTTTGTTTGCCATCTGACCTATTCATGAGGTGGGCCCCCTCCTCGGGTGGGTCCCCTCCAAATTTCAGGTCGATCCAAAACTCAGGTGGGCCACATCACATGAAACAGTGAGATTGAGCATCTACCATTGAAATCTTTCTGGGGCCCACAAAAGTGTTGAACCAAGCTGAAATTTGTACTTTTCCTTCAACCGGATCTGTTTGGCCTTATCAACGGGTTGGATGCCAAATAAATATTACAGTGGGCCCCACATGGGACCCACAATGATGTATGTGCTAAGTCCACCGTCCAGATGGACGGTGGCACCCCCCACGGCTGCACCCATTTAAGCATAAGTGGCCTCCACCGTCCAGCGGACGGTGGGGCCCCTTTGTGATGTATGTGTTCTACCCGCAATGTCCACTGGACAGTGGGACCCACCATGACGCACGTTATGCGTTCAGACCGTCCATCCGCTTGGTGAGATCATTTAAAGCATGAGTGGCGGATTGGGTGGGCCATTCATGTATGGCTTAGGTCCATTTGACTTGTAACAGGCCTGTGGGCTAGGCCCATTTGAAATTCAAAAGGGCTATGGGCTAGGTTCATTTGATTTGAGAAATGCTTACGGGCTGGGCCCATTTGATTCATTTAAGGCCTAAGAATTTGGGCCCACTTGATATGTAAAGCCTATGGGCTTAGGCTCACTTGATATTTAAGGCCTATGGGCTAGGCCCATTTAAATTTCAAAAGGGCATGGGCTAGGCCCATTTGATTTATAAAATGTTTATGGGCTAGGCCCATTTGATTCATATAAGGCCTATGGACTTAGGCCCATTTGTTGTGTTGCAAATCCATGGGAGTAGGCCCATTTGACTCATGTTAGTTCTATGGGTTGAGGCCCACTTGATCTACATGTGGGGCCTAATTGGTGTGGCCCATTTGATACATATTAGACTCATATGACTAGGTCCAATTGATGCAATCCAAGGCCCACGGGTTTGACCCATTGCAATGCACATAAGACCCATTGGTGTGGCCCATTTATGTGGCCCGTCTGATGAATAAAAGGCCCATAGGATATGGCCCATTTGATATATATGTGAGGTCCAATGGGGACAACCTATGGTCCATTGCAATGTGTAAATCCATTACAGACTAAGTACTGATGTTTACAAAGATCGTGACTTGGGTGCAATATTGGTTTGACGTCCACATTGCGAGTGTAATGCTAGTTGGATGTCCACATTACGGCTCTCCTTAGGGCCCATTACTGGGCTGTACTTATCGTGTATGGGCCGTCCAGGTCCATCTGCATTGTGAGATAGTTCATTTTATTATATCATGTTTAGTACAGTTCCATGACTCGTGATCATACGCATCATATGTATACTTGACGTGAGAGTTGTCTGATCATAGCATTTGCCTTCGGGCAGGTTGTTTATGGGCTCCCGGTTAGGCGGTGTTGCCCTACATGTGTGCACGATATGCGCAGGATCTATTGCATGACTGGATAGCATGAATCATGCATTTCACATTTGTGTGACATGGTTATTATATGCCCTAGCGACACCAGGGCCGTGGCCTCCACAGACGCATCGTGGTTGGAAGGATTGGATATCGAAAATCTTGTTCTACATGGGGTACTATAGATATCCCTGGGTGAAAGTCCCTAAACCCTTATGGTACCAAGAGGTTGGTCCAACGTCTAGACCTAGTGGGTAGATGAGCGCTGAGTGCCGAATACCAGTTGGCTGTGCTCTCCACTATGTCGTGGTCAGTTGGAAGGGGGTGCGGCCTTACCCGCCCAAGTGTAGGGGGCAATGTTAGGCTGATTTTGACCAGCTCGAGGAATGGGTCCTCTATCGACGAGTCCGCCCGATATTGGCAGATGGATAGTGAGGTCTTTTCCACTTACCTTATTGCGCGCGATGTGGCGGCAATCTGGTTCAGAGTGTACTAGACCCCGGTGATATTCCATATTGAGCTGTACTGATGTATGGACATAGATGAGGATCTGTATGCTTGAGTTGCATTACACATCGCATGGCCTTGGGATGACCGATACCATTCATGTCTCGCATTGCATAGCCTTGGTACAGCTCATGGTATTATGGTTCTATCTGCATATTCAGCTTTACTCTGACATTGCATGTTCATATTTCTACCTTGCGCACACACTTTCACCACCCTCTAAGCTTTCTGTAAGCTTATGCACGACCGTTGCGTGCAGGTGACGTTGGATCGCAGCAGCGCTGAGGCAGGAGCACATTGCTGATATTTTTGGAGTTTTCGTACTTTACCATTGTATTTTCCCTTTATGCTCATTGTACTTGTAAAGTTTTTTATCATAGTGAAAATGTAATGGAGTTCTTGGTTGTTGTTTGTAGGTTATGCCTTTGGTTATGCTTATTACGAATCAAACTAACATTGAAAATCCTCCTCGTAGCATCCCAGGATCGGAACCTGGCGAATGGGAGCTAGGAGCCGAGAATGGGGTTCTATGGAGGCTGTCGGCATCGGATTCGGCGATCGAAAATTTTGTGAGCCCGGTTTTCGAGTTTGGGGCATGACAACTTTGTACTACTCAAATAATGTATTGAAGATAATGGAAGGTCTGGATTGGTGAAAGCTATGAAGAACCAAAGTCGTGGGGAGGTGTACATGCGAAATTTGACTTGTCAAATCTACGTGATGAAAAAAATGGATTGGATTTCAAGTCGATTTTGGCCATTGCATATTTAGCATGTGGGGCTGATAAGAGGTATAATATGAAGTTTGAAGAAATTTAGAGTTTCTGATGAGCTGCAAGATCAAGAAAATTACATACAATTTTGATCAAAGTTTGGGATCGGTGGACAATGTTTGGATAGGACAACGGTCCATTTGGGTAAAGATGATGTTAGGAATCCAATAAAAGGATCAGATCTTGGGAAATATATCATGTGGGGCCCATGCACATATTGTGCGACTTTCCAAAGGTAAGATGGTTGATGACGTAACTAGCAAGGTGGTTGGTGCGTGAAATACACAACCACATACAAGGCGGTTCCGCAGGGGAAGTTTTAACGGTGGACATCTTCCACTGCGGTTGGCCCACTGGGTTTTGGATTCTCCTCATTTTTGGGTACAACAACTAAAATGATCTGGGGTATCAAATGGATGGAAAAGATATTACATATACATCAAGGTGTGACTCACATTTACTCTTGTACAACCAAAGCATGTGAAGGAAAATTGTGACATAAACAGAAATCAATCCTATTCTTTAGGAGATCCTCCAGCAGCCAATAAAGAGAATAGGGCACGACCATTAAAGGGAGAACTCTCAAGTTTCATGGTTTTAGAAAAAAAAATTTATAAGTTTTTTTAGATCCATATTAGTTTTTTTTTTTTTTTTTTTTTAAATTTTAAAAAATACTTTTAGGAAAAGAATGACATAAAATTCAGATTTTCTTTAAATTTTTTTTTTTTTGAGTATTTTAATTTGTTTCAATTCAAGTTTTAATGATGTTGAATGCTTTCTAGTTGCTTTCCATGTCTAATTTAATTATGTTTTTCTAGTTCCCTTTAGCCCAAGCTAGAAGGGAAGCACATGGGCTTAATGGTCCTTTAAGTTGTAATGATTGAGTTTTTTTTTTTTTTTTTTAATGATGAGATGAATGGTGTACGCATGTTATCAATTATCTAGGTTTAGATTTTTGATCCGTCATGTGAGATCCATATGGTGGATGCTTAGGCTTAACTTGGATCAATAAGATTTCTTAGATGAGAGGTATTCTTAACCTGTTATATTATTTGATTCATTATCTCATGGATATTGAATGCTTGCAATCAATGATGTTTGAGGGTATATTTAAATGGTGCTAATCCATGATTTTCTAATCTCTTATGTCATTTACTCAAAAAATTGAACTATTTTATTTTTCGATTAGGTCGACCATAGTGCTTGGATCCTAATTGTGTTATCAAAGTCATTATGATTAATGGATTATTAATCTATATGTGGAACTTTGATGCTTGGGTGTTTTTAGTTTAATTGAATTCTGTTTCAAGGTCATACTTTCAAAATCGTTGCATTCGTTTAATTAGAATTTTTATAAGTTTATTTCCATTACTTAGTTTTGTGTTTGATTTTCCATTCTCTTAATTCATCACCTTGTGGGATCGACCCTGTGCTCACAGGATACTACTTGTGAATCCCTACACTTGGAGAAATAGAACACCAAGCCACCTCCTTTTGATGGCTCTAACTATTTATACTGGAAGGCCAGAATTAGGATATTTCAAAAATCCTTAGATGAAAGTGTGTGGCATGCCACTATGACCAAATGGAAACCTCCTATGACTGTATTAGACAGTGATGGAACTAAATATATGATAGAAAAGGCATCTATTTATGGACTGTAGCTTAGAAAAGTGAAAGCAGTGTTAATGCTAAAGCCTTAAATGCCATAACTTGCACTCTATCGCCTGATGAATTCAAAAGAATTATTTCATGCGACATAGCTAAGCAAGCATGGGATATTCTCAAAATGACACATGAAAGAACTTCCCATGAGGTCGAGTTGTGTGGGCCCCACTGTGATGTGTCCAACATTTACCCCATCAGTCGGATGCACCATTCCATGGTGGGCTACAGGCTTAAAATCAAGTCAATCCATGACTTAGGTGGGCCACACCACATACAACAATTGAGAGGGGTTACCCTCCCATTAAAATATTCATAATCATTTATTGGGCCCACTGAGATGTGGTTCACAAATCCAAACCATCCATTGTGTGTCTCCCACTTGGATGAGGAGTCAAACCAAGTTTTAGCCGCATCCAAAACTCAAGTGGGCCTGTTACACCCCAAAAATCGGGGGTCGGGTAGAAACCCAACTCCCGAGTTCCAGAACATCACTTATGCAACATATATGATGATGATGATTGAATGTTGTCTGTTAGTACAGTAAACATGAGTGAGATTAAGCCAAACAACAAATCATACTCTAGAGGCAATTAAATAAGCAAGCGGAAGACTGTGATAGATATATAAAATATATGAACTGTTCTAAGTCTGTAGAGTGTGAACATGTTACCAGGTTCAATATATACATGTATACTCCAAAAATGAACAAAAAGAATATACATGAGTGCTCAAAAAGTGAAAAATGACAAGTGTCATAGCGTCTAATCAACATCCCTGTAATTCCATCGATCAGAACACGGTTGTAACATCCCGAAAATCGGGGGGTCGAGCAAAAACCCAACTCCCGAGTTCCAAAATGTTATTTATACAACATAGATATGTATGATTGAATGTTGTCTGTGATAATGTATTAAACATGAGTGATATTAAGCTAAAACAGCATATCACGCTCCAGAGACGGTTAAATTTACAAGCGGAAGACTGTGATAGTATGTATAACATATATAAACTGTTGTATGTCTCCAGAGTGTGAATATGTTACCAGGTTATATACATACATATATACTCCAAAAGTAAACCAAAAGGATATACATGAGTGTTCTAAAAATATAAAATGACAAGTGTCAAGGTATCTAATCAACCTCCCTGAAATCCCGTCAATCAGATCACGCATAAAGGAGGAATCCTCCTCCTCATCATCAAGTCCAGCTCCGCCTTGCAGGCCACGCTATCATCTGCAATCACAATAGGGACTGGTGGGTGTCCGGAAACACCATCCCGTAGCGTGGGAGTGAGTGATCAACTCAATGGGATAAGAGAGCAGAGATTAGCATGTTATCAAATCAATCATGCGATAATAGTAAAGCAGTAAATCAAACAATCCTAATACTGTTGTTAATGCAATATGACATGACGTGATGTATGCCCTCACCGACGATCTCCCTCATACGGTACCATCTTACGACCTTAGCATGCAATCGACCCTCAAGTGCTCCACATCTTCCAAGCACATACAATAGTATGGTGATATGATTTTCGAGTTGTTATTAGTCCATTCAAACAGCAGGATTGGGAAACTAAGGTACTTCCCTTATATCAATCCCAACACAGATCCTGTCTAGGGTCGTCACTCCTAGTAATCTCATACGATGTATATTTTGTAGGTCGCTGCAAGGGTTGCCAGGGCTGTTACACGCACTCGTTGCTCTGCTCCCCCATCACCTTATCAATACAGGCCTACTGTACTCTACTGCTACTGAAGGGTCGTCACCTCCCGTAGACTCAGAATACGCTCGCAGTCACTACAAAGGGCTGCCAGGGCTGTTGCTCGCACTCGTTGCTCCGCTCCCCCATCACCTTATCAATGTAGGCCGATAGTAAAAATATAGTGTCCCATACCACCATAATCTGCTCACGAGTCATAGGTGCTCACTGGTCACTACGTGGAGATTTGTGGCCCCAGCGTAGGCCGACAGCTCGACCACGGTATCCCATACCACCATGCCCGGCTCATGAGTCTTCGTGGATTAAGGTACCATGGTTAACAGGGTTTACAATGGTAAGTTCAGTACCCTAGGTTCAAGCAGTTATGACTCATGCAGGGTGAACATACAACGGCTAGTCGGGTTACTTGACGGGCTCGACTAGCGCGATCGCATCTCAAGTCGAACGACATGAAGTGCGTAAAACACTTCGTGTGGCATAACCACTGCCGCCAACTCCAGAACACGGCTCGCGTTCATCGACGCATCGTTCGTGGCGAAGATAAGCCAACTACGAATTTGTTCGGTTGCCGACTGCCTGGACTAAGTATAGTCCCAAACAATTGTGAATCCACATCAGCAATCAGGTAAGAGTATTGGAAATGGAATACAAACATGTGAGCATGTTAACACATGTTATAGCGTACAACTTAAGTAAATCATCTTACACATGTCTTTCACACATATAATGAAATTATGCATATCGCCAACATATAGGAAATCATCTCCATCAGCATATTAATTGAGAATTCAATCTCAAACTAGATCATAAGGAAATCATCAAGCACATGTTATAACATACCACTTAAGTGAAACATCAAGCATATGCATTTCATACATATAATGAAATCGTACATATGGCTAACATGTAGGAAATCATTTACATCAACATATTATTTGAGAAATCAATCTCAAATTAATTCATAACACCATTTAATTCAATACATACTAATACAAGCATTTATACAAATACTTACACTACACACTTAAGTCTACATATAGTATGTCGACCTGAAGTGCGCATTTAGGCGAATCTCTTCGCCAAACTAATTATGCACATATTCCTAACATTCTAATGTGATAATAAACCATGTCAATCACATCAGCAAAATATGCATGAAAACAGTACTACCTACAAATGACTAAAATGCCCTAAATCTCATATTCTTCGCCGGTTTACGAAACAGGAAACGGACAGCATGTTGTACATGTCAAACGGCATTTCCGTCTATAATCTACTATTAAACGACATTGAAAGCTTTGGAAACAGTCAATCAAAGAGTCTAAAATCTGTACCTTATCTCTTATAAACGTATCGTTTTGAACGGAGCGTATACGCTTTGTCTACGGCGACTAGAGAACCTGTTTTACAAGATCCGTCAGCTATCTCGCTACAGATACGAAGGAACACTAAATCAGCAACTTTTAGGATATTTCCTTACCTGAAAATGTGGAGAAATCACCGGCCAGGTGCTTGAGGCGATGGAATTGGGTTCTAAGCGATTTTTCAGGTGTTTCAGTTGACCCACTGCCTAAGGATGTCAAATCCCAGATTGGCCAAAATCCAGGGTGTTACAACGGTCTACATAGACCCGCCTGATAATCGCCTGTAGGAGAAATCCTCCTCATCATCATACAAGTTTGGCTCCATTTCACAAGCAGCGCCATCATCTGAAACTAAAACAGGGACTGGTTGGTGTGTACAACACCGTCCCATAACGTGGGAGTGAGTGATCAACTCAGTGGAATCATATAGCAAAGGTTAACATGTTATCAAATCAATCAAGTGATAATGATAAAGCAAGAAAATCAAACATTCCTAAATACTGTAATGTGTAACACCCCAAATTTTTTTCCAATCTGGAATTAGACGTCCTTAGGTAATGGGTCAACCATAACACCTTCAAAGCTCAATCCCAAAGCCAAAGAATCACTTTTCAACCCATTTCCTTCAAACTCTCACCTTTCACCACCTCATTCTTCAAACTTCTCCAAGTACTTTCATATTAGACATGAATCCTCAAGTTTAAATAGTGAAGAACTATACTTAAACTAAAACTCACTGTAAACGGTCATCGAGATCGAGTCCGTGCACACTCCTGATCACACCTAACGACCCCAAATCACTTCTAGACTGTCAATCGAAGGGTTTAGGCCATGTTTCATTCCATTCCAAACCTAGAAATGAATTTCCTTAGGTAGTAGTTCAACCCCAACATCTTACACTCAATCTCAAAGCCTAAAATCTCTTTTTATCCAATTCCTTCGAAATCTCACCCTCCGCCATTTCATTCTTCATTTATTTTCTAAACACATTCATAATACACACCAATCCTAGGGTATTAATGATGAAGAACAATACCGAAGCTAAAACTTACTGTGAATAGTAAATAAATGGATAAAATGGGTCTTGACCCTTAACCTTTTGGAATATAACAAAATAAATTGGTTAGTTGGATAGATTAGCATCTCCTACCCCAAAATCATATGCTATATGCTACATAAAATCATTCTAGTTTACAAATTATCCCCAAAAATATCTCAAATGGAGTCGGGGGCCAAACGATCAACTTTCAGGGGGACCCAGGGTGGGCCATATACTTTTTAAGGCCTAAGGGACAGGAGAACCTCGCCCAAATGGCGAGGCCTCACCAAATCCACTAGTGGTCGGCGAGGCCTCACCGGTAAACGGACCTAGTTGGGCCGAGCCTTCTGGCCGATTGCATTTGGGGCCTAGTGGAACCCTATGGTATAGGGTTTGACCCTCCTTTCATCCTAAATCAAGTACTTCCTTCACAAACCACCCCTCCAAGCTTATCTTTTCTCAAAAAATCTCTCAAATCTCTCCAAAAGTCTCTCTCCAAACTCTTCCTTTTTCCGTTTCCAAGCACCCTCACTCCACCCTTCAAATCTCATCTTAAACAGAAATCATTATAGGCTACTTCCTTTAAAAATTAGATGAAACTAACTAAGTGTTAGATTAGATGACCTGTGAAATTGTCACCAATCACTTTAAATATGATCTGCTAGAGCCAAAACGTGTAGAATAGTTGACGCTACAATACCCTAAAACCTATGATCAAACTCTAAACCCGGTTGCTCACGAGAGCATTCAGAAACTTTGTATCGGACCTGGACCGCACATCGAAATTCTGATTGTCTCGAACTTAGACAATCCCGACCGCCTAGTTGGACTTGAGAATCACCTCAAAAATCAAGTCCATACGATGTCTTGAGACCATTTCCTTGCGTCCGGAGTGAAGAGTGTGAGAAAAGTAAATTTATTTAGAAATTAAATATAATTCATAAAATCTGGCACATGCCGCTTGCATGACATTTTTTAAGCATTCAGATCGTCAAAATCTGACCCAAATACACCCTCGGATCAGGGAACATTTTCCACTCAGGTCAGTGTACTTGGAATCCCTGATCGAGTCTCAGTGACCGCTGAACTGAAACTGGTCCGCCACGTGCGATCTGGGAACCCTATCGAACTGAAAACTTAATGTGATTAGGATCCGACATCCATGAGCTTAAATCCGACCGCATTCAGTCAGGGGACCTCCAGAAATGTTCTTTTGGATCGGAAAAGACCCGATTTGACTGTAACCCAAGTATACCTTGACTTAAAGTCTGTTTTGGTTATGTTTGGGCTTATAAAAAGGCCTTAACCTCTCTCTCACAAATCCCATACGAATTTGTAAAAAAACCTAGGAAAGAGAAGAGAGAAAAGAGAGAGAAAGTGAGGGAGAAGTTGGGGTTTCCCCTGGGATTCTTCCCTGCTGCTCCATGTGCCAAAGTCGTCCATCTGCATCACTTTTTCGGCGATTTCGGCATTATTCTTAGGTAAGAAACCCTATCCCTAACCTGTTTTGAAGCTTAGAATAGCTGTAGTGATGTTGTAGCTAACCGGTTTCATGCCTTAGGTAACCTATTCGCCGTTGACAAAGACTTATCGTCTGAATCAACTCTGTTTCACAATTTCTGGTTTAAGGTGCGGACTATATACGTTTAGGTTATGGTTTTCAAGACTTTCAATGTTAAGTTATGATTTATTCTTGTTTAGGATGCTATTTCACATGTATAAAGTGTTATCCGTTTCATTTTTCAGTTATACGTTAACTATGTTGAATATACTGTATTCCTCATATTTGTAGAAAAGACCGTATACGTATAAAATTTAGATTTGTGCTTGCCATGATTAACTGCCGTCTATGTATGCTGGATGTATGTGTAACAACTTCTGGGCTAAGGGTTTAGCCCAAATACATGATATATCAACATACGTTTCGTATGTTATATTGTGTAGTCTAAGTGTTTGTGAAAATGATTGAATGAGTATGGAGTTCACTTTCGTGCTCGCCATGACTAACTGTCATGGATATATGGTTGTTGTATAGGCGGTAACCCTTTGACGAAAGGATTCACCCTAGTACGTATTCTATTGACTACATAAGATGTATGATATAATGTGTAATCTAAGGGTTTGTATAAATGCCTAAGTGAGTTAGTAATTAGTAAAAATGTGATTGCTAAGGTTGTTAAGATATGAATCTCAATCACAATACTTGAGTATATGATTTCCTCCATGCATTGTGTAACTTAGATTATTTGTATTAACTGTGTATATGATTTCCTCCATGAATTATGTACTTAGTTGAAACATGTTAAATGTGTGTATCAATTCCTGCATGTACTATTTATATTCAAGTTATACTTCATGATTGTTCATATGGATGCAGGATATGAATCATATGCTAGTTATTAGATTTGTATGTGATTAGGGCTGTGTTACAGTCCAGGTAATCGGTAATCGTTCTGTAAATAGTGATTGAGGTTGTTTCGCTACATAGGATGAGTTTAATGAATCTGAGTCGTGCTTGGGGTGTTCGGCAGTGGTTAGGCCACACGGAGTGCTTATGCATTCCATGTCGTTCAACTCAACGTGCGCTTGGCCTAGTTAAGCTCGATGTTTGTTCACTATGTTTGGACTCTACTGTTTGAACCTAAGGTACCAAACTTACCATTGGAAAGTCCCTCTAACCTTGGTACCTCGATCTCCTAAGACTCATGAGCCGGGCATGGTGGTATGGGACACCGTGGTCCAGCTGTCGGCCTATGCTGGGGCCACAAACCTCCCCATAGTGACCAGTGAGCACCCTACTCTGAGCAGATTATGGTGGTATGAGACACTATATTCTTGCTGTCGGCCTACATTGATAAGGTGATGGGGGAGTGGAGCAACGAGTGCGAGCAACAGCCTTGACAGCCCTTTGTAGTGACCTTGAGTTTATCCTGACACCGCATGGGGGCGACGAGTCCTGATGCAGTCTTAAGGATATAAACTAGGCCTGTATTGATAAGGTGATGGGGGAGCGGAGCAACGAGTACGTGCAACAGCCCTGACAGCCCTTGCAGTGACCTAGAACCGTACTTTGTATGAGATATGCTAGGACTGACGACCCTAAAATGGATCATTATTTGGGTATTGATATAAGGGAGGTACCTTAGCTTCCCAATCCTGCTATATGAAAAGGACTAATAACAACTCGGTAATCATGTTCATATCGCACTGCATGTGCCTGGAAGATGTGGAGCACTGAGGGAAGAAAGCATACCGCGGACGTAAGATGGTGTCGCATGAGGGAGTATGTTGGCGAGGGCATGCATCATGTCATTTCATCCTTACATTAATTATAGTATCTAGGAATGTTTGATTGTACTGCTTTATCATTACTGCTTGATTGAATTAATACCATGTTAACTTTTGCTGTATAGTTTTTACTGAGTTAGCTACTCACTCCCACGTTATGGGACGGTGTTGTGCATAGCAACCAGTCCCTATTCTAGTTTCAGATGATGGCGATGCTTCTGAAGCAGAGCCAGACTTGATGATGTTGAGGAGGATTTCTCCTATATGCAGGTTTGATTGACGGGGTTATAGGGTTACTGATTAAATATCAATCCACTTGGTAATTTGCCTTTTATTTAAACACCCATGTATATTCTTTTTATTCCATTCTGGAGTATACATGTCTATAGTTAACCTGGTAACATGTTCACACTCTGGAGACTTACAATCAATTATATATTTTATGTATTTATCACAGTCTTCCACTTGCAAAACTTAAATGTCTCTGGAGTATGATATGTTGTTTTGGCTTAGCCCCAATCTTGTTTAATGCCATTCTATAGACATCATGCATTCATCATTATCTATGTTTCGTAAGTGACGTTTTGGAACTCGGGAGTTGAGTTTTTACTCGACCCTCGATTTTCGAGATGTTACATAATGTAACACCCCGGATTTTTGTCAACCTGGGGTTAGACGTCCTTAGGCAATGGGTCAACCATAGCACCTTGGTAGCTTTTTAAAATTCGATTCCAAAGCCAGATAAATCATTTAGAACCTAATTCTTTAAAAATTTAACGTGAATTAGCGAGCGCTACACTAGATTTCTTGTAAAATTATCACCAACCACTTTAAATACGATTTGTAAGACCCAAAACCTATAGAATCATTGATGTTACCTTACCCTTAAATCCAGGATCGAACTCTAAACCCGTTTGCTCTCAGGAACCCTTTGAAACTTTGTATTGGATCTAGACCGCGCGTCGAAAGTCCGACATCTACAATCTTAGACCATTATGGCCGCTTAGATGGACTTGACAATCATTTCGAAAATCAATCCCAGCTGATGTTGTGAGGCTATTTCGTTGAGCCTGGAGCAAGGAGTGTGAGAAAGAGTGAAATTCTTTGTAAATTAAATGTGATTTAAATAAATCTAGCACGTGACGCTTGCGGGTTAAGTATAAGCATTCAGACCGTCAAAATCTGACCCAAATACACCCTCGGATTAGGGAACATTTCCCACTCAGGTCAGTGTACTTGGAATCCTCGATCGAGTCTCAGTGACTGCTGAACTGAAACTGGTCCGCCACGTGCGATCTGGGAACCCTATCGAACTGAAAACTTAATGTGATCAGGATCCAACATCCATGAGCTTAAGTCCGACCGCATTCAGTCAGGGGAATTACAGAAATGCTCTCTTGGATCATAAAAGACCCGATTTGGCTATAACCCAAGTATACCTTGGTCCTAAGTCTATATAGGTGAGTTTTTATCCTATATAAGGAGCTTAAACCCTCTCCCATTCAGCTCATACGAATTTGCAGGAAACCCTAGGAGAGAGAAGGGAGAAAAGAGAGAAAGTGTGAGAGAAGTGGGAGAACCCTCCTGCTATTCTTCCCTGCTGCTCTACGTGTCAAATCCACCTGCCTGTATCACTTTTCCGGTGACACCAACTCCATTCTTAGGTAAGAAATCCCAACCCTAACTTGTTCTACAGCCTAGGATAGCTGCAGTGGGTAACCTATTTACCGTTGACGAAGACTTATCGTCTGAATCAACTCCGTTTCACAATTTCTGGTTTAAGGTGCAGACTATATACGTTTAGGTTATGGTTTTCAAGACTTTCAATGTTAGATAATGATTTATTCTTGCTTTGGATATTATTTCACTTGTATAAAGTGTTATCCGTTTCGTTTTTCAGTTATACGTTAATTATGTTGAATATACTGTATTCCTCGTATTTTTAGAAAATACCGTATACGTATAAAAGTTGGATTCGTGCTTAACATGATTATTTGTTGTGAATATATGCTTGTTACATGTATGACAACTCCTTGGCGAAAGGACTTGCCCTAGATCACGCCACGACCAATCCATGCCTTATATGTTAAAGTGTGTAGCCCACGTATTTGTGAAAATGTCTAAAGGAATACGGAACCCGGATTCGTGCATGCCATGATTATCCATCGTGGGAATACGTAGGTGGTATATGGGGCAACTCCCTAGTGAAAGGATTTGGTTTAATACATATATAATCAACATACACATGTATGATAATGTATGTATTCTAAGTGTTGTATAAATGACTGAATGAGTATGGACTTTGCTTTCGTGCTTGCCATGACAATCTGTCGTGGATTTACGGTTGTTGTTTAGGCTGTAACCCTTTGACGAAAGGATTCGCCCTAGTACGTATTCTTTTGAATACATAAGATGTATGATATAATGTGTAATCTAAGTGTTTGTATAAATGCCTAAGTGACTTAGTAATTAGTAAAAACGTGATTGCTAAGGTTGTTGAGATCTGAATCTCAATCACAATACTTGAGTATATGATTTCCTCCATGCATTGTGTAACTTAGATTATTTGTATTAACTGTGTATATGATTTCCTCCATGGATTATGTACTTAGTTGAAACATGTTAAATGTGAGTATCAATTCCTGCATGTACAGTTTATATTCAAGTTATACTTCATGATTGATCACATGGATGCTGAATATGAATCATATGCTAGTTATTAGCTTTGTTTGTGAATGGGGCTGTACTGCAGTCCAGGTAATCGGAAAACGTTCCATAAATCGTGGTTGAGGTTGCTTTCGCCACACAATATGAGTCTAGCGAATCTGAGTCGTGCTTGGGGTGTTCAGCAGTGGTTAGGCCACACAGAGTGCTCATACATTCCATGTTGTTCAACTCAAAGTGTGCTTGGCCTAGTTGAGCTTATCAACTAACCCGATTGACTGACGTTTATTCATCATGCTTGGTCATAACTGTTTGAACCTAAGGTACCAAACTTACCAGTGGAAGCCCCTCTAACCTTGGTACCTCGATCCCCTAAGACTCATGAGCCGGGCATGGTGGTATGGGACATCGTGGTCGAGCTATCGGCATACGCTGGGGCCACAAACCTCCCCATAGTGACCAGTGAGCAACCTAGACTTGTGAGCAGATTATGGTGGTATGGGACACTATATTCTTGCTGTCGGACTACACTGATAAGGTGATGGGGGAGCGGTGCAACGAGTGCGAGCAACAACCCTGAAAACCCTTTGTAGTGACCTCGAGCATATTCTGAATCTGTGAAGAGGCGACAAGCCTTCCCGTAGTAAACAGAGTATAAACTAGGCCTGTATTGATAAGGTGATGGGGGAGCGGAGCAACGAGTGCGTGCAACAGCCCTGACAGCCCTTGCAGCGACCTAGAAATATATCATCGTATGAGACTACTAGGAGTGACGACCCTAAACAGGATCATTGTTTGGGTATTGATATAAGGGAGGTATCTTTACTTCCCAATCCTGCTGTATGAAAAGGACTAATAACAACTCAGTAATCATATTCATATCGCACTGCATGTGCTTGGAAGATGTG
Organism: Magnolia kwangsiensis; assembly: GCA_037074715.1. Classification (NCBI taxonomy): domain Eukaryota; kingdom Viridiplantae; phylum Streptophyta; class Magnoliopsida; order Magnoliales; family Magnoliaceae; genus Magnolia; species Magnolia kwangsiensis. The sequence goes on from CM073573.1 coordinate 88,431,851, forward strand.
GAGCACAGAGGGAATAAAGCATGTCGCAGAGTAAGATGGTGTCGCATGAGGGAGTATGTCAGCGAGGACATCCATCATGTTATTTCATTCTTGCATTAACCACAGTATTTAGGAATATTTGAATTTCTTGCTTTATCATTACTGTTTGATTGAATTGATAACATGTTAACCTTTGCTGTATAGTTTCCACTGAGTTAGCTACTCCCTCCCACGTTACGGGATGATGTTGCGCACACCAACCAGTCCCTATGTTTGTTTCAGGTGATGGCGATTCTTGTGAAGCAGAGCCGGACTTGATGATGATGAGGAGGATCCCTCCTATATGCAGGTTCTGATTGACGGGGTTACAGGGTTACTGATTAGATGTTAATACACTTGGTATTTTGCCCTGTATTTACATACTCATGTATATTCTTTTGATCATTTTTGGAGAATACATGTATATGTTTAACCTGGTAACATGTTCACACTCTGGAGACTTACAACAGTTCATATATCTTATATATCCATCACATTCTTCCACTTGCAAATTTAACTATCTCTGGAGTATGATATGCTGTTTTGGGTTAATCCACTTCATGTTTTATGCACTATTACAGCCGACATTTATTCATCATAGAAAATGTTGCATAAGTGATGTTCTGGAACTCGGGAGTGGAGTTTATCCGACCTCCGATTTTCAGGGTGTTACAGATGGTATCAGAGCATGATTTGTATTAAACTGGACTTGAGTTATGGTCACACACCTTACACTGATGCCAATTTAATGTAGGAGGGTGCGAAAACAATCTAGAAACAAGTTTAGGACCCCCAGTTTATTTTTCGGTGAAAGTTTACTGAAAACGATCGCCGAGATCGAGTCCGTTCACACTCTTGATCACACACAAGGACCCCAAATCACTCCTAGACTGTCTATCGACGGGTCTAGACCTCTATTGACCCTATCTTAGTTGTTAAAAATTTCCAAACACGAATATACGTTAGTTAATACCCGAAATGACCCAAAATAGTTCGAAACGGAGTCGTGGGCCCACCCACGCTAATCTAATATGAACCAGGGTGGGAACCACATGTTTCTGGGGCCCTTGGGATAGGAGGACCTTGCTCAAATGGTGAGGTGTAACGCCCATGAAAAATCCATACTTGGGCTCGAGTACCAACTCGACCCGAAATCGCGTAAAAATAATTTCCATGGAAATTAAGCGTAAGTTAGCTAGCGCAACGCTAGAGTAGCTGGGAAATAGTCCCTGATCACTTTAAATACGTTCTCCAAGACCCAAATCGAGTAGAACAAACAACTCTACAATACTCTATAACCTCGGATCAAACTCTAAGCAGGTTTGTTCTCTGGACCACATTGAAATTTTGTATTGGATTTAGACCGCGCGTCGAAGGTCCGATACCTCCCATCTTAGACCGTTAGAACCGCCCAGCTGGACTTGACAATCATCTCGAAAATCAAGTCAAACCGATAATCACAGACTATTTCGTTGAACCCGGACTGAAGCGACCGCGAATAGGGACGGATTTGGAATTTCAAATTCAAATCTGGCACACGACTTGACACGTCAGTATTAAGCGTTCTGACCGTCAGAATTCATCCAGATTACACCCTCGGATCAGGAAAAATTTCTATTTATTATCATGAGACTTTCAGCCCTGATCTATGTGCGGTGACCGTTGAACTGAAACTGGTCCGCCACGTGCGATCTGCGAACCCTGCCAGACTGAAAACTTAATACGAGCTACATCTGGTACACATGAGCTTAAGTCTGATCGCAATCGACCAGGGGACCACCAGAAAGCAGTTTTTGAACCGAAACAGCCCCGAAATGGATAGGCACCAAGTAAACTTCGTCCCGGAGCCTATTTCCGGCGTTTTTAAGCTTATAAAAGGGGTTGAAACCCTCATTTCTCCCTTCCATCCGAAAATCCCAAACCCTAGAGAAAAGGAGAGAGAGTTTGAGAGAAAGAGAGGAAGGGAATTTTCTCGCTTCCGAGCCGCCGACTGCTAGTGCTTCAGCACTTCTTCCCAATCACCTGGCTGGTGATTTCTCCCCTTTTTTAGGTATAAAATAACCCCAAAACTTGCTGATTTAGGGTTTACCTAGATTCATAGCACGTTAGCTAACGTATTCCATAAATCAGGTTCTCCTATTGCCGTAAACGAAGCGTACACGCTCCGTTCAAAATCCCACAACCGTAAGAGACTAGGTGAGGATTTTAGACGCTTTGATTGACGGTTTACAACGCTTTCAATGTCGTTTAATAGTAGATTATCGACGGCATCGCCGTTTGACATGTACAACATGCTCTCCGTTTCCTGTTTCGTAAATTAACGAAGAATATGAGATTTAGGGCATTTTAGTCATTTGTAGGAAGTACGGTCTACATGCATATTTTGCTGACGTGATTGACATGGTTTGTCGCCGCATTAGGGAGTTAGGAATGCTTGCATAATCAGTTTGGCGAAGAGATTCGCCAAGTTGCGCACTTTGGGTCGACATACTATATGTGGACTTAAGTGTGTAGTGTATGTGTTTGTATAAATGCTTGTATTAGTATGTATTGAATTAAATGACGTTATGTAGTAGTTTGAGATTGATTTCTTGATTAATATGCTGACCTAAATGATTTCCTACATGTTTACCTTATGCATAATTGCATTACATGCATAGAAAGTATGCCTTGAAGATTTGCTTAAGTTGAATGTTATAACATGTGTTAACATGCTCACATGATTTATTTCAATTCCAATACTTTTGCATATAGTGCTAATATGATTCCATAGATGTGTGGGACTAGACTTAGTCCAGGCAGTCGGTAACCGAGCGAATTCGTGGCTGACTGGTCATAGCCACGAACGACGCGTCGATGAACGTGATTCGTGTTTAGAGTTGGCGGCAATGGTTAGGCCACGCGAAGTGTTTTACGCACTTCATGTCGTTCAACTTGAGATGCGATCGCGCTAGTCGAGCCCGTCAAGTAACCCGACTGGCCGATGTATGTTCACCTTGTATGGGTCATAACTGCTTGAACCTAGGGTACTGAACTTACCATTGTAAACCCTGTTAACCATGGTACCTTGATCCACGAAGACTCATGAGCCGGGCATGGTGGTATGGGACACCGTGGTCGAGCTGTCGGCCTACGCTGGGGCCACAAACCTCCCCGTAGTGACCAGTGAGCACCTAAACTCGTGAGCAGATTATGGTGGTATGGGACACTATATTCTAGCTGTCGGCCTACACTGATCAGGCGACGAGCCCTTTGTAGTGACCGCGAGCGTATTCTGAGTCCACGGGAGGCGACGACCCTTCCGTTGCAGTAGAGTACGGTAGGCCTGTATTGATAAGGTGATGGGGGAGCGGTGCAATGAGTGCGAGCAACAGCCCTGACAGCCCTTGCAGTGACCTACGAAATATACATCGTACGAGATTACTAGGAGTGACGACCCTAGACAGGATCTGTGTTGGGATTGATACAAGGGAAGTACCTTAGTTTCCCAATCCTGCTGTTTGAATGGACTAATAACAACTTGGAAATCATATCACCATAGCATTGCATGTGCCTGGAAGATGTGGAGCACTCTAGGGAGTGTGGCATGCCGCGGTCGTAAGATGTTGCCGCATGAGGGTGATCGTTGGTGAGGGCATACATCACGTCATATCATCTTACATTAATAACAGTATTAGGATTTTCTGATTTACTGCTTTACTATTATCGCGTGATTGAATTGTGAACATGCTAATCTTTGCTCTATGATTCCACTGAGTTGATCACTCATTCCCACGTTACGGGATGGTGTTTGCAACACCCACCAGACCCTGTTATAGATGCAGGTGAGGACGAGATCCAGGAGGTGGAGGTAGAGATCGACGAGGATCAGGATGAGTTCTCGTATATGCAGTATCACGACGGCTTCCCGTAGGCAACCTGGATCGAGGGGACATCAGTGGGACTTTCCTTTTTGAACATTATTCTTTTGTTATGTATATGTATATGAGACTCAGAGATGTAGTCATACTTTGGAGACAGATGAGATTACTTTGTTTTTCCATACAGTGATATATACATTGTTTAGTCTTCCGCTTGCTTTTATCACTGGATCTGAAGTATGAATTGCAGTTTTGGTATACTTTTACTCATGTGAATGCTTTAAATCAGACAACATTGAATCATAACCATTTTTGTTGCATAAGTGACGGTCTGGAACTCGGGAGTTGAGTTTATACACGACCCCCGATTTTCAGGGTGTTACATGAGGCCTCGCCAAACATCACAGGGTGTGGCGAGGACCTCGCAGTACAGTGGGCCCCGTTCGGGCAGGCCGTTGGGCCGATCACCTTTGGGGGTTAGGGTAGCCCCTTAGTATGTGGGTCGTCTGTTAAAACCACCTCAAACCCCTACCTCCTTCACAAAAGACACCCCAAGATCTCCTTTTCACTCCCATTTGCTGTTTCCTCTCTCAAATCCCATTTCCAATCACTCCCATCGCTGTTTTCTGCCACAACCCACGCCCCTCCATAGTTTGCAATGGTACACATTCCCCTTTCTCTCCATTCTCTCATGTTTTGAGACCTTACATCCTCCATTTAAAGCTCAACTCGTGTGAGCTTCTAACCTAACCCATTTCATCCTTTTCCCTTTGCAATCCCAGCCTTTTGGGACCTATTTCCCTCCTCTATCAGACCTAGATTCGTGGCAGCCCATTAGGTCAGCCCTTTCTCCCCCTTTCCTTCATCTTTCATGGCCTTTATAGAGGCTATTTTAGCTTTTTTCTCCCTTTCCACCGTCCTCTCTCTCATGGGAAAGAGAAAGGGTGCTCCTCCTCTTCCTTCCCTTTCATCAGACCCTTTTTACTCTCTTTTTGGTCTCAAAATCGTGCAAACATCAAATCCCATTTTTTCCTTCCTAGGAAATAGATTTCCTTCATCATTTTATGCTTCCAACTGGCCTCCACTATTGCATACATCTCCCATCTCCTTCTTTTCACTTGTCTTGAGTTCACAAACCCCTCTTTGTGGCTCATTACCTCATAACTCAACAACCCATCAAACCCCATTCCTTTTATCCCTTTCTTCTACTTCCTATGGATCTATTTGAGTTCATTACGGCGGTATTTTTGATTTTCACTTTTTTCTTTCTTTCAACTTATACGTAGGAATTCATCATCATGGGATTTGAAAATCCCATCTCACACTTTCCAACACAAGATCCATTTTCCAAAGCTTATGAAATTGATTTGAATCCCAACCCACCCACCTACTAAACATGGCACTCCCAATTCTTAGGTGGGAGTAGGAAAGCAGTCCCATTTAACACAACTTGAGACCACTGGCTACATATGCCCTTGGAGTTTTGGACTTAGAGTGGTACTCCTAGATTTCGAAAGATCTGACAATATAGGAAATCCAATTCCATTTAGACAATCTGACCCTGAGTGATAGAACGATTCCCTGTAGTAGATATGGTATGAAACCATCTAGCATATAAGCCTAGACTTTGGATTACAGCTAGTGAGTTACAGACTAGGCTACTAGTTGTATTAGACAGTGTAAAGCTTATACATGTTAAGGAATAGTAGGTTAGATTTGGTTGGAGTAGAACCTCATTCCTTTGGTAAATTTCCTTAATACTTATAGACTTCTGTTATAACCCTTAGAAAAGTTGTTTTAACTTAGAACCATTCAATCTCAGGGAAAACTTATACATCCCTCAGATTGAATTTAGACTAAACCAGCACGCCCCTTAGAATTCCCTTCCCAAGGGCTTGTTGCATTCGGGAACACGGAGTAGAGAAACTATATATAAGTGAAGTATTCACGGTTTGAATTGAATTCTTAATCCTGGTAGTTACAAATAAATCCAATGCTCTGATCAAGCAGAAGATCGACATCAACTCAGATTAAGAACCGATACGGTAAATTTTCTGTCCTAGGCAGAAAGTCTATGTATCCGGCTCAGACCCACTACACAACCTTTCTTCCGTGTTGGCCCAACCACCTATAACAAAAAGTTATCGCTTTATCCTTGGGAAATGTTGAGGACATATAGCCAATAGAGATTATACATTTTATCGCAAGCTCACACCTGCCCCTGAACTTAATCACAATAGAGATTAGGCTCCTTCTACAACCATAGGTACCAATGCCATAGAACACATCATTAACAAAGGAAGACCAATGTAGCGAGAGTTTATTTCCCATTTCATGTCAAGGATAGGCCCTAAGTTACACCTCGTTCTGATATACGGATCGAGACATACATTCTTGAGCCTTAAGTAGAACTATGTTTTTAAGGGGGGTAGAACGTATTGAGCCCAATCTAGTTAGGATTAGCTAATACAACCGTTGGATTAGAGTAGCGTAGCGGAAGCGTGGTTAGCCTCTTCCCCACTGGCCTAGGATCGAAGAAGTTGATTTAGGTTATACGTAAGGGTAGGTCATTAAGTAGGATTTGAACTTTGCTTAGGATGTCAATACGAAAGCCTCTCTAGGGACTCATTACCCTTAGGCAAATTTTGGAGATAAAATTTTATTTTAAGGAGGGTAGATTGTAACACCCTAGATTTTTTGCCAACCTGGGGTTAGACGTCTTTAGGCAATGGGTCAACTATAGCACCTTGGTAGCTTTTCAAAATTCGATTCCAAAGCTAGGAAAATCATTTAGACCTAATTCTTTAGAAATTTAACGTGAATTAGCCAGCGCTACACTAGATTTCCTTCAAAATTAACACCAACCACTTTAAATATGATCTGTAAGACCCAAAACCTATAGAATCATAGACGCTACCTTGCCCTGAAATTCAGGATCAAACTCTAAACCTATTTGCTCTCAGGAACCCTTTGAAATTTTGTATTGGATCTAGACTGCACGTCGAAAGTCTGATATCTACAATCTCAGACCATTATGACCGCTTAGTTGGACTTGACAATCGTTTTGAAAATCAAGCCCAACTGATGTCCTGAGGCTATTTCATTGAGCCTGGAGCAAGGAGTATGAGAAAGAGTGAAATTCTTTAAAAATTAAATGTGATTTAAATAAATCTGGCACGTGACGCTTGCGGGTTAAGTATAAGCATTCAGACCGTCGGAATCTGACCCAAATACACCCTCAGATCTGGAAACATTTCCCACTCAGGTCAGTGTACTTGGAATCCTCGATCGAGTCTTAGTGACCGCTGAACTGAAACTGGTCCGCCACGTGTGATCTGAGAACCCTATTGAACTGAAAACTTAATGTGATCAGGATCCAACATCCATGAGCTTACGTCCGACCGCATTCAGTCAGGGGACCTGCAGAAATGCTCTCTTGGATCGGAAAAGACCCGATTTGGCTGTAACCCAAGTATACCTTGGTCCTAAGTCTATATAGGTGAGTTTTTAGCCTATATAAGGAGCTTAAACCCTCTACCATTTAGCCCATACGAATTTGTAAGAAACCCTAGGAGAGAGAAGGGAGAAAAGAGAGAGAAAGTGTGAGAGAAGTGGGAGAACCCTCCTACTATTCTTCCCTGCTGCTCTACGTGAAAAATTCACCTGCCTGTATCACTTTTTTGATGATTCCAACTCTGTTCTTAGGTAAGAAATCCAAACCATAACTTGTTCTACAGCCTAGGATAGCTGTAGTGATGTTATAGCTAACGTATTTCATGCCTTAGGTAACCTATTCGCCCTTGACGAAGACTTATCGTCTGAATCAACTCCGTTTCACAATTTTTGGTTTAAGGTGCAGACTATGTACGTTTAGGTTATGGTTTTCAAGAATTTCAATGTTAGATAATGATTTATTCTTGCTTAGGATACTATTTCACATGTATAAAGTGTTGTCTGTTTCATTTTTCAGTTTTACGTTAATTATGTTGAATATACTGTATTCCTCGTATTTATAGAAAATACCGTATACATATAAAAGTTGGATTCGTGCTTAACATGATTATTTGTCGTGAATATATGCTTGTTACATGTGTGACAACTCCTTGGTGAAAGGACTTGCCCTAGATCATGCCACGGCCAATCTACGCCTTATATGTTAAAGTGTGTAGCCCACGTGTTTGTGAAAATGTCTAAAGGAATACAGAACCCGGATTCGTGCATGCCATGATTATCCGTCGTGGGAATACGCAGGTGGTATATGGGGCAACTTCCTAGTGAAAGGATTTGGTCTAATACATGTATAATCAACATACACATGTATGATTATGTATGTATTCCAAGTGTTGTATAAATGACTGAATGAGTTTGGACTTCAATTTCGTGCTTGCCATGACAATCTGTCGTGGATATATGGTTGTTGTATAGGCGGAAACCCTTTGACGAAAGGATTCGCCCTAGTACGATTCTATTGAATACATAAGATGTATGATATAATGTGTAATCTAAGTGTTTGTATAAATGCCTAAGTGACTTAGTAATTAGTAAAAACGTGATTTCTAAGGTTATTGAGATATGAATCTCAATCACAATACTTGAGTATATGATTTCCACCATGCATTGTGTAACTTAGATTATTTGTATTAACTGTGTATATGATTTCCTCCATGGATTATGTACTTAGTTGAAACATGTTAAATGTGTGTATCAATTCCTGCATGTACTGTTTATATTCAAGTTATACTTCATGATTGCTCACATGGATGCTGAATATGAATCATATGCTAGTTATTAGCTTTGCTTGTGAATGGGGCTGTACTACAGTCCAGGTAATCGGAAAACGTTCCATAAATCGTGGTTGAGGTTACTTTCGCCACACAAGATGAGTCTAGCGAATCTGAGTAGTGCTTGGGGTGTTCGGTAGTGGTTAGGCCACACGGAGTGCTCATGCATTCCATGTCATTCAATTCAACGTGCGCTTAGCCTAGTTGAGCTTATCAACTAAGCTGATTGACCAATATTTGTTCACCATGCTTGGTCACAACTGTTTGAACCTAAGGTACCAAACTTACCAGTGGAAGCCCCTCTAACCTTGGTACCTCGATTCCCTAAGACTCATGAGCCGGGCATGGTGGTATGGGACACCGTGGTCCAGCTGTTAGCTTACACTAGGGACACAAACCTCCCCGTAGTGACCTGTGAGTAACCCAGACTCATGAGCAGATTATGGTGGTATGAGACACTATATTCTTACTGTCGGCCTACACTGATAAGGTGATGGGGGAGCGGTGCAACGAGTGCGAACAACAGCCCTGACAGCCCTTTGTAGTTACCTCGAGCATATTCTGAATCTGCGGAGAGGCGACAAGCCATTCCGCAGTAAACAGAGTATAAACTAGGCCTGTATTGATAAGATGATGGGGGAGCCGAGCAACAAGTGCATGCAACAGCCCTGGCAGCCCTTGCAGCGACCTAGAAATATATCATCGCATGAGACTACTAGGAGTGACGACCCTAGACAGGATCATTGTTTGGGTATTGATATAAGGGAGGTACCTTAGCTTCTCAATCCTGCTGTATGAAAAGGACTAATAACAACTCGGTAATCATATTCATATCACACTGCATTTGCCTGGAAGATGTGGAGCACTGAGGGAAGAAAGCATGCCGCGGACGTAAGATGGTGTCACATAAGGGAGTATGTCAGGGAGGGCATCCATCATGTCATTTCATTCTTGCATTAATCACAGTATTTAGGAATGTTTGAATTGCTTGCTTTATTATTACTGCTTGATTGAATTAATAACATGTTAACCTTTGATGTATAGTTTCCACTGAGTTAGCTACTCGCTCCCACGTTGTGGGACTGTGTTGCGCACACCAACCAGTCCCTTTGTTTGTTTTAAATGATGGTGATGCTTGTGAAGTAGAGCCGGACTTGATGATGATGAGGAGGATCTCTCCTATATCATCGTCCGCGGCATGCTTTCTTTCCTCAGTGTTCCACATCTTCCAGGCAAATGCAGTGCGATATGATCATGATTACCGAGTTGTTATTAGTCCTTTTCATACAATAGGATTGGAAAACTTGGGTACCTCCCTTATATCATTCCTAAACAAGGATCCTGTCTAGGGTCGTCACTCATAGTAGTCTCATACGATGATATATTTCTAGGTCGCTACAAGGGCTGTCAGCGCTGTTGCACGGTACACGACCAAAGTGTGCATTAGTGCGAATCTCTTCGCCAAACAAAATATACATGCATAACTAGCATAGGTACACGACAAATTCTCATGGAAATCATATCAGCAAAATACGTACATATATAGTATTTCCTACAAATACTGAAAATATCCTAAATCTCATATTCTTCGTACATATTCGAAATGAAAAACAGATAGTATGTTCTACATGTCAAACAACATCCTTGTCAACAATCTACCATTAAACGACATTGAAAGCTTTGAAAATAGGTAATCTAAGCGTATAGAATCCGCACCTTACACCGTAGTAGTGTAACGAATTCAATAGAGACTCTAAGTCTTTATCAACGACTGATTGACAACCTACAGTGTGATTTAGGTTAGCTACTACACCACTTGCACCAATGAAAACCCTAGAACAGGTTAGGGTTAGGCTTTCTTTCCTAAGAACGGAGCTAGAAGCACCGGAATGGTAATGCAGAAGCGGCGTTGAAGCACAAGGAGCAGCAGGGAAAAATCCATGGAAGAAAAGCTCCAAATCTCTCTCTTTCTCTCCCTTTTCTCTCTCTCTCTCTCTCTTCTCTCTTCTCTCTCCTAGGGCTTACAAAATTCGTATGGAATGAGAGAGTAAGGGTTTAAGGCCCTTATATAGGCTTAAAATCGACGGAAATGGCCTAGGGGCCAAGGGATACTTATTTTATATCCAAAATGGCCTTGTTCTGATCCAACGGAACACTTCTCGCAGCCCCTTTTCTGTGTGCGGTTGAACTTAAGCTTCCTGACATTGGATCTAGGTTAGGCAGAGTTTTTAGTCTGATCGAATTTACAGATCGCCTGTGGCAGACCAGTTTCAGTTCAACGGTCACCGGCACTTGATCAGGGCCACAAGTGCGTTGACATGAGTGGGCCATCATCCCTGATTCGAGGGTGAATTTGGATTAGATTCTGACATTCAGAACGCTTAGAAAAGGTGCGCAAGTGACACGTGCTAGATTTCATAACTTATATTTAATTTCTAACATTTCTCACACTCTTCACTCTGGACTCAAGAAAATCGTCGTGGGACATCATCCGGACGTGATTTTTGAGGTGATTATCAAGTCCAACTAGGCTGTTAGGATTGTCTAAGTTCGGGATAATCGGACTTCCGATGTGCAGTCCAGGTCTAATACAAAGTTTCCGAATGCTCCCGTGAGCAACCGGGTTTAGAGTTTGATCTTAGGTTTTAGGGTATTGTAGCGTCAACTATTCTACACTTTTTGGCTCTAGCAGATCATATTTAAAGTGCTTGGTGATAATTTTACAGGTAGTTTAATCTAGCACTTAGTTAATTTCATCTGATTTCTAAAGGATGTAGCCTCTAGTGACTTCTGCTTGAGGTGGGATTTGAAGGGTGGAGTGAGTGGTATATGAAAATGAACAAGGAAGTATTTAGAGAAGGATTTTGGGGGAGATTCGAAAGATTTTTTAAGAAATGGAAAGCTTGGAAGGGTGGTTTTGAAGGAAGTACGAAAATGAGAAAGAAATAGGGGTCGAACCTTGCATCAGTGGGTCCCACTAGGCCCCACATGTGATCGGCTCGCCCGTTTACTGGCGAGGCCCTCGCCGACCACTGGGCCAACTGATGAGGGTTAGCCCCTTGGGCGAGGTCCTCCTGCCCCCCAGGTCCCAAAAAGGTGTGAGGCCCACCCTAGATCCCTTTGGATTGGCGCGGGTAAGCCCCTGATTCCATTTGAGGTATTTTTGGGGCCAATTTGTAAACCGGAATGATTTTATGTAATGTGTATGATTTTGGGGTAGGAGACGTTAATCTATCCAACTAACCTATTTATTTTGTTATATTCCAAAAGGTTAAGGGTCAAAACCCATTTTATCCATTTATTTACTATTTATGGTAAGTTTTAATTTCGGTTTTGTTCTTCCTCATTTATACCCTAGGATTGGTGTGTATTATGAATGTGCTTAAAAACAAATGAAGAATAAAGTGGTGGAGGGTGAGATTTTGAAGGAATTGGATAAAAAGAGGTTTTAGGCTTTGAGATTGAGTGTAAGATGTTGGGGTTGACCTCCACCTAAGGACATTTACTTCTAGGTTTGGAATGGAATGAAACATAGTCCAAACCCTTCGATTGACGGTTTAGAAGTGATTTGGGGTCGTTGTGTGTGATCAAGAGTGTGCACGGACTCAATCTCGGCGACCGTTTTCAGTGAGTTTTAGTTTAAGTATAGTTCTTCATTATTTAAACTTGAGGATTCGTGTCTAATATAAAAGTACTTGGAGAAGTTTGAAAAATGAGGTGGTGAAAGATGAGATTTGAAAGAAATGGGTTGAAAAATGATTTCTTTGGCTTTAGGATTGAGCTTTGAGAGTGTTATGGTTGACCCATTGCCTACGGACGTCTAATTCCATGTTGGCAAAAATCCAGGGTGTTACAATCTACCCCCCTTAAAAATAATTTCATCCCCAAAATTGGCTAAGGGTAATGAGTAAAGATTCTATTATTCCGTTCGCCTAAGCTTTATTGATTTCACGTTCCTATGCGTGGTAGGGTGTACACCATCTATGCTCGTCTGGCGCATTTTAGTCTACCCCCCTAAAAACTTACTTCTTTATCCATTTCTTACACCTTGATGGTTTGCTACAATTTATTTCTTTATCTATTTAGAGTCTTGTCGACAATTCCAAACTATATAGAGTAAGATGTATGTTTTCAATAGTTGACCAATACGAAGAGACGGTTGTAGTGGGCTTGATCCTGATACTTCGATCGCCTACCTAACCAGGGTAGAAGGCTCATCGTATCCCTTCCTAAGTCCTGGTAGATCCTGGTCTTCTGCTCGGTCCAAGCAGTGAGTCCATCGATAGTCACCCAAGATTGAGAATTGGGTCAAGCCGCGAATGCTTCGCAGTTGTATAATTCAGTAACTCCATAGTCCGATCACTCTAAAAGCTTAGGGAATGCCCATCACTGCAAAGTTCAAATTTTTTATTTGGGTCTTGGTCTAAAGAGTCCTCGTCTTAATTTATATCCATGGTGGGAGTTAAGGATTTCTATCTTTTCGTCTAACCTGGACTAGTTTCTTTCGATCCTAGGCCAGTGGGGAAGGGGCCAACCATGCTTTCGCTGTGTCACTCTGATCTAACGGTTGTATTAGCTGACCTAACTAGATTGGACTCATAATGTTCTACCCCCCTTAAAAAATATTTCTACTCTAAAAGGTCAGGGATCTATGTCCTGATTCGTATGTCGGAACGAGACATAATTTAGGACCTATCATGAGTGTTGTGGTTAATTCTAGGGATGGGTGTGATTTTGTGGCAAAATACCTATACCCTATTGGCTATATGTTCTTAACACTTCCCAAAGGCAAAATAATAAACTTTTGATTGTGAGTGGTCAGGCCAACACGGAAGAAAAGTTGTGTGGTGGGTCTGAGCCGGATACATAGACTTTCTGCCTAGCTAGGACAAAAAATGTGTCGTATCAGTTTGTAATTCTAGTTGGTCTCGATCTTCTGCTTTGTCAGAGCATTGAGTTCATTGGTAACCTACCAGGATTGAGAAGTCAATTCAAACTGCGATTACTTCGCTTGTATATAGTTCCTCTACTCCATGTTCCCGATTGTATTAAGTCCTTGGGAAGACAAATTCTAAGGGTGTATTGATTTGACCTAACATTAATTCTAAGGGATTTAGAAGCCTCTAAGCATTAGGGGAATTCAACGAAGGAATGAGGTCTCACTCCAACCTAAGCAAGTCAACTAATTAAGTCTATCTTTCAATTATCTTCGCATAATTAGTCTTTTACATTCCTTAGTATAACCAGCCTAGTCTTAACTTAGGAGTAGCAGTGATCCACTAGTTGTAACTTAAAACCTATGTTTATACACTAAATGATTTCATACCCTTCCTAATACAAGGAATTTGTTTTATCACTTAGGGTCAAAGTTGTCTAGTTGAATTTGAGTTGCCCGGACCTCAATCTAATTGCACTTAAACACTACACATGTGCTCATACCAGCTAAGAAGGTCTTAAGGTTCATGTTATTAATTTATAGAATTTCCTACACCACTAAATCCGTAAAGTCTACGAGTCCAACTTTAAGTCTAAAACTCTAAGTTGTATTCAATGGGTTTCGTTGCTAATCCCACCACGGGATTCGAAATGACATGTTTGGAAGGAGGGTGGGATGGGATTAAAATTGATTCATAGACTTTGGAAAATGAGTCTTGTGTTAGGAAGTAGGAGACGGGATTTCCAAATCCCAAGATCTCGGGATTTACTTCTAATTGCATACATTTTGAACATGGTATTAGAAATCATGGGATACACCTAATCTAGGGGCAATACCTTACACATGCATCGATTGTTCCTTTTACAATTCCATCCGTCCTAATCTTAGCTAACGCAGTTGGTCGAATGGGCCCTAAATGTCCCATCATTTGGAGGTTATGAAGGTTATGGGACACAAAAGTGTAGGTTTTATGCCCACATGAGGGGGGGGGGGGGGGAGTATAAGGAAGGTGGAGAGTTATACAGAGTAGTTTTTGGGTAATGGTGGTGGATGGGTGTAAGATGTAGAAGAAGACGGAAGCTTGAGTGAAAAGAAGTGGGGATGTGAGATCATTTTATGTGGTCTCAGTTACGTATGGGCTATTCAACTGTAGTTAATCTCGCCTGTCGGTGAAACTTGAGATTCTAATGTGGTTTCTAGATTCCATCCCCCCCTTCCTAAGTCAGAGTGTGTCGGTGTGCGTTGTGTTACCATAACCCGGGTCCAGTTTAATCCAAATCATGCTTTGATACCATCTGTAATGCCCCGAAAATCGGGGGTCGGGTAGAAACCCAACTCTCGAGTTCCAGAACATCACTTATGCAACATATATGATGATGATGATTGAATGTTGTCTGTTAGTACAGTAAACATGAGTGAGATTAAGCCAAACAGCAAATCATACTCCAGAGTCAATTAAATAAGCAAGTGGAAGACTATGACAGATATATAAAATATATGAACTGTTCTAAGTCTGTATAGTGTGAACATGTTACTAGGTTCAATATATACATGTATACTCCAAAAATGAATAAAAAGAATATACATGAGTGCTCAAAAAGTACAAAATGACAAGTGTCATGGCGTCTAATCAACATCCCTGTAATCCCGTGGATCAGAACACTGTCTACATAGACCCGCCTGATAACCGCCTGTAGAAGAAATTCTCCTCATCATCATACAAGTTTGGCTCCGCTTCACAAGCAGCGCCATCATCTGAAACTAAAACAGGGACTGGTTGGTGTGTACAACACCATCCCGTAACGTGGGAGTGAGTGATCAACTCAGTGGAATCATAAAGCAAAGGTTAACATGTTATCAAATCAATCAAGCGATAATGATAAAGCAAGCAAATCAAACATTCCTAAATACTGTAATTAATATAAGGATAAAATGACATGATGTATGCCCTCACCAACATACTCCCTCATGCGACACCATCTTACGTCCGCGGCATGCTTTCTTCCCTCAGTGCTCCACATCTTCCAGGCACATGCAGTGCGATATGATCATGATTACCGAGTTGTTATTAGTCTTTTTATACAGAAGGATTGGGAAACTAGGGTACATCCCTTATATCATTCCCAAACAAGGATCTTGTTTAGGGTCGTCACTCTTAGTAGTCTCATACGATGATATATTTCTAGGTCGCTGCAAGGGATGCTAGGGCTGTTGCACGCACTTGTTGCACCGCTCCCCCATCACCTTATCAATATAGGCCTATTTTATACTCTTGTTGCTACGGAAGGGTCGTCGCCTCACGTAGAATTAGAGTACGCTCGAGGTCACTACAAAGGGCTTCCAGGGCTATTACACGCACTCGTTGCACCGCTCCCCCATCACCTTATCAATGTAGGCCGACAACAAGAATATAGTATCCCATACCACCATAATCTACTCACGAGTCTAGGTTGCTCACTGGTCACTACGGGGAGGCTCGTGGCCCCAGCGTATGCCGATAGCTTGACCACGGTGTCCCATACCACCATGTCCGGCTCATGAGACTTAGTGGATCAAGGTACCATGATTATCATAGTTTTCACTGGTAAGTTCAGTACCCTAGGTTGAAGCAGTTATGACCAATACAACATACAATGGTCAATCGGGTTACTTGATGAGTTTGACTAGTACGAGCGCCCGTTGAGTTGTACGATATGAAGTGCATAAGAACTTCGTGTGGCCTAACCACTGCTGACAAGCAATGCATGACTCAGGTTCGTCAAATACGTCTTGCATGGCGAATAGAGGCCAACCACGAGCTCAAATCTGTTACCGACTGTCTGGACTAAAGTATAGCCCCAAACACTTGTAATCTAAATCAATAATCATATGAGAGAGACAGAATTGAAAATACAAGTAATTCCAGCATGTTATCAGCATGTTATAACATACATCATAAGCAGTTAACCATACACGGGTATTTCACACATACAGTAATCAATTCAACTATAACAAGCATGGAGGAAATCATGTACATCATTAAATTAGTTGAGAATCCAATCTCAACGCTAATCTACAACACTATTTACTCAATACTTACTAATACATATATTTATACAAACACTTAGTCTACACACATTAGTCTACATAGCATATGTCAGCCAAAGTGTGCATTAGGGCGAATCTCTTCACCAAAAAAAATATACACGCATAACTAGCATAGGTACATGACAAATACTCATGGCAATCATATCAGCAAAATACGTACATATACAGTATTTCCTACAAATACCGAAAATACCCTAAATCTCATATTCTTCGTACATATTCAAAATGGAAAACAAACAGCATGTTCTACATGTCAAACAGCATCCTTGTCAACAATCTAACATTAAACGACATTGAAAGCTTTAAAAACAGGTAATCTAAGCATCTAGAATCCGCACCTTACACCGTAGAAGTGTAACAAATTCAATAGAGACTCTAAGTCTTTGTCAATGACTGATTGGCAACCTACAGTATGATTTAGGTTAGCTACTACATCACTTGCACCAATTAAAACCCTAGAACAGGTTAGGGTTAGGCTTTCTTACCTAAGAACGGAGCTGGAAGCACCAGGATGGCGATGCAGAAGCAGCGTTGAAGCACAAGGAGCAACAGGGAAAAATTCATGGAAGAAAAGCTCCAAATCTCTCTCTCTTTCTCTCCCTTTATTCTCTCTCTCTCTATCTCTTCTCTCTTCTCTCTACTAGGGCTTAGGAAATTCGTATGGAATGAGAGAGTAAGGGTTTAAGACCCTTATATAGGCTCAAAATCGACGGAAATGGCCCCATGGCCAAGCGATACTTACTTTATATCCAAAATGGGCTTGTTCTGATCCAACGGAGCACTTCTGGTAGCTCCTTTTCTGCGTGCGGTCAAACTTAAGCTCCCTGACATTAGATCTAAGCCAGGCAAAGTTTTTAGTCCGATCGGATTTATAGATCGCCTGTGGTGGACCAGTTTCAGTTCAACGGTCACCGGCACTCGATCAGGGCCATAAGTGCGTTGACATGAGTGGGCCATCATCCCTGATCCGAGGGTGAATTTGGATTAGATTCTGACGGTCAGAACGCTTAGAAAAGGTGCGCAAGCGACACGTGCTGGATTTCATAACTTAAATTTAATTTTTAACATTTCTCACACTCTTCACTCTGAACTCAAGAAAATCGTCGTGGGACATCATCCGGACTTAATTTTTGAGGTGATTGTTAAGTCCAAATAGGCGGTTAGGATTGTCTAAGTTCGGGATAATCGGACTTTCAATGTGCGGTCTAGGTCTGATACAAAGTTTTTGAATGCTCCCGTGAGCAACCAGGTTTAGAGTTTGATCCTAGGTTTTAGGGTATTGTAGCGTCAACTATTCTACACGTTTTGGCTCTAGCAGATCATATTTAAAGTTCTTGGTGATAATTTCACGGGTAGTCTAATCTAGCACTTAGTTAATTTCATCTAATTTCTAAAGGATGTAGCCTCTAGTGATTTCTACTTGAGGTGGGATTTGAAGGGTGGAGTGAGTGGTATATGAAAATGAACAAGAAAGTGTTTGGAGAAGGATTTTGGGGGAGATTCGAAAGATTTTTTAAGAAACGGAAAGCTTGGAGGGGTGGTTTGTGAAGGAAGTACCAAAATGGGAAAGAAATAGGGGTCGAACCTTGCATTAGTGGGTCCCACTAGGCCCCACATGCGATCGGCCCGAGCGGCTCGCCCGGCCTGACCCGTTTACCAGCGAGGCCCTCGCCGACCACTTGGACAAATGGCGAGGGTTAGCCCCTTGGGCAAGGTCCTCCTGCCCCCCAGGTCTCAAAAAGGTGTGGGGCCCACCCTGGATCCCTCTGGTCGGCGTGGGTAGGCCCCCGACTCCATTTGAGGCATTTTCAGGGCCAATTTACAAACCGAAATGATTTTATACAATGTGTAGCATATGATTTTGGGGTAGGAGATGCTAATCTATCCAAATAACCTATTTATTTTGTTATATTTTAAAAGGTTAAGGGTTAAAACCCATTTTATCCATTTATTTACTATTTTTGATAATTTTTAGTTTCGATATTGTTCTTCCTCATTTATACCCTAGGATTGGTGTGTATTATGAATGTGCTTAAAAAGAAATGAAGAATAAAGTGGTGGAGGGTGAGATTTTGAAGAAATTGGATTAAAAGAGGTTTTAGGCTTTGAGATTGAGTGTAAGATGTTGGGATTGACATACCACATAAGGATATTCATTTCTAGGTTTGGAATGGAATGAAACATAGTCTAAACCTTTCGATTGACGGTCTAAAAGTGATTTGGGGTCGTTGTGTGTGATCAGGAGTGTGCACGGACTCAATCTCGGCGACCGTTTTCAGTGAGTTTTAGTTTAAGTATAGTTCTTCACTATTTAAACTTGAGGATTCGTGTCTAATATAATAGTACTTAGAGAAGTTTGAAAATTGAGGTGGTGAAAGATGAGATTTGAAGGAAATGGGTTGAAAAATGATTTCTTTTGCTTTGGGATTGAGCTTTGAGAGTGTTATGGTTGACCCATTGCCTAAAGACGTCTAATTTCAGGTTGACAAAAATCCAGGGTGTTACAGGGCCCCACCAAGTACTTTTATAAGTTTTAGGCATGTCTTCACATGGTATGACCAACCTGAGTTCTGTATATGACTGATTATTGAGATATCTGTAAGTGCAATTATGTTTAAAGCACATGTTATACCTGGTTTGTCAAATTTTATCTTGTCAAAACAACTTCGCATAATGTTCTTCAAGTTAAAGTCAAGCTTATGTTCAAGTCGAAGTCTAGCTTATGTTCAAGTTGAAGTCAAGCCAAAGTTCAAGTCATGTAGATCAAGATGGAGTTCACCTTCAATTGTAAGTTCAAGTTCTAGTAAAAATGCTAGTGAAAGATCAAGCTTCATCGACAAGTTCAACTGCTACTGATGAATCAACTAGTAGAAGATCAAGCTCCTTTGAAAACTTCAAGTTTCTAATCCCATGAAGTTCATTCCATAAAGGTATTTTAAACCCTAGAAAGACCTTAGGTTTAGGAGCTTTCAAATATATTTAAATTAAATTTTTATACTTATAATTGACTGAGTTTCGACTTGTCTAAGTTTTTCCTCGACCAGTCTAAGAAATTTCTTGACTAGTCCAATAAATAGCCTAAGTGTAACAGAAATTTTGTTGCCTCTTCGGCTAGTCTAGTGCAGTCCTCGACAAGTCAAAGGTTTCTCGACTCGAAGTCCAATAATTAAAATCAAGTCAGATTCTACTTGTTCAACCAATCGAACAGACTGTTCGACTAGTCAAAGGTCACCCTTGACCAGTCGAACAGGCTTTTCAACCGGTTGAAGATATGTTAGATCTTATCTTGCTCGAATTTAAAAATTTCTTAGAACTGAATCCGGTGATTCGACCAATCGAAGACTGCCTTAGATCAATCGAAGGAACAAACTTTCTGACTATAAATAGAGGATATTTCTCAATCTGAAAATACAACTTAAGCTTATCAAAACCCTTATTTAAGAGAGAGAGAGAGAGAAGCCTCATTTATTGTCAAGCTATCAAGAGGTATTTATAAATTTATTTTATAACTTTTTCATTAATTCCTTTATCTTGAAACTCTGTCATTCTAATTTTAAAAAGAGTGTTTACTCTTATTGAGATTTGAGAGAATTAATGCAAGTAGCCTTTGGGTTTAAATCTAATTAAAATCAAATAGAACCCTTGACCTTTTCTATTTGACTGAACATCGAACATTCGTCATTCAAGAAAAGAGATCTACGGCTACAACATCTTCTTCTGTGAAGATAATGTAACGCCCCGGTTTTTGAGAGCTAAGTATACCACTCGTCTTTTGAAAACCCAGGTGTTAACTAGTAAGTAAAAGGATAATCAAACCTAAATCAAAGTGCGATTAACGGAACCAAGGGTAGTATAGATAAAACCCAAACAATAATAATATCATAGGTCACTCAGCTGGGGCCCATGTATAAAACCTTAATTCTTAAAATGAACTAAAATGTTAATAAGTAAGTAAACTACTGATCTAATCCAAAATAAGCAGTCGCCTCCTGGTAGGCTCCTCATTTTAAGCCTCCTCCTCAACTTCAGTCACCTTCGGCTCCTCCGTAAGTCCATCTGTCCCTGTTTCCCATGTACAGTTGAATATTGATGAATGAGTGGCCAACTCAGTGTGATCTCCCACTAAGATTACACACCGGAGCCCTAAACAAGGGATAACATAAAAGCATATAGAAAATTCAAAACACAATAGATGCAGTCTTATTAAGTGCATGGATGGGTGAATGCGAGTGTTGTCCTAGGTAAAGCATCCAGATGGACATAGGGGTCGTCACCCATGCAATCATCGACCCGGGTAAAACATCCAGACGGTCTGTGCCTCGGGTAAAACATCCAGATAGGTAAATATGTACAATAACAACAGATGATGGTTGGTGCCTAGGATAAAACATCAAGACAAGTGAATCTGTATGTTATGTATATCAACAATAGATGCTGGTCTGTGCCATACATGCATGGTCATCCATCCAGTTATTAATCCAGTTTGCAACCAGCAGGTTTAATATGCTCACGGTCACTACGGGGAGCACATGGCCCGGCGTAGGCCAACGACTCGGGCATAGTGTCCCATTCTACCATCCTCGACCCATGGGTCTACTGTCTTAGGGTGTGTGTAGCACCTACTAACATGTGGTCAATCAATTCAATATAAAGGGGCTACCAACAATGCCGACCAGGGGTGAAATATTGAAATTACCAAAAGTGACGATTTAAACATGTCGGCATGAATGATTCAAAAATAATTAAACAATGGTATTTAGAAGGGTTATGGAGTCCATCCCAAGTCAGTCAAGTTAAACCATACATGGATAGTAAACCCCACTGTCAAGCAGCACAACCAAAACCTCCATGTTAGGGCCCCACTTATGTCACGACCAATCTAGTTACACCCCAAGCACGGACTCTCCTTTATTAGGACTTCCCATGGAGAGATTTTAGCAGTATGTGTGTCATAGCAACATATATTACAATGTGAAAGGGGAATAAGGAATAACACATATATTCCTATCAATATACAACAACTGAATTTACATGACCTAAATGATTAGATTATTCATTTAGGCAGTTCAGAGAGATCAAGAATCTAAACAATAGTAAACATGAGAATTATCATGTTAAACAGATAAATCAAGTGAATACAATTTATTTCTACACACATTTATCATTAGTCTAGCTATCCATTTACACTAATAAAGCTACTATTCCTGGTCTAGTTAAGGGTGGAAAGCTTAAGGGGAAAGAATCATCACCTGAAGGAGTTGTAGCTCCTTGGTTCAGTTTCCTGTGGCTAATTAGTGGTCCAGTGCCAAGCAAGGGGCTTCCTGAATTAATTTCTAAGATACGAGTTGCATTTATAAGTCGATAGTTTTGATGAAAAACTTTCCTATACGTGGCCGACCCGGCCTAATTTAGTCAAGGCTTGGACTGAGCCTTACCCTAGTTTAACCCGGAAGTCCATTGTGCATGGTTATACATGAATATGGGAGATCGGCCAGTGCCTACCCATATTCGAGCAACCGTGACCATACTGAACACATATGAAATCCTTTGATGTGGTCCGCTTGATCATTAGACCCGCCCCACATGTCCCTGATATATATCTAAATATCACTTATCCATGCATTTGCTATATATGTAGATAGTACATTAACGTTACATGCATTGCTTATTTAAATATTATATCTTCCTTGCATCTGGTACCATGTCACGTGGGTCCCACATGGGCCTATCATACATACATGCCACATATGCGTATTAGTTCATCGTGTGTCCCATATGGGGCCCACCACACAAAGCATTGTATTTACCAACATACCATTCTCTTTAAACCTATACAGTAACCGTCCAACATTGCTTGTTCATTGATGGACGGTCAGGATGAGGTAAAGAGGTCCGGTGCGGTTTTGAAGTGGATGGATGGTCCTAGGTGCAATCATGCTTATGTATCTGAGGCATCTTATATAAAAGTTTCATGCACGTACAAATACATACATACATACATACATGCATGCATATATATATATATATATATATATATATATATATATATATATATATATATATATATATATATATATATAGAGAGAGAGAGAGAGAGAGAGAGAGAGAGAGAGAGAGTAATGGTCTCCTGCGAACCATCTCGCAGGATACCTTAGTGCGGTCCAATTCCCACCACCAGAGACCCTTGTGTGGGTGCGCGGATTGGCTACCAGCAGGTTGACTAGTGAGACTGCTACTGAATTTGTGGCCCCACCATGATATATGTTTTGTATCCACATCGTCCATCCATCTGAAGAGATCATTTTAGTGTGAAATCCAAAGAATGAGTCACATCCAAAGCTCCAGTGGACACCACTACAGAAAAAAGTAGGGAGAGTGATGCCACCATTAAAAACTTCTAAAGGCCACAAAAAGTTTTTGATCAAGCCTATATTTATATTTTCTCTTCTTTAATATCTTTGTTAACTTTTGAATAGGTTGGATTTTGAAAAAATATCATGGTGGGCCTTAGAAAGGTTTCAACGGTGGGCATCAATCTTCCCACTATTTTTTTTTTTTTTTGTGGTGGGGTCCACTAAAGCTTTAGATTTGCCTCATTTTTTGGCTCATGGCTTAAAATAATATCTCCAAATGGATGAACATTATGGATATAACATATACATCATCTGGGGTCCACATAACTTGGTGACGTCATTTCCGTGGAGTGACGTGGTGACGTCATTTCCGTGGAGTGACGTCCAGTGCTAGGAAGTGGATTACGTGGTGAGTAACTCACTACGCTAGGCCCACTAAGTAAACTCTGTGAGGTCCACTATGATTTATTTATTTTATCCACTCCGTTCATACATTTTAATAGATAATTTTAATACTTGGACCAAAAAATGAGGTATATCCAATGTTCAAATGGACCACACCACAGGAAACAGTTGAATTGAATGTCTACCATTGAAAAGTAATTGGAGGGCCACGGGAATTTTGGATCAAGATTATATTTGTTTTTTCACTTCATCCATGTCTATATGATCTTGTGAACAGGTTGGATGAAAAATAAACAACATTGTGAGGCCTAGAAAGGTTTCAACGGTGAAAATCATTATCCCCACTATTTCTAGTGGTATGATCCACTTGATCTTTGTATATGCATCAATTTTGGGCTTAACCCTTAAATTAGATGGAAAAATGGATGGACAGAGTAGATAGACCACATACATTCAGTGGCCCAACTTTGTTTACTCAGTACGAAAAAAGCATACTGAGTAACTCAACATGCAATTTGATTTCTGTATAGATTGGCGTGGCTGGTGGTCGGTGCTATATGGACCCCACCAAAATGTATGTGTTTCATCCACTCCATTCATCCAATTTTAAAGAAGGGAAAATATAAATATGAGCTTGATCAAAAACATTTCATGGCCTTTAGAAGTTTTTAACAGTGGCGTCACTCACCCCCACTGTTTTTTGTAGCGGGGTCCACCGGAGCTTTGGATGTCACTCATTCTTTAGATTTCACCTTAAAATGATCTCTCCATATGAGTGGATGGCATGGATACAAAACATATATTATAGTGAGGCCACCAATTCAGTAACAACTAGCTAACCTGCGTCAGCATAAGTAGGGGTGCACATGGAACCGGTAGAACCGTGAAACCGGACCGGAACCGTTGGATCGGTTCAGTTTGGTCCGGTTCTAGACAGCACCGGTTCCGGTTCCAGTTCCAAATTTTCAAGAACCATTGCATACAGATTGGTTCTTGTTTAGGGCACTGTAGAACCAAACCGAGCCGTGAACTGAATCGTCGATCCGAACCATGAATCCGAACCATCGATCCGAACCGTCAATCTGAACATTGGATCCGAACCTTTGATCCAGATATGACTTAAAAAATACCTTATCTAATCCATCTTGCCCAACTGCTACCCCTGCCCTGCCCTTGCCCTCTCTCTCACCGATAGCAAACTAAAGTTAGTGAAGGGAATAGATTTCCCAAAAGACCACCGTAGTGGACCCCACCAATCACTTGAAGTTGGATAAAAGATGCGAGTTCCATCCTCTGTAACAGTAGGCGACAAAAACGTGTGAGGGAAGGAAGTTTCTAAAGTAGACTTCACTCCACACTTCAATTGTGTGGCCCACCCAAGTATAGGATATACTTCATATTTTGGCCCATGGCCTAACATTGCTTAACAAGGAAGATGAACGGTACAGATCCACCAAAAGACTATTGTAAATGGACTCCACCAAAACAATAAGCGGACAAGGCCGAACCGCCCTCGCGTTGCGATAGCATAAAGATTCCCGACTGGATTTCTTTCCTTCTTCTTACACTTCCCTATGCAACTCTCGACCCCATCTCAATCGTCTACACTCCTCCATGCCACATTCTGATTCCTCCCAAGTCAGCCAAAAGATGGAAAAGGAAATAGAGAAGAGGTATTCCACCGTTTTGCACGCGGGTTAACCGCACCATGCCGAAAATGTGTTCCCAATGGAAACATCCGCGAGAACGATCGGACCACCGATCTTATGGGCCAGGGAGTGTTGAATGGCAATCCATGGCAGTTCGGAAGAGTTCTTTCAAGCCAAGATTTGTTGAAGACAAATGCTCCATTAAAGTAGAACTCATCGTTCCAACCAATCACTAGACTATGGTGTCCTTCCTAACATTCTAAGGATGATCGTAACCACCCATCTGTTGGCCTTCCAACACCAACTCAACCTCTTTGAGAAGAGGAAGAAGAATCTTACAC
Source organism: Magnolia kwangsiensis (assembly GCA_037074715.1). Taxonomy (NCBI): domain Eukaryota; kingdom Viridiplantae; phylum Streptophyta; class Magnoliopsida; order Magnoliales; family Magnoliaceae; genus Magnolia; species Magnolia kwangsiensis. The sequence goes on from CM073573.1 coordinate 88,457,281, forward strand.
AAATGAAACTAATAGATTCACAAATGGAACTGGCACTGCTTGACCTCTCGCACCACACCATGATTTTTTAGGCTAGAACCATGGAACCGAACCGATTTTCACTGTCCAGTTCCAGTTCGTTTCAGGGTACCAATGGTTCGGTTCTGGTTCTAAAAATGGTAGAACCATTAGGAACAGAACTGGTTTCACCCCATAACTGGACCAAACTGACCCATGTGCACCCCTAGGCACAAGGGTTTCTTGCGGTGGGAATTGGACCACACCATGGTATCCTGCGATATGGTTCGCAGGAGACCATTACTATCTATCTATCTATATATATACATACACACACACACACACACACACACACACACACACACACACACACACACACACACACATATATATATATATATATGAGGCATGCTCCCTTATGCACTTACACATGTGCCATGGGTGCCTAATTGGATTAGTCCATAAGATGTGAAATCCTATGAAACCTTAGGGGTGAATTTTCACCCTGATCTAAGATTCCGGTGGGCCATAGCAAGGATAAATCCAAATCAAGTGAAGAAATTATTTGCATTTTTCATGGTCCACTGAAGTTTCGGTTCAAAGTAAAAATTGGAACTAGGGGGTTTTCTGAGGTTCTGCTCCATGTGGACCATTCAGATTTTCCAGACTCATCAGCTATGATGAGATCTCAAAAATTTGCATGTGAACTGGTTGGCAGGTGAGCATTCAGCTATATATATAATTATATATTTCTTTAAAAAAAAATAAAATCAAAACGTCCAGATCAGGACGTTGGCTGGTGGACGGCCAGGGACGCATTGTCCCTGGATGAACGGTTAGGAGGCTCCATGTGGCCTGAGGTGGCCCACCGCCAGCTGCCTACATTTGATAAGGCCCATCCCTAGTGTAGCCCAGCTGAAATTGGTGAGGCCCACCTGCATTTTGCAGGGCCCAGGGTCAACCCACTAGCTTTAACGTGAAAACAGACTGCCGTTGGAGCTGGTTCCATGTCGGGCTCTGTTGCAGCTGGATCCTTGGGACCCATTCACGTCCCAACCGTTCATACGGTGTGGCCCACTAAAACCTTCTGATGGTGAGGCCCATCTGCTGGTGCAGCCATCACGTTAGATAGAGTCGACGTGCGTCGACTCTGTTTGTAACAGAGGTTTTGTTCCTTTGTTGTAGGCCACCATCATGGAGTGAAAGGTGGATCTGAACCATTCATCAGGTAGAGGGAGGAAAACCATTCAGAACCATGTTGATCTTTCCTGGCCATGCACATTCATGTGGTCTCTATGGTGATCAAAAGAAGACCCTTTGGCTGCTTTTGAGGCTTGATTATCTATGTGGGCCACATCACCAAATGATTAAAGCTCACCATTTATGATCAAAATTTTAAGAGAAAGACAGTGGGCGGTGTGGATATGTAGCAGGGTGGCCCACGACATTCGTACAGAGCCCACCAGCTCTTTTACAAGGTCTAACGAAAGGCCTGAACCATGGCCATCATTTGACCAGTTTTCCTAGCTCAAAATTGCGCCTGGTGCTTACACCAGAAGGAAGCTATCCTCATAACCTAGTTACAGTCTCTCATAGTCCATTATAGAGACTGTTAGAGTGGTTTTTCTGCCACCATTACATCCTTGAACTCAACCATTGTTAGGCATGATTTCAGTCTGACGTGCGACTTCTGTTTGGTCTGTTCCTCGGCCCAACTCATAGTCATTTGAGCACTGGTCTGGGCTGGAATTTCAGTTGTTTAATAGGCCTGGATTTAGTTCAAAATATGGCCATTGTCGGGCCTAGTTCAAACACCAGAACAGTGCCATGGACTGGCTTAGCTCTAGTGCAAAACAGGGACCCATGTAAATACTCGTTTTAGGTGTGAACGCAGCCATCATTTGGTTGATTTCTAGCCCATCTATGGGTAACCTTTAGGCTTGATGTTTGCCTGAGACACGTCCATCATTTGGTCAGTCCCAGTTTTAAAACAGAGGCTCGACAGTTTTAACAATATACTAATTTTAACGGTCCATTTTCTATCCGAAAGCATGGCCATTGATTGACCATCCTTCCTCCTATTACAACCATCATCATGGCCTCATCCTAACTGAAACAGAAAGAAGGAAATGGAAGGAGGAATGGTCACCTCTAGAGGAGAGAACGGCTCTCTTTTTTTCTTTCTCTTTCTCTTACTGTTACTCTCTTTCTTCCTGCTTTCGATGTAATTTCCTAGGGCTACAGGACCCTTCTTATAGATAGAGGGAGAGAGAGAGAACGGTTGAGATTTCTTTCCCTCTTAGACGGCTGAGGTTCATCCTTCCCAAAGAGGAAGGGCGGTTTCGTTTTCACAGGCTTGGGTCGGGTGGTTTTTGGCATGGATTGGATGGTGGCATTCGATATCCTCTGTCCGTTTACGAGTGATCAAATGACTATACCATTTTGTTCGTGTAGGTCCCATGAAGAGATTGGACGGTTTGGATGGCTCAGAAAATGGTCGTGGTGGGCCACCTAGAGGCTACAAGTAAGTCGATTTAAATGGAGAGGAGGCGGGAGGACGCCATGGCTCGGTCCCTTGAGAGGTGTTTGGTTAGAGATGGTCTGACGGAGTCCCTGCTTTCAGTGCACCTCTTGCACGAGCACTCTCAGTGCACATGCATCATGTAGAGGCCCACTGCGGCGTTATCTATCATGATCTACTCCATCCATTTTCTTTGGGGGATCCTACACAGGGGTCCTAGTGCACTTTGGGCCGATGGTGAGGCCCAGGTGGGACGTTACACACCTTATTGGGCTATCGTTAGCCCATATATCATGATCCATCGATCAGGTGGGTCGGATAAACTCTTTCAACGGTTAATATGGGGAACTAGTTATGATGAAGGCTTCTCTTGTCACTAACCAGTTTTCAAGTGTTAGTGACAAGTGTTTTGCACCAGTATTAACTAACATAATGGCTCCAATTTTAGAGTGTTCGAGTGGTCTCACCTTCCTGACTGTCGTAGGGCATGTTCTGACTTTTGGAGACCCTGATGGATGGCTTTAATGTTGACCGGAATCCCCATCCTATGTATGTCGAGTTCAAATATTGGATTAACCTAAATTTGTTTCAGTTTAGTGTGGGTTTAAAAGGTAACACCCGTGTACTGAAGGTACGGGGTGTTACAGATAAGTATCAATTTACTTTTTGTATTTAGTTTTTTATAAGATAACCAAAAAATCTCATTAGAGGTTTTATTTGAGATAGCTTGCAAATCTCAGAGAGGGGTTTCTTTGTTTGTGATAGCTCGATAAAATCATAACTATATCAGGGTTTAAGGTGACCTTGTGAAAACCTTATTCATAGTGAAAGCCGAGATTACGAGGTTAATAATCTCAGGAGTGGAGTAGGTGTGGTTGTTTGAGAACAGTTGTTGTATACATCGAACCACTATAATTCTTGGTGTTTGTGGTGAATGTTTCTTTTTTGCATTTGTGGAAAATGTTTGTAATTTTATTTCTGTAAAAGTGGTGAATGTTTGTAATAAATACGTTTACTTTCTCTTGATTGGTTTGAGATTTGATTCTTACAAACGTTTGTAAAATAAGATTGTCCTACTTAAGTTTTGTTTTGGGTGTAGGTTGTCCTACAAACTAGTTTGAATCAAATTTTTAATACTAGTGCAATTGAGATTTTAGATTTATTTATTGTTTCTGCACTTTAATTTTTTTATTTTGTATAGTCCTATTCACCCCCCGCCCTCCTCTAGGACTTAAGTTCGCATTTTCAAGTCGTATCAGAGCTAAGATGCTCATTTTTGGATTAATTTCTTAAGTTAAAGTTCTATAGCTTTAATTAGGTCAAATTTCAATAGTTTATCTATTACTAGGCCACCACCTATTGATGGCTCCAACTATTCATATTAGAAGGCCAGAATGAGGATTTTTCTAAAATCCATAGACAAAAGTGTATGGCAAGCCACTGTGATCAAATGGAAACTTTCCATGACTGAAGTATTAGGCAGTAATGGAACTAAATCTATGAAAGAAACTGCATTTTATTTATACACTGCAACTTAGAAAAGTGAAAGCAGTGCTAATGCTAAGGCCTTAAATGTCATAACTTGTACTTTATCACCTGATGAATTCAAAAGAATTGTTTCATGCGATATAGCCAAGCAAGCATGAGATATCCTTGAAATGACACATGAAAGAACTTTTATAGTCAAGAAATCAAAAGTACAAATCCTCACTACTAGATTTGAGAAAATTCGTATGGAAGAAAATGAAAGTTTTATGGACTTCTATACGAAACTAAATGATATAGTAAATTCCATGTGGGGTTTAGAAGATGGAATCCCAGAAAGCAAGGTTTGTGCAAAAATACTACCATCTCTTCCTAAGAGATTCAATTCTAAAGTTACTGCCATTCAGGAATTGAGAGACACTGATCTTATAAAGGTTGAGGAGTTAGTTGGTTCTCTTCAAACATATGAGTTGAATTTTAAGGCTCCTAAAGATAAGTCTATTGCTATTAAATCTTTTAAATCTATTTCAAAAGAAAATAGTTCTAATTCTAATTTTGAAGAAAATGAAGATGATATGACAATGTTAGCTGAGAAATTTTATAGAATTTTCAAAAATAAGAAAAGGTCAGATTTTTAAAAATCAATTGATAAAAGAAAAGGAAAATCTAATTCTTGAAAATTTAAATCTAAGGACAGTTAATGTTTCAACTGTCATGAATATGGGCATTTGGCAAATAAATGTCATAAAAAGCATGGGTCAAAATGAAAGGGCATGATAGCTACTTGGGATGAATCATCTAACTTTGAAAGCACTTCTGAGTCTGATGAATCAGAACAAGAAAATGCAAATGCAAATGATGTGAAAACTTTTATGACAATAGCTAGAGTCACTTCCTCAGATAGCTGTAATATATCTGACTATGAAAATCTTAGGATTGACCCTGAAAATGAAAATGAAGAAGATCTTCAAGATGCCTACAGTGCCCTATACAGAGAAAGTTGTAAAATTGTTGTTAAATTAAAATTTTAAAAAGAGAAATATGCTAAACTAAAAGAAGAACTTGAAAATAAAGCTTTAGAATATACCCACGGTGACCAAAAGCTTGAAAAATTGTTAACCTCATATAAAAAATGTGGTGACAAGTCTAGAATGGGTTATACTAAAGGTAACTCTTTAAAATCTAAGGATTCTGCTCCTATCTTCGTAAGTGGAGAATCCTCGAACTCTAAAGGTAAGACTTTAAGAGATTTTAATCATAATGATTTCAAAAACTCAAAAGCCTTTCAAGTTCCTAAAAATAATAATGCCATCAGCTATAAACATTAAAGGAATAATAAATCTCCCTAAGCTAAAAAAATTGTGGACTTACTTAAAGAACTTCTAAATTCCAACTTAAATGAAAATAGAGTTTATAAAAAAGGAGAAATTCTAACTCCCAAATTCAGCAAAAATCAAGAGACACTCCTAAACCTAGAACCGTAATGAAATGGATTCTAAAGGTTAAGTGTCTTGTTGTCCACACAGCTTTTAAAGCCATTAGTTACTCTAGATGATACCTGGATAGTGGCTGTTTGAGACATATGACAGGCGACAAGGGAATATTCATGAACATCAAAGAAGTAAATAGCGGCTCAGTTACCTTCGGTGATGGAAGCAACTGCAAAATAATAGACCAAGGTACTGTACAACTTTCTAACTTACCTCTCTTTAAAAATGTGCTTTATGTAGAAGGTTTAAAACATAACTTATTAAGCATATCTCAAATCTGTGATAATAAACAGTGCAAATTTTGATCATGGATGTGAGATAATGAATGAGAAAGGTAATGTAATATTAAATGGTCGTAGGACCTCTGAAAATTTCTATATAATCGATAACTCTTACTCATCTAATCATTCATGTTACATGGTCTAAATAGATGAAACTGAGCTATGACATAAATGTCTTGGGCATGTTAACTATAGAGAACTATATAAGTATAGCAAAAGAGATCACTTACGTGGCTTACCCAAGCTCAAAAAGATAGAAAAAATCTATGACTCATGTCAAATTAGCAAACATATCAGGAGTAGTCATAAGAAAGTGAACTCCTCAGCCACGGACAGACCTCTAGAATTACTCCACATGGATCTAGTAGGACCGACTAGAATGAAGAGTAGAGGAGGAAAGAAGTATTTTCTAGTCATTGTTAATGATTACACCAGATATACATGGGTAGCCTTTTTAAGACAGAAATCAAATACTCTCGATGAAGTTAGAAAAAATTTAAAGAGTATTCAGACTAAAAAAGAGATGTACATGGTCAAAATTAGAAGTGATCATGACACTGAATTTGAGAATAACAATTTTGAGAAGTACTGCAATGATCATAGTATATCGCATGAGTTCTCTGCTCCTAAAATACCTTAACAAAATGAAATTGTTAAAAGAAAAAATAGAGTTTTACAGGATATGGCTAGTGTAATGCTAAATAAAATGAAACTACCCAAAAATTTATGGGCTAAGGCTATAATACTTCTTGTTATACTATAAATTGTGTTTACATTAGAAAAGTAAAAAAATAAAACAGCTTATGAACTATGGTTTAATAAAAAGCCTACTATCAAATATTTTCAGACTTTTGGAAGTGAATGTTTTATTTTATGCGACCGAGAAAATTTGAAACTAAGAGTGATGAAGGAATATTTCTAGGCTATGCACTAAACAGTCGTGCTTACCAGGTTCTTAATAAAAGAACTGGGGTGATTCAGGAATCAATGAATGTAGTAATTGATGATCAACAATCACACCTACTCCAAGTCAAGATGATGATGAAGTCAATATAATTGATATACCTGACACTTCATCCAACTCAGTTAATACTGAATTAAGATCAGTCAAAGACCATCCGACTGATCAAATACTTGGTAACCCTAGTGTTGGTGTTCAGACAAGAAGAAAATAAAAAAATATATGTAATGATGTCTACTTCACTTTCTAAATTGAACTAGCCAATGTAAATAAAGCACTTGCTGATGAAAGTTGGATAATTGCCATGTAAGAAGAAGTAAATCAAATTGTCAAAAATGATGTATGGCACTTGGTTTCTAGACCTACTGATAAACATGTAATTGAAATCAAATGAATTTTTAAGAATAAAACTGATGAATTAGGTAATTGTAACACCCCGAATTTTGGCCAACCTGGGATTAGACGTCCTTAGGCAATGGATCAACTAAAACACCTGGAAAATCGCTCAGAACCCAATTCCATAGCCAAAGAAATCACTTAGGATTAATTCCTTTAGAAACTAAGCATAAATTAGCTAGCGCTACGCTGGATTAGCTGTAAAATTGTCCCTGATCGCTTTAAATATGTTCTACAAGACCCAAAACTTGTAGAACTAATGATGCTATAATATCCTAAAACCTTGGATCAAACTCTAAACCCGTTTGCTCTCTTGAGCTCTTTGAAACTTTGTATTGGATCTAGACCGCGCGTTGAAAGTCCGATACCTACAATCTTAGACCGCTATGACCGCTTGGCTGGACTTGACAATCATTTCAAAAATCAAGACCAACCGACGTTCAGAGACTATTTTATTGAGCGTGGAGTGAAGAGAGTGAGAATAGGGTTAGCTTTGGAAATTTTAATTCAAATCTGGCACGTGACTTGACGTGTTAGTATTAAGCGTTCTGACCGTCAGAATTCAGCCAAATTACACTCTCGGATCAGGAAAAATTTCTATTTCATATCTTGAGACTTGTATACCTGATCTAGGTGCGATGACCGTTGAACTGAAACTGGACCGCCACGTGCGATCTGCGAACCCTGCCGGACTGAAAACTTGATGTGTGCTAGATTCAGTATGCATGAGCTTAAGTCCGACCGCATTTGGCCAGGGGACCTCCAGAAATGCTCTTTTGGACCAGAACAGTCCCAAATTGGTTAAACCTCAAGTAAATATGGTTCCCAAGCCTAATTTGGGACGAAATTAGGTTATAAAAGGGGTTTAAACCCTCACTTCTCTCACCCATACGAATTTTCTAGAAACCCTAGAAGAGTGAGAGAAAAAGTGAGAGATTGTGAGAGAGTGTGGGAGGGCTTTTCCTGCCACTTGCTGCTGCTGCTACACGTGCTTAAGCGACATACCCCAATCACTTTTCCGGCGATTCCAACGCACTTCTAGGTAAGGAAAACCTTCAACACTTGCTGATTTAAGCTTCCATCAATTTCATTAGCGATGTAGCTTATGTAGCTTGTGTATTAGGTCGCCTGATCGCCGTAGACGAAGCGTACACGCTCCATTCGAAACGATATACATCTAGGGTAAAAGGTACGGATTTTAGACGCTTTGATTGACTGATTTCAAAGCTTTCAATGTCGTTTAATAGTAGATTATCGACGGCAACGCCGTTTGACATGTACAATATGCTGTCCGTTTCCTGTTTCGTAAGTAAACGAAAAATATGAGATTTAGGGCATTTTAGTCATTAGGAAATACTGTGAACATCCATATTTTGCTAAAATGATTGACATGGATTTTTGTCACCTTAGGATACTAGGAATGCGTGCATAATCTGTTTGGCAAAGAGATTCGTCCAAATGCGCACTTTGAGTCGACATACACTGTGTAGACTTAAGTGTGTAGACTAAGTGTTTCTATAAATGTTTGTATTAGTATGTATTAAATTAAATGGTATTGTGAATTAGTTGAGATTGAATTCTCAAATAATACGCTGATGTAAATGATTTCCTTCATGTTGGCTGTATGTATGATTTCATTATATGTATGAAATGCACGTGTTGGATGATTTACTTAACTTGTATGTTATAACATGTGTTAACATGCTCATATTGTTGTATTTCATTTCCATTACCTTTATATGATTGCTGATGTGGATTCATAAATGTTTGGGACTATACTTAGTCCAAGCAGTCGGTAACAGAGAAAATTCGTGGTTGTCTTATCTTTGCCACGAAGGACGCGTCGATGAACGCGAGTCGTGTTTTGGAGTTGGCGGCAGTGGTTAGGCCACGCGAAGTGTTTTATGCACTTCATGTTGCTCTGCTTGAGATGTGCTCGTGCTAGTCGAGCCCGTCGAGTAACCCGACTGGCCATTATATGTTCACCTTGTATGAGTCATAACTGCTTCATCCTAGGGTACTGAACTTACCATTGTAAACCTTGTTAACCATGGTACCTTGATCCACAAAGACTCATGAGCCGGGCATGGTGGTATGGGACACCGTGGTTGAGCTGTCGGCCTACGCTGGGGCCACAAACCTCCCCGTAGTGACCAATGAGCACCTATAACTCGTGAGCAGATTATGGTGGTATGGGACACTATATTCTTGCTGTCGGCCTACACTGATCAGGCGACGAGTCCTTTGTAGTGACCGCGAGCGTATTTTGAGTCTACGGGAGGCGATGACCCTTCCGTAGCAGTGAGAGTACAGTAGGCCTATATTGATAAGGTGATGAGGGAGCGGTGTAACGAGTGTGAGCAACAGCCCTGGCAGCCTTTGCAGCGACCTATAAAATATACATCGTATGAGATTACTAGGAGTAACGACCCTAGACAGGATCTATGTTGGGATTGATATAAGGGAAGTACCTTAATTTCCCAATCCTTCTGTTTGAATGGACTAATAATAACTTGGTAATCATATCACCATCACATTGCATGTGCCTAGAAGATGTGGAGCACTGTGGGATGAAAGCATGCCGCGGGTGTAAGATGGTGCCGTATGAGGGAGACGTCAGTGAGGGCATCCATCATGTCATGTCATATTACATTAACAACAGTATTTAGGAATGTTTGAATTATTGCTTTACTATTATCGCATAATTGATTTGATAACATGTTAATCTCTGCTCTCTTATCCCACTGAGTTAATCACTCACTCCCACATTACGGGATGGTGTTTTCGGATACCCGCCAGTCCCTATTGTGATTGCAGATGATGGCGCGGCCTGCGAGGCAGAACCGGACTTGATGATGATGAGGAGGATCCCTCCTTTATGCGTGTTCTGATCGACGGAATTACAGGAAGGTTCATTAGATGTCATGACACTTGTCATTTTATATTTTTAGAGCACTCATGTATATTCTTTCTTTCTATTTTGAGGTATACATGTATATGTTTAACCTGGTAACATGTTCACACTCTGGAGACTTACAATCAATTATATATTATATGTATGTATCACAGTCTTCCGCTTGTTAATTTAACTGTCTCTGGAGTATGATATGTTGTTCTGGCTTAATCCCAATCTTGTTTAATGCCCTTTTAAAATACAACATGCATTTTACATTATCTATGTTGCATAAATAACATTTTGGAACTCGAGAGTTGGGTTTCTACCTGACCCCCGATTTTCAGGGTGTTATAGTAATATTATCATAAATAAGGCTTGACTAGTTGTACAAGGTTACACTCAAATATAAGGTATTAAATATGATGAAACCTTTGCACCAATTGTGCGCATTGAATCCATAAGATTATTCATTTCAATTGCATGTCACAAGAAATTCAAAATATATCAAATGGATGTCAAAAGTGCATTTCTAAATGGTAACTTACACGAGGAAGTATATGTTGAACAATCTAAGGGTTTTGAGGACCCTAAACTTCCAAATCATGTGTACCATCTTAAAAGGGCACTTTATGGTTTGAAATAAGCTCCCATGGGCATGGTATGAAAAATTGACTAAATTTTTTACTTTGTCACAACTTTACATTGGGAAGTGTTGATAAAACTTTATTCGTCAAGAAATATAATGATCATATACTAATAGTTCAGATCTATGTTGACGATATCATTTATGGATCTACATGCACTAACCTATCAATTGAGTTTGTAGATCTGATGAAATTCAATTTTGGAATGAGTATGGTTGGTGAACTAAATTACTTTCTTTGATTACAAGTTAAGCAACTTGAAGATGGTATATTCATCTCACAAACCAAGTACGCCTTAAACCTTGTAAAAAAGTTTGGGTTTGAGAATGGAAAGAATTTTGAAACTCCAATGTATACAACTCTTAAATTCTCAAAGGATGAATTAGATAAAAGTGTAGACTCCCGTCTATATCAAAGTATGATTGGTAGTCTCTTATACTTAACTGCTACTAGACCTGATATTTCTTTTAATGTTAGAGTATGTGCTAGATATCAATCTAATCCTAAGGAATCACATCTAATTATTGTTAAACGGATAATCAGATATGTTGCAAGTTTTGCTAACTTAGGACTTTTGTATCTGTATAATACATCCTGATGTAGACTAGGCAGAAAATGTTGACGAGAGAAAATCTACCAATGGTAGATGTTTTTATGTAGGGAATTGTTTAGTTTCATAGCTTAGTATAAAATAAAATTTCGTATCTCTCAACAGTTGAGGATGAATATATAACAGCTGTTAATGCTTGCACTCAGCTTATTTGGATGAACAGAATGTTAGGTGATTATGGTATTACGCAATACACATTAACATTATACCGTGATAATTTGAGCACAATTAATATTTCAAAAAATTCAATCCACTTTCTCATACTAAACATATCGATATTCAATACCATTATATTTAAGAATTTGTTGAAGACAAGAGTATTGTACTAGCATACATTCAAACTGAGAAGCATCTTACAGGCATACTGACCAGACCGCTTGATAGGAATAGATTTTCCAATTTAAAGTATGATATTGGTTTATGTATTATTAATTAATCATATTGTTTATGCATTTATTTGTTTTATGTTTATATTAATTAAATATATAAAATGCTAAAATTAAAAAAATGATAATAAAATGTCAAAAATTCAAAATTTTGTGTGATTCTCGATGAGTCGAGTACATACTCAACCGGTCAAACCCTCGATGAGTCGAGTACGTGCTCGACTGGTCGAGGACCACGCAATTTCACCCTCAAAACGAGAAAAATCACTTTTTTTCATTTCATTTCCATCTTCTTCCTCGACTAGCTGGTGCTACATTCGACGAACCCAACTTCTAAACTTCATTGTAAGTGTTTATTTTTCAATTTTATATGAGTTTTGGGTAGATCTTTTCTAGTCAATCTCATATTTGGGGTTTATTCTTGATTTCAAACCCTCTTTGTAGTGGGTTTTATATAAAATCCGATCTAGCTTCAATCCATCTACTCTCTTTAATTATTTCTTGTGCAAACATTAAATGAAGCATCGTACTAAAAGAATGACAACACGCAAGAGCCGTGGTAGCTCATCCTCTAGGCTGACTCCAATTAATGTGAGAACCCTAAGGGGCCCCAAAGAAGATCGGGATTTTTTCTCAAGAGACATAATTGTCGAGCATACTGTCAACTTGATCACATTACACCATTGGAACTTGTTCCTCTTCTTTCTAATGTCAGTTGGGATGACATTCTCAGATGAGGCGGAACGGCTTACCATTCTATAGCACAAGCAATGTACGCTTCTATTTGTGATGTTTCTTTAGAAGAGCTTACATTTACGATTAAATTCGTAGAAGGGACCTTCACAGAAAAACGCTATACTATCTCGACATTAACTGAGATTATCGTTGCTAAAGATGCAATTCCAATTGATAAGTCAACGGATAAAATGACTCATTTTGTATGGCAAGCGATTACTCATAAATTATGTCATTTTGGAAATCTGGTAATGCTATTTGTGCTAACCAAATGCTCTCCAAATATTGAGTTCTTCATATGATTTTTATGTCTAACGTCTATCCTAGATAAAGGAATAAGTCCGAACTTAATCCCTTCATGACTCATGTCCTCCATTCAGTTGCATTTGGTATTCAAGTCTGTCTTCCTTCTCTCATATGCTACATTATTATTCAGTTTCGTCATCATCCTGGTCATGGTTCAATTTCATTTGCTTATCTCATGACATGCATTGCTTTACATTGTAATGTCACCATTCCTGCATCTGAGGCACCGGAGTTGAATTTACCATTTAACAATACCAACTTGAATAAGATGAATCTACAATTTCTTCCTGGCTAAGAAGAAGAAGAAGATGAGGAAGCACCTACACCTAAAGACACTTCATTGGATGACATTTTTGCTAAGCTCGATGAGTCGGATGATCCAGAAATTCAGACTATCAACTTTCTCAAGTTGATGATTGTTTTAAATCTTTGAAGGAGAAGGTTAATGTTTTGTAGGTCTCTTAGGATAACCTGGTTCAAACTTAAAAATCTTCAATGAAGTACATGAAAAAGTACTTCCATCGAATCACCAGGAGTTGACATTAGCTTGATCCTTCTTTACCTGCTCCTTCATCTTCTGGATCTGATTGACATAATTTCATTTTAGTTCTTATATCTATGAGGCTGTAAAAATTAAACTTTGGTTGTTTGCTTAGATGATTTCTTCACACACTCCTAAACTCTTTGGATGTTATTTCCCTTATCTTGACAATTTCATGTGCTATTTATCTCCTTGCTATATTCACATGTTTATTTCTTCTTCTATTCAGTTCTGTTGTTATTAATTTGTTGAATATCTCATTTACTTGATAGATAAACTATTGCTTCCGTTGTCAACTTGTGACAAAAAGGGGGAGAGGGTTAGTTATTACTTGAAGAATGACATGTCATATTTTGAATATATGATATATGAATGATACATAAATGCTTGGAGAATGCTTTAGAATGGAATGTTTTGTGTCATAATATAGGAGAAGTACAAATTGAGGGGGAGTAGTATATATATATATATATATATATATATATATATATATATATATATATATATATATATATATATATATATTAAAATCTTCATCAATCTTCTACAACTTGAGTACGAGAGTAAAAAGCTTTATTCTTATAATTGCAATTCTAAGTGTTTTATCACGAAATTGACAAATGGGGAGATTGTAAGTGCTATAATGTTTAAAGCACACTTCACACCTTGTTTGTCAAATTTCGTTTAATCAAAATATCTTATCAAGTGATTTTCTAGTATGATTCAAGATCAAGGTTCAAAACAAGCTCAAGATAAAGTTGAAGATCAAGCTCGAAAGACAACATGAAGTCAAGTTTTACTAATGTTCTAGTAGAAGATCAAGTTCCTTAGAGAAATTCAAGTCTCTAATCTACTTCAAGATAATGAAGTTCAGTCCATTTAGGTATTATAAACCCTAGAAAGAACTTAGGTTTAGATGCTTTCAAAATATATTTAAAATTGGGTTTTTATGCTTCTATTTGGTTGAGTTTCAACCAACCTAAGTTTTGGCTCGACCAGCCTAAGATTTTCTCCACCAATCTTAGTACAACCTAGTGAAACAGAAATTTCTGTTACACCTTCGACCGGTTGAGCATTCCTCGGCTCGAAGTCCAGAAACTGATTTAGTTCGAATTTTTGCTCCTTCGACCAGTCAAAGAACATGTTTGACTAGTCGAAGACCACCTTCGACCAGTCAAGCAAAGCATTTAACTAGTTGAAGGTCTATTAAATTTTATCCTGCTCAAATCTGAAAATCCATTGGAATAGAATCCGGTGCTTGGGCTAGTCGAAGACTGTTTTAAACGAGTCGAAGCAACAACTTCTTTGCTTATAAATTGAGGTTCTTTCTCAATCCGAAAATGCATTCAAGTCAATCAAAATCCTTTTGTAAGAGAGAGAGAAGCTTCAATTATTGTCAAGCTATTGAACGATATTTATAAATCATTTCATAGCTTCTTTTGTTTAATTCCTTAATCTCTAATTCTATCATTCTGATTCTAAAAAGAGAGAATACTATTCTTTTTTAGATTTAAAGGAATTGATACAAGTAGCCATTGGTTTAAATTTAATTAAAATCGATAGAACCCTGAACCTTTTCTATCGGACTGAACATTGAACATTCAAGAAAAGAGGTTCTTCGACTATAACTTCTTCTACTGTGAAGATAAGTATACATTTACATTTTATATTTGGTTTTTCTGAGATAGCCAGAATATCTCAGTGTTGGTTTTTCTGAGATAAGCCAGAAAATCTCAGTGAGAGGTTTGTTTCTTTGTGATAACCTGGTAAAATCACAACTATATCAGGTTTTAAGGTGATCCTGTGAAAACCTTATTCATAGTGAAAGCCAAGATTACATGGTTAGTAATTTTAGGAGTGAAGTAGGTATGGCTGTTTGAGAATAATTGTTGACAAACCGAACCACTATAATTCTTGGTGTTGTGGTTAATGCTTTTATTACTTTTGTGGTGAATGGTTGTAATTTCATTTTAGTACAAGTTGTGAATGTTTGTAATATTTATTTATTTACTCTTGCTTAGTTTGGAATTTTAATTCTTATTAATTCCTGGAATAAGGTTGTCCTACCTAAACTTGTTTGGGTGAAGGTTGTCATATGAATAAGTTTGAATCAACATTTCAGTACTAGTGTAATTGAGATCTCTGATTTATTTATTATTCAGCACTTTATTCAATTATTTGGCATAGTCTTATTCACCCCCCCTCTAAGACTACTTAAGCTCTCATTTTCTGGCTAGATTTGTGAACCACATCTTGGTAGGCTAATAAATGATTATAAATGTTTTAATGGGAGGGTAATCCCTCTCAACTATTGTATGTGGTGTGGCCCACCTAAGTCATGGATTGACTTGATTTTTAAGCATGTGGCCCGCCATGGAATGGTGAATCTGATTGATGGGATAGATGTTCAACACACATCATGGTGGGGTCCACACAACTCAACCTCATGGGAAGTTCCCATGAGGTTAACCTTTTGTACCATTTCCCACACACACACACACACACACACACACACACACACACACACACATACACACATATATATAGAGAGAGAGGAATGCTCACATGTGCACCTTTGTACACATGTCATGGGCATAAAATCTAAATAGTCCATGTGATGCGGCACCCCATGAAACCTTAGTAGCCCAATTTTCAGCCTGATAGACACGTGTCCAAAGGTGTGCATGGGTGCTGACATAAGAAGGTGTGCAAGTGAGCATTGTTTATATATATATATATATATATATATATATATATATATATATATATATATATATATATATATGGTACTACAAGGTTAATCTTGTGGGAACTTCCCATGAGTTCGAGCTATGTGGGCCCCACTGTGATATGTGTCGAACATTAAAACTGTGAATTTGATGGGTCCCCTTTAGGTTATGGGATATTGAAAAGGTGAGCTTGGTGAATAAGACTATGCCAAGTAAAAAATTAAAGCGCAGAAATAATAAATAAATCTAAAATCTCCATCGCACTAGTATTAAAAATTTGATTCAAACTAGTTCATAGGACAACCAACAACCAAAACAAAGTTTAGGTAAGACAACCTTATTTCGCAAATGAATGTAAGAATCAAGATCCCATACCAAACAAGAGAAAGTAAACCCATCTATTACAAATATTCACCACTTTTGTATAAATGAAATTACGAACATTCTCCACAGATGCAAAAAAGAAACATTCACCACAAACACCAAAAATTATAGTGGTTCAGTGTGTACAACAACTATTCTCAAACAACAACACCTACTCCACTCCCAAGATTACTAACCTCATAATCTCAGCTTTCACTATGTATAAGGTTTTCACAGGGTCACCTTAAAACCTGATATAATTGTGATTTTATCGAGATATTACAAATAAAGAAACCCCTCTCTGAGATTTTCAGGCTATCTCAGACAAAACCTCTAATGAGATTTTCTGGTTATCTCATAAAAAACCAAATACAGAAAGTAAATTGATACTTATCTTCACCGAAGATGTTGTAGCCGTAGATCTCTTTTCTTGAATGACAAATGTTCGGTGTTCAGTGAAAAGGTCTAGGATTCTATTTAATTTTAATTAGATTTAAACTCAAAGGGTACTTGCATTAATTCCCTCAAATCTCAATAAGAGTAAACACTCTTTTTAAAATCAGAATGACAGAGTTTCGAGATAAAAGAATTAATGAAAAAGCTATAAAATAATTTTATAGATATCGCTCGATAGCTAGACAATAAATGAGGCTTCTATCTCTTGAATAAGGGCTTTGATAGTCTTAAGTTGTATTTTCAGATTGAGAAAGAACCTCTATTTATAGTCGAAAAGTTTATTCTTTCGACTAGTCTAAGGCAGTCTTCTACTAGTCGAAGTATCGGATTCAGTTCCAACAAATTTTTAAATTTGAGCAGAATAAGATCCAACAGATCTTCGATTGGTCGAAGCGCCTGTTCGACTGGTCGAGGGTGACCTTCAACTGGTCGACCAAGAAGAATCTGACTTAATTTTAATTGTTGGACTTCGAGTCGAGGAACCTTCGACTGGTTAAAGGGGGTCCTTTGACTAGTTGAGGACTCCACTCTACTGGTAGAAGACGCAATAGAATTTCTATTACACTTTGATTGTTTCTTAGACTAATCAAGAAATTTCTTAGATTGGTCGAGGCAAAACTTAGACAAGTCAAAATTTAGTCAATTATGAGTATAAAAACCCAATTTAAATATGTTTTGAAAGCCCCCAAAACCTAAGGTCTTTCTAGGGTTTAAAAATACCTATATGGACTGAACTTTATAGGATTAGAAACTTGAAGTTTTCAAAGGAGCTTGATCTTATACTAGTTAATTCATCGTAGGAGTTAAACTTGTCGATGAAGCTTGATCTTCTACTAGCATTTTTAATAGAACTTGAACTTACACTTGAAAGTGAACTTTCCTTTTTGATCCACGTGACTTGAACTTTAGCTCGAATTCAACTTAAAAATAAGGTAGACTTCAACTTGAACATAACCTTGACTTTAACTTAAAGAACTCCATGTTAAGTTGTTTTGACAAGATGAAATTTAACAAACCAGATATAACATGTGCTTTAAACATAATAACACTTACAATCTCCCCCTTTGTCAATTTCGTGAAAAAACACTAAGTGATACATGAATCAGAATGTAGCCCTGTATTCTTGAACTCATTGTGTAGTTGAAGAGAGCAAAAAAAATAATACTCCCCCTGAAGTTGCGCTTTGCCTGTTTCCTATTTTAAAACCTACAATATTCCAAGCATTCATAACATTTATATTCAAACATTTTTTCTTAACATGTATATATAATCTCTACAATATTCTCAGCATGCATTCCAGTTCTATATTCATTCAAATCTCTCCCTCATTTTGTCACAAGTTGACAAAGAAAGAAGGATGTTAACAAGCATGTAAAACATGTAGAATAAATAAAGCATTAAGTCAAGATAGTGTCACATATTAAATTATCAAAGGATGGAAATGATCATCCAAACAAAGTAAAAGTATCAAGTCATCAGGGAAACCAAATATAAAGTTATACAGCCCCATAGAAATAAAAGAGAAATGAAATGAACTCTATCAGATCCTGAGGAGGAAGGAACGGGCATAGAAGGATCCATTTGATGCAAACTCCTTACAATACGGTGGAAGTACTTCCTCATGTACTTCATAGAGGATTTCTAAGTTTGAATCACAATATCATGTGAGATCCATAGAGCCTCAACCTTCTCCTCCAATGATTTAAACCGATCATCAACCTGAGAAGGTTAATAATCTGAATCATCTAGATCATCAGTATCGGTGAGCTATCAAAGATGTCGTCCATAGACACGTCTTCTGGTTGTGCAGGTGCTTCCTCTTCTTCCTCATCTCACTGACCCAGAAGATATCTCAGATTCATCTTGTGAATATTAGTGTTATCGAATGGTAATACTGACTTAGGTGCCTCAAACGTAGGAATAGGAACATTACAATGTAAGGCAATATAAGTCATAAGATATCCAAAGAGAATAGAACCATGATCAGGATGATGACGAAACTGAATTTATCATTATAGAAAAACAACCACTTACAAGCTAGATTTCGAGATGAGTTTGTTGAGAGGGCCACCAAAGAGTCAAAGAAGAAGATGAAAATGAAAGAAAAAAAAGAGTGAATTTTCACTTTTTAGAGGTGAAATCTCGCGGTCCTCGACTGGTCGAGCAGCGTACTCGACCCGTCAAGGGTTTGACTGGTCAACTACTTCTACGACCTATCGAAGAACCAAAAAAAATGATTTTTATATATAATTTTTTATTATATTATTAGTATTATATGTCTTTAATTAATTATAAACAAGAAATAAACAAATGCATAAATACTTAATTAATAACACACAAACCAATATCATTCTTTAAAATTGAAAATCTATTCCTGTCGAGCGGTTTGGTAAGAATGTCAACAAGTTACTTTTCAGTTTGAATATATTCTACCACAACACTCTTATCTTCAATATGTTCTCGAATATAATGGTATCTAATATCAATATGTTTTGTACGAGAATGTTGGATTGGATTTTTTAAAATGTTAATTGTGCTTGAATTATCGCAATACAATGTCATTATACTTGTGTAATTCCATAATCAGCTAACATTCTTTTCATCCAAATGAGTTGAGTGCAGGCATTACCAGCTGTAATATATTCAACTTCAGTAGTTGGGAGTGATACAGAGTTTTGTTTCTTACTGAGCCACGAAATTAAGCGGTTCCCTATGTAGAAATATCCATCGTTGGTAGATTTTTTATTGTCAATATTTCCAACCCAGTCTGCATCAGTATATCTGGCAATTTGTACGAATGTATCATGTGGATACCAAAGTCCTAAATTAGCTGAACTTGCAACATATCTGATTATCTGCTTAATAGCAATTAGATGAGATTCTTTAGGATTGGATTAATTTCAGGCACATATTTCAACACTAAATGCAATATCAGGTCTACTAGCAATTAAGTATAAGAGACTACCAAACATATTTCGATATATACTGGAGTCTAGACTTTACCTAATTCATCTTTTGAGAGTTTAATAGTTGTACTCATTGGAGTATCAAACTTCTTTCCATTCTCAAATCTAAACTTTTTTATAAGATTTAAGGCATATTTAGTTTGTGAGATGAATATACCATCTTCATGTTGCTTAACTTGTAATCTAACAAAATAGTTTAGTTCACCAACCATACTCATTTCGAACTTGGATTTCATCAAATCTGCAAACTCAAAAAATAAGTTAGTGCATGTAGATCCATAAATTATATCATCAACATAGATCTATACTATTAGATATGATCATTATATTTTTTAACAAATAAAGCTTTATCAACGCTACCCATATTGAAGTTATGACTAAGTAACTAAGTAAAAATTTAATCAAATTTTCATAACATGCTCTAAGACTTATTTCAAACTATAAAGTGCCTTATAAGGCCCGTATCCTAGTCTGTACCGTTCCTTAGACTTCCGCAATCCTCCCTATCAAATTTCGATAACCCATGACCTGTAATCGGCATTTACGTGCGACCCTAAGTCGTATCCTGTAGATCTGAGTTGACTCGACCCGAGACTTGTACCATTCTGACCACGCCGTCGCCGTGGTTCCAACACCGAGACTTGCTCACCGATACGATACCGAGGCCAGGAGTTGTAGACCCATGTTTATTTTAAGAAAAATGTCACACATTGCAAATTCAGAGAATCTCTACACAATCCATCACATCAATCAATCAAGTACTAGTCAAGTACATAACCCATCCATCTCTTACACAAGCCATCCCCAAAGTCAACTCTCTCTCTCTCTCTCTCTCTCTCTCTCTCTCTCTCTCCACCCATCCCTTTCTTATAAACACCCATCCCTTTCTTACACACATCCCATCACATTCTCTCTCCCCCTCATTCTCTCTACCATTCCAAACTACCAAAGGAGTGGACGTCTAAGCATTTCCCCAAGGAGAGCCAAGTGTGGCCCACTTCTTACCGCTAAAATCTCATCTCCACCCTTCAATCTTCATCATCTTCCATCAAAGTTGAAGCCAAGGAGCTTAACATTCTAAGGAGCCTAGAAGAAGTGGAATTGGTGGGTGTTTATAGGACTAGAATAGTGATTTTGATGATGGGCCAAGTGGGGCCTACCGATTGATGGTATGGATCTCGCTTTAGACCTTAGGTGTGGCTAATGGCCGACCATGATTCATATGTTCATCCCATGATGGGGCCATTCTCCATGGACCCCATCATGATGTTTTTTTTTTTCCCATTATGAGAAGGTCATCTAGACCTTACATTTTTGGTGAAAAAGGGATCTCCACCATTGATTTTGATTGGGGGGCCTAGATGTAATGGGACCCACTTGATGTATGTTTTGTAATGCATGGAAGGGCGGGCTCATAGTGGCGGAGCCCTCCATCGCACGTCTCTCTCCCTCTCTCTATCTCTCTCTACCTTGATTGTATGGTCCGCCTATATGATGTATGTATTTTAATCCATGTCGTCCACCAAGTGGGACACACCTGCTGTCTAACCAGGGCCCACTTTGCTATCCACCTTGCTACCCATTTGGGTAGGCCCAGTTTGAAGGGAAAACACAAATATCAACCTTGATTCAAAGCTGGTGGGGCCACACACATGGACCCCACCCTGATGTATGTTACTGACCACCGTCCGACAGGTCTTGACGATGGGAAAATATAAATATCAGCTTGATTTAGTGGACCATGTATACGTGGGACCCACCTGCTACACGTACATCCTCATTATCCAACAAGTCTGGACGGTGGAGAAAACATAAATATCTACTTGCTTTAAGAAGTTGGTGGGCCACATGTGTGGACCCACCTGATATATATGTTTTATCCATGCAAACTGTCCTTGGGATGGTGGGAACCTCCCTGCACGTGTAGGTTCTCGATCATCTAGCTGGGCATGGACCCCACCATGATTTATTTATTATATTTACACTATCCATTGCTGGACGTGGGACCCACATGTGATGCATGTGTCTTATATTCACACCATCCAGTGGTCTGGATGGTGGGGATCACCACGATGTATGTGTTTTATATCCACACCATTCGTCTGTTTTGCTGGAGGAAGGGCTACCTGCCGTATGTGCAGGGTCCACCTATTGTACATGTAGGGCCCACTTGCTAGCTGTGCAGGGCCCATTGTGATGCATTTGAGGCCTAAGTGATGAGGCCCAATGTGATGTATATGTGAGGCCCATGGGATGTGGCCCAATGTGAGGTATATGTGAGGCCCATGGGATGTGGCCCCACGTGATGTATATGAGGCCGATGTATGAGGCCCAATGTGATGTATGTGAGGCCCAATGTGATGCATGTGAGGCCCAATTGGGTTATGTGAGTCCAACATGATGTATGTGATAATGCTTATGATGCCCATCAATCTTCTAGTTAGCATGAGGACCATGGACCCCCATTATAGGGTAGGTTCTTAATGGGTCATGCCTTGGGAGAAATGATGGTTAAATGTTCACATTGTAATAGCAATAGTGGTTAAATGTCCATCTTGTAACCCTACCTGGGGCCCATTGTTAGGCCCATTCTCATCGATTCGGGGCCCCATAGTGTTACCGATCTAGTCTTAGTGGGCTAGCCTAAACCGTTGGGTCCCCACTATTGATTATGCTTTTGCCATACCTTATAAATTCGTTCAATTCATAGAGCCCACCTTGTACTATTGGGCCCTTAGGAAACCCAAATTGCTATGTGATAGAATGGGTGAGGAAGCCCACTCCTTATTCTTGAGCCCACACTTGATATGAGTAGGCTGTCTAGGCCCATCCTTGTTATGAGAAGAGTACATCATTATATAACATGCTTAGTATAACTTCATGATACATGACCATATGCATCATATGTATGCTTGATATGAGGAGTGACTTATCATAGCATATACCATTAGGCAGATTGTTTATGGGATGCCTTAATAGACAGAGTTGTCCCACATGAGCGCGTGGTACACGCAAGATTGCTGCATGACTAGATTACTATACACCCTAGAACCATCAGGGCCATAGCCTCCACAGGCATATCGTGGATTGCAGGATTAGACACCAGAAATGTTTTGGTTCTACATTGGGCACGATAGATGTCCCTGGGTAAAATTTCTTAAACCCTTATAATACCATGAGGTTCCTCCAACGTCTAGACTGAGTGGATGCATGAGCGCCAAGTCACGAATACTAGGAGGTTATGCTTCCCACAGTGTCATGGTCGGTTGGAAGGGTGTGAGGCCCGTATCCTAGACCGTACCATTGCGTAGGCTTCCACGGTCCTCCTGGTTGAATTCCAATGACCCTCGACCTGTATTCGATGTTTATGCGTGATCCTAATCCGAGTCCTACATATCGGAGTCGACTCGACTCAAAACTTATACCCTAGCGACCACGTTGTTATCGTCGTTCCAACGCCGTACTCGCGCATTGATTCGATACTTGGGCCAGGAGATATGGGTCCGCGTTCATTCCAAAGAAAAATCATGCATTGCGAATTCTGAGAGAATCTCCACAACATGTCCCATCAATCAATCAATCAATTAATCAAGCTAAGTACAAGCAACCCATCCCTTTCCCTTTCCCAAAGTAAACTCTCTCTCTCTCTCTCCACCCATCCCTCTTTCACCCAAATTTCAACTAGGCCCATAACCTAACCATCCTTTCCTTATAACACCCATCCCATATCATCCCATCACTTCTCTCTCCATCTCTCTCTCTCTCTCTCTCTCTCTCTCTCTCTCTCTCTCTCTCTCTCTCTCTCTCTCTCTCTCTCTCTCTCTCCTTCTCATTTCTCAAACCTCCGACGCAACACCCAACGTCCAAGCTCACTCTCTTAAATCCAAGTGTGGCCCACTTTCCCACTCTCTCATCTCCCATTTCAACCATTCATTCATTATCTACTTCCATCAAAATTGAAGGCAAAGAGCATAGGAGTCCAAGGAGCTAAAGAAGGAGGCCGATAGGTGGGTGATCCACCAATGATTTCAATTTTAGGGCACACTTATTGTGGGACCCACATTGATATATGCAATGTAAAGAGGGGCCCATAATGGAAGGGTCCCTCTATCTCACCATTTCTCTCTCTCTCTCTCTCTCTCTCTCTCTCTCTCTCTCTCTCTCTCCTTCTCATTTCTCAAACCTCCGACGTAACACTCAACGTCCAAGCTCACTCTCTTAAATCCAAGTGTGCCCCACTTTCCCACTCTCTCATCTCCCATTTCAACCATTCATTCATCATCTACTTCCATCAAAATTGAAAGCAAAGAGCATAGGAGTCCAAGGAGCTAAAGAAGGAGGTCGATAGGTGATCCACCAATGATTTCAATTTTAGGGCCCACTTATTGTGGGACCCACATTGATATATGCAATGTAAAGAGGGGCCCATAATGGAGGAGTCCCTCTATCTCACCATCTCTCTCTCTCTCTCTCTCTCTCTCTCTCTCTCTCTCTCTCTCTCTCTCTCTCTCTCTCTCTTCCTCTTGTATGGATGGTGTGTGTGTGTGGCCCACCACAAAGTATATATTTTATCCATGCCATCCACCTTGTGGGACTCACCTAAAGGATCTGTTGGATGGAAAAACACAAATATCGACTCTTCTTGAGCAGGTGGGTTCTACATGTGAGACCCATCTGATAACGGATTGGCTAGTGGCCGTTTCCATGTGGGCCCCACCTTATTTGAGCTATGAGATTTATCCCCACCGTCCATCAGGGATGGTGGGATTTCACCATGAAAATTGTCCAGCACATTGGAATATCTTGTTATTGAAAAAAAAGAATGTATATATAATATAATATATATGCATGTGTATATATATAATATAATATATATGTATGCGTATATACATATATAATATAGTTTATATATATATGAGAGGAGGGGCGCACGTGGGACCCACCTTTATCATGGTTTCTACATAGTCCAGATCCATCTGGACGATGAGTATTGGTAGTCTGCTACCACCGTGCAAACATATATATATATATATATATATATATTATTTATTATATTATATTATATATATAAGATTATATTGGTGGGCCACTACGTGGACCACAACATGATGTATGGCTCTATCTACACCATTCAGTTGTTGGATGGTGCAGCAAGCATGACTGTCATGTCGTCCATCCATCTCATGGATGGAGCCCACTGTGATGTAAGTCGTCCATCCAATTGGCATACGACCCCACCATGATGCATGTGCTGCATCCCTACCATCCATCCATTTTTACGGTGGGCCACCTGGACGTGTGTATGGTGGGCCCCATGTGTGACCCACCTGTTGGTGGAATGGTTGGTGTACATCACCAGCTGCATTCACATCAGGAAGTTCCGTGGGACCCCTGTGATGTATGGGTCCTGCTCCACACCGTCCATTCATCCGATGTTGCTATGGGCCCCACTCTGATGGGTATTTTCCATCCAAACTATCCATCCACTTGGCAAATTTTGGACCATCAATCTGCTGGACTGTCAGCGCCTCACCCATGATGGATATTTTCCATCCAAACCGTTTGTTCATTTGGTGGATAGCCACCTTTGTGGACCCCACCTTAATATATAAACCATCCATACATTTGGTGAGCTCATCCTTGGGCTTGAGAAGAAAAAAATAAGACAGATCCAATATCAAGTGGACCACACTGCAGAAAACAGTGAAGTTGAACGTCTACTATTGAAACCCCTTTAGGTCACAACAATTTTGAATCAATATAATATTTATTTTTCCTCTATATCCAGATCTTTGTGACCTTATGCACTGACTGGATGGAAAATAAATACCATGGTGGGACCATTGAAATTTAACGGTAGAAATCATCATTACCATTGTCATTTGTGGTATAGTTCAGATGATCCTTTGGATATGATTCATTTCCTTTATGCACTATATTGATCCCTAGCAATGGATGCATGGTGATTAGACCCAACCCATTCAACTCGGCCTATTCGACTCGACCATTTGACTTGGCATATTTAACTCGGCCTATTCGACTCGGCCCATTCGATCAACCCATTTGAATCGGCCCCTTTGATTTTGTAACATCCCGAAAATCGGGGGGTCGAGTAAAAACCCAACTCCCGAGTTCCAAAATATTATTTATGCAACATAGATATGTATGATTGAATATTGTCTGTGTTAATGTATGAAACATGAGTGGGATTACGCCAGAACAGCATATCATACTCCAGAGACAGTTAAATTAACCAGCGGAAGACTATGATAGTATGTATAACATATATAAACTGTTGTATGTCTCTTGAGTGTGAACATGTTACCAGGTTAAACATATACATGTATACCTCAAAATAGAAAGAAAGCATATACATGAGTGCTCTGAAAATATAAAATGACAAGTGTCAAGGCATCTAATCAACCTCCCTGTAATCCCGTCAATCAGAACACGCATAAAGGAGGAATCCTCCTCCTCATCATCAAATCCAACTCCACTTCTTAAGCAGCGCCATCATCTGCAATCACAAAAGGGTCTGGTGGGTGTCCAGGAATACCGTCCCATAATGTGGGAATGAGTATCTAACTCAGTGGAATAATAGAGCAAGGATTAACATGTTCTCAAATCAATCATGGGATAATAATAAAGCAGTAAATCAGACAATCCTAATACTGTTGTTAATGCAATATGACATGACGTGATGTATGCCCTCACTGACGATCTCCCTCATACGGCACCATCTTACGACCGCGGCATGCAATCGACCCTCAAGTGCTCCACATCTTCCATGCACATGCAAGGGTATGGTGATATGATTTCTGAGTTATTATTAGTCCATTCAAACAGCAAGATTGGGAAACTAAGGTACTTCCCTTATATCAATCCCAACACAGATCCTGTCTAGGGTCGTCACTCCTAGTAATCTCATACGAGGTATATTTTGTAGGTCGCTGCAAGGGCTGCCAGGGCTGTTGCACGCACTCGTTGCTCCGCTCGCCCATCACCTTATCAATACAGGCGTACTGTACTCTACTGCTACTGAAGGGTCGTCGCCTCCCGTAGACTCAGAATACGCTCGCGGTCACTACAAAGGACTCATCGCCTGATCAGTGTAGGCCGACAGCAAGAATATAGTGTCCCATACCACCATAATCTGCTCACGAGACTAGGTGCTCACTGGTCACTATGGGGAGGTTTGTGGCCCTAGCGTAGGCCGACAGCTTGACCACGGTGTCCCATACCACCATACCCGGCTCATGAGTCTCCGTGGATCAAGGTACCATGGTTAACAGGGTTTACAATGGTAAGTTCAGTACCCTAGGTTCAAGCAGTTATGACTCATGCAAGGTGAACATACAACGGCCAGTCGGGTTACTTGACGGGCTCGACTAGCGTGATCGCATCTCAAGTCGAATGACATGAAGTGCGTAAAATACTTCGCGTGGCCTAACCACTGCCGCCAACTCCAAAACACGACTCGTGTTCATCGACACGTCGTTCGTGGCTAAGAAAAGCTAACCACGAATTCGCTCAGTTACCGACTGCCTGGACTAAGCATAGTCCCAAACAATTATGGAATCACATCAGCAAATCATATGAGAGTATTGGAATTGAAATACAACTATGTGAGCATGTTAACACATGTTATAACATACAACTTAAGTAAATCATCAAGCACATACATTTCATGCATATAATGAAATCATGCATATAGTCAACATGTAGGAAATCATTTACGTCAGTATATTAATTGAAAAATACATCTCAAACTAATTCATAACATCATTTAATTCAATACATACTAATACAAACATTTATACAAACACTTACACTACACACTTAAGTCTACATATAGTATGTCGACCCGAAGTGCACATTTAGGCGAATCTCTTTGCCAAACTAATTATGCACGCATTCCTAATATTCTAATGCGACAACAAATCATGTCAATCACATCAGCAAAATATGAATGAAATTTGTACTTCCTACAAATGACTAAAATGCCCTAAATCTCATATTCTTCGTTGATTTACGAAACAGGAAACGGACAGCATGTTGTACATGTCAAACGGCGTTGCCGTCAATAATCTACTATTAAACGACATTGAAAGCTTTGGAAACAGTCAATCAAAGCGTCTAAAATCCGCACCTTATCTCTTATAAACATGTGAATTCGAACGGAGCGTATACGCTTCGTCTACGGCGAATAGGGAACCTGATTTACGAAATCTATCAGCTACTTTACTATTAAACAAAGGGAACACTAAATCAGCAACTAAATGGGGTATTTTCTTACCTAAAAATGTGGAGAAATCACCGGCCAGGTGATCGGAGCGTGTTGCTAAAGCACGTGCAGCAAGTGGCACGAGCAGCAAGAAATTCTCTCCTACTCTCTCTCACAAACTCTCACCTTTTCTCTCTCCCAAGCTAGGATTTTTCCCAAATTCGGATGGGAGAGAGGAGTGAGGGTTTCAAGCCCTTTTATAAGCTAAATCTTGCCCGAAATAGGCTCGGGAACAAGGTTCACTTGAGGGGTAACCAAATCGGGGCTGTTTCGGTCCAAAAGATGATTTCTGGTAGTCCCCTGGCCAAATGCGGTCGGACTTAAGCTCATGCATACTGGATCTAGCATACATCAAGTTTTCAGTCCGGCAAGGTTCGCAGATCGCACGTGGCGGTCCAGTTTCAGTTCAGCGGTCACCGCACGTAGATCAGGGCTGCAAGTCTCATGATATGAAATAGAAATTTTTCCTGATCCAAGGGTGTAATTTGACTAAATTCTGACGGTCAGAACGCTTGATACTGACGCGTCAAGTCGTGTGCCAGATTTGAATTTCAAATTTCAAATCTGTCCCTATTCGCACTCTCTTCAGTCCGGGCTCAATGAAATAGCCTGTGATTATCGGTTGGACTTGATTTTCAAAATGATTGTCAAGTCCAGCTAGGCGGTTCTAACGGTCTAAGATAGTAGGTATCGGACTTTCGACGCGCGGTCTAGATCCAATACAGATTTTCAAAGTGGTCCAGAGAACAAACCTGCTTAGAGTTTGATCCGAGGTTTTAGAGTATTATAGAGTCATTGGTTCTACTCGATTTGGGTCTTGTAGAACGTATTTAAAGTGATCAGGGACTATTTTCCAGCTACTCCAACGTGGCACTAGCTAACTTATGCTTAGTTTCTAAAGGAATTAATCCTAAGTGATTTCTTTGGCTATGGAATTTAGTTCTGAGCGATTTTTCAGGTGTTTTAGTTGATCCATTGCCTAAGGAAGTTTAATCCCAGGTTGGCCAAAATTCGGGGTGTTACAGATTTAGCCTAATTGATCAGTCTATTTGAATCAGCCCATTTGATCGGCCCATATGAATCGGCCCCTTTGGTTTGGCCTATTTGATCGGCCCATTTGAATCATCCCATTTGATTCGGCCCATTTGATGTAGCCCATTGATGCAATATTGACCCATTGGAGCGGTCCACATGATGCGGCCCACTTGAGGTATATGAGGCCCTTCTAAAAGGCCCAATATGATATATTCAGGGCCCATGGGTTAAGGCTCATTGTGATGTATTTATCACCTATGGGCAAGGCCCATTGTAATATGTATTAGGCCTATGATGTGTGGCCCACTTGATGTATTTGAGGCTGAGATACGTGGCCCATTTGATGTATATGAAAGCCATGTGTAGGGCCCACATACTATGCATTTGAGGCCCATGTGCACAGCCCACCTGCCGTGTATATAAGACCCATTAATGTGGTCCACTTAATGTATATGAGGCCCATTGGTGCGGCCTATTGATGCGGCCCATTTGTTATATTTTAGGCCTATGGCTTGTGGCCCATTATAATGTATTAGGCCCATGGGTCGTGGCCCATTGAAATGTACTTTCGGCTATATGACATGACGCATTGTGATGTATTTTTAGCCCATTTGGCAAGGCCCAATGAGATGTATTTCTAGCCCGTATGACATGGCCCATTGTGATGTATTTTTGGCCCATTTGGCAAGGTCTAATGAGATGTATTTCTAGCCTTTATGACATGGACATTGTGATGTTTTTGTAGCCCATTC
The DNA here is from genome assembly GCA_037074715.1 of Magnolia kwangsiensis. Taxonomy (NCBI): domain Eukaryota; kingdom Viridiplantae; phylum Streptophyta; class Magnoliopsida; order Magnoliales; family Magnoliaceae; genus Magnolia; species Magnolia kwangsiensis. The sequence goes on from CM073573.1 coordinate 88,487,115, forward strand.
AATGAGGCCCATTATGATGTACATTAGGCCTATGGGTTATGGCCTGTGCAATGTATCTGAGGCCCATATGAAGGGCCCACCTATTGTGTATGTAGCCCTTGTATGAGGCCCATTGCGATTATATTAAGACTTTGTGTGAGGTAATGGGCCCATTATACATTTGGCCCTATGTGGGCCACTCCTTGGGAGCAATGTTGGTTGAATGTCCACATGGATGGGCAATGATGGTTAAATGTCCACATTGTGACCTTTCGTTAGGCCCGGTTAAGCTCATTCTCATCATTCTCTAGTGGGTTAACCCAAACGAATGGGCCCCATTGATATTGCTTGGAACATCATCGGCTATCCATCTATGGACCCCGCTTTACATTGATTTCAGTTTCAATTGTCGAGGCCCAATGTGATGTATATGCGGCCCATATTTGAGGCCCATTGTGATGTACATTTGGCCCATTTGAGGCCAAATGAGATATATATGCGGCCCGTATTTGAGGCCCATTTTGATGTGCATTTAGCTCGTATTTGAGGCCCAATGAGATGTATATGAGGTTCGTATTTGAGGCCCATTATGATGTGCATTCGACCTGTGTTTGAGGCCCAATGTGATGTATATGCGGACCGTATTTGAGGCCCATTGTGATGTACATTCGGCTCATGTTTGAGGCCCAATGTGATGTATATCTGACCCATATTTGAGGCTCATTGTGATGAGGCCCACTTGATACATTTGAGGACCAGGCGATGGAGCCCATTGTGATGTATGTTAGGCCCATCGTGATGTGTATTAAGCTCTTGAGTGAGGCCTATGGTGTTGTATATTTGGCCCTTGTGTGAGGCCATGGGTCTACTATATGTTAGGCTCTATGTGGGCCACTCCTTAGGGGTAATATTAGTTAAATGTCTACATTGTTGAGGCCTATTGTCGATGCCAATTGTTGATGATGATTATTAGTGCTGGTTATTGATATCGATTATGAGTATATGTAACATCCCGAAAATCGGGGGGTCGAGCAAAAACCCAACTCCCGAGTTCCAAAATGTTATTTATGCAACATAGATATGTATGATTGAATGTTGTCTGTGATAATGTATTAAACATGAGTGAAATTAAGCCAGAACAGCATATCATACTCCAGAGACAGTTAAATTAACCAGCGGAAGTCTGTAATAGTATGTATAGCATATATAAACTGTTGTATGTCTCCAGAGTGTGAACATGTTACCAGGTTATATACATACATGTATACTCCAAAAGTAGATGAAACGAATATACATGAGTGCGCTAAAAATATAAAATGACAAATATCAAAGTATCTAATCAACCTCCCTGTAATCCCGTCGATCAGAACATACATAAAGGAGGGATCCTCCTCATCATCATCAAGTCCAGCTCCGCCTCGCAGGCCGCGCCATCATCTGCAATCACAAAAGGTCTGGTGGGTGTCCAGGAACACCGTCCCGTAACGTGGGAGTGAGTAGCTAACTCAGTGGAATAATAGAGCAAGGATTAACATGTTCTCAAATCAATCACGCGATAATAGTAAAGCAATAAATCAAACAATCCTAATACTGTTGTTAATGCAATTATGACATGACGTGATGTATGCCCTCACCGACGATCACCCTCATGCGGCAACATCTTACGACCGCGGCATGCCACACTCCCTAGAGTGCTCCACATCTTCCAGGCACATGCAATGCTATGGTGATATGATTTTCAAGTTATTATTAGTCCATTCAAACAGCAGGATTGGGAAACTAAGGTACTTCCCTTATATCAATCCCAACACAGATCCTGTCTAGGGTCGTCACTCCTATTAATCTCATACGATGTATATTTCGTAGGTCGCTGCAAGGGCTGTCAGGGCTGTTGCACGCACTCATTGCTCCGCTCCCCCATCACCTTATCAATACAGGCCTACTGTACTCTGCTGCAACGGAAGGGTCGTCACCTCCCGTGGACTCAGAATACGCTCGCGGTCACTACAAAGGGCTCGTCACCTGATCAGTGTAGGCCGACAGCTAGAATATAGTGTCCCATACCACCATAATCTGCTCACGAGTCTAGGTGCTCACTGGTCACTACGGGGAGGTTTGTGGCCCCAGCGTAGGCCGACAGCTCGACCACGGTGTCCCATACCACCATGCCCGGCTCATGAGTCTTTATGGATCAAGGTACCATGGTTAACAGGGTTTACAATGGTAAGTTCAGTACCCTAGGTTCAAGCAGTTATGACTCATACAAGGTGAATATACAACGGCCAGTCGGGTTACTTGACGGGCTCGACTAGCGCGATCGCATCTCAAGTTGACGACATGAAGTGCGTAAAACACTTCGTGTGGCCTAACCACTGCCGCCAACTCTAAACACGAATCACGTTCATCGACGCGTCGCTCGTGGCTATGACCAGTCAGTCACGAATTCGCTCGGTTACCGACTGCCTGGACTAAGTCTAGTCCCACACATCTATGAAATCACATCAACAATATATGCAAAGGTATTGGAATTGAAATACAATCATGTGAGCATGTTAACACATGTTATAACATTCAACTTAAGCAAATCTTCAAACACCTACATTCCATGCATGTAATGGAATCATGCATATGGTCAACATATAGGAAATCATTTAGGTCAGCATATTAATCAAGAAATCATTCTCAAACTACTACATAACATCATTTAATTCAATACATACTAGTACAAGCATTTATACAAACACATACACTACACACTTAAGTCTACATATAGTATGTCGACCCAAAGTGCGCAACTAGGCGAATCTCTTCGCCAAACTGATTATGCAAGCATTCCTAACTCCCTAATGCGGCAACAAACCATGTCAATCACGTCAGCAAAATATGCATGTAGACCGTACTTCCTACAAATGACTAAAATGCCCTAAATCTCATATTCTTCGTTAATTTACAAAACGGGAAACGGAGAGCATGTTGTACATGTCAAACGGCATTGCCGTCGAGAATCTACTATTAAACGACATTGAAAGCTTTGGAAACAGTCAATCAAAGCGTCTAAAATCCACACCTTTTCCCTTTTAGGGATGAGAATTCGAACGGAGCGTATACGCTTCGTCTACGGCGAATAGAGAACCTGATTTACGAGATTTATCAACTAACAAGCTATGGAACTAAAGAAGCATCAAATCAGCAACTTTCTAGGGTTATTTCTTACCTAGAAACGCGGAGAAATCATCGGCAAAGTGATTGGAATACGCCGCTTAAGCATGTGCAGCAGCAGCAGGAAAAGCTCTCCCACCTTCTCTCACAAACTCTCACTTTCTCTCTCACTCTAGCTAGGGTTTCTAGCAAATTCGGATGGGTGAGAGAAGTGAGGGTTTCAACCCCTTTTATAAGCTCAAATGTGCCCAAAATAGGCTTGGGAACAAAGTATACTTGAGGTATATCCAAATCGGGGCTGTTTCGGTCCAAAAGGGCATTTCTGGTGGTCCCCTGGTCAAATGCGATCGGACTTAAGCTCATGCGTACTAGATCTAGCGCGCATTAAGTTTTCAGTCCGACAGGGTTCGCAGATCGCACGTGGCGGACCAGTTTCAGTTCAGCGGTCACCGCAAGTAGATCAGGGCTGGAAGTCTCATAATAATAAATAGAAATTTTTCCTGATCCGAGGGTGTAATCTGGATGAATTCTGACGGTCAGAACGCTTAATACTGACGTGTCAAGTCGTGTGCCAGATTTGAATTTGAAATTCCAATTCTGTCCCTATTCGCGGTCTCTTCAGTCCGGGCTCAATGAAATAGTTTGTGATTATCGGTTTGACTTGATTTTCGAAATGATTGTCAAGTCCAGCTAGGCGGTTCTAACGGTCTAAGATAAGAGGTATTGGACTTTCGACGCGCGGTCTAGATCCAATACAAAATTTCAAAGTGGTCCGGAGAACAAACCTGTTTAGAGTTTGATCCAAGGTTATAGAGTATTATGGAGTCATACGTTCTACTCGATTTGGGTCTTGTAGAACGTATTTAAAGTGATCAGGGACTATTTTCCAGCTACTCTAGCGTTGCGCTAGCTAACTTATGCTTAGTTTCTAAAGGAATTAACCCTAAGTGATTTCTTTGGCTATGGAATTGGGTTCTAAGCGATTTTTTAGGTGTTTTAATTGACCCACTGTCTAAGGACGTCAAATCCCAGATTGGCCAAAATCCGGGGTGTTACAATCTACCCCCCTTAAAACACAATGTCGTCCCCGACATTGGCAAAGGGCAAGGAGTAATTTCACTAAGGAAGGTTCAAATCCTATTTAATAACCTAATCGTATGTATATCCGAACTCAAAGGTTTCGATCTTGGGCCAGTGGGAAAGAGGCCAACCACTCTTCCGCTGCGCCACTCTGATCAAACGGTAGCGTTGACTAACCTAACTGGATTGGACTCAATACGTTCTACCCCCCTTAAAACTTGGTTTTACTTAAGGTTGAATAATATTTGCATCGATCCGTATATCAGAACAAGGCGCAACTTAGGAGCTATCCTTGACCTAAAATGGAAACAACCTTTCTCTACATGGTTTTCCTTGCTAATGATGCGTTCTATGGCATTGGTATCTATGGTAATAGAGACGAGCCTAAGCTCTATAGTGGTTGAGTTCAGGGGTAGATATGAGTTGGTGGCAAGATGTCAAATTCTCTACTGGCTTTAAGTCCTCGCCATTTCCCAAAGGCAATGTGATCCTGTTTAGTTATAGGTGGTTGGGTCATCTCAGAAGAAAGGTTGTGTAGTAGGTCTGAGCCGGATACATAGACTTTCTGTCTAGCTAGAACAGAAGATTTATTGTATCAATTCTTAATCCGAGTCGATGCGATCTTCTGCTTGATCAGAGCATTGGATTTATTGGTAACTACTAGGATTAGGAAGTCGATTCAAACCGCGAATACATCGCTTACATGTAGTTCCTTTATTCCGCATTCCCAAATGCAATAAGCCCTTGGGAAAGGCAATTCTAAGGGGTGTGATAGTACATTCTAAGTTCAATCTGAGGGAGTTATAAATGTTCCCTGAGAGTGTATGGTTTCTTCCTATGGGAAACAACAGAAGTCTATAAGCCATAAAGGAATCTACCGAAGGAAGGGAGTCCCATTCCAACCAAATCTAACCTACTATCCCTTAGCATATATAGGCCTTACACTACCTAAGACAACTAGTAGCCTAGTCTGTAACTCTGTAGCTATAATCCAAAGCCTAAGATTATACGGTAAATGGCTTTCCATTCCATTTCTACTACAGGGAATTCTTCTATTGCTTAGGGTCAAGATTTGTCTAACTGGAATTGGATTTCTTATGTCGTCAGATCCTTCAAATCTAGGAGTGCTAACACTAGATCCAAAAATGCCTAGGGCCTATGTAGCCGGTAGCGCTTAGTTGTATTAAATGGAACCGCATTCCTAGTCCCATAGCGGGATAGGGAGTGGCATGCTTGGTTGGAGGGTGGGGTGGGATAAAAATCTAATTTGTAGGCTGAATCCCGGGAGTTATAATACTCCCAATCTAGGGACAATACCTCACAACAAAATGAATCGGCATGCATTTCATTCAATAAAATTCGGCTATGATAAGGCCAAACCACAACACAAACACAGTTTCTACCTGTAACTTCACTAAACCTAACAACAACAAAACACAGAAATCCTTAAAACAAAAATCAAACAATCTACAGGGCAAAGGCATAGATGCCTAACTCTACCAAAGGACTTTACCACAGTCCCGACTTACCTTCTTTATCCCTGTCGAGTCTAATACTGTCTGTTGCTCACTAGAGCTCTCTCGGCCATATATTTTCAGTATCCCTTAAGCAAAGAAAATGGAGAAATAGGATTGAGAGGGAGGATGGTGAAAAGAGAGAAAAAGGCTAAAACAGCTTAACAATAGCCATGGAAAATGGGGGAAATGCAAGGAAATGGCTAACCAAACTAGAAAAGGGAGATCTAGGCATTGTAGAGGGATGCTTCAAGCTCCCCTAGGATGTATTTTCAGAAAGAAAAGAGAATGAAAAAGGGGAATGGAGCACCTCACGATTTCAGCTCGATTTGGGCGTTGTAAGAGCTCCAAACGATGAAACCTTCAAGAGGAAGGGCTGCAAACCGAAATAGAATGGTGGAGAGTGGTCTTTTTCAACCAAGGATGGATTTGGGAGTGATTTAAAGTCACGATTTTTGGAATAGGGCAGCAAAAACGAAAATGGAGCTTGAAATGGGGGCCATTTGTGAAGGAAGTACATCTTTTAGGGGGTTTCAAGGTACGGACCGCATACTAGGGGGCTACCCTAGCCCCCAAACTCCTCCAGCCCAAAGTTCAAACCCATCCGACAAGTTTGACCCGGTGAAGTTGCAAACTGGCCACTGAGGCCATATGGGATGGATTCCCCTTGCCCTAGGGATTCCAAAAAGGTATGGTTCACCCTCTAGTTCATTGTAGATTGCCCTAGGGAGGCCAATACATTTGTAACATCCATTCGAGGATTTTTGGGTCCAATATTCAATCCCGAATACAAAACCCTATCATGCAGCATATTATTTTAGGGTAGAAGGATCTAGTACATCCATCTAGCCCATTAGTTGCTAAAGAAAGTGAATTTAGAATGGCCTTATGGCCATTTTTCATAAAATTTTACTATTCACTGTAAAATTTTGTGAAAGTAAGATTTTATGTTATTTTCACATTAGGATTGATGCCTAACATGAAATGGATAAGAAATAATTGAATATTGGGGTGGTGAGAGGAAGAATTTCGAAGATTTTTGGTGAAACGGGGTTTTTAAGCCCTGACAATTGAATACAGGGGTCGTGGTTGTCCCACGGCCCAAGGATTCACATTAATGGGTTTAGAATTGTTCAAAGAATAGCTCAACCCACTTACCTACAACCTAGGAGCTATTCGGGTTGCTCTACGCGACCCTAGATGCGATACGGACTCGATCACGCGATTAAAATGAATAGACTTCGCCTATTGGCGAACCTGGGATCCTAGAAGTGTTTCTAGACCCTTCTCGCACCCACCTAAGTCAAAGGAAGTGACTGCGTGCGTCGTGTGACCATAACCCAGGCCCGGTTTAATCCAAATCATGCTCTGATACCATCTGTAACATCCCGAAAATCGGGGGGTCGAGCAAAAACCCAACTCCCGAGTTCCAAAATGTTATTTATGCAACATAGATATGTATGATTGAATGTTGTCTGTGATAATGTATTAAACATGAGTGAAATTAAGCCAGAACAGCATATCATACTCCAGAGACAGTTAAATTAACCAGCGGAAGTCTGTAATAGTATGTATAGCATATATAAACTGTTGTATGTCTCCAGAGTGTGAACATGTTACCAGGTTATATACATACATGTATACTCCAAAAGTAGATGAAACGAATATACATGAGTGCGCTAAAAACATAAAATGACAAATGTCAAAGTATCTAATCAACCTCCCTGTAATCCCGTCGATCAGAACATACATAAAGGAGGGATCCTCCTCATCATCATCAAGTCCAGCTCCGCCTCGCAGGCCGCGCCATCATCTGCAATCACAAAAGGTCTGGTGGGTGTCCAGGAACACCGTCCCATAACGTGGGAGTGAGTAGCTAACTCAGTGGAATAATAGAGCAAGGATTAACATGTTCTCAAATCAATCACGCGATAATAGTAAAGCAATAAATCAAACAATCCTAATACTGTTGTTAATGCAATTATGACATGACGTGATGTATGCCCTCACCGACGATCACCCTCATGCGGCAACATCTTACGACCGCGGCATGCCACACTCCCTAGAGTGCTCCACATCTTCCAGGCACATGCAATGCTATGGTGATATGATTTTCAAGTTATTATTAGTCCATTCAAACAGCAGGATTGGGAAACTAAGGTACTTCCCTTATATCAATCCCAACACAGATCCTGTCTAGGGTCGTCACTCCTATTAATCTCATACGATGTATATTTCGTAGGTCGCTGCAAGGGCTGCCAGGGCTGTTGCTCGCACTCGTTGCACCGCTCCCCCATCACCTTATCAATACAGGCCTACTGTACTCTACTGCACGGAAGGGTCGTCGCCTCCCGTGGACTCAGAATACACTCGCGGTCACTACAAAGGGCTCGTCGCCTGATCAGTGTAGGCCGACAGCTAGAATATAGTGTCCCATACCACCATAATCTGCTCACGAGTTTAGGTGCTCACTGGTCACTACGGGGAGGTTTGTGGCCCCAGCGTAGGCCGACAGCTCGACCACGGTGTCCCATACCACCATGCCCAGCTCATGAGTCTTTATGGATCAAGGTACCATGGTTAACAGGGTTTACAATGGTAAGTTCAGTACCCTAGGTTCAGGCAGTTATGACTCATACAAGGTGAACATACAACGGCCAGTCGGGTTACTTGACGGGCTCGACTAGCGCGATCGCATCTCAAGTTGACGACATGAAGTGCGTAAAACACTTCGTGTGGCCTAACCACTGCCGCCAACTCTAAACACGAATCACGTTCATCGACGCGTCGCTCGTGGCTATGACCAGTCAGTCACTAATTCGCTCGGTTACCGACTGCCTGGACTAAGTCTAGTCCCACACATCTATGAAATCACATCAACAATATATGCAAAGGTATTGGAATAGAAATACAATCATGTGAGCATGTTAACACATGTTATAACATTCAACTTAAGCAAATCTTCAAACACCTACATTCCATGCATGTAATGGAATCATGCATATGGTCAACATATAGGAAATCATTTAGGTCAGCATATTAATCAAGAAATCATTCTCAAACTACTACATAACATCATTTAATTCAATACATACTAGTACAAGCATTTATACAAACACATACACTACACACTTAAGTCTACATATAGTATGTCGACCCAAAGTGCGCAACTAGGCGAATCTCTTCGCCAAACTGATTATGCAAGCATTCCTAACTCCCTAATGCGGCAACAAACCATGTCAATCACGTCAGCAAAATATGCATGTAGACCGTACTTCCTACAAATGACTAAAATGCCCTAAATCTCATATTCTTCGTTAATTTACAAAACGGGAAACGGAGAGCATGTTGTACATGTCAAACGGCATTGCCGTCGAGAATCTACTATTAAACGACATTGAAAGCTTTGGAAACAGTCAATCAAAGCGTCTAAAATCCGCACCTTTTCCCTTTTAGGGATGAGAATTCGAACGGAGCGTATACGCTTCGTCTACGGCGAATAGAGAACCTGATTTACGAGATTTATCAACTAACAAGCTATGGAACTAAAGAAGCATCAAATCAGCAACTTTCTAGGGTTATTTCTTACCTAGAAACGCGGAGAAATCATCGGCAAAGTGATTGGAATACGCCGCTTAAGCATGTGCAGCAGCAGCAGGAAAAGCTCTCCCACCTTCTCTCACAAACTCTCACTTTCTCTCTCACTCTAGCTAGGGTTTCTAGCAAATTCGGATGGGTGAGAGAAGTGAGGGTTTCAACCCCTTTTATAAGCTCAAATGTGCCCAAAACAGGCTTGGGAACAAAGTATACTTGAGGTATATCCAAATCGGGGCTGTTTCGGTCCAAAAGGGCATTTCTGGTGGTCCCCTGGTCAAATGCGATCGGACTTAAGCTCATGCGTACTAGATCTAGCGCGCATTAAGTTTTCAGTCCGACAGGGTTCGCAGATCGCACGTGGCGGACCAGTTTCAGTTCAGCGGTCACCGCAAGTAGATCAGGGCTGGAAGTCTCATAATAATAAATAGAAATTTTTCCTGATCCGAGGGTGTAATCTGGATGAATTCTGACGGTCAGAACGCTTAATACTGACGTGTCAAGTCGTGTGCCAGATTTGAATTTGAAATTCCAATTCTGTCCCTATTCGCGGTCTCTTCAGTCCGGGCTCAATGAAATAGTTTGTGATTATCGGTTTGACTTGATTTTCGAAATGATTGTCAAGTCCAGCTAGGCGGTTCTAACGGTCTAAGATAAGAGGTATTGGACTTTCGACGCGCGGTCTAGATCCAATACAAAATTTCAAAGTGGTCCGGAGAACAAACCTGTTTAGAGTTTGATCCAAGGTTATAGAGTATTATGGAGTCATACGTTCTACTCGATTTGGGTCTTGTAGAACGTATTTAAAGTGATCAGGGACTATTTTCCAGCTACTCCAGCGTTGCGCTAGCTAACTTATGCTTAGTTTCTAAAGGAATTAACCCTAAGTGATTTCTTTGGCTATGGAATTGGGTTCTAAGCGATTTTTCAGGTGTTTTAATTGACCCACTGTCTAAGGACGTCAAATCCCAGATTGGCCAAAATCCAGGTTGTTACAGTATATGACAACATAGCATCATGATACATGCACATATGCATCATCTGCATGACCTACATATGTCATAGTGTCGGTGGTTTATGGGACTCCCTGATAGGAGGAGTTATCCCACATGAGTGCATGATATGCACAGGATTGATACATGACTGGATTGTTTGACTCATGCTGTAACGCTCGTGAAAAATCCATACTTGGGCTCGAGTACCAACTCGACCCGAAATTGCGTAGAATTAATTCTTTTAGAAAATATGACTAAGTTAGCTAGCGCAACGCTGGTATAGCTAGGAAATAGTCCCTGATCACTTTAAATACGTTCTACAAGATCCAAATCGAGTAGAACCAACGACTCTATAACACTCTATAACTTCGGGCCAAACTCTAAGCAGGTTTGTTCTCTTGACCAATTTGAATCTTTGTATTGGATCTAGACCGCGCGTCGAAAGTCTGATACCTCCTATCTTAGACCGTTAGAACCGCCTAGCTGGACTTGACACTCATTTTGAAAATCAAGTCAAACCGATAATCACAGGCTGTTTCATTGAGCCCGGACTGAAGAGAGTGCGAATAGGGACAGAATTGAAATTTTAAATTCAAATCTGGCACATGACTTGACGCGTCAGTATTGAGCATTCTGACCATCAGAATTCATTCAGATTACACCCTCGGATCAGGAGAAATTTTTATTTTATATCATGAGACTTTCAGCCTTGATCTACGTGCGGTGACCGCTGAACTGAAACTGATCCGCCATGTGCGATCTGCGAACCCTACCAGACTGAAAACTTAATACGTGCTAGATCTGGTACGCGTGAGCTTAAGTTCGATCGCATTCGACCAGGGGACCACCAGAAAGCATCTTTTGAACCGAAACAGCCCCAAATTGGATATGCACTAAGTAAACTTTGTACCGAAGCCTGTTTTTGGCATTTTTAAGCTTATAAAAGGGGTTGAAACCCTCATTCCTCTCTCCCATCCGAAATTGCAAGAAACCCTAGATTGGGAGAGAGAAAAGGTGAGAGTTTGTGAGAGAGAGTGGGATAGATTTCTCCAGCCTTCGAGCCACCTGTTGCTAGTGCCTAAGCAACACCTCCTGATCACCAAGCCGGTGATTCTCCCGCGTTTTCAGGTAATAACTAACCCTAGAAGTTGCTGATTTGGGGATCACTAAGATCCATAGCTTTTTAACCAATAGATCTTGTAAAACAGGTTCTCTTATCGCCGTAGACGAAGCGTATACGCTCTGTTCGAAACAACACGTCTATAAGAGACTAGGTGAGGATTTTAGACGCTTTGATTGACGGTTTCCAATGCTTTCAATGTCGTTTAATAGTAGATTATCGACGGCATCACCGTTTGACATGTACAACATGCTTTCCGTTTCCTGTTTCGTAAATCAACGAAGAATATGAGATTTAGGGCATTTTAGTCATTTGTAGGAAGTACAGTTTACATTCATATTTTGCTGATGTGATTGACATGGTTTGTTGTCGCATTAGGAAGTTAGGAATACGTGTATAATTAGTTTGGCGAAGAGATTCGCCTAATTGCACACTTTGGGTCGACATACTATATGTAGACTTAAGTGTGTAGTGTATGTGTTTGTACAAATGCTTGTATTAGTATGTATTGAATTAAATGATGTTATGAGATAGTTTGAGATTGATTTCTCAATTAATATGCTGACCTAAATGATTTCCTACATGTTGATTATATGCATGATTTCATTACATGCATGAAATATATGTGCTTGAAGATTTATTTAAGTTGAATGTTATAACATGTGTTAACATGCTCACATGATTGTATTTCAATTCCAATATTCCTATATAAATTTCTGATGTGATTCCATAATTGTTTGGGACTATACTTAGTCCAGACAGTCGGTAACCGAGCGAATTCATGGCTGGCTGGTTTTAGCCACGAACGACGCGTCGATGAACGCGAGTCGTGTTTGGAGTTGGCGGCAGTGGTTAGGCCACGCGAAGTGTTTTACGCACTTCATGTCATTCGACTTGAGATGCGATCGCGCTAGTCGAGCCCGTCAAGTAACCCGACTGGCCGATGTATGTTCACCCTGTATGAGTCATAACTGCTTGAACCTAGGGTACTGAACTTACCATTATAAACCCTGTTAACCATGGTACCTTGATCCACGAAGACTCATGAGCTGGGCATGGTGGTATGGGACACCGTGGTCGAGCTGTCGGCCTACGCTGGGCCCACAAACCTCCCCGTAGTAACCAGTGAGCACCTAGTCTCGTGAGTAGATTATGGTGGTATGGGACAGTATATTCTAGCTGTCGGCCTACACTGATCAGGCGACGAGTCCTTTGTAGTGACCGCGAGCGTATTCTGAGTCTACGGGAGGCGATGACCCTTCGCTAGCAGTAGAGTACAATAGGCCTGTATTGATAAGGTGATGGGGGAGCGGTGCAACGAGTGTGATCAACAGCCTTGGCAGCCCTTGCAGCGACCTACAAAATATACATCGTATGAGATTACTAGGAGTGACGACCCTAGACAGGATCTGTGTTGAGATTGATACAAGTGAAGTACCTTAGTTTCCCAATCCTGCTGTTTGAATGGACTAATAACAACTCGAAAATCATATCACCATAGCATTGCATGTGCCTGGAAGATGTGGAGCACTCTAGGGAGTGTGGCATGCCGCGGTCGTAAGATGTTGCCGTATGAGGGAGATCGTCGGTGAGGGCATACATCACATCATATCATCTTGCATTAACAACAGTATTAGGATTGTCTGATTTACTGCTTTACTATTATCACATGATTGAATTGTGAACATGCTAATCTTTGCTCTATGATTCCACTGAGTTGATCACTCATTCCCACGTTACGGGATGGTGTTTGCAACACCCACCAGACCCTGTTGTAGATGCAGGTGAGGCTGAGATCCAGGAGGCAGAGCCAGACTTCGACGAGGACCAGGACGAATTCTCGTACATGCAGTATCATGATGGCTTTGCGTAGGTGACCTAGGTTGATGGGACTTCAGTGGGACTATTTTGAACATTTGATTTTGTTCATGTATATGTATATGAGACTCAGAGATGTATTCATACTTTAGAGACAAATGAGATCTACTTTGTTTTTCCTTACAGTGATATATATATATTGTTTAGTCTTTCGCTTGCTTTTATCACTGGATCTGGAGTATGAATTACAGTTTTGGTATACTTTTACTCATGTGAATGCTTTAAATCAGACAACATTGAATCATAATTATTTTTGTTGCATAAGTGACGGTCTGGAACTCGGGAGTTGAGTTTATACATGACCCCTGATTTTCAGGGTGTTACAAGTTGGTATCAGAGCATGAATAAGAGTATACTGGGCCTGGGTTATGGTCTCACGACGTACGCTGTCGCTTCCTTTGACTTAGGTGGGTGCGAGAAGGGTCTAGAAACACTTTTAGGATCGCAGATTCGCTGATAGGCGAAGTCTATTTGAATCGATCGCACGATCGAGTCTGTAACGCAACTCGGGTCGCATAAAACAACCCGAATAGCTCCTAGGTCGTAGGAAGTCGGGTTGAGACGTTCTTTGAACGATTTTAAACCTGTAAAAGTAAATCCTTGGGCCATGGGATGACCACGACTCCTGTATTCAATCGTCAGGGCTTAAAAACCTCGTTTCACCAAAAATCTTCAAATTTCTTCCTCTCACCACTCCAATCTTCATTTCTTTCTTATCCATTTCATGTTAGGCATTAAACCTGATGTGAAAATAACATAAAATAATACTTTCAAAAAATTTTACAGTGAATAGTAAAATTTCATAAAAAATGGCCATAAGGCCATTCTAACTTCACTTTCTTTAGCAACTAAGGGTCTAGATGGATGTACTGGATCCTTATACCCCAAAATCATATGCTGCATGATAGGGTTTTATATTCGGGATTGCGGATTGGTCCCGAAAAGCCCCGAACACATGTTTGGGCCTATGTAGGTCAAAATACTATGAACCAAGGGTTGAACCGTACATATCTGGGGTCCTTGGACTATGGGGGACCAAACCCATCTAGTCTCACCAGCCGGATGCATCACTGGTTGGCGATGCCATCGCCGATCCGGTGATGCATCACCGTACAGGTGGGCCCACTTGAAGCAATTTTCAGGCGCACGCCCTTAAATGCCATGTACACACCCCCCATACGTGTACCGTCCAAAGAAAACCCCTAAAACATGCTCTCCTTCACAAACAGCCCTCCCCATAGCCCTATTTTCATTTTTCAGCAACCATCTCCAAAATCTGTGGTTTCAAATCACCCCTAGATCCATCCTTGGCTAAAAACGACCACCCTTCATCAATCTATTTCGGTTGGCAGCCCTCCCTCTTGAAGATTTCATCATTTGGAGCTCCAAAAACCACCAAATCGAGCTGAAATTGTGAGGTGCTCCATTCCACCTTTTCATTTTCATTTCTCCTTGAAAATACATCCTTGGGAAGCTTGAAGCATCCCTCTACGACGCCTAGATCTCCCTTTTCCAGATTGGACAGCCACTTCTCCGCATTTTCTTCATTTTCCATGGCTTTCGTGGAACCCATTTTAGGCCTTTTGTCACTCTCCACCATCTTATCTTTAATGGGTAAAAGGAAGACTGTAACAGACGGGGCTGGGCCGAGTCGCCCTGCTCAATTGAGAAGACCGCGGGGTGGTGCCGCAAGTTCAAGCGCCGCTGCAGGTCCAGCTACAGCCCTAGAGTGTCGTACAAAGCGGGATTTGGATCCCCATACTCACCTTGGGTGAGTAATTCTATCAGAGATGCCTCACGGCCAATACACTGATCGCAAAGTGTTGTTTGAGGCGGACATGGAAGGGCGACTGTTCCGTGAATTTTTATTGTTCGAGCGCATTGAAGCTGCGCATTGGGGTCCGATCTTTGAAGCTCGTGCTCGTGCTAATGTGAGCATCGTTCGTGCCTTCTACGCTTGTATCCAGAATCCTACTTTGGAGCCATTGCAGTTCAAAATCCCTTTTGGTAGAGATCGGATGGCTACGATTGATGTGCGACTGATTGCGTGACTTCTGAACGTGCCTCTTGGTGATGTTTATCCTAGTGAGAAGAATCTGAGGAGTAGGCGTGAAAGAGATCGCGGCACCAGGTTTCTGTGTGGTAAGTTGGTTCCATGGCAGCCTAATAATAGCCTCAAGGTGACGTATATGTCTGATGATTTGCGCCTGCTGCACCATATCTGCACGTACAATGTTTATCCCAGGTCGACGAATCGCATTGAATGTATACGCCTTATGGTCGATTTCTTGTATCTGGTGGCCCAGGGAGAGAATGTATGTATGGCCACTTTCATCTTGTGACAGATAATCTTCATAGCCAAGTCAAGAAGAACATCTGAATCGCTTCCTTTTGGTCGACTAATATGCAAGATCGCGCTTGAGTTTGCTTACAGACTTGGGCCGAAATTGCCAATTTCGATTCATAGCATTGACGAGTCGACTATGGTCAAGATGAAGATTGGGTCTCAGTACCGTGAGAATCAGCTTGAGGAGGATAGCGAGGATGACTTTGATGATGAGGAAGATCAAAGTGAAGAAGAACCTAGAGCAGAAGTTTAGGAAGAAGTTAAGGAAGAGACAGAAGAGGAGGCTTAGGATACAGATGAGAGCCCTCCTCCTTCTGCGCAGGCTACTAGCGATGATCGCATTGCTCGGATTGAGGAGAGTCAGATCACCTTGCGAAGGGAAGTTCAGGAACTTTGCGCTGAAGTCAAGGATGCCAAGGCCGTTACTAAGAGAAAATTCGGCAAGGTGACTCGTACCTTGAAGGCGATCCTGTGTTGCTTGCAGGATAAGGGTGCTCCTCCTCCGTCACCCGACTCGGACTAGCGATGCGACCTTAGATGTTGTTGTTAGTAGTTAGTCATTTCCTGCTTTTGTTGTGTAAGCTTGTTAGGGCTAGTGCTTTGCTTATGTTGCTGTTGTAAGTTTAACTGTCTTAGTTCCCATGTATTTCTCGTCATGATGCTTGTAAGGATATATCCCTTGTATTGTGACAATTTTGATTAAATGAAATGCATGGAATGCCTTTGACTCCTTGTGTGAATGATTACGGTGTATTTGTGCTATTGAGACTGACAAGGTTGCACCCTATTTTGAATATAGGGAATGCCGCCTAAGGCTACGCGGAGCACGGTTCAGCTTGCGTTGAGTGAGCATATGGATCAGACTCCTTCGTAGTCTGACACTCATGCGGACCCTGCTGTGGGCCCGATTCCTCAGACAGTTCGAGCGTCTCAGCCTACTGCTGGTCCTACAGTTGGACCACCGCCGTTCACACCGTCAGTCAGAGAGCCTCATCGTGCATCTACTTCGACACAGCACCCGCCACAGCCTGCTCCACCTCCTGACAGATTTGAGCAGATGTTGGCTATGATGCAATAGCAGCACCAGCTTCTAACTACTATTGTGGGGACATTAGCCCAGGGCGGGGGTGTGGCTCCACCTGCACCACCTGCGCATCCAGCTGAGGATGCTTATACATACGCCCAGGATGAGGGTACGGCTCATCCTGTACCGCCTGCTTACCCTACGGGGAATGCCGTAGATACACGGGGCCTATTAGAGCGATTTCAGTGCTTACGGCCTCCCACTTTTACGGGTTCTCATAGACCCGAGGAGGCTGAATACTAGCTCGACTGTGTGTTGAAGATTTTACGGATGTTACATTGCACAGAGGCTGAGCAGGTAGAGCTGGCTACATTCCTGTTTGAGCGAGAGGCCAGCCTGTGGTGGGATAGCATATTGCGGACCGTTATCGCCGACTTTGTATGGACATGGGCAGCCTTTGAGTTCCGCTTTCACGAGAAGTATTATCCCCAGACTTACAGGCATGACAGGGAGAATGAGTTTCTCTGCCTCAGACAGGCAGCCATGACAGTCACGGAGTATGAACATCGGTTTACGGAGTTGGGCAGATACGTCCCGACTATTTTGGCCGATGAGCAGATGCGCATACGAGGCTTTTTGGAGGGTTTGCGATCGGATATTCGGTCGAAGATGTGCTGTGTGACCATTCCCTCATTTGCGGAGTTGATTCACATGTTTATGCGGGAAGAACAGGATGTGGATCGACTTGCGCGATCTCGCGGCCCTGTTGCTTCTAGGCAGCGACCAGACATGCAGGACAGGCCCCTCGCGGGCAAGAGGCCTCTCATTGACCCTCCTACTAGGACTACAGCGCCTGTACCACCGTTTCGACGCCCTGATTTGACATGTACATACTGTGGGAGGACAGGCCACTTGGCGCAGAGCTGCTTTTCTCGGATGCGGGACAGTGGGTTCTCACCGCCGCAGAAGATTAACCGTGCTCGTTCACAGGCGATATCAGCACCGCCTATACGGTTAGCTCCTGCGCACCCTTCTTTCAGACCTCCGGTATCGCAGATCAGACAGCCTCCAAGGCCCTTGACACAACGGTCGAACCGGCCACAGCAGGCTCGGGTTCATGCATTGACAGCTGAGGCAGCTGCGACACCGACTTTTCAGCATTCAGCCTTCGAGGTCACAGCTCATATTGGAGATACTCCTATTCTTGTGATGGTGGAACTGGTTCCACGATTTCTTTGATATCACGTGCTGTAGTCAGGCGTCTTGGGTTACAAACTATTACCATGGATAAGGTGCGAGTACTTGCAGCTCATGGAGATTATTCGGATGTTACCCAGATGTGTGAGGGTTGTTTAGTTGATCTGGGAGGCAGGACGATGACTCTTGATCTTGTCGTCGATCCCTCTCTCGTTTATCTCGACCTCATTCTTGGCATGGACTGGTTAACTGCTGGGAGGGCCGAGATTGACTGCGAGGCTCGTATGGTGACGGTGTACGAGCTTGAGGGCACGCCTTTCACGTTTTCAGTGTGGGTAAATCTTCCTTTCCGCATACTTAGTTACGCCACTTTATTACGCGACGCTGGTGCCCAGATACTTGAGCATGTGCCCGTCGTTTTCGAATTCGAGGATCTGTTCAGGAAGATCCCTGGTTTGCCGCCCCGACGAGAGATCGATTTCACTATCGATCTGGTTCCTGGTTCTACGCCCGTCTCACTGCCGATGTATCCCATGCCACCATGTGAGATGGAGGAGTTGAGGACGCAGATTGATGGTCTGCTAGACCTTGGCCTTATACGGCCTAGTGTGTCTCCTTGGGGAGCACCGGTCCTATTCATGAGGAAGAAGGACGGTTCGATGCGATTGTGTATTGATTATCGCAGGCTGAACCAGGTCACGGTGAAGAACAAGTACCCTTTACCCAGGATCGATGACTTGTTTGATCAGCTGAGAGGAGCGCAGTACTTCTCGAAGATTGATCTTCAGTCAGGATATCATCAGTTGTGCGTCAGGGATGAGGACGTGCAGAAGACAGCATTCAGGACCAGTTTTGGCCACTACGAGTTCCTCGTGATGTCGTTCGGTCTCACGAACCCACCAGCCGTGTTCATGGATCTGATGAACCGGGTATTTCGGCCTTTCCTCTATAGATTCGTCGTTGTATTCATTGACGACATTTTTGGTGTACTCCAGGAGTCGAGAGGAGCATGAGGATCACTTGCGTTTGGTCCTGGATACGCTCAGACAGCATCAGTTGTTCTCACAGTACAAGAGTGCGACTTCTGGAAGCAGGAGGTGAAGTTCCTGGGACACGTGGTGTCTAAGGATGGTATGGCAGTTGACCTGTCTAAGGTAGCTGCAATGAAGGACTGGGAGCAGCCTGGTTCTGTCACTGAGGTGAGGAGTTTCTTGGGTCTCGCTGGCTACTATCGGCGCTTCATTCAGGACTTCTCGAAGATCGCGAGACCCTTATCTCAGTTGACACAGAAGGACGTAAAGTTCGCCTGGAATGATAAGGCGGAGTCAGCTTTTCAGGAGCTGAAGGACAGACTTACGTCTGCCCCTGTGCTAGTATTGTCAGAGTAAGGGGTTAGATACACTATATACACTGACGCGTCTAGCGTTGGTTTGGGTTGTGTCCTTATGCAGAGGGACAGGGTAATTTCGTATGCCTCGAGACAATTAAGGAAGCACGAGGAGAATTACCCTACATACGACCTAGAGTTGGCAGCCGTTATATTCGCACTGAGACTCTGGAGACATTACCTCTACGAAGAGGAGTTCGAGCTCTTTTGCGACCACAAGAGCCTTAAGTACATATTCACGCAGCGAGACTTGAATATGAGGCAGCGGCGATGGATGGAGATGTTGAAGGACTTCAAGTTTGAAGTCTCTTACCATCCTGGGAAGGCGAACCTTGTGGCTAATGCATTGAGCCGCAAGAAGGCTATAGAGTTTGCGGCTCCGCTGATGGTTGCTGAGTGGGATATGGTTGAGTTTTTACGAGACTTTGAGCAGAAACTCACCGTAGAGGAGCCGTTTGAGTTCATCGCACATGTACAGGTGCGATCTCAGATCGATGACCGAGTCATCGAGGCGCAGAGGGACGATGCGCATCTGACTGAGCTTCGAGAGCAGGCCAGTGATGATGCAGACGCCGACTGGCGAGTTGGTATGGATGGGGGCTTACGTTATCGTGGCCGCTTATGCGTCCCAGATATTCCTGACTTGAGACGAGAGATTCTCGAGGCTGCGCATTGTACTAGACTCGCAATGCATCCAGGCAGTACAAAGTGTATCATGACGTGAAGAGGACGTATTGGTGGGAAGGTATGAAGACCCACATAGCGGAGTTCATATCTCGTTGTCTCACTTGTCAGCAGGTGAAGGCAGAGCATCGCCGACCACCTGGACTTTTGCAGCCTATGCCGATCGCAGAGTGGAAGTGGGACTTCATTTCCATGGACTTCATTTCTGGGTTGCCGAAGACGAGGAAAAGACATGATTCCATTTGGGTGATCGTCGACCGTCTGACGAAGTCGGCGCACTTCCTACCGATCAGAGTTACGAACTCTGCAGATGAGCTGGCTAGACTATATATCAGAGAGATTGTGTGTCTGCATGGAGTTCCGTTGGAGATCGTGTCTGACAGGGACACGCGGTTCACTTCTATTTTCTGGACTCGCATTCATGAGGCTATGGGTGTGAAGTTGAAGTTCAGTACTGCCTTCCACCCACAGACAGACGGACAGATTGAGCGGGTGAACTAGATCTTAGAGGACATGTTGCGAGCTTGCGCATTAGACTTCAAGGACAGTTGGGATGATTGTCTTACATATGTGGAGTTTGCGTACAACAACAGTTTTCAGGCGAGTATCGATATGGCACCTTATGAGGCGCTGTATGGGCAACCTTGTCGGGCACCTCATTGCTGGATAGAGGTCGGTGAGCATAGCTTGATTGGCCCAAAGTTAGTGCAGGCGACGTCAGAGAAGATTAATATTATTCGACGTCGGCTTCTTATAACGCAGAGCAGACAGAAGAGTTACGCCGATACGAGACGGAGGCCACTAGAGTTCACAGTTGGGGATCATGTGTTTTTGCGAGTTTTCCCTATGAAGGGAGTCCTTCGGTTCGGAAAGAAGGGGAAGCTAGCACCGCAATTCATTGGTCCATTCCAGATCCTCGATCGTGTGGGAGCAGTGGCTTACCGATTGGCTTTACCCACACCTCTCGCGAGCGTTCACAACGTATTTCATATTTCTATGCTGAAGAAGTACGTTGCTGATCCTTCCCATATCATCAGATGGGAGCAGGTGCAGTTAGGAGAGGATTTTACTTATATCTTGCGACCGACACGTATCCTAGACAGGAAGGATCAGGTACTGCGTAGCAAGGTGATTCCCCTTGTGAAGGTATTGTGGACGCATCACTCTGAGGAGGAGGCTAGCTAGGAGACAGAAGCCGAGATCAGAAAGAACTACCCACAGCTTCTCGAGGAGTACGAAAAGGTACAAAATTTTGAGGACGAAATTATTTGTTAAGGGGGGTAGATTGTAACGCCCGTGAAAAATCCATACTTGGGCTCGAGTACCAACTCGACCCGAAATTGCGTAAAATTAATTCTTTTAGAAAATATGACTAAGTTAGC
The DNA here is from genome assembly GCA_037074715.1 of Magnolia kwangsiensis. Lineage (NCBI taxonomy): Eukaryota > Viridiplantae > Streptophyta > Magnoliopsida > Magnoliales > Magnoliaceae > Magnolia > Magnolia kwangsiensis. The sequence goes on from CM073573.1 coordinate 88,508,455, forward strand.
TAGCGCAACGCTGGAGTAGCTGGGAAATAGTCCCTGATCACTTTAAATACGTTCTACAAGACCCAAATCGAGTAGAACCAACGACTCTATAACACTCTATAACCTCGGACCAAACTCTAAGCAGGTTTGTTCTCTGGACTACTTTAAATCTTTGTATTGGATCTAGACCGCGCGTCGAAAGTCCGATACCTCCTATCTTAGACCGTTAGAACCGCCTAGCTGGACTTGACACTCATTTCGAAAATCAAGTCAAACCGATAATCACAGGCTGTTTCATTGAGCCCGGATCGAAGAGAGTGCGAATAGGGACAGAATTGGAATTTCAAATTCAAATCTGGCACACGACTTGACGTGTCAGTATTGAGCGTTCTGACCGTCAAAATTCATCCAGATTACACCCTCGGATCAGGAGAAATTTCTATTTTATATCATGAGACTTTCAGCCCTGATCTACGTGCGGTGACCGCTGAACTGAAACTGGTCCGCCACGTGCGATCTGCAAACCCTGCCGGACTGAAAACTTAATACGTGCTAGATCTGGTACGCATGAGCTTAAGTCCGATCACATTCGACCAGGGTACCACCAGAAAGCGTCTTTTGAACTGAAACAGCCCCGAATTGGATATGCACTAAGTAAACTTTGTACCGGAGCCTGTTTTCGACATTTTTAAGCTTATAAAAGGCGTTGAAACCCTCATTCCTCTCTCCCATCCGAAATTGCAAGAAACCATAGATTGGGAGAGAGAAAAGGTGAGAGTTTGTGAGAGAGAGTGCGATAGATTTCTCCAGCCTTCGAGCCACCTGTTGCTAGTGCCTAACAACACCTCCTGATCACCAAGCCGGTGATTCTCCTGCATTTTCAGGTAATAACTAACCCTAGAAGTTGCTGATTTGGAGATCACTAAGATCCATAGCTTTTTAACCAATAGATCGTGTAAAACAGGTTCTCTCATCGCCGTAGACGAAGCGTATACGCTCCGTTCGAAACAACACGTCTATAAGAGACTAGGTGAGGATTTTAGACGCTTTGATTGACGGTTTCCAATGCTTTCAATGTCGTTTAATAGTAGATTATCGACGGCATCACCGTTTGACATGTACAACATGCTTTCCGTTTCCTGTTTCGTAAATCAACGAAGAATATGAGATTTAGGGCATTTTAGTCATTTGTAGGAAGTACAGTTTACATTCATATTTTGCTGATGTGATTGACATGGTTTGTTGTCGCATTAGGAAGTTAGGAATACGTGTATAATTAGTTTGGCGAAGAGATTCGCCTAATTGCACACTTTGGGTCGACATACTATATGTAGACTTAAGTGTGTAGTGTATGTGTTTGTACAAATGCTTGTATTAGTATGTATTGAATTAAATGATGTTATGAGATAGTTTGAGATTGATTTCTCAATTAATATGCTTACCTAAATGATTTCCTACATGTTGATTATATGCATGATTTCATTACATGTATGAAATATATGTGCTTGAAGATTTATTTAAGTTGAATGTTATAACATGTGTTAACATGCTCACATGATTATATTTCAATTCCAATATTCCTATATAAATTGCTGATGTGATTCCATAATTGTTTGGGACTATACTTAGTCCAGGAAGTCGATAACCGAGCGAATTCGTGGCTGGCTGGTCTTAGCCACGAACGACGTGTCGATGAACGCGAGTCGTGTTTGGAGTTGGCGGCAGTGGTTAGGCCACGCGAAGTGTTTTACGCACTTCATGTCGTTCAACTTGAGATGCGATCGCGCTAGTCGAGCCCGTCAAGTAACCCGATTGGCCGATGTATGTTCACCCTGTATGAGTCATAACTGCTTGAACCTAGGGTACTGAACTTACCATTGTAAACCCTATTAACCATGGTACCTTGATCCACGAAGACTCATGAGCCGGGCATGGTGGTATGGGACACCGTGGTCGAGCTGTCGGCCTACGCTGGGCCCACAAACCTCCCCGTAGTGACCAGTGAGCACCGAGTCTCGTGAGCAGATTATGGTGGTATGGGACAGTATATTCTAGCTGTCGGCCTACACTGATCAGGCGACGAGTCCTTTGTAGTGACCGCGAGGGTATTCTGAGTCTACGGGAGGCGACGACCCTTCAGTAGCAGTAGAGTACAGTAGGCCTGTATTGATAAGGTGATGGGGGAGTGGTGCAACGAGTGCGAGCAACAGCCCTAGCAGCCCTTGCAGCGACCTACAAAATATACATCGTATGAGATTACTGAGAGTGACGACCCTAGACAGGATCTGTGTTGGGATTGATACAAGGGAAGTACCTTAGTTTTCCAATCCTGCTGTTTGAATGGACTAATAACAACTCGAAAATCATATCACCATAGCATTGCATGTGCCTGGAAGATGTGGAGCACTCTAGGGAGTGTGGCATGCCGCGATCGTAAGATGTTGCCGTATGAGGGAGATCGTCAGTGAGGGCATACATTACGTCATATCATCTTGCATTAACTACAGTATTAGGATTGTCTGATTTACTGCTTTACTATTATCGCATGATTGAATTGTGAACATGCTAATCTTTGCTCTATGATTCCACTGAGTTGATCACTCATTCCCACGTTACGGGATGGTGTTTGCAACACCCACCAGACCCTGTTGTAGATGCAGGTGAGGCTGAGATCCAGGAGGCAGAGCCAGACTTCGACGAGGACCAAGACGAGTTCTCGTACATGCAGTATCATGATGGCTTTGAGTAGGCGACCTTGGTTGATGGGACTTCAGTGGGACTATTTTGAACATTTGATTTTGTTCATGTATATGTATATGAGACTCAGAGATGTATTCATACTTTAGAGACAGATGAGATGTACTTTGTTTTTCCTTACAGTGATATATATATATATATATATATATATATATATATATATATATATATATATTGTTTAGTCTTCCGCTTGCTTTTATCACTGGATCTGGAGTATGAATTACAGTTTTGGTATACTTTTACTCATGTGAATGCTTTAAATCAGACAACATTGAATCATAATTATTTTTTTTGCATAAGTGACGGTTTGGAACTCGGGAGTTGAGTTTATACACGACCCCCGATTTTCAGGGTGTTACACATGCACCTTACATTGTGTGTTATGGTTACTGTACGCCCTAGCGACATCAGGGTTGTAGCCTCTATAGGCATATCGTGGATAGCCAGATAAGACACTGAAAAATCTGTTATTAGCATCAGGCTTCCATAGATGGCCCTAGGTGAAAATTCTTAAACTCTCTTGGTACCAGAGGACGCCCCAACGTCAAAATCGAATGGATATATATGAGTGTATGAGGACCGTATACCAGTAGGCCACGTATAAGACCCGTATCTTAGTCCGTACCATTCTATAGACCTCCGCGGTCTTACTGGTCGAATTCTGGTAACCTTTGACCCTTAACCGATATTGACGCGCGACCCTGATTTATACACCGTCAACCCGAGCCGACTCAACCCGAGACTAATACCTTATCGACCGCACCATCGCTGCGGTTCCGATGCCGTGACTTGCGCGCCTAGGCGATACCCTGGTCAAGAGATGTGGGCCAACGTTCAGTGCGAAGAAAACGCCACGCGTTGTGAAACCCAAGAGAATCTCTACGATGTGTCACATCAATCCCATCAATCCCATCAATCAATCCATCACATGTCAAGTACACATCACTTTCACCCTCTCCCAAGCAAGCCACAAAAGTCTTCCATGCCCATGCCTTTTCTTACACAAAAGGCCACAAAGTCAAAAAGGTCTTACACACCCATCACCACCACATCCATCACTCCATCACTCATCACTCTCTCTCCCTTTACAACTCTCTCTCTTTCTCTCTTTCTCATTTCAAATCTCCAAGCAAAAGAGATCCCACGTATGGAATTCTCTCTCTCCTTCCAAAGCTCCAAGTGGCCCACTTTCCTACCCCATCATCTCCCATCCTAGCCATCTATTCCTAATCTCATCCATCGAAGTTGAAGCTAAGGTGCTAAGGAACCCCTAGGAGCAAGAAGATCGGACGGTGGGTGTTTAATCATACTAGTTTTTCCTATTTTTGAGATGGGCCAAGTGAGGCCAACCGATCAATGGTTTGGATCTCACTTGGGACCCTAGGATGTGGCTGATGGCCCACTAGGATCATCATGATCATTCCATGATGGGGCCATTCTCCATGGACCTCATCATGATGTTTATTTCTTAGAAAAGGTCATCTAGACTGTCCATATTGGTGGGGAAAGGATCCCCACCGTTGATTCTAAATTTTGATGGTCCCATGTGTTAAAGGACCCACTTGATTATATGATTCATTACAAGGGAGGGCCCATAGTATCGGGGTCCCTCCATCACAAGCGTGTCCCACCCTCCATCTCTCTCACTCTCCATCTCTCTCTCTCCCCCTTTTTATTACTTTTTATTTTATTTTATTTTATGTTATGTGGCCCACTTGAATGGACCCCACCTTGAAGCATTTATTTAGTCCAAGTTTTCTTCAAGTGGGGCCCACCTTAAATGTTGTACTACATCACCCATCAGTGGTGGCCCACCTAATCAAGGCCCAAATTTTTTTTTAAAATGCCAAACCGTCCAGCGTCTGGGACGCTGGACGTCCCTGTATAAAAAAAGAAAAAAGAAAAGAAAAGAAAGACAGCTTTTGGGGTGGGCTACTTGCATAGGCCCTACCTTGATGTATATATCCAATCCAAGCCATCCATCTTCTTACCCATCTCTTTTTAGGTGCTGAGCCAAGAGTTGGGGTTGATTGGAAGATCTGGTGGGCCATAGCATCGAAGAATGCATCATTACCATTCAAAGATCCTTTTCTTATTTTATTTCATTTTCTAATCATATAAAAATTCAAACTTTAGACTCGTTAGAATTGTTCCGAGCCGAGGAAGCTAATGGATGGAGTGGATTTATGCGATGTGGACCCCACCTTCAAAAATCCTCAAAATCATGGATTTTTTAAAAAAAAAGAAGAAGAAGAGAAGCAGCATGTCAGAACCGCTGCAGGCAACACGCGGGCGGACGGGCGTCCATGCAGCCACCCACGGCTACTGACGTGGCCCCCACCATGATGTATATGTTTTATCTACACCATTCAGATGGAGGGCCACCCCCTGAGGAGGGCCCCCTCCAAGTTTCATCCTAATCCAACGCTCAGGTGGCCTACACCATATGAAACAGTGGAATTGAATATCTACCATTGAAAACTTCCTTGGGCCACAGGGGTTTTTGAATCAAGCTGAGATTTGTATTTCCCTTCAACTAGGTCTGTGTGACTTATTAATGGGTTGGATGCCAAATAAATATTACAATGGGCCCCACATGGAGCCCACAGTTGATGTATGTGTCTTGCATCCACCGTCCAGCGGACGGTGGAGCCCACCTTATGCATGGATTTTATTCACTCCCCTCTGCTGGTAGGCAAATAAATATCACAGTGGGCCTTCCCCTGGCCCACACGTTGGATGACAAATAAACATTGCAGTGAGCCCCTCTCCAATTTGGGTGGCTAATAAACAATACAATGGGCCTCTAGGCCCATGGGACTAGCCCCATTTGTTGTATTTTAAAGCCCATGGGAATAGGCCATTTAAATTGTAAAAGGCTTATAGGTTAGGCCCATTTGAATTATATTAGGCCCATGAGTTAGGCCCATTTAAATTATAAAAGGCCTATGGGATAGGCCCATTTAATTTATTTAAGGTCCATGGGATTGGACCCATTTGATGTATGATAAAGCCCATGGGAGTAAGCCCATTTGATATGTATAAGGCCCTTGAGTCGAGAACCATTGATGCATTCTAAGGCCCACGGGTTATGACCCATTGCAATGCACTTAAGGCCCATTGGTGCGGCCCATGGATGTGGCCCACTTAATGAATATAAGGCCCATAGGATATGGCCCATTTTGATATATTTAAGGCCCAATGGGATGTACCTAAGTGTGAGACCCGTATCTTAGTCCGTACCGACCCATAGACTTCCGCGGTCTTACTGATCGAATTCCGGCAACCTCCGACCCTTAACCGATGCTTACGTACGACCCTGATTTGTATGCCGTCAACCCAAGTTAACTCAACCCGAGACCCGTACCCTAGCGACCGCGCCGTCGCTGCGGTTCCAATGCTGTGACTTGCGCGCCGAGGCGATACCCTGGTCAAGAGCTGTAGGCAGACGTTCGGTGCGAAGAAAACGCCGTGCGTTGTGAAATTCAAAGAAATCTCTACGATGTGTCACATCAATCCCATCAATCCCATCAATCCCATCAATCAATCAATCCATCAAGCCATCACATGTTAAGTACACATTACTTTCACCCTTTCCCAAGCAAGCCACAAAAGTCTTCCAAGCCCATACCTCTCTTAAACAAAAGGCATCAAAAGTCAAAAAGGTCTTACACACCCATCACCACAACACCATCACTCCATCCATCCATCACTCTCTCTCTCTCTCTCTCACTCTCCCTTTAGAACTCTCTCTTTCTCTTTCTCATTTCAAACTCAAAAAAAATCCCAAGCTCCATACGTATGAGAGCTCTCCAAGCACTCCCAAAATTCTAAGTGTGGCCCACCTTCCCTACCCCATGATCTCCCCATCTTAACCTTCCATTCCCCATCTCCTCCATTGAAATTCAAGCTAAGGAGCTAAGGAGCCCATAGGAGCAAGAAGATCGAATGGTGGGTGCTTAATCATACTAGTTTTTCATATTTTTGAGATGGGCCAAGTGAGGCCAATCGATCAATGGTTTGGATCTCACTAGGGATCCTAAGTTGTGGCCGATGGACCACTTCGATCATCATGATCATCCATGATGGGGCCATTCTCCATGGACCCCATCATGATATTTATTTTATTGTAATAGGAAGGTCATCTAGACCGTCCATGTTGGTGGGGAAAGGATCTTCACCATTGCTTTTAGATTTCGGTGGTCCCACATACTTTAGGGCCCACTTGATGTATGATTCATTGTAAGGGAGGGCCCATAATGTCGGGGTCCCTCCATCACAGGCGTGTCCCACTTTCCATCTCTCTCTCCCTTCTCATTTCTTTTTATTTTTTTTTATGTCATTATTTGTGTTTGTGTGGCCCACTTGAATGGACCCCACCTTGAAGTATTTATTTTGTCCAAAGCTTTCTTAAAGTGGGGTCCACCTTATATGTTGCACCCACACCATCCATCAATGGTGGCCCACCTAAACAAGGCCCACCACAATGTTTTTTTTTTAAAGACCCAACCGTCCAGCGTCTGAGACGCTGGACGTCCCTGCCTAAGTAAAAGAAAAAAAAAAAAGGGAAAAAGAGAAAGAAAAGGGAAGGGCTGTCCTTATAGCCCACCTTGATGTATTTGTTCAAATCCATGCCGTTCATCCCTTTTTCCAACTCATTTTAGGCGTTGAGCTGGAAAATGAGGTTGATCTGTTAATCAGGTGGGCCATATCACATGAAATTGTATTCCTTACCATTCAAAGCCATCTTGGTGCATCCTCACACCCAAAAATCCCAAACTTCGGACCCATTTCGCCTGTTGTGAGCCACTAAACGCAATGGCCGGGGTGAATTTTTGTGAAACGGGCCCCACGTGCGAAAAACCACCGGAAAACGGGTTTTCCCCGATTTTTGAAAGAGGCAAAGCCTCTGTTCTCTCTCTCTCACATTACGACTCTCCTTAGGGCCCATTATTAGGCCCGTACTTATTGTGTATAGGCCCATTTGATGTATTTTAAAGCCCATGGGATCAGGCCCATTTGATGTATTTTAAGGCCTATGGGTTTATGCCCATCTGACTTAAATAAGGCCTATGAGTTTAGGTCCATCTGATATGCATCAGGCCCATGCGATTAGGCCCATATTGATATACTCTGAGGCCCCCTGGATTGTGATCCATTGCAATGTACCTACGGCCCATTGGTGAAGCCCAGTAATGCGACCCATTTGATAAACGTTAAGGCCCACTTGATGCATATAAGGCCCATTGAATGTGGCCCATTTTGATATATTTAAGGCCCAATGGGATGTACCTAAGGTCCATTACAATGTGTGATCCCAACACTGATTATGTAACGACGATTATGGCGATCGTGCCTTGGGAGCAATGATGGTTTGACGTCCACATTGCGAGTGTAATGCTGGTTGGATGTCCACATTACGACTCTCCTTAGGGCCCATTATTAGGCCAGTACTTATTATGTATAGGCCGTCCGGGCCCATCTGCATTGTAAGAATAGTGCATTTCAGTATAACGTGTTTAGTATAGTTCCATGACTCATGATCATACGCATCATATGTGTGCTTGATATGAGAAGTGACTGATCATAGCATATGCCTTCGGACAGACTCTTTATGGGACCCTGATTAGGCGGTGTTGCCCTACATGAGGGCACGATACACGCAGGATTTGCCGCATGATTTGATAGTGTGATTCATGCATTTCGCATTATATGACATGATTACTGTACGCCCTAGCAACATCAGGGTCGTAGCCTCCATAGACGTATCGTGGTTGGAAGGATTGAATACCGAAAATCTTGTTCTACATGGGGTGCTATAGATATCCCTGGGTGAAAGTCCCTAAACCCTTATGGTACCAAGAGGTTGCTCCAATGTCTAGACCGAGTGGGTAGATGAGTGCTGAGTGTAGATTACCAGATGGTTGTGCTCTCCACTGTGTCGTGGTCGATTGGAAGGGGGTGCGGCCTTACCCGCCCGAGTGTAGGGGGAAATGCTAGGCTGAGTTTGTCCAGCTTGAGGAATGGGTCCGCTATCGACGAGTCGCGCTCGATATTAGCAGACGGATAGTGAGGTCTCTTCCACTTACCTTATTGCGCGCGATGTGGCGGCAATCTGGTTTAGAGTGTACTAGACCCCGGTGATATCCCATATTTGAGCTGTATTGATGTGTGGACATAGATGAGGATCCGTATGCTTGAGTTGTATTACACATCGCATGGCCTTGGGATGGCCGATACCATTCATGTCTTGCATCGCATAGCCTTGGTATGACTCATAATATTATGGTTCCATCTGCAGATTCTGTATCACTCTGATATTGCATGATCATATTACTACCTTGCGCACACACTTTCACCACCCTCTAAGCTTTCTATAAGCTTATGCACGACCGTTGCGTGCAGGTGACGTTGGGGCGCAGCAGCGCTGAGGTAGGAGAACGTTGCAGATCATTTTGGAGTTTTTGTTCTTTACCATTATATTTCCCTTTATGCTCATTGTACTTGTAAAGTTTTTTATCATAGTGGAAATGTAATGGATTTCTTGGTTGTTGTTTGTGGGTTATGCCTTTGGTTATGCTTATTACGAATTAAACTGACGTTGAAAATCCTCCTCGTACCATCCTAGGATCGGAACCTAGTGAATGGGAGCTACGAGCTGAGAATGGGGTTCTACGGAGGCTGTCGGCGCCGGATTCGGTGATCGGGAATTTTATGAGCCCGATTTCTGAGTTTGGGGTGTGACAGAAGTTGGTATCAGAGCATAACTTGGGAATAATCGAGAACAACATTACATATTTTCTATGAGTGTAGAATGGCTAAGTCCCGAAGTTCGGATGGCTTCGTGATCTTCCATTACAGACCTTTAACGTGCGTGCCTTCGAGAATTTTGAAGTTGATAGGCGCCTTCGCTCTTTCCTGTAGGACATGGCGTGTGGGAGAGTTACCCGATCGACTCCTGTACCACCACCTGATGATCCCGCACCACTACCTGCGGCTCCCACATTACCACCTACGATGCCTGTTCCTGAGTATCATGATCCTCCACCAGAGATTCCTACTGCCCATCCTGAGTATCCTGATCCTCCACCAGAGACCGGTGCGGAGCCGACCGTATCCGTGAGTAACCCTCAGTTGCAGCAGATGTTACAGGGTGTGACAACTGCACTCCATACGCAAGGCAGACAGCCAGTTGTTTCACCAGCACAGGCAGAGAAAGATCGTGCTAGTGCTCTCCTTCGTGAGTTTCGACGGCTCGATCCACAGCATTTCCAGGATGAGCCAGACCCGACGGCAGCTGAGAGATAGCGCACTGATATGGAGAAGGTATTTGAGACTATGGGATGTACGACTAAGCGGCGAGTCAGATTAGCCGTATTTCTTCTCCACGGTGAGGCTGAGCACTGGTGGGCATCAGTTTCTCGAACAGCAGGCGCCGATTTTGTATGGACATGGGAGGATTTTGTGGATCGGTTTGACCGACAGTACTTCCCTGATCACATCCGACGACAGCGAGCATTGGAGTTCAAGGCCCTGGTGCAGGGCGATATGACCGTGGCCCAGTACGCGGCTCGCTTTGTAGCACTGTCCAGATTTTTCCCTTACCTTGTTGATGACGAGGGGAGGAGGGCCCGACAATTCGAGGACGGCTTGCGTTACGGTCTTCGCAGCCGTGTTATTGGGCATGAGCTTCCGACTTTTGAGGAAGTGGTGTGGAAGGCCCAGATTTTTGAGACAGAGTGGGCCGGTTCTCAGTCTGATCGCGGTCAGAGGAGAGACCGGAAGAGGCAGGCTCCTTCCATTGATTCCCACCAGCGTCGACCATAGTAGCAGAGGCATACAGGTCACCCAGCCTTCCATGCACCATCAGCACCAGTAGCACCTTCACCACCACCTCCAAGACAGTTCACTGGCACTTTTTTTAGGTGCGGTGCGACGGGACACCGTTCGTGGGAGTGTCCTAGCCCCCAGCTGTAAGACCCGTATCTTGGTCCGTACCTTTCCGTAGACTTTCGCGGTCTTACCGGTTGAATTCCGGCAACCTTCGACCCTTAACCGATATCGACGCGCGACCCTGATTCATATGCCGACAACCTGAGTCGACTCAACCCAAGACCAATACCATAGCAACCTCGCCGTCGTCGCAGTTCCGACGCCACGACTCGCACGCCAAGGTGATACCCTGGTCAAGAGTTATGGGCCAACGTTCGGTGCGAGAAAACGCCGCGCGTTGCAAAAACTAAGAAAATTTCTATGATGTGTCACATCAATCAATCACCCATCAATCCATCACATGTTAAGTACACATCACTTCCATCCCTTTTCCCAAGCAACCATAAAAGTCTTCATCTCCCATACCTCTCTTACACAAAAAACCACAAAAGTCTTCACCACTCATACCTCTCTTACACAAAAGCCCTAAAAGTCAAAGATTTCTTACACAACCATCACTCACCACATCCATCCATCACTCTCTCTCTCCCCTTTTACATCACTCTCTCTTTTTCTCTCTTTCTCATTTCAAAAATTTCAAGCAACAAGAGTCCATACGTATGGAATTTCTCCAAATTCCTAAGCTCCAAGTGGCCCACCTTCCTACCCCATCATCTCCCATCTTAACCCTCCATTCCTCATCTTAACCGTTGAAGTTGAAGCTAAGGTGCCAAGGAACCCCTAGGAGCGAGAAGATCGGACGGTGGGTGCTAGATCATACTTATTTTCTTATTTTTATGATGGGCCAAGTGAGGCCCCACCGATCAATGGTGTGGATCTCACTTGGGACCCTAAAATGTGGCCGATGGACCACTTGGATCATCATGATCATTCCATGATGGGGCCATTCTCCATGGACCCCATCATGATGTTTATTTTCTTTAGAAAGGTCATCTAGACCGTCCATATTGGTGGGGAAAGGATCCCCACCGTTGATCTTCAGTTTTGATGGTCACATGTGCAAAATGACCCACTTGATGTATGATTTCATGTAAGGGAGGGCCCATAATGACGGGGTCCCTCCATCACAAGCCGTGTCCCACTCTCCATGTCTCTCTCTCTCTCTTTTATTTCTTATATTTTATTTTATTTTATTTTATTTTATTTTCTTAGGATTGTGTGGCCCACTTGAATGGATCCCACCTTGATGTAATTTTTATTCAAGTGGGGCCCACCTTGGACGTTGAGCCCATGGCACCCATCAGTGGTGGCCCACTCCATCAGGGCCCACACTCAAAAAAAAAAAAAAAAAATATATATATATATATATATATATATATATATATATATATATATATATAAGACTGTCCAGCGTCTGGGACGCTGGACGTTTCAACAGAAAGGAGGAAAAGGAAGAAAGAAAAAGGAAAGGGACTTGGGTGGTTCCCTTGCATAGGCCCCACCCTGATGTTTATGTCCGATCCAAGCCGTCCATCTTCTAACCCACACTATTTTAGCCATTAGGTAGAAGTTTGGGGCTTATTGGAAGACCTGGTGGGCCATAGCATCAAAGAATGTACCACTACCATTCAAGGATCATTTTCTATTTTTATTTCATTTTCTAATTCCAAAAAAATTTAAACTTTAGACTCATTTCAACTGTTACGGGCCACTGAACGCAATGGCCGGGCCGATTTCATTTTAGCGGGCCCCACATATGAAAAACCCCAGAAAAATGGGTTTTCAGAAATTTAAAAAAAAAACAAAAGCAAGAGGCATAGCCTCTGACGCCTGCTGCTGCAGGCGGGCGACCGTGCATGGACAGCCGTGCAGCCACCCACGGCTGCTGCCGTGGGCCCCACCATGATGTTCATTGTCATCCAGCCGGTTCACACCGTGGGCCACCCCTTTAAGTGAGTCCCTGCCAAAAATCAGCTCCATCCATGACTCAAGTGGCCCACACCATTCGAAACAGTGGGATTGAGTATTTACCATTAAAAATCTGTTTGGGGCCCACTGTAGTTTCGAACCAAGCTGAAATTTGTGTTTTTCCTTCAACCAGGTCTGTTTGACCTTATCAACGGGTTGGATGTCAAATAAACGTCACGGGGTGGGCCCCACGTGGAGCCCACAATGATGTATGCATTTTATCTCCACCGTCCAGTGGACGGTGGAGCTCTGGTGTTGTGACGGTGGAGCCCATGGGGCATGCGTGCGTGCTTGAGTGTGAGTGTGCATGCGTGTGTGCGTACAGCTGGGTGTGTGTGTACGTGTGCATGCATGTGGGTGTGTGTGTACGTGTGGGGCCTCCCTTGATGCAGGCGCATGTCCAGGCTGTCCAGGGCCTGGACGTTTCATTTTCTTTAAATTTAATTACATTAATATAGTATATATTGTTATATTAATATATAATATAATATTACATTTTATATCATATGGGTTAGGCCCATTTGGTTTGCAATAGGCCTATGGGCTAGGTCCATTTGTATTACAAAAGGCCTATGGGCTAGTCCCATTTAATTTATGAAATGCTTATGGGTTAGGCCCATTTGCTTCATTTAAGGCCTAAGAACTTGGGCCCACTTGATTTGTAAAGCCTATGGGCTTAACTTGATATTTAAGGCCTATGGGTTTAGGCCCAATGAATATGATCTAAGGCCATGTGACTAGGCCATTTGATGTACTCAAGGCCCATGAAAGTGAACCCATTTGATATATTGTAAGGCCCAAGGGACTAAACCCATTTGATTATAAAAAGGGCCCATGGGATTAGGCCCATTGGATTTATTTGAGACCCATGAGTTAGGCCCATTTTATTTGATTAAGGCCTAGGGGTTTAAGCCCATTTGACTCATATTAGGTCTATGGGTTGAGGCCCACTTGATCTACATGTGGGGCCCAATTGGTGTGACCCATTGGTCACATATTAGACTCATGAGACTAAGCTCATTTGATGCAATCCTAGGCCCACGGGTTTTGACCCATTGCAATGCACGTCAGACCCATTGGTGTGGCCCATTATATGGCCCATCTGATGAATAAAAGGCCCATAAGATATGGCCCATTTGATATATATATGTAAGGCCCAATGGGATGAGCCTACGGTCCATTGCAATGTGTAATTCCCATACAGTCTATCTAGCGTTGTTTACAAAGATTGTGTCTGGGAAGGAATGTTGGTTTGATGTCCACATTGCGAGTGTAATGCTAGTTGGATGTCCACATTACGACTCTCCTTGGGGCCCATTACTGAGCTGTACTTATCGTGTATAGGCCGTCCAGGTCCATCTGCATTGTAAGATAGTTCATTTCATTATAACATGTTTAGTACAGTTCATGACTCATGATCATACGCATCATATGTATGCTTGACGTGAGAATTGTCTGATCATAGCATTTGCCTTCGGGCAGGTTGTTTATGGGCTCCCGCTTAGGCGGTGTTGCCATACATGAGCGCACAATATGTGCAGGATTGGTTGCATGACTGGATAGCGTGATTCATGCATTCCGCATTTGTGTGACATGGTTATTGTACGCCCTAGCGACATCAGGGCCGTAGCCTCCACAAACACATCGTGGTTGGCAGGATTGGATACCGAAAATCATGTTATACATGGGGTGCTATTGATATCCCTGGGTGAAAGTCCCTAAACCCTTATGGTACCAAGAGGTTGCTCCAACATCTAGACCGAGTGGAAAGATGAGCGTTAAATGCCGATTACCAGACGGTTACGCTCTCCACTGTGTCGTGGTCGGTTGGAAGGGGGTGCGGCCTTACTCACCCGAGAGTAGGGGGCAAGACTAGGCTGAGTTTGACCAGCTCGAGGAATGGGTTCGCTATCGATGAGTCGCGCCCGATATTGGCAGACGAATAGTGAAGTCTCTTTCACTTACCTTATTGCGCGCGATGTGGTGGCAATCTAGTTTAGAGTGTACTAGACCCCGGTGATATTCCATATTTTGAGTTGTATTGATGTGTGGACATAGATGAGGACCTGTATGCTTGAGTTGCATTGCACATCGCATGGCCTTGGGATGGCCGATACCATTCATGTCTTTCATCGCATAAGCCTTAGTACGGTTCATGATATTATGGTTCCATCTGCATATTTCGCATTACTCTGACATTGCATGTTCATATTACTACCTTGCGCACACACTTTCACCACCCTCTAAGCTTTCTGTAAGCTTATGCACGACCGTTGCGTGCAGGTGACGTTGGATCGCAGCAGCGCTGAGACAGGAGCACGTTGCTGAGCGTTTTGGAGTTTTTGATCTTTACCATTGTATTTCCTTTATGCTTATTGTACTTGTAAAGTTTTTGATCATAGTGGAAACGTAATGGAGTTCTTGGTTGTTGTTTGTGGGTTATGCCTTTGGTTATGCTTATTATGAATCAAACTGATGTTGAAAATCATCCTCGTAGCATCCCAGGATTGGAACCTGGCGAATGGGAGCTAGGAGCCGAGAATGGGGTTTTATGGAAGCTGTCGGCGCTGGATTCGGCGATTGAGAATTTTGTGAGCCCGGTTTTCGAGTTTGGGGCGTGACACCAGCAGCATCAGAGAGATCCACAACAGCAGAGGGCTCTACAGCAGCCTCCACTGCAGCAGCAGAGACCCCCACAGCAGCAGCGACAGCAGCCCCCACCACCAAGGCCACCTCAGCATCAGCATCAGCCTCCGAGGCCGCAGCAGCAGAGGCAGCAATTTCGACCACCTCAGCGACCTCAGTAACAGCAGCAGCATGCTCAGAGGGGACAGGCACCTCCCCAGCCGGCTCAGGATAGATTCTATGCGGCTCAGTAGGACCCGCAGTCTTCTGGAGGAGTCGTTGAGGGTATACTTCCAGTATTTGCATGCATTGCACGTGTGTTATTCGATTCTGGTGCATCGCACTCTTTTGTGGCCGAGAGCTTCTGTCAATCGACATGATTACCGTTAGAGTCTTCTGGTGAGAGCTTATCAGTATCGACTCCCTTGGGGAGGACTGCAGTGTTGAGCCAATTTTGCTCGTCTTGCCCTGTTCTAGTTGGGGATATCTTTCTGCCTGTCGATTTGTTTGTATTGACGATGTCTGAGTTTGACGTCATCCTGGGCATGGATTGGCTCACCGAGTACTATGCTATATTGGACTGCGCCGCGAGGACCATCACGTTCTGTATACCCGGCGTTCCACAGTTTCAGTTCGTTGCAGAGCCCAGAGGAGAGCCTTTGTCTTGCTTGAAGTCCTGCACTGTTGAGGAGCCTGTTGCCGCTTGCATCGACCATTTTCCCATAGTATGCGATTTTCCCGATGTGTTCCAGGAGATTCCGGGATTTCCGCCTCGCCGACTCATCGAGTTTCAGATCAACCTCGTGCTCGGTACCGCGCCTATTTCGAAGGCCCCGTATCGTATGGCACCGTTGGAGTTACGGGAACTGCAGAAGCAGTTGGACGAGTTGTGAGAGCTGGGCTTTATCCGTCCGAGCAGTTCGCCGTGGGGAGCACCGGTACTCTTCGTGAAGAAGAAGGATGGCTCGTTGAGGCTCTGCGTTGACTATCGCGAGCTCAACAAAGTCACGATCAAGAACAAGTACCCGCTCCCTAGGATTGATGATTTGTTCGATCAGCTGCAGGGTGCACAGTTCTTTTCGAAGATTGACCTGTGTTCCGGTTATCATCAGATTCAGGTCCGAGATGAGGACATTCCGAAGACGGCATTCAGGACGCGTTACGGTCATTTTGAGTTTCAGGTCATGTCCTTCGGACTGACCAATGCACCCGCGGTCTTCATGCAGTTGATGAACGAGGTCTTCAGCCCATATCTCGATCAGTTTGTTTTAGTCTTCATCGATGACATTCTGATCTATTCAAGGACTCGTGAGGAGCATGAGCAGAACTTGAAGATTACCTTGCAGACCCTCCGCGCACACCAGCTGTATGCGAAGCTGGAGAAGTGCGAGTTCTGGCAGGAGGAGGTGAAGTTCCTTGGTCACGTAGTGACGAGAGAGGGTGTCGCAGTGGACCCCTCGAAGGTCGAGGCAGTGCGTTAGTGGAGCTAGCCCACGACTGCGATAGAGATCCGTAGTTTCCTTGGTTTAGCGGGCTATTACCGGCGTTTCATTGAGGGCTTCTCTCGTATTACAGCATCGCTGACCAGGTTGACTCGGAAGGGCACAGAGTTTATTTGGAGTGATGCCTGCGAGCGAGCATTTATGGAGTTGAAGGACCGACTGACGTCCGCTCCTATCCTCACTCTTCCCTCTAGGAGTGATGTATTTATTATATTCACTGATGCCTCGCATATTGGTTTGGGTGCTGTCCTGATACAGCACGGGAGACCAGTGGCCTTTGCGTCTCGTCAACTCAAGGTCCATGAGCTGAACTATCCCACGCATGACTTAGAGTTGGCCGCAGTTGTCTTTGCACTGAAGGTGTGGAGGCACTATCTTTATAGGGTTAGGTTCGAGCTCTTCTCTGATCACAAGAGCTAGAAGTACCTCTTCTCGCAGTCTGAGTTGAATATGAGACAGAGGCGCTAGATGGAGCTCCTGAAAGACTATGATTTCAATCTCCAGTACCACCTAGGCAAGGCGAACGTGGTGGCAGATGCCCTCAGCTGTCAGCCACGAGGCCTAGTGGCGCATATGATGATTCAGGAGTGGCGGATGCTTGAGGATATTGCAGCGTATGACTTTGAGTTCGGCCTGCAGTCTTCCATCGTACAGTTATTAAGCCTGTCGATTCAACCCTCTCTTATTGCTAAGGTGATCGAGGCTCAGCAGGCTGATGAGTCATTATAGAGTTATATGGCTGAGGCTACATCTGAGAGTCAGGAAGATTGACAGATTAGTGCAGACGGTGGACTTCGCTTCAGAGGCAGATTATGTGTCCCGGATATTCCAGAGTTGCGCAGAGATCTTATAACCGAGGCACATCGATCGCTGTTTTCTATCCACCTGGGCTCAACGAAGATGTTCCGTGACATGAGGCGACAGTATTTTTGGGCGGGCATGAAGCGCCAGATCGCCAGTTTTGTGGCCGAGTGTGACACGTGACAACGTGTCAAGGCCGATCATCAGAGATCTCCTGGTCTATTGCAGCCGTTGAGTGTCCCGATGTGGAAGTGGGAGCACGTGTCGACTGATTTCATTATGGGTTTGCCGAGGACTCAGGGCGGTCATGACACCATTTAGGTTGTTATGGATCATCTGACGAAGTCGGCACATTTCCTTGCGATGCGTACGACTTAGTCTATGGACCGGCTTGTAAGATTATTTATTGAGGAGGTTGTGAGACTGCATGGCGTTCCAGTCTCGATCGTTTCTGATAGAGACTCGAGGTTCACGTCTCAGTTTTGGGGGAGCTTCCAGCGAACGATGAGGACTGATTTGCAGCTCAGCACCGCGTACTATCCGCAGACCGATGGCCAGACCGAGAGGGTCAATCAGATCCTTAAGGATATGCTTCGGGCTTGCGCGATTGATTTCGGGGGTAGCTGGGATGAGCATCTGCGATTGGCTGAATTCGCGTATAATAACAGCTATCAGGCGACCATCGGCATGGCTCCTTTTGAGGCACTATATGACAGACTATGCAGATCACCGAGTTGCTGGACTGAGGTTGGAGAGCGTCGTCTCCTAGGTCCCGAGCTTGTGTAGAAGACATCAAAGGCTATTGACATTATCAGGCAGAGGATGCGCACAACTTAGAGCCGACAGAAGAGTTTTGCTGATCATCGACGTCGTCCTGTGTATCTCAAGGTCTTGCCCATGAAGGGCGTAGTTCGATTTGGAGCGAAGGGCAAGCTTTCCCCTAGATTTATAGGGCCTTTTGAGATCACTGGGCGCGTTGGCGCCGTGGCCTATCAGCTTGCCTTGCCATCTCAGTTGTCTGGCGTCCACAACGTTTTCCACGTCTCCATGTTGAGGAAGTGTGGGTCAGACATAGTTCCCTTTTATTGATTGGCAGTCGCTAGAGGTTCGTGAGGACGCTTCTTACATTGAGCAGCCAGTCCGTATCCTTGATCGGAAGGAGCAGGTCCTCAAAACCAAGGTCATTCCATTGGTGAAGGTGTAGTGGGGTCACCATTCTGTGGAGGAGGCTTCTTGGGAGCGTAAGGCCGAGATTCGAGAGCGTTATCCTCATCTCTTTGATGATTGATCATGGGATGTATTTTGTATCTTATCTCTGATTTTATATAGTGATATTATGTCGCTTCTTCTTCATGAGTAATGCTTAGTTACAATGATTGTGTAAATTTTGAGGATGAAATTTTTATAAGGAGGGGAGAGCTGTAAGACCTGTATCTTAGTCCGTACCATTCTGTAGACCTCCGCGGTCTTACCAGTCGAATTCCAACAACCTTTGACCCTTAACCGATATTGACGCTCGACCCTGATTCATACACCATCAACCCGAGCCAACTCAACCCGAGACCAATACCATAGCGACCGCGCCATCGCTGTGGTTCCGATGCCGCGACTTGCCCGCCGAGGTGATACCCTGGTCAAGAGATGTGGGCCAACGTTCAGTGCGAAGAAAAAGCCGCGCGTTGCGAAACTCAAGAGAATCTCTACGATGTGTCACATCAATCCCATCAATCTCATTAATCAATCCATCACATGTCAAGTACATATCAAGTACACATCACTTTCACCCTCTCCCAAGTAAGCCACAAAAGTCTTCCATGCCCATGCCTTTTCTTACACAAAAGGCCACAAAAGTCAAAAAGGTCTTACACACCCATCACCATCACATCCATCACTCCATCACCCATCACTCTCTCTCCCTTTATAACTCTCTCTCTTTCTCTCTTTCTCATTTCAAATCTCCAAGAAAAATAGATCCCACGTATGGAATTCTCCCTCTCCTTCCAAAGCTCCAAGTGGCCCACTTTCCTACCCCATCATCTCCCATCCTAGCCATCTATTCGTAATCTCATCCATCGAAGTTGAAGCTAAGGTGCTAAGGAACCCGTAGGAGCAAGAAGATCGGATGGTGGGTGTTTAATCATACTAGTTTTTCCTGTTTTTGAGATGGGCCAAGTGAGGCCAACCGATCAATGGTTTGGATCACACTTGGGACCATAGGATGTGGCCAATGGCCCACTAGGATCATCATGATCATTTCATGATGGGGCCATTCTCCATGGACCCCATCATGATGTTTATTTCTTAGAAAAGGTCATCTAGACCGTCCATATTGGTGGGGAAAGGATCCCCACCTTTGATTCTAAATTTTGATGGTCCCATGTGTTAAAAGACCCACTTGATTGTATGATTCATTGCAAGGGAGGGCCCATAGTATCGGGGTCCCTCCATCACAAGCGTGTCCCACCCTCCATCTCTCTCACTCTCCATCTCTCTCTCTCCCTTTTTATTGCTTTTTATTTTATTTTATTTTATTTTATGTGGCCCACTTGAATGGACCCTACCTTGAAGCATTTATTCAGTCCAAGTTTTCTTCAAGTGGGGCCCACCTTAAATGTTGTACTACATCACCCATCAGTGGTGGCCCACCTAATCAGGGCCCAAAATTATTTTTTTAAATGCCAAACCGTCCAGCATTTGGGACGCTGGACGTCCCTGTATAAAAAAAGAAAAAAGAAAAGAAAAGAAAGACAGCTTTTGGGGTGGGCTACTTGCATAGGCCCTACCTTGATGTATATATCCAATCCAAGCCATCCATCTTCTTACCCATCTCTTTTTAGCCGTTGAGCCAAGAGTTGGGGTTGATTGGAAGATCTGGTGGGCCATAGCATCGAAGAATGCATCATTACCATTCAAGGATCCTTTTCTTATTTTATTTCGTTTTCTAATCATATAAAAATTCAAACTTTAGACTCATTAGAATTGTTCCGAGCCAAGGAAGCTAATGGATGGAGTGGATTTATGCGATGTGGACGCCACCTTCAAAAATCCTCAAAATCATGGATTTTTCAAAAAAAAAAAAAGGAAGAAGAAGAGAAGAAGCATGTCAGAACCGCTATAGGCACGCGGGAGGACGGGCGTCCGTGCAGCCACCCACGGCTACTTCCGTGGGCCCCACCATGATGTATATGTTTTATCTACGCCGTTCAGATGGAGGGCCACCCCCTGAGGAGGGCCTCCTCCAAGTTTCAGCCTGATCCAACGCTCAGGTGGCCCACACCATATGAAACAGTAGAATTGAATATCTACCATTGAAAACTTCTTTGGGCCACAGGGGTTTTTGAATCAAGCTGAGATTTGTATTTCCCTTCAACTAGGTCTGCGTGACCTTATTAACGGGTTGGATGCCAAATAAATATTACAGTGGGCCCCACATGGAGCCCACAGTTGATGTATGTGTCTTGCATCCACCGTCCAGCGTACGGTGGAGCCCACCTTATGCATGGATTTTATTCACTGCCCTCTGCTGGTAGGAAAATAAATATCACAGTGGGCCTTCCCCTGGCCCACACGTTGGATGACAAATAAACATTGCAGTGGGCCCCTCTCCAATTTGGGTGGCTAATAAACAATACAATGGGCCTCTAGGCCCATGGGACTAGGCCCATTTGTTGTATTTTAAAGCCCATGGGACTAAGCCATTTAAATTGTAAAAGGCTTATAGGTTAGGCCCATTTGAATTATATTAGGCCCATGAGTTGGCCCATTTAAATTATAAAAGGCCTATGGGATAGGCCCATTTGATTTATTTAAGGTCCATGGGATTGGACCCATTTGATGTATGATAAATCCCATGGGAGTAGGACCATTTAATATGTATAAGGCCCTTGGGTCGAGAACCATTGATGCATTCTAAGGCCCACGGGTTATGACCCATTGCAATGCACTTAAGGCCCATTGGTGCGGCCCATGGATGTGGCCCACTTAATGAATATAAGGCCCATAGGATATGGCCCATTTTGATATATTTAAGGCCTAATGGGATGTACCTAAGGTCCATTGCAATGTGTGATCCTAACACTGATTATGTAATGACGTTTACGGCGATCATGCCTTAGGAGCAATGATGGTTTGACGTCCACATTGCGAGTGTAATGCTGGTTGGATGTCCACATTACGACTCTCCTTAGGGCCCATTATTAGGCCAGTACTTATTATGTATAGGCCGTCCGGGCCCATCTGCATTGTAAGAATAGTGCATTTCATTATAATGTGTTTAGTATAGTTCCATGACTCATGATCATACGCATCATATGTGTGCTTGATATGAGAAGTGACTGATCATAGCATATGCCTCGGGCAGACTGTTTATGGGATCCCGATTAGGCGATGTTGCCCTACATGAGCGCATGATATGCGCAGGATTTGCCGCATGATTTGATAGTGTGATTCATGCATTTCGCATTATATGACATGATTACTGTATGCCCTAGCAACATCAGGGTCGTAGCCTCCACAGACGTATCGTGGTTAGAAGGATTGGATACCGAAAATCTTGTTCTACATGGGGTGCTATAGATATCCCTGGGTGAAAGTCCCTAAACCCTTATGGTACCAAGAGGTTGCTCCAACATCTAGACCGAGTGGATAGATGAGCGCTGAGTGCCGATTACCAGATGGCTGTGCTCTTCACTGTGTCGTGGTCGGTTGGAAGGGGGTGCGACCTTACCCGCCCGAGTGTAGGGGGCAATGCTAGGTTGAGTTTGACCAGCTCGAGGAATGAGTCCGCTATCGATGAGTCGCACCCAATATTGGCAGACGGATAGTGAGGTCTCTTCCACTTACCTTATTACACGCGATGTGGCGGCAATCTGGTTTAGAGTGTACTAGACCCCGGTGATATCCCATATTTGAGCTGTATTGATGTGTGGACACAGATGAGAATCCGTATGCTTGAGTTGCATTACACATCGCATGGCCTTGGGATGGCCGATACCATTTATGTCTTGCATCGCATAGCCTTAGTACGGCTCATGATATTATGGATCCATCTACACATTCTGCATCACTCTGATATTGCATGATCATATTACTATCTTGCGCACATACTTTCACCACCCTCTAAGCTTTCTATAAGCTTATGCACGACCGTTGCATGCAGGTGACGTTGGGGCGCAGCAGCGCTGAGGCAGGAGCACGTTGCAGATCATTTTGGAGTTTTTGTTCTTTACTATTGTATTTTCCTTTATGCTCATTATACTTGTAAAGTTTTTGATCATAGTGAAAATGTAATGGAGTTCTTGGTTGTTGTTTGTGGGTTATGCCTTTGGTTATGCTTATTACGAATCAAACTGACGTTGAAAATTCTCCTCGTAGCATCCCAGGATCGGAACCTGGCGAATGGGAGATAGGAGTCGAGAATGGGGTTCTACGGAGGCTGTCGGCATAGGATTTGGCGATCGAGAATTTTATGAGCCCAGTTTCTGAGTTCGGGGCGTGACACCACGTCTCCCACTATGTCATGGTTTGTTGGGAGGGGGTGTGGCCTTACCTACCTGAGGGAGTAATTATAGTTAGGTTGAGTTTGACTAGCTCGTGAATGGGTTCGCTATTGATGTGTCGAGTAGATATTTGCTGACTACTGGCCAGGCGGATATTGAGGTCTCTTCCACTTACCCAGTTGTGCACTTGATGGGGCAGCAAGCTAGTGTAAAGTGTACTAGACCCCAGTGATGATCCTAGAGATGAACATTACTGATATGCAGACTTATTGGGCAAGAGTTGCATACTCATTCATTCATTCATTCACTATCCACTCGGGCTAGAGGTGCATAACTATTTATTACATGTTCCTTTGTAATGGCCAGTATTTCGGTCGGGGCGCATGAATAACCTGAGACCAGGAGTTTACCACATTAAGTCTGAATATCTAAATTAGGTATGAGACTGGTTTGGATAGAAGTCCATTGTGATGGACCCCATAGCCTGCGATACTATGTACTATTATCCCGACTTCACACTCCAGCATGGTCATTCCATTCACATCGCATATTGCATTACATCCACGAAATATGGCATTTTGGATTACTGTGTTCCTGCATTTATATAGTCTAGGTACAGCTGAAGCTATTCGTGAACTCATCAGGAATTGTATATTGTATTGCATCCTTGATATCTGATATTTGACTCTTTATGAATCATTTGCATAGCTAATCTATATTGTGTATTCTGACATTGATTAACTCATGGACTTATCAGTATTTCCGCTTACTCTGATATCGTATGATTCATGATCTTACCAGTACTTCTGATAGTATATGATTATGGTATTGTATTGAATACTTGGCACTTACCTTGTGCACACACTTACACCACCCTCCAAGCTTCTATAAGCTTATGTATGATAGATGCGTGTAGGTAATGTTAGGTTATAGCAGCGGCATTGAGCATAGAGCATGTAGTTGTCTTCTGGAGCTTTGATTTTATTTTGACATATGTATTTCCATTTCAGTATTGTATTCAAAGTTTATATTAGTGGATATATGATGATGATGTTACTTTTTTTATTTGGGTAAACTTGTGGTTATACTTCTTACGAGATAAATGTACGTTAGAAAAATCCTCCTTCTAGGATCCCAGGATCGGAACCTCGCATATGAGCGCTGGGAGCCGAGAATAGGGTGCTATGGAGGCTGTCTATACCAGATTTAGCGATTAGGATTCCCGTGAATCCGATTTCTGGGTTTAGGACTTGACAGAAGATGGTATTAGAGCATAACTTGGGAATACTTGAAGATAACATCACATATCTGCTGATAGCTACCCTACACTCTATGATTGTTGAGAACCTAGAATGGTTAGATCCCCGAGTTCAAATAAATTAGAGATTTTCTGATATAGCCCCCCTATCGTTGAGATTGTGAGGTTACATAGTATTCCAATTTCAATCATCTCTGATCACGGATCTGAAGATTAGTAGGGTCATCATAGTGTTGATGATGCATCCTTAGAGGGCGAGGTTGAGATTAGAAGCACTATTTTCATCCTTTGGTAGTTTGATTGTGCCTTGACTTATATACTTGATGATATTCCTCTTCCCTTGTCTATTCTGTAAATTACGAGGATGAAATTTAAATTAGGAGGGGAGAGTTGTGAGGCCCGTATCCTAGACCGTACCATTCTATAGGCTTCCGCAGTCCTCCTGGTCAAATATCGACGACCCTCGATCTGTATCCGACATTTGCGCACGATCTTAAGCTGAGTCTTGTATATCGAAGTCGACTTGACTCGAAACTTGTACCCTAAAGACCGCACCGTCGTGGCGACTAGCGCATCGATCCATACTCGGGCCAAGAGATGTGGGCCTACGTTCATTCCAAAGAAACGCTGAGCATTGCAAATTCTGAGAGAATTTATACAACATGTCCCATTAATTAATCAATTAATTAAGTCAAGTACACTCCATACCTCAAGTATAAGAAACCCATCCCTTTCCCTTTCCCAAACTCAACTCTCTCTCTCTCCACCCATCCCTCTTTCACCCAAATTTCAATGAAGCCCATACCCTATCCATCCTTTCCTTACAACACCCATCCCATATCATCTCATCACTTATCTCTCTCTCTCTCTCATTTATCAAACCTCCCAAGCAACACCCAACATCCAAGCTCAGTCTCCTAAATCCAAGTGTGGCCCACTTTCCCACTCTCTCATCTCCCATATCAACCATTCACTCATCATCTACCTCCATCAAAATTAAAGGAAAGGAGCATAAGAGTTCAAGGAGCTAAAGAAGGAGGTCGATAGGTAGGTGATCCACCGTTGATTTCAATTTTAGGGCCCAGTTGTTATGGGACCCACATTGATGTATGCAATGTAGAGAGGGGCCTATAGTGGCGGGGTCCCTCTATCTCACCATTTCTCTCTCTCTCTCTCTCTCTCTCTCTCTCTCTCTTGTATGGATGGTGTATGCATGTGACCCACCACGAAGTATATATTTTATGCATGCCATCCACCTTTTGGGACCCACTTAAATGATCCGTTGGATGGAAAAACACAAATATCGGCTCTTCTTAAGCTGGTGGGTTCCACATGTGAGACCCATCTGAGAACGAATTGGCTAGTGGCCATTGCCATGTGGGCCCCACCTTATTTGTGGAATGAGATTTATCCCCACCATCCATCAGGGATGGTGGGATTTCACCATGAAAATTGTCCAGCACACAGGACTATCTTGTTTCAAAATAAAGAAAGAAAGAATGTATATAATATAATATACATATGCATGTGTACATATATAATGTAATATATATATATATGTGTGTGTGTGTGTGTGTGTGTGTGTATTTGTATATATATAATATACATATATATAATATAGTTTATATATATATATATGAGAGGAGGGCCCCACGTGGGACCCACCTTTATCATGATGCCCACACCGTCCAGATCCATCTAGACAGTGAGTATTGGTAGTCTGCTACCACCGTGCAGACATATATTATATTATATTATATTATACTATATTATATTATATTATACTATATTATATTATATTATATTATATATATAAGATTATATTGGTGGGCCACTACGTGGACCGCACCATGATGTATGGCTCTATCAACATCGTTCAGTTGCTGGACGAGGCAGCAAGCATGACTGTCATGCCGTCCATCCATCTCATGGGTGGAGCCCACCATGATGTAAGTCATCCATCCAATTGGCATACAGCCCCACCATGATGGATGTGCTACATCCCTACCATCCATTCATTTTTACGGTGGGCCACCTAGATGTGTGTATGGTGGGCCCCATGTGTGACCCACCTGTTGGTGGAATGGTTGGTGTACGTCACCAGCTACATTCACGTCAGGAAGTTCCGTGGGACCCCTATGATGTATGGGTCCTGCTCCACACCGTCCATCCATTTGATGTTGTTGTGGGCCCCACTCTGATGGGTATTTTCCATCCAAACTGTCCATCTACTTGGAAGATTTTGGACCGTCCATCTGTTGGACGGTTAGCGCCCCACCCATGATGGATATTTTCCATCCAAACTGTTTGTTCATTTGGTGGACAGCCACCTATGTGGACCCCACCTTGATATATAAACCATCCATACATTTGGTGAGCTCGTCCATGGGCTTGTGAAGAAAAAAATAAGACTGATCTAATATCAAGTGAACCACACTGCAGAAAACAGTGAAGTTGAACGCTACTATTGAAACCCCTTTGGGTCACAACAGTTTTGAATCAATATAATATTTATTTTTCCTCTATATCTAGATTTTTGTGACTTATACATAGACTGGATGGAAAATACATACCATGGTGGGTCCATTGAAATTTAACAGTGGAAATCATCGTCAACATTGTCAGTTGTGGTATGGTTCAGATGATCCTTTGGATATGATTCATTTTCTTTATGCACTATATTGATCCCTAGCAATGGATGCATGGTGATTGTACTCGGCCCATTTAACTCTGCCTATTTGACTCAGCCATTTGACTTGGCTTATTTGACTCAACCTACTCGACTCGGCCCATTCGATCGGCCCATTTGAATTAGCCCCTTTGATTTGGCCCATTTGAATCAACCCATTTGATTCGGCCCCTTTTATTTGGCCCATTTGATGGACCTATTCGAATCATCCCATTTGATTCGGCCCATTTGATGTAGCCCATTTGATGCATGATTGACCTATTAGAGCATCCCGCATGATGCGGCCCACTTGAGGTATATGAAGCCCTTGTATAAGGCCCAATATGATGTATTTGGGGCCCATAGGTCAAGACCCATTGTGATGTATTCGTCACCTATGGGCAAGGCTTATTATGATATGTATTAGGCCCATGATATGTGGCTCACTTGATGTATTTGAGGCTGAGATACATGGCTCATTTGATGTATATGAAACCCATGTGCAGGGCCCGCATACTATGTTTTTGAGGCCCATGTGCACGACCCACTTGTCTTGTATATGAGACCCATTAATGCGG
Source organism: Magnolia kwangsiensis (assembly GCA_037074715.1). Taxonomy (NCBI): domain Eukaryota; kingdom Viridiplantae; phylum Streptophyta; class Magnoliopsida; order Magnoliales; family Magnoliaceae; genus Magnolia; species Magnolia kwangsiensis. The sequence goes on from CM073573.1 coordinate 88,535,982, forward strand.
TCCACTTGATGTATATGAGGCCCATTGGTGCGGCCCATTGATGCGGCCCACTCGCTGTATTTGAAGCCCATGACTTGCGGCCCATTATGATGTATTGGCCCGTTGGTCATGGCCCATTGAAATGTACTTCTGGCCCATATGACGTGACCCATTATGATGTATTTCTAGCCCATTTGGCAAGGCCCAATGAGATATATTTTCAGCCCATATGACGTGGCCCATTATGATGTATTTCTGACCCGTTTGGCAAGGTTTAATGAGATGTATTTTCGACTCTTATGGTGTGGCCATTGTGATGTTTTTGTAGCCCATTCAATGAGGCCCATTATGATTGCATTAGGCCCATAGGGTATGGCCCATGCAATATATCTGAGGCCCACATACAGGGCCCATCTATTGTGTATGTAGCCCTTGTATGAGGCCCATTGCGAGGTATATTAAGCCTTTGTGTGAGGCCATGGGCCGGCCACTCCTTATGAGCAATGTTGGTAGAATGTCCACATTGATGGACAGTGATGGTTAAATGTTCATATTGTGACCTTCCCTTAGCCCGGTTAAGGTCATTCTCATCATTCTCTAGTGGATTAACTCAAAAAAATGGGTCCCATTGATATTGTTTAGACCATCATTGGCCATCCATCTATGGACCCTGCCTTGCGCTGATTCCAATTCCGATTGTCAAGGCAGATTATTGAGGCTGATTTTGATTGTCGAGGTCAATTGTCGAGACCCAATGTGATGTATATGTGGCCCATATTTGAGGCTCATTGTGATGTGCATTTAGCCCGTGTTTGAGGCCCAATGAGATGTATATGCCACCCGTATTTGAGGCCCATTGTGATGTGCATTCAGCCCGTGTTTGAGACCCAATGAGTGTATATGCGACCCGTATTTATGGCCCATTGTTATGTGCATTCGACCCATGTTTGAGGCCCAATGTGATGTATATGTGGCCAGTGTTTGAGGCCCAATGTGATGTGCATTTCACCTTGTTTACTGCCCAATGTGATGTATATGAGGCCTATGTGATGAGGCCCACTATGATGCATTTGAGGACCATGCGATGGAGCCCATTATGATGTATGTTAGGCCCATCGTGATGTGTATTAAGCTCTTAAGTGAGGCCCATGGTGTTGTATATTTAGCCCTTGTGTGAGGCCATGGGTCCACTATATGTTAGGCTCTATGTGGGCCACTCCTTGGAGGTAATGTTGGTTAAATGTCCATATTGTTGAGGCCGATTGTTCATAATGATTATCGGTGCCAGTTATTGATACCGATTATGAGTATATAACAACATAGCATCATGATACTTGTCCATATACATCATCTGCATGTTTGTTATGAGATATGATTGACCATTGTATATGTCGTGGTGTTGTGGTTATGAGACTCCCTGATAGGAAAAGTTATCCCACATGAGCACACGATATGCGCAGGATTGATGCATGCTGAATTGTATGACTCATGTACCTTGCATTATGTGTTGTGATTACTGTATGCTTTAGAGACATCAGGGTCGTAGCCTCCACAAGCATATCGTGGATGATTAGATGGGACACCAAAAAACCTATTACTAGCATCGGGCTGCTATAGATGCCCGTAGGTGAAAATCTCTAAACCCTTTTGGTACTAGAGGACGCCCCAACGTCAAGACCAAGTGGATATATATATGTGCATGAAGGACGTATACCAATAGGCCGTATCTCCCACTATGTTGTGGTCGGTCGGGAGGTGGTGTGGCCTTACCCGCCTAAGGGAGTAGGCATAGCTAGGCTGAGTTTGACCAGCTCATGAACGGGTCCACTATCGACGTGCCGGGTAGATATTTACTGACTATTGGCCAGGCAGATATTGAGGTTTCTTCCACTTACTTAGTTGTGTGCTTGGTGGGGCACCAAGCTGGTGTAGAGTGTACTAGACCCCGGTGATAATCCCAGAGATGAACAGTACTGATATATGGACTTCTTGGGCTAGAGTTTCTTACTCATTCATTCATTCATTCAGTATCCATTCAGGCTGGTGATGCGTAAGTATTTGTTATATGTACCTTCGTAATGGCTAGAATTTTGGTTGGGGAGCATGACTAACCTGACATCAGGAGTTTACCACATTAAGTCTAACTATCTAAATTAGGTATAAGACTGGTTTGGATAGAAGTCCCTTGTGATAGACCCTATAGCCTATGATACTATGTACTATCATCCTAACTTCACACTTCAGCATGGTTATTCCATTCACACCGTATATTGCATTACATCTGCGGCATATGGCATTTTAGGTTACTATGTTCCTATAATTATATGGTCTAGGTACGACTGATGCTATTCGTGAACTCATCAAGAATTATATATTGCATTGCATCCTCAGTATCTGATATTTGTCTCTTTATTACTCATTATTTGCATAGCTGATTTGTATTGCATATTCTAATATTGATTGAATCATGGACTTGTCAGTATTTCCACTTACTTTGATACTGTATGATTCATTATCTTACCAGTACTTCCAATAGTATATGATTATGACATTGTATAGAATACTTGGCACTTACTTTGTGCGCACACTTACACCACCCTTTAAGCTTCTATAAACTTATGCACAATAGATGCGTGTAGGCAATGTTAGGTTGCGGCAGCGGCATTAAGCGTGGAGCATGTAGCTGTCTTCTGGAGCTTTGATTTTATTTTAACATATGTATTTCCCTTTCAGTATTGTATTCAAAATTTATATTAGTGGATATGTGATTATGATGTTACTTTCGTGATTTGGGTAAACTTGTGGTTATGCTTCTTACGAGATAAATGTACGTTGGAAAAATCCTCCTTGTAGGATCTCAGGATCGGAACCTAGCATATGAGCACTGGGATCCTAGAATGGGGTACTACGGAGGCCATCGATGTCAGATTCGATGATCGAAATTCCTGTGTATTCAATTTTCAGGTTTGGGGCTTGACAAATGGGGTATAGCCTTACCTGCCCGAGAGGAGGGGGCAAAGCTCAGCTGAGTTTGACCAGCTCAAAGAATGGGTCCGCTATCGATGTGCCAGGTAGATTTTGGTAGACTACTAGTAAGGTGGATAGTGAGGTCTCTTCCGCTAACCTTGTTACGCCTGATGGGGTGACAATCTAGTTTAGAGTGTATTAGACCCTGGTGATATTCCAGAGATGAGTTATATTATTATGTGCATTCATATGAGGATTGATATGCTTGAGCTGCATCTCGCATATAACATTAGCCATGTAAGCCTTACATCGTATAGCCTTGGTATGGCTGATAGCATTCATGCCTTGCATCGCATAGCCTTGGTATGGCTGATAACATTCATGCCTTACATTGCGTAGCCTTTGTATGACTGATAGTATTCATGGACTTATCAGCATGTTTCCGCATTACTATGATATTTCATTCTTGGCATATAGTTTACGCACACACTTACACCATCCTCTAAGCTTTTTATAAGATTAAGAATGATCATTGCGTGAAGGTGACGCTAGGATGCCATAGCAGCATTGAGATTGGAGCGTACGGCTGTCTTCTAGAGCTTCTAATATTACTATTGTATTTCCCTTATGTATTCTTCTCGAAGTTTTTTTATTATAGTGGATATGTGGTGATGTTGTTGGTTGTTGTTTGTAGGTTATGCTTATGGTTATGCTTCTTACAAGTTAAATGTACGTCAGAAATCCTCTTTATAGGATCCCAGGATTGGAACCTGGTATATGGGTGCCAAGAGCTGAGAATGGGGTACTACGGATGCTGTCAGCGCCAGATTGGGGGATTGAGAATTTTGTGAACCCAATTTCTGAGTTTGGGACATGACAGAAGTTGGTATCAGAGCATAACTTGGGAATAACCAAGAACAACATCACATATCTACTATAAGCTTAGGGCAATTAGGCCCTGAGTGTGTGTCACGCCCCAAACTCGAAAACCGGGCTCACAAAATTCCCGATCGCCGAATCCGGCGCCGACAGCCTCCGTAGAACCCCATTCTCGGCTCCTAGCTCCCATTCGCCAGGTTCCGATCCTGGGATGCTACGAGGAGGATTTTAAATACCAGTTTGTTTCGTAATAAGCATAACCAAAGGCATAACCCACAAACAACAACCAAGCACTCCATTACATTTCCACTATGATCAAAAATTTTACAAGTACAATGAGCATAAAGGGAAATACAATGGTAAATAACAGAAAACTCCAAAATGATCAGCAACGCGCTCCTGCCTCAACGCTGCTGCAGTCCAACGTCACCTGCACGCAACGGTCGTGCATAAGCTTACAGAAAGCTTAGAGGGTGGTGAAAGTGTGTGCACAAGGTAGTAATATGAATGCAATGTCAGAGTAATGCGGAATATGCAGATGGAACCAAAACGTCATGAGCCGTACCAAGGCTATGCAATGCAAGACATGAATGGTATCGGCCATCCCAGGGCCATGCAATATACAATGCAACTCAAGCATACAGATCCTCATCAATGTCCACATATCAGTACAGCTCAGAGTATGGAATATCACCGGGGTCTAGTACACTCTAAACCAGATTGCCGCCACATCGCGCGCAATAAGGTAAGTGGAAGAGACCTCACTATCCGTCTGCCAATATCGGGCGCGACTCGTCGATAGCGGACACATTCCTCGAGCTGGTCAAACTCAGCCTAGCATTGCCCCCTACACTCGGGCGGGTAAGGCCGTACCCCCTTCCAACCGACCACGACACAGTGGAGAGCGTAACCGTCTGGTAATCGGCACTCAACGCTCATCTACCCACTCGGTCTAGACGTTGGAGCAACCTCTTGGTACCATAAGGGTTTAGGGACTTTCACCCAGGGATATCTATAGTACCCCATGTAGAACAAGTATTTCCGGTATCCAATCCTGCCAACCACGATGCGTCTGTGGAGGCTACGGCCCTGATGTCGCTAGGGCGTGCAATAACCATGTCACACAATGCAGAATGCATGAACCACGCTATCCAGTCATGCAACCAATCCTGCACATACCGTGCGCTCATGTAGGGCAACACCGCCTAACCGGGAGCCCATAATCAACCTGCCCGAAGGCAAATGCTATGATCAGTCAATCCTCATACCGAGCATACATATGATGCGCATGATCATGGTTATACTAATCATGTTATAATAAAATGAATTATCTTACGATGCAGATGGGCCTGGACACAGCAAGTATGGCCTGGTGATGGGCCCTAAGGAGAGTCGTAATGTGGACATCCAACCAGCATTACGCTCGCAATGTGGACGTCAAACCAACATTTCTCCCAAGGTACGATCGGTGTGAACATCGTACTTAGTCTAGGATGGATTTACACATTGCAATGGACCGTAGGTTGTCCCCATTGGATCTTATATATATATATATATATCAAATGAGCCATATCCTATGGGCTTTTATTCATCAGATGGGCCACATAAATGGGCCATACCAATGGGTCTTATGTGCATTGCAATGGGTCGAAATCCGTGGGCCTTGGATTGTATCAACTGGACCTAGTCATATGAGTCTAATATGTATCAAATGGGCCACGCCAATTAGGCCCTCAAACGTATATCAAATGGGCCTCAACCAAGAGGCCTTATATGAGCTGAATGGTCCCAAATCCCTAGGCCTTAAACAATTCAAATGGGCCTAATCCATGAGCTTGTACGTATGTCAAGTGGGCCTAAACCCCTAGGCCTTACATATAACAATTGGCCTACCTCCATGGGCTTGCATGCATATCAAGTGGGTCTAATCCCATGGGCCCTTTTTATAAACAAAAAGGGGTTTAGTACCATAGGTCCTACCATATATCAAATATCCTACTTCCATGGGCTCTAAAATTTCAACAGAAGGGTCCAAGAGCATGGGCCTTGAAGTACATCCAATGGGCCTAGTCCCAAGGACTTGCAACACATCAAATGGGCCTAGATCTAGGCCTAAAATGCATCAAATGGGCCTAGCCCATAGCCCTTTTTGAAATTCAATGGGTCCCGACTCATGGGCCTTACAAAACATTTATTCCCATCCAAACTATTTATAGGGGCACATGGTCTAGGGCCCACTACAATTTTCATATTTATAAAATATACATTTACTATATAGCATACATGAATATATATGACATAAAATATATAATGTATAATATATAATAGAATATATGAAATGGTGGGTCCCGCAGAACTCGCTGGCGTCGGCTGACAGTGGACCCCACCATCAAAACAGATGAACGGCATGGCCCGGAACACATACCTGAGATGGGGCCCACGGTCCAATATCGCTAGGCAGAGAGAGAGACAGAGAGAGGTAGAGAGGGAGAGAGATATGGAGAGAGGGGGCACGTGGCCCTTGCCTTTACAAAGGTGGGTCCCACGTAGGGCCCACTGTGATGTTTATTTGAAATCCAACCCGTTCATAAGGTAATGCAGACCTGTATGAACGGACAACAAAAATTTCAGCTTGATTCGAAACTTCTGTGGGCCCCAGGAAGAATTTCAATGGTAGATATTCAATTCACTGTTTCCTGTGGTGCGGCCCACCTGAGTTTTGGAATTCGCTGAAATTTGGAGGGGGCCCACCTGAGGGTGGGACCCACCTTATGAACGGTTATGATGGCATATAAACATCAAGGTGGGGCCCACGGCCACCAGCCGTGGGTCCACTTCGTCCGCCCGCCCGTGCGCTGGCAGCGCTGGCAGCGCTGTCAGCGTTGCTTCACTGCATTTTTTTTTTTTTTTTTTTTTTTTTTTTTTTTTTTAAAAAACTTTGAAATCTCACAGGTGGGACCCACTGATCGAAAATCCAACCCGTTCAAAAGATTTTAGGGCCCACAACAGCCATACAAGTAAAATGTTTGGGTTTAATTTGGCATGTAGAAACAATAAAATGGGCCTTAAAAGCCTTTGAAAGGTTAGAAATACCATTTTCTATGGTATGGCCCGCCTGATCATCAGATTCATCTCATCCTTTGGTTCAACGCCTAAATTGTCCTGAAAAACGGAATAGACGGCGTGGATGGAACAAATACATCAAGGTGGGGCCTGCATGAGCCGGCCCACCAAAATTTCCCTTTCCTTCTTTCTTTTACTTCCTTTTCCATATAAGGACGTCCAGCGTCCCCCAGACGCTGGACGGTTGGCATTTTGGAGAACCGATTATGGTGGGGCCCTGATTAGGTGGGCCACCACTTATGCATGGGACATTTCAATATTTAAGGTGGGCCCCACTTGAATAAAAATACTTCCATCAAGGTGGGGTCCATTCAAGTGTGCCACAATTCTATAGCAAAAGAAATAATAATAATAAATAAAATAAAATGAAATAAAATAAAAGCAATGAAAGGGAGAGAGAGACATGGAGAGTGGGACACGGCTTGTGATGGAGGGTCCCCGTCATTATGGGCCCTCCCTTGCAATGAAACATACAATAAATGGATCCCTTGCACATGGGACCATTAGAAATGTAAATCAACGGTGGAGATCCATTCTCCACCGATATGGACGGTCTAGATGACCTTTCTAAGTGATAATAAACATCATGATGGGGTCCATGGAGATTGGCCCCATCATGGAACGATCGTGAAGATCCAAGTGGTCCATCGGCCACATATTAGGGTCCCAAGTGAGATCCACACCATTGATCGGTGGGCCTCACTTGGTCCACCAAAAAAACAAGGAAAACTATCCTATAGATGCACCCACCGTCCGATCTTCTCGCTCCTAGAGGCTCCTTGGCACCATAGCTTCAATCTTCAACGGTTAAGATGAGAAATGGAGGGTTGAGATGGAAGATTTTGGGGTAGGAAGGTGGGCCACTTGAAGCTTAGAGGGACTTGGGAAATTTCCATACGTGGGAGCCCTTTGGAATTGTTGTTGCTTGGAAATTTTGAAATGAGAAAGAGAGAAAGAGAGAGAGTGATGTAAAGGGAGAGAGAGAGAGTGATGGATGGATGGGTGAGTGATGTTTGTGTAAGAAAAGCTTGACTTTTGAGGCTTTGGTGTAAGAGAGGTATGGGTTGTGAAGACTTTTGAGGCTTTTTGTGTAAGAGAGGTATGGGCTTGGGAGACTTTGGTGGTTGCTTGGGAAAAGGGATGGAAGTGATGTGTACTTGACATGTGATGGCTTGATGGGTGATTGATTGATGGGATTGATGTGATTGATGTGACACATCGTTGAGATTCCCTTGGTTTTCGCAACGCGCGGCGTTTTCTCGCACCGAACGTTGGCCCATATCTCTTGATCCGGGTATCGCCTCGGCGCGCGAGTCGCGGTATCGGAACCGCGGCGACGGTGCGGTCGCTATGGTATTGGTCTCGGGTTGAGTCGACTCGGGTTGTCGGTACAAGAATCCAGGTCGCGCGTCGATATCGGTTAAGGGTCGAAAGTTGCCGGAATTCGACCGGTACGACCGCGGAAGTGTACGGAAAGGTACGGACCAAGATACGGGTCTTACAGCTCTCCCCTCCTTATAAGAATTTCGTCCTCGAAATTTACACAAGCGTCGCAACTAAGCATAACTCGCGAGGAATAAGAAATATAACGTCATCATATAGAATCAGGGGCAACGTACAAAATACAATACATGATCATCAACCATCAAAGAGATGAGGATATCGCTCTCGAATCTCAGCCTCACGCTCCCAAGAAGCCTCCTCTACCGAATGGTGACCCCACTGCACCTTCACCAACGGAATGACCTTGGTTCTGAGGACCTGCTCCTTCCGATCAAGGATACGGACTGGCTGCTCAATGTAAGAAGCGTCCTCACGAACCTCCAACGGCTGCCAATCAATAACGGGAACTATGTCTGACCCACACTTCCTCAACATAGAGACGTGAAACACGTTGTGGACGCCAGACAACTGAGATGGTAAGGCAAGCCGATAGGCCACGGCGCCGACGCGCCCAGTGATCTCAAAAGGTCCTATGAATCTCGGGGCAAGCTTGCCCTTCGCTCCAAATCGAACTACGCCCTTCATGGGCGAGACCTTGAGATACACATGGTCCCCTACATCAAACTCCAAGGGACGACGCCGACGATCAGCAGAACTCTTCTGTCGGCTCTGAGCTGTGCGCATCCTCTGCCTGATGATGTCGATAGCGTCTGAAGTCTCCTGCACCAGCTCGGGACCTAGGAGACGGCGCTCTCCAACCTCGGTCCAACAACTCGGTGATCTACATGGTCTGCCATATAGTGCCTCAAAAGGAGCCATGCCGATGGTCGCCTGATAGCTGTTATTGTACGCAAACTCAGCCAATCGCAGATGCTCATCCCAGCTACCCCCGAAGTCAATCGCGCAGGCCCGAAGCATATCCTCAAGTATCTGATTGACCCTCTCGGTCTGGCCATCGGTCTGCGGATGGTACGCGGTGCTGAGCTGCAAATCAGTCCCCATCGCACGCTGGAAGCTCCCCCAAAACTGAGACGTGAACCTCGAGTCTCGGTCAGAAACGATCGAGACTGGAACACCATGCAGTCTCACAATCTCCTCAATGAATAGTCTCGCAAGCCGGTCCATAGACCAAGTCGCACGCATCGCAAGGAAATGTGCCGACTTCGTCAGACGATCCACAACAACCCAAATGGAGTCATGACCGCGCTGAGTCCTCGGCAAACCCATGATGAAATCAGTCGACACGTGCTCCCACTTCCACATCGGGATGCTCAACGGCTGCAATAACCCAGGAGGTCTCTGATGATCGGCCTTGACACGCTGGCACGTGTCACACTCGGCCACAAAACTGGCGATCTGGCGCTTCATCCCCGCCCAAAAATACTGTCGCCTCATGTCACGGTACATCTTCGTCGAGCCTGGGTGGATAGAAAACCGCGATCGATGTGCCTCGGTCATAAGATCTCTGCGTAACTCTGGAATATCCGGGACACATAATCGGCCTCTGAAACGAAGTCCACCGTCTGTACCGATCTGCCAATCAACCTGACCCTCAGATGCCGCCTCAGCCATATAACCCTGCGACGACTCATCAGCTTGCTGAGCCTCGATCACCCTAGCGACAAGAGAGGGTTGAATCGATAAGCTCGATAACTGTACTATGGAAGACTGCAGGCCGAACTCAAAGTCATACGCAGCAATATCCTCAAGCATCCGCCACTCCTGAATCATCATATGCGCCACTAGGCCTCGTGGCTGACGGCTGAGGGCATCTGCCACCACGTTCGCCTTGCCCGGGTGGTACTGAAGGTCAAAATCATAGTCTTTCAGGAGCTCCATCCAGCGCCTCTGTCTCATATTCAACTCAGACTGCGAGAAGAGGTACTTCAAGCTCTTGTGATCAGAGAAGAGCTCGAACCTAATCCCGTAAAGGTAGTGCCTCCACACCTTCAGTGCGAAGACAACGGCAGCCAGCTCCAGATCATGTGTAGGGTAGTTCAGCTCATGGACCTTGAGCTGACGAGACGCGAAGGCCACTGGTCTCCCGTGCTGCATCAGGACAGCACCTAAACCGATGTGCGAGGCATCAGTGAATACAATGAAGCCGTCACTCCCTGAGGGAAGAGTGAGGACAGGAGCGGACGTCAGACGGTCCTTCAACTCCGTAAATGCCCGCTCGCAGGCGTCACTCCAAATAAACTCTGCGCCCTTCCGAGTCAACCTGGTCAGCGGGGCTGCAATACGAGAGAAACCCTCAATGAAACGCCGGTAGTAGCCCGCCAAACCAAGGAAACTACGGATCTCTGTCGCAGTAGTGGGCTGGCCCCACTGACGCACTGCCTCGACCTTCGAGGGGTCCACTGCGACACCCTCCCTCGTCACCACGTGACCGAGGAACTTCACCTCCTCCTGCCAGAACTCGCACTTCTCCAGCTTCGCATACAGCTGGTGTGCGCGGAGGGTCTGCAAGGTAGTCTCCAAGTGCTGCTCATGCTCCTCACGGGTCCTCGAATAGATCAGAATGTCGTCGATGAAGACTACAACAAACTGATCCAGATATGGGCGAAAAACCTCGTTCATCAGCTGCATGAAGACCGCTGGTGCATTGGTCAGTCCGAAGGACATGACCTGAAACTCAAAATGACCGTAACGCGTCCTGAATGCCGTCTTCGGAATGTCCTCAGCTCGGACCCGAATCTGATGATAACCGGAACGCAGGTCAATCTTCGAAAAGAACTGTGCACCCTGCAGCTGGTCGAACAAATCATCAATCCTAGGGAGCGGGTACTTGTTCTTGATCGTGACTTTGTTGAGCTCGCGATAGTCAACGCAGAGCCTCAACGAGCCATCCTTCTTCTTCACGAAGAGTACCGGCGCTCCCCACGGCGAACTGCTCGGACGGATAAAACCTAACTCACGTAACTCGTCCAACTGCTTCTGCAGTTCCCGTAACTCCAACGGTGCCATACGATACGGGGCCTTCGAAATAGGCGCGGTACCGGGCACGAGATCGATCTGAAACTCGGTGAGTCGACGAGGCGGTAATCCCGGAATCTCCTGGAACACATCGGGAAAATCGCAAACTATCGGCAAATGGTCGATGCAAACGGCGACAGGCTCCTCTATGGCGCAAGACATCAAACAAGACAACTGCTCTCCTCTGGCCTCTGCAACGAACTGGAACTGAGGCACGCCGGGTATACAAAACGTGACGGTCCTCGCGGCGCAGTCCAAAATGGCATAATACTCAGCGAGCCAATCCATGCCTAGGATGACGTCGAACTCGGACATCGGTAAAACAAACAAATCAGCGGGAAGGAAGGTATCCCCAATTAGAACGGGACAAGACGAACAGAATCGTCCCAACGCTGCAGTCCTCCCCAAGGGAGTCGATACTGATAGACTCTCACCAGCAGACTCTAACGGTAAGCCAGCCGATCGACAAAAGCTCTCGGCCACAAAAGAATGTGATGCACCAGAATCAAACAATACACGTGCAATGCATGCAGAAACTGGCAGTATACCCTCAACGACTCCCCCAGATGACTGCGGATCCTGCTGAGCCGCATAAAACCTAGCCTGAGCTGGCTGGGGAGGTGCCTGTCCCCTCTGAACGTGCTGCTGCTGCTGCTGAGGTCGCTGAGGTGGTCGAAACTGCTGCCTCTGCTGATGTGGCCTCTGAGGCTGGTGCTGATGCTGATGCTGCTGCTGAGGTGGCCTCGGGGGTAGAGGCTGCTGTCGCTGCTGCTGTCGCTGCTGCTGTGGGGGTCTCTGCTGCTGTGGTGGAGGTCTCTGCTGCTGTGGACCTCTCTGCTGCTGCTGGGGACTGGGACACTCCCATGAACGGTGTCCCGTCGCACCGCACCTGAAGCAAGTGCCGGTGAACTGCCTCTGAGGTGGTGGTGGAGGTGCTGCTGGTGCTGATGGTGCACGGAAAGCTGGGCGACCAGTACGCCTCTGCTGCTGTGGTCGACCCTGCTGGGAATGACTGGAAGAAGCCTGCCTCTTCCGGTCTCCCCTCTGACCACGATCAGACTGAGAACCGGCCCACTCAGTCTCGTATATCTGAGCCTTCCGCACCACTGCCTGGAAGGTAGGAAGCTCATGCCCAATGACACGACCTCGAAGGCCGTAACGTAAGCCGTGCTCGAAACGGCGGGCCTTCCGCCCCTCATCATCAACCATATATGGTGCGAATCGTGATAGTGCCATGAAACGGGCCGCGTACTGTGCCACGGTCATATCTCCCTGCACCAGAGCCTCGAACTCTAAGGCTCGCTGACGACGGATGTGGTCAGGGAAGTACTGCTCCTCAAATCGGTCCACAAAGTCCTCCCATGTCCAGACATAATCAGGTCCGGCGACACGGGCGACAGAGGTCCACCAATGCTCGGCCTCACCGTGGAAGAGAAATACTGCTAACCGGACGCGCTGCTCGGTCGTGCACAACATGGTATCGAATATCTTCTCCACATCGGAGCGCCATCTCTCGGCTGCAGTCGGATCCGGCTCGCCCTGGAAACGAGGGGGATCATGCCGTCTAAACTCACGAAGTACGGCGCTCGCGCGCTCCTGCTCCGCCTGAGCTGGTGAAACAGCTGGGCGTCTACCCTGACCCTGGAGTGCGGCGGTCACAGCCAGTAACATCTGCTGTAACTGAGAGGCACTCACAGTCACAGTCGGCTCCTCATCAGTCTCAGGTGGAGGAATGTCATCCTCATGGGAAGAAGCAGGAATCTCTGAGGGTGGGATGGGAGACGCAGGTGGTAGAGCTGGAGTCTCCGATGGTGAGGTAGAATCCTCAGGTGGTGGTGCGGGAGTCGATCGAGTAACAGGCGCCATTCCCTACAGGAAAGAGCGAAAGCGCCTATCAACTTCCAGAACTCTCGAATGTACGCATGTTAATGGTCTGATTCGGAAGGTCGTGGAGCTATCCGAACTTCAGAACTTAGCCATTCTTCACTCATAGCAAACATGTAATGTTGTTCTCGGTTATTCCCAAGTTATGCTCTGATACCAACTTCTGTCACGCCCCAAACTCGAAAACCGGGCTCACAAAATTCCCGATCGCCGAATCCGGCGCCGACAGCCTCCGTAGAACCCCATTCTCGGCTCCTAGCTCCCATTCGCCAGGTTCCGATCCTGGGATGCTACGAGGAGGATTTTAAATACCAGTTTGTTTCGTAATAAGCATAACCAAAGGCATAACCCACAAACAACAACCAAGCACTCCATTACATTTCCACTATGATCAAAAATTTTACAAGTACAATGAGCATAAAGGGAAATACAATGGTAAATAACAGAAAACTCCAAAATGATCAGCAACGCGCTCCTGCCTCAACGCTGCTGCAGTCCAACGTCACCTGCACGCAACGGTCGTGCATAAGCTTACAGAAAGCTTAGAGGGTGGTGAAAGTGTGTGCACAAGGTAGTAATATGAATGCAATGTCAGAGTAATGCGGAATATGCAGATGGAACCAAAACGTCATGAGCCGTACCAAGGCTATGCAATGCAAGACATGAATGGTATCGGCCATCCCAGGGCCATGCAATATACAATGCAACTCAAGCATACAGATCCTCATCAATGTCCACATATCAGTACAGCTCAGAGTATGGAATATCACCGGGGTCTAGTACACTCTAAACCAGATTGCCGCCACATCGCGCGCAATAAGGTAAGTGGAAGAGACCTCACTATCCGTCTGCCAATATCGGGCGCGACTCGTCGATAGCGGACACATTCCTCGAGCTGGTCAAACTCAGCCTAGCATTGCCCCCTACACTCGGGCGGGTAAGGCCGTACCCCCTTCCAACCGACCACGACACAGTGGAGAGCGTAACCGTCTGGTAATCGGCACTCAACGCTCATCTACCCACTCGGTCTAGACGTTGGAGCAACCTCTTGGTACCATAAGGGTTTAGGGACTTTCACCCAGGGATATCTATAGTACCCCATGTAGAACAAGTATTTCCGGTATCCAATCCTGCCAACCACGATGCGTCTGTGGAGGCTACGGCCCTGATGTCGCTAGGGCGTGCAATAACCATGTCACACAATGCAGAATGCATGAACCACGCTATCCAGTCATGCAACCAATCCTGCACATACCGTGCGCTCATGTAGGGCAACACCGCCTAACCGGGAGCCCATAATCAACCTGCCCGAAGGCAAATGCTATGATCAGTCAATCCTCATACCGAGCATACATATGATGCGCATGATCATGGTTATACTAATCATGTTATAATAAAATGAATTATCTTACGATGCAGATGGGCCTGGACACAGCAAGTATGGCCTGGTGATGGGCCCTAAGGAGAGTCGTAATGTGGACATCCAACCAGCATTACGCTCGCAATGTGGACGTCAAACCAACATTTCTCCCAAGGTACGATCGGTGTGAACATCGTACTTAGTCTAGGATGGATTTACACATTGCAATGGACCGTAGGTTGTCCCCATTGGATCTTATATATATATATATATATCAAATGAGCCATATCCTATGGGCTTTTATTCATCAGATGGGCCACATAAATGGGCCATACCAATGGGTCTTATGTGCATTGCAATGGGTCGAAATCCGTGGGCCTTGGATTGTATCAACTGGACCTAGTCATATGAGTCTAATATGTATCAAATGGGCCACGCCAATTAGGCCCTCAAACGTATATCAAATGGGCCTCAACCAAGAGGCCTTATATGAGCTGAATGGTCCCAAATCCCTAGGCCTTAAACAATTCAAATGGGCCTAATCCATGAGCTTGTACGTATGTCAAGTGGGCCTAAACCCCTAGGCCTTACATATAACAATTGGCCTACCTCCATGGGCTTGCATGCATATCAAGTGGGTCTAATCCCATGGGCCCTTTTTATAAACAAAAAGGGGTTTAGTACCATAGGTCCTACCATATATCAAATATCCTACTTCCATGGGCTCTAAAATTTCAACAGAAGGGTCCAAGAGCATGGGCCTTGAAGTACATCCAATGGGCCTAGTCCCAAGGACTTGCAACACATCAAATGGGCCTAGATCTAGGCCTAAAATGCATCAAATGGGCCTAGCCCATAGCCCTTTTTGAAATTCAATGGGTCCCGACTCATGGGCCTTACAAAACATTTATTCCCATCCAAACTATTTATAGGGGCACATGGTCTAGGGCCCACTACAATTTTCATATTTATAAAATATACATTTACTATATAGCATACATGAATATATATGACATAAAATATATAATGTATAATATATAATAGAATATATGAAATGGTGGGTCCCGCAGAACTCGCTGGCGTCGGCTGACAGTGGACCCCACCATCAAAACAGATGAACGGCATGGCCCGGAACACATACCTGAGATGGGGCCCACGGTCCAATATCGCTAGGCAGAGAGAGAGACAGAGAGAGGTAGAGAGGGAGAGAGATATGGAGAGAGGGGGCACGTGGCCCTTGCCTTTACAAAGGTGGGTCCCACGTAGGGCCCACTGTGATGTTTATTTGAAATCCAACCCGTTCATAAGGTAATGCAGACCTGTATGAACGGACAACAAAAATTTCAGCTTGATTCGAAACTTCTGTGGGCCCCAGGAAGAATTTCAATGGTAGATATTCAATTCACTGTTTCCTGTGGTGCGGCCCACCTGAGTTTTGGAATTCGCTGAAATTTGGAGGGGGCCCACCTGAGGGTGGGACCCACCTTATGAACGGTTATGATGGCATATAAACATCAAGGTGGGGCCCACGGCCACCAGCCGTGGGTCCACTTCGTCCGCCCGCCCGTGCGCTGGCAGCGCTGGCAGCGCTGTCAGCGTTGCTTCACTGCATTTTTTTTTTTTTTTTTTTTTTTTTTTTTTTTTTTAAAAAACTTTGAAATCTCACAGGTGGGACCCACTGATCGAAAATCCAACCCGTTCAAAAGATTTTAGGGCCCACAACAGCCATACAAGTAAAATGTTTGGGTTTAATTTGGCATGTAGAAACAATAAAATGGGCCTTAAAAGCCTTTGAAAGGTTAGAAATACCATTTTCTATGGTATGGCCCGCCTGATCATCAGATTCATCTCATCCTTTGGTTCAACGCCTAAATTGTCCTGAAAAACGGAATAGACGGCGTGGATGGAACAAATACATCAAGGTGGGGCCTGCATGAGCCGGCCCACCAAAATTTCCCTTTCCTTCTTTCTTTTACTTCCTTTTCCATATAAGGACGTCCAGCGTCCCCCAGACGCTGGACGGTTGGCATTTTGGAGAACCGATTATGGTGGGGCCCTGATTAGGTGGGCCACCACTTATGCATGGGACATTTCAATATTTAAGGTGGGCCCCACTTGAATAAAAATACTTCCATCAAGGTGGGGTCCATTCAAGTGTGCCACAATTCTATAGCAAAAGAAATAATAATAATAAATAAAATAAAATGAAATAAAATAAAAGCAATGAAAGGGAGAGAGAGACATGGAGAGTGGGACACGGCTTGTGATGGAGGGTCCCCGTCATTATGGGCCCTCCCTTGCAATGAAACATACAATAAATGGATCCCTTGCACATGGGACCATTAGAAATGTAAATCAACGGTGGAGATCCATTCTCCACCGATATGGACGGTCTAGATGACCTTTCTAAGTGATAATAAACATCATGATGGGGTCCATGGAGATTGGCCCCATCATGGAACGATCGTGAAGATCCAAGTGGTCCATCGGCCACATATTAGGGTCCCAAGTGAGATCCACACCATTGATCGGTGGGCCTCACTTGGTCCACCAAAAAAACAAGGAAAACTATCCTATAGATGCACCCACCGTCCGATCTTCTCGCTCCTAGAGGCTCCTTGGCACCATAGCTTCAATCTTCAACGGTTAAGATGAGAAATGGAGGGTTGAGATGGAAGATTTTGGGGTAGGAAGGTGGGCCACTTGAAGCTTAGAGGGACTTGGGAAATTTCCATACGTGGGAGCCCTTTGGAATTGTTGTTGCTTGGAAATTTTGAAATGAGAAAGAGAGAAAGAGAGAGAGTGATGTAAAGGGAGAGAGAGAGAGTGATGGATGGATGGGTGAGTGATGTTTGTGTAAGAAAAGCTTGACTTTTGAGGCTTTGGTGTAAGAGAGGTATGGGTTGTGAAGACTTTTGAGGCTTTTTGTGTAAGAGAGGTATGGGCTTGGGAGACTTTGGTGGTTGCTTGGGAAAAGGGATGGAAGTGATGTGTACTTGACATGTGATGGCTTGATGGGTGATTGATTGATGGGATTGATGTGATTGATGTGACACATCGTTGAGATTCCCTTGGTTTTCGCAACGCGCGGCGTTTTCTCGCACCGAACGTTGGCCCATATCTCTTGATCCGGGTATCGCCTCGGCGCGCGAGTCGCGGTATCGGAACCGCGGCGACGGTGCGGTCGCTATGGTATTGGTCTCGGGTTGAGTCGACTCGGGTTGTCGGTACAAGAATCCAGGTCGCGCGTCGATATCGGTTAAGGGTCGAAAGTTGCCGGAATTCGACCGGTACGACCGCGGAAGTGTACGGAAAGGTACGGACCAAGATACGGGTCTTACAGTGTGTAACCTTCCGGTTTAGTTCCCTAACGTCTGAGACTTTGAGGGTTCTCAAGGCTGATAGGAGCCTTTGTTCTATTCTGTAGACCATACTTCCTAGGCGAGACACCCGAGGCACCTGAGGCGCCCGAGCGATTTCCGTTCCACCACCCACAGTTCCTATTCCCCCACCTGAGCCTCCTGCTCCCATGCCCGAGACTCCTGCAGATCCCACGCCTCCGTCTGAGACCAGTGCAGCCCCTACCATATCAGTCAGTGCTGAGCAGTTACAGAAGATGCTTCAGGCTGTTACAGATGCCCTCAATGGGCAGGGCAGGGGTCCCTCTGAGACCTCAGAGTAGGCAGAGAAGGAACGCGCTAGCGCCCTATTGTGAGATTTCCTTCTGCTTGATCCCCTGTAATTTTAGGGAGAGCCCGATCCATCTATGACAGAGAGATGGCGCTCCCAGGTGGAGAAGATGTTTGAGACCATGAGATGTACGACCCAATAGTGTGTCCCTTTGGCAGTGTATATACTTAAGGGTGAGGTTGAGCATTGGTAGGCCTCCGTCGCCCGTGTCGGAGGGCTTGATTTCGTTTAGATGTAGGAGGACTTCCTAGACCGATTTATGGAGCTGAAGGACCGCCTCACGTCCGTTCATGTCCTCACTCTTCCCTCTATGAGTGAAGGATTTGTTGTATTTTCCGAGCTTTGTATGTGGGTTTGGGTGTTGTCATGATTGAGCAGGGGAAGCCAGTGGCTTATGCATCTCGCCAACTCAAGATCCATGAGCTGAACTACCCCACGCATGATTTTGAGTTGGCAGCAGTTGTCTTCACACTGAAGGTGTGGAGGAACTATCTCTATAGGGTCAGGTTCGAGCTCTTCTCTGACCACAAGAGCCTGAAGTATCTCTTCTTTCAATCTGAGTTAAACATATGGAAGAGACGTTAGATGGAGCTCTTGAAGGATTATGATTTTGATCTTCAGTACCACCCGAGCAAGGCGAATGTGGTGGCAGATACCCTTAGTCGTTAGCCACAATGCCTGGTGTCGTAGATGATGATTCAGGAGTGGAAGATGCTCGAGGATATTACAGCGTATGATTTCGAGTTTGACTAACAGTTTTCTTTCGTTTAATTATCGAGCCAGTCGATTCCTTCCTCTTTTGTTATAAGGGTGATCGAGGCTTAGCAGTCAGACGAGTCACTTCAGAGTTATCAAGCAGAGGCGACATCTGAGAGTTAGTCGGATTGGCAGATTGGTTCTGATGGTGGACTTCGTTTCAGAGGCCGATTGTGTGTCCCGGACGTTCCAAAGTTACATAGAGATATGTTGACTGAGGCACACCAATCGAGATTTACTATCCTAACTCTACAAAGATGTATCGTGACATGAGGAGGCAGTATTTCTGGGAGGAGATGAAGCATCAGATTACTAGTTTTGTGGCCAAGTGTGTAACACCCCATCCATTCCGTACCATTTTTGATGCATATGTACACAATGATTGATGCCCTTAGCTAGACCTGGATTAACTGTTCATAGTACACACCTAACTGATCGAAACTCCAAGACCTCAAAACCTATCTCATATCGACCGCCCCATCGCTACGATCGCATAGGTACCACCCGTGCGTCTATACGATACTCCGTTAGTGAGATATGTCGTGGAGAATCATTAGTGTATCATGTGCGCAAGGCGCCATGTATTTCATTCCACACATGTCATGCACACATGAACATGCCACACATGGGTGAGAGAATCTCTACCCATGTGTGTGATGTCACACACCCATACCTCTCATCTCTCATGTCTCCCCAAAGTCAACACCTCTCCATTCCATACCTTAAGCATGATATCATCACACCATGCCATCCCATGCTCCTTTAATCCACCATTAATTGCAATTCATGAATTAATTGATATAATCATAATCTAAGCTAACCAAGATCACATTAATTAAATCTAACCACATTTTTAACAATTTCTCTACATACATCCCTTCAACCCTTAGCATTTTACCATTTTCCTACACATAGAGAGAGAGAGAGAGAGGGAGGCAGGGAGAGAGAGAGAGGAGTGATCTTGGTAGGCTATCAATCCCATCCCTTCCATCCATCTCAACCATCAATTTCATCTCTTCTATTCATCTCAACCATCCATCTAATTCATCAAGGTGAGTACACCCACTCCACTCTTGGTTTGTTTTCTTTTTGATTATTTGTATGATTATCAGTGGTAATGATTTGATGATAATGATGTAATCAATGGTGTGGATACATAGGAGAGTACATATAAAAAGATGATTAAAAAAATAATAATAATAAATAAAATGGTGATGATATGATGATAATGATGTGTTTAATGGCGTGGATTCATGGGAGAATACGTATAGAAAGAATGATAATAATAATAATAATAATAATAACAAAATAATTTATAAACTTTATGTAGGATCCATTGATTATGGGCCCTACTAGAATTTTGTAGGCTATCCAAATCATCTAAAGTGTGGTCCATTATGTTGGCTAAACACACACACACTCACACCCATGCATACACGTGCACACAACACCATATAAGAAAAATATATATACATATAGAGGATGCTGCTGCCAGCATCCAGAGGACGCTGCAGCAGCAACGTCCAGCTGCTAAATTAAGGAGGCAAGGGTTATGGGTCCACAATGGGCCTCACCCATGATGTATGTATTAAATCCACGCCGTCCATTCAATTTTTTTAGATCATTTTAGGCGTTGAGCCAAAAAATGAAGCCAATCCAGTTCTCTGGTAGGCCACACCATCAAAAATCATGTGAAGACATGCTAAAACATATAAAAGTACTTGTTGGGGCCCACTTGAAATTCGAATGCATCAGAAACTTGGACTGACCCCTCCACCATGTGGGACACACACAATAGATGGATTGGATCGTCCTGTTTGTGGGCCCCATATATGAAAAACTAAAAAAAAAAATACAAAACATCACTGATGTTGTTATTGCCAACGTCTGACGCTGCAGTAAGCAACGTCTCTGCTGACGCTGGAAGGAGGTGGGCCCCACCACAGGCCCCACCATGATGTGTGTCGAACATCAGCCCCATGCATTTGATGGGTCCTGTTTAAAGATGGGTCAACTCTTAAATTCAGCTGTACACGGAACTCAGGTGGCCCACACCATCAAAAAAATAAAAATAAATTTATGAAGATAAATAAATCAGCAATTTTCATGGGTCTGATCATGAGGTATACATTATATCTAAACCATCTATTCATATGGTGAGCTTGTCTTAAGGCTTGAGGAGAAAAATAAGACAGATCTAACTATCAGGTGGTCCACACTATAAAAAAAAAAAAGTAATAGGGATTGAACGTCTACCATTGGAACCCTTTTTGGGTCAGAAGTTTTGAACCAATATGAAAATTGTATTTCCCCTTAAATTCAGGTCTTTGTGACCTTATGAACAGATTGGATGGAAATAAATGTTATGGTGGGCCCCGTGAATGGTTTAACGGTGAAATCATTATCCTCACTACTAATTGAGGTGAGGTCCAGATGATCTTTGGTTATGATTCATTTTTTTGGATAATCCTCTATAATGATCTCTAAATATAGATAAATAGTATAGATATAGTAAATACATCACTATGGGACCCATGTAATTTTGATCTCCTTAAACCGTTCATGTAACTTGGAGCTCAAGTATATAAAAGCACTTGTGGGGTCCATTTGAAATTTGGATGCATTAGAAACTTGGACTAACCCCTCAATTCAGTGGTACACACATAATGGATGGGCTGGATTTGTGATCCATGCCTCAGTGGCCTGACAAGTAATCATGAATGTTTTAATGGAGGGTAATCCTTTTAATTTTTATGTGTGGTGTGGCCCACATGTGCCATAGATTGACTTGATTTTTATTAGCCCCAGGCCCACCATGGATTGGTGGCCTATTAATTATGCAAATTGGATTGATATGTGAATGGTACTGATCTCTGTTAACATTTCTCCACCACATAGAACCCATTTGAATTCCATTGGTGTGTGGGCCCAAGAATGTTAAGGCCCATTTTGAGTGAATGTCATGTGGGCCCATCAGTAGTAGTCTTGTTTGGGCCAACCATTGGCCCTCTTCGGCAAGAGTTCGTGATCCACATGTATTAAATGTATGCTATATTGAAACATGTGAAATTGTGTTATGTGTATAGTCCTTGCCACTTAATATGTGACAAACATTGTATTATGTTGCTGCCTTAGATTACCTAATTATATAACGAGTGCACAGCCTTTCACCACTTGGCACTTTGGTTAGAGTGCAGTCCTAAGTAGTAGAATTATATGACATGTGTTTAAACCCATAAACATGTTCAATTATAACAATTAGGTAGACTCTAGAGGTGTGAGGGTGCGATATGTATTTGGCTCCTTAATCATGTGGGCATGTGACGTATGTATGACCACCTAATCAAATGCAATTGTGGAGTATATTGGGCAGTTAACCATATGATTTTGAAATTCACACAACTTCAACCAACTACATGAAGTCAGGTGGCATTATTAACCACCCAATGTTATGACCACGTGCTTATGGACATAGCCATAGTTACCCAAACCATGAACAATTGGGTTGTACGTGCAGATTTTCTTAGTCATGAGAATTATGATATAGGTTGGATTATACAACTTGATAATGGAGTGGCCCTCAATTCGGTGTCATGCGACATAAATACAACCCTTATATTATGCTCATAAATGAGGCAGATGCGGGGACCACTAAACTATATCTGATGTGATAGAAACTAGTTTTTGGCCTCTTGATTATGTGACATCGAATCTAAGTCATTCTCCATATGAAGTATTGAGTGGTTACAGTTTAAGAGTTAGTATAACCGGGAATAGTGGGTATGCTTGTGATTGTGCCTTAGATGCTTTGAGATGCGGTCACTAGACTAGGATACTAAGTGAAATTATGGCATCAGCAACCTGACCATGTGGGAGCTTAATAAATTGGTTGCCCATAAATGTATGAGTTATGATAAGTAACCATGTGACCTTAAATCATTTAATAATGGCAAGTAGAGTGACATTGTGTGACCACTCAACCATATGATTATGTGGTGCTTAGGTGACTGCTGAACTATGTGAAATTGTGGTACTGGTTGCCTGACTATTTGAAAGTTTAGTAAAGCGATTGGCCTATTAGTGTAGCCCATTGATGTAGCCCACTTGATGAGTATGAGGCCCATTAGTGTGGCCCATTGATGTAGCCCACTTGATGAGTATGAGGCCCATTTTTATGCCACCCATTGATGTGGCCCACTTGATGTATATTAGGCCCATGTGCAGGGCCTACCTATTATGTATTTATGGCCCATTAGCGAGGCCATTGTAATGTAATTTCGGCCCATATGTCATAGCCCATTGTGATGTATTTGGAGCCCATGGGTCATGGCCCATGGTGATGTATATTAGGCCTGTATGAGTGGCCCATTATGATATATTTTCAGCCCATATGATGAGGCCCATTGTGATGTATGTTAGGCCCATGTGAAAGGCCCATCGTGATGTGTATTAAGCTCTTGAGTGAGGCCTCTAGTGTTGTATAGTTAGGCTTATGTGAGACCATGGGTCCATTATATGTTAGGCTCTATATGGGTCATTCCTTGGGGATAATGTTGGTTAAATGTCCACATTATCGAGGTTGATTGTCGATGATGGTTATTGATACCGATTATGAGTATGTGACTGCATAACATCATGATACATGCCCATACGCATCATCTGCATGTTTTAAGATGTGGTTGACCATTGCATATGTCATTGGGTAGGTTGTTATGAGACTCCCTGATAGGTAAAGAGGTTATCTCACATGAGTGCACGGTATGCGCAGGATTGATGCATGACTGGATTATATGAGTCATGCATCTTGCATTGTGTGCCCTAGCGACATTAAGGTCATAGCCTCCATAGGCATATCCTAGATGGCTATACGGGACACCAAAAATTTATTTCAGCATCGGGCTGCCATAGATGGCCTTGGGTGAAAATCCTTAACCCTCTTGGTACTAGAGGACGCCCCAACGTCAAGACTGAGTGGATACATGAGCGCCCAAGTGCTGAAACCAGGAGAATGTGTCTCCCACTGTATCGTGGTCGGTTGGGAGGGGGTGTGGCCTTACTTGCCCAAGGGTAGGGGGCATAGCTAGGCTGAATTTGATCAGCTTATGAATGGGTCTGCTATCGACGTGCCGGATAGGTATTGTTAGACTATTGCCCAGGCAGATAGTGAGGTTTCTTACGCTTACTTGGACCGTGCTACTGGGAGAGGGGCAGTGCTATTTTGAGTGTACTAAATCTCGGTGATGATCCCAGAGATGAACCGTACTGATATGTGGACTAATTGAGCAGGAGTTACATACTTATTCATTCATTCACTCACTATCCACTCGGGTTGGTGATGCATAATTATTTATTATGTGTACCTTCGCAACGGCTAGGATTTCGGTTGGGGCGTGCGACTAACCTGAGATCAGGAGTTTACCACATTGAGTCTATCTAAATTTAGGTATGAGACTGGTTTGGATAGAAGTCCCTTATGATGGACCCCATAACCTACGGTACTGCATACTATCATCCCGAAGTCACTCCAGCATGGTCATTCCATTCACACCGCATATTGCATTACATGTATACATGACATATGGCATTTTGGGTTATAGTGTTTCTGTATTTAGATACGACTGACAGTATTCATGAACTCATCAGGAATTTTATATTACATTGCATCCTCAATATCTAATATTGTATGACTCATGGACTTGTCAATATTTTCGCTTACTATGATATTGTATGATTCATGATCTTACCAGTATTTTCGATATTGTATGATTATGGCATGACAATACAATGATGATGATGTGATTACGGATGCATATAATACGGTTATGGTTGTGGTATAGGAGAAATGAAAATATGACTTGGTGACGTTAGTAGTATTGACTCGGAGTATTACTATTATGCATATGTAATGCGTTGGCATTGACATTAACATCATACCTTACGTACTATATGCCTTTCACCTTACATGATTTCTTCGTGGCATATCCATCTTGCTTGCATGTATGACACACTACACACACGTGTGTACTCACTAGGTTTTTTCCTAAGCTTCCTATTTTCCTTTTTTTTAGGGCAGGAGTAGCTTGGAAGAATTAGCTTTCTCGATGCATTGTATCTATTTTTCGATTTGGCAACGTTGACATCGTGTACCCTTGAAAAGTATTGTACTTATAACTATCAGGATTTATAATGGAGAGTGTTGCTTGGTATTTTGATCATGAATCTTCATGCTCAGGTATTATTATATGTATATACCAAAAAAAATAAATTAGTAAAAAATCTTCCTTGTGGTGCACCGAACTCGGGACTTGGTGTATGAAAGTCAAGTGCCAGATTCGGGGCATGACGGAAGCTATCTGTCCCCGGACTTGGGGCGTGACAGAGTGTGACATGTGCCAGCATGTTAAGGCCGATCATCAGAGACCCCTAGGTCCATTAAATTCGTTGAGTGTCCCGATGTGAAAGTCCACTGATTTTATCATGGGTTTGTCAAGGACTCAACGCAATCACAACGCCATCTAGGTTGTCATCAATGTCTGACGAAGTCGGCACATTTTCTTATGATTCGTGCAACTTGGCCTTTGGACCAACTTGTCAGGATATTCATCGAGGAGATTTTGAGACTCACGGTGTTACGGTTTTGATCATTTCTGACCGAGACCTGAGGTTCACATCTCAGTTTTAGAGGAGCTTCCAGAAGGTGATGGGGTCTACCTTACAGTTTAGCACCATGTATCATTTGCAGACCGATTGGCAGACCGAGAGGGTCAACCAGATCATGAAGGATATGATCAGAGCTTGTGTGATCAACTTCTCAGGTAGTTAGAATGAGCATTTGTTCCTGGCTGAGTTTGCATATAATAATAGCTATCAGGCGACTATTGGTAGGCTCCTTTTGAGGCTTTGTATGGTAGACCGTGTAGATCTCCCAGTTGTTGGGCCGAGGTTGGAGAGCAGTGTATCCTATGTCCCGAGCTTGTGCAGCAGACATTAGAGGTTATTGATATCATCAGGGAGACGATGTGCACAGCTCAGGGCTAACAGAAGAGTTTTGCTAATCATCGACATTGTCCCTTCGGGTTCGTAGTTGGGGACCGTGTGTATCTTAAGGTCTCACCCATGAAGGGTGTGGTTTGATTTGGAGTAAAGGGCAAGATTGCCCTAAATTTAGGACCTTTTGAGATCCGGGGTGCATTGGCATCATGGCCTATAGGCTTTCCTTACCACCTCAGTTGTCTAGCGTCTACAACATTTTTCATATCTCTATATTGCGGAAGTGTGAGTCAGATATTGTTCATGTTATTGATTGGTAACCGCTGGAGGTTCATGAGGATGCTTCTTACATTGAGCAGTCATTTCATATCCTTGATTGGAAGGAACAGCTCCTTCAGACTAAGGCCATTCCTTTGGTGAAGGTCCAGTGGGGTCACCATTCCATTGAGGAGGCATCTTGGGAACGCAAGGTGAGATTTGTGAATGGTATCCCATCTCTTTAATGATTGATTATATGTTGTATTTTGTATACTGCCTCTAATTATATATGATGCTATATGTTCTCTTCTCTTATGAGTTATGTCTAGTTGTATGATAGTATAAATTTTGAGAATGAAATTTTTATTAAGATGGGAGAGAAGTAAGGCCCGTATCCTAATCTGTACCATTCCTTAGAATTTCGTGATCCTTCCCATTGAATTCTGATAACCTACGACCTGTAATCAGCATTTGCACGTGACCCTAAGTCTCATCCTATAGATCTGAGTTGACTCGACCCGAGACTTGTACCATTGCGACCGTGCCTTCGCCGCAGTTCCGACGTTGAGACATGCGCACTAATGCAATACCCAAGTCAAGAGTTGTGGGCCCACATTTATTTCAAGAAAAATGTCGTGCATTGCAAATCCCGAGAAAATCTTTACCCAACCCATCACATCAATCAATCAAGTACTAGTCAAGTACACAACCCATCCCCCTTTACTTAAGCCATCCCCAAAGTTAATTCTCTCTCCACCCATCCCTTTCTTACACACATCCCATCCCTTTCATCCCATCACATTCTCTCTCGCCCTCATTCTCTCTACCATTCCAAGCTACCAAAGGAGTGGACGTCCAAGCATTTCCCATAGGAGAGCCAAGTGTGGCCCACTTCCTACTGCTAAACTCTCATCTCTACCCTTCAATCTTCATCATCCTCCATCAAAGTTGAAGCCAAGGAGCTTAACATTCTAAGGAGCCTAGAAGAAGTGGAATCAGTGGGTATTTATATGACTAGAGTAGTGATTTTGATGATGGGCCAAGTAAGGGCTACCGATTGATGGTATGGATCTCACTTTGGACCCTAGGTGTGGCCAATGGCCCACCATGATTCATATGTTCATCCCATGATGAGGTAATTCTCTATAGACCCCATCATGATGTTTATTTATTTCTTTATTTTTCCATTGTGAGAAGGTCATTTAGACCTTACATTATTGGTGGAAAAGGGATCTCCACTGTTGATTTTGATTGGTGGGCCCAGATGTAATGGAACCCACTTGATGTGTGTTTTATAATGCATGGAAGGGAGGGCTCATAGTGGTGAAGCCCTCCATCGCACGTTTCTCTCTCTCTCTCTCTCTCTCTCTCTCTCTCTCTCTCTCTCCTAATTGTATGGCCCACCTATGATGTATGTATTTTTATCCATGCCATCCACCAAGTGGGATGCACCCACTGTCCAACCGGGGCCCACTTTGTTATCCACCTTGCTCCCCATTTGGGCAAGCCTTGTTTGAAGGGAAAACACAAATATTTGCCTTGATTCAAAGCTGGTGGGGCCACACAAGTGGACTCCACCCTGATGTATGTTGTTACCCACCATCCGGCAGGTCTGGACGATGGGAAAATATAAATATCAGCTTGATTCCGTAAAGATGGGCCACATATACATGGGACCTACCTATTGCACGTCCATCCTCAATGTATAGCAAGTCTGAACGGTGGAGAAAACACAAAGATCTGTTTGCTTCAAGAAGCTGGTGGGCCACACATGTGGACCCACCTAATATATATGTTTTATCCATGCAGTCCGTCCCTAGGACGGTGGGACCCACCCTGTACGTGTGGGGTCTCCACTGTCCATCTGGGACGTGGACCCCACCATCATTTATTTATTCTATCTGCACTGTTCATTGCTAGATGTGGGACCCACATGTGATGCATGTGTCTTATATCCACACTGTCCAGTGGTCTAAACAGTGGGGACCACCGTGATGTATGTGTTTTATATCCACGCCATCTATCCGCTTTGTTGGATGTAGGGCCACCTGCCATACATGCAGGGTCCACCTGCTATACGTGTAGGGCCCACCTACATCCGGGAAGGGCCCACCTGTTGCGTAGGGCCCATTGCGATGCATTTGAACCCCAGGTGATGAGGCCCAATGTGATGTATATGTGAGGCCCATGGGATGTGGCCCAATGTGATGTATATGTGAGGCCCATGGGATGTGGCTCAATGTGAGGTATACGTTAGGTCCATGGAATGTTTCCCCACGTGATGTATGTGAGGTTGATGTATGAGGCCCAATGTGATGTATGTGAGGCCCTGTGTGAGGCCCAATGTGGTGCATGTGAGGCCCAATTGAGTTATGTGAGTCCACCATGATGTATGTGATAATGTTTATGATGCCCATCAATCTCCTAGTTAGCATGAGGACCATGAACCCCCATTATAAGGTAGGTTCTTAATGGGCCATGCCTTGAGAGCAATGATGGTTAAATGTCCACATTATATGAGTAATGGTGGTTAAATGTCCATCTTATAACCCTCCCTAGGGCCCATTGTTAGGCCCATTCTCATCGATTTGGGCCCCCATAGTGTTACCGATCTAGTCTTAGTGGGCTAACCCAATCCATTGGGCCCCCCACTATTGATCATGCTTTTGCCATGCCTTGTAGACATGTCCAAGTCATAGAGCCCACCTTATGTTATTGGGCCCTTAGGAAACCCAAATTGTTACGTGATGGAACGGGCGAGGAAGCCCACTCCTTATTTTAAGCCCATCCTTGTTATGAGAAGAGTACATCATCATCATATAACATGCTTAGTAACTTCACAGTACATGCCCATACGCATCATATGTATGCTTGATATGAGGAGTAACTAATCATAGCATATGTCATTGGGCAAATTATTTATAAGACTCCCTGATAGACAGAGTTACCCCACATGAGCATGCGGTACACGCAGGATTGTTGCATGACTGGATAGTGTGACTCATGCATCTCGCATTTGTGTGACATGATTATTGTACACCCTAGCGACATCAAAGCCGTAGCCTCTATAAGCATATCGTGGATGGCAGGATTGGACACGAAAAATGTTTCGGTTCTACATGGGGCGTGATAGATGTCTCTGGGTGAAATTTCCTAAACCCTTATAGTACTAGGAGGTTGATCCAATGTCTAAACTGAGTGGATGCATGAGCACCAAGTGTTGAATACCAGGAGGTCATGTTTTTCATCATGTTGTGGTCGGTTCGAAGGGGGTTAGGCCTTACCTACCCGAGAGGAGGGGGCAAAGCTAGGCTAAGTTTGACCAGCTCGAGAAATGGGTTCACTATCAACGTGTCAGGTAGATATTGGCAGACTACTGACAATGCAGATAGTGAGGTCTCTTCCACTTATCTTGTTGTGCACAATGGGGTGAAAATCTAGTTTGGAGTGTATTAGACCCCAGTGATATTCCAGAGATGAGCTGTATTATTATGTGGATTCAGATGAGGATTGGTATGCTTGAGTTGTATCTTGTATATAACATTGGCCATGTATGCCTTGCATCGCATAGCCTTAGTATGGTCGATAGTATTCATGTTTTACATTGAATAGCCTTAGTATGGTTGATAACATTCATGCCTTGCATCACATATCCTTGGTACAACTGATAGTATTCATGGACTTATCAGCATATTTTTACATTACTCTAATATTACATTCTTGACATATAACTTGCGCATACACTTACACCACCCTTTAAGCTTTCTATAAGCTTATACACGATCATTGTGTGCAGGTGAAGCTAGGACACTGCAGCAGCATTGAGATTGGAGCGTGCAGCTATCTTCTGGAGCTTCTGATATTCTTATTGTATTTCCCTTATGCATTATACTCAAAGCTTTTTTTATTATAGTGGATATGTGGTGATGTTGTTGGTTGTTGTTTGTGGGTTATGCTTATGGTTATGCTTCTTATGAGATAAATGTATGTTAAAAATCCTCCTTATATGATCCCAGGATCAGAACCTGGTATATGGGTGTCAGTAGCCGAGAATAGGGTACTACGGAGGCTTTCGGTGTTAGATTCAGTGATTGGAAATTTTGTGAGCTCAATTTCTGAGTTTGGGGCGTGACATGACTTTTTAAGACAATATACGTTATTTGGAGATTTGGGGGTCCTCGAAACCCTTAGGTTGTTCAACATAAACCTCCCCGTGTAAGTTATCATTTAGAAATGCACTTTTGACATCCATTTAATATATTTTGAATTTCATATAACATGTAATCGAAATAAATAATCTTCTGGATTCAAGGAGAGCAATTAGTGTAAAGGATTCATTGTAATCAATACCTTCTATTTACGTGTACCCTTGAACAACCAGTCGAGCCTTATTTCTGATAATATTACCTAATTCATCATTTTTATTTTTAAAAATCCATTTGGTTATAATTATATGTTTATCAGAAGTTCTAGGAACCAAGTACCACACATCATTTCTGATAAATTCATTTAGTTTTTCTTGCATGGAAATTATCCAACTTTCATCAGTAAGTGTTTCATTTATATTGGCCGATTCAATTTGGGAAGTGAAACAAACATAATTACAAATATTTTCTAATTATTTTCTAGTATATACACAATTGCTAGGGTTACCAAGTATTAGATCAGTCAGATGGTCTTTGACTGATTGTAGTTCAGTATTAACTGATTTCAATAAAGAGTCAAGTATATCAATTATAATGACTTCGTCATCATCTTGACTTAGTATGGGTGTGATCAGGTGATCGTCAATAACAACGTTAATAGATTCTCGAATCACTCCTATTATTTTGTTAAGAACATGATATGCTCGACTATTAAGGGCATAAGCTAAGAATATTCCCTCATCACTCTTGGCTTCAAATTTTTTCAAATTTTTTTGGTCACGTAAAATGAAATATTTACTTCCAAAAGTCCTAAAATATTCAACAGTGAGCTTTTTATTAAACCATAGTTCATAAGTTATTTCATTTTTTAATTTTCTAATATAAACTCAATTTACAATATAACATGCAGTATTAATACTTCAGCCCATAAATTTTTTGAAAGTTTCATGTTGTTTAACATTACACTAGTCATTTCCTGTAGAACTTTATTTTTTCTCTCAACAATTTCATTTTGTTGAGGTGTCTTGGGAGCAAAGAACTCATGACATATACCATGCTCATCACAATACTTCTCAAAATTGTTTCAAACTTCATGCCATGATCACTTTTAATTTTGATCACAGACATCTCTTTTTAAATCTGAATTCATTTTAAAAAATTTTTGACTTCATCGAGAGTATCTGATTTCTCTCTTAAGAAGGCTACCCAAGTATATTTGGTATAATCATCAACAATGAACAGAAAATATTTCTTTCCACCTCTACTTTCAGTTATAGTTGGTCCTACTGGATCCATGTGAAGTAGTTCTAGTGGTTTGGCTGTGGCTAAGAAGTTCACTTTCTTGTGACTACTCTTAGTTTGTTTACCAATTTAACATGCGCCGCATACCTTTTCTATCTTTTTAAGTTTGGGTAAGCCTCGTAGGTGATCTCTTTTGCTCAGCTTATAAAGATATATATAGTTAACATGTCTAAGACATTTATGCCAAAGTTTAGTTTCGTCTGTTTGGACCATGTAACATGAATGATTAGATGAGCAAGAGTTATTGATAATATAGCAATTTTTAGAGGTCCCGTGACCATTTAATATCATATTACCTTTCTCATTAATTATTTCACATCCGTGATCAAAAAATTTCACACTATGCTTGTTATCACAGATTAGAGTTATGCTTAAGAGGTTGTGTTTTAAACCTTCAACATAAAACACATTTTCAAAGGGAGGAAGGTTAAGAAGTTGTATAGTACCTTCGCCTGTTATTTTTACAATTGCTTCCATTACAAAAAGTAACTAAACCACCGTTAACTTCTTTAATATTCAGAAATATTCCGTTGTCACCTGTCATATGCCTTGAGCATCCACTATCCAGGTACCATTTTGAATGACTAATGACTTTGAAAGCAGTGTGGACTACAAGACACTTAACCTTTGGAACCCATTTCATAATGGTTCTCGGTTTAGGAGTGACTTTTGAGTTTCGCTACATTTGAGGGTTAGTATTTCTCCTTTCTCTATAAACTTCACAAACATTTGAGTTAGATTTCAAAAGCTCTTTTAGTGGGTCCACTATTTTTCAGCTAAGTAAGATCTATTATTCTTTTGATATTTGTAGCTGATGGTTTTATTATTTTTATGAACTTCAAAGGGTTTTAAGTTTTTGAAATCATTATGATTAAAATCTCTAAAAGTCTTACTTTTAGAGTTAGAAAATTCTCCTCTTACAAAAATAAGAATAGAAACTTTGGATTTTGATGAGTTACCTTTAATATATCCCGGACCTGACTTATCACCATATTTTTTAGATGAGGTTAACAAATTTTCAAGCTTTTGGTCACCATGGGTATATTTCCAAGTGCCCTTTAAACTCAAAATGGAAGAAACTTTAAGTTTCAGTTTCTCATTTTCTATTTTAAATTTTTCTAATTCATAAGGTTTAAAACTTAAATCTAATTTTATTTTTTCAGAAAAAATTAAAAATTGAGAATTTTCTAAAACTGTATTTTCAAGTTCTTCATTTAATATACCATATTTTTCTTTTTGAATTTTCAATTTGATAGCAATTTTACAACTCTCTCTATATAGAGCATTGTATGCATCTTGAAGATCATCTTCATTTTCATTTTCAAGGTCACTCCTGTGATCATAGTCAGATATATTTCAACTATCTGAGGAAGTGACTCTGGCTAAGGTCATAAGAGCTTTTACATCATTTGTATTTGTATACTCTTGTTCTGATTCATCAAACTCAGGAGAGCTTTCAGAGTCGGATGATTCATCCCAAGTAGCAATCATGCCCTTTATTAGCCAAATGCCTATATTTGTAACCTATCCTTTTTAGGACATATATTAGCCAAATGCCCATATTTGTGACAGTTGAAACATTGACTGTCCTTAATTTTAGATTTTCAAGAATTACATTTTCTTTTTCTTTTATCTGTTGATTTTTAAAAATCTAATTTATTCTTATTTTTGAAAATTCTATAAAACTTTTTAGCTAACATTGCCATATCATCTCCTTTTTCCTTAGAATCAGAATTAGAATTAGTTTCTTTTGAAATAGATTTAGAAGATTTAAGAGCAACAGACTTAGCTTTAGGAGCCTTAAAATTCAACTCATATGCTTGTAAAGAGCTAACAACTCATCAACCCTCATAAGATCAATATGTCTCAATTCCTGAATGGTAGTAACTTTATAATTGAATCTCTTAGGAAGAGATTGCAGTATTTTTGCATAGACCATACTTTCAGCGATTCCATCTCCTAGTCACCACATGGAATTTACTATGTCATTTAGTTTTGCATAAAAATTCCATAAAAGTTTTAGTTTCTTCCATACGGATTTCCTCAAATCTGGTAGTGAGGATTTGAACTTTAATTTCTTGACTATAGAAGTTCCTTCATGTGTCATTTCAAGGATATCTCATGCTTGCTTGGTTGTATCACATGAAACAATTCTTTTAAATTCATCAGGCGATAGAGCACAAGTTATGCCATTTAAGGCCTTAGCATTAGCACTGCTTTCACTTTTTTGAGCTGCAGTCCATAAATAGAATGCAGTTTCTTTCATAGATTTAGTTCCATCATTGCCTAATACTTCAGTCATGAGAATTTTTCATTTGATCACAATGGCTTGTCATACACTTTCGTCTATGGATTTTAGAAAATTCCTCATTCTAGCTTTCCAATATGAATAGTTGGTGCCATCAAAAGGTGGTGGCCTGGTAATAGATAAACTATTGAAATTTGACATAATTAAAGCTATAGATCCTTAACTCAGGAAATTAATCCAAAAATGACCAACTTAACTCTGACTCCTATCACGCCCCAGACTCAGTAATCGGAATCACAAGGGACCCGATGGTCGGTTCTGGCCATAACAGCCTCCATAGTACCCCATTCTCGGCTCTTGAGGCAGGTTCCAATCCTGGGATCCTACAAGGAGAATTTTCATAACAGTATAATCATTACCAATACGAGTATACCCAAGATCACAACAAGTACATCTAAGAATAACAAAGGGCACACATCACAAAATTCATTAAGAATTTAAACTTTTACAACCATGCATAAGGTCCAAAGGACATACATGAGATAAAAGGTAAAGAGAGAAAGGTCAGCAACACTGTAGCCCTCAAATGATCAGCTCTACTCCATGCTCTGCTGCTACGACGCCTGCCTAGAATCTCCTGCACGCATCAATCATGCATAAGCTTATAGAAGCTTAGAGGGTGGTGTAAGTGTGTGACGTGGTGCACAAAAGAATAGTAGGAGGTGCAAGAAGGGAAACATGCTCAATGAGAATATCACTAGCCTTACCAAGGCTTATCATGAATACGATGCAATGAAAACTCGGAGCCATACCAAGGCAATGCATGAAGGGGCTTACACAGCCAATGCTAATGCAATGTAAGTAATGCCAGTGCTCATAACCAAACCATACGTCATGTACATTTCCAATCATAAGGAATCACCGGGGTCTATTACACTGCTGAATGACTGCCGCTCTACAGACCCCATACAGTCAAACAAGCGTAAGAGACCACAGTACCCGCCTGTGGACAGCCAATCACTAATAAGGTCTAACGGTAGCGGACCCATTTACGAGCTGGTAAGACTCAGCCTAGCAATGCCCATTACACACCAAGCAGGTAAGGCCACACCCCTATCCAACCGACTACACGACAGTGGGAGTCGCAGCCTAACGGTAAAAGGCCCTCGTGCGCTCATGTATTCCACTTGGTCACGGCATTTGAGCAGATCCTTGGTCCTATGAAAGTTTTGAGAATTTCACCCATGGGTATCCTATGCACCCGGTATGCTCAACTAATATTTTCGGTGTCCACACATACGGCCATCCACTAATACCCCTGTGGAGGCAAGGCCCTGATGAAGTAAGGGCAGATATCCATAAGCTATGTAATGCCAGATGCATGAATCACACAATCACCCATGCATCAATCCTAAGCATCCATCTCTTAAGGAGATACCAACATGTCCTACACAATGGCACAGCCATGGCCAATCATACCTCAACCAAGTATGCATATGATGTATATGGGAGTGGGCCATGAAGATGAATAGGGGTGTCAATAAGGTGAAGATGAACTCTCTACCTAACCATGAAGGTTTTAGGTACTTAACCAATTCCTCATAAGGAATACAACCTCTAGTGGGGGCCCATATACCTGGGGTAGTCCACGAGACTGAGGAGAACAATGGTATGGGCCTAAATAGATGAAACGGCCTGACAAGGTCTATGGTGGGCCTTTAACCACCCATAGAAGCCCATGTGCCTACCTTAGGGCCACCAATGTAGACATCTAACCACAATTGGTCTCCAAGAGGTAGCCCATCTCTAATTAATCATAGATCAAGGCCCAAGGCCCATGCAACATCAGAAATAAGAAATGAGCAGCCATAATCATACGACAAACACTCGTGTTAGGCTTCAGAAAGGGCTGCCCAATGCCTACCCAAAATATGGGTCCAAGGGGAACACACATAACCCAACCCATATATACCACTATGGGCCCATAGGGGAAAGGTTAGGGCCCAACATAAAGGCCACTAATCTCATATATTATGGTGGCCTAGTAGGCAGCCCATTACTCAAACCACATGGGAAAATGTCATGCTCTTAGTCAAGTAAGTTGGGCCTACAACCTGGCCCAAGTATAAAGTTGATTTGGTGGGCAACCAAGGACCCATCTACTTATATAATCTAGCCCACTAACCCAACACAATATTATGGTAAAAATGGCCCAAGAGTTCAATGGGCCTATTTGGAAAGTTCCAGCCCAATTAGGCTTAAAGAGTTCAACAACTATCTACATTCATGGATCTAATTAAATTCAACTGTGGTGGGCATGAAAAGTGTATTTATTAAGCCAAACATTTAAGGAACTAAAGGTATAAATTATTTCCTCTAAGACCTTCATAAATGTGGTGGGCCCTACTCCTCAAAATTTCAGCCCAAGGCCAAGCATAATTATAACATGTTGCTGTCCTAAATTTGGGCACTCCATTGGAGTGGGTCCAAGGCCTCTAAAACTCTGGAAATTGAGGGCCAAGGTCCCTCATCATGCATACAATGAGAGGAAACCAAAAAAGGTGGCCCACCATCAGAAAAAATATTTTTGAATTATGGTTTTTATCAAGGCATATTACTGGACCTCACAGCAGAAAATCTTTGAGTCAAGCCATCTTGGCCCATTCTTTTGGATGCCCAAAAGAGGTCATTTGAGGATAAAATTTTACAGAGTGATACTTCCATAGGTGAGCCACACCCCCACATAATTTTATAAATTTTAAATATTTCTAAGTATTTTAATTAATTTAGACAAAACAGACTATCTAGAAAATCGAATAGACCTGTACGTCCCAATGTGGTGGGCCATTCCGGCCCTCGCCACGGTGTGTATTGGAGTTCATTGGCCTTGAAATTTGGTAGGTGGGTCATAAAATGAGTGGACCATACTCCTAAAAAGTTTCAGAATTTTTGAACATTTATAAATATTTTAATTCATTTAAAGAAATCAATCTGTCCTGAAAATCGGACTGATCTGGACACCATATTATAATGGGCCAGTCCAACCACCACCATGGTGTGTACAGGCGTCCATTGGCCACAAATTTTTTTAAGTGGGTCCCATAATGAGTGGGAAACCCCCTTGTAAATTTTTATAATTTTTAAACACCCAAAAATATTTTAATAAATTCGAGAAAAATAAGCTGTCTAGGGTGGAATGTTGCAGGAACATTGCAGAAAATCCAAACTATCCACCTCACTTGGACCACACCTTTGGGACCCCAATGAAGGTCACTTGGGGTTGAAATTTGGCATGATTATAGTTGGGGTCCACACCTTAAAGAAACATACCTTACATGGGACCAAACAACCCTCCAAATGCCCAGAAATCTGGCCTCAAAATGACCCAAAAATCTGGCCAGATGGTTCTGGACAGCAACATATAACAGAAAATAAATAAATATAAAAACTATTTAAAAGGGGATTTAATCCAAGAAAATCATGGTATGGACCACCCCAGTGGGCCCCACAAATATTCAAACCCTTTCCATTACAAAATACCCCTTGTATGTGCCCCATATAGGTGGATTAGGGGCTCCAACATCCAAGGGTGGACTGTCATGGACATCCACCCTCCATGGATGGTCTGGATATTTTTGGTCCACAAGGTGGGCCACACACTCATGATCAAAATATTATTAACAAAAAAAAATAAAGATTCGGTCACAAGGGAAGGGTCTCCGTCACATTGAGACCCTTCCCCTCGTCACTCATGCATACACATTCCAATACATTGATGGGATTACAAGATCTACCCATGCATGCATCTTCAAATCAAAATCCAATGGTGGAGATGCCATCTCCACCAAGGATCAAGGGTCTAGATGACCTAAGGATTCTTCAAACTAAGAAAAAAAACCATGGTGGGGTCCATGGAGATGACCCCACCCATGAGTAATGCATACACAAAAGGATGGGCCAATGGCCATATCCAAGAAGACATGGGGCCTCCACCATCATTTGGTGGGCCCCACATGCTTCAAGCATGATGTGAAGAAGAGAAATAAGAGGAGAGAATGGAAATCTTAAGGTTCTAAGTACAAGCACACCCACCTATAAGGTCTTCAAGCAAACACCTCCAAGATGGTCTTCGAGCTTCAAGGTACATGGATTTATGGTTGAGATCTTATTTCAATGGTTAGATGGGGGGATATATGAGGGGAAATGGGCTAGGAAAATGAAAGAAAGTTGCTGGAGAAGAAGAGAAGAGAGAGGGAGAGAGAGAGAGAGAGAGAGAGGGAAAAAGAGAGGAAGGAGATTTCAAGGCAAGCAATCATCTCTCTCTTGCCTTGGATAGAGAAGAGTAATCATTATAGTAGGGAGTTAGAAACAATGTTGTTAGGGTAGGTTTGGTGTGGGTGGCATGTGAGGTCTTAGTAGTGTGAGTTATAGGGATTTAGGTGGTGTGTGTAGTGTATGTTAGAACTTGTGCAAAAGAGGGAGTGTGGGCCACATGCACCACTTCAAGGTGGGCCACATGATTAAAATTAAAGGCCATAGAATGAAACGTACACAACTTTGATCCACACATCGGATGGACGCACAAGACGCGGCGTCGGAACCGCAACAACGAAGCGGTCGCAATGTCATAGGTCTCAGCTCAATTTGAGTCAGTTCTACGTGACCAGACTCAAGGATGACCGCAAGCATAATCCGAAGGTCGCGGGTCACCGAAATTTGAGCGGTAAGACCGCGGGACCACAAGAAATGAAATGTACACTCATACACACTCATGCACACATACAAACTCGGGTCGGGTTTCACAACCCTCCCCACCAATAAAGAAATTTTGTCCTCAAAATTGACTAATCCATGACAAAAGAAAAGATAAAACACCACCATCATATAACAATCATCATACAAGGAAGGTAATAAAATAATCATATATCAATCAATCATCAAACAAATAGGGATAACGCTCTCTAATCTCGGCCTCACGTTCCCAAGATGCCTCGACTTCTGAATGATGACCCGATTGCACTTTCACCAAGGTAATGACCTTGGTCCTAAGGACCTGCTCCTTCTGATCAAGAATACGAATCGGCTGCTCAATGTAAGAAGCATCCTCACGGACCTCAAGTGGCTGCCAATCAATCACAAGAATAGTGTCCGACCCACATTTTCACAACATAGAAACATGGAACATGTGGTGGATCGTGGACAACTCAGGAGGTAAGGCAAGCCTATAGGCCATAGCGCCTAGGCGCTCAGTAATCTCAAAAGATCTAATAAATCTCGGGGCGAGCTTGCCCTTCACACCAAAGTGAACCAAGCCTTTCATAGGTAAGACCTTAAGATACACCATGTCCCTAACTGTGAACTCGAGGGGTCGACGCCGACGATCAGCATAACTCTTCTGCCGGCTTTGAGCTATGCGCATCCTCTGCCTAAAAACATCAATAGCCTCCGACGTCTGTTGCACAAGCTCGGGACTTAAGAAACGACGCTCTCCAACCTCGGTCCAACAACTAGGAGATATGCATGGTTTGCCATAAATTGCCTCAAAAGGAGCCATACCGATAGTCACCTGATAACTGTTGTTGTATGCAAACTCGGCGAGGCACATATGCTCATCCCAACTGCCCGCAAAGTCGATCACACAAGCCCTAAGCATATCCTCAAGGATCTGGTTGGCCCTTTCGGTCTGCCCAACCATCTGTGGATGATAAGCGGTACTGAGATGTAACGCCCTTGAAAAATCCGTACTTGGGCTCGAGTACCAACTCGACCCGAAATTGCGTAGAATTCATTCCTTTAGAAAATATGACTAGGTTAGCTAGTGCAACGTTAGAATAGCTGGGAAATGGTCCCTGATCACTTTAAATATGTTCTACAAGCCCCAAAGCGAGTGGAACCAATGGTGCTATAATGCTCTAAAACCTCGGACCAAACTCTAAGCAGGTTTGTTCTCTGGACCACTTTGAATCTTTGTATTGGATCTAGACCGCACGTCGAAAGTCCGATACCTCCTATCTTAGACCGTTAGAACCGCCTAGCTGGACTTGACACTCATTCCGAAAATCAAGTCAAACCGATAATCACAGGCTATTTCATTGAGCCCGGACCGAAGAGAGTGAGAATAGGGTTAGAATTAGAATTTGAAATTCAAATCTGGCGCACGATTTGAAGCATCAGTATTAAGCGTTCTGACCGTCAGAATACAGCCAAATTACACCCTTGGATCAGGAAAAATATCTATTACATATCACGAGACTTATAAGCCTGATCTTGGTGCGATGACCGTTAAACTGAAACTGGTCCGCCACGTGCGATCTGCGAACCCTACCGGTCTGAAAACTAGATGTGTGCTAGATCCAGTATGCATGAGCTTAAGTCCGACCGCATTTGGCCAGGGGACCTTCAGAAATGCTCTTTTGGATCGAAACGGCCCCGATTTGGTTCGGCACCAAGTAAACATTGTTCCCAAGCCTATTTTGGGCATGTTTTAGGCTATAAAAGGGGTTGAAACCCTCACTCCTCTCTCCCATCCGAATTTGAGAGAAACCCTAACTTGAGAGAGAGAAAAAGGTGAGAGATTGTGAGAGAGTGGGAGAGTTCTTCCTGCCACTTGTGCTACGTATTGCACGTGCTTAAGCAACACACCTCTACCGCTTTCCCAGCGATTTCACCGCGATTCTAGGTAAGTAAATACCCTAAATAGTTGCTGATTTGAGTTTTCTTTGTTTCCATAGCGATGTAGCTTATGGATCTCGTGTATTAGGTTCCCTATTCGCCGTAGACGAAGCGTATACGCTCCGTTTCAATTCACGAGTTTACAAGACATAAGGTGAGGATTTTAGATGCTTTGATTGACGGTTCCCAACGCTTTCAATGTCGTTTAATAGTAGATTCTTGACGATATTGCCGTTTGACATGTACAAAATGCTCTCTGTTTCCCGTTTCGTAAACTAACGAAGAATATGAGATTTAGGGCATTTTAGTCATTTGTAGGAAGTACTGTTTACATTCATATTTTGCTGATGTGATTGACATGGTTTGTTGTCGCACTAGGAAGTTAGGAATACGTGCATAATAGTTTGGCGAAGAGATTCGCCTAATTGCGCACTTCGGGTCGACATACTATATGTAGACTTAAGTGTGTAGTGTATGTGTTTGTATAAATGCTTGTATTAGTATGTATTGAATTAAATGATGTTATGAGGTAGTTTGAGATTGATTTCTCAATTAATATGTTGACCTAAATGATTTCCTACATGTTGATTGTATGCATGATTTCATTACATGCATGAAACATATGTGCTTGAAGATTTACTTAAGTTGAATGTTATAACATGTGTTAACATGCTCATATGACTGTATTTCAATTCCAATACTCTTACATAATTTGCTGATGTGTTTCCATAAGTGTTTGGGACTAGACTTAGTCCAGGCAGTCGGTAACCGAGCGAATTCGTGGCTGACTAGTCTTAGCCACGAGCGACGCGTCGATGAACGCGAGTCGTGTTTGGAGTTGGCGGCAGTGGTTAGGCCACGCGAAGTGTTTTACGCACTTCATGTCGTTCGACTTGAGATGCGATCGTGCCAGTCGAGCCCGTCAAGTAACCCGACTGGCCGATGTATGTTCACCTTCTATGAGTCATAACTACTTGAACCTAGGGTACTGAACTTACCATTGTAAACCCTGTTAACCATGGTACCTTGATCCACGAAGACTCATGAGCCGGGCATGGTGGTATGGGACACCGTGGTCGAGCTGTCAGCCTACGCTGGGGCCACAAACCTCCCCGTAGTGACCAGTGAGCACCAAGTCTCGTGAGCAGATTATGGTGGTATGGGACACTATATTCTAGCTGTCGGCCTACACTGATCAGGCGACGAGTCCTTTGTAGTGACCGCAAGCGTATTCTGAGTCCATGGGAGGCGACGACTCTTCCATTGCAGTAGAGTACAGTAGGCCTGTATTGATAAGGTGATGGGGGAGTGGTGCAACGAGTGCGAACAACAGCCCTGACAGCCCTTGTAGTGACCTACGAAATATACATCGTATGAGATTACTAGGAGTGACGACCCTAGATAGGATCTGTGTTGGGATTGATACAAGGGAAGTACCTTAGTTTCCCAATCCTGCTGTTTGAATGGACTAATAACAACTTGGAAATCATATCACCATGTCATTGCATGTGCCTGGAAGATGTGGAGCACTTGAGGGTCGATTGCATGTCGCGGTCGTAAGATGTTGCCATATGAGGGAGATCGTCGGTGAGGGCATACATCACGTCATGTCATCTTGCATTAACAACAGTATTAGGATTGTCTGATTTACTGCTTTACTATTATCACATGATTGAATTGTGAACATGCTAATCTTTGCTCTATGATTCCACTGAGTTGATCACTCACTCCCACGTTACGGGATGGTGTTTGCAACACCCACCAGACCCTGTTGTAGATGCAGGTGAGGCTGAGATCCAGGAGGCAGAGCCAGACTTTGACGAGGACCAGGACGAGTTCTCGTACATGCAGTATCACGACGGCTTTACGTAGGCGGCCTGGATCGATGGGATTTCAGTGGGACTATTTTGGATATTTATTTTGTTCATGTACATGTATATGAGACTCAGAGATGTAGTCATACTTTGGAGACAGATGAGATTTACTTTGTTTTTCCATACAGTGATATATATATTGTTTAGTCTTCCGCTTGCTTTTATCACTGGATCTGAAGTATGAATTGCAGTTTTGGTATACTTTTACTCATGTGAATGCTTTAAATCAAACAACATTGAATCATAATCATTTTTGTTACATAAGTGACGGTCTGGAACTCGGGAGTTGAGTTTATACACGACCCCCGATTTTCAGGGTGTTACATGAGATGCAAAGTGACCCCCAGCTCCTGCTAGAAACTCCTCCAAAATTGAGACATAAACTTGGAGTCTCGGTCTGAAACGATCCAAACTGGGATGCCATGCAGTCTCACAATCTCCTCAATGAACACCTTTACAAGCTGATCCATGACCAGGTAGCACGCATCGAAATGAAATGAGCCATCTTCGTCAGACGATCGACGATAACCCAGATAGTATCATGACCACACTGAGTCCTCGAAAAACTTGAGATGAAGTCCATCGATATGTGCTCCCACTTCCACTCTGGAATGCTCAACGGCTGCAAAGGACTAGGGGGTCTCTAATGATCGGCCTTGACACGCTAGTATATGTCAGACTCCGCCACAAAACTCATAATCTGGTACTTCATCCCCTGCCAAAAGTACTGCCTCCTCATATCACGATACATCTTCGTGGAGCCCGGGTGGATAGTAAGTCTCGATTGGTGTTCCTCGGTCATCAGATCACGACGCAACTCTGGAACGTCCAGAACACACAATCGGCCTCTGAAGCGCAACCCACCATCGGAACCAATATGCCAATCTGACTGCTCCACGGAGACGGCCTCTGCTCGATACTTCTGAAGTGACTAATCCATCTGCTGAGCCTCGATCACTCTAGCCACC
Organism: Magnolia kwangsiensis; assembly: GCA_037074715.1. Lineage (NCBI taxonomy): Eukaryota > Viridiplantae > Streptophyta > Magnoliopsida > Magnoliales > Magnoliaceae > Magnolia > Magnolia kwangsiensis. The sequence goes on from CM073573.1 coordinate 88,579,496, forward strand.
AAGGAGGGTTGAATCAACAAGCTCGAAAGCTAAACAATGGAAGACTGCAGAACGAAATCAAAGTTAAACTCTGAAACATCCTCGAGCATCTGCCACTGTCGAACCATCATATGTGCCACCAGGCCTCGTGGCTGATGGCTGAGTGCATCCACCACCACATTTGCCTTGTCCGGGTAGTACTGAAGGTCAAAATCATAATCTTTTAACAACTCCATCCATCGCCTCTGCCGTAAGTTTAACTCAGTCTGTGAAAATAGATACTTCAAGCTCTTATGATCCGAGAAGAGCTCGAACCTGGCCCCATATAGAAAATGCCTCCACACCTTTAGTACGAAGACAATTGCTGCAAGCTCTAAATCATGAGTGGAGTAGTTCAGCTCATGGACCTTGAGCTAGCGCAAGGCATACACTACTGACTTCCCGTAATGCATCAATAAAACACCCAAGCTAACTCTAGAGGCATCAGTAAAATAATAAAACTCTCACTCCCATCAGGAAGAGTGAGAACAGGAGTGGACGTTAGGCGGTCCTTCAACTCCGTAAATGCCTTCTCGCAGGCATCATTCCAGATGAACTCGACGCCCTTTCGCATTAATCGGGTTAGTGGTGCTGCAATACGGGAGAAACCCTCGATAAATCATCGATAATATCCCACTAGACCAAGGAAACTGTGAATCTCAGACGCAATCGTGGGCTGGCCCCACTGACACACTGCAACAACCTTCCAAGGGTCCACGGAGACACCCTGCCTCGTCACCACATGACTGAGGAACTTCATCTCCTCCTGCCAAAACTCGCACTTCTCCAGCTTCACATATAGTTGGTGGGCACGGAGGGTCTCAAGTACAATCCATAGGTGCTCAACATGGTCCTCACGGCTCTTCGAATATACAAGAATATCATCAATGAATACCACCACGAACTGATCGAGGAACGATCGAAAAACCTCGTTCATCAGCTGCATGAATATGGCGGGCGCGTTGGTCAGTCCAAATGACATGACCAGGAACTCAAAGTGACCATAACGTGTCCGAAAAGCTGTCTTCGGAATGTCCTCCTCTTGGACCCGAATCTGATGGCAACAGGAATGCAAGTCTATCTTGGAAAAATACTGCGCACCCTGTAACTAGTCGAACAGATCATCAATACGGGAAAGCGGGTATCGATTCTTAATGGTGACTCTGTTGAGCTCACGATAATCTACACAGAGTCGCAACAAACCATCCTTCTTCATCACAAACAATACTGGGGCTCCCCAAGGTGAACTGCTAGGACAAATAAAACCTAACTCCCAGAGCTCATCCAACTGCTCCTGCAGTTCCCTCAACTCTATCGGTGCCATCCGGTAGGGGGCCTTCGAGATAGGCATGTATCGGCACCAAATCAATCTGGAACTCTACCTGCCCAAGCGGCGGAAAACTCAGAATCTCCTGAAACACATCCGGGTACTCATAAACAACTGGCAGCTGCTCAATACTCTCTGCCACATAATCCTCAATGACCGAAGCCAAGAAGCTAGATAATGACTCTCCTCTAGGCTTGGCGACGAACTGGAACACTAGCAAGCCTGGAATATGAAATGTAACTATCCTCGCAGCACAGTCTAAGACGGCATGATACTCCGCAAGCCAGTCCATACCCAGAATCACATCAAATCTGGAGTCATCACGAACAGGTCAGCAGGAAGAAATATCTCGCCCACCAACACCGGGTAACAAGAATAGCGATGGGTCAATATCACAGACTTCCTCATGGGAGTCGAAACGGTCAAGGCCTCGGACACGGACTCTGATGGAATACTAGTCAATCGGTAAAACTGCTCAGCCACAAACGAATGGGAAGCACCAGAATTAAACAAAACATGAGCAATGCAAGCAGAAACAAGAAGAATACCTTCAACGACTCCACCAGTCGATGACTGTGGGTCCTGGCCTGGCGCCTGCTACGCAGAATAAAAATGGCCCTGAGCTGGTAGGGGAAGCAAACCGGAAGACTAAGGGTCCTGAGTCTGAGCCTGTTGGGCTGCTATACACACTGGACCTAGGGATCGAACAACATATGGATATCCCCTCTGCTGGTGCTACGGCTGCTGGTGCTATCTCTACTGCTGTTGTCTCTACTGAAGAGGTCTGCCTGGCTGCCTCTGCTGCTGAGGAGGAGCCCTAAGAGCAGCGGGTGGAAGCTGAGTTCTTTGATGCTGCTGAGGAGGACGAGGAGGAGGCAACTGCGGTGGCCTTTGCTATTGAATGAGTAGAGGACACTCACGCCTCCGATGCTCTGTCTGTCCATAACCAAAGCATACACCAGAAAAGGGGCCGGATGATGAAGTGATTGGCGGTGCTGATGATGAGGAAGAAGCTACCGTCTGAACCGCAGGCTGATGAAATCCTGATCTGCCCCTCCAACTCTGCTGACGGTGCTACCTGGAACTTCCGGCTGAAGCTCTCCTCTTCCGGTCTCCACCGGAACTCTGTTCTCTCAACCTCTGGGTCATAGTCCAGTCCTCCTCATAAACTAGTGCTCGATGCACAACCTGGTCGAACGTCTCTAAGCAATGCCCTACAATAGGGCTACGAAGGGCAGGGCATTAACCAGTCACAAAACGACCGGCCTTCATCTTCTCATCACTGGTCAGATGAGGAGCAAATCTAGACAAGGCTAAGAAACGAGTCTCATACTGAGATACAGTCATATCACCCTGCACTAGGGTCTCAAACTCGATTGCCCGCTGGATCTAAACATGCTCAGGGAAAAACTTCTGGTCGAAATAGGTCACGAACTCCTCCCATGTCCACACGAACTGAGGCCCGACCATCCTGGATACAGATGACCACCAATGACGGGCCTCACCCTGAAGGAGATAGGTCGCAAGGGATACTCTCTGATCCACAGGACACTGAATAGTGTCAAAAATCCTCACAATCTCAGTGTGCCAAGCCTCGAAGGCAGAAGGGTCAGGGTCACCACTAAATCTAAGGGGATCATATTATCGGAACTCTCGGGCTATGGCACTAGCACGCGGTAAGTTAGACTGCCCAAAAACCTCAACTGTAGCTGGCTGACGGGTCTGCAATGTGGTGGCAATAAGCTGCATCAACTGCTGAAAATGCTCAGCTCCTATAGGTATTGTCGGAAAGGCAGGGGAGACACTCGCCTCGGGCGGAGGCACGGGTGCAGCTGATGGGGCAGGAGCCTCGGTAACTGGAACAATAGGCGGAGGAGGGGGAATAGGTGGGGGAACCGGAGCAATTGGAGCCTCTGTAATCAGAACAGCAGGCTAAGGCAGAGGAATAGGTGGGGGAACCGGAGCAACTGGAGGTACAGGCGCCACGGGCTCAACTGGAGGAACATGCCGGATCGGGACCTCTGGAATAGAATCCTCAACTACTGGAGCAGGACGTGCTCGAGTAGGATGGGTACCTCGCTCGCCTCATCCACGGGCACCACGACCACGGGCGCCATGACCACGCGACATCATCTACAAAATAATGACGACATAAGGAATCAGGACAATTACAGGCTCAATACGGAGCGAAATGAAGGATCACGGGACACTACTTGCCCCATGTTCATGGCAGACATGCGATGTTCTCCTGAGTTATTTTAGAATTACTTGCTATGCTCTGATATCAACTCTTTTCATGTCCCAGACTAAGTAATCGGAATCACAAGGGACCCGATGGCCGGTTCTGGCCGTAACAGCCTCCATAGTACCCCATTCTCAGCTCGTGAGGCAGGTTCCGATCTTGGGATCCTACAAGGAGGATTTTCATAATAGTATAATCATTAGTAATACGAGCATACCCAAGATCACAGCAAGTACATCTGAGAATAACAAAGGGCACACATCACAAAATCCACTAAGAATTTGAAATTTTACAACTATCCATAAGGTTCAAAGGACATACATGAGATAAAAGGTAAAGAGAGAAAGGTCAGCAACACTGTAGCCCTCAAATGATCAGCTCTACTCCATGCTCTGCTGTTACGATGCTTGCCTAGAATCTCCTGCACGCATAAATCGTGCATAAGCTTATAGAAGCTTAGAGGGTGGTGTAAGTGTGTGACGTGGTGCACAGAAGAATAGTAGGAGGTGTAAGAAGGAAAACATACTCAATGAGAATATCACTAGCCTTACCAAGGCTTATCATGAATACGATGCAATGAGAACTCGGAGCCATACCAAGGCAATGCATGAAGAGGCTTACACAACCAATGCTAATGCAAGTAATGCCAGTGCTCATAACCAAACCATATGTCAAGTACATTTCTAATCATAAGGAAATCACCAGGGTCCATTACACTGCTCATAACTAATGCTAATGCAATGACAGTAATGCCAGTACTCATAATCAAACCATATGTCAAGTACATTTCTAATCATAAGGAAATCACCAGGGTCCATTACACTGCTGAATTACTACCGCTCTACAGACCCCACATAGTTAAATGAGCGTAAGATACCTCACTACTCGCCTGTGAACAGCCAATCACCGGCAAGGCCTGACGGTAGTGGACCCATTTATGAGCTGGTCAGACTCAGCCTACCAATACCCACTACACACTAGGCAGGTAAAGTCACACCCCTATCTATCCGACTACACAACAGTGGGAGTCACAGCCTAACGATATAAGGCCCTCGTGCGCTCATGTATTCCACTCAGTCACGGCGTTGGAGCAGATCCTTGGTACCATGAAAGTTTTTAAAATTTCACTCATGGGCATCCTATGCACCCGGTATGCTCAACTAATATTTTTGGTGTCCACACATACGACCATCCACGAATACCCCTGTGGAGGCAAGGCCCTGATGAAGTAAGGGCGGATATTCACAAGCTATGTAATGCCAGATGCATAAATCACACAATCACCCATGCATCAATCCTAAGCATTCATCTCTCAAGGAGATACCAACATGTCCTACACAATGGCACAACCAAGGCCAATCATACCTCAACCAAGCATGCATATGATGTGTATGGGAGTAGGCCATGAAGATGAATAAGAGTGTCGCTAAAGTGAAGATGAACTCTCTACCTAACCATAAAGGGTCTAGGTATGTAACCAATTCCTTATAATGAATACAACCTCTAGTGGGGGCCCATATACCTGGGGTAACCCATGAGACTGAGGAGAACAATGGTATGGGCCTAAATAGATGAAATGGCCTAGTAAGGTCTATGGTGGGCCTTTAACCACCCATAGAAGCTCATGGGCCTACCTTTGGGCCCTTAATGTGGACATCCAACCACAATTGGTCCCCAAGAGGTAGCCCATCTCTAATTGATCATGGATCAAGGCCCAAGGCCCATGCAACATCAGAAATAAGAAATGAGTAGCCATAATCATACCATAAACACTCATGTTGGGCTTCAGAAAGGGCGGCCCAATGCTTACCTAAAATATGGGTCCAAAGGGAACATACATAACCCAACCCATATATACCACTATGGGCCCATTGGGGAAAGGTTAGGGCCCAACATAAAGGCCACTAATCTCATATATTATGGTGGCCTAGTGGGCAGCCCATTGCTCAAATCACATGGACAAATGTCATGCTCTTAGTCAAGTAAGTTAGGCCCACAACCTGGCCCAAGTATAAAGTTGATTTGGTGGGAACCAAGGACCCATCTACTTATGTAATCTGGCCCACTAGCCCAACACAATAGTATGATAAAAATTATCCAAAAGTTCAATGGGCCTATCTGGAAAGTTCCAGCCCAATTGGGCTTAAAGAGTTCAACAACTATCTACATTCATGGACCTAATTAAATTCATTGGTAGTGGGCCTCAAAAGTGAATTTATTAAACCCAACATTTAAGGAACTAAAGGTATAAGTTATTTCTTCTAAGACCTTCATAAATGTGGTGGTCGCTACTCCTCAAAATTTTAGCCCAAGGCCAAGCATAATTATTACATGTTGCTGTCCTAAATTTGGGCACTCCATTGGAGTGGGTCTAAGGCCTCTAAAACTCTAAAAATTGAAGGCCAAGGTCCCTCATCATACATAAAATGAGAGGAAACCTAAAAATGTGACCCACCATCAGAAGAAATATTTTTGAATTATAGTTTTTATCAAGGCATATTGTTGGATTACACAGTAAAAAAATCTGGGAGTCAAGCCATCTTGGCCCATTCTTTTGGATGCCCAAAAGAGGTCATTTGAGTCTAAAATTTTACAGAGTGATACTTACATATGTGGGTCACACCCTCACAAAAGTTTATAAATTTTAGATATTTTTAAGTATTTTAATTAATTTAAACAAAACAGACTGTCCAGAAAATTAGATAGACTTAGACGTCCCAACATGATGGGCCAATCCGGCCCTCGCCACGGTGTGTATAGAGCTCAATTGGCCATAAAATTAGGTAGGAGGGTCCTAAAATGAGTAGACCATACCCATAAAAAATTTCATAATTTTTGAATATCTATAAATATTTTAAATCATTTAAAGAAATCAATCTGTCCTGAAAATCGGACTGATCTGGACACCATATTCTAATGGGCCGGTCTATCCACCACCATGGTGTGTACAGGTGTCCATTGGCCTCAAAATTTTGTAGGTGAGTCCTGCCATGAGTGGAACACCCCCCTGTAAATTTTTATAATTTTTAAATACCCAAAAATATTTTAATAAATTCCAGAAATCCAACCTGTCCAGGGTGGAATGTTACTGGAACATTGCAGAAAATCTAGACCGTCCACCTCACTTGGACCACACCTTTGGGACCCCAATGAAGGTCAGTTGGGGATGAAATTTGGCATGATTATAGGTGGGGTCCACACATTCAAGAAACATACCTTACATAGGACCAAACAACCCTCCAAATGCCCAGAAATCTGGCCTCAAAATGACCCAAAAATCTGTCCAGATGGTTCTGAACAGCAACATATAACAGAAAATAAATAAATATAAATACTATTTAAAAAGAGATTTAATCCAAGAAAATCATGGTATGGACCACCGCAGTAGGCCCCACAAACATCCAAACCCTTTCCATTACAAAATACCCCTTGCATGTGCCCCATATAGGTGGATTAGGGGCTTCAATATCCAAGGGTAGACTGTCATGGACATCTACCCTCCATGGATGGTCTGGATATTTTTGATCCACAAGGTGGGCCACACACTCATGATCATAAGATTATTAATAAAGGAAAATAAAAATTCAGTCACAAGGGAAGGGTCTCCTCCACATTGAGGCCCTTCCCCTCATCACTCATGCATACACATTCCAATATATTGATGGGATTACAAGATCTACCCATGCATGCATCTTCAAATCAAAACTAATGGTGGAGATGCCATCTCCACCATAGATCAAGGGTCTAGATGACCTAAGGATCCTTCAAACTAAGAAAAGAAACCATCGTGGGGTCCATGAAGAATGGCCCCACCCATGAGTAATGCATGCACAAAAGGATGGGCCAATGGCCACATCCAAGAAGACATGGGGCCTCCACCATCATTTGGTGGGCCCCACATGCTTCAAGCATGATGTGAAAAAGAGAAATAAGAGGAGAGAATAAAAATCCTAAGGTTCTAAGTACAAGCACACCCACCTACAAGGTCTTCAAGCAAACACCTCCAAGATGGTCTTCGAGCTCCAAGGTACATGGATTTATGGTTGAGATCTTATTTCAATTGTTAGATGGGGGGATATATGAGGGAAAGTGGGCTAAAAAAATGAAAGAAAGTTGCTGGAGAAGAAGAGAAGAGAGGGAGAGAGAGAGAGAGAGAGAGAGAGAGAGAGAGAGAGAGAGAGAGAGAGAGAGAGAGAGAGAGAAATAAGAGGGAAAAAGAGAGGAAGGAGATTTAAAGGCAAGCATTCATCTCTCTCTTGCCTTAGATAAAGAAGAGTAATCATTATAGTAGGGATTTAGAAACATTGTTGTTAGGGTAGGTTAGGTGTGGGTGGTGTGAGTTATGGAGATTTAGGTAGTGTGTGTATTGTATGTTGGAACTTGTGCCAAAAAGGGAGTGTGGGCCACATGCACCACTTCAAGGTGGGCCACATGATTAAAATTAAGGGCCATAGAATGAAATGTACACAATTTATGATCCACACATCGGATGGATGCACAAGACGCGGCGTCAGAATCACAAAGACGAAGCAGTCGCAATGGCATAGGTCTCAGCTTGATCTGAGTCTAGTCTACATGACCGGACTCAAGGATGATCGCAAGCACAATTGAAAGGTCACGGGTTGCCAGAATTTGATCGGTAGGACCGCGGGACCACAATAAATGAAATGTACACTCACTTACACTCATGCACACATGCAAACTCGGGTTGAGTTTCACAGATACGACTTGAAAATGCTAGCTTAACAGTCCTAGAGGGGGGCCGGGGGTGAATAGGACTATGCCGAATAAAAAAATTAAAGCATAAAAATAATAAACAAATCTAAAATCTCAATCGCACTAGTATTGAAAAATTGATTCAAACTAGTTCGTAGGAAAACCTACACCCAAAATAAAGTTTAAGTAGGACAACCTTATTTCATAAAAAATTGCATGAATCAAGATCTCAAACCAATCAAGAGAAAGTAAACCTATTTATTACAAATATTCACCACTTTTGTAGAAATGAAAGTATAAACATTCTCCACAAATGCAAAAAAAATAAACCTTCACCACAAAATTAAGAATTATAGTGGTTCTGTGTGTACAAAACTATTCTCAAACAACCACACCTACTCCACTCCTAAGATTACTAACCCCGTAATCTCGACTTTCACTATGAATAAGGTTTTCATAGGGTCACCTTGATATTGTTGTGATTTTATCAGGCTATCACAAATAAAGAAACCCCTCTCTGAGATTTTCAGGCTATCTTAGACAAAACCTCTAATGAGATTTTTTGGCTATCTTATAAAACATCAAATACATAAAGTAAATTGATACTTATCTTCACAGAAGAAGATGCTGTAACCATAGATCTCTTTTCTTAAATGACAAATGTTTGATGTTCAATCAAATAGAAGCGTGCCCCTGTGGATGAGGATGGGCCTAGTCGCCCCGCTCGTTTGAGAAGGCCTAGAGGAGCAACCACGAGTTCAAGCGCTGGGAGAGAAGTGCAGATGAAGTGGGATTTAGATCCCCATGCTCCATTAGGAAGATCGTTGTTGGCCGAGTTATCTCATGGGGTCTACGAGGACCGTAGGGTTCTTTTTGAAGTATATGTGGATGGATGACTCTTTGACAAATACTTGTTGTTTGAGCGCCTGGAAGAAGCTGGGTGGGGTCCGTTATTTGAAGGTGAGTCGCGTGCCAACGTGAGCTCTGTCCGAGCCTTCTATGCCCACATTCGAGAGCCTACGTTAGAGCCCTTGCAGTTCAAGATCCCCTTTGGCAGAGACGGAGAAGCCACAATCAATGTTAGGTTGATAGCTCGACTCCTGAATGTGCCACTTGGCAAGGTACATGCTAGTGAGAGGATTCTGAATAGTGTACGTGAAAGGGATTGCCACACCAGGTTTCTTTATGGTCGTCTGGTTGAATGATAGCCTAACAAGAGTCTCTTAGCGACTAATATGTCAGGCAATTTTCATCTGCTTCACCACATCTGCACGTTCAATGTCTACCCCAAGTGGAGCAATCACAGTGAATGCACGCGTCTCATGGTGGATTTCCTGTACACAGTGGGGCAAGGAGCGAAGTTGTGCATGCCTACGTTTGTACTGTGACAAATCATCCTTATCGCGCGATCAAATAGAAGGACTGAGTCGCTCCCCTTCGGCCTACTCATATGAAATATTGCACTTGAGTTTGGCTACAGACTTGGGGCGGAATTTCCAGCGCTGGTCCATTACATCAGCGAGACCACTCTCAACTAGATGAAGATCGGGCCTCGGAAACGACATGCCTAACTTGAAGAGAGCGAGGATGAGTCTGAGAGCGAAGAAGGAGAGGTAAGTGAAGAAGAAGGTGGGGCAAAGATAGAGGAAGAAGTGCAAGAGGAAGAGAAAGAGGAGGCTTAAGATACTGATGAGAGTCCTCCTCCTGCGACTTAGGAGCATGATCTTGATAGGGCTGATAGAGAATCCCGTTTGGTTAGGCTTGAGGAGGGTCAGGCCACTCTTTGACAGGATATTATGGATTTGCATAGCTACTTGCAGCATAAGTTCAAGAAAGTAACCCACACTTTGAAGACGATCCTTTGTTGTCTACAGGATAAGGGTGGCCCTCCTCCATTACCAGATTCTGAGGAATAGTCCTTTTCATAGTCATTGTTTGCTTATTTGTTGCTTGTTCTTATGTGTGGTTTGGTAGTTTGATAGTTGTTTAGTGTTTGAAGTTTAGTTATTTTTCTCACATGCTTTCTCTATCGTGATTCATGTAATGCTGCACATCATGTATTGTGACAATTTTATTAATGAAATGCATGTTGTTTCTTTGGCTTGTGAAGTTAATGCTGTGAATGGACTGTGTCAATGCCTAATCTCATTGGTTGCTATCCTCTGTTGTGTGTAAAGTATACCACCTAAGGGCTCAAGATCTTCGGCCCGTCTCTCTCTGGGTGATTCGCTAGACGGGGCCCTTGTCCTGTGTGATAGTCATATGGACCCCCATTCAGGCCCATCTCGTTCTAATCCCATGCCGAGTTCTCAGCCGGCTTCTGGCTCTGCTGTGGGGCCGCCTCCTGTGACACCTTCTATGGTGCCTCCTGTCACACCTGCGATTCCTGAGCAAAACTAGGCATCTACGTCGATGCCTTTTACATCACAGTCCGCTCTGCCTCCTGATAGGCTAGAGCAGATGATGTTGTTGATGCAGCAGTAGCAGATACAACAGCAATAGCAGCAGTAACAGTTCTTGTCCTCCATGGCTAGTATCTTTGCTCAGTCAATGGGGGTGACTCCACCTGTCTCACCTCTACACTCTGTTGAGAATCCTAGTGTGAGGGGCACTTTTGAGCGATTTCAGCGCTTGAGGCCTTCTACATTTTTGGGTACTCAAAGACCCGAGGAGGCTGAGTATTGGATCAACTGCATCTCTAAGATGCTTAGACTGTTGCATTGTTCAGAGGCAGAGCAGGTTGAGCTTACCACCTTCATGTTTGAGAAGGAGGCTAGCTTATGGTGGAACAGTATTCTCCGCACAGTTGCGAAGGGATTTGATTGGACGTGGGCGGCGTTTGAGGCACATTTCCATGAGAAGTATTTTTTGATCACTTACCGGTAAGAGAAGGAGAGTGAGTTCCTTCGCCTGTCAGGGAGGCATGTCGGTGACAGAGTACGAGAACCAGTTTACGGAGCTGGGCAGGTATGCTCCTTTGATTCTGGGTGATCAGCCGTTAAGGATGCGGCATTTTTCTGAGGGTTTGCGGCCTGAGATTCGATCGAAGATGTGATGTACGAGCATCTCTTCCTATGCAGAGTTGGTGAGCATGTCCTTGCAAGCAGAGAAGGACTGGGAGAGGTTGTCCCGCATGCGTGCACCTATGGCTCCCAGGCCGCAACCTGATTTCTCGAGTAGGCCTATTCTTTGTAAGAGGCCTCGTATCGATTCATCGTCGGGGTTTACGGCATCTCCTGCCCATGTGAGGCATCCTGATGTGTGGTGCAGCTATTATAAGAAGCCTAGCCACGCTGAGATATCTTATTTTTCCAGGATGCGAGATAGTGGTTTCTCACCGCCTAGAGGATCAGTCGTCCGATGCCTCAGGCGATTTCAACACCACCCATTCGATTAGCACCAGATCATCTTTCCTTCAGACCTCCAACACCTCATTTTAGGCCGTCGTAACAGCCCATGGTTCCTCCACCGCATCGCCCACAGCAGGCTCGGGTTAATGCGCTCATAGCTGAGGCGCCTGAGGCAGATTCAGCACCGACATCATTCGAGGTTCCTGCTCACATCATAGGTAAGCCTATTTTCCTGTTAGTGGACACTGGGTCCACTGTTTCGATCATCTCTTGTGATGCGGTCAAGCGGCTAGGTTTGGTTATGGCTCCTATGAAGGGAGTGAGACTCACGACAGCTATAGGGACTACGTCAGATATTACTCGGACCTGTGAGTCTTTCTCAATAGATTTGGGTAGCAAGACAGTGGTCGTCGACCTGATTGTCGCCCCACTGTGTCATTATGATGATATATTTGGGATGGATTAACTTGTGAAGATGAGAGCAGAGATTGATTGCGAGGCCAGAGTTGTGACAACCTACGGACCTAAGGGCATGGTCTTCTCTTTTCCAGTTCAAGTCAGTTGGTCCTGTCGTGTTAGCAGCTAAGCTTCCTTTTCAGAGAGTTCTGATGTTCCGACGTTGGAAGTTATGCCAGTAGTTCGTGATTCTCTGATGTGTTTGAGAAGATTTCAGGGCTTCCTCCTCTGCGCGAGATTGACTTCACTACTGTTCTTGTTCCCAGTGCGACACCCATTTCCCTGCCAATGTATCATATGCCTCCATGTGAGATGGAGGAGTTGAGGAGATAGATCGATATTTTTCTTGAGGAAGGCTTTATTTGACCGAGTGTGTCACCTTGGGGAGTGCCTGTCTTGTTTGTAAAGAAGAAAGACAGTTCCTTATGGTTATGCATTGATTATCGCAGGCTGAATCAGGTGACAGTGAAGAAAAAGTATCCCTTGCCCAGGATTGATAATCTGTTCGATCAGCTGAAGGGGGTACGTTATTTCTCAAAGATAGATTTGCAGTCTGGGTATCATCAGTTGCGTGTCAGGGATGGGGACATACAGAAGACTGCGTTTAGGACCAGTTTTGGTCATTATGAATTCTTTGTGATGCCTTTTGGACTCATGAATGCTTCGGCTGTGTTCATGGATCTGATGAACAGAGTGTTTCGGCTATTTCTGTTTTGGTTCGTCAATGTCTTTATCGATGACATTTTGATATACTCCACAAATCGAGAAGAGCACGAGGAGCACCTGAGAGTGGTATTGAATACTCTCAGGGAGAACCAGTTGTTCGCGTAGTATAAGAAATGCGACTTCTGAAAGGAAGAAGATAAGTTCCTGGCACATGTGGTGTCCAAGAAAGGTATTGCAGTTGACCTCGCTAAGGTTGTTGTGGTTCAGGTTGGAAGCAGCCCAGTTCAGTTACTGAGGTGAGGAGTTTTCTAGGTCTGGTAAGTTACTATCGACGATTCACTCATGACTTTTCCAAAATTGTCAGACCGTTGTCTAAATTGACACGGAAAGACTTGAAGTTTGCCTGGAATGAAAAGGATGAAGCAGTTTTTCAGAACCTGTCTTCCTTATGTAGAGTTCGCGTATAACAACAGCTTCCATGCAAGTATTGGTATGGTTCCCTATAAGGCACTGTATGGTCGCCCGTGTAGAGCACTGCATTGTTGGGCAGAAGTGAGCGAGAAGACTCTGATTGGCCCAGAGTTGGTCTAGGCGACTTCAGAGAAGATCGACATTATTCGACGTCGACTGTTCTCAGCACAGAGTAGGCAGAATAGCTACGCCGATACGAGACGGCGACTGCTTGAGTTTGATGTTGGGAACCATGTATTCCTTAAGGTTTTTCCTATGCGAGGAGTTCTTAGGTTTGGTAAGAAAGGGAAGCTCATGCTGAGATTCATTGGCCCATTCCAGATACTTGATCGAGTGGGGGTAGTAGCGTATCGCCTTCCTTTGCCCACACCACTCGCAGGCGTGCATAACGTATTCTGTGTGTCCATGTTGAAGAAGTACGTTCCTGATCCTTCGCATATTATCAGATGGGAGAAGGTGCAGTTGAGCGAGGATGCCACTTATGAACTGTGACCGATACGTATTTTGGATAGGAAGGAGCAGGTATTGCATAGCAAGGTTACCCCACACGCATCATAGTGAAGAAGAAGCTACTTGGGAGACTGAAGCTGAGGTCAAGAAGAATTACCCCCAGATCCTCAAGGAGTATGAGAAGGTATGAATTTTGAGGATGAAATTTTTTCTTTAAGGGGGTAGATTGTAACTTCTTAAAAAAATTCATACTTAGACCCGAGTACCATCTCTAGTAGAAATCATTTAAAACAAATCTCTTAGAAATTTCATGTGTATTAGGTAGCACTAAACTAGATTACATGTAACAATAGCACCAATAACTTCCAATACGATATGTAAGACCTAAAACCTATAGAATCGTTGACGCTATATTATCCTAAAATCTAGGATCCAACTCTAAACCCAGTTGCTCCTAGGAATACTTTATAAATTCTTATCGGATCTAGACCGCACGTCGAAAGTCTGATAGCGATGAACTTAAACCATTATGACCGCCTAGTTAGACTTGACTATCACCTCGAAAATCAAGGCCAAACGATGTCCTGTGACCATTTCCTTCAGTCCGGAGTGAAGAGAGTGAGAAAATGAAGATTTTTAGAAAATTAAATATAATTTTAAGTAGTCTGAGACGTGTCACTTGCACGTTATTTCTAAGCATTCTGACCGTTAGATTTTAACCCAAATTCACCCTCGAATCAGGATAAGTGGCCCATACATGTCAAAGTACTTGTGGCCCTAATCGAATTTCGGTGACAATTGAATTGAAAATGGTCCGCCACGGATAATCTGGAAATCCAATTGGACTGAAAACTTAACTTACTTAAGATCCAAAACTAGTGAGCTTAAGTTCGATCGCATTTGATAAGAGGACCTCCCAAAGTGCTCCGTTGGATCAGAAACAGCCGATTTGGTTATAACCTAAGTATACCTTGGCCCTAAGGATATTTCCATCGACTTTAGGCTTATAAAAAGGCCTTAAACCCTCATTCCCAAATCCCATACGAATTTCCTAAACCCTAGCTATTCAAGAGAGAGAAAAGAGAGAGAAAGTAAGAGGGAACCTGTTGTTTCTCCATGGGATTCTTCCTAGTTCTTCTATGTATCGATCTTGCGTATCTGAATCGTTCTTCTGACAATTCTGATTCCGTTCTTGGGTAAGTTAACCAAACCCTAACCTATTTTGAAGCTTAAAATAGCTGTAGTAAAGTTATAGCTAACCTGTTTCCTGCCTTAGGTAGCGTATCCGCCGCTGACGAAGACTTATCGTCTGAATCACATCTATTACACATTTTCTAGTTTAAGGTGCGGACTATATACGTTTAGGTTATGGTTTTCAAGGCTTTCAATGTTAGATAATGATTTATTCATGACATGAATACTATTACACATGCCAAATGCGCTATCTGTTTCGATTTATGGATATGTATAATCTATGTTATAAATAACGTATTTTGTGTATATGTTAGAATAACCGTATACGTATGGAATTTGCTGTTATGGTTGCCATGATTATTTGTCGTAGACGTATGCTTGATATGTATACGGTGACTCCTTGGCAAAAGGACTTTCCCTAATAAGTAATGGAGTCAACATACATAATGTATGTTGAATAGTATAGTCTAAGTGTTTGTATAAATGCTTGAATGAGTTAGTAGTTGGTAAAGTGTGAATTTCAAGGTTATTGAGATATGAATCTCAATCACCTTACCTGTGTGTATGATTTCCTCCATGAATTGATTTGCTTGAATTGTTCATGTTATCTATGTGCATGATTTCCTCCATGTACTGTATTTATATTCAAGTTATATTTCATAAATGTTCATATGATTGTAGGATATGAATCAAATGCCTATTATTGAGCTTGTACGTGATTGGGGCTGTACTACAGTCCAGGTAATCGGTAACCATTCTTCAAATGGTGGTTGAGGTCATTTTCACCATGCAGGATGAGTTTAGCGAATCCGAGTCGTTCTTGGGATGTTCGACAGTGGTTAGGCCACACGGAGTGCTTATGCATTCCATGTCGTTCAACTCAACGTGCGCTTGTCCTAGTTGGGCTTATCAACTAACCCGATTGACCGATGTATGTTCACCATGTTTGGTCGCTACTGTTTGAATCTAAGACACCGAACTCACTAGTGAAAATCCTATTAACATTGGTACCGTGACCCCTAAGACTCATGAGCCAGAAATAGTGGTATGGGACACCGTGGTCGAGCTGTCGGCCTACACTGGGGTGACGAGCCTCCCCGTAGTGACCAGTGAGCACCCTATTCTCGTGAGCTGATTATGGTGGTATGGGACACTATATTCGTGTTGTCGGCCTACATTGATTGGTGACGAGCCCTCTGTAGTGACCTCGAGTATATCCTGACACTGCATAAGGGCGCACTACAAGAAAAATAGGCAAAGGCTATAGCCAAAAATCATAGCAAAAGGGCTTTTGCTACGGATATGATCTGTAGCACGTCCGTTGCTATTGGTGGTGTAGCTAAAGGTCTAGCTATGGACAATATCCGTAGCAATAGGTATCAATAGCTACAGACTATATCCGTAGCAATAGATACCAATAGCTACAGATTATATCCGTAGCAATATCTTTAGCTACCCCACCAATAGCTACGGACGTGCTACAACTTATATCCGTAGCAAAAGGTATTTTATCCGTAGCAATAAATACCAATAACACCAATAATATCCATAGCAATAGATACCAATAGCTGCAGACAAAAGCCGTAGCTATAGCTACAATTATATTCATAGCTATTTAAAAAAAAAATTATAATAATACGACCTGTTTTCATTGCAAGAACCTGTTGTGATTGATAACTCACCTAAGCTTAATGCTGATAGAAATAATACATAAAATGCAATCAGAAAAAGAAATAGATGCATTTATTATAAATACTAATCAAATCATACAATGCATCCTACATTCACATTTCTAAATAAACAGTACTTCACTTTGATCAACCTATCATAAGAATTTTAACTAAGGCGTTCCCTGATGTGCAATAAACAAATACACTACACAGTAAAAACCCTCCATATGCATTCAATATTACTCACTTTTTTACAGAATTTTCTTCCTTCAGACGGTCAATTTCAGCAAATGCAAAAGATAGAGTTTCTTCTTTCCTTGAAACTGCAGATGTAATTTTTTGTCGAAAGTTCTGAAACCCTTCCCTTGAAAAAATGAATTTCATCCTCCACTGACTTCTTTAGCTTGTCAGCCTGTAGACATAATCAAACAAGCATACCTTTGTACAGAACTTTATACAGGCTGACAAGCTAAAGAAGTCAGTGGAGGAAGAAAGACAAAAAACATCATGCCTTTGTCAGAACTTTATACAGGCTGACAAGCTAAAACAGCATGCCTTTGCAGATGTAATAAAACAGCATTTGTAGACATAATAAAAAAAGCATGCCTTTGTACACTTCTCAAAAGGAAGAAAGATAAAAAAAATACTTATGAAGAAATAAAAAATGTAATTACAAATCTTCTAAACAATGGCAAAATCCAACATGAATAATGTGTTCAAACCTAGGATGAACTTTTAAACTCAAAACCTAGGTTTAGGTTTAGGGATAGGTTATAGGTTTTGGGATTTGAGAATGGGTTCGGGTTTAGATCATAGGTTTTGGTATTAGTTTAGGTTATAGATTTTGCGATTTGAGAATGTGTTCGGGTTTAGGTTATAGGTTTTGGTATTGGTTTAGGTTATAGGTTTTGGGATTTGGAAATAGTTTTAGGTTACAAGTATAGGATTAGGTTAGGTTATAGGTTTTGGGATTTGGGAATAGTTTTAGGTTATAAATATAGGATTAGGTTAGGTTATAGGTTTTGGGTTTTGATAATGGGTTCGGGTTTAGGTTATAGGTTTTTATTTTGGTTTATGTTATAGGTTATAGGTTTAGGTTTAGGCTATAGGTTTTGGGATTTGAGAATGGGTTCGGGATTATGTTATAGGTTTTGCTTTTGGTTTAGGTTATAGGTTTTGGGATTTGAGAATGGGTTCGAGTTTAGGTTATAGGTTTTGGTTTTTATTTAGGTTATAGGTTTTGGTTAAGGTTATAGGTTATAGGTTTACGTTTAGGTTAAGGTTAGGTTTAAGTTATAGGTTTTGGGATTTGGAAATAGTTTTAGGTTATAATTATAGGTTTAGGTTAGGTTATAGGTTAAGGTTTAGGTATAGGTTATAGGTTTTGGGATTTGAGAATGGATTCGGGTTTAGGTCATAGGTTTTGGTATTAGTTTAGGTTATAGGTTTTGAAATTTGAGAATGGGTTCGGGTTTAGGTTATAGGTTTTGGAATTTGAGAATGAGTTCGGGTTTAGGTTATAGGTTTTGGTTTTAATTTAGTTTATAGGTTTTGGGATTTGGGAATAGTTTTAGGTTACAAGTATAGGTTTAGGTTAGGTTATTGTCATGCCCCAAACTTGGTAACCGGGCTCATAAAATTTTTGATCACCGAATCTAGTGCCGACAACCTCCGTAGAACCCCATTCTCGGCTCCTAGAGCCTATTCGCCAGGTTCCGATCCTGGGATGCTATGAGGAGGATTTTCAATGTCAGTTTGATTCGTAGTAAGCATAACCCACAAACAATAACTAAAAACTCCATTACATTTCCACTATGATCAAAAACTTTACAAGTACAATGAGCATAAAGGGAAATACAATGATGATAGGCCAAAAGCTCCAAAACAATCTGCCACGTGCTCAATCCTCAACGCTGCTACGATCCAACTTCACCTGTATGCAACGGTGGTGCATAAGCTTATAGAAAGCTTAAAGGGTGGTGAAAGTGTATGCACAAGGTAGTAATATGATCATGCAATATCAGAGTAATGCAGAATATGTTGATGGATCCATGAATACTATTGGTCGTACCAAGGCCATGCGGTGCAAAGCATGAATGATGTCGGCCATACCAAGGCCATGCGATGCGAAATGCAACTCAAGCATATAAATCCTCATCTAAGTCCACATATCAATACAGCTCAAATCTGGGATATCACCGGGGTCTAGTACACTCTAAACCAGATCGTCGCCCCATCACGCACAATAAGATAAGTGGAAGAGACCTCACTATCCATCTGCCAATATCGGGCTCGACTCGTCGATAGCGGACCCATTGCAATGCACATAAGGACCATTGGTGTGGCCCATTTGATGAATAAAAGGCCCATATGATATGACCAATTTGATGTATTTAAGGCTCAATGGTATGTACCTAAGGTCCATTGCAATGTGTGATCCCAACACGGATTATGTAACGATGTTTACGACGATCTTGCCTTGGGAGCAATGTTAGTTTAACGTCCACATTGCAAGTGTAATGTTGGTTGGATGTCCACATTACGACTCTCCTTAGGGTCATTGTTAGGCCCGTACTTATTGTGTATAGGTCGTCTAAGCCACCTGCGTTGTAAGGATAGTGTATTACTTTATAACATATTTAGTATAGTTCCATGTCTCATGATCATACGCATCATATGTATGCTTGATATGAGAAGTGACTGATTATAGCAAATGCCTTTGGGCAGATTGTTTATGGGACCCCGATTAGGTGGTGTTGCCCTACATGAGCGAACGATATGCGCAGAATTTACTATATGATTGGATAGTGTGATTCATGCATTTCATATTATATGACATGATTACTTTACGCCCTAGCGACATCGGGGCTGTAGCCTCCACAGGCGTATCGTGGTTAGCAGGATTGCATACTGAAATTCTCATTCTACATGAGGTGCTATAGATTTCTCTGGGTGAAAGTCCCTAAACCCTTATAGTACCAAGAGGTTGCTTCAACGTCTAGACCGAGTGGGTACAGGAGTACCGTATGCCGATTACCGGACAGTCACACTTTTCACTGTGTCGTGGTCAGTTGGAAGGGGGTACGGCCTTACCCGTCCAAGAGTAAGGGCAAAGTTAGGCTGAGTCTAACCAGCTCAAGGAATGGGTCCGCTATCGACGAGTGGAGCCCGATATTGGCAGACAGATAGTGAGGTCTCTTCCACTTATCTTATTACGCGCGATGGGGTGACAATCTGGTTTAGTGTGTACTAGACCCCGGTGATATCTCAGATTTGAGTTGTATTGATATGTGGACTTAGATGAGGATTCTCATGCTTGAGTTGCACTCCGCATCGTATGGCCTTGGTATGGCTGACATCATTCATGCTTTGCACCGCATGGCCTTGGTATGGCTTATGGTATTCATAGATCCACCTACATATTTCATATTACTCTGATATTGCATGATCATATTACTACCCTACGCACACACTTTCACCACCCTCTAAGCTTTCTATAAGCTTATGCACGACCTTTGCGTGCAGGTGACGTTGGGGCGCAGCAGTGCTGAGGCAGGAGCACTTTGCATATCATCTTTGAGTTTTTATTCATCATCATTGTATTTCCCTTTATGCTCATTGTACTTATAAAGTTTCTGATCATAGTAGAAATGTAATGAAGTTTTTGGTTATTGTTTGTGGGTTATGCCTTTGGTTATACTTATTATAAATCAAACTGATGTTGAAAATCCTCCTCGTAGCATCCCAGGAACGGAACCTAGTGAATGGGCGCTGGGAGCCAAGAATGGGGTTCTACGGAGGCTGTCGGTACCAGATTCGGCGATCGAGAATTTTGTGAGCCCGATTTCTAAGTTTGGGGCGTGACAGTTATAGGTTTTGGGATTTGATAATGGGTTCGGGTTTAGGTTATAGGTTTTAGTTTTGGTTTAGGTTATAGGTTTTAGGATTTAAGAATGGGTTCGAGTTTAGGTTATAGGTTTTGGTTTTGGTTTAGGTTATAGGCTTTTGTTAAGGTTATAAGTTATAGGTTTATATTTAGGTTAAGGTTAGGTTTAGGTTATAGGTTTTAAGATTTGGGAATACTTTTAGGTTATAAGTATAGGACTAGGTTAGGTTATAGGTTTTGGGATTTGATAATGGGTTCGAGTTTAGGTTATAATTTTTGGTTTTGGTTTAGGTTATAGGTTTCGGTTTAGGTTATAGGTTATAGGTTTAGGTTTAGGTTTAGGTTATAGGTTTTGGGATTTGAGAATGGGTCCGGGTTTATGTTATAGGTTTTGGTTATAGGTTTTGGGATTTGAGAATGGATTCGAGTTTAGGTTATAGGTTTTGGTTTTGGTTTAGGTTATAGGTTTTGGGATTTGAGAATGGGTTCGGGTTTAGGTTATAGGTTTTGGTTTTGGTTTAGGTTATAGGTTTTGGTTAAGGTTATAAGTTATAGGTTTATGTTTAGGTTAAGGTTAGGTTTAGGTTATATGTTTTGGTTTTGGTTTAGGTTAAAGGTTTTGGTTAAGGTTATAAGTTATAGGTTTATGTTTAGGTTAAGGTTAGGTTTAGGTTATAGGTTTTAAGATTTGGGAATAGTTTTAGGTTATAAGTATAGGTTTAGGTTAGGTTATAGGTTTTGGGATTTGATAATGGGTTCGGGTTTAGGTTATAGGTTTTGGTTTTGATTTAAGTTATAGGTTTTGGTTTAGGTTATAGGTTTTGGGATTTGAGAATGAGTTCGGGTTTAGGTTATAGGTTTTGGTTTTGGTTTAGGTTATAGGTTTTGGGATTTGAGAATGAGTTCGGGTTTAGGTTATAGGTTTTGGTTTTGGTTTAGGTTATAGGTTTTTGGATTTGAGAATGGGTTCGGGTTTAGTTTATGGGTTTTAGTTTTGGTTTAGGTTATAGGTTTTGGTTAAGGTTATAGGTTATAGGTTTAGGTTTAGGTTATGGTTAGGTTTAAGTTATAGGTTTTGGGATTTGAGAATAGTTTTAGGTTATAAGTAAAGGTTTAGGTTAGGTTATAGGTTAAGGTTTAGGGATAGGTTATAGGTTTTGGAATTTGAGAATGGGTTCGGGTTTAGGTCATAGGTTTTGGTATTGGATTAGGTTATAGGTTTTGGAATTTGAGAATGGGTTCAGGTTTAGGTTATAGGTTTTGGTTTTGGTTTACGATATAGGTTTTGGGATTTGGGAATAGTTTTAGGTAAGAAGTATAGGTTTAGGTTAGGTTATAGGTTTTGGGACTTGATAATGGGTTCGGGTTTAGGTTATTGTGTTTAGTTTTGGTTTAGGTTATAGGTTATAGGTTTAGGATAAGGTTTAGGTTATAGGTTTTAGGATTTGTGAATGGGTTTGGGTTTAGGTTTTAGGTTTTGGTTTTAGGATTTGAGAATGGGTTCGGGTTTAGGTTATAGGTTTTGGTTTTGGTTTAGGTTATAGGTTTTGGGATTTGATGATGGGTTCGGGTTTAGGTTATATCTTTTGGTTTTGCTTTAGGTTATAGGTTTTGGTTAAGGTTATAAGTTATAGGTTTATGTTTAGGTAAAGGTTAGGTTTAGGTTATAGGTTTTGGGATTTGTGAATAGTTTTAGGTTATAAGTATAGGTTTAGGTTAGGTTATAGGTTAAGGTTTAAGGATAGGTCATAGGTTTTTGGATTTGAGAATGGGTTCGGGTTTAGGTCATAAGTTTTGGTATTGGTTTAGGTTATATGTTTTTGGATTTGAGAATGGGTTTGGGTTTAGGTTATAGGTTTTGGTTTTGGTTAGGTTGTAAGTTTTGGTTAAGGTTATAAGTTATAGGTTTATGTATAGGTTAAGGTTAGGTTTAGGTTATAGGTTTTGGGATTTGGGAATAGTTTTAGCTTATAAGTATAGGTTTAGGTTAGGTTGTAGGCTTTAGGATTTGAGAATGGGTTCGGGTTTAGGTTATAGGTTTTGGTTTTGGTTTTGGTTATAGATTTTGGTTAAGGTTATAGGTTATACATTTAGATTTAGGTTAAGGTTTGGTTTAGGTTATAGGTTTTGGGATTTGGGAATAGTTTTTGGTTATAAGTATAGGTTTAGGTTAGGTTATAGGTTTTGGGATTTGAGAATGGGTTCGGGTTTAGGATATAGGTTTTGGTTTGGGTTTGGGTTATAGGTTTTGGTTAAGGTTATAGGTTATAGGTTTAGGTTTAGGTTAAGGTTAGGTTTAGGTTATAGGTTTTGGGATTTGGGAATAGTTTTAGGTTATAACGTATAGGTTTAGGTTAGGTTATAGGTTAAGGTTTTGGGATAGGTTTTAGGTTTTGGGATTTGAGAATGGGTTCGGGTTTAGGTCATAGGTTTTGGTTTTGGTTTAGGTTATAGGTTTTGGTTAAGGTTATAGGTTATAAGTTTAGGTTTAGGTTAAGGTTAGGTTTAGGTTATAGGTTTTGGTTTTGGTTTAGGTTATAGGTTTTGGGATTTGAGAATGGGTTCGGGTTTTGGTTATAGGTTTTGGTTTTGGTTTAGGTTATAGGTTTTGGTTAAGGTTATAGGTTATAAGTTTAGGTTTAGGTTATAGGTTTTGTTTTTGGTTTAGCTTATAGGTTTAGGTTTAGGTTATAGGTTATAGGTTCAAGATAAGGTTTAGGTTTAGGTTATAGGTTATAAGCTTAAAGGTTTTGTGATTTGAGAATGGGTTCTGGTTTAGGTTATAAGTTTTGGTTTTGGTTTTAGTTATAGGTTTTGGGATTTGAGAATGGGTTCAGGTTTAGGTTATAGGTTTTGGTTTTGGTTTAGGTTATAGGTTTAGGTTAAGGTTATAGATTGTAGGTTTAGGTTTAGGTTAAGGTTAGGTTTAGGTTATAGATTTTGGGATTTGGGAATTATTTTAGGTTATAAGTATAGGTTTAGGTTAGGTTATAGGTTAACGTTTAGGGATAGGTTATAGGTTTTGGGATTTGAGAATGGGTTCGAATTTAAGTCATAGGTTTTGGTATTGGTTTAGGTTATAGGTTTTGGGATTTGAGAATGGGTTCGAGTTTAGGTTATAGGTTTTGATTTTGGTTATAAATTATAGATTTATGTTTAAGTTAAGGTTTGGTTTATGTTATAGGTTTTGGGATTTGGGAATAGTTTTAGGTTATAAGTTTAGGTTAGGTTATAGGTTTTAGGATTTAAGAATGGGTTCGGGTTTAGGTTATTGGTTTTGGTTATAGATTTTGGTCAAGGTTATAGGTTATAGGTTTAGGTTTAGGTTAAGTTTAGGTTTAGGTTATAGGTTTTGGGATTTGGGAATAGTTTTAAGTTATAAGTATAGGTTTAGGTTAGGTTATAGGTTTTGGGATTTGAGAATGGGTTCGGGTTTAGGTTATAGGTTTTGGTTTTAGTTTAGGTTATAGGTTTTGTTTAAGATTATAGGTTATAGGTTTAGGTTTAGGTTTAGGTTATAGGTTTTGGGATTTGGAATAGTTTTAGGTAATAAAGTATAGGCTTAGGTTAGGTTATAGGTTAAGGTTTAGGGATAGGTGATAGGTTTTGGGATTTAAGAATGGGTTCGGGTTTAGGTCATAGGTTTTGGTTTTGGTTTTGGTTATAGGTTTTGGTTAAGGTTATAGGTTATAGGTTTAGGTTTAGGTTATGGTTAGGTTTATGTTATAGGTTTTGGTTTTGGTTTTGGTTTAGGTTATAGGTTTAGGTTTAGGTTTAGGTTATAGGTTATAGGCTCAGGATAAGGTTTAGGTTTTGGTTTAGGTAATAATTTATAGGTTTTGTTATTTGAGAATGGGTTCGGGTTTAGATTTTAGGTTTTGGTTTTAGTTTAGGTTATAGGTTTTGGGATTTTAGAATGGATTCGGGTTTAGGTTATAGGTTTTAGTTATAGGTTTAGGTTAAGGTTATAGATTATCAGTTTAGGTTTAGGTTAAGGTTAGGTTTAGGTTATAGGTTTTGGGATTTGAGAATAGTTTTAGGTTATAAGTATAGGTTTAGGTTAGGTTATAGGTTAAGGTTTAGGGATATGTTATAGGTTTTAGGATTTGAGAATGGGTTCGGGTTTAGGTCATAGGTTTTGGTTTTGGTTTAGGTTTAGGTTAAGGTTAAGTTTAGGTTATAGGTTTTGGTTTTGGTTTAGGTTATAGTTTTGAGATTTGAGAATGGGTTCGGGTTTAGGTTATAGGTTTTGGTTTTTGTTAAGGTTATAGGTTTTGGTTAAGGTTATAGGTTATAGGTTTAGGTTTAGGTTAAGGTTAGGTTTAGGTTATAGGTTTTGGAATTTGGGAATAGTTTTAGGTTATAAGTATAGGTTTAGGTTAGGTTATAAGTTAAGGTTTAGGGATAGGATATAGGTTTCGGGATTTGAGAAAGGGTTCAGGTTTAGGTCATAGGTTTTGGTTTTGGTTTAGGTCATAGGTTTTGGTTTTGGTTTAGGTTATAGGTTTTGTTTAAGGTTATAGGTTATAGGTTTAGGTTTAGGTTAAGGTTAGGTTTGGGTTATAGGTTTTGGTTTTGGTTTAGGTTATAGGTTTAGGTTTAGGTTATACGTTATAGGTGCTGGATAAGGTTTAGGTTTAGGTTTAGGTTATAGGTTTTGTGATTTGAGAATGGGTTCGAGTTTAGGTTATAGGTTTTGCTTTTGGTTTAGGTTATAGGTTTTGGGATTTGAGAATGGGTTCTGGTTTAGGTTATAGGTTTTGGTTTTGGTTTAGGTTATAGGTTTTGGTTTAGGTTATAGGTTATAGGTTTAGGTTTAGGTTAAGGTTAGGTTTAGGTTATAGGTTTTGGGATTTGGGAATAGTTTTAGGTTATAAGTATAGGTTTAGGTTAGGTTATAAGTTAAGGTTTAGGGATAGGTTATAGGTTTTGGGATTTGAGAATGGGTTCGGGTTTAGGTCATAGGTTTTGGTTTTGGTTTAGGTTATAGGTTTTGGGATTTGAGAATGGGTTCGGGTTTAGGTTATAGGTTTTGGTATTGGTTTAGGTTATAGGTTTTGGGATTTGGGAATAGTTTTTGGTTATAAGTATAGGATTAGGTTAGGTTATAGGTTTTGGGATTTGATAATGGGTTCGGGTTTAGGTTATAGGTTTCATTTTTGGTTTAGGTTATAGGTTTTGGGATTTGAGAATGGGTTTGGGTTTAGGTTATGTAAGACCCGTATCCTAGACCATACTGTTTCGTAGACTTTCGCGGTCTTACCGGTCGAATTTCAACAACCTTCGTCCCTTAATCGATATTTGCGCGCGACCCTGATTCGTATACCATCAACCCGTATCGACTCAACCTAAGACCCTTAACATAGTGACCGCACCATCGCTGCGGTTATAATGCCGCAACTTGCGCACCGAGGCGATACCCAGGTCAAGAGATGTGGGTCAACGTTCGGTGCGAGAAAAAAGCCACGCATTGCGAAACCCAAGAGAATCTCTACGAGGTGTCACATCAATCCCATCAATCAATCAAATCCCATCACATCTCATGTCAAGTACACATTACCTTTCACCCATACACAAGCAACCATAAAAGTCAAAAGTTTCTTACAAAGCCCATGCTTTTCTTACACAAAAGCCACCAAAGTCAAAAAGTGTCTTACACACCCATCACCACCACATCCATTACCCATCACTCCTCTCTCTTTACTACTCTCTTTCTCATTTTTTTTTCAAACCATTTTCAAGTAACAAAAAATACCCCGCGTATGAGAATTCTCTAAGTCTTCCAAACCACAAGTGTGGCCCACTTCTCCATCCCAAGACCTCTCATCCTAGCCATCCAAACCTTATCTCATCTACTGAAATCGAAGCTAAGGAGCTAAGGAACCCATAGGAGCAAGAAGATCAGACGGTGGGTACTTGATAATATTAGTTTTTCATGTTTTTGAGATGGGCCAAGTGAGGCCAACCAATCAATGGTTTGGATCTCATTTGGGACCCTAAGTTGTGGTCGATGGCCCACTTTGATCATCATGATCATTCATGATGGGGCCATCCTCCATGGACCCCATCATGATGTTTATTTCATTACATTAGGAAGGTCATCTAGACCGTCCATATTGGTGGGGAGAGGATCTCCACCGTTGATTTTCGATTTTGATAAATCCATGTGTAGAGGGATCCATTGATTTATGATTTCATATAAGAGAGGGCTCATAGTGGCGGAGCCCTCCATCACACGCGTGTCCCACTCTCCATCTCTCTCCCCCTTTTTATTTCATTTTTTTTCTTTTTTTTTATATATTTTATGAGAATATAATAGGGTTGTGTGGCCCATTTGAATGGAACCCACCATGAGGTTTATATTCTATCCAAATCAGCAAGTGTGGCCCACTTTGTGTGTGATGTATCCACACTATTCTCCATGAGGTGGCCCACCTAATCAGGACCCACCTCGATGCACATGTCCCACCGTCCAGCGTCTGGGACGTTGGACGTCTCTGTAAAAGGAAAACACAAATATAAGCTTGGTCCAAAGCTTTAGGGGTGGACCATTGTGTAGGCCCCACCTTGTTGTATGTATTCAATCCACGCCGTCCATCTCCTTCCCTGGGTCATTTTAGGCGTTGAGCCAAGTGATGGGGTTGGTTGGAAGATCTGGTGGGCCATAGCGTTGGAGATTGCATCCTCACCATTCAAAGATCTTTATTTTATTTTATTTTATTTTGTAAACATAAAAAATACTCTATATTAGACTCGTTAGATTTGTTACGAGCTGAGGAAGCCAATGGACGGGGTGGATCTACTTGTTGTGGGCCCTAGATGCGAAAAACCCCTGAAAAATGGGCAAAGCCTCTCTGACGCCGTAACAGCAGCAGCACGCTGCTGCATGGAGCGGGCGGGCGGGCAGCTTCCTACGGCTACTGTCGTGGGCCCCACCATGATGTATATGTGAAATCCAAGCCGTTCATGTGGTGGGCCCCCTCCTCAGATGGGCCCCCTCCAAGTTTCAACTGAATCCAAAACTCAGGTGGTCCACACCACAGGAAACAGTGGTGATTGAACTCTACCAATGAAACCTTCTTTTGGGCCCACAGAAGTTTTGAATCAATCTAAAATTTGTGTTTTCTCTTCATCCAGGTCCAAGTGACCTTTTCAACGGTTTGGATGGCATTTAAACATGATGGTGGGCCCCACATGGACCCACAGTGATGTATGTGTTTTACATCCACCGTCCAGGCGGACAGTGGTACCCACCATGATATATTTGTTTTACATCCACCGTCCACCGAACGGTGGAGCCCTCTGTGATGCATGTGATTTATCCACACTGTTCAGCGACAGTGGGACCCGCCATGATGCATGTGGCGCATCCAGACCGTCCATCCACTTGGAAAGATCATTTTAAGGCATGAGTTACAGAATGAGACCGCTTTATAATCAAGTGGGCCACCTATATTTGGGTGTGACCCATTTTATATATAAGGCCTATGGATTTAGGCCCATTTGACATATAAGGCCTATGGATTTAGGCCCACTTGATAGACAATGCCAATGGGTTTTAGGCCCATTTGATTTATATAAGGCCTATAGGATTAGGCCCATTCGATATGTATAAAACCCATGGGATTAGGCCCATTCAAGACACACAAGGCCCATGTGATTAGACCTATTATGATGTACTCTGAGGCCCATGGGTTATGATCCATTGTAATGTACCTAAGGCCATTGGTAAAGCCCAGTAATGCGGCCCCTTTGATGAACATAAGGCCCACTTATGTAGCCCATTTGATGTAATGAAGGCCCAATAGGATGTACGTAAGGTCCATTACAATGTGTGAAACCAACATGGTTTGTGTAATGATGTTTACTACGGGTTATGGCTTGGGAGCAATGGTGGTTTGACGTCCACATTGTAAGTATAGTGTTGGTTAAATGTCTACATTATGACTCTCCCTAGGGCCATTGGTAGGCCGTAATTGTTGTGTGTAGGCCGTCTAGGCCCATCTGCATTGTAAGGATAATTCATTACTTTGTAAAATGCTTAGTATAATTCCATCATTCATGACCATACGCATCATATGTATGCTTGATATGAGGAATGTTTTATCATCGCATAAGCCGTTGGGCCAAGACATTTACGGGACTCCATATGAGACGGAGTGTCCCACATGAGCGCATGATGCGCACGAGATTGTTGCATGATTGTATAGTATAACTCATGCATTTCGCATTTACGTGACATGTGACATCAGGACCATAACCTCCACAGGCATATCGTGGTTGGTAGGATTGGATACCGAAAATCTTGTTCTACATGGGATGCTATAGATATCCCTGGGTGAAACTTTCTAAACCCTTATGGTATCAAGAGGTTGCTCCAACATCTAGACCGAGTGGGTGGATGAGTGTCAAGTGCCGATTATCAGATGGTTGTGCTCTCCACTATGTCGTGGTCAGTTGGAAGGGGGTACGGCCTTACCCGCCCGAGAGTAGGGGCAAAGCTAGGATGAGTCTGACTAGCTCGAGGAATGGGTCTGCTATCGACGAGTCGAGCCCGATATTGGCAGACGGATAGTGAGGTCTCTTCCACTTACCTTATTGCGCCCTATGAGGTGGCGATCTAGTTTAGATTGTATTAGACCCCGATGATATCCCAGATTTGAGTTGTATTAATATGTGGACTTATATGAGAATTGTATGCTTGACTTGCATCTTGTATCGCATAGCCGTGGTATGACCGACATCATTCATGCTTTGCATCGCATAGCCTTAGTAGGCTAACGGTATTCATGGATCCATCAGTATATTCCGCATTACTTTGATATTGCATGAACATATTACTACCTTGTGCACACACTTTCATCACCCTCTAAGCTTTCTATAAGCTTATGCATGACCGTTGCGTGCAGGTGACGTTAGGGGGCAGCAGCGCTGAGACAGGAGCACTTTGCAGATTATTTTAGTATTTTTATTCTTTACCATTGTATTTCCCTTTATGCTCATTGTATTTGTAAAGTTTCTGATCATAGTAAAAATGTAATAAAGTTTTTGGTTATTGTTTGTGGGTTATGCCTTTGGTTATGCTTATTATAAATCAAACTGACGTTGAAAATTCTCCTCGTACCACCCCGGGAACAGAACCTAGCGAATGGGCGCTGGGAGCCGAGAATGGGGTTCTATGGAGGCTGTCGGCGCCAGATTCGACGATCAAAAATTTTATGAGCCCAGTTTTCGAGTTTGGGGCATGACAGAAGTTGGTATCAGAGCATAACTTGAGAATAATCAAGAACAACATTACATATCTTCTATGAGTGTAGAATGACTAAGTCCCGAAGTTCGGATAGCTTCATGATCTTCCATTACAGACCTTTAACGTGCGTGCCTTCGAGAGTTTTCAAGTTGATAGGCGCCTTCACTCTTTCCTGTAGGACATGCCACCTAGGAGAGTGACCCGATCTACTCCTGCACCACCACCTGAGGATCCTGCTCCACCACCTGTGGCTCCCGCATTACCACCTGCGATGCCCATTCCACCACCAGAGATTCCTACTGCCCACCTGAGTATGTTGCTCCTCCACCAGAGACTAGTGCGGACGCGACCTTATCTGTGAGTGCCTCCCAGTTACAGCAGATGTTACAGGCTGTGACGGCTGCACTACAGGGACAGGGCAGGCAGCCTATCGTTTCACCGGCCCAGGCAGAGCAGGAGCCCGCGAGCGCCCTCCTTCGTAAGTTTCGACGGCTCGATCCCCCACATTTCTAGGGTGAGCCAGACCCGACTGTAGCTGAGAGATGGCGCGTCGATGTGGAGAAGATATTTGAGATGATAGGATGTACGATTGAGCGGCGAGTTCGACTAGCCGTATTTCTTCTCCATGGTGAGGCTGAGCACTAGTGGGCATCAGTCTCTCGAGCAGCAGGTGCTAATTTTGTGTGGACTTGGAAGAATTTTATGGATCGGTTTGACCAACAGTACTTCCCTGATCACATTCGACAATAGCGAGAGTTGGAGTTTGAGGCCTTGGTACAGGGCGATATGACAGTGGCCCAGTATGCGGCTCGCTTTGTAACGCTGTCCATATTTTCACCATATCTGGTTGATGACGACGAGCGGAGAGCCCGTTGATTCGAGGACGGCCTACGTTACGGTCTTCGCAGCTGTGTTATTGGGCATGAGTTCCCGACTTTTAAGGAGGTGGTACGGAAGGCCCAGATTTTTTGAGACCAATTCATATGTTTTTCCATATCATTTTATGATATGAGACCAAAAATGAGATATATCCAGTTCTCAAGTGTACCACATTACAGGAAATAGTGTTGAATGAGCGTCAACCATTAGAAACCTTTAGGGGGCCCACTGTGATATTTGTGAGAAATCCTCCTCGTCTAAGTTCATTCATAGGGGTCAAAAAGACCTGGATGAAGAGGGAAAAAAATTTCATAATGATCCAAAACTTCTGTAACCCCTAAAAGGGTTTCAATGGTAGACGTTCAATTTCCCATTGCCTTTTACAGTGTGGTCCACTTGATAGTTAGATCTATCTTATTTTTCGTCTCAAGCCTTAATATGAGCTCGTAAAATATATGGACGGTTTGGATATAACACATACATCATGATGGGACCCACAAAAGTAACATAGAAAAAAAAAATTAATCAGTTTGCCTCACTCAATTTCTAGTTTATCCCGCTCAATTTCCAGTTTGTGGGTCCCATCATGATGTATGTATTATATCCAAACTGTCCATATATGAGTGGGGAAAACTGGAAATTGAGCAGGGAAAACTAAAAATTTGATTATATGTTTTGGTTTAGGTTTAGGTTATAGGTTCTAGGTTATAGGTTAAAGCTTTAGGGAATTGAGAATAGGTTAAGGTTTAGGTTTAGGGAATCGGGTTCAGGTTTGAGATCGGGTTTAGTTTGG
The DNA here is from genome assembly GCA_037074715.1 of Magnolia kwangsiensis. Classification (NCBI taxonomy): domain Eukaryota; kingdom Viridiplantae; phylum Streptophyta; class Magnoliopsida; order Magnoliales; family Magnoliaceae; genus Magnolia; species Magnolia kwangsiensis. Next base: position 88,610,864 of record CM073573.1, read on the forward strand.
GTTTTTAAGTTTAGGTTTAGGTTAAGGAGTTGAGATTAGGATTAAGTATAGGTTTAGGTTTAAGAATTGGAGAATACATTTAGGTTTTAGGTTTAGGTATAGGTTTTAGGTTTAGGTTAAGGTTATAGGTTTAGGTGTAGGTTATAGGTAATAGCTTTAGAGAATTGAGAATAGGTTAAAGTTTAGGTTTAGGAAATCAGGTTCGGGTTCGGGATCGGGTTTAGGTTTGGGTTTTCAAGTTTAGGTTTAGGTTTAGATTATAGGTTTTGGGATTTGTGAATAGTTTTAGGTTATAAGTATAAGTTTAGGTTAGGTTATAGGTTAAGGTTTAGGGATTTGAGTTTAGGTTATAAGATTAGGTTTAGGTTTAGGTTTAGGGATTTGAGTTTAGGTTATAGGTTTAGGTTTTAGGATTTGAGAATGGGTTTGGGTTTAGGTTATAGGTTTTGGTTTCAGTTTAGGTTATAGGTTTTGGGATTTGATAATAGGCTCCGGTTTAGGTTATAGGTTTTGGTTTTGGTTTAGGCTATAGGTTTTAATTTAGGTTTAGGTTATAGGTTTTGGTTTAGCTTATACGTTTATGTTAAGGTTTAGGTTTAGGTTATAAGTTTTTGGATTTGAGAATGAGTTCGAGTTTAGGTTATAGGTTTTGAGATTTGATAATGGGTTGTGGTTTAGGTTATAGGTTATGGTTTTGGTTTAGGTTATAGGTTTTTATTTAGGTTTAGGTTATAGGTTTTGGTTTGAGTTTAGGTTATAGGTTTTTGTTTTGGCTATAGGTTATAGGTTATAGGTTTATGTTAAGGTTTAGGTTTATGTTATAGGTTTTTGGATTTGAGAATGGGTTCGGGTTTAGGTTATAGGTTTTGGTTTTGGTTTAGGTTATAGGTTTTGAGATTTAATAATGGGTTCGGGTTTAGTTTTAAATTTAGGTTTAGGTTATAGGTTTTGGGATTTGGGAATAATTTTAGGCTATAACTATAGGTTTAGGTTAGGTTATAGGTTAAGGTTTTGGGATTTGAGAATGGGTTCGGGTTAAGGTTATAGGTTTTGGTTTTGGTTTAGGTTATATGTTTTGGTATTGGTTTTGGGATTTGAGAATGGGTTCGGGTTTAGGTTATATGTTTGGGATAAGGTTATAGGTTATAGGTTTAAGTTTAGGTTAAGGTTAGGTTTAGTTTATAGGTTTTGGGATTTGATAATGGGTTCGGGTTTAGGTTATAGGTTTTGGTTTTGGTTTAAGTTATAGGTTATAGGTTTTAGGATTTAAGAATGGGTTCGGGTTTAGGGTATAGGTTTTGGTTAAGGTTATAGGTTATAGGTGCAAGTTTAGGTTAAGGTTAGGTTTAGGTTATAGGTTTTGGGATTTGATAATGGGTTCGGGTTTAGGTTATAGGTTTTCGTTTTGGTTTAGGTTATAGGTTAGAGGTTTAAGATAAGGTTTAGGTTTAGGTTTAAGTTATAGGTTTTAGGATTTGAGAATGGGTTCGGGTTTAGGTTATAGGTTTTGGTATTGGTTTAGGTTATAAGTTTTGGTTAAGGTTATAGGTTATAGGTTTAGGTTTAGGTTAAGGTTAGGTTTAGGTTATAAGTTTTGGAATTTAATAATGGGTTCGGGTTTAGGTTATAGCTTCTGGTTTTGGTTTAGGTTATAAGTTATAGGTTTAGGATAAGGTTTAGGTTTAGGTTTAGGTTATAGGTTTTGGGATTTGAGAATGGGTTCGGGTTTAGGTCATAGGTTTTGGTTTTAGTTTACGTTATAGGTTTAGGTCAATTTCATGTTTGTCCCGCTCAATTTTCAGTTTGCCCGCTTAATTTTCAGTTTACCCCACTCAATTTTCAGTTTGCCCCGCTCAATTTCAAGTTTGCCCCGCTCAATTTCTAGTTTGCCCCGCTCAATTTTCAGTTTACCCCGCTCAATTTCTAGTTTGCCCCGCTCAATTTTCAGTTTTCCTCACTCAATTTCTAGTTTGCCCCGCTCAATTTCTAGTTTGCCCCGCTTAATTTTCAGTTTACCCCGCTCAATTTCTAGTTTGCCCCGCTCAATTGAGCGGGGTAAACTGGAAATTGAGCGGGGCAAACTAGAAATTGAGCAGGGCAAACTGGAAATTGAGAGGGGCAAACTGGAAATTGAGTGGGATAAACTGAAAATTGAGCTGGGCAAACTAGAAATTGAGCGGGGCAAACTGAAAATTGAGCGGGATGAACATGAAATTGACCTAAACCTATGACCTAAACCCAAACCCATTCTCAAATCTCAAAACCTGTAACCTAAACCTAAACCTAAACCTTATCCTAAGCCTATAACTTATAACCTAAACCAAAACCAGAACCTATAACCTAAACCTGAACCCATTATTAAATTCCAAAACCTATAACCTATACCTAACCTTAACCTAAACCTAAACCTATAACCTGTAACCTTAACCAAAACCTATAACCTAAACCTAACCTTAACCAAAACCTAAACCTATAACCTATAACCTCAACCAAAACCTATAACCTAAACCAATACCAAAACCTATAACCTTAACCCGAACCCATTCTCAAATCCCAAAACCTTAACATATAACTTAACCTAAACCTATAGTTATAACCTAAAACTATTCCCAAATCCCAAAACCTATCACCTAAACCTAAACTTAAACCTAAACCTGAACCCATTATTAAATCTCAAAACCTATAACCTAAACCAAAACCAAAACCTATAACCTATAACCTAAACCCGAACCCATTCTCAAATCCAAAAACCTATAACATAAACCTACACCTAATCCTAATATCAACTCTTTAACCTAAACCTAAACTTGAAAACCCAAACCTAAATTCGGTCCCGAACTCGATTTCCTAAGCCTAAACCTTAACCTATTCTCAGTTCCCTAACCTTAACATATAACCGACACTTATAACCTAAACCTAAAACCTAAATGTATTTTCAAATCCCTAAACCTAAACCTTAACCTAATCCTAATATCAACTCCTTAACCTAAACCTAAACTTGAAAACCCAAACCTAAACCCGGTCCCGAACCCAATATCCTAAACTTAAACCTTAACTTATTCTCAGTTCCCTAAACCTTAACATATAACCTATCCTCATTTCTAATTTGCCCCGCTTAATTTCCAGTTTGTCCCGCTCAATTTCCAGTTTACCCCGCTCAATTTCTAGTTTGCCCTGCTCAATTTTCAGTTTGCCCCGCTTAATTTTCAATTTACCCCGCTCAATTTCCAGTTTGCCCCGCTCATATATGAACGGTTTGGATATAAGACATACATCATGATGGGACCTACAAAAGCAAAAAAAAAAATATTTCGGTTTACCCCGCTCAATTTCTAGTTTGTGTAACGCCCGTGAAAAATCCGTACTTGGAATCGAGTACCGATTTGACCCGAAATCGCGTATAAATAATTTCCATGAAAATTTTACGTAAGTTAGCTAGCGCAACGCTAGAGTAGCTGGGAAATAGTCCCTGATCACTTTAAATACGTTCTACAAGACCCAAATCGAGTAGAACAGACAACTCGACAATACTCTATAACCTTGGATCCAACTCTAAGCAGGTTTGTCCTCTGGACCATATGGAACTTTTGTATTGGATTTAGACCGCGCGTCGAAGGTCTGATACCTCCTATCTTAGACCGTTAGAACCGCCCAGCTGGACTTGACAATCATCTCGAAAATCAAGTCAAACCGATAATCACAGAGTATTTCGTTGAACCCGGACTGAAGCGACCGCGAATAGGGACGAATTGGGAATTTCAAATTTAGATCTGGCACACGACTTGACGCGTCAGTATTAAGCGTTCTGACCGTCAGAATTCATCCAGATTACACCCTCGGATCAGGAAAAATATCTAATTATTGTCACGGAACTTTCAGTCCTGATCTATGTGCGGTGACCGCTGAACTGAAACTGGTCCGCCACGTGCGATCTGCGAACCCTGCCAGACTGAAAACTTAATACGAGGTACATCTGGTACCCATGAGCTTAAGTCTGATCGCAATCGACCAGGGGACCACCAGAAATCAGTTTTTGGACCGAAACAGCCCCGAAATGGATAGGCAATAAGTAAACTTCGTCCCGGAGCCTATTTCGGGCGTTTCCAAGCTTATAAAAGGGGTTGAAACCCTCATTCCTTCCTTGCATACGAATTTCCCTAAACCCTAGAAAAGAGAGAGAGAGTTTGAGAGAAAGGGAAGAGGAGATTTTTCCCGCTTCCGAGCCGCCAACAGTTGCTGCATCAACGCTTCCTTCCAATCACCTGGCTGGTGATTTCTACACCTTTTCAGGTATAGAAAAACCCCAACAACTTGCTGATTTAGGGTTTATATAGATTCTGAACGTATTAGCTAACGTCTTCCATAAATCAGGATCTCCCACTGTCGTAGACGAAGCGTACACGCTCCGTTCAAATTCCCGCGACCGTAAGAGATTAGGTGAGGATTTTAGACGCTTTGATTGTCGGTTTACAACGCTTTCAATGTCGTCTAATAGTAGATGATCGACGGCATCGCCGTTTGACATGTACAACATGCTCTCCGTTTCCTGTTTCGCAAACTAACGAAGAATATGAGATTTAGGGCATTTTAGGTATATGTAGGAAGTACGGTCTACATGCATAATTTGCTGACGTGATTGACATGATTTGTCGCCGCATTAGAGAGTTAGGAATGCCTGCATAATCAGTTTGGCGAAGAGATTCGCCAAGTTGCGCACTTGGGGTCGACATACTATATGTGGACTTAAGGGTGTAGTGTATGTGTTTGTATAAATGCTTGTATTAGTATGTATTGTATTGAATGATGTTATGTAGTAGTTTGAGATTGATTTCATGATTAATAGGCTGACCTAAATGATTTCCTATATGTTGACCTTATGCATGATTGCATCATGTGCATAGAAATGATGCCTTAAGAATTGCCTAAGTTGAATATGCTTGGAAAGCATGCCTTGAAGATTTGCCTAAATTGAATGTTATAACATGTGCTAACATGCTCACATGATGTATTTCAATTCCAATACCTTTGCATCGTAGTAATGAAATTCCATAGATGTGTGGGACTTGATTTAGTCCAGGCAGTCGGTAACCGAGCGAATTCGTGGCTGACTGGTCATAGCCACGAACGACGCGTCGATGAATGTGATTCGTGTTGAGAGTTGGCGGCAGTGGTTAGGCCACGCGAAGTGTTTTACGCACTTCATGTCGTTCAATTCGAGATGCGATCGCGCTAGTCGAGCCCGTCAAGTAACCCGACTGGCCGATGTTTGTTCACCTTGTATGTATCATAACTGCTTGAACCTAGGGTACTGAACTTACCATTGTAAACCCTATTAACCGTGGTACCTTGATCCACGAAGACTCATGAGCCGGGCATGGTGGTATGGGACACCGTGGTCGAGCTGTCGGCCTACGCTGGGGCCACAAACCTCCCCGTAGTGACCAGTGAGCACCTAAACTCGTGAGCAGATTATGGTGGTATGGGACACTATATTCTAGCTGTCGGCCTACACTGATCAGGCGACGAGCCCTTTGTAGTGACCGCGAGTGTATTCTGAGTCCACGGGAGGCGACGACCCTTCCGTGCAGTAGAGTACAGTAGGCCTGTATTGATAAGGTGATGGGGGAGCGGTGCAACGAGTGCGAGCAACAGCCCTGGCAGCCCTTGCAGCGACCTACGAAATATACATCGTATGAGATTACTAGGAGTGACGACCCTAGACAGGATCCGTGTTGGGATTGATACAAGGGAAGTACCTTAGTTTCCCAATCCTGCTGTTTGAATGGACTTAATAACAACTTGGAAATCATATCACCATAGCATTGCATGTGCCTGGAAGATGTGGAGCACTCTAGGGAGTGTGGCATGCCGCGGTCGTAAGATGTTGCCGCATGAGGGAGATCGTCGGTGAGGGCATACATCATGTCATATCATCTTGCATTAAACAACAGTATTAGGTTTGTCTGATTTACTGCTTTACTATTATCGCGTGATTGAATTGTGAACATGCTAATCTTTGCTCTATGATTCCACTGAGTTGATCACTCATTCCCACGTTACGGGATGGTGTTTGCAACACCCACCAGACCCTGTTGTAGTTGCAGGTGACGACGAGATCCAGGACGTGGAGCCGGAGATTGACGAGGACCAGGATGAGTTCTCTTATATGCAGTACCACGACGGCTTCCCGTAGGTGACCTGGATCGAGGGGGACTTCAGTGGGACTATTTTGAACTTATTTTTTTTGTCTATTTACATGTATATGAGACTCAGAGATGTAGTCATACTTTGGAGACAGTTGAGAGTACTTTATTTTTTTCCATACAGTGATATATATTGTTTAGTCTTCCGCTTGCTTTTATCACTGGATCTGAAGTATGAATTGCAGTTTTGGTATACTTTTACTCATGTGGATGCTTTAAATCAGACAACATTGAATCATAACCATTTTTGTTGCATAAGTGACGGTCTGGAACTCGGGAGTTGAGTTTATACACGACCCCCGATTTTCAGGGTGTTACAGTTTGCCCCGCTCAATTTCCAATTGAGCGGGGCAAACTAGAAATTGAGAGGAACAAACTGAATTTTATTTTATTTTTGTTATGTTGCTTTTGTGCGAGGGAGCTAGAAATCCAGTGAGGCAATATATAAATTGAGCGAAGGAACCTAGGAATTGAGCAAGGCAACCTAGCAATTGAGCGATGCAACGTAGAAATTCAGCGAGACAACTTAGGATTTGAGCAAGGGAACCTCGCTCAATTTTAATGTAGCCTAAACCTCGCTCAATTTCTAGCTTCGCTCACTCAATTCATACCTTGTCCTACTCAATTTTCAATTTACTCACTCAATTTCATATTTGCCTCGCTCAATTTTTAGTTTGACCATGAAGTGATTAAAATTGACCGTGAAGTGAATGAAATGTATTTTCGACCATCGACCTGATGGAATCTTGGAAAATAACTAGGTTGGTTGGCTAAAATAGCTTCTCCTACCCCAAAATCATATTGGTACGTCAAGTAACTAATTTTAGTTTAGAAGATATTCTTGTTAAATGAATAAAGAAAGAAATGAAAAAAAAAGGAGAAAAATTTATATTTATATATATACACACACACACACACACACATTTATATAAACATGTAAAAAATAAAAAATAAAAAATAAAAAAAAAGTGCAGAGCATTATAGCTATGGCTACAGTTATAATCCGTAGTCATAGGCCGGTCGACCGGCTGACCCGGTCAACCCCAACTTGCTGGCTTCTTTTTCATTTTTTTTTCCTTTTCCCTGTTGTAATCCCCACTGATTTTTGGGTTTTGAAATTTGAGAATGGGTTCGGGTTTAGGTTACAGGTTTTGGGATTTGTGAATGGGTTCTGGTTTAAGTTATAGGTTTTAGTTTTGGTTTAGGTTATAGGTTTTGAAATTTGAGAAAGGGTTCGGGTTAAGGTTATAGGTTTTCATTTTGGTTTAGGTTATAAGTTTTGGTTTAGGTTATAGGTTTTGAAATTTGAGAAAGGGTTCGGGTTTAGGTTATAGGTTTTCTTTTTGGTTTAGGTTATAAGTTTTGGTTTAGGTTTTAAGTTTAGGTTTAGGTTTGGGTTTGGGTTTTGGGATTTGAGAATGGGTTCGGGTTTAGGTTATAGGTTTTGGTTATGGTTTTGGTTATAGGTTTTGGGATTTGAGAATGAGTTTAGATTTAGTGGTTCTAAATCTACTTGGGAGGTTTCAATATATGGCAATGAGGTTCTAAAGGTCTATGGTAAATGGAAGAGCCCTTATAGATTTAGTGATGTAAATATAGGCAAAAGTACAACAGAGAGAGCCAGACATTTAAAAAAAATCAAAGACACAATTGCTCAACAGTTTTCCTTACCAATTTTGTGCAATCATGTGCTTCAGTAGATAAGCTAGGATCCGGCCCATGATCTTAAGGTTGAGACACATAGTGCCAGTCCAATCAAGTTACAGGTGTCATCATAGTCTTAGTAAGAAGTGTTTCAAAATACAAAGAAAGAAATAGCTATTATAAGAGGCATCATTATAAAAATTGAAACCTGCTCAATCTTGATAAACTTTTTTCCACACACCCAAGATCAAGGATTAGTCAGATCATAGCCTAATGATAGTAGTGCTAGCTTCTCATTCCTTCTTGAGCCATTTCATCAAACAATTAGCATGCATGAAATACAAGAGGGAGATTGTATTATAAATATCAGCTACATCGACATAAAACACTCCTTGTTGAGCCATTTTATCAAATAGTTAGCATGCATGAAATACAGGAGGGAGATTGTATTATAAATATCAGCAACATCCACACAAAACACCCCTCTTGAAGTTGTAAACCTTGCAAAAATGGCATTGAAATCTTCCTTTCCTCTACTCTTAAGATATTGTCCTTCAAATCTATTATACATAGCACAAAGTTAAGTCATTAGAAGACCATTTCCATATGTAATTGTAAACTAGAAATTAGGTCTGTTAACCAAGTTACACAGGAACGACTAAATCTCCAACCACATTCGAGCAGTCCCACCTCATGGTGAATTTTGAAAGAAGTTATAGCTGAAACTAGAAAGTATAGAAACAGGAATAGATCCCGATTGTAACTTTGCAACTGAAAATGATGGTTAACATTAAGTAGATAAACCAGATGTAACTGATAACTATTGTAGTTTCATTCATACAGCCTAGATCACACAATGTTCCTAATATCGAAGCTCCATTCCAAATAAAATCTTTGAAACAATCATTGTAATGACAAAAAGAATAAACAAAATTTATAATAGAATCAAAGGAAATAAGGACTACCAAAGGATAGAGCGAAGGTTGGTGCATTATCAAACTAATTCAATTTAGAGAGCAATTGAATGAATGGGATTGCGGATAGTAAATTGGAAAGATTGGATTGGAAGATTTTAAATTGGAAAGATTGAATACCTGTCCAAATGCAAATATGGAATTATTAAACCTAGCTAAACAGATAGTAAAGAACTGAATTTTTAAGGAAATTTAAACTCTCACAATCTTTAAAATCACAAATGAAACATGTGATAATAGTCTCAAATTGAATGCACAACCTCAAGGTAGCAGCAAGGCTCCATTCAATTGAGTTGTAAAATATATGATTCTTACAAAATTTACAAAAAGAAGAATATTCAAAAAGCAATACTCCATAACAATGAGAAAGTGACAATAAAATAAGGAAAAGGCAAGAAAAACTCCCATAATGATACTTTCTTTACCTTAAAAATATGAGAAGGATAATAGACAAGTCTATGAGATTCTTCTCCTCCTGATATATACTAGCCTGAACAAAGAAAACAAGCGTTGCACATGAATGAATTTGTCTCATGACTTGAACTCATTTAACCTAGAGAGCATCCAAGAACCAAGGTCCACAAGTCATATTGTTTTGACATACATCAGGATCCATAATTACATATGAAGTTCAATATTGTGCTAAAAGTGAAATCGATCAATTTCTAGACAAAACTAACAGTAAATTTTTATTTTTATTTTTTAAAAAGATCACTCGATCTTTCTTTAATAAATGGGAGATTTAATATTATTGCAGCATTTTCTTAATGATCTGTTTGCAGCTAGCACATCTGTATCTGGCTCAGATTAACAGCCTAGCTCACCAAACCAGGGACTGTTCTTGCATCTTTTTCCTAACCAACTGTTTTCTTAACTGATGGTTTGCAAACAGACGGTTAAGAAAAAGCTGAAACAACAATCGAAATTTGATAGAAAAAAGACAAAGATTGGACCTATTTACAATAGTCACTTGTCCATCAGTTGGGTTAGCTTAGCATCAAATTCCTTCTCCAGTTCCACTTCTTCTTCCAAATACCTCCACTTCAGCTCTGTCTTCTTATCTTCATGCAATCGTATCAGCCTCTCTCTCTCTCTCTGCTTCAAACTCTTTAATCTAATTTGACTGGCTATCAATGAATCGAGCAATCTCTTCAATCCTACTTTAAGGATTGTTTGGATTTGTGGATTTTTTTCTTTTTTATTTTTGAAGAAAATGGAGTTTTTTGGGAAACTCCAAATCTAGAAAACAGTCAGAAATGAAAATTTCTTTCCCACAATTGTCTTTCAGCAAGATTTTCATGAAAAAATTTCTTCATTTACAAATCTATATTCATGGAAAATTTGTTGCCAGTCTAGGCAAGGAAACTAAAAGGGGGCATTTTTCAGGAAATGAGGGAAATGGAAATGACACTTTCAAAAAATTTATAAAAACAAAAAAAAAAATGAAGTCCATCCGATCAATTCCTAGGTTCCTTCGCTCAATTGCTAGGTTGTCTCGCTCAATTCCTAGGTTCCTTCGCTCAATTTATATATTGCCTCACTGAATTTCTGGCTTCCCTCGCACAATTCGTAGGCTGTCTCGCTCAATTCATATATTTTTCCAGATCATTTTATGGTATGAGACCAAAAATGAGATATATCCAGTTCTCAAGTGTACCACATTACAGGAAATAGTGTTGAATGAGCGTCAACCATTAGAAACCTTTAGGGGGCCCACTGTGATGTTTGTGAGAAATCCTCCTCGTCTAAGTTCATTCATAGGGTCAAAAAGACCTGGATGAAGAGGAAAAAAATTTCATAATGATCCAAAACTTCTGTAACCCCTAAAAGGGTTTCAATGGTAGACGTTCAATTTCCCATTGCCTTTTACAGTGTGGTCCACTTGATAGTTAGATCTATCTTATTTTTCGTCTCAAGCCTTAATATGAGCTCGTAAAATATATGGACGGTTTGGATATAACACATACATCATGATGAGACCCACAAAAGTAACATAGCAAAAAAAAAAAAAAAATCAGTTTGCCCCGCTTAATTTCTAGTTTGCCCCGCTGAATTTCCAGTTTGCCCAGTTCAATTTCCAGTCTACCCAGCTCAATTTTCAGTTTGCCCCGCTCAATTTCCAGTTTACCCTGCTCAATTTCTAGTTTGCCCCGCTCAATTTCCAGTTTGTCCCGCTCAATTTTTAGTTTGCCCCGCTTAATTTCTAGTTTACCCCGCTTAATTTCCAGTTTGCCCCGCTCAATTTCTAGTTTGTCTCGCTCAATTTTCAGTTTACCCTGCTCAATTTCTAGTTTACCCTGCTTAATTTTCAGTTTGTCCCGCTCAATTTTCAGTTTACCCCGCTCAATTTCTAGTTTGCCCCGCTCAATTTCCAGTTTACCCCGCTCAACTAGAAATTGAGCGGGGCAAACTGAAAATTGAGCGGGGCAAACTGCAAATTGAGCGGGACAAACTAGAAATTGAGTGGGGCAAACTGAAAATTGAGCGGGGTAAACTTGAAATTGAGCGGGACAAACATGAAATTGACCTAAACCTATAACCTAAACTAAAACCAAAACCTATGACCTAACCCGAACCCATTCTCAAATCCCAAAACCTATAACCTAAACCTAAACCTAAACTTTATCCTAAACCTATAACCTATAACCTAAACTAAAACCAAAACCAAAAACTATAACCTAAACCTGATCCCATTCTCGAATACCAAACCCTATAACCTATCCCTAAACCTTAACCTATAACCTAACCTAAACCTATACTTATAACTTAAAACTATTCCCAAATCCCAAAACCTATAACCTAAACCTAACCTTTTCCTAAACCTATAATCTAAACTCAATTTCCTAAAGTGAAACCTACACCTAATTCTAATCTCAACTCCCTAACATAAATGTAAAACTAAACTTAAAAACCCAAACTTAAACCCAATCCCGAACCTGAACCCGATTTCCTAAACCTAAACCATAACCCATTCTCAAATCCAAAAACCTATAACCTAAACCAAAACCAAAACCAAAACCAAAACCTATAACTAAAACCCGAACCCATTCTCAAATCCCAAAACCTATAACCTAAACCCGAACCCATTCTCAAATTCAAAAACCTATAACCTAAACCTGAACCCATTCTCAAATCCAAAAACCTATAACCTTAACCTAAACCTATAACCTATAACCTAAATCAAAATCAAAACCAAAACCTATAACCTACCCATTCTCAAATTCAAAAATTATATCGATGCAATTATAGCAGCGGTTATAATCCGTAGCTAAAGTGTATCAAAAATTGTTATCCCTAAACCTAAACTTACACCCTAAACCCAAATTTTCAAATCCTTAAACCTAAACTTACACCCTAAACCTAAATTTTCAGTTTGCCCCGCTTAATTTCCAGTTTGCCCCTCTCAATTTCCAGTTTGCCCCGCTCATATATGGACGGTTTGAATATAAGACATACATCATGATGGGACCTACAAAAGCAAAAAAAAAATATTTCGGTTTACCCGGCTTAATTTCTAGTTTGCCCCGCTCAATTTTCAGTTTGCCCCGCTCAATTTAGCGGGTCAAACTAGAAATTGAGCGGGGCAAACTGAATTTATTTATTTTTTTGCTATGTTACTTTTGTGGGAGGGAAGCTAGAAATCCATTAAGGCAATATATAAATTGAGTGAAGGAACCTAGGAATTGAGCGAGGCAACCTAGAAATTGAGTGAGGGAACCTAGAAATTGAGCGAGGCAACCTAGAAATTGAGATAGGAATCCTAGGATTTGAGCAAGGGAAGCTAGAAATTGAGCGAGGCAACCTAGGATTTGAGCAAGGTAACCTAGGATTTGAGCAAGGAAAACTAGAAATTGAGCGAGGGAACCTATAAATTGAGCGAGGCAACCTATGAATTGAGTGAGACAATGTAGGAATTCAGCAAGGTAACCTAGGAATTGAGTGAGGGAAGCTAGAAATTGAGCGAGACAACCTAGCATTTGAGCAACGCAACCTAGGATTTGAGCGAGGAAAGCTAGAAATTGAGCGAGGGAACCTAGAAATTGAGTGAGGCAACCTAGGAATTGAGCGAGGCAACGTAGGAATTGAGCGAGGAATCCTAGGATTTTAGCGAGGGAAGCTAGAAATTGAGCGAGGGAACCTAGGATTTGATCGATGCGACCTAGAAATTAAGTGAGGCAACGTAGGGATTGAGCGAAAGAAGCTAGGAATTGAGCGAGGTAACATAAAAATTCAGTAAAGAATTTTAGTTATTGAGCAAGGGAACTAAGAAATTCATTAAGGCAACCTAGGATTTGAGCAAGGCGAGGGAAGCTACAAATTAAATTGAGCGAGGCAACCTACGAATTGAGGGAAGAAGCTAGAAATTAAGCGAGGAAACCTAGGATTTGAGCGAGGGAACATCGAAATTGGAGCGAGGCAACTTAGGAATTGAGCGAGGGAAGCTAGAAATTGAGTGAGGAAAGCTATAAATTGAGCGAGGCAAGCGAGGCGACGTAGAAATTGGAGCTAGGATTGAGCAAGGGAACCTAGAACTTGAGCGAGGGAACCTAGGAGTTGAGCAAGGCAACGAAAAAATTCAACGAGGCAATCGAGAAATTGAGCAAGGGAAACATCAATTTGAGCGAGGCAAGCTTGAAATTGGGTGAGGCTAACATGAATTGGAATGAACTTTAAATGTAATTGACCTAGCCTAACAATTTGATTTGTTGAATTTGACCGATCAGTTAATGAAATTGACTGAGATTTACATGAAATTCTCTTCGGTGAATTTGATCGAGCAATTAATGAAATTGACCGAGCGGTTCATAAAATTTTCAGTCGCACTTATAGTGCTGAGTTAACTAAGTTGGGCACACCCAGATCCATAGCTCAATTGGCAGACTGAGTAGAGATACCTCATATCAACACTTGAGGTCCTGGTATCGATTCCTAGTAGGGGTGGCTAACATGGAGTGTGTGTATTAACATGGGTGTGTACTAACAAGCTAACCTAAAAAAACTTTTTTTAAAAAATTACTAGTAAAATATTAAAAAAATAAAAAAATTAAAAATATTGAGTTGGGCCCACGTTGAATGTATGTGGACTATCCATGACGTTCATCCATTTTTCCATCTAAAGCAAGGGTTTCAGCCCAAAATGGTGGCATATTGAAATATCAAGTGGATCACACCACAGGAAACAGTGTTTCCACCGTGGAAACCTTTTTATGCCCATACAATGATGTTTTACTTGTAATCCATCATGTCCATAGGATGATTTTCGCATGGATGAACCAAAAACCAAGATGGGAGCTTCATTCGGCATTTCAATGGCCCACAAAAAATTTACGCCGTTTAGGTAAATGTATATCATACCTGTCATGCGTACTGTCTTCCGTGGAGGGAACATTTTCAGAAAAAACGAGATAATGTTGATGAATAGAGAGGGTGGGATTAGGGGTGTACATCGAGTCAAACCGAGTCGAGTTGGCCTCAGCTCGACTCGGCTCGAACAGTGGCTAACCTCAGCTTGAACTCGCCTCATCTCGGTCCTCGGGCCTGATTTGCCAGTTCATCTCAGTTCAATTAGCAGCTCGGGCTGAGTTCGAGCTAAGATCGAACCGAGTTTGCTATTGAGGCATTTCCACAAACACCTTAATTGCAACTTCAAAATCCCACTGTTTTACCTACAAAGGCAATAATTTTATAGGTATTTTCTCCAACACCTTCTAAATAATAATAATAATAAAGAAAAAAAAAAGTATTTGTTCCATGTACATACCTTCCTGTCCACCTTGCTACTAGCCAAACCTTCATTGCCACCAGCCACATGTCGTTCAGTCATTTTATCAAACAGTTGGTGAGCAACATTAATGACAAAGTAACCAAGTCACCGAACTAGTTCGATCCAAGTTTGATTCAAGCTAGATTTGATCCGAGTCGAGTTGAGCTGGCCTGCTCGAACTCATTTTTGAGCTCAAAAAATCAATTCAACCTTGCTTGAACTCAACACCGAACTGAATCGAACTTTTTTCAGATTGAGTAGAGCGAGCTAACCGAGCTAGCTCGATTCGTGTACGCCCCTAGGTGGGATCCAGCTAGAGCGTGGTGCGATCCAAGCAACAGATGCAGCGGTGGAGTTTTCGTCCTTTTTTTTAAAAAAAAATGGAGCGGGAGAAGGGAGGGACAGGAAAAGCAACGGCAGTAAAAAGGAGGGGTAGTTTCGTCCTCAAAGTCGCTGTCCGCACGTGCTAGTCTAAGTTGGTAACTTAAGTTGGTAACTTAAGTTTGTATTCCGCGATAAAAACCGCTGGGTAAAAGGTTTTGTCTACAGTGGTCATTTTCTCGTGTGTCTAATGTATGTGTAAACGACACACACACTCCACATTTTAATGTTATGACTCATATGCATCTGACTTCATATAACGTGGGTCCCACACGCTGACCTCTGGTACATCATGGCACGTGGGGCCCATCTCATTCCATATGTGCGTGTGCAGGCCCACTTATGTGATACTTACTATTATATTTTTATACATATGTATATTTACTTCCTTTTTTTGTATATATGTCATGCGTCCATCAGTGGGTGCTCATAGATGGATGACCTGGAAAGAACGGCCAGGATGCAACATATGGATCTATCAAAATGGTGGACGGTGTGGATATGGCACGTCTACACTACGTGCATGATATCAAGGGTGGGTCCACCGATTTCACTCATGCATAGGCGCAGTACCTCACTTAAAAAGTGCACGCATGCATGCAGTGCTTTTGTTGTTCCTTTTTTTTTTTGAGAACGTCCAGGGCCTGCTTAGCTGGTGGTAGGCCTGGCTGAGCCACGTCATCAAGGTGGGGCAACACACAGGGCCCACCAACCGTGGTAGGGTAGGACGCACCTACTGATGCAGGGTGCGGCCCATCAGCACTTGAGCAGGGCCCAAAACCACGGCAGCCACCCAGTTTTTTGATGAGGCCCACTTGCATTTGGCGAGGCCCAGCTGAGCTTTGGTGAGGCCCAACATGGAGCAGCAGCAGCACCTGTTTCAGCTGCTTGGGAGGCCATTCCTGATCCCCTTTTTTTAGTCCAACCAGAGTCCGTTCCTGGACATCTTTCCACCTTCAACTAGCGGCACGGTGGCCACCCTTTTCATCGTCAGAGAATGGCCCAAACAGGGCTGTTTCCAAGCTAAGAATGGTTGTTTCTCAGCCAGTTCTCGGCTGGGAACTCATCTGTTCAGGCGTCCGTTTCTGCTCCTTCTGTAGCCCATCTTTTTCTCACATATCAGAGTTCTGCTGCTGTGTTTATACGTCAGTTAGGCGTCGTTAATGCAGCTTGAATCACCAATATTTCGGCCCTCTCATCAGCCCAGCAGAAAGGTCATTTTTAGCCTGATTTTGAGGCGTGCAACAGCTCAACAGAGCTTGTTGTAGACAGTCCTAGGACCAAGTTTCGGCCCCCATCTTAAGACCCTACCCACGTCAATGGTTGGCTCCAAACAAGGTCTACAGTTGGGCTGATCGGTCTTAAAAATGGTGCCCGAACACAGGCTCTTTTCATGTTTGAAACAGAGCTTGACCTTGGCTCCAGGCATGTTTCTGCTGGTGGTTATTTTTAGCCCCTAACAGGTGTAGAATTCATTATTATTAGAGTATATTCCCAAGCTGCTAAGAAGAAGAAGGGAGGGGAGGTGTCTTACCTGCTTAAGTTCGGTCCAACCTGAGCTTGGGCTGGCACGGTTACACCCACTGCCTCACCTACTTCTTCTCCTTCTTTCCTTCCTCTCTCAAATGGTGTTGCTGTGCACACCCACTGACTCGGCTCAGTCCGTTCTTCACGGGCTGAGTTGGGGCAGTGAGTGTCAGGCTCACCCGAGACGCACACTCTTCCTCTCTGTCTTTCCCTCCTTACTTCTCTCTCTGACTCTTTACTTTCTCAACTCTCTTTTCTGTGTGGATTTCCTCTGCAGGGTTCTTCGGCAACGGCCGAGCTCGTGGCAGTTGTTGCCTTTCTTGAAATGGAACCCGCGGCGGCGTCTTTCTTAACCTAACTGTTTTTGGCTTGAGGGAGGTGACCCTCAGAGATGGCGTGCGCACCTCAGTAAGCCTTCTGGGCAAACGATGGAAGGCGCCCATCTTTCACCAACGGTCCGACCACGCCCAGTTTACTTATGACCGAGCGGACGGTTGGGGGTCAATTCTCTTTGTTTATTTTCGGAGGCCCACAACCTTATAAGTTTTGTTGGGGCGGGCCCCACCAATAAAATGGTCGGTCCGGATATTCCGGAAAGTGGCCCTGGTGGGCCACTTAGGGGTTTGAAACCCATCAGTTTCAAACGGTGAAAATGGCGGGAGTTTTCTCTCAAATTTGCAAAAGGGTCGGTCAACAGCCCTTAGACCGCTCCTCCTTGTTCGGTGCATGTCATGCACTAGTGATTGGGGTGCACGTGCACCCTGGTTGGGGGTCCTCTATGATGCTTGTGACTAATCTCTACCATCCATTTACCTTTAAGGCTAAAAGTAAGGATCCCGACCTGGTTTGGGGTGGGGTCGAGGCCCAAGTGGCCCGTATTATGCCTTTCAGGGCTGAGTTTAGCCTGAATGACATGATCCAATGGTCGGAAGGGTTGGATACTTATTTTCAATGGTTGAATACGCATCTATAATACAGAGATTCTTTGTTGGTTATCTGTTGGCATTAGTTTTTGGAATAATGCCAATGCAAGTTGTTGCAAAAATCAATCTGCTTCAAGTCATTTGATCATGCTTTCCTCTTTGATTGGTGCGCAGCGTAAGTTGAGACTCGCAAGTCACGGTGGATGGTTTCAACGCTGCTTGGGAGATCCTGCCTTGGTGTGTGAAGTTAAATTGTTATGTTTATGGTTATCGAGTTTTAATAATCGTAGGTTAAAAGGTAACACCCGAGTATCAAAAGTACCGGGTGTTACAGTATAGGTGAGTTTTTAGCTTATAAAAGGGCCTTAAACCCTTAGCTTTCTAACCCATACGAATTTGAGAGAAACCCTAGGAGAGAGAAGAGAGAAAAGAGAGAGAAAGTGTGAGAGAAGTGGGAGAACCTTACTGTTATTCTTCTCTGCTGATCTACGTGCTTACCCATCACTTTACAATCGCTATCCTGGCGATTCTGGCATCATTCTTAGGTAAGAAAAGCCTAGCCCTAACTTGTTTTAGGGTTTCCATTGATGCTAGTAGCTAGATAGCTAACCTAGCTTGTATTACAGGTTAATATTCCACGTATATGAAGACTTAGAGATTCCCTCGGCTTCTTTACACTTCTACGGCATAAGGTGCAGATTTTAAACGCTTAAATTACCTGTTTTCAAAGCTTTTCATGCCGTTTAATGGTAGATTGCTGATAAGGATGTTGTTTAACATGTAGAACATGCTGTCTATTTTTCATTTCGAATACGTACGAAGAATATGAGATTTAGGGTATTTTAGGTATTTGTAGGAAATACTATATACGTACGTATTTTGCTGATATGATTACCATGAGTATTTGTCGTGTATCTATGCTAGTTATGCGTGTATGATCTGTTTGGCGAAGAGATTCACCCTAATGCATATTTTGGCCAACATATGCTATGTAGACTAAAGTGTGTAGACTAAGTGTTTGTATAAGTAAGTATTATGTAAATGAGGTTGTAGATTAGTGTTGAGATAGGATTCTCAACAAATTTGATGATGCACATGATTTCCTTCATGCTTGTTGTATTTGAATTGATTACCTTATGTATGAAATACTCATGTATGATTAACTGCTTATGATGTACGTTATAACATGCTAATAATATGCTGGAATTACTTGTATTTCAATTCTGTCTCTCTTATATGATTACTGATTCTCATTACATGTGTTTGGGGCTATACTCTAGTCCAGGCAGTCGGTAACAGTTTAGAATTCGTGGTTGGATTCTATTCGACACGAAGGATGTGTATGATGAACCCGAGTCGTACTATAGTCGTCAGCAGCGGTTACGTCACACGAAGTGCTTGTGCACTTCATGTCGGTCGATTCAACGTGCGCTCGTGCTAGTCGGACTCATCAAGTAACCCGACTGACCATTGTATGTTCACCTTATATGCGTCATAACTGTTTGAACCTAAGGTACCAAACTTACCATTGGAAACCCCCTCTAACCATGGTACCTCGATCCCCTAAGACTCATGAGCCGGACATGGTGGTATGGGACACCGTGGTCGAGCTGTCGGCCTATGCTGGGGCCACAAACCTCCCCGTAGTGACCATTGAGCAACCCAGACTCATAAGCAGATTATGGTGATATGGGACAATATATTCTTGCTGTCGGCCTACACTGATAAGGTGATGGGGGAGCAGTGCAACGAGTGCGAGCAACAGCCCTGGCAGCCCTTTGTAGTGACCTCCAGTATATTCTGAATCTGCGAATAGGTGACGAGCCTTCCCACAGTAAACAGAGTATAAATGTAACGCCCGTGAAAAACCCGTACTTGGGCTCGAGTACCAACTCGACCCGAAATTGCGTAAAATTCATTCCTTTAGAAAATATGACTAGGTTAGCTAGTGCAACGTTAGAATAGCTGGAAAATGTTCCCTGATCACTTTAAATATGTTCTACAAGGCCCAAAGCGAGTGGAACCAATGGTGCTATAATGCTCTAAAACCTCGGACCAAACTCTAAGCAGGTTTGTTCTCTGGACCACTTTGAATCTTTGTATTGGATCTAGACCACACGTTGAAAGTCCGATACCTCCTATCTTAGACCGTTAGAACCGCCTAGCTGGACTTGACACTCATTCCGAAAATCAAGTCAAACCGATAATCACAGGCTATTTCATTGAGCCCGGACCGAAGAGAGTGAGAATAGGGTTAGAATTGGAATTTGAAATTCAAATCTGGCACACGATTTGACGCATCAGTATTAAGCGTTCTGACCATCAGAATACAGCCAAATTACACTCTTGGATCAGGAAAAATATCTATTACATATCACGAGACTTATAGGCCTGATCTTGGTGCGATGACCGTTAAACTGAAACTGGACCGCCACGTGCGATCTGAGAACCCTACCGGTCTGAAAACTGGATGTGTGCTAGATCCAGTAAGCATGAGCGTAAGTCCGACCGCATTTGGCCAGGGGACCTTCAGAAATGCCCTTTTGGACCGAAATGGCCCCGATTTAGTTAGGCACCAAGTAAACATTGTTCCCAAGCCTAGTTTGGGCATGTTTTAGGCTATAAAAGGGGTTAAAACCCTCACTCCTCTCTCCCATCCGAATTTGAGAGAAACCCTAGCTTGGGAGAGAGAAAAAGGTGAGAGATTGTGAGAGAGTGGGAGAGTTCTTCCTGCCACTTGTGCTACGTGTTGCACGTGCTTAAGCAACACACCTCTACCGCTTTCCCGATGATTTCACCGCGATTCTAGGTAAGTAAATACCCTAAATAGTTGCTGATTTGAGTTTTCTTTGTTTCCATAGAGATGTAGATTATGGATCTCGTGTATTAGGTTCCTTATTCGCCGTAGACGAAGCGTATACGCTCCGTTTCAATTCACGAGTTTACAAGACATAAGGTGAGGATTTTAGACGCTTTGATTGACGGTTTCCAACGTTTTCAATGTCGTTTAATAGTAGATTCTTGACGGTATCGTCGTTTGACATGTACAAAATGCTCTCCGTTTCCCGTTTCGTAAACTAACGAAGAATATGAGATTTAGGGCATTTTAGTCATTTGTAGGAAGTACTGTTTACATTCATATTTTGCTGATGTGATTGACATGGTTTGTTGTCGCATTAGGAAGTTAGGAATACGTGCATAATTAGTTTGGCGGAGAGATTCGCCTAATTGCGCACTTCGGGTCGACATACTATATGTAGACTTAAGTGTGTAGTGTATGTGTTTGTATAAATGCTTGTATTAGTATGTATTGAATTAAATGATGTTATGTGATAGTTTGTGATTGATTTCTCAATTAATATGCTGACCTAAATGATTTTCTACATGTTGACTAAATGCATGATTTCATTACATGCATGGAATATATGTGCTTGAAGATTTGCTTAAGTTGAATGTTATAACATGTGTTAACATGCCCACATGATTGTATTTCAATTCCAATACTTTTACATATATTGCTGATGTGATTCCATAAGTGCTTGGGACTAGACTTAGTCCAGGCAGTCGGTAACCGAGCGAATTCGTGGCTGACTGGTCATAGCCACGAACGACGCGTCGATGAATGCGATTCGTGTTTGGAGTTGGCGGCAGTGGTTAGGCCACGCGAAGTATTTTACGCATTCCATGTCGTTCGACTTGAGATGCGATCGCGCTAGTCGAGCCCGTCAAGTAACCCGACTGGCCGATGTATGTTCACCTTGTATGAGTCATAACTGCTTGAACCTAGGGTACTGAACTTACCATTGTAAATCCTGTTAACCATGGTACCTTGATCCACGAAGACTCATGAGCCGGGCATGGTGGTATGGGACACCGTGGTCGAGCTGTCGGCCTACGCTGGGGCCACAAACCTCCCCGTAGTGACCAGTGAGCACCTAGACTCGTGAGCAGATTATGGTGGTATGGAACACTATATTCTAGCTGTCGGCCTACACTGATCAGGCGACGAGTCCTTTGTAGTGACCGCGAGCGTATTCTGAGTCCACGGGAGGCGACGACCCTTCCGTTGCAGTAGAGTACAGTAGGCCTGTATTGATAAGGTGATGGGGGAGCGGTGCAACGAGTGCGAGCAACGGCCCTGGCAGCCCTTGCAGTGACCTACGAAATATACATCGTATGAGATTACTAGGAGTGACGACCCTAGACAGGATCTGTGTTGGGATTGATACAAGGGAAGTACCTTAGTTTCCCAATCCTGCTGTTTGAATGGACTAATAACAACTTGAAAATCATATCACCATGCCATCGCATGTGCTTGGAAGATGTGGAGCACTTGAGGGTCGATTGCATGCCGCGGTCGTAAGATGTTGCCGTATGAGGTAGATCGTCGGTGAGGGCATACATCACGTCATATCATCTTGCATTAACAATAGTATTAGGATTGTCTGATTTACTGCTTTACTATTATCGCATGATTGAATTGTGAACATGCTAATCCTTGCTCTATGATTCCACTGAGTTGATCACTCACTCCCACGTTACGGGATGGTGTTTGCAACACCCACCAGACCCTGTTGTAGATGCAGGTGAGGCTGAGATCCAGGAGGTGGAGCCAGACTTTGACGAGGACCAGGACGAGTTCTCATACATGCAGTATCACAATGGCTTCGCGTAGGCGACCTGGATCGATGGGACTTCAGTGGGACTATTTTGGACATTTAATTTTGTTCATGTATATGTATATGAGACTCAGAGATGTATTCATACTTTAGAGACAGATGAGATTTACTTTATTTTTTCATACAGTGATATATATATTGTTTAGTCTTCCGCTTGCTTTTATCACTGGATCTGAAGTATGAATTGCAGTTTTGGTATACTTTTACTCATGTGAATGCTTTAAATCAGATAACATTGAATCATAATCATTTTTGTTGCATAAGTGACGGTCTGGAACTCGGGAGTTGAGATTATACACGACCCCCGATTTTTAGGGTGTTACAATAAACTAGGCCTGTATTGATCAGGTGATGGGGGAGCGGAGCAACAAGTGCGTGCAACAGCCCTGGCAGCCCTTGCAGCAACCTAGAAATATATCATCGTATGAGACTACTAGGAGTGACGACCCTAGACAGGATCATTGTTTGGGTATTTGTAAGTGCTATGATTTCATATCCCTTTGGTTGTCAAATTTTGTGGTGCCAAAGCCTATATTTATGTCTTGTATATCTTGTGTTTTCATGTTTGAGACTATTCATTACTTCAAGACATCGCATTTCAAGACAAGAACTTAAATGAAGAAAGTTTCAAGTCATGAATGAAGAATTCAAGAATAGAAGTCTTCAAGTATGCATGTTCAAGATACAATCAAGTTCAAGTATAATAGAAGACTTTGTCAAGTCAAGATCAAGTTCGAGAAGGCTTACTACAAGATTCAGATATTCTCAAGCTTCTCTTAAGGGTCATCTGAGTGTACAGACTTTTAATGTCCATCTCACTTTTAAGGTTTGTTTGACCTTAGATTGACCTTAGGATGGGCTTTACTATAGGTCATTCTGGATATATAATTCGTATATTTTAATATGCTTGTTTGAGCTGTTCTAAGACCAGTCCTATGGTCTTCAAGACCAGTCCTAGCTTTGCTTCGACCAGTCTTAAGTTTTTCAAGACCAGCCTAGGTTGTTGAAGATTTTTAGATTTTTCTGGTTGTCCTACGACCAGTCCTGGACATCCTATGACTAGTCCTGTGAGCTGTACGACTCGTCTTTCGACCAGTCTTAGCCCTACGACTCAAACTCCAGTAACTAAATTGGAGGTCCTACGACCGGTTGTAGGTGACCCACGACCAGTCATAGGTGGCCCACGACCAGTCGTGGAATAGCAAATCCTTATCCCATGGAAATCTTTAAAAATCTTTGAAGCTACGACCAGTCTTAGGATCCTAAGACTAGTCGTAGATGGTATTTTTTAGGCTATAAATATAGCACGAATTTTAGAGTTTTAGCAATGAAAATCAATTCTATTCAAGTATTCTTTAGGCTATACTCTGAGATAAGTTTGTGTTGTTTTTAAGCTACTTTACGCTCATTTAATATTCATTTTGCTAGCTTGTTTATTATTTGATTTTGATCTACATTCCAATCTTATTTGAAAAGGGGAATTTCTGATATTCCTTCTTCTTAGATTCAAAATCAAATAGATATAGCCCTTTTGATTTAAAATCAATTAGACATAGAACCATTCTTAAAGTGAGTATTGGACTTTGAACGTTGAATCGAACTTCTACTCCAATTGGTTCTACCGGGCTACTTCAAAAGAAGATTCAGGTATTTTACATTTGTGTAATTTAATTTCTTTGATTTTGTTTGAGATTTGCCAGAAAAATCTCATTGTTTTGGTTATCTGAGGAGAGCCAGAAAACTCAGACTGTGTGTGTTTTTGGATTGTGTAAGCCCAAGATCAAAGATACAATTGTGAAGGTTTTAGGTGAACCTGTGAAACCTATTTTGATAGTGCATGCTAATATCCCCTGCGTGAGGATATTAAGAGTGGAGTAGCATTCTGTGTGGCTGTTGGATAACAGTTGGTGTACACACAGGCGAACCACTATATATCGTTGTGTTGTGGATGTGCTTTATTCTTTCATTTCTTTATTCATTCAGTTTTTTTGTTTGTATTCGTGGATGAATGTTGTAATCTTTTTATTCCAAGCAAGTGTGGGGAATGTTGTAATAACTTAGGATTTATTTCTGCAAGTTATTTTGATTGTTTTGCATTTTCATTCCTCATTGGTTTGTGATACAAGGACGTTCTAGAAATAAGGTTGTCCTACCTTAAACCTTTGGCTTTTGGTGTAAGGTTGTCCTTAGAACTGATATAATATTATTCTCTTTATTTTAGGCTATTGAGATTAATTTCAATTTAGCATTGTGCTTTATTTCTTTTATTATTCCGCTGTTTTAGTTTTATTTAGCATTGCCCTATTCACCCCCTCTAGGGCATATAGCTAGGCCCCTTTGAAGTGGTATCAGAGACTAATAGCTCGTGCTTATTGTTTATTTATTGAATTTATTTCCTGAGCTAACGATCTAAGCTATATTAAGATGTCAAATTTTGATAGCCTATCAGTCACTAGGCCACCACCCTTTAATGGCACAAACTATGCCTATTGAAAAGCCAGGATGAGGATCTTCCTCAAATCCTTGGATGAAAGTCTGTGGCTGGCCACAGTGAATGAATGGAACCCTCCTATCACTGAAGTAACTAATGTCGATGGTTCAAAATCAATGAAAGTAACGGCTTATTCACTTTGGACCACACTTCAGAAAAGTGAGAGTAGTGTCAATGCAAAAGCACTAAATGCAATTACTTGTGCATTATCACCAGATGAATTCAAAAGAATCATCTCTTGTGAAAATGCAAAACAAGCATGGGATGTATTAGAAATGACACACGAGGGTACATCAATTGTCAAGAAATCTAAAGTCCAACTCCTCACAACTAAATTTGAAGAAATTCATATGGAGGAGAATGAGATGTTTATGGACTTCTACACTAGATTGAATGACATTGTGAACTGTAATACCCTAAAAATCGGGGGTCGTGTATAAACTCAACTCCCGAGTTCCAGACCGTCACTTATGCAACAAAAATGATTATGATTCAATGTTGTCTGATTTAAAGCATTCACATGAGTAAAAGTATACAAAAACTGCAATTCATACTCCAGATCCAGTGATAAAAGCAAGCGGAAGACTAAACAATATATATATCACTGTAAGGAAAAACAAAGTAGATCTCATCTGTCTCTAAAGTATGAATACATCTCTGAGTCTGATATACATATACATGAACAAAATCAAATGTTCAAAATAGTCCCACTGAAGTCCCATCAACCCAGGTCGCCTACGCAAAGCCATCATGATACTGCATGTATGAGAACTCATCCTAGTCCTCGTCGAAGTCTGGCTCTGCCTCCTGGATCTCAGCATCACCTGCATCTACAACAGGGTCTGGTGGGTGTTGCAAACACCATCCCGTAACGTGGGAGTGAGTGATCAATTCAGTGGAATCATAGAGTAAAGATTAGCATGTTCACAAATCAATCATGCGATAATAATAAAGCAGTAAATCAGACAATCCTAATACTGTTGTTAATGCAAGATGACATGACGTGATGTATGCCCTCACCGACGATCTCCCTCATACGGTAACATCTTACGACCGCGGCATGCCACACTCCCTAGAGTGCTCCACATCTTCCAAGCACATGCAATGTTATGGTAATATGATTTCCGAGTTATTATTAGTCCATTCAAACAGCAGGATTGGAAAACTAAGGTACTTCCCTTGTATCAATCCCAACACAGATCCTGTCTAGGGTCGTCACTCTTAGTAATCTCATACGATGTATATTTTGTAGGTCGCTACAAGGGCTGCCAGGGCTGTTACTCGCACTCGTTGCACCGCTCCCCCATCACCTTATCAATACAGGCCTACTGTACTCTACTGCTACTGAAGGGTCATCGCCTCCCGTAGACTCAGAATACGCTCGCGGTCACAACAAAGGACTCGTCGCCTAATCAGTGTAGGCCGACAGCTAGAATATAGTGTCCCATACCACCATAATCTGTTCACAAGACTAGGTGCTCACTGGTCACTACGGGGAGGTTTGTGGCCCCAGCGTAGGCCGACAGCTCGACCACGGTGTCCCATACCACCATGCCCGGCTCATGAGTCTTCGTGGATCAAGGTACCATGGTTAACAGGGTTTACAATGGTAAGTTCAGTACCCTATATTCAAGCAGCTATGACTCATACAGGGTGAACATACATCGGCCAGTCGGGTTACTTGACGGGCTCGACTAGCGCGTTCGCATCTCAAGTCGAACGACATGAAGTGCGTAAAACACTTCGTGTGGCCTAACCACTGCCGCCAACTCCAAACACGACTCGCATTCATCGACGCGTCGTTCGTGGCCAAGACCAGCCAGCCACGAATTCGCTCGGTTACCGACTGCCTGGACTAAGTCTAGTCCCAAACAATTATGGAATCACATCAGAAAATTATGTAAGAGTATTGGAATTGAAATACAATCATGCGAGCATGTTAACACATGTTATAACATACAACTTAAGTAAATCTTCAAGCACATATATTTCATGCATGTAATGAAATCATGCATATAGTCAACATGTAGGAAATCATTTAGGTCAGCATATTAATTGAGAAATCAATCTCAAACTATTTCATAACATCATTTAATTCAATACATACTAATACAAGCATTTATACAAACACATACACTACACACTTAAGTCTACATATAGTATGTCGACCCAAAGTGCGCAATTAGGCAAATCTCTTCGCCAAACTAATTATGCACGTGTTCCTAACTTTCTAATGTGGCAACAAACCATGTCAATCACATCAGCAAAATATGAATGTAATCAGTACTTCCTACAAATAACTAAAATGCCCTAAATCTCATATTCTTCGTTGATTTACGAAACAGGAAACGGATAGCATGTTGTACATGTCAAACGGCGATGCCGTCGATAATCTACTATTAAACGACATTGAAAGCGTTGGAAACCATCAATAAGAGCATCTAAAATCCTCACCTAGTCTCTTATAGACGTGTCGTTTCGAACGAAGCGTATACGCTTCGTCTACGGCGATAAGAGAACCTGTTTTACGAGTTACGTTAGCTAACATGCTACAAATCCTAGTAAACCTTAAATCAGCAACTTCTAGGGTTGTTTCATACCTGAAAATGTGGAAGAATCATCGGCTTGGTGATCAGGAGGTATTGCTTAGGCACTAGCAACCGGTGGCACGAAGGCTGAAAAATCTATCCTACTCTCTCTCACAAACTCTCACCTTTTCTCCCTCCAAATCTAGGATTTCTCTCAAATTCGGATGGGAGAGAGGAGTGAGGGTTTCAACCCCTTTTATAAGCCCAAAAATACCGAAAATGGGCTCCGGTACAAGGTTCACTTAGTGCATATCCAATTCGGGACTGTTTCGGTCCAAAAGATGCTTTCTGGTGGTCCCCTGGCCGAATGCGATCGGACTTAAGCTCTTGCGTACCAGATCTAGCACGTATTAAGTTTTCAGTCTGGCAGGGTTCACAGATCGCATGTGGCAGACCAGTTTCAGTTCAGCGGTCACCGCACGTAGATCAAGGATGAAAGTCTCATGATATAAAATAGAAAATTTTCCTGATCCGAGGGTGTAATCTGGCTGAATTCTGACGGTCAGAACGCTTAATACTGACTCGTCAAGTCGTGTGCCAGATTTGAATTTGAAATTCCAATTCTGTCCCTATTCGCACTCTCTTCGGTCCGGGCTCAATAAAATAGCCTGTGATTATCGGTTTGACTTGATTTTCGAAATGATTGTCAAGTCCAGCTAGGCGGTTCTAACGGTCTAAGATAGGAGGTATCGGACTTTCGACGCGTGGTCTAGATCCAATATAAAGATTCAAAGTGGTCCAGAGAACAAACCTGCTTAAAGTTTGGTCCGAGGTTTTAGAGTATTATAGAGTCGTTGGTTCTACTCGATTTGGGTCTTGTAGAACGTATTTAAAGTGATCAGGGACTATTTCCCAACTACTCCAGCGTTGCGCTAGCTAACTTACGCTTAATTTCCATAGGAATTAATTCTACGCAATTTCGGGTCGAGTTGGTACTCGAGCCCAAGTATGGATTTTTCACGGGCGTTAGAATCTACCCCCCTTAACAAATAATTTCGTCCTCAAAATTTATACCTTTTCGTACTCCTCGAGAAGCTGTGGGTAGTTCTTTCTGATCTCGGCTTCTGTCTCCTAGGTAGCCTCTTCCTCAGAGTGATGCGTCCACAATACCTTCACAAGGGGAATCACCTTGCTATGCAGTACCTGCTCCTTCCTGTCTAGGATACATGTCGGTCGCAGGATATAAGTAACATCCTCTCCTAACTGCACCTGCTCCCATCTGATGATATGGGAAGGATCAACAACGTACTTCTTCAACATAGAAACATGAAATACGTTGTGAACGCTCGCGAGAGGCGTGGGTAAAGCCAATCGGTAAGCCACTGCTCCCACATGATCGAGGATCTGGAATGGACCAATGAATCGCGGTGCCAGCTTCCCCTTCTTCCCGAACCGAAGGACTCCCTTCATAGGGGAAACTTGCAAAAATACATGATCCCCAACTGTGAACTCTAGTGGCCGTCGTCTCGTATCGGCATAACTCTTCTGTCTGCTCTGCGCTGTAAGAAGCCGGCGTCGAATAATATCAATCTTCTCTGACATCGCCTGCACTAACTCTGGGCCAATCAAGCTACGCTCACCGACCTCTGTCCAGCAATGCGGTGCTCGACAAGGTCGCCCATACAGCGCCTCATAAGGTTCCATACCGATACTCGCCTGAAAGCTGTTGTTGTACACAAACTCCGCATATGCAAGACAATCATCCCAACTGTCCTTGAAATCCAATGCGCAAGCTCGCAACATATCCTCTAAGATCTAGTTCACCCGCTTTGTCTATCCGTCTGTCTGTGGGTGGAAGGCAGTACTGAACTTCAACTTCACACCCATAGCCTCCTGAATGCGAGTCCAGAAAATAGAAGTGAACCGCGTGTCTCTGTCCGACACGATCTCCAGCGGAACTCCATGCAGACGCATAATCTCTCTGATGTACAGTCTAGCCAGCTCGTCTGCAGAGTTCGTAACTCTGATCGGTAGGAAGTGCGCCGACTTCGTCAGACGGTCGACGATCACCCAAATGGAATCATGTCCCTTCCTCGTCTTCGGCAACCCAGAAATGAAGTCCATGGAAATGAAATCCCACTTCCACTCTGCAATCGGCATAGGTTGCAAAAGTCCAGGTGGTCGGCGATGCTCTGCCTTCACCTGCTGACAAGTGAGACAACGGGACATGAACTCTGCTATGTGGGTCTTCATACCTTCCCACCAATACGTCCTCTTCACGTCACGATACATCTTCATACTGCCTGAATGCATCGCGAGTACAATGCGCAGCCTCGAGAATCTCTCGTCTCAAGTCAGGGACATCTAGGACTCATAGGCGGCCACGATAACGTAAGCCCCCATCCATACCAACTCGCCAGTCGGCGTCTGCATCATCACTGGCCTGCTCTCGAAGCTCAGTCAGATGCGCATCGTCCCTCTGTGCTTCGATGACTCGGTCATCGATCTGAGATCGCACCTGTACATGTGCGATGAACTCAAACGGCTCCTCTACGGTGAGTTTCTGCTCAAAGTCTCATAAAAACTCAACCATATCCCACTCAGCAACCATCAGTGGAACCACAAACTCTATCGCCTTCTTGCGGCTCAATGCATCAGCCACAAGGTTCGCCTTCCCATGATGGTAAGAGACTTTAAACTTGAAGTCCTTCAACGTCTCCATCCATCGCCGCTACCTCATATTCAAGTCTCGCTGCGTGAATATGTACTTGAGGCTCTTGTGGTCGCAAAAGATCTCGAACTCCTCTCCATAGAGGTAATGTCTCCAGAGTCTCAGTGCGAATATAACGGCTGCCAACTCTAGGTCGTGTGTAGGGTAATTCTCCTCGTGCTTCCTTAATTGTCTCGAGGCATACGAAATTACCCCGTCCCTCTGCATAAGGACACAACCCAAACCAACGCTAGACGCGTCAGTGTATATAGTGTATCTAACCCCTTGCTCTGGCAATACTAGCACAGGGGCGGACGTAGGTCTGTCCTTCAGCTCCTGAAAAGTTGACTCTGCCTTGTCATTCCAGGCAAACTTCACATCCTTCCGTGTCAACTGAGATAAGGGTCTCGCGATCTTCGAGAAGTCCTGAATGAAGCGCCGATAGTAGCCAGTGAGACCCAAGAAACTCCTCACCTCAGTGACAGAACCAGGCTGCTCCCAGTCCTGCACCGTAGCTACCTTAGACAGGTCAACTGCCATGCCATCCTTTGACACCACATGTCCCAGGAACTTCACTTCCTGCTTCCAGAAGTCGCACTTCTTATACTGTGCGAACAACTGATGCTGTCTGAGCGTATCCAGGACCAAACGTAAGTGCTCCTCATGCTCCTCTCGACTCCTAGAGTACACCAAAATGTCGTCAATGAATACAACGATGAATCGATAGAGGAAAGGTCAAAATACCCGGTTCATCAGATCCATGAACACGGCTGGTGCGTTCGTGAGACCGAACGACATCACAAGGAACTCGTAGTGGCCAAAACTGGTCCTGAATGCTGTCTTCTGCACTTCCTCATCCCTGACGCGCAACTGATGATATCCCGACTGAAGATCAATCTTCGAGAAGTACTGCGCTCCTCTCAGCTGATCAAACAAGTCATCGATCCTAGGTAAAGGGTACTTGTTCTTCACCATGATCTAGTTCAGTCTGCGATAATCAATACACAATCGCATCGAACCATCCTTCTTCCTCACAAACAAGACCGGTGCTCCCCAAGGAGACACACTAGGCCGTATAAGGCCAAGCTCTAGCAGACCATCAATCTGCGTCCTCAACTCCTCCATCTCACACGGTGTCATGCGATACGTCGGCAGTGAGACGGGCGTAGAACCAGGAACCAGATCGATAGTGAAATCGATCTCTCGTCAGGGCGGCAAATCAGGGATCTTCCTGAACAGATCCCCGAACTCGCAAACGACTGGCGTATGCTCAAGTACCTGGGCACCAGCGTCTCGC
Source organism: Magnolia kwangsiensis (assembly GCA_037074715.1). Classification (NCBI taxonomy): domain Eukaryota; kingdom Viridiplantae; phylum Streptophyta; class Magnoliopsida; order Magnoliales; family Magnoliaceae; genus Magnolia; species Magnolia kwangsiensis. The sequence continues at coordinate 88,641,985 of CM073573.1, forward strand.
AATAAAGTGGCATAACTAAGTATGCGGAAAGGGAGATTTACCCACACTGAAAACGTGAAAGATGCACCCTCTGGCTCGTAGGCTGTCACTATACGAGTCTCGCAGTCAATCTCGGCCCTCGCTGCAGTCAACCAGTCCATGCCAAGAATGACAGCGAGATAAACCAGAGCGGGGTCGACGACGAGATCTAGAGCCATCGTCTTGCCTCCCAGATCCACCAAACAACCCTCACACATCTGGGTGGCATCTGTAAAGGACCCATGAGCTGTATAAACTCGCACCCCGTCCATAATAATGGTCTGTAGTCCAAGACGCCTGACTATAGCACGTGATATCAAAGAAATCGTGGAACCAGTGTCCACCATCACGAAAATAGGACTACCTCCAATGTAACGCCCGTGAAAAATCCGTACTTGGGCCCGAGTACCAACTCAACCCGAAATTACGTAGAATTAATTTCTATGGAAATTAAGCGTAAGTTAGCTAGCGCAACGCTGGAGTGGCTGGGAAATAGTCCCTGATCACTTTAAATACGTTCTACAAGACCCAAATCGAGTAGAACAAACGACTTTATAATACTCTATAACCTCGGATCGAACTCTAAGCAGGTTTGTTCTCTGGACCGCTTTGAATTTTTATTTGGATCTAGACCGCACGTCGAAAGTCCGATACCTCCTATCTTAGACCGTTAGAACCGCTTAGTTGGACTTGACAATCATTTCGAAAATCAAGTCAAACCGATAATCACAGACTATTTCATTGAGCCCGGATTGAAGAGAGTGCGAATAGGGACAAAATTGGAATTTTAAATTCAAATCTGGCACACGACTTGACGCGTCAGTATTAAGAATTCTGACTGTCAGAATTCATCCAGATTACACCCTCGGATCAGGAGAAATTTCTATTTTATATCATGAGACTTTCAGCCCTGATCTACGTGCGGTGACCGCTGAACTGAAACTGGTCCATGCGATCTGCAAACCTTGCCAGACTGAAAACTTAATACGTGCTATATCTGGTACGCATGAGCTTAAGTTCGATCGCATTCGACCAGGAGACCACCAGAAAGCATCTTTTGGACCGAAACAGCCCCGAAATGGATATGCACTAAGTAAACTTCGTTCCGGAGCCTGTTTCCGGCATTTTTAAGCTTATAAAAGGGGTTAAAACCCTCATTCCTCTCTCCCATCCGAAAATTACAAAACCCTAGCTTTGGGAGAGAGAAAAGGAGAGAGTTTGAGAGAGAGAGTGGAAGGATTTTTCCCGCCTTCATGTCGCTGATTGCACGTGCTTCAGCAACTCTTCCTAATCACCTGGCCGGTGATTTCTCCACTTTTTCAGGTATGAAACAACCTTAAAAGTTTCTGATTTAGGGATTACTTAGATTCATAGCATGTTAGCTAACGTAACTTGTAAAACAGGTTCTCCTACTGCCGTAGACGAAGCGTATATGCTCCGTTTCAATTTGCGAGTCTACAAGACATAAGGTGAGGATTTTAGACGCTTTGATTGACGGTTTACAATGCTTTCAATGTCGTTTAATAGTAGATTATCAACGACATCGCCGTTTGACATGTACAACATGCTCTCCATTTCCTGTTTCGTAAATTAACGAAGAATATGAGATTTAGGGCATTTTAGTCATTTGTAGGAAGTACAGATTACGTTCATATTTTGCTGATGTGATTGACATGGTTTGTTGTCGCATTAGGAAGTTAGGAATACGTGCATAATTAGTTTGGCGAAGAGATTCGCCTAATTGCACACTTCGGGTCGACATACTATATGTAGACTTAAGTGTGTAGTGTATGTGTTTGTATAAATGCTTGTATTAGTATCTATTGAATTAAATGATGTTATGAATTAGTTTGAGATGGATTTCTCAGTTAATATGCTGACCTAAATGATTTCCTACATGTTGACTATATGCATGATTTCCTTACATGCATGAAATATATGTGCTTGAAGATTTGCCTAAGTTGAATGTTATAACATGTGTTAACAAGCTCACATGATTGTATTTCAATACCAATATTCCTATATGAATTGCTGATGTGATTCCATAATTGTTTGAGACTATACTTAGTCCAGGCAGTCGGTAACTGAGCGAATTCGTGGCTGGCTGGTCTTAGCCAAGAACGACGTGTCGATGAACGCGAGTCGTGTTTGGAGTTGGCGGCAGTGGTTAGGCCACGCGAAGTGTTTTACGCACTTCATGTCGTTCGACTTGAGATGCGATCGCGCTAGTCGAGCCCGTCAAGTAACCCAACTGGCCGATGTATGTTCACCTTGTATGAGTCATAACTGCTTGAACCTAGGGTACTGAACTTACCATTGTAAACCCTGTTAACCATGGTACCTTGATCCACGAAGACTCATGAGCCGGGCATGGTGGTATGGGACACCGTGGTCGAGCTGTCGGCCTATGCTGGGGCCATAAACCTCCCCGTAGTGACCAGTGAGCACCTAGACTCGTGAGCAGATTATGGTGGTATGTGACATTATATTCTAGCTGTCGACATACACTGATCAGGCGATAAGTCCTTTGTAGTGACCGCGAGCGTATTCTGAGTCTACAGGAGGCGACGACCCTTCAGTAGCAGTAGAGTACAGTAGGCCTGTATTGATAAGGTGATGGGGGAGCGGTGCAACGAGTGCGAGCAACAGCCCTGGCAGCCCTTGCAGCAACCTATAAAAATATACATCGTATGAGACTACTAGGAGTGACGACCGTAGACAGGATCTGTGTTAGGATTGATACAAGGGAAGTACCTTAGTTTCCCAATCCTGCTGTTTGAATGGACTAATAACAACTTAGAAATTATATCACCATGCCATTGCATGTGCCTGGAAGATGTGGAGCACTTGAGGGTCGATTGCATGCCGCAGTCGTAAGATGTTGCCGTATGAGGGAGATCGTCGGTGAGGGCATACATCACTTCATGTCATCTTGCATTAACAACAGTATTAGGATTGTCTGATTTACTGCTTTACTATTATCGCATGATTGAATTGTGAACATGCTAATCTTTGCTCTATGATTCCACTGAGCTGATCACTCACTCCCACGTTATGGGATGGTGTTTGCAACACCCACCAGAGCCTGTTGTAGATGCAGGTTAGGCTGAGATCCAGGAGGCAGAGCCAGACTTCGACCAGGACCAGGACGAGTTCTCGTACATGCAGTATCACGATGGCTTTGCGTAGGCGACCTGGAATGATGGGACTTCAGTGGGACCATTTTGGACATTTACTTTTGTTCATGTATATGTATATGAGATCAGAGATGTATTCATACTTTAGAGACAGATGAGATTTACTTTATTTTTTCCATACAGTGATATATATATTGTTTAGTCTTCCGCTTGCTTTTATCACTGGATCTGAAGTATGAATTGCAGTTTTGGTATACTTTTACTCATGTGAATGCTTTAAATCAGACAACATTGAATCATAATCATTTTTGTTGCATAAGTGACGGTCTGGAACTCGGAAGTTGAGTTTATACACGACCCCCAATTTTCAGGGTGTTACATCCAATATGGGCTGTGACCTCGAAGGCCGAATACTGAGAAGTCGGTGTCGCAGCTACCTCAGCTGTCAATGCGTGAACCCGTGCCTGCTGTGGCCGGTTTGGCCGCTGTGTCATGGGCCGTGGAGGCTGTCTGATCTACGATATCGGAGGTCTGAAAGAAGGGTGCGCAGGAGCTAACCGTATAGGCGGTGCTGATATCGCCTGTGAACGTGCACGGTCAATCTTCTGCGGCAGCGAGAACCCACTGTCCCGCATCTGAGAAAAACAGCTCTGCGCCAAGTGGCCTGACCTCCCACAGTATGTACATGTCAAATCAGGGCGACGAAACGGTGGTACATGCGTTGTAGCCCTAGTAGGAGGGTCGACGCGAGGCCTCTTGCCCGCGAAGAGCCTGTCCTGCATGTCTGGTCGTGGCCTAGAAGCAACAGGGCCATGAGATCGCGCAAGTCGATCCACATCCTGCTCTGCCCGCATAGACATGTGAATCAACTCCACATATGAGGGAATGCTCACACAACACATCTTCGACCGAATATCCGGTTGCAAACCCTCCAAAAAGCACCGTATGCGCATCTGCTCATCAGCCAAAATAGTCGGGACGTATCTGCCCAACTCCGTAAACCGATGCTCATACTCCGTGACTGTCATGGCTCCCTGTCGGAGGTGGAGAAACTCATTCTTCCGGTCATGCCTGTACGTCTGGGGGTAATACTTCTCGTGAAAGTGGAACTCAAACGTTGCCCATGTCCATATAAATTCAGCGGCAACGGTCCGCAATACGCTATCCCACCACAGGCTGGCCTCTCGCTCAAACAGGAATGTAGCCAGCTCTACCTGCTGGCCTCTGTGCAATGAAGCATCCGCAATATCTTCGACACACGGTCAAGCCAATACTCGGCCTCCTCGGGTCTATGAGAACCCATAAAAGTGGGAGGCCGTAAGCGCTGGAATCACTCTAATAGGCCCGATGTATCTGCGGCATTCCTCACAGAGTAAGCAGGTGGTACAGGATGAGCCATGCCCTCATCCTGGGCATATGTATAAGCATCCCCAGCTGGATGCGCAGGTGATGCAGGTGGAGTCACACCCCCACCCTGGGCTAATGTCCCGACAACGGTAGTCAGAAGCTGCTGCTGCTGCTGCATCATAGCCATCATCTGATCAAATCTGTCAGGAGGTGGAGCAGGCTGTGGCGTGTGCTGCGTCGAAGTAGATGCACGATAAGGCTCTATGACTAGCGGTGTGAACGGCGGTGGTCCAACTGTAGGACCAGCAGTAGGTTGAGACGCACGAACTGTCTCAGGAATCGGGCCCACTGTAACATCCCGAAAATCGGGGGGTCGAGCAAAAACCCAACTCCCGAGTTCCAAAATGTTATTTATGCAACATAGATATGTATGATTGAATGTTGTCTGTGATAACGCATTAAACATGAGTGAGATTAAGCTAGAACAGCATATCATACTCCAGAGACGGTTAAATTCGCAAGCGGAAGACTGTGATAATATGTATAACATATATAAACTGTTGTATGCCTCCAGAGTATGGATATGTTACCAGGTTATATACATACATGTATACTCCAAAAGTAGACAAAACGAATATACATGAGTGCGCTAAAAATATAAAATGACAAGTGTCAAAGTATCTAATCAACCTCCCTGTAATCCCGTCAATCAGAACACGCATAAAGGAGGAATCCTCCTCATCATCATCAAATCCAGGTCCGCCTCACAGGCCGCGCCATCATCTGCAATCACAAAAAGGTCTGGTGGGTGTCTAGGAACACCGTCCCGTAACGTGGGAGTGAGTAGCTAACTCAGTGGAATAATAGAGCAAGGATTAACATGTTCTCAAATCAATCATGCGATAATAGTAAAGCAATAAATCAAACATTCCTAATACTGTTGTTAATGCAATTATGACATGACGTGATGTATGCCCTCACCGACGATCTCCCTCATACGGCAACATCTTACGACCGCGGCATGCCACACTCCCTAGAGTCCTCCACATCTTCCAGGCACATGCAATGCTATGGTGATATGATTTTCGAGTTATTATTAGTCCATTCAAACAGCAGGATTGGGAAACTAAGGTACTTCCCTTATATCAATCCCAACACAGATCCTGTCTAGGGTCGTCACTCCTAGTAATCTCATACGATGTATATTTCGTAGGTCGCTGCAAGGGCTGTCAGGGCTGTTGCACGCACTCATTGCTCCGCTCCCCCATCACGTTATCAATACAGGCCTACTGTACTCTACTGCTACTGAAGGGTCGTCGCCTCCCGTAGACTCAGAATACGCTCGCGGTCACTACAAAGGACTCGTCGCCTGATCAGTGTAGGCCGACAGCTAGAATATAGTGTCCCATACCACCATAATCTGCTCACGAGACTAGGTGCTCACTGGTCACTACGGGGAGGTTTATGGCCCCAGCGTAGGCCGACAGCTCGACCACGGTGTCCCATACCACCATGCCCGGCTCATGAGTCTTTATGGATCAAGGTACCATGGTTAACAGGGTTTACAATGGTAAGTTCAGTACCCTAGGTTCAAGCAGTTATGACTCATACAAGGTGAACATACATCGGCCAGTCGGGTTACTTGACAGGCTCGACTAGCGCGATCGCATCTCAAGTCGAACGACATGAAGTGCGTAAAACACTTCATGTGGCCTAACCACTGCCGTCAACTCCAAACACGACTCGCGTTCATCGACGCGTCGTTCGTGGCGAAGATAAGCTAACCACGAATTCGCTCGGTTACCGACTGCCTGGACTAGGCATAGTCCCAAACAATCATAGAATCACATCAGCAGTTGTGTAAGGGTAATGGAAATGAAATACAACCATGAGAGCATGTTAACACATGTTATTACATACAACTTAAGCAAATCATCGTACACATGTCTTTCACACATATAATGAAATTAAGCATGTCGCCAACATATAGGAAATCCTCTCCATCAATATATTAATTGAGAATTCAATCTCAAAGTAACTCATAAGGAAATCATCAAGCACATGTTATAACATACAGCTTAAGCGAATCGTGAAACACATGCATTTCATTCATATCATGAAATCATGCATATGGCTAACATGTAGGAAACCATTCACACCAGCATATTAATTGAGAAATCAATCTCAAACTAATTCATAACACCATTTAATTCAATACATACTAATACAAGCATTTATACAAACACATACACTACACACTTAAGTCTACATATAGTATGTCGACCCGAAGTGCGCATTTAGGCGAATCTCTTCGCCAAACTAATTATGCACGTATTCCTAACATCCTAATACGACAACATATCATGTCAATCACATCAGCAAAATATGAATGAAATCTATACTTCCTACAAATGACTAAAATTCTCTAAATCTCATATTCTTCGTTAGTTTACGAAACAGGAAGCGGACAACATGTTGTACATGTCAAACGGCGTTGCCGTCAAGAATCTATATTAAACGACATTGAAAGATTTGGAAACAGTCAATCAAAGCGTCTAAAATCCGCACCTTTTCCCTTTTAGGGGTGAGAGTTCGAACTGAGCGTATACGCTTCGTCTACGGCGAATAGAGAACCTAATTTATGAGTTATATCAGTTTACATGCTATGGAACGGAACGAATGCCAAATCAGCAACTTCTAGGGCTATTTCTTACCTGAAAACGTGGAGGAATCGTCGGGAAAGTGCTTGGATCGTGTGGCTTAAACACGTGTAGCAGGTAGCACCAGCAGCAGGAAATTCTCTCCCACCTCTCTCACAATCTCTCACCTTTTCTCTCCCTCAATCTATGGCTTTTCCCAAATTCGGATGGAAGAGATATGAGAGGGTTTCAACCCCTTTTATAAGCTTAAAAATGCCCAGAATAGGCTCGGGAACAAAGTTCACTTGATGCTTAACCAAAGCGGGGCTGTTTCGGTCCAAAAGATGATTTCTGGTGGTCCCCTGGTCGAATGCGATCGGACTTAAGCTCATGCGTACCAGATATAGCACGTATTAAGTTTTCAGTCCGGCAGGGTTCGCAGATCGCGCGTGGTGGACCAGTTTCAGTTCAGCGGTCACCGCACGTAGATCAGGGCTGAAAGTCTCATGATATAAAATAGAAATTTTTCCTGATCCAAGGGTGTAATCTGGCTGAATTCTGACAATCAGAATGCTTAATACTGACGCGTCAAGTCGAGTGCCAGATTTGAATTTTAAATTCCAATTCTGTCCCTATTCGCGGTCTCTTCAGTCCGAGCTCAATGAAATAGTCTGTGATTATCGGTTTGACTTGATTTTCGAAATGATTGTCAAGTCCAGCTGGGCGGTTCTAACGGTCTAAGATAGGAAGTAACGGACTTTCGACGCGCGGTCTAAATCCAATACAAGAATTCAAAGTGGTCCAGAGAACAAACCCGCTTAGAGTTTGATCCGAGGTTATAGAGTATTATGGAGTCATACGTTCTACTCGATTTGGGTCTTGCAGAACGTATTTAAAGTGATCAGGGACTGTTTCCCAGCTACTCCAGCGTTGCGCTAGCTAACTTACGCTAAATTTCCATAGGAATTAATCCTAAGTGGTTTCTTTGGCTATGAAATTGGGTTCTGAGAGATTTTCCAGGTGTTTTAGTTGACCCATTGCCTAAGGACGTCAAATCCCAGATTGGCCAAAATCTGGGGTGTTACAATCTACCCCCCTTAAAACACAATGTCGTCCCCGACATTGGCAAAGAGCAAGGAGTACTTTCTCAAAGGAAGGTTCAAATCCTATTTAATAACCTAATCGTATGTATATCCGAACTCAAAGGTTTCGATCTTGGGCCAGTGGGAAAGAGGCTAACCACTTTTCCGCTGCGCCACTCTGATCAAACGGTAGCGTTGACTAACCTAACTGGATTGGACTCAATACGTTCTACCCCCCTTAAAACTTAGTTTTACTTAAGGTTGAAGAATCTTAGCATCGATCCGTATATCAGAACGAGGCGCAACTTAGGAGCTATCCTTGACCTAAAATGGAAACAACCTTTCTCTACATGGTTTTCCTTGCTAATGATGTGTTCTATGGCATTGGTATCTATGGTGATAGGGATGAGCCTAAGCTCTATAGTGGTTGAGTTCAGGGGTAGGTATGAGTTAGTGGCAAGATGTCTAATTCTCTACTAGCTTTAAGTCCTCACCATTTCCCAAAGACAATGTGATCCTGTTTGGTTGTAGGTGGTTGGGCCATCACAGAAGAAAGGTTGTGCAGTGGGTCTAAGCCGGATACGTTGAACCTTCTGTCTAATCAGGACAGAAAATGTGTTGTATCAGTTCTTAATCCGAGTCGACGTCGATCCTCTGCTTGATCAGAGCATTGGATTTATTGGTAACCACTAGGATTAAGAAGTCGATTCAAACCGCGAATACATCGCTTACATGTAGTTCCTTTATTCCGCATTCCCGAATGCAATAAGTCCTTGGGGAAGGCAATTCTAAGGGGTGTGCTAGTACATTCTAAGTTCAATCTGAGGGAGTTATAAATGTTCCCTGAGAGCGTATGGTTCCTTCCTATGGGTAACAACAGAAGTCTATAAGTCATAAGGGGATTTATCGAAGGAAAGAAGTCCCATTCCAACCAAATCTAACCTACTATCCCTTAGCATATATAGGCCTTACACTGCCTAAGACAACTAGTAGCCTAGTCTGTAACTCTGTAGCTATAATCCAAAGCCTAAGATTATACGGTAAATGGCTTTCCATTCCATTTCTACTACAGGGAATTCTTCTATTGCTTAGGGTCAAGATTTGTCTAACTGGAATTGGATTTCTTATGTCGTTAGATCCTTCAAATCTAGGAGTGCTAACACTAGGTCCAAAACGCCAAGGGTCTATGAAACGAAACTACATTCCTAATCCCATGTTGGGATCGGGAGTGGCATGCTTTGTAGGAGCGTGGGTTGGGATAAAAATTAATTTGTAGGCTGAATCTCGGGAGTTACAATACTCCCAATCTAGGGACAATACCTAACAAAAAAATGAACGGCATGCACTCCATTCAACAATTTTTAGCTATATTAAGCTCAAACCACAACACAAACACATTTTCTACCTAACAACACAAAACACAGAAATTTCAAAATAGTAATCAAACAAGCGAATAACGTGGAGAAATGGGATAGGTAAGCAGGTTTCCACGAGTCTGAGGGTCAAATAAAAGGGACATGAGAGAGAGGACGATGGAAAGTGAGGAAAAGGCTGAAACAGCCTTAACAATAGCCATGGAAGGAGGAGGAAATGCAGGAAAATGGTTGCCCAAATGGACAGAACGAAATCTAGGCATTGTAGAGGGATGCTTCAAGCTCCCCTAGGATGTATTTTCAGAAAGAAATGAAAATGAAAAAGGAGAATGGAGCACCTCACGAATTCAGCTCGATTTGGGGGTTTTAGGAGCTCCAACGGATGAAACCTTCAAGAGGGAGGGCTGCCAACTTCAAAGGAATGATGGAGGGTGGTCGTTTTTGGCAGAGAATGGATCTAGGGGTGGTTTGGAACCACGGTTTTAGGTTAGGGCAGCAAGAAAATGAAAATGGGGCTAGGAAAGGTGACTTTTGTGAAGGAAGTACATCTTTTAGGGAGTTTCAAGGTACGGACCACATACCAGGGGACTACCCTAGCCCCCAAACTCCTCAGCCCAAAGATCAGACCCATTCGAAGAGTTTGACCGGCGATGCATCGCCGAATCGGCGATGGCATCGCCGGTGAAGTTGCAAATTGGCCACTGAGGCCATATGGGATGGGTTCCCCTTGCCCTAGGGATTCCAAAAAGGTATGGTTCACACTTTGGTTCATTGTAGATTGCCCTAGGGAGGCCAAAACATTTGTAACATCCATTCGAGGCTTTTTGGGGCCAATCTTCAATCCCGAATACAAAATCCTATCATGCAGCAAATGATTTTGGGGTAGAAGGATCTAGTACATCCATCTAGCCCATTAGTTGCTAAAGAAAGTGAAGTTCAAATGGCCTTATGGCCATTTTTCATGAAATTTTAATATTCACTGTAAAATTTTATGAAAGTAGGATTTTATGTTATTTTCACATTAGGATTGATGCCTAACATGAAATGGATAAGAAATAATTAAAGATTGGGGTGGTGAGAGGAAGAATTTCAAAGATTTTCGGTGAAACGGGGTTTTTAAGCCCTGGCGATTGAATACAGGAGTCGTGGTCATCCCACGGCCCAAGAATTTACCTTTTCGGGTTTAAAATCGTTCATAGGATGTCTCAACCCGACTTTCTATGGCTTAGAAGCTATTCAGGTTGCTTTACGCGACCCGAGATGCGTTACAGACTCGATCGTGCGATCGATCCGAATAGACTTCGCCTAATGGCGAATCTGCGGTCCTGAAAATGTTTCTAGACCCTTCTCGCACCCACCTAAGTCAAAGGAAGCGACAGCGTACGTCGCGTGACCATAACTCAGGCCCGGTTTAATCCAAATCATGCTCTGATACCATCTGTAACATTCCGAAAATCGGGGGGTCGAGCAAAAACCCAACTCCCGAGTTCCAAAATGTTATTTATGCAACATACATATGTATGATTGAATGTTGTCTGTGATAACGCATTAAACATGAATGAGATTAAGCTAGAACAACATATCATACTCCAGAGACGGTTAAATTCGCAAGCGGAAGACTGTGATAATATGTATAACATATATAAACTGTTGTATGCCTCCAGAGTGTGGATATGTTACCAGGTTATATACATACATGTATACTCCAAAAGTAGACAAAACGAATATACATGAGTGCGCTAAAAATATAAAATGACAAGTGTCAAAGTATCTAATCAACCTCCCTGTAATCCCGTCAATCAGAACACGCATAAAGGAGGAATCCTCCTCATCATCATCAAATCCAGGTCCGCCTCACAGGCCGCGCCATCATTTGCAATCACAAAAAGGTCTGGTGGGTGTCCAGGAACACCGTCCCGTAACGTGGGAGTGAGTAGCTAACTCAGTGGAATAATAGAGCAAGGATTAACATGTTCTCAAATCAATCATGCGATAATAGTAAAGCAATAAATCAAACATTCCTAATACTGTTGTTAATGCAATTATGACATGACGTGATGTATGCCCTCACCGACGATCTCCCTCATACGGCAACATCTTACGACCGCGGCATGCCACACTCCCTAGAGTCCTCCACATCTTCCAGGCACATGCAATGCTATGGTGATATGATTTTCGAGTTATTATTAGTCCATTCAAACAGCAGGATTGGGAAACTAAGGTACTTCCCTTATATCAATCCCAACACAGATCCTGTCTAGGGTCGTCACTCCTAGTAATCTCATACGATGTATATTTCGTAGGTCGCTGCAAGGGCTGTCAGGGCTGTTGCACGCACTCGTTGCTCCGCTCCCCCATCACCTTATCAATACAGGCCTACTGTACTCTACTGCTACTGAAGGGTCGTCGCCTCCCGTAGACTCAGAATACGCTCGCGGTCACTACAAAGGACTCGTCGCCTGATCAGTGTAGGCCGACAGCTAGAATATAGTGTCCCATACCACCATAATCTGCTCATGAGACTAGGTGCTCACTGGTCACTACGGGGAGGTTTATGGCCCCAGCGTAGGCCGACAGCTCGACCACGGTGTCCCATACCACCATGCCCGGCTCATGAGTCTTTATGGATTAAGGTACCATGGTTAACAGGATTTACAATGGTAAGTTCAGTACCATACGTTCAAGCAGTTATGACTCATACAAGGTGAACATACATGGGCCAGTCGGGTTACTTGACGGGCTCGACTAGCGCGATCGCATCTCAAGTCGAACGACATGAAGTGCGTAAAACACTTCGCGTGGCCTAACCACTGCCGTCAACTCCAAACACGACTCGCGTTCATCGACGCGTCGTTCGTGGCGAAGATAAGCTAACCACGAATTCGCTCGGTTACCGACTGCCTGAACTAGGCATAGTCCCAAACAATCATAGAATCACATCAGCAGTTGTGTAAGGGTAATGGAAATGAAATACAACCATGAGAGCATGTTAACACATGTTATTACATACAACTTAAGAAAATCATCGTACACATGTCTTTCACACATATAATGAAATTAAGCATGTCGCCAACATATAGGAAATCCTCTCCATCAACATATTAATTGAGAATTCAATCTCAAAGTAACTCATAAGGAAATCATCAAGCACATGTTATAACATACAGCTTAAGCGAATCGTCAAGCACATGCATTTCATTCGTATCATGAAATCATGCATATGGCTAACATGTAGGAAACCATTCACACCAGCATATTAATTGAGAAATCAATCTCAAACTAATTCATAACACCATTTAATTCAATACATACTAATACAAGCATTTATACAAACACATACACTACACACTTAAGTCTACATATAGTATGTCGACCCGAAGTGCGCATTTAGGCGAATCTCTTCGCCAAACTAATTATGCACGTATTCCTAACATCCTAATGCGACAACATATCATGTCAATCACATCAGCAAAATATGAATGAAATCTATACTTCCTACAAATGACTAAAATGCCCTAAATCTCATATTCTTCGTTAGTTTATGAAACAGGAAACGGACAGCATGTTGTACATGTCAAACGGCATTGCCGTCAAGAATCTACTATTAAACGACATTGAAAGCTTTGGAAACAGTCAATCAAAGCGTCTAAAATCCGCACCTTTTCCCTTTTAGGGATGAGAGTTCGAACTGAGCGTATACGCTTCGTCTATGGCGAATAGAGAATCTAATTTATGAGTTATATCAGTTTACATGCTATGGAACGGAACGAATGCCAAATTAGCAACTTCTAGGGCTATTTCTTACCTGAAAACGTGGAGGAATCGCCGGGAAAGTGTTTGGATCGCGTGGCTTAAACACGTGTAGCAGGTAGCACCAGCAGCAGAAAATTCTCTCCCACCTCTCTCACAATCTCTCACCTTTTCTCTCCCTCAACTATGGCTTTTCCAAAATTCGGATGGGAGAGATATGAGAGGGTTTCAACCCCTTTTATAAGCTTAAAAATGCCCGGAATAGGCTCGGGAACAAAGTTCACTTGATGCTTAACCAAAGCGGGGCTGTTTCGGTCCAAAAGATGATTTCTGGTGGTCCCCTAGTCGAATGCGATCGGAATTAAGCTCATGTGTACCAGATATAGCACGTATTAAGTTTTCAGTCCGGCAGGGTTCACAGATCGCGCGTGGTGGACCAGTTTCAGTTCAGCGGTCACCGCACGTAGATCAGGGCTGAAAGTCTCATGATATAAAATAGAAATTTTTCCTGATCCAAGGGTGTAATCTGGCTGAATTTTGACGGTCAGAATGCTTAATACTGACGCGTCAAGTCGAGTGCCAGATTTGAATTTCAAATTCCAATTCTGTCCCTATTCGCGGTCTCTTCAGTCCGGGCTCAATGAAATAGTCTGTGATTATCGGTTTGACTTGATTTTCGAAATGATTGTCAAGTCCAACTGGGCGGTTCTAACGGTCTAAGATAGGAAGTAACGGACTTTCGACGCGCGGTCTAATTCCAATACAAGAATTCAAAGTGGTCCAGAGAACAAACCCGCTTAGAGTTTGATCCGAGGTTATAGAGTATTATGAAGTCATACGTTCTACTCGATTTGGGTCTTGCAGAACGTATTTAAAGTGATCAGGGACTGTTTCCCAGCTACTCTCGCGTTGCGCTAGCTAACTTACGTTAAATTTCCATAGGAATTAATCCTAAGTGGTTTCTTTGGCTATGAAATTGGGTTCTAAGCGATTTTTCAGGTGTTTTAGTTGACCCATTGCCTAAGGACGTCAAATCCCAGATTGGCCAAAATACGGGGTGTTAAACCCACAGTAGGGTCCGCATGTGTGTCAGACTGCGAAGGATCCTGATCCATAGGCTCAGTCAATGCAAGCCGAGCCGTGCTCCGTGTAGCCTTAGGCGGCATTCCCTATATTCAAAATAGGGCGCAACCTTGTCAGTTTCAATAGAACAAATACACCGCAATCATTCACACAAGGAGTCAAAGGCATTCCATGCATTTCATTTAATCAAAATTGTCACAATACAAGGGATATATCCTTACAAGCATCATGACGAGAAATACATGGGAACTAAAACAGTTAAAATTACAACAGCAACATAAGCAAGGCACTAGCCCTAACAAGCTTACATAACAAAATCAGGAAATGACTAACTACTAACAACAACATCAAAGGTCGCATCGCTAGTCTGAGTCGGGTGACGGAGGAGGAGCACTCTTATCCTGCAAGCAACACAGGATCGTCTTCAAGGTGCGAGTCACCTTGTCGAATTTTCTCTTCGTAACAGCCTTGGCATCCTCGACTTCAGCGCGAAGTTCCTGAACTTTCCTTCTCAAAGCGATCTGACTCTCCTCGATCCGAGCAATGCGATCATCGCCAGTAGCCTGAGCAGAAGGAGGAGAGCTCTCAACTGTATCCTGAGCCTCCTGTTCTGCCTCTTCCTGGACTTCTTCCTGAACTTCTGCTCCAGGTTCTCCCTCACTTGGATCCTCCTCATCATCAAAGTCATCCTGGCTATCCTCCTCAAGCTAATTTTCACGGTACTGAGACCCAATCTTCATCTTGACCATAGTCGACTCATCAATGCTATGAATCGAAACTGGCAATTCCAGCCCAAGTCTGTAAGCAAACTCAAGCGCGATCTTACATATCAGTCAGCCAAAAGGAAGCGATTCAGACGTTCTTCTTGACTTGGCTATGAGGATTATCTGTCGCAAGATGAAAGTGGTCATACATACGTTCTCTCCCTGGGCCACCAGATACAGGAAATCAACCATAAGGCGCGTACACTCAATGCGATTCGTCGACCTGGGATACACATTGAACGTGCAGATATGGTGCAGCAGGCACAAATTATCAGACATATACGTCACCTTGAGCCTATTATTAGGCTGTCATGGAACCAATTTACCTCACAGGAACCTGGTACGGCGATTCGCTCACACCTACTCCTCAGATTCTTCTCACTAGGATGAACATCACCAAGAGGTACGTTCAGAAGTCGCGCAATCAGCCGCACATCGATCGTAGCCATCCGATCTATACCAAAAGGGATTTTGAACTGTAATGGCTCCAAGGTAAGATTCTGGATACAAGCGTAGAAGGCACGAACGGTGCTCACATTAGCACGAGCGCTAGCTTCAAAGATCGGACCCCAATGCGCAGATTCAATGCGCTCGAACAACAAAAATTCACCGAACAGTCGCCCTTTCACGTCCGCCTCAAACAACACTTTGTGATCAGTGTATTGGTCGTGAGGCATCTCAGCTAGAATCACTCACCCAAAGTGAGTATGGGGATCCAAATCCCACTTTGTACGGAACTCTCGGGCTGTAGCTAGACCTGTGGCGGCGCTTGAACTTGCGGCACCACCCCGCGGTCTTCTCGATTGAGCAGGGCGACTTGGCCCAGCCTTGTCTACTGCAGTCTTCCTTTTACCCATCAAAGATAAGATGGAGGAGAGTGATAAAAGGTCTAAAATGGCTTCCACGAAAGCTATGGAAAATGAAGAAAATGTGGAGAAGTGGCTGTCCAAAATGGAAAAGGGAGATCTAGGCGTCGTAGAGGGATGCTTCAAGCTTCCCAAGGATATATTTTCAAGGAGAAATGAAAATAAAAAAGTGAAATGGAGCACCTCACGATTTCAGCTCGATTTGGGGGTTTTTGGAGCTCCAAAAGATGAAATCTTCAAGAGGGAGGGCTGCCAACTTCAAAGGAATGATGGAGGGTGGTCGTTTTTGGCCAAGGATGGATCTAGGGGTGGTTTGAAATCATGAATTTTGGAGATAGTTGCTGGAAAACGTAAATAGGGCTATGGGGAGGGCTGTTTGTGAAGGAGATGCACGATTTAGGGGTTTTCTACAATCGGGCAGCATGTGGGGGGTATGTAGTACCCAAAATACTCACACATCTCAAAGAAAACCCCCAACGGCCACCTATTCGGTTGGTGGGACCACATGATTTTAGTCCCCCATGGTCCAAGGACCCCAAAAAGGTATGGTCCCAACCTTGGTTCATTGTATTTTGACCTATATAGGACCAAACATGAGTTCAGGGCTTTTCGGGACCAATCCGTAATTCTGAATACAAAAAACTATCATGAAGCATATAATTTTGGGGTAGAAGGAGCTAGTACATCCATCTAGACTATTATTTGCTAAATAAAGTGAAGTTAGAATGTCCTTATGGCCATTTTTCATGAAATTTTACTATTCACTGTAAAATTTTATGAAAGTATTATTTTATATTATTTTCACATTAGGTTTGATGCCTAACATGAAAAGGATAAGAAATAAATGAAGATTAGAGTGGTGAGAGGAAGAATTTTAAAGATTTTTAGTGAAATGGGGTTTTTAAGCCCTGACAATTGAATACAGGAGTCGTGGTCATCACACGGCCCAAGGATTTACTTTTACGGGTTTAAAATTATTCAAAGAATGTCTCAACCCGACTTCTTACGACCTAGGAGCTATTCGGGTTGCTTCACGCGACCCGAGATGCGTTACAGACTCGATCGTGCGATTGATTCGAATAGACTTCGCCTATTGGCGAATCCGTGATCCTAAAAATGTTTCTAGACCCTTCTCGTACCCACCTAAGTCAAAAGAAGTGACAGCGTACGTCGCGAGACCATAACCCAGGCCCAGTATACTTTTATTCACGCTCTGATACCAACTTGTAACACCCTGAAAATCGGGAGTCATGTATAAACTCAACTCCCGAGTTCCAGACCGTCACTTATGCAACAAAAATGATTATGATTCAATGTTGTCTGATTTAAAGTATTCACATGAGTAAAAGTATACCAAAACTGTAATTCATACTCCAGATCCAGTGATAAAAGCAAGCGGAAGACTAAATAATATATATATCACTGTAAGGAAAAACAAAGTAGATCTCATCTGTCTCTAAAATATGAATACATCTCTGAGTCTCATATACATATACATGAACAAAATTAAATGTTCAAAATAGTCCCACTGAAGTCCCATCAACCCAGGTCGCCTACGCAAAGCCATCATGATACTGCATGTACGAGAACTCATCCTGATCCTCGTCGAAGTCTGGCTCTGCCTCCTGGATCTCAGCATCACCTACATCTACAACAGGGTCTGGTGGGTGTTGCAAACACAATCCCGGTAACGTGGGAGTGAGTGATCAACTCAGTGGAATCATAGAGCAAAGATTAACATGTTCACAAATCAATCATGCGATCATAGTAAAGCAGTAAATCAGACAATCCTAGTACTGTTGTTAATGCAAGATGACATGATGTGATGTATGCCCTCACCGACGATCTCCCTCATACGGCAACATCTTATGACCGCGGCATGCCACACTCCCTAAAGTGCTCCACATCTTCCAGGCACATGCAATGTTATGGTGATATGATTTCTGAGTTGTTATTAGTCCATTCAAACAGTAGGATTGGGAAACTAAGGTACTTCCCTTGTATCAATCCCAACACAGATCCTATCTAGGGTCGTCACTCCTAGTAATCTCATACGATGTATATTTTGTAGATCGCTGCAAGGGCTGCCAGGGCTGTTGCTCGCACTCGTTGCACCGCTCCCCCATCACCTTATCAATACAGGCCTACTGTACTCTACTGCTACTGAAGGGTCGTCCCCTCCCGTAGACTCAGAATACGCTCGCGGTCACTACAAAGGACTCGTCGCCTGATTAGTGTAGGCCAACAGCTAGAATATAGTGTCCCATACCACCATAATTTACTCACGAGACTAGGTGCTCACTGGTCACTACGGAGAGGTTTGTGGCCCCAGCGTAGGCCGACAGCTCGACCACGGTGTCCCATACCACCATGCCCAGCTCATGAGTCTTCGTGGATCAAGGTACCATGGTTAACAGGGTTTACAATGGTAAGTTCAGTACCCTAGGTTCAAGCAGTTATGACCCATACAGGGTGAACATACATCGACCAGTCGGGTTACTTGACGGGCTCGACTAGCGCGATCGCATCTCAAGTCGAACGACATGAAGTGCGTAAAACACTTCGCGTGGCCTAACCACTGCCGCCAACTCCAAACATGACTCGTGTTCATCGACGCGCCGTTTGTGACCAAGACCAGCCAGCCACGAATTCACTCGGTTACTGACTGCCTGGACTAAGTCTAGTCCCAAACAATTATGGAATCACATCAGTAATTTATGTAGGAGTATTGGAATTGAAATACAATCATGTGAGCATGTTAACACATGTTATAACATACAACTTAAGTAAATCTTCAAGCACATATTTCATGCATGTAATGAAATCATGCATATAGTCAACATGTAGGAAATCATTTACGTCAGCATATTAATTTGAGAAATCAATCTCAAACTATTTCATAACATCATTTAATTCAATACATACTAATACAAGCATTTATACAAACACATACACTACACACTTAAGTCTACATATAGTATGTCGACCTGAAGTGCGCAATTAGGCGAATCTCTTCGCCAAACTAATTATGCACGTATTCCTAACTTTCTAATGCGGCAACAAACCATGTCAATCACATCAGCAAAATATGAATGTAATCAGTACTTCCTACAAATGACTAAAATGCCTTAAATCTCATATTCTTCGTTGATTTACGAAACAGGAAACGGATAACATGTTGTACATGTCAAACGGCGATGCCGTCAATAATCTACTATTAAACGACATTGAAAGCATTGGAAATCGTCAATCAGAGCGTCTAAAATTCTCACCTAGTCTCTTATAGACGTGTCGTTTCAAACGGAGCGTATACGCTTCGTCTACGGCAGTAAGAGAACCTGTTTTACGAGTTACGTTAGCTAACATGCTACGAATCCTAGTAAACCTTAAATCAGCAACTTCTAGGGTTGTTTCATACCTAAAAATGTGGAAGAATCACTGGCTTGGTGATCAGGAGGTGTTGCTTAGGCACTAGCAACAGGTGGCACGAAGGCTGGAAAAATCTATCCTACTCTCTCTCACAAACTCTCACCTTTTCTCCCTCCAAATCTAGAGTTTCTCTCAAATTCGGATGGGAGAGAGGAGTGAGGGTTTCAACCCCTTTTATAAGCCCAAAAACGCCGAAAATGGGCTCCGGTACAAGGTTCACTTAGTGCATATCCAATTC
Source organism: Magnolia kwangsiensis (assembly GCA_037074715.1). Taxonomy (NCBI): domain Eukaryota; kingdom Viridiplantae; phylum Streptophyta; class Magnoliopsida; order Magnoliales; family Magnoliaceae; genus Magnolia; species Magnolia kwangsiensis. The sequence continues at coordinate 88,661,711 of CM073573.1, forward strand.
GGGGCTGTTTCGGTCCAAAAGATGCTTTCTGGTGGTCTCCTGGCCGAATGCGATCGGACTTAAGCTCTTGCGTACCAGATCTAGCACGTATTAAGTTTTCAGTCCGGCAGGCTTCGCAGATCGCACGTGGCGGACCAGTTTCAGTTCAGCGGTCACCACACGTAGATCTGGGCTAAAAGTCTCATGATATAAAATAGAAATTTTTCCTGATCCGAGGGTGTAATTTGGCTGAATTCTGACGGTCAGAACGCTTAATACTGACGCGTCAAGTCGTGTGCCAGATTTGAATTTGAAATTCCAATTCTGTCCCTATTCGCACTCTCTTCGGTCCGGGCTCAATGAAATAGCCTGTGATTATCGGTTTGACTTGATTTTCGAAATGATTGTCAAGTCCAGCTAGGCGGTTCTAACGGTCTAAGATAGGAGGTATCGGACTTTCGAGACGCGGTCTAGATCTAATATAAAGATTCAAAGTGGTCCAGAGAACAAACCTGCTTAGAGTTTGGTCCGAGGTTATAGAGTATTATAGAGTCATTGGTTCTACTCAATTTGAGTGTTGTAGAACGTATTTAAAGTGATCAGGGACTATTTTCCAGCTACTCCAGCGTTGCGCTAGCTAACTTACGCTTAATTTCCATAGGAATTAATTCTACACTATTTCGGGTCGAGTTGGTACTCGAGCCCAAGTATAGATTTTTCACGGGCGTTACATGAACTCTATGTGGGGTCTTGGTGATAGAATCCCAGAAAGTAAAGTGTGCGTAAAGATACTACCCTCACTTCCTGAACGGTTCAATTCTAAAGTGACCGCGATTCAGGAACTTCGTGATACGGATACCATGAGGGTTGAGGAACTAGTTGGTTCACTTTAAACCTACGAGTTGTCCTTTAAAGCTCCTAAAGAAAAATCAATTGCTCTCAAATCATCTAAAAATGTTTCACAAGTGAGTACTACGGATTCAGAAAATTTCGAAGATGATATGGCGCTTTTATCAAAAAAGTTTTACAAAATTTTCAAAAGCAAGAAAAAAGTTGATTTTCAAAAGACAAATGATAAGAGACGATCTAAACCTAGAGCTCAAAAATCTTTGAAAGATAGTCAATGTTACAACTGTCAAGAGTATGGGCACTTAGCTAACAAATGTCCTAAAAAGGACAAATCAAAAAAGAAAAGCATGATGGCTACTTGGGATGAATCGTCTGATTCTGAATCCTCTTCTAAATCAGAAGATTCTGAAACCGAGTCGGGCGATGATGTTAAAGCCCTTATGACTCTAGCCAAGATCACTTTTTCAGATAATGATGATATATCTAGTGAAGAGAATCTGAATAGTGATTGCGATAATAAAGATGATCTTCAGGATGCTTATAATGCCCTTTATAAGGAGAGTTGTAAAATTGCCGTCAAGCTTAAATTACAAAAAGAAAAATTTTCTACGCTTAAGGAAGATTATGAGTCTCTCGTTTTAGAAAAGTCTCATATTTTCGATTCTTTTGAAAAGACCAAAGGTGATTTAGATTTCAAAACCTCCAAAATTGAAGATTTGAGATCTAAAAATGAAAAACTTAAAAATGAGGTAGCTTCTCTTCTGAGTTTGAAAGACACATGGAGATATGCCCAAGGTGATCCTAAATTGAAAAAATTATTGTCCGGATCAAGAAAATGTGGCGATCGATCTGATTTGGGATATGATAAGAATACATCTCATAAACAAAAGAACATTACTCCTAAATTTGTAAAAGGAGAGTCTTCAATCTCAAAAGAAAAGAATACTTATCAAGATTTTTTCAAAATTTTAAGGGCTTTTCAAAAACCTAAAGGTGGCCATGTCAACTTTAATTTTCAAAACCGAAATCCATTGGCTGAAAAAATAATTGATCTACTCAAGGAGCTATTAAAGTCTAACTCTATAGGTCTCTCCTATAACAACAGACAAAAAAGGACCATCTATACTCTTAAACCCAAAACAGTTCTGAAATGGGTTCCTAAAGTTGCCTGTTTGGTTGCCCACACTGCTTTTAAAGCTACAAGCCATTCAAAGTGGTACCTAGATAGTGGTTGCTCCAGGCATATGACAGGAAACAAGGCTTTATTCACCGATCTAAAAGATATGACTGACGGGTCAGTCACATTTGGTGATGGAAGCAATTGCAAGATCATTGGCCAAGGTACGGTTCAGCTTTATAACCTTCATTTATTTAAGAATGTTTTATATGTTGAGGGCTTGAAACACAACCTCTTACGCATTTCTCAGATATGCGATAACAACCATAGTGTAAAGTTTTCTAATCAAGGTTGTGAGATATTTAATGAAAAGGGTTTTGTTATATTAACTGGTCGCAGAACTTCTGAAAACTACTACATCGTTAGTGATGCAAGCTCATCTACTCAATCGTGTTACATGGTCCATACCGATGAGACTGAATTATGGCATAAACGCCTTGGACATGTACACTACCGAAACTTATTTATATTGAGCAAAAGAGAACTAATTAGAGGTCTACCCAAATTACAAAGAGTAAACAAAATATGTGGTGAATGTCAGTTGGGCAAACAGACTAGGAGCTCTCATAAGAAAGTGAACTCCAATACCACATCTATACAACTCGAGCTTCTCCATATGGATCTTATTGGACCAACCAGATCGGAGAGTCAAGGAGGTGAAAAATACATCCTAGTTATCGTAGATGACTATACCAGATTCACTTGGGTATCGTTCTTAAAAGAAAAAACCGAAACCCTAGATGAAGTGAAAAAGGTCATCAAACGAATCTAAAATGAAAAAGGTTCTCATGTTAGTAAGATCCGTAGTGATCATGGATCCGAATTCGAAAACAGTAGTTTTAAAAAATTCTATAGCGATTAGGGAATATATGCATGAATTCTCTGCACCCAAAACATCGCAATAAAATGGTATTGTTGAAAGAAAAAACAGAGTGCTTCAGGATATGGCTAATGTTATGTTGAATAGCATGAAGCTCTCTAGAAATCTATGGGCTGAATCAGTTAATACCGCATGCTATATTATTAATCGGGTTTATACCAGTAAATCTGATAATAAGACTGCTTATGAATTATGGTTTGAAAAGAAACCTACTGTCAAATACTTTCAAATTTTTGGTAGCAAGTGTTATATTTTACAAGATCGTGAAAATTTGGAAAAGTTTGATACAAAGAGTGATGAAGGTATTTTTCTTAGTTATTCTTTGAACAGTCGAGCTTATAAGGTTCTAAATAAGAGAACTGGTGTGATTCAATAGTCCATTAATGTGGTCATTGATGATCATTTGAATACACCAGCTCCGAGTTCAGATGATGATGAAGCTCTTATTATTAACAATCAAGATACCTCATCAAGTAAAAAAGAGTCTGAACCAAGGACTGTCAAAGATCACCCAACTAATTAAGTTCTTGAAAACCCTCTCACTGGAGTTCATACTCACAAACAACTTGAGAACATATGTAATTATGTTTGTTTTACATCCCAAATAGAACCGGTCAACGTGAAAGAAGCATTTTCTGACGAAAATTGGATTGTTGCTTTGCAGGATTAACTTAATCAATTTGTTCGTAATGATGTCTGGTATCTTGTTCCTAGACCTAAAGACAAACACATTATTGGAACAAAATGGATCTTTAAAAATAAGTTTGATGAGCCCAGAAATATAATACGAAATAAGGCTAGACTGGTTGTACAAGAGTACACTTAGATTGAAGGCATCGATTACGATGAAACCTTTGCTCTAGTCGCTCACCTTGAATCAATCAGACTTTTTATTTCCATCGCATGCTTTAGAAAATTTAAGATTTATTAGATGGATGTAAAGAGTGCCTTCTTGAATGGCGATTTACATGAAGAAGTGTATGTTGAACAACCTTCAGGGTTTAAAGACCCCAAGTTATCTGACCATGTATTTCGTCTCAAAAAGGCTCTCTATGGTCTAAAACAAGCGCCCAAGGCATGGTATGAGAAATTGACTAAATTCTTACTTAGTCAGAGCTTTCAAGTAGAAAGTGTCGATAAGACGCTCTTTGTTAAGAAGCATAACAATGATGTTTTGATGGTTCAAATTTATGTTGATGATATTATTTATGGATCAACTTACTCTAGCATGTCTGTTGAGTTTGCAGAGTTAATGAAATCAAGGTTCGAAATGAGCATGGTTGACAAACTAAACTATTTCCTAGGGTTGCAAGTAAAACAACAACCTGATGGAATTTTCATTTCCCAAATCAAATATTCTTCAAACTTGATTAAAAGGTTTAGATTTGAGAATGGTAAGAACTTTGATACTCCTATGAGTACAACGTTAAGACTCAAAAGACTCTGCAGGTAAAGATATAGATCTTAAACTATATCATTGTAAGATTGGTAGTTTGTTGTATCTAACTGCTAGTAGACCTGATATCGCATTAAGTGTTGGTATTTGTGCAAGATATCAGTCTAATCCTAAGGAATCACATCTTTCTGCTGTCAAACAGATTATTAAATATGTCGCAAGTACTATAAATCTGGGTCTTTGGTATCCTTTTGATACTAGTGTTCAATTAGCCGGGTACTCAGATGTTGATTGGGCTGGTAATATCGATGATAGAAAATCAACCAGTGGTGGTTATTTTTACATTGAAAATTGCTTAATTTCTTGGTTCAGCAAGAAGCAAAGCTCAATATCGCTCTCCACTACTGAGGCTGAGTATATTGCAGCTAGATATGCATGTACTCAACTAGTTTGGATGAAACGCATACTAAGCGATTATGGAATTAATCAAGATTCAATGATCTTACATTGTGATAATTCCAGTGCTATAAATATTTCTAAAAATCCAATCCAGCATTCACGTACTAAGCACATTGACATTAGGTATCATTACATTTGTGAGTTGATTGAAGAAAAAGTTATTTCCTTAGAATATATATCAACTGAAAATCAACTTGCTAATATATTTACTAAACTGCACGACAAAAGTCGGTTTAATAAATTAAAATTTGATCTTGGTATGTGCATTTTACATTAAATATTTTTTCTTGCATGTATCATAGTATACTATATTTAGTATTATTTTTATTTAAATTTTAATTTTTTACATTAAAAATATATTTTTGGTCGATACTCGACCGACCATAGCTGTACACGACCAGTCGTGGTACAACCAGTCATGAACCGCACTCGACCGGTCGTCGAGCTCGTGAATATGATATATTTTGGGGAAATCTCCTTCTTCTTCATTTTCACTCCGACCTACGACGAGTCGTGGCTCGACGAGTCATAGGATTTCTTATTTTTCTTCAAGGTGAGTCCTATTTCATCATTTTTCTTGAAGATTCATGCTCTCTATACTTTGATTTGATCATTGTATAGCTAGATTTCATCTCTTGTTAGGTTTTTCAAGGGTTTCTTCTCAATTTGCTAATCTAGAGAAAACCTATCCTTTCTTTTATGCATTTCTCTTGCTCTTTGTATATCTTTTTAAATGTGGAATAAAATATCCCGTGGTCCATCCTCATCTAGATCTACACCGATAATAAAACGGCACCTTCGGTCACCCGAAGATGATTCTCAAGATGAACGGGATTTGTGTGTTCGTAATGTTATCGTTGAGCATACCGCTGATCTCAATCACATTGCTCCATATGGTATTGTCCTCATCCTTGAATCTATTGGCTGGACTAACATTTTACTTTGGGGTGGGCCTGCATACTAGTCTATTGCCCAATCAATGGTTGCATGCATCTCAGAATTTTGTCTTGATAATTTAACTTTTTTAGTTGATACTAGAGAAGGAAAATTTGAAGTAGACCGTCATTTGATATCAGGTATTATGGATATACCTGTTAATGATGAAGGTATAACTATTCATACTCTATACGACAAATCATCTGAATCGAAAAAATGCATGTTAACAAGAGACTTATGCAAAATTGATGCACAATGGACACACAAAGGGAATGCGCTCCCTTCAAAGTATCTGTTACCTAGATACAGAGTATTACATCATTTTTTCATTTCAAATGTGTATCCTCGTTCCGGTAATAAAATCCAGTTGACTTCCTTCATGGTTCGTGTGTTGCATTCTATTGCTTCTGGAACTATGGTCTACCTTCCTTCATTGATTTGTCATTTTATCATTCAATTTCGTCTACATCCGGGTCATAGTGATATTCTGTTTGGTTATCTTATGACTGTTTTAGTCACTCACATGCTTGTCGATAAACCTATTAATGAGGCACCAATTCATCATCTTATTTTTAACAATTTCAATCTTAATAAGATGAAGCTAGATTTACTTCCTGGCCAAGTAGATGAAGGTGATGTTGGTGGTGATGGTGGTGAAGCTAAAAATGAAGGGGAAGCTGGTGATCTTCCTCAACAAGATGTTAATATGGATGATTTATTTGATGATATAGAAACTGATTTGCCAAATGATCCTGATTACGATCCATCTAGTCATGATGCACGCCTTCGTGCATTGGAGGAGAAGGTTGACAACATGAGTATAGCCCATGATATGTAATTTAAATATATGAGAAAATATCTTCATCGCATCAATAGAGGCTTACACCAGATTGATCCGACTATCCCTACTCCCTCCTTAGGATCTGATTAGGTGAATTATCATCTGGATACTATAACATTATCTTTTATTTTGAATATTGTATTGTGGATTGATAATGGCCTGATGCTTCTGGTTTATATTTTAAAATATGCTATGTCCTTTCATATTTCTTTCTCATTATCTTCTTATTGTTACTCTCTATGTTGTTGTTCTCTTTCCTATTGTGACTTTCCCTAGTTATTTTGTGACAAAAAGGGGGAGTAGTAAGGAAAAAGGGAATAGTATGGAAAGGGGGAGTAATGTGTTTGGATTTATTGATTGAGAAGGATATGTGGATTGAGAATATGGAGTCTTGATGTTTAAATGTTGATTACTGTTTATATGAGCAAAACCTATATCTATGTCATGTATATCTTGTGTTTTCATGTTTGAGACTATTCATTACTTCAAGACATCGCATTTCAAGACAAGAACTTAAATGAAGAAAGTTTCAAGTCATGAATGAAGAATTCAAGAATAGAAGTCTTCAAGTATGCATGTTCAAGATACAATCAAGTTCAAGTATAGTAGAAGACTTTGTCAAGTCAAGATCAAGTTCGAGAAGGCCTACTACAAGATTTGGATATTCTCAAGCTTCTCTTAAGGGTCATCTGAGTCTATAGACTTTCAATGTCCATCTCACTTTTAAGGTTTGTTTGACCTTAAATTGACCTTTGGATGGGATTTACTGTAGGTCATTATAGATACATAATTCATATATTTTAATATGCTTGTTCGAGTTATTCTAAGACCAGTCATAGGGTCTTCAAGACCAGTCCTAGCTTTGCTTCGATCAGTCTTAAATTTTTCAGGACCAGTCCTAGGTTGTTGAAGATTTTCAAATTTTTCTAGTTGTCTTACGACCAATCCTGGATATCCTATGACCAGTCCTGTGAGCTGTACGACTCGTCCTTCGACTAGTCTTAGCCCTACGACTCAAACTCCAGCAACTAAATTGGGGGTCCTACGACCAGTCGTAGGTGACCCACGACCAATCGTAGGTGGCCCACGACCAGTCGTAGACTGCCTAAGACCAGTCGTGGAACAATAAATCCTTATCCCGCAGAAATCTTTGAAAATCTTTGAAGCTACGACCAGTCCTAGGATCCTAAGACTAGTCGTAGATGGTATTTTTTAGGCTATAAATAGAGCACAAATTTCAGAGTTTTAGCAATGAAAATTAATTCTATTCAAGCATTCTTTAGGCTATACTCTGAGATAAGTTTGTGTTGTTTTTAAGCTACTTTGCGCTCATTTAATATTCCTTTTACTAGCTTGTTTATTATTTGATTTTGATCTACATTCTAATCTTATTTGAAAAGTGGAATTTCTGATATTCCTTCTTCTTAGATTCAAAATCAAATAGAACTAGCCCTTTTGATTTAAAATTAATTAGACATAGAACCATTCTTAGAGTATTAGACTTTGAACATTGAATCGAACTTCTACTCCGACTCTACCGGGCTACTTCAAAAGGAGATTCAGGTATTTTACATTTGTGTAATTTAATTTCTTTGATTTTGTTTGAGATTTGCCAGAAAAATCTCATTCTTTTGGTTATCTGAGGAGAGCCAGAAAACTCAGACTGTGTGGGTTTTTGGATTGTGTAAGCCCGGGATCAAAGACACAATTGTGAAGGTTTTAGATGAACCTGTGAAACCTGTTTTGATAGTGTATGCTAGTATCCCCCATGTGAGGATATTAGGAGTGGAGTAACATTCTGTGTGGCTGTTGGATAACAGTTGGTGTACACACAGGCGAACCACTATATATCGTTGTATTGTGGATGTGCTTTATTCTTTCATTTCTTTATTCATTCAGTTTTGTGGTTTGTATTTGTGGATGAATGTTGTAATCTTTTTATTCCAATCAAGTGTGGGGAATGTTGTAATAACTTAGGATTTATTTTTCCAAGTTATTTTGATTACTTTACATTTTCATTCCTCATTGGTTTGTGATACAAGGACGTTCTAGAAATAAGGTTGTCCCACCTTAAACCTTTGGTTTTTGGTGTAAGGTTGTCCTTAGAACTGATATAGTATCATTCTCTTTATTTTAGGCTATTGAGATTAATTTCAATTCAGCATTGTGCTTTATTTCTTTTATTATTCCACTGTTTTAGTTTTATTTGGCATTGCCCTATTCACCCTCCCTCTAGGGCATATAGCTAGGCCCCTTTCAGTATTGATATAAGGGAGGTACCTTAGTTTCCCAATCCTGCTGCATGAAAAGGACTAATAACAACTTGGTAGTCATATTCATATCGCACTGCATGTGCCTGGAAGATGTGGAGCACTGAGGGAAGAAAGCATGTCGCGGATGTAAGATGGTGTCTCATGAGGGAGTATGTCGGTGAGGGCATCCATCATGTCATTTCATTCTTGCATTAATCACAGTATTTAGGAATGTTTGAATTGTTTGTTTTATCATTATCGCGTGATTGATTTGATAACATGTTAATCTTTACTTTATGATTCCACTGCTACTCCCACGTTACGGGACGGTGTTGCGCACACCAACCAGTCCTTATTCTAGTTTCAAATAATGACGATGCTTGCGAAGCAGAGCCAGACTTGATGATGATGAGGAGGATCCCTCCTATATGCAGGTTCTGATCGATGGGTTTACAGGGTTACTGATTAGATGTTAATACACTTGGTATTTTGCCTTTTATTTACACACTCATGTATATTCTTTTCTTTCTGTTTTGGAGTATACATGTATTTAGTTAACCTGGTAATATGTTCATACTCTGGAGTCTTACAATCATTTATATATTTTATATATCTATCACATTCTTTCGCTTGCTAATTCAACTGTCTCTGGAGTATGATATGTTGTTTTGGCTTAATCCACTTCATGTTTTATGCACTATTACAGCCGACATTCATCCATCATTGAAAATGTTGCATAAGTGATGTTCTGGAACTCGGGAGTGGAGTTTATGCTCGACCTCCAATTTTTGGGATGTTACAGATGGTATCAGAGCATGATTTGGATTAAATTGGACCTGGGTTATGGTCACACACCGCACACTGACGCCAATTTAATGTAAGAGGGTGCGAGAACAATCTAAAACTAAGTTTAGGACCCCCAGTTTGTTTGTCGACAAAAGTTTACTGAAAATGATCGCCGAGATCGAGTCTGTACACACTCCTGATCACACACAAGGACCCCAAATCACTCCTAGACCGTCTATCGACGGGTCTAGACCCCTATTGATCCTATCCCAGCCTCTAGAAATCGGTAAAGGCGATTATACTTCAGAAATGACCCAAACTATCCCGAATAGGCTCAAAACGGAGGTAGGGCCCAATTAGGGCAGTTTTGGAGGGACCCAGGGGGGACCCACATCATTTTGGACCTAAGGGGGGAGGAGAACCTCGTCCAAATGGTGAGGCCTTGTTGGATTGTCCAGAGGGTGGCGAGGACCTCGCCGAGTCGGCGAGGCCTCGCCGACCAATGGGCTCGGTCGGGTCGGGCCTTTGGGCCGATCGACTTTAGGGTGTAGTGTGACCCCCTGGTGTACGGTCGGTCATGTAAAACCCCCTAAAAGATGCCCCTCCTTCACAAAGCACCGCTCCAAGCTCTCCTTTCTCCACAAAGTTTCTGATTTTTTTAAAAAAATGCCCCTCCAATCACTCCTTCCGTTTAGTGCGCCACCGTCATCACCCATTCGAAAACTCCCTCCTACAGCTGCGGTCTCTCTCATGTCCCTTTTATTTGAGCCTTTACACTCTCTTTTTAGTCTCAGAATCGTGCAAACCTCAAATCCCATTTTCTCCTTCCTAGGAAATAGATTTTCTTCATCATTTTATGCTTCCAACTGGCCTCCACTGTTGCATACATCTCCCATCTCCTTCTTTTCACTTGTCTTGAGTTCACAAACCCCTCTTTGTGGCTCATTACCTCACAACTCAACAACCCATCAAACCCCATTCCTTTTATCCCTTTCTTCCTCTTCCTATGGCTCTATTTGAGTTCATTACGACTGTATTTTCGATTTTCACTTTTTCCTTTCTTTCAACTTATACTTAGGAATTCATCACCATGGGATTTGAAAATCCCATCTCACACTTTCCAACACAAGATCCATTTTCAAAAGCCTATGAAATTTATTTGAATCCCAACCCACCCACCTACTAAACATGTCACTCCCAATTCTTAGGTGGGAGTAGGAAAGCAGTCCCATTTAACACAACTTAATACCACTGGCCACATATGCCCTTGGAGTTTTGGACTTAGAGTGGTACTCCTAGATTTCGAAAGATTTGACAATATAGGAAATCCAATTCCATTTAGACAATCTTGACCCTAAGTGATAAAACAATTCCCTGTAGTAGATATGGTATGAAACCACCTAGCGTATAAGCCTGGACTTTGGATTACAGCTAGTGAGTTACAGACTAGGCTACTAGTTGTATTAGGCAGTGTAAAGCCTGTACATGCTAAGGAATAGTAGGTTAGGTTTTGTTAAAGTAGAACTTCATTCTTTCGATAGATCCCCATAACACCCAGAGGCATCTTTAGTAGCTCTTAGGAAAGCTGTTTTGACTTAGAGACTATTCGTGCATAGTCAAACCAGCACGCCCCTTAGAATTGCCCTCCCAAGGACTTGGTACAATCGGGGACACGGAGTAGAGAAACTATATATAAGCGAAGTATTCGCGGTTTGAATTAACTTCTTAATCCTGGTAGTTACCAATAAATCCAATGCTCTGATCAAGCAGAAGATCGGGATCGACTAGGATTAAGAACCGATATGGTAAATTTTCTGTCTTAGGCAGAAAGTCTATGTATCCGGCTCAGACCCACTACACAACTTTTCTTCCATGTTAGCCCGACCACCTACAACCAAAAGCTTATTACTTTGTCTTGAGGGGTGTTAGGAACCTACAGCAGATAGAAAGTTGTCTTCTTAGGCTCTAGAAATGTCTCAATGGGCAATAGAAAGTTAAGAATTAGGTCCCAAATCATGGACTATTTTGGTATACATATCGTCCAACTTGCTTTGTCCAACTACCTTATGTACTAATAATGTATAGATCCTATCATGGTATTAAAGAAGGTAAGTCAAGACCGTAGAAAAAGCCCTTATTGGGTAGAATTAGACATCTTCTGGCCAACTCATACCTGCCCCTGAACTCAACCACAATAAAGATTAGGCTCATCTCTACAACCATAGGTACCAATGCCATAGAACGCATCATTAGCAAAGGAAGACAAATGTAGTGAGAAGTTGTACCCATTTTATGTCAAGGATAGGCCCTAAGTTACACCTCGTTCCGATCTACGGATCAAGACATAGATTCTTGAACCTTAAGTAGAACTAAGTTTTAAGAGGGGTAGAACGTATTGAGCCCAATCTAGTTAGGATTAGCTAATACAACCGTTGGATCAGAGTAGCCCAGCGAAAGCGTGGTTGGCCTCTTCCCCACTTACCCAGGATCGAAGAAGTTGGTTTAGGTTATCGTAAGGTTAGGCCAGTAAATAGGATTTGAACCTTCCTTAGAATGTCAATACTAAAGTCTCTCTAGGGACTCATTACCCTTAGCCAATTTTGGGGATAAAATTATGTTTTAAGGGGGGTAGATTGTAACACCCCAAATTTTTTCCAACCTGGGGTTAGACGTCTTTAGGCAATGGGTCAACCATAACACCTTGGTAACCTCTCAGAACCCAATTCCAAAGCCAAATAAATCATTTAGAACCTGATTCTTTAGAAATTTAATGTGAATTAGCCAGTGCTACACTAGATTTCCTGTAAAATTAGCACCAACCACTTTAAATACAATTTGTAAGACCTAAAACCTATAGAATCATTGACGCTACCTTACCTTAAAATCCAGGATCAAACTTTAAACCTGTTTGTTCTCATGAACCCTTTGAAACTTCGTATCGGATCCAGACCGCATGTCGAAAGTCTGATATCTAAAATCTTAGACAATTACGACCACCTAGTTGGACTTGACAATCATTTTGAAAATCAAGCCCAACCGATATCCTGAGACCATTTTACTGAGTCCGGAGTGAAGAGAGTGAGAAAAGAAAAATATTTAGAAAATTAATTCAATTTAAATAAATTTGGCACGGGTCACTTGGGTGACATTTTTTAAGCGTTATGACCGTTAGGATTCGACCAAATTTTACCCTCGAATCGGGATAGGTGGCCCTTACATGTCATAGCACATGTGGCCCTGATCGAGTTTCGGTGACCGTTGAACTGAAACTGGTCCACCACGGTCAATCTAGAAACCCAACCGGACTGAAAACTTAGCTTGACCTAGATCCAATATTAGAGAGCTTAAGTCCGACCGCATTCAGTAACAGGACCTCCAGAAGTGCTCCGTTGGATCGAAACAGACCTAATTTGGATATAACATAAGTATACCTTGGACCTAAGTCTGTATAGGTGAGTTTTTAGCTTATAAAAGGCCCTTAAACCCTTAGCTTTCTAACCCATACGAATTTGACAGAAACCCTAGGAGAGAGAAGAGAGAAAAGAGAGAGAAAGTGTGAGAGAAGTGAGAGAACCTTCCTGCTATTCTTCCCTGTTGATCTACGTGCTTACCCATCACTTTACAATCGCTATCCTGGCGATTCTGGCATCATTCTTAGGTAAGAAAAGCCTAGCCCTAACTTATTTTAGGGTTTCCATTGATGCTAGCAGCTAGATAGCTAACCTAGCTTGTATTACAGGTTAATATTCCACGTATATGAAGACTTAGAGATTCCATCGGCTTCTTTACGCTTCTACGGCATAAGGTGCAGATTTTAAACGCTTAGATTACCTGTTTTCAAAGCTTTCCATGCTGTTTAATGGTAGATTACTGATAAGGATGTTGTTTGACATGTAGAACATGCTGTCCATTTTTCATTTCAAATACGTACGAAGAATATGAGATTTAGGGTATTTTAGGTATTTATAAGAAATACTATATACGTACGTATTTTGCTGATATGATTGCCATGAGTATTTGTCGTGTACCTATGCTAGTTATGCGTGTATGATCTGTTTGGCGAAGAGATTCACCCTAATGCACATTTTGGCCGACATATGCTATGTAGACTAAAGTGTGTAGACTAAGTGTTTGTATAAGTAAGTATTGTGTAAATGAGGTTGTAGATTAGTGTTGAGATAGGATTCTCAATAAATTTGATGATGCACATGATTTCCTCCATGCTTGTTGTATTTGAATTGATTACCTTATGTGTGAAATACTCATGTATGGTTAACTGCTTATGATGTACGTTATAACATGCTAATAACATGTTAGAATTACTTGTATTTCAATTCTGTCTCTCTTATATGATTACTGATTCTCATTACATGTGCTTGGGGCTATACTCTAGTCCAGGTAGTCGGTAACAGTTTAGAATTTGTGGTTGGATTATATTCGCCACGAAGGATGTGTATGATGAACCTGAGTCGTACTAGAGTCGTCGGTAGTGGTTAGGCCACACGAAGTGCTTGTGCACTTCATGTCGGTCGATTCAACGTGCGCTCGTGCTAGTCGGACTCATCAAGTAACCCGACTGACCATTGTATGTTCACCTTGTATGTGTCATAAATGTTTGAACCTAAGGTACCAAACTTACCATTGGAAACCCCCTCTAACCATGGTACCTCGATCCCTTAAGACTCATGAGCCGGGCATGGTGGTATGGGACACCGTGGTCGTGCTGTCGGCCTACGCTGGGGCCACAAACCTCCCCGTAGTGACCATTGAGCAACCCAGACTCTTGAGCAGATTATGATAATATGGGACACTAAATTCTTGTTGTCGGCCTACACTAAAAAGGTGATGGGAGAGCAGGGCAACGAGTGCAAGCAACAGCCCTAGCAGCCCTTTGTAGTAACCTCCAGCATATTCTGAATCTGCGAAGAGGTGACGAGCCTTCCCGCAGTAAACAGAGTATAAACTAGGCCTGTATTGATAAGGTGATGGGGGAGCGGAGCAACGAGTGCATGCAACAGCTCTGGCAGCCCTTGCAGCGACCTAGAAATATATCATCGTATGAGACTACTAGGAGTGACGACCCTAGATAGGATTATTGTTTGGGTATTAATATAAGGGAGGTACCTTAGTTTCCCAATCCTGTTGTATGAAAAGGACTAATAACAACTCGATAATCATATTCATATCACACTTCATGTGCCTAGAAGATGTGGAGCACTGAGGAAAAAAAACATGCCACGGACGTAAGATGGTGTCGCATGAGGGAGTATGTCGGCGAGGGCATCCATCATATCATTTCATTCTTGCATTAATCACAGTATTTAGGAATGTTTGAATTGCTTATTTTATCATTATCGCGTGATTGATTTGATAACATGCTAATCTTTACTCTATAATTTTACTGAGTTAGCTACTCACTCCTACGTTACGGGACGGTGTTGCGCACACCAACCAGTCCCTATTCTAGTTTAAGATAATGGTGATGCTTACGAAGCAGAGCCAGACTTGTTGATGTTGAGGAGAATCCCTCCTATATGGAGGTTCTGATCGACGGGTTTACAGGGTTACTGATTAGATGCCAATACACTTGGTATTTTGCCTTTTATTTACACACCCATGTATATTCTTTTCTTTCTATTTTAGAGTATACATGTATTTAGTTAACCTGATAACATGTTCATACTCTAGTGACTTACAATCATTTATATATTTTATATATCTATCACCTTCTTCCGTTGCTAATTCAACTGTCTCTGGAGTATGATATGCTGTTTTGGATTAATCCACTTCATGTTTTATGCACTATTACAGCCGACCTTCATCCATCATTGAAAATGTTGCATAAGTGATGTTTAAGAACTCGGGAGTGGAGTTTATGCTTGACCCCCGATTTTTAGGATGTTACAGAGGGTGTCACAGTGGACCCCTCGAAGGTCGAGGCAGTGCGTCAGTGGGGCCAGCCCATGACTGCGACAGAGATCCGTAGTTTCCTTGGTTTGGCGGGCTATTACCGACGTTTCATTGAGGGCTTCTCTCGTATTGCTGCCCCGCTGACTAGGTTGACTCGGAAGGGCGCAGAGTTTATTTGGAGTGACGCCTGCGAGCGAACATTTATGGAGTTGAAGGACCGTCTGACGTCCGCTCATGTCCTCACTCTTCCATCTGGGAGTGACGGTTTTATTGTATTCACTGATGCCTCGCATATTGGTTTGGGTGCTGTCCTGAGCAGCACGGGAGACCAATGGCCTTCACGTCTCGTCAGCTCAAGGTCCATGATCTCAACTATCCTACGCATGATTTGGAGCTGACTGCAGTTGTCTTCGTACTGAAGGTGTGGAGGCACTATCTTTATGGGGTCAGGTTCGAGCTCTTCTCCGATCACAAGAGCTTGAAGTACCTCTTCTCGCAGTTTGAGTTGAATATGAGGCAGAGGCGCTGGATGGAGCTCCTAAAAGACTATGATTTCGATCTTCAGTACCACTCAGGTAAGGCGAACATGGTGGCAGATGCCCTCAGCCATCAGTCATGAGGCCTAGTAGCACATATGATGATTCAGGAGTGACGGATGCTTGAGGATATCGTAGTGTATGATTTTGAGTTTGGCCTGCAGTCTTCTATCGTGCAGTTATCGAGCCTGTCGATTCAATCCTCTCTTGTCGTAAGGGTGATCGAGGCTCAACAGGCTGATAAGTCGTTGCAAAGTTATATGGTTGAGACTACATCTAAGAGTCAGGCAGATTGGCAGATTGGTACAGATGGTGGACTTCACTTCAGAGACCGATTATGTGTCTCGGATATTCCAGAGTTACGCAAAGAGCTTATGACCGAGGCACATCGATCGTGATTTTTTATCCACCCTGGCTCGACGAAGATGTACCGTGACATGAGGCGATAGTATTTTTAGGCGAGGATGAAGCGCCAGGTTGCTAGTTTTGTGGCCGAGTGTGACACATGCCAGCGTGTCAAGGCTGATCATCAGAGACCTCCTGGTCTATTGCAGCCGTTGAGTGTCCCGATGTGGAAGTGAGAGCACGTGTTGACTGATTTCATTATGGGTTTACCGAGGACTCAGCGTGGTCATGACGCCATTTGGGTTGTTGTGGATCGTCTGACGAAGTCGGCACATTTCCTTGCGATGCGTGCGACTTGGTCTATGGACTAGCTTGCGAGATTATTCATCAAGGAGATTGTGAGACTGCATAGCGTTCCAGTCTCGATCGTTTCTGACCGAGACTCGAGGTTCACGTCTCAGTTTTGGGGAAACTTTCAGCGAGCGATGGGGACTGATTTGCAGCTCAGCACCACGTACCATCCGTGGACCGATGGCCAGACCGAGAGGGTCAACCAGATCCTTGAGGATATACTTCGGGCCTGCGCGATTGATTTCGAGGGTAGCTGGGATGAGCATCTGTGATTGGCTGAGTTCACATACAATAATAGCTATCAGCCTACCATTGGTATGGCTCCTTTTGATGCACTATATGGCAGATCATGTAGATCACCGAGTTGCTGGATCGAGGTTGGAGAGCGCTGTCTCCTAGGTCCCGAGCTTTTGCAGGAGACGTCAGAGGCTATTGATATCATCAGGCAGAGGATGCGCACAGCTTAGAGCCAATAAAAGAGTTTTGCTGATCGTCGGCGTCGTCCCTTGGAGTTTGATGTAGGAGACCATGTGTATCTCAAGGTCTCGCCCATGAAGGGCGTAGTTCAATTTCGAGCAAAAGGCAAGCTTGTCCCGAGATTCACATGACCTTTTGAGATCATTGGACGCATTGGCGCCGTGGCCTATCGGCTTGCCTTGTCATCTCAGCTGTCTGACATCCATAACGTTTTTCACGTCTCCATGTTGAGGAAGTGTGGGTCAGACATAGTTTCCGTTATTGATTGGCAGACACTGGAGGTTCGTGAGGATACTTCTTACATTGAGCAGTCAGTCCGTATCCTTGATCGGAAGGAGCAAGTCCTCAGAACCAAGGTCATTCCTTTGGAGAAGATTCAGTGGGGTCATCATTCCGTAGAGGAGGCTTCTTGGGAGCGTGAGGCTAAGATTCGAGAGCGTTATCCTCATCTCTTTGATGGTTGATCATGTGATGTATTTTGTATGCTATCTCTGGTTTTATATAGTGATGTTGTGTTACTTGTTCCTCGCGAGTTATGCTTAGTTGCAATGATTGTGTAAATTTTGAGGATAAAATTTTATTAGGAGGGGAGAGTTGTAAGACCCGTATCCTATACCGTACCATTTCGTAGACTTCTGTGGTCTTACCGGTCGAATTTCGGCAACCTTCGACCCTTAATCGATATTTACGCGCGACCCTGATTCGTATGCCGTCAACCCATATCGACTCAACCCAAGACCCTTACCATAACGACCGCGCCATCGCTGCGGTTCCGATGCCGCAACTTGCACGCCGAGGCGATACCTTGGTCAAGAGACATGGGTCAGTGTTCGGTGTGAGGAAAATGCCGCGCATTGCAAAACCCAAGAGAATCTCTATGAGGTGTCACATCAATCCCATCAATCAATCAAATCTCATCATATCTTATGTCAAGTACACATCACCTTTCACCCATACCCAAGTAACCACAAAAGTAAAAAGTTTCTTACAAAGCCCATGCTTTTCTTACGCAAAAGGCCACCAAAGTCAAAAAGTGTCTTACATACCCATCACCACCACATCTATCACCCATCACTCCTCTCTCTTTACTACTCTCTTTCTCATTTTTTTTCAAACCATTTCCAAGCAACAAAAAATACCCCACGTATGAGAATTCTCTAAGTCTTCCAAACCACAAGTGTGGCCCACCTCTCCATCCCAAGACCTCTCATCCTAGCCATCTAAACCTTATCTCATCCATTGAAATCGAAGCTAAGGAGCTAAGGAACCCATAGGAGCAAGAAGATCGGACGGTGGGTGCTTGATAATATTAATTTTTCATATTTTTGAGATGGGCCAAGTGAGGCCAACCGATCAATGGTTTGGATCTCATTTGGGACCCTAAGTTGTGGCCAATGGCCCACTTTGATCATCATGATCATCCATAATGGAGTCATCCTCCATGGACCCCATCATGATATTTATTTCATTACATTAGGAAGGTCATCTAGACCGTCCATATTGGTGGGGAGAGGATCTCCACCGTTGACTTTCGATTTTGATAAATCCATGTGTAGAGGGATCCATTGATGTATGATTTCATATAAGAGAGGGCTCATAGTGGTGTAGCCCTCCATCACACGCGTTTCCCACTCTCCAACTCTCTCTCCCTTTTTTTTTCTTATATATATATATATATATATATATATATATATATATATATATATATATATATATATATATATATATATTTTATGATAATATAATAGGGTTGTGTGGCCCATTTGAATGGACCCCACCATGAGGTTTATATTCAATCCAAATCAGCAAGTGTGGCCCACTTTGTGTGTGATGTATCCACACTATTCTCCATGAGGTGGCCCACCTAATCAGGACCCACCTCAATGCACATGTCCCACCATCCAGCGTCTGGGACGCTGGACGTCTCTGTAAAAGGAAAACACAAATATAAGCTTGGTCCAAAGCTTTAGGGGTGGACCATTGTGTAGGCCCCACCTTATTGTATATATTCAATCCACGCCATCCATCTCCTTCCCTGGGTCATTTTAGGCGTTGAGCCAAGTGATGGGGTTGGTTGGAAGATCTGGTGGGCCATAGCGTTGGAGATTGCATCCTCACCATTCAAAAGATCTTTTTTTTTTTTGTAAACATAAAAAATACTCTATATTAGACTCGTTAGATTTGTTACGAGCCGAGGAAGCCAATGGATGGGGTGGATCTACTTGTTGCAGGCCCTAGATGCGAAAAACCCCTGAAAAATGGGTTTTTCAAGTTTTAAAAAAAAATATATGTGAGAGGCAAAGCCTCTCTGACACCACAGCAGTAGCAACACGCTGCTGCGTGCAGCGGGCGGGCGGGCAGCGTCCCACGGTTACTGTCGTGGGCCCCACCATGATGTATATGTGAAATCCAAACCGTTCATGTGGTGGGCCCCCTCCTCAGATGGGCCCCCTCCAAGTTTCAACTGAATCCAAAACTCAGGTGGTCCACACCACAGGAAATAGTGATGATTAAACTCTACCAATGAAACCTTCTTTTGGGCCCACAGAAGTTTTGAATCAATCTGAAATTTGTGTTTTCTCTTCATCCAGGTCCAAGTGACCTTATCAACGGTTTGGATGGCATTTAAACATGATGGTGGGCCCCACATGGGACCCACAGTGATGTATGTGTTTTACATCCACCGTCCAGGCAGACGGTGGTACCCACCATGATATATTTGTTTTACATCCCCCGTCCAGTGGACGGTGGAGCCCTCTGTGATGCATGTGCTTTGTCCGCACTGTCCAGTGACAGTGGGACCCGCCATGATGCATGTGGCGCATCCAAACCATCCATTCACTTGGAAAGATCATTTTAAGGCATGAGTTACAGAATGAGACCGCTTTATGATCAAGTGGGCCACCTATATTTGGGTGTGACCCATTTGATATATAAGGTGTAACACCCTGAAAATCGGGGGTCGTGTATAAACTCAACTCCCGAGTTCCAGACCGTCACTTATGCAACAAAAATGATTATGATTCAATGTTGTCTGATTTAAAGCATTCACATGAGTAAAAGTATACCAAAACTGCAATTCATACTTCAGATCCAGTGATAAAGGCAAGCGGAAGACTAAACAATATATATATCACTGTATGAAAAAACAAAGTAAATCTCATCTGTCTCCAAAGTATGACTACATCTCTGAGTCTTATATAACATATATGAACAAAATAAATATCCAAAATGGTCCCACTGAAATCTCATTGATCCAGGTCACCTACGCGAAGCCATCGTGATATTGCATGTACGAGAACTCGTCCTAGTCCTCGTCGAAGTCTGGCTCCACCTCCCGGATCTCAGCCTCACCTGCATCTACAACAGGGTCTGGTGGGTATTGCAAACACCATCCTGTAACGTGGGAGTGAGTGATCAACTCAGTGGAATCATAGAGCAAAGATTAGCATGTTCACAATTCAATCATGCGATAATAGTAAAGCAGTAAATCAGACAATCCTAATACTGTTGTTAATATAAGATGATATGACATGATGTATGCCCTCACCGACGATCTCCCTCATACGGCAACATCTTACGACCGCGGCATGCCACACTCCCTAGAGTGCTCCACATCTTCCAAGAACAGGCAATGCTATGGTGATATGATTTCCAAGTTGTTATTAGTCCATTCAAACAGCGGGATTGGGAAACTAAGGTACTTCCCTTGTATCAATCCCAACACAGATCCTGTTTAGGGTCGTCACTCCTAGTAATCTCATACGATGTATGTTTCGTAGGTCACTGCAAGGGCTGTCAGGGCTGTTGCTCGCACTCGTTGCACCGCTCCCCCATCACGTTATCAATACAGCCTACTGTACTCTACTGCAACGGAAGGGTCGTCGACTCCCGTGGACTCAGAATATGCTCGCGGTCACTACAAAGGACTCGTCGCCTGATCAGTGTAGGCCGACAGCTAGAATATAGTGTCCCATACCACCATAATCTGCTCACGAGTCTAGGTGCTCACTGGTCACTACGGGGAGGTTTGTGGCCCCAGCGTAGGCCGACAGCTCGACCATGGTGTCCCATACCACCATGCCCGGTTCATGAGTCTTTGTGGATCAAGGTACCATGGTTAACAAGGTTTACAATGGTAAGTTCAGTACCCTAGGTTCAAGCAATTATGACTCATACAAGGTGAACATACATCGGCCAGTCGGGTTACTTGACGGGCTCGACTAGCGTGATTGCATCTCAAGTCGAACGACATAGAGTGCGTAAAATACTTCGCGTGGCCTAACCACTGCCGCCAACTCCAAACACGAATCACGTTCATCGACGCGTCGTTCGTGGCTATGACCAGTCAGCCATGAATTCGCTCGGTTACCAACTGCCTGGACTAAGTCTAGTCCCAAGCACTTATGGAATCACATCAGCAATATATGTAAAAGTATTGGAATTGAAATACGATCATGTGAGCATGTTAACACATGTTATAACATTCAACTTAAGCAAATCTTCAAGCACATATATTCCATGCATGTAATGAAATCATGCATTTAGTCAACATGTAGAAAATCATTTAGGTCCGCATATTAATTGAGAAATCAATCATAAACTATCACATAACATCATTTACTTCAATACATACTAATACAAGCATTTATACAAACACATACACTACACACTTAAGTCTACATATAGTATGTCGACCCAAAGTGCGCAACTAGGCGAATTTCTTCGCCAAACTAATTATGCACGCATTCCTAACTTCCTAATGTGACAACAAACCATGTCAATCACATCAGCAAAATATGAATGTAACCAGTACTTCCTACAAATGACTAAAATGCCCTAAATCTCATATTCTTCGTTAATTTACGAAACGGGAAACGGAGAGCATTTTGTACATGTCAAACGGCGATGCCGTCAAGAATCTACTATTAAACGACATTGAAAATGTTGGGAACCGTCAATCAAAGCGACTAAAATCCTCACCTTATGTCTTGTAGACTCGGGAATTGAAACGGAGCGTATACGCTTCGTCTACGGCGAATAGGGAACCTAATACACGAGATCCATAAGCTACATCGCTATGAAAATAAGGGAAACTCAAATCAGCAACTATTTAGGGTATTTACTTACCTAGAATCGCGGTGAAATCGCCGGAAAAGCGGTAGAGGTGTGTTGCTTGAGCACGTGCAACACGTAGCACAAGTGGTAGGAAGAACTCTCCCACTCTCTCACAATCTCTCACCTTTTTCTCTCTCCCAAGTTAGGGTTTCTCTCAAATTCGGATGGGAGAGAGGAGTGAAGGTTTCAACCCCTTTTATAGCCTAAAACATGCCCAAAATAGGCTTGGGAACAATGTTTACTTGGTGCCTAACCAAATCGAGGCCGTTTCGGTCCAAAGGAGCACTTCTGATGGTCCCCTGGCCAAATGCGGTCGAACTTAAGCTCATGCATACTGGATCTAGCACACATCCAGTTTTCAGACCGGTAGGATTCCCAGATCACACGTGGCGGTCCAGTTTCAGTTTAACGGTCATCGCACCAAGATCAGGCCTATAAGTCTCGTGATATGTAATAGATATTTTTTCTGATCCAAGGGTGTAATTTGGCTGTATTCTGACGGTCAGAATGCTTAATACTGATGCGTCAAATCGTGTGCCAGATTTGAATTTCAAATTCCAATTCTAACCCTATTCTCACTCTCTTCGGTCCGGGCTCAATGAAATAGCATGTAATATCGGTTTGACTTGATTTTCGGAATGAGTGTCAAGTCCAGCTAGGCGGTTCTAACGGTCTAAGATAGGAGGTATCAGACTTTCGATGTACGGTCTAGATCCAATACAAAGATTCAAAGTGGTCCAGAGAACAAACCTGCTTAGAGTTTGGTCCGAGGTTTTAGAGCATTATAGCACCATTGGTCCACTCGCTTTGGGCCTTGTAGAACGTATTTAAAGTGATCAGGGACCATTTTTCAGCTATTCTAACGTTGCACTAGCTAACCTAGTCATATTTTCTAAAGGAATGAATTCTACGCAATTTCGGGTCGAGTTGGTACTCGAGCCCAAGTATGGATTTTTCACGGGCGTTATATAAGGCCTATGGATTTAGGCCCATTTGACATATAAGGCCTATGAATTTAGGCCCATTTGACATATAAGGCCTATGGATTTAGGCCCACTTGATAGACAAGGCCTATGGGTTTTAGGCCCATTTGATTTATATAAGGCCTATAGGATTAGACCTATTTGATATGTATAAAACCCATGGGATTAGGCCCATTCAAGACACACAAGGCCCATGTGATTTTAGACCCATTATGATGTACTCTAAGGCCCATGGGTTATGACCCATTGTAATGTACCTAAGGCCATTGGTAAAGCCCAGTAATGTGGCCCCTTTGATGAACGTAAGGCCCACTTATGTAGCCCATTTGATGTAATGAAGGCCCAATAGGATGTACATAAGGTCCATTGCAATGTGTGAAACCAACATGGTTTGTGTAATGATGTTTACTACGGGTTATGGCTTGGGAGCAATGGTGGTTTGACGTCCACATTGCAAGTATAGTGTTGGTAAAATGTCCGCATTATGACTCTCCCTAGGGCCATTGGTAGGCCGTAATCATTATGTGTAGGCCGTCTAGGCCCATCTGCATTGTAAGGATAATTCATTACTTTGTAACATGCTTAGTAAAATTTTATCATTCATAACCATACGCATCATATGTATGCTTGATATGAGGAATGTTTGATCATCGCATAAGCCGTTGGGCCAAGACATTTACGGGACTCGTTATGAGACGGAGTGTCCTACATAAGTGCATGGTGCGCATAAGATTGTTGCATGATTGTATAGTATAACTCATGCATCTCGCATTTACGCGACATGTGACATCAGGACCATAGCCTCCACATGCATATCGTGGTTGGCAGGATTGGATACTGAAAATCTTATTCTACATGGGGTGCTATAGATATCCCTAGGTGAAAGTCCTTAAACCCTTATGGTACCAAAAGGTTGCTCCAACATCTAGACCGAGTGGGTAGATGAGTGTCGAGTGCAGATTACCAAATGGCTGCGCTCTCCACTGTGTCATGGTCGGTTGGAAGGGGGTGCGGCCTTACCCGCCCGAGAGTAGAGGACAAAGCTAGGCTGAGTCTGACCAGCTTGAGGAATGGATCCGCTATCGACGAGTCGAGCCCGATATTGACAGACGGATAATGAGGTCTCTTCCACTTACCTTATTGCACGCGATGAGGCGGCGATCTGGTTTAGAGTATATTAGACCCCGGTGATATCCCAGATTTGAGTTGTATTGATATGTGGACTTATATGAGGATTGTATACTTAACTTGCATTTTGCATCGCATAGCCCTAGTATGGCCGACATTATTCATACTTTGCATCGCATAGCCTTGGTAGGCTAACGGTATTCATGGATCCATCAGTATATTCCGCATTACTCTGATATTGCATGAACATATTACTACCTTGCGAACACACTTTCACCACCCTCTAAGCTTTCTATAAGCTTATGCATGACCGTTGCGTGCAGGTGACGTTGGGGCACAGCAGCGTTGAGATAAGAACACTTTGCAGATCATTTTGGAGTTTTTGTTCTTTACCATTGTATTTCCCTTTATGCTCATTGTACTTGTAAAGTTTTTTATCATAGTGGAAATGTAATGGAGTTCTTGATTGTTGTTTATGGGTTATGCCTTTGGTTATGCTTATCACGAATCAAACTGATGTTGAAAATCCTCCTCGTAGCATCCCAGGATCTGAACTGGCGAATGGGCGCTAGGAGTCGAGAATAGGATTCTACAGAGGCTGTCGGCGTCGAATTCGGCGATCGAAAATTTTGAGAGCCCGATTTTTGAGTTTGGGGCGTGACAGGTTATAGGTTTTGGTTTTAGTTTAGGTTATAGGTTTTGAGATTTGAGAATGGGTTTGGGTTTAGGTTATAGGTTTTGGGATTTGAGAATGGGTTCGGGTTTAGGTTATAGGTTTTGGTTTTGGTTTTTGTTATAGGTTTTAGGATTTGAGAATTGGTTTGGGTTTAGGTTATAGGTTTTGGTTTTTTGGTTATAGGTTTTGAGATTTTAGAATGGGTTCAGGTTTAGGTTATAGGTTTTGGTTTTGGTTTAGGTTATAGGTTTTGGTTAAGGTTATAGGTTATAGGTTTAGGTTTAGGTTAAGGTTAGGTTTAGGTTATAGGTTTTGGGATTTGGGAATAGTTTTAGGTTATAAGTATAGGATTAGGTTAGGTTATAGGTTTTGGGATTTGATAATGGGTTCAAATTTAGGTTATAGGTTTTGGTTTTTGTTTAGGTTATAGGTTTTAGTTTAGGTTATAGTTATAGGTTTAGAATAAGGTTTAGTTTTAGGTTTAGGTTATAGGTTATCGGATTTGAGAATGAGTTCGGGTTTAGGTTATAGGTTTTGGTTTTGGTTTAGGTTATAGGTTTTGGGATTTGAGAATGGGTTCGGGTTTAGGTTATAGGTTTCGGTTTTGGTTTAGGTTATAGGTTTTGGGATTTGAGAATGGGTTCGGGTTCAGGTTATAAGTTTTGGTTTTGGTTTATGTTATAGGTTTTAAGATTTGAGAATTGGTTCGGGTTTATGTTATAGGTTTTGGTTTTGGTTTTGGTTATAGGTTTTGAGATTTGAGAATGGGCTCGGGTTTAGGTTATAGGTTTTGGTTTTGGTTTAGGTTATAGGTTTTGGTTAAGGTTATAAGTTATAGGTTTATATTTAGGTTAAGGTTAGGTTTAGGTTATAGGTTTTGGGATTTGGAAATAGTTTTAGGTTATAAGTATAGGTTTAGGTTAGTTTATAGGTTTTGGGATTTGAGAATGGGTTCGGGTTTAGGTTATAGGTTTTGGTTTAGGTTGTAGATTTTGGTTAAGGTTATAGGTTTAGGTTTCAGTTAAGGTTAGGTTTAAGTTATAGGTTTTGAGATTTGGGAATAGTTTTAGGTTATAAGTATAGGTTTAGGTTAGGTTATAGGTTTTGGGATTTGAGAATGGGTTCGGGTTTAGGTTATAAGTTTTGGTTTTGGTTTAAGTTATAGGTTTTGGTTAAGGTTATAGGTTATAGGTTTTTGGATTTGAGAATCGGTTTGGGTTTAGGTTAAGGGTGTGGTCCCTGCAAATGCAAATATAAATATGGCCTGTCTAAATGGTTAGGCCCTTCCTATGTCGTCCATAGGAAATGGACAGCTTCATCATGGTCATAACAGTGGTTCCCACCTTCCAAGGACCCCCACTCTTCCGGATAGCTCCGACGCACATCCGGGTCTGCTCCATTAATTTTGAGCAAATACATAAACACGACCTGTCCAAATGGTCAGGCCCTTCCAATGTCGTCCGTAGGAAATGGATAGCTTCATCATAGTCATAACAGCGGTTCCCACCTTCCTGAGACCCCCGCTCTTCCGGATAGCTCCGACGCACATCCGGGTTTGCTCCATTAATTTCGAGCAAATACATAAACACGGCCTGTCCAAATGGTCGGGCCCCTTCAATCATGTGCATTTTAGAGTCAAGAGACGTATCAGATGCTTGAATCTGAAATATGCATTTACCCTCCATGATGACCATACTGTTAAGATCAATCCTCTTATATGCACTCCCCTAGGTGTGGATTTTGATAAGGATTGCGTTCATATGCTACTTCATAGATCATATTCCTAGATAAAAGGTGTCAATTATATAAAAAATTATAATTCAAAAACAGACAATGAAGAGCACAAATTCTTATTATAAAGGTGATATTTAGAGTTAAGCTTACCGTCATTGTCATGTTGAAACCATTCCTTGAATACGGGGACATCTCTTATTGATCTAAAATTGTTAAAAAGAATTACAATTAAAAGAAAGAAAGAAAGAAGAAAAGAAAAGAAGGCAAGCAGGTAATCAAACACTCGAATGCAACCAAAAAGAAAAATATAAACTTATCCTAAAGTGACACCTACACCAACCTGCAACAACGGAAACCAGATTAGTCTCAAATGTGTACTTAGCAATCGAGGCATCAAAAAAATGTAAGAGTACCTTTGGGGTGAGAACCAGATCAGTCTCAAATGTGTACAAACCAACGTCGTTTGTATTGGCAATTCTTACACAAGAAGTTTTGAATTGTTTGTGCCAAACCAACAATGTGAAGGTGAATGCCCCAAACTTTTGGAAGCAAGATGAACAAAAACATGACATATAGTAAAAACGAAAGATGGTTTCATAAGCATGCATACTTTCACTTGAGCCTTAGACATGCCAAGAGATTTACAGGCTGTGTCAGCACCAACATCTTTAGTTGCATGGAAGGACCTTAAACACCTTCCTTCATAACTATATAAAAAATAGAGTAAAATGCATGTGTCATTCAGTCATGGAGAGAGAAAAAAAAGGAAAGAAAGAAAGAAGCATCAAACGATGTTTAATGCTGACTTGACTGAATATCAAGCCTTGAGCACAAATATGGCCTGATACCAATAGACAAAAAGAAGAAGAAGAAGAAGAAGAAGAAGATATCGTGCCACATCAACAAATTAGTTATAGATAAATAATGAGGGTAAACTGTCAAGATTCTTCAAATAAATTTCTCGATTCATCAATGCATAAAGGTTGTGCACTAATTAGAGTGGTTGTCCCTAGGCATAAACACTTGAGATTTTCAAGTCTCGTTACATCCTCAAGCATTCAAAAAAAGGATAGTAAGTGTCATGATCGTATATGCGATATGCATATCGATATGCGATCGCATATGTGCATATGCGGTTGCACATGACAACACTAATTTCCCTTCTTGGCTATCTATTTTACATACCACAATTCAAAGGTTGAGATTGTCCTATCAAGAAGACTTCCATGGCATACATCTTGCACAGGAAGCCCAAGTCCAACTCGAGAGAGTTAGGTCGGCCTAGGTGCTGTCCAATCAACCATGCATTCTGGCACAGGAAGCCCAACTCAAGAGGTTTGCTTGGCCCAAGCCTAGGCCTAGACCAACCCAACCCCACCAGATCAGCCCGTTTACAAAATGCCTACTTCCCACATGATTATTTGTAATTTATCCATTGATCAAGTAGACCACACTTAGTGGAACGAAATCTACTCCATCCATCTTATTTTCGAACTCATTTTAGAACAGGACAAAAAATGAGGAGGATCCGGAACTCAAGTTAACCACATGAGAGGAAATTGAGACATTCGTAGGGTCATAAGAGTTTCATATTAGGAATTTGTTTTTTGTGTTTTTAGTTCATTCCAATGGGTATGAATTTATGAATGATTTGGATAGTATATAAATATTAAGGTGGACCCCGTAAGATTTCAGCGATTGGAATTTCTTTACCTATTGTTTCCTCTTGTGTGGCTCCCTTGAGTTCTAGATCTTCCTTATTTTTGGTCTCCCATGTTAAAATGGGCTCAAAAAATGGATTGATAGGGTGGATTTCTCACAAACATCACAGTGGGCCTCACTTAGCTTCCAAGCGCATAAACCTACCACAGGCTTTGGTAAGAAATATATTTTTAGCCAAGCTCACTCTATGTTGTCAGATGTCTTAAATTTATCTATAATAGAGTTTGTCGACATCGGCAGTGCACTCAATTGCATCAAGCAACTGTCGATAGCATCGACAGTTGACTTGATCACATTGAAAAATTTTGAAAAAATTCTAGTTGATTGCTAAATTGTTTTGGAGATGGCACTTAATGTCATCAACAGGTATTGGATGTATGTCAATGCTATGGAACGTCCCATTTCTTTTTTAGAAAGATAATCTTAAGAACCAGCAATCATGATCTCTTATACATAATTACTATTTAGTAAAATGCAATGAACTCAGTTTTAAGTGGCACCCAAACAGGTAGGACTATCAAAGGGTTAGGTCTTGTAGTACCTGTACCTGGGCTTAACCGGCTCTGTTCTTGCTAGGTTTGGGTCCTTTTATGTCTGGGTGTGGTTCTCAAAAACCTTGATCTGATCGGATTTGGGTACCCTGTAGTGCCTCGAAGCCATGACCATACATGCCATGGAAGACACTTGCCAAAAGAGGACCAAATGAACTTCATGTAGACCTTAAAGCATGTTTCAATCTGTTTTGGATCAAAATTTCAATCTTCCTCTATAGAATCTTAAAATAAGTTAAACACATAAATAAAGAAATATTCATGTCACTTAAAGACCTTGAATAGATTAACTTCTCAAAATAAGGATTTGATATAGATAAGATCAGTGGATGTAACCAATCAGTCTAGAAATAAAAGGAAGTTTACAAGTGACACAACTGTGCCTTCAAGTATCCATGAAAAAATAGGAGTTTTGAGTACACATTATGCAGAAATATTGAATATGCCAGTTGATAAGAAAAGTGCCTTCAGGGTTATTATACCAACAAAACCAGCTTTAACACTGACGAGAAGATTTAGAGAAAGATCTGGTTACATGATTACGACCTGTTTGAAAACATAATGAGCATATGTTAGCTGGATTGGATCACAATTAAAAACAAAATGCAAATATGTCAACAGAACTTAATGGAATACTGCATATGCACTACTCCAAGTAATTCATATTATTTTATTACAAGGTGGCCTTCAGTTGTTCCATTGTTGGGGTTAAATAAACAAAAGACTGTTTCTTTAGATCAAGAATAGAACTACCCTAGTAATAGAAATCATGGTGTTGGGTGCGTTCAGCCACATGACTACCTACACACCGCATAGATCTAAGAATTTCAAATGTGGTAGAAATGCCATCTTCCTATAAGCCTGGTTTGTTAAGCTGCGAGAAAAGATTGAATATTACAGCTAGTAATCATGTGTTTAATCAACTGTTTAATAAATAATCAACTGTTTAACTAATCCCAGTGTTTACCTTAGAAATCATCGACTTCTCAGCATCAATAGATGCACTCTTTCCCAATAGTAACCTCTTCGCAAAATCCTTCTTGTAAAATGCTTCAAACACATCTTTACCCTGAATTATAGGAGGAAAAGAAGTATGACAACTATCAGCATATAACAATATCTGATGACAATCATTGAAATTAAGGACCAAAAGTAATAGCACATGAAAAGCCCCGAGGGAATAGCTAAGAAAACAAGGACCCCAGTAGCTTACTTGTATAAATCTGAACAATACCAAAACTTTATCAAGTGCACCCTCCAACTCCTCTTCAGATGTACCCTTGTTACCAGCACGAAGCTTCTCATCCTGAAACTTTGCAATCTTCTTAGCAGGTCGATTCTGTTAGAGGAACAAAGATCTCATAAATCAGTTTAAACTAATTAAAGCATCAAAAAGTATAATTATAAAGCATTTAAGCACAATTAAATATAGGGAGCAGGGGTAAATAAAACAATGGAAACACTAAGTGAGAAGAAGCAATCATGTGATGTACCATTCAGAACGAAAACCAAAAAAAAAAAGCATTAAATCTTGCAAGAAGATAAAATATCCCCATAAAAGGAAACAAATGATCTGGTACAAGTTCACTTTAACCTCAAAATTATTACCTGAGGCATGTGTGATTATTTGTTATTGTCAAAAATATTAACTGTGCAAAGAATCTTAAAAGTATTATCCATAGAACCAAAAAAAAAAAAAAAAAAAAACCATTCATTAACCACTGCCAACAACATAACTTCTTAACTTGGGAAAGAAGACATCTCAAAAGTGCATGGTCTCATGATTAGGAACTAACTACTTACCAAAGATTCAAACCTGATGATTCTCTTGACTTATCCTCAATGTAATAAGCTACAAGTTTACAAACTCCAAGAAAAGCAACATGAAGCTAACTAGCATTACAAGGTAAACTTTTGGTATGCTAAACAACTGAGATAGATTCCATTGGTTGTTTCTCTTTTCCTATGCAATAATTGAGTTCATATGATGGAATCTGGCATCACAAATGCAAATGCTTGGAATGCATTTCCTGGCTGCCATCTATCCGTGAAACTATGAAGAAAAAACAATATAGAGAATACAGAAATTCAGAATCTTCTGCCAAATTAACAATGCATTATAACAACACCCAATAGTTAAGAGATCGGGTTGCCAAACTTTTTTTTTTACTTTTTTGTGTGTGCATGAGCATGCTAGAGGTCATGAGTTTTTCCAGGGTTCATATAAGACCATAAGAGACTATAAATTTCCCTTCTAGGAAATGGTGTCCTATTCCTTGTAATAGTCATGTTAATAATCTATTAATATGGACTAATACGCATGCTAGCAAAAAGTGGAACACCAAAAAATGGTATGTCTAAAATGGTTAATTTGGTCAATTTGGTTCAAATTACTTACACACAACGAGTGCAGTTTCTCAGAAATTTCTAAGTATCTGTGTATCACCCATCACACTGCCAGACTATCAAAGTATTTCTCAAATAGAAAATGTCTAGAATTTCTGAAGTGTCATAAATGAAATGTACAACAGCAGAGATACTCACTGAATCCAGCAAGATGTTTGATGTCTTGAAGTCATGATAGATTATTGGCCTTTCTGCGCCATGAAGAAAGGCAAGCCCTTTTGTTGCACCCAATGCAATCTTCATTCTAGTCGCCCAAGGCATTGTAAGGCATACTCCTGTGGATCAAGGAGAAATGGGCTGAATTAAACCAAGCTAACCATTTTACTAGAACAGAACATTTCGTTTAATCAACCAATTTTCTTTGCATAATTGCCAAAAATTCTCATTTTCTCCCCAACTACCCAACTAACCTTCTGAGCACAAAGCAAGAAATGTTGTTGAATGCTTAAAAGGAAAAGAAATTCTCTCTTTAACTGTGAGTTTGGTTTCTTACATTGAAAAAGGTGCTTTTTGAGGCTTCCACAGGCCATATATTCATAGTCCAAAAGTCGGTGCTCATCCTCACAACAAAAGCCGATTAATTTGACGAGATTTGGGTGGCAGAGCTGCCCAAGATAGTTGACCTCTGCCTGCAAAATAATTTTTTAAAAAAAAAAAAAATAGAAGGGAAAAGATGGTGAATGCAATTAGTACTGTTTCCATTCAGTATCAAATTATTACAAGAAATAAGCTTAAACCATGAGAATCCATACATCACTTATTGTTTTACCTATGACGAACAAGGACAATCCATTACTACTTCAAAGAAAAGAAAAAGAGAAGAAAGGTTGAGGTCACAGCATTATGAAGAGAACATGACAATTGTTGAAGAAACCACTCACTGGAACATGACAAAATTGTGAGATTTTCTCCTTCGTATTCTCTAGTAAAGGCTGTTAGGGTCCACAGATATGTCCATGGAAAATCTACTCCATCCATCTGTTTTAAAAGACTATAATAAAGGGACGGATTCTGAAAATTAGACAGACTCAAAACTCACAACTCAGGTAGGCCACACCAACAAAACAATGGAAATAACAATGTCCATGGTTAAAACTTTCCTAGAGCTAGCCATAATATTTTTATGTCATCCAAACCATTAATAGAATTATTACCACTCAGATAAGATAAACTATAGGAGCAAATATCATCTCGATGCAAAACTTCTATCATGGCCGAGCCTTCAATCCTCACTGTTTCAGGTGGTATGGCCCACATGACTCCTGGATCTGTCTGATTTTTAAAATCCTACCTTGTTATTGTCCTTCAAAACAGCTGGACTCGGTGTATTTGTCACAGACATCTCTATTGGCCTCACAGCCCAGGCCAAAGAACTTCCTACAATAGAAAGCTAGGCAAGCTCTAATATTATATTTGTTGGCATTCCATCATCCATCCGTTCTTCCATGTCATTTTAAGACATGGACTCAAAAACAAAACAAATCCAAAACTTAAGTGAGCTGCACAATTTGAAAATGTGTGTAGGTAAATGCCTATGGTTGAAACCTCCTTAGGTCTACCATTATGTTTATATGCCATCCATTCAGTTCATGAGGTCATTTCTGCAAGGAAGAATAAAAAAACACAAAAGTTAAGCCCCGTTTGTTAAAGCTGAAGTCTAAAGCCTGAATCTGAAGTGTGAAGTTTCAATCTGAAATTTATATGATCA
This sequence comes from Magnolia kwangsiensis, assembly GCA_037074715.1. Taxonomy (NCBI): domain Eukaryota; kingdom Viridiplantae; phylum Streptophyta; class Magnoliopsida; order Magnoliales; family Magnoliaceae; genus Magnolia; species Magnolia kwangsiensis. Next base: position 88,694,911 of record CM073573.1, read on the forward strand.
CATAAATGTTTGAATAATGGACGTTTAATCGTTTGTTGGACTGTTCACTGGAGTTTTAGATTTACATCATTTTTTTGTCAATGTTTTAAAATAATTTTAAAAGCAAATGGATAAAGATAGATTTCTTACAAACATCACTAATGCAAGTAACAATAGTTTTCCAAAGAAACAACACAAATATTTGTGATTTTTTAAAAAAGTATTTTTATGTTCCATCAATTCCATCAAAAAGATAGGCACCTGTATTCTAAATATTTCAAAAGTAGAAAAACACCTAAAACCAACCAACTTCAGGGAATAAGTTTACCACTTCCGAAATGAAGGCTAAAACTTATAACTGGATTGAAGGCTAGAGAAGCATAAAAAATGGTTTATCACCACAAGATAGCATGCCATTTCAACAAGATAGCATGCCATTTCAACAAAATAGCACCATAAGATAGCATGCCATTTCAGCACTACAAAAATCTCATCCAGCCATTTCAACAAACAGATGGCATGCCATTTCATCAAACAGTTAGCGTACATCAAAATGGTATTTATTTAATGTGCATACCTTCCTTGCCACTAGCCGACACTTCGTTGAGTCATTTCATTAAACACTTGGTGAGCAATATCAATATCAAAATAACCGAGTCATCGAACTTCAAAGAAGAAATCCTGAAAATAAAAAAGAAAGAGAATTTCATTTCATGAATTTCGCACTATCAAACAATCATGAATATATTAAAGCTGAGAAGATCAAAAGAAAATCACCTTCCAGAAGTGGAAACCCTAATCCATTGGATTTGTATGCTAATGAAGTGTGGTCGGAGCACCGTTACAATGTCGTTGTAGGGCAGCTGGGCTGCGGTGGAATAGAGCTACGACAGGGGGAGAGATTGCGAGAGAGAGAGAGAGAGAGAGGGAGAGAGTGCGAGAGAGAGAGAGAGAGAGAGAGAGAGAGAGAGAAGGGGAGAGAGTGCGAGAGAGAGAGAGAGAGAGACTGGAAGAGAGAGTGCGCGAGAGAGAGACAGGAGAGAGAGAGAGAGAGAGAGAGAGAGAGAGAGAGAGTGCGTGAGAGAGAGATAGGAGAGAGAGTGCGTGAGAGAGAGGGAGAGAGAGTGCGCGCGCGCGAGAGAGAGAGAGAGAGAGAGAGAGAGAGAGAGAGAGAGAGAGAGAGACAAGGAGAGTGTACGCGAGAGAGAGAAAGGGAGTGAAAGTGCGTGAAAGAGGGTGATTGGGTGCGACTCTTTTTGAGTGCGCGCCCAAAAATCGTGGTGCTTCAGACGGACGGGCTGATTAGGGATTCCGTGGGGCCCACCATGATGTATTTAGTTAATACATTTCTTTCTATAATTTTTAATAAATTATTTTACTTTAGGAAATTAAATTTCAGATATATCTAATACCTAATTGGACCACACCATAAGAAGCAACTGTAATTTAATATCAATGTTTCCTACCGTGTGGTCCACTTGAGCCTTTGATCTAGCTGATTATTTTTTTTAACATCTAAAGTAATATTTAAAAATATATAGACGGCTTAGATATAACATACACTTTCTTTTAGGCCTCATAGAGCCCCTTACAACAATAATAATTATTAATGGTGTATCAACTTTTTAACTACAGATTAAAACTGTATCAAGTGTAGCTAAGGTTTATATCCGTAGTAAAAAAAGCAATGTGGTCTGAATCCTTTGCCTCTTTTTTTGGTAGTGGCGACGAGTCTTGTTACAGTATTTAGGATATAACTAGACCTGTATTGATTGGTGATGAGCCCTTTACAGCGATCTAGAACTATAACATCGTATGAGATTTCCTAGGACTGACGACCCTATAATGGATCAATGCTTGGGAATTGATATAAGGGAGGTGTCTTAGCTTTCCAATCTTGCTGCGTGAAAAGGACTAATAAGAACTAGATAATCATGCTCATATCATCGCATTACATGTGCTATCGGTGTTGGTGTAAGAGCACTAAGGAAGTGACTGACATGTGCAACCGTAGGATGAAGATTGCAGAGGGAGATTGTGGTTAGGGCATGCATCATTCTCTCATATCATTCTTGCATTAACAAGAGTATCTAGGACATGTTTGATTGTACTGCTTTATCATTACTGCTTGATTAAATTGATAACATGTTAACCTTTGTTGTATAGCTCCACTGAGTTGATCACTCACTCTCACATTCTGGGATGATGCTTAAACACCAACCAGACTCTGACTTAGTTGCAGGTGACGGTGATGCCTGCGAGGCGGAGCCAGAGTTCGACGAGGACGAGGAGGCTTTCTGGTTCATGCAGTTCTCAGGCGGGTTCATGTGAACCTTATCCTGACCGGCAGGATTTCTAGGATATGTTTATATTGATTTCGCACAGTTTGATATATGTATTTTGATACACAGATGTACTTATTACCCTGGGTAAAGCACACATCTTTTGGGGATTATTTTAGTTTATATATGTATTTAAGTCTTCCACTTGCATTTTCTCATTATCCCTGAATTATGTCTGCTGATCTGGCTTAATCTACTTCATGTTTTATGCGCTAATACAGACAACATACATCCATCATTATTTATGTTGCATAAGTGATGTTTTAGAACTCGGGAGCTGAGTTATGCACGACCCCCGTATTTCAGGGCGTTACATAGAAGGCATGACCCACACCATGAATGGTGGATATCAAAAGTGGCCCCACATGATGGACAATCCACTTTGAAGGTAAGGCCCACACTATGGACACATCTAATGTGGACTCCACGTGATTGGCAGCGAAAATTGAGGGGCCCCACATAAAGGAAAATTAGCATTGAGGGTAGGCCCCACATGATGGATGACCTACATCAAGGCAGGCCCCTAACGATGAATGGTCCATATCCAAGACAGGCCTTGTATCATGGATGGCCTCCTTTGAAGGTTTGGCTCCACATCAAAGGTGGGCTCCATACGATGGTTGATCCACATGTAACGTACGAGATAATGGATGGCCTAAATGTCTTAAAATATGAAGATTGTGGTTATCCATTCTTTTGTCATTTGGGGCATGGTTCATATATTTTGAGATTCACTAAAATAACTATTTGGATTGCTCTCATGATAGAATTGTTATAATCTTTAAAATTGACATTAAAAAAAAAAAAAAAAAACTCTTATATAAAAGTTTTAACCAAACCTGTTTATTTCAAATAAAAGTATTTATTTTTACCTAAAGATGTGATTTTACCAAAAGAACTTATTTCAAACAAGAGCTAGATAATAATAATAATTATTATTTATTTTTAAAAGCTTATTGAAGTATTTCTTATTGAAAAAGCGCTTATTGAATTAGAGTAAGATGTCAAACCAAATTTAAAAAAAAAAAAAAAAAAAAAACCCCACCAAGATAAGATATGTATGGCATAAGTAGTTTATCTAAAGTAATTTACCATCTAACCACCGCAAAATTAAAGTTGTTGAATATCACGCCATGAGAGACGGGAGACTGATGCAAGCAAATTGTTCCATGAAGCGCATATGCCCGATGGTCATAGTTGTACTGTGCGAGAGGTACTGACTTGGACTGGTTATGTTCGAAGGCCCATTTGATGATACAAGGATTATAATTCGGTTGGATGGCATCTTGGTCTTCTCCGAATCTTCAAGAAATGGGGACTCCATAATTGTTGATCTTCAGCGGGTTGGGCTTGTGGGCTTGCAAGAGTGCAGACCTCAGACTATGCTGATGGTGCAACGGTGTATGCGTGTGTGAGATCTGTCGGCCTTCTTCTCCAAGCCCATACAAGCAAGGCCCGACAGGCCTGGGCTAAATCACAAGCCCAAAAATAGGCTAGACTGCTCTGCAACAATTGCTGACTTGTTACACCATAGTCCCAAACACGTAAATGCTTACCTTCAGTCTCTCACCTTCTACAATTGGAAGGACGTGTTAGGCAGTGGCCTCGTGTTTATCAACAGCATGCTCTACCACATTGTCAACCACACATGCAACAACGTAACATTGAGTGGTGCCAGGATCAATGCCCCGGAGAAGAGCCCCAACACCGATCGCATACACGTGCAAGACTAAATGGACGTGCGTATCATAAGCATAGGCATAAAGACCAATCAGCCCAGGTGCCCGGAACCAGTGGATCGAACTTCTTGCATGCAAGCCCGGACATGGAATAACATGTGATACCACATTACAGTCAGCACGTGATGTAGACCGGGTCGCTTTCATGGCAAAGACGGATCAGAGAAGGCCCGATCGGAGGCGGGATTGATCCGGACCGTTAAGATCTTAAATCCTTCCTATCTTGCAAATCAAGATGAGTTTTTAATTTAAGGTAGGAGAAGCTACTTAAACCAACCAACCTGCTATGCCAGGTTGCCCATGTTGGATATACGAAATTCAATTAGATTCGATGGTCAAAAGTCCCATTGAATTTCATTTCTTAAATAATAAATTTTAGTTGGAGTATAACATTTGATCATTTGAGTTGGAGGAGTCGTGCCCAACATGAAAAGGGCTTAGAAAAGTTAGGAGAATAATGCAGTTAGGCCAAATTGGACACTTACTATTTTTGCCAAAAACCATGAAGCCTGGTAGGAATGGAGACCAACTATAAACAGCAAGTTAACTATTTATAGTAAGTCATGTTTTAGGGTGTTTTAATTAGAGTCTAAATCTAAAACTCTGGTCTAAGTTTGAGATCATTATTTAAAGGGTTGTAATTTTTTATTTTTTTTTATGATCAATTAAATTATTTCAAATTTATTAGGAATTATTCCCGCTTTTATCCCTCATGTGTTCGAGGAAGCTCTTTGAGGAGTCCAGAGAGCTCCATGGATTCAGAATAGTTATTCCTTGAGGAAGACGATGATCGACACCTCATTATGTCCCTCTCAGTGCCAAGTGGTATCAGAGCGAAGCTTTCTTCTCGGATTTATGGTTTCTAATAAGGGGTCGAGCAACATTCCCATGGATAGTGCTCAAGAGAATTTTCCTTTAACAGTAGTGGCTTTCAAAGTGGCGCAGCAAGAGAATTGGCAAGCCATGTGAGGGTTACAGGTTGTTACTGAATGCATGATGGAGAGTCTAGGGCAACTCCATGTTCATGACAGTAATCAGCCCCCAGTAGGCACTAAAATTCGTAATTGCATCGATCACAAGGCGATGCCATCAGTGAACCGCAAGATCACACCTGAGGAGGCAGGATCCAGCAACGAGGAGATCGACGACATGATCCTCCTGTTGAGGGTCAAATATTGCATATTAGACCCCATTTATATCTTGGTTGTATGAACATAATACTGCTTAATGTCATATTTTACTTATGTTTGTATTGCAAGGTGAATTTAAGAGCTTGGATTTGAAAAGGATGTTAAAAGCATGGATTTAATGCTCAAGAATCACCAAAGCAAAGGTTGGATCTTAAAAGACCAAAAATGAAGAATTCGCATACTAAAGATCCAAAAAAACCAAGTCAGGAATGAAGAGAATTGAATACTTAAAGTAAAGAAAATGAACCCTAAAAATATGCCTGCTTCGACTAGTCTAAGCCCTCCTTCGACCAATCTATGGCTCCTGTTTGACTAGTCGAAGATTCCTCGACTCGAACTCCATCAACATAAACTTTTGATTTCACGCGATCCTCGACCAGTCAAAGACTTTTCTCGACTAATCGAAGGTGCCCTCGACCAGTCGAAGGTTTTCCTCGACTCGTCTATGGTTATGCAGACAACACACCGACTACGTAAATTTGAGGCGATTTCTATATTTTTACAACTCAAAAGTTGGAGTTGCAAAACTATAAATAGACCTATGATGTTCCTAGGCATCTTCTAGGGTTTGAGGAGTGGAGCAAAAGGGTGGAGCCGCCGTCCGGGAGTTTTTCTTCTTCTTCCTTAGTTGATGTTTTGTTTAAGAATTCTTAGTTCAATCATGTTTATGGTTGGTTAAACCTCTTAGGTAGGGCTAAGAGATAAAGCTTGTAGTATGATTGGGATGTTTGCTTTGTTTTGATTCATGTTTTGTTGAACTCTCTTGGATTCTAATTTGATTATTAAGGAATATTTTCAGTTTTTAATGGTTTTTTGTGACAAGTTACAATGAATCTGCGATAGTTTGAAATATCTTCTTTTCCTGAATTGAGATTGTGAAATTAGAAAATCATGTTGTTCACTATTGTCCCTTGGGCATGGTAGGATAATGGAATGCTTCTTAACCTTCACAATTCTCTTATGATTGGTTGTGGAATTGGTAAATTTTGTTGTCTCGTCTCCTGGACATGGTTAGGTGATGGAATCACTTCCAAATCCTCACAACTCTCATCCATTTATGATTAGATCCATGAGAAGTTCAGAGATCTGACAAATCTCTTCTTACCAAATGGATAGGATAGGACTCTGATTCCAGTTATGTCCTTGAATCAAGTAAGGTAGCCTCCCAATTTCCACAAGTGGATCCTTGGAAACCCTAGTTACCACCTTTGAATTTATAAGTTTCAATTACCTTGTAAAAAATTACTTTCTCAAATATTTCAGATTTAGGTTTACATCTTCTTCTAGTTCTAGCTCTAGTTACTTTCAGAATACACATGAGATTAGTCCCTGTGGATTCGACTTTGGTCTTACTGAGATTATTACTACATCGCAACCCTACACTTGGGGTTGTGAACAAGTTTTTGGCACCGTTGTCCGGGAACTAACGATTGCATTTTTCTTGGATTAGCTAGTTTTGGAATTAGTTTAAGATTAGGATTTTTCTATCTTCTATTTTTAGGATTAGGTTTTTCTGAATTATTTTAGACATTAACTTACCTTCTAATTCTAGGTTTAAAAACTTTTCTTTTCTGTTTTTACAAACTAACTTTTTCTCTTTTTAGAAACTTTTTATTTTCTGTTTTTAAGAACTTTTTTTTTTTTTTAGAAACACGATTGTTTTTTTTTTTTCTTTTTTTTTTAGAAACTAATTCACTTTCCTTTTTCTTTTGCAAGATCCTAACATAATCTCCTTCAATATGGCAACTTCCTTTTAACTTCCCCTTTACTTACTTTCCATATTACTGTAGGATTTTTCTTTTATTTTTTTTTTAAGATTAGATTCAGGGTTAGGGTTTCACCATGCAAGAGTGGGAACGTCAGTATGCTGAGATAGCTAAGAGACATTGGGAAGGGATGTATGATGATTATGATAGGAAACAGCCTGTGCCTTAAAAATTTTCTAAAAATATCATCGAGAACCAACCAGTATATGAAGCTCCACCGGTTAAGAAGTCCTTACATGATCATATGCGGGAGAATAATTATACTCCACGGATTAAGAAAACAGTACATGAATGTTGGAGTAATCATTATCCTCGGAGAGAGAACTATCATCACCCATCAAACAAGAAGAAAATAATGAGAGATTATATTATGAGTGATAATATGTATTAATAACCATCAGATTCTCCCACTTATGACCCGTATGACTATAATCAGTAGAAACATCAATGTTGGGAAGATGAACCTGCAATACATCATAGTGACAATTCTCTTGGGTCCTCTACCATTGAAACTTAACCAAAAATGATCCAAGAGGAGTCACTTTAGGATTACATAGACGATTTTGTTGGAATCAGAAGAACGGTAGAAGCACTTGAATCGCGCCTCGATAAGCTAATGGAGGTTAGTTCACCCTAGCCTCAACCCAATCCAATTCTTCATTCCCAACTCCCTACTTATGAACTGTGGAAACATCAAGATTGGAAAGTGAATCAACAATGCATCATAGTGACAATTCTCTTAGGTCTTATACCTTTGAGATTCAACAAGAAACGATCTAAGAGAATTCACTTCAGAATTCCACACAAAATCTTGAGCTCATCCAACAAAACACACTCCAAAGATTTCTAGAACTTATAAAAGACATACAACAGTGGGGTTCACATGATGCGATCATGGAGAATACTAAAATTAAGAATGAAGAGTTGGATTGTGTTAATGAGCTTATGGTTCAATTTTTTAAAGAGTCGATCTCGATGACGGTCCAAAGGAATGATCATGAGATGTGGGTGTCTTTCAAATATAATAATACTGACACACTTCACTCACATGACATACTTGGTTTCAATAATGAGGAAGAAGTTAGTTTATTAAAACTACAACCTAATCTAGGAATAGAATGTGAGGAAAGCAATCCCAGTCCACATGTGTACTGCACTGAATTGGAAGATAATGAGTATTGGGATGACAATCATGAATGTATAGCTCAAATCCCCCTGGACTCATTCTCAAGTTTGGCTCATATCAATGATCAAGAGGTTCATGAAGTTTTCTATTATAGTGATATACTCCACCCATCTGACATGACCAAATTAAATGTAGAGGATGAACCACTTTCAAGTAACCCTTCTAACTTTTGTGAGATATGTTTGTACCACTCCCTTGAATTGAATGACGATATGATTTGGGAGATGGACGCGTTGCTAGATATGACTTTGGAATTTGAAACCATCTAGTTGAGGCCACCATCTGAGTTGTTAACCCTTGACAATACAACGCCTTTACCAAGTAGTACTGATAAACAGAGTATTTACATCAATTCTTCGCTTGTTGATTTTCAATCAACCTATGTAAGGCAAGACAAGATACATCTGATGACGATTTATTATCACCATGATGAAGAGCAAGAGATCATTCTTTCATCCACTTCCAGAGACGATGGAATCCTTAGGCAATCATCATAAACTTCAATGTAGAAAATGAGTCACTCTCAGCTGAATTTTTCAACTCTTTAGACGATTGCTTGATACACTTTGTAGATTCAAATGATCCTATGATAAAAGAAATAGTGAATGCCTCGTAAGACAATACCTCGATAGTTGTCACCGACCGAGAAAACCCTTATTCTGAAGCCCCTCCTTTTCCAGATCTTAAATGTTTTACCATTAAAGGAGGAGGAGCTGAAAATTGAACCGGAGCCTGAAACTTTAGAATGTGTCGAGACTACATTACTTTTGAGAATTTTTCTAAATTTCATCTATGCTAGTCTCTGATTCAGAAACTTTTAACATTGAAACTTTTTCTATCATAAGTAAATCATATATATTTTGAACACCTCAGGAGATTAAAAAGAAACTTATGCTGAGGTTTATAAGTTTCTCTGGAAATTCATTCTCCAGGGTATCCAAGCCTATTATAAAAAAGGATTTTAGATGATCTTATTGAGAAACCTACTGAGAAATTTATTAAGATATTGGTCGGAGGAGGAACCTTGTGGCATGACTGAGTAGCTTTTCCCTTGCTTCCCTAGTTTAGGATTAGTTTATTGCTTTCATGGAATTTAGGATAGTTTATTTTTCACTGTTTATGATAGTTTGCTTATACTCTGTTGAGTTTTGTTTGTGTTAACCTATCTTCACACTAAGATTATTGGAAACGTAACCCTAGGAATGAGTCCAAGTCGGACATACTAGTAATAGGTGCGGAACATAAGTGCTTAGGTTGTTGTTTATCAATGCGGTTATTCCAGTGAATGACAGCATTGATAAACTTAGGTGTATTTCAATTTTTGTTCAATGAATTGTAAATTGTAGTATAGTGATACATATGTGTTCGATGAAATGCCTAAATGAGTACATTATTGAATTTAATTATCAAATGTTAATACTTTTAGTCTTAAATGCTAGTTAAGTCAATTAGAATGAAAAATAAGACTACAAGAGTAGTTTGGTTAGTCAGAAAATTTCTAAATATGGGTTGATCGAATTAGGTTGGCCACCACAGGTAAGTTCGGTTGATTCGAGTCGAACACTAACTACCAAAAATGGTTAGACCACATGGAGTGCTTACGCACTCTATGCCAGTTGTGTCATTGATCGCCCGTACCAACCGAAATTGCTCAATAAACTGACTGACCTTTTATATGTTCACCATGTATGATCACAATTGCTTGAATCTGGGGCACCCTCATTACCATTGTGAAGGTCCACTATTAACCATTTGTATCGTGATCCTCAAGACTCCTGAGCCAGGCATGGTTGTATGAGACATCGTGTCCATGTTGTCGACCTACACTGGGGTGACGAGCCTCCCTATAGTGACCGCAAGCATTTTCTTTATAACTTGCCTTTCGTATGCACTCAACTCAGAGTGACGAACCCAGATGGATCAAGAATATAGGCGTAGGACTGCTGCAGTCATCCCATTCCTAGTGATTCAGACAAGATCGATGATTAAAAGGGAGGTATCCTAGCTTCTCCAAATTGCTGGATGAATAAGCATAAATAACCACTCGATTAACATAAGTATTCACTATATTGCATTAGAATAGAATGTGACGAATCAAGCGTTGAAGTTGTGTGTTGAGGGAGTGTTATCATTTGCAAACCAAGTGGTTAAAGTCACGTGTTGAGGAAGTGTTAGATGATAAGTGCATGCATCATTTCATAAACCCCATTATGCGCATTAATAAGAGTAATTAAGAAGTGACTGTTTACATTGCTTTATCATTCCTATAATGTTAGACTTGATAATACGTGTAACTCATACCTTATGGAACTATTGAGTTAATCATTCACTCTCACTCTAGGACGGTGTTTTAAAATATTAACCAGACGTTGATATGATATAGGGACCACCGAGGCCGATGCATTGGACCAAACATGCATGGATGAAGATTTTTCCTACTTTCAGCTCTCGGACGAGCCGACGTAGGCCGTGCACTTCTCGACAGGGAGCGTAGAGTGCATAGGCTTAGCTGGACGTCACATTACTACATTTTTATATTTTTTTTAATTGTATATTAAACCCAGCTATGGACCCATATTCTAGATAATCATATTATATATGTTTTTATAACATTCAGAGTTTTTGTAACCAAAAATCTTTAATTTTTATTTTTTTAAAACTAGCCCACGTCTTCACTTATTGACCCTTGATGCTCAAGATGAGCCTATACGTACATGATACCAATAAATAACCACACAAATTCGATTAACCAACCATATGAAGCTAACGAATCTGCATGATCACTTAAACGTCGAATCTAGCCTCATGAATTATTCATCTAGGGGCCAATCTAACTGACCTATCATGACTAATCAAGACAACTATAACTAAATTAAATATCTACCCAAAGCTGAGCCAGTTATGGGCTGGATCTTAAATAACGAACCAAGTCAACCTGATTATCTGCTTAGCCTAAGAACCAATGGTTTAGAGTGATTATGATCAAATCACCATTTTTACTAATTACGAATAGGCCACACTATGGACTTAGCTAATCCAAACCTTAACCATTGCGCATAAAAAATCTTCCTATTCAATTCATTCAAAAAATGCCATGATATCTGAACAAGCTCTAGACCGGTCGTTAGTGGATTACTAGTTTTGAAATTATATAATAATATCCGTCTCACTGAGCTTTACATCAATTGCAGACGGTGGGCCTAAACGATGCCCCGAACTGCTTAACTTAGACCGTGAAGGTAAAACTTGAAAGGCGCAACTCTTCAGGATTTGAAACCTAAAACTTAAGTGAGTTGGCCCCACTACTAAAATGGCAAAGTTGGGGCTTTCTGACTGTTAGATCGCAACCAAAATCGATGCATGAGTTAAGGATATTTCCCTACTCACATCCATATAATTGTGGCCCCAATCGATCACCAACAATCGTCGATCGCAAATAAGGCATCCACGATAAATTGAGTCATTCGTTTACCGCTAAATTCGGACCAATTGCTCTTCCAACAATGAGACACTTGCCCATGGCACGGATGGGCCAAGTGGCCACTAAAATAGCCCAAGGGATCAAAATTTAGCCCACTAGGGGCATGAATGTTAGAAAAAGGGCCCCCAAGGCCATTTAGACATAATTTATGGACTATTTAAGCCCAAAAATCACACTCCCTCACTCCCATACGAATTTTCCTGTTGCAAGGGAGAGAGAGAGTGGGGAGAATGGAGGAAGGAGCTCCTCAAGGGAGCTGATTTGGGAAAATTTTCCCTTACCACTACCCACAACAGACCCCGCAACCGCGCCCCACCATAGAGAGTGGCCCACTAGCAATAGAAAGGTAACCATCCAGCCCCTTTCCCAAATTTCAGCATCTTAGGCCACTTGCATGCACTATATAACATGCAAATTCTATCAGCGCAGGGCTCCAATACGCCAATTCTCAGAACTAAAACCTTAGGAGCAGCTCCACAAACCATCAAACTATTCCTAGGTTTGGACCATTATCCTTAGGTGGTCGTTTATCAAACCTAGGCTGAAATTAGTTATTGTGATTACAAGTTTTTCTTTGCATGTCATTTGCAAGGAGTATAATAGTTGGAACTAAGTATTATCTTGATTGAATTCGTATAGGGAAGAAGTGCTTTACTCTCAATCATCTTAATATTTACATTACCTGATTTCCTTTTCCCTATGAGAAATTTAAGCATGACTCATCCCCAATTTTGAGATAAATTAGGAAAACTGTGTTACATGTTTCCTATGCATATAATTTAAGAAGATTACTTGCTAAATTCTCACATGCATGTTCAAATTCTCTACAATTATGAATTGTATATGATTCTCCCATATTTTAAGTAATTTAAGACTTATCTACATGCTCATTTAGATTCTCTTGGCAATCAAACAAATCCATAATCTTTTATGAAGTCAAATGATTGTATCTTATATTATGCATGTCTAAATTTCTCACAACTAGAAGTAGATCGTGATCTTCTTTGACATGATATGAAAATTCATTTCCCCTTTTGCCAAGTTGGCCAACAAATTCCAGAACCCATATGAGTGGTCTCATTGGTAGGGTCATCCAAGGACCAATCTGACCTAGTTAGTCTGAATATGGATAGCTAGCAGTAGTTGGACTATGCAAGACGCTTACTCCTAATGTCATGCGTTCCATAATTCGTCTAGATGGGACAACTTAGCCCATTAGTTGGTCGACCATGTCTGTTAACCATGTATGCTCATGCCAGTTTGAACCTAAGACACCCTACGCCCATGTAGCGCCCACTGGTAACAACTATAAAGTGATCCATGAGTCTTAAGAGTCGGGCATGGTGGAATGGGACACTATGCTCGAGCTGTCGGCCTACACTGGGACAACAAGCCTCCCCGTAGTGACCGCGAGCAAGCCATGGTACAAATCTACCTCGTGAGCCGGGCATGGTGGAATTGGACACTATACTCCAGCTATCGGCCTACGCTGGGGTGACGAGCCTTCTCGTAGTGATCGCGAGTGATTCAGCTTACAATCCACCTTCATATGTATTATCTGGGAGTGACGAACCCAAAAGGATCAAGGATCGTGGGCACGAGGCTGCCATGGCAGCTTAGGCCCTGCGATCGGGATAGGGCATTGACTCCGTTAAGGTGTCCCATTTTTTCCAAATTATTGGATGAATGAATGTAACTAATCAACACAGCTAACATACTCACCATTACATCGCATTAGTTAGGTTGGTGACTCGGTAGTCGAGGTCACATTAAGGGAGTGTTTAGCATTATGATCGTTAGATGGTGTCGCTCGAGGGAGTATTAGATGGTGAGGGCATGCATCATATCATAACATCATGCATATGCATTGACAAGAGTAGTTAGGAACCGTGTACATGGTTGCTTTTCATTAATTACGTCTTTGAAATTTAATAACATGTGTAACTTATTGGCAATGGAACCCACTGAGTTGATCACTCACTCCCACTCTGAGTTGATCACTCACTCCCACTCTGAGATGGTGTTTTAAAACACCAATCAGTCACTTTCATAGATGTAGGTACTAGGAATCCAATGCGTTGGAGGAGGCTCACATAGACTTAGAGGAGTGCTCGTACTTCTAGTTGCTAGATGGGCCGATGTAAGACACTTTCAGGATGTCGATGAGAATTTAGATTTAACACGTTGGTATTTTTAGAACTGTAAACTTTCCTCAGTTGTAGTCCTGTACTCTGGATAGACGTATTTTACTTGTTAACTGATCTACTTACATTAAAATTTATGTTTATTCCAGGGTACATCGCATAGTCTATTTTAATTTTATGAATAGCTTAAATGTCAAGTGAAACGAATTATAAAATCCTGCTTCCGCAAAGCATAAGTGGCACCCGAGATGTCAGGAGTCAAGTATTTACTCGGCCCTCAAAATCTGGGGCATTACAGTTTTGATTTACATATCTGCTTTAACCATGTTTATTCCAGAGTATGTTACATTGTTTACTATAATTTTATGCATGCTTAAATGCCTAATATAGAAGTAATCAAGAAACCGGCTTTCGCAAAGCACAGGTGATACCCGGAATCTCGAGAGTCGAGCCTTTCTTGACCTTGAAATTCAGAGTGTTACACCTTCTACAACGAAAAGCTCAACGAAGTTTGAAAGAAATTGTCAACATATGAGCTTGATTTATACGCAGTGGTTCAAGTGTTATGACATTGGCTGCATTATCTAATTCATAAAGATCTTGTTCTCCACATTGACCATCAAGCCCTAAAGTTTATTAATAATTGGGCTAACATAAACTATGTGCATGCTACATGGGTCACATTTTTGTAGGAATTTATGTTCGTTTCGAAGTACAAGTTAGCCCAGGAGAACAAGGTGGCTGATGCACTTAGTCATCATGCATCATCACTGATTACGATGAGCAATGAAGTGGTCGGCTTCAACTGTCTTAAGGAGTTGTATGCCAACGATGAGGACTTCAAGTATGCATGGATGGGGTTCTAAGAGGGTCATCCCAGTGACCTACATATGCAAGGTAGTTTCATCTTCAAGGAGAATCACCTGTGCATCCCCGAAAGTACTTTGAGGGAGCAGATTATCCAAGAGCTACATGGAGGTGGCCTTGGTGGACACCTTGGGTGAGACAAGATGCGGGCTCTTGTTGAGGAATGATATTATTGGTCACAATTGATACGTGACGTGGGTAAAGCAGTGCAACGTTATCATGTTTGTAAGACCTCTTCAAAGGACATTTTCATAATACGGGCCTCTACACCCTGTTACATGTGCCTCACGACTCTAGGGAGGACTTATCTATGGACTTCATGCTTAGTCTCCCACAAACACAACACGACATAAATTCAGTATTCGTGGTGGTAGATCATTTCTCAAATATGGTGTACTTTATCCTATGTAAGAAGACCCTCGATATAACAAACGTGATAAATCTATTATTCGGAGAAGTCGTGCGACTACACGGGGTTCCCAATACCATTACTTCTAACCGTGATACGAAGTTCATTAGCCACTTCTAGTGAACATTATGGAATCAATTTATTAGCAACTTCAATTCAGTAATGCTTGTTGTAAGACCCGTATCCTAGATCGTACCGTTCCGTAGACTTCCGCAATCCTCTTTATCGATTTTCGACAAACCACAACCTATAATCATTGTTTGCGTGCGACCGTAAGTTGTATCCCATAGATCTGAGTCGACTCGACCTGAGACTTGTACCCCTGCGACCACACCATTGTTGTGGTTCCAATGGTGCATCTTGTGCACCAATGTGATACCCAAGCCAAGAGTTGTGGACTCACACATATTTCAGAAAAATGTCACGCATTTGCAAAATCCAAGAGAAACTATCAAATTAATCACATCAATCAAATTAAGTACCACCCATCCCTCACTCATACCTCTTACTAACAAAGCATGTCACCCCTCTCTCTCTCCCATTCCCAAAGTCAACCTTACTTACAACAACCCATCCCTCTCTCCTTACATCTCCTCTCTCTCTCTCATTTTCTCCACCATTATTCCAAGTAACCCAAGGAGAGGTGACTGTCCAAGCTCCAAGAGAGAGAGCTAAGAGTGTGGCCCACCTTCTTACCCACACATCTTTTATCCTAGCCCTTCAATCTTCATCATCCTCCATCAAAATCAAAGCGTAGGAGCTAAGGAGTCCAAGGAGCCTAGAAGAAGTGGAGTCGGTGGGTGTTCATAGTGCTAGGATTTGATTTTTTTATTTTAGGTCCACTCAATTTTTGGGACCTCTCTTGATGTATGCATTGTAATTACTAGAGGAGCTCATAGTGGCGGAGCTCCTCCACTACACGTCGTCTCTCTCTCTCTCTCTCTCTCTCTCTCTCTCTCTCTCTCTCTCTCTCTCTCTCTCTCTCTCTCTCTCTCGCGATGTGTGGCCCACCTGATGATGTGTGAGAGGAATCCGGACCGTCCAACAGCAAGGACGCCCTTGCTGTCTATGTTGTTGGACGTCCAGCGATCCTAGGACTTGTTGTAGGGGGGAAAACCCAAATCAGCTGGATCTCCAACCTTGTATTCACCTGCGTGGACCCCACTATGATGTATGGGCTTTATCTACACCATCCATATGGTGGAGTCACCCAGCGTGGACCTAAGGACCAGCCAGGCCCAACGAACAGGCTGCTGTCCAGTAGGCCTAAACACCTTTTTTAAAATTATTATTATTATTATTATTAGATATATACACATATACACACTATATAATATATATGGTGGGCCATACGTGTGGACCCACCTTACGTGTGCAAGATCCACATCATCCAGACCTTGGACGGTGGTTCCCATACAGATTGACAGCTACTATACAGCATCAGCAGATATTTGGGCCACTGTGATGTACATTTTCTCCAGCCATCCATCTATTTGGACGTGGGCCCATCTCACACGTGTGGAATGTGTGGGGATGGGACCCACCTTGGTGTATATATTCTATATCCACCGTCCGTTCATCTAATCTGGATGGTGGACCTTACTTTGATGCAAGTGTTATATCCAGTCCGTCCATCTGGATGGTGGAGCCAGGCCACACGTATGCTATCCACACCGTCCAAACCTTGGACGGTGGGACCCACTTCTGATGTATATGTTTTATATCTAAACCGTCCATCCATTTACTGGTGGGCCAGCAGCCAAGCTGTATCACGTCAGCAAGTTTTGGGCCCACCATGATGTGATGTTATATTCACACCATTTAAATCTGGACGGTGCTATGTGCGACGCACCGTGATGTATGGATCTCATCCATGCCATCCAGTTGATGGGCGTGGGTCCACCGTGATGTAAATGTTTTATCCACTCGGTCCAATCCATGGGCGTGGACCACACCATGATGTATGTGTTTCGTATCCACACCATGCATCTGTGGGACCCTTGATGCATGAATTCTATCTACACTGTCCATTTGCTAAATCACGAGCCCACCTTGAGGATCGGCTATCCAGACCGTCCATCTGGGTCCCACATGACGTACGTGTTCTTCCAGCCGACCATCACGTGGATCCATGGTATGCGTGTTTTATCCATACCATCCATCCATTTGTGGAGATCATTTTATGGTAGAGAATGAGATAAGTATAAATTTCAAGTGGGTATGTGTTTCATCCACCATCTAGCCTGTGGACGGTGGGTCCTAGCCTGATGTAAGTGTTTTATTTACACTGTCCATATGACGGTGGGCCCTACCATGATATGTGTTTTAACTGCACCGTCCATCTGGACATGGGGATCTACCGTTGTATTTGTTTCCACCACCCATTTGTGGACAGGTGGAAGCCCACCTGATGAGTGTTGTCCACACGTGGGCACCTATGATGTATGTATCTTATATCCACACCGTACAGTTCTCTGGACGGTGGAATCCACCATGATATATTTGTTTTATCCCCACCGTCCATCTAGACAGTGGGATCCTCCATGATGTATGTGGATTTCGTCCACGCCGTCCATCCATTTGGACCGTGGACCACACCATGATCTATGTGTTGTATATTCACACTGCCCAAGGCAGCGGCCCACCCCAATGAATCTGTCGTATATCCAAGCTACCCATCCATTTTTCCTAGGTTATGGGTTGCCCCATTAGGCCAATTTTATGGTGCAACAGGCCCACTTTGATGTATGTATTATAAACACTCAGCCCAACTATTTTTCTAGGCCATATGGGCTGTTTCTTGAGGCCCGATGTGATGTATATGAGGCCCATTATGATGTATATGAGGCCCATGAGATGAGGCTCATTATGATGTATATCAGGCTCATTGTTGCGGCTCATGTGATGCGGCCCACTTGATGTATAAGAGGCCCATTGTTCTAACCCATAAGGCCCATGAGATGTAGCCCATTATAATGTATATGCAGCCCATATTTGAAACTCATTGTGATGTATATGCGGCCCGTACTTGAGGCTCATTTTGATGTATATGCGGCCCATATTTGAAGCCCATTATAATGTATATACGGCCCATGTAATGAGGCTCAGTGTGATGTATTAGAGGCCCATGAGTGTGGCCCAATGAGATGTATATGAGGTCCTTGTATGAGGCCCATGTGATACGGCCCATTGTGATGTATTTAAGGCCCATGAGAGGCCCATTATAATGTGTATTAGGCCCTTATGTGAGGCCATGGACCCATTATACGTTAGGCTCTATGTGGGTCACTCCTTGAGAGCAATGTTGGTTAAATGTCCACATTGATGGGCAATGATGGTTATATGTCCACATTGTGACCTTCCCTTAGGCCTTTATTAGACCTATTCCCATCATTCTCTAAGTGGGTTGACCCTAGGCCTCATTGATGTTTGCATGACCCACCTATTCATATTGGGTTAACCCATAACGTTGGGCCCCCATTGGTTGCTCGTAAGATTATTTCCTTTTAATCTTAGAGTCCATCTAGGACTTATTTGGGTCCCCTAGGGCATCTAGCGGACCATATGATAGTATGGTGAAAGAAGCCCGCTCCGGATCCTTAAAGATATAGGTAGGCCACCTAGGCCCAACCTCAATATGAAGAGAGTACAACATCATCGTAGACGGAGGGATCTGTGTTATCTGATTTGGTATATTCACTGTTGAGGACCGATGCTTATGTTATGGATTAGATCTCCTATCTTTCTATGGACCCCGCTATCTATATAAGCTAATCATCGATTACGACTATGTTGGTATACACACTAAGTATGTGTTAGCATAACATTGTGATTATATAAGGCCATCGTGACCATGTGATGCCCATTATAACCGTGTGAGGACATTTGTGATTGTATGAAGCCCATCGTGACCATGTAAGGCCCATTGTGATGGTATGAGGCCTATTGTGTATGTATGAGGTCCATTATGATGTGTGAGGATCATTGTGTTGTGATGGTATGAGGCCTATTATGAATGTATAAAGTCAATTATGATGTGAGAGGCTCATTGTAATTGTATGAGACCTGTTGTGACTAGATAAGGCCCATTGTGATTGTGTGAGATCAATCATTATTATGTTCATATAATCATGTATAGCATCATGTTACATACCCATACACATCATCTACATGTTTGATATGAGATGCGGTTGACCATTGCATATGCCATTGACAGGTTGTTTATGGGACTCCCTGATAGGCAAAGTTGCCCCATATGAGCGCATGGTACGCGCAGGTTTGATGCATGACTGGATGGTATGCTCATACATCTCACATTTTGTGATATGACCACCATATTCCCTAGCGACATCAGGGTCGTAGCCTCCACAGGCATATCATGGATGGTCAGATGGGACACCGAAAATCTTTTCTACATGGGGTGTTATAGAAGTCCCTAAACCCTCTTGGTACCAGAGGATGCCCCAACGTCTAGACCGAGTGGATATATATGAGCGCATGAGGACCGTATACTAGTAGGTCGTGCCTCCCACTGTGTCATGGTTGGTTGGGAGGGGGTGTGGCCTTACCCGCCTGAGAGAGTAGGCAATATTAGGCTGAGTCTGACCAGCTCATAAATGGGTCCATTATCGACGAGCCGGGCCCGATATTGGTAGGCGGATAGCCCAGTTGTGCGCTTGATGGGGCAGCAGGTGGCGTAGAGTGTACTAGACCCTGGTGATGATCTCAGATATCTACGGTACTGATATGTGGACTTATTGAGCAAGAGTTGCATACTCAGCATTTTACTCATTCATGAATTCATCCACTATCCACTCGAGCTGGTGTTGCGCAACTAATTTAATGTGTACTATCGAAATAGGCAGGATTTCGATTAGGCGTGCAACTAACCAGAGATCAAGAGTTTACCACATTGAGTCTAGCTATCCAAATTTAGGTATGGGACTAGTTTGGATAGAAGTCCCTTGTAATGGACCCCATGGCTTGCGATACTACATACTATCATCCTGACTTCACGCTCTATCTTGGTCATTTCATTCGCACCACATATTGCATTATGTTCTCGACACATAGCATTTGGTTTCTATGCTCATGTTTATATATTTTGAATGATGTTGATGGTATTATGGACTCTCCATGATCTACATATTGCATTACATCCATGGTATATGACATTTAATTCGCTATGTTTCTGCATTTATATAGCCTAGATGAGACTAGTAGTGTCACGTCCCAAACTTGGAAATCAGATTCACAGGAATCCCGATTATCGAATCCTGTGCCGACAGCCACCATAGTACCCCATTCTCGGCTCCTAGCGTTCACAAGCTAGATTCCTATCCTGGGATCCTATAATGAGGTTTTTTTTTTACATTTAAATCGTAATAAGCATAACCACAAGATTACCCAAATCACAAAAGCAACATCATCATTACATATCCACTAATATAATCATTTGAGTACAATGCTGAAGGAAAAATACATAAATCGAAAATCAAGCTCCAGAAGACTGCAGCATGCTCCAAGCTCAACACGGCTGCAACCTAACATCACCTGCACGCATCTATCGTGCATAAGCTTATAGAAAGCTTAGAGGGTGGTGTAAGTGTGTGCACAAAGTAAGTGTCAAGTATTCAATACAATACCATCATCATACAATACTGAAATTACTGGTAATTCATAAATCGTACATTATCGGAATAAGCAGAAATACTGACAAGATCATAAATCGTACAATGACAGAGTAAGCGAAAGTATGGACAAGTTCATAAGTCAATCAATATCAGAATATGTAATATAAAATAGCTATGCACTAAGGAGTCGTAAAGAGTCAAATATCAGATGCTGAGGATGTAATGTAATATACAAATCCTGCTAAGTCTGTTTAGGCCATATAAGTGCAAAAATATAACAACCCAAAATGCCATATACCTGCGGATGTAATGCAATATGCGATGCGAATGAAATGACCATGCTAGAGTGTGAAGTCGGGATGATAGTACGTAGTATCGCAGGCTACGGGGTCCACCAAAAGGGACTTCTATCCAAATCAGTCCCATACCTAAATTTGGATAGTCAGACTCAAGGTGGTAAGTCCCTGATCTCAGGTTAGTCGCGCGTCCAACCAAAATTCTTACCATAACGAAGGTACACAATAATTAGTTGCGCACCACCAGCCCGAGTAGATAGTAAATGAATGAATGAGCATGCAACTCCTATCCAATAAGCCCACATATCAGTACGGTTCCTCTCTGGGAAATCACCGGGGTCTATTACACTCCAAACCACATTGTCGTCCCATCGCGCGCAACAAGGTGAGTAGAAGAGACCTCACTATCCGCCTGCCAATATCGGGCCCGGTTCGTCGATAGCGGACCCATTCCTCGAGCTGGTCAGACTCAACCTAGCATTGTCCCCTCCTCTCGGGCAAGTAAGGTCGCACCCCCTTCCAACCGACCACGACATAGTGGGAGACGTGGCCTAACAGTATACGGGCCTCATGCGCTCATACATCCACTCGGTCTAGACGTTGGAGCAACCTCTGGAACCAAGAGGGTTTAGAAACTTTCACCCAGGGATATCTATAGCACCCCATGTAGAACAGATTTCTGGTGTCCCAATCGGCCATCCACGATATGTCTATGGAGGCTACGACCCAGATGTCGCTAGGGTATACAGTAATCACAGCACACAATGCAAGATGCATGAGTCATACAATCCAGTCATGCATCAATCCTGTGCAAACCGTGCGCTCATGTGAGACAATCTCCGCCTATCGGGGAGTCTCATAACAACTAGCACTATGACATATGCAATGGTCAATCATATCTCATAACAGACATGCAGATGATGCGTATGGGCATGGATCATGATGCTATGCAGTCACATACTCATAATTGGTATTAATAACTAGCATCAACAATCGGTATCATCATTCGGAATATGCAAATCGACTAAGTCAATCAGAATCGGCAATCGGTCAGTAATCGGAATCGGTAAATCGGTCATGTCAATTAGAATCGATAATCAGCATCGATAATAAGAACCGATACTCAGGGATAATAATCGGCGTCGACCTTAATAATCGGCACCAATAATTAGTAGATAAAAAAAGTGGGGTCCATAAATGATCAACCGATCAACCATAGTATAAAGATCGGCACTTGACCGTAGTTATATCAAATCCGATTGCACGGAGACATCCGTCTATGGTGAATGGGGCCCGCTTATTTGAGTTAATCCCAAGAAGATAATGGCCCTAACAAGGCCTAAGGAAAGGTCACAATGAGAACATCTAACCATCATTGCCCATCAATGTGGACGTCTAACCAACATTGCTTCCAAGGAGTGGCCCACATAGAGCCAAACATACAATGGGCCCACGGTCTCATACAAGGGTCTAATATACATCACAAGGGGCCGAATACACGGGCCTAATATACATCACCATGGGCCACGACTCATGGTCCTCAAATACATCATAATGGGCTACGATTCATGGGCCTCAATTTACATTAAGTGGATCGCATTAATGAGTCGCATATACACGATAGGTGGGCCTTGCGCATGGGCCTTAAACACACAGCATGCGGGCCCTACACATGGGTCTTGAATACATCAAATGGGCCATGCATCATGGGCCTAATACGTGTCATAATGGGCCACACCCATTGGGCCCCATATGTACATCAAATGGACCTCAACCCATAGGCCCCAATACATCTCAATGGGCCCTAACCCATGGGCCTTATGTGTATCAAATGGAAGGTGTCACGAGTCGCACCAATGGGCCTAGAAAAGTGGATGAACCATGTGCATGCAATACACACATCATGGTAGGCTGCACAAATGAATGACAAAATATACAATATACGCATCAACGGTAGGCCCCACGTGGCACTGTCCAAAGTTGACGTTGTGAATATAGAATACGTATGCACCCATGATTTAAAAGATTTGGAGAAACACATACATTACATGTGTCCCACCGTCCATACCTGGATGGTGGACTACATGGATGAACGCATGTATCCTGATAGGGCCCATTGTCGAGATCATGGTGGGCCATGTCCAAAAGAAAGAGAAATAGATGGACGGCTTGGAATGAAACACATATATCATGGTAGGCCCCACATGGCACCATGGATGCATGGAGGGGACATAACACTACACCCAGGTGGGCTTCACGCGCCCTGTCTAGATGGACAGCGTGGATATAGAATAAATACATCAATGGTGGGTTCCACCGTCCAGACTACTGGACGTTGTGGCTGGACGGTGTAGATTTAAAACACATACATCATACATCACGTGGACCACACCCACAGAAATTGCTGATGTTGCTGCAGTGGGCCCACCATCCTGAAATCTGATGGACGGCTGGGATGAAATGCATATATCGAGGTGGATTGCCACCGTCCACCTGGCAGAATTGTGGACGGTCCATGCATCCAGAAGGATGATGGATGGAGTGGATGAAACACATGCATCATGGGGTCCACATGCTGCACTCAGCACGTCACAAAGGTGGGCCCCACGTCCCCTACATGAATGAGGTGGATATAAATATATCAAGGTGGTGTCCAGCACGTGGACGAACGGTGTAGGTTAAAACCCATACATCATTGGAGGTGGCCCCACCTGTTCACTGACGTCAGCAACAACAACTGTTGCTGCTGCAAAGGGATGCACGACGTGGATGAAGCCCATATCACAGTGGGCCACGTCCATTAAGATGGATAGCTGGATAAAACCCTTACCTCACATGGTCCCACAGCAAGGATTAAACACATATTACAGGTGGGTTGCTGTAGGGTCTGGACGGTCCAGATCAGACCGTCATCAAGGTGGCCCCACTGAACTTACTGGCGCTAATCCATCAGCTCTATAGCTACTGGATGGTGTATATAAATCGCATGCATCAAGGTGAGTCCCATCCCACATGTGCAGCACGTGTGGGTGGGCCCCACACGTCAAAATAGATGATTGGTATGAATAAAGCACATACGTGAGAGTGGGCCACATCCCATTTTAAAACGGACGAACAGTGTGGCTACCTAATGCATACATCAACGTAGGCCCCACCTCCACACGTACAACACGTGTAGGGAGGGTCCCACAATCTGAAATGGATGGATGGTATGGATGCAACACCTGTATGCGTCACGTGTCCACATAACTTGCTGACGTCAACTCAGCAAATGAGAGGGTAGCAGGAGACCCACCGTCCATGGTCTGGACAGTGTGCATCTCATCAGTGGAACCACACGTGGAGCGGGGGGGTCCACACCCCATTAAAAGGATGGTGGATAAACCACTTTCATCAGGTGGCCCCAAAATAAGTGGACGGCATGGATCCACACATATACATCAAGGCATGGCCCAGGGGGCTTGCTACTGCTGCAAGTACAGCAGTAATACTGCTGGCGTGCGGTACACTAGTCAATCCATTCCCACCGTCCAAGATCTGGACGGTGAGGTTACATTAAATCAAGGTGGGCCATCAAAAGAAGGATTGAGAAAGAGTGAGAGAATGGATGGTGATGGAGGGACCCCGCCGTTATGGGTCCCTCTAGGCGATATAAACCGTACATCAAATGGGTCCCACCACAAGTAGGCCCTCAAATCATCAAAATGTAAGCAAAAAAAAATAATTATAATCCTAGAAAACACCCACAAAACAAAAGACAAGAGAGAAATAAAGAAAGAAAAAAGCACCCACCTCAAGATCTCTTCTTCCTTCTTCCGCCAATGCGATCTAGAGCTCGAATGGATGGACTTCAACGGTTGAGATCAGACTTGGACGGTGAAAATGGAAGGTAGGAAGGTGGGCTACACTAATTTCTCTCTCATGGAAGCCATGGATGGTTTCTTGGAGAGAATGAGGGAGAGGGAGTGAGAGAGAGAGATTGAAAGAGAGATATGGGTGAGTGATGTGGTGGGTGTACTTTGTGTAAGAGAGAGTTTGACTTTGGGGTTGCTTGGGGATGGGGTTGAACTTTGACATGAGATGTGATGTGGTACTTGATTGATGTGATGTGATACTTGATTGATGTAATGTGATGTGATTGATTGGAAAGATTGTCTTGGGTTTGCAAATGCGCGACATTTTCTCGAACTGAACGCAGGCCCACATCTCCTGGCCTGGATATCGTCTCGGCGCGCGAGACGCGGCATCGGAACCACGGCGATGACGTGGTCGCTAGGGTACAAGTCTCGGGTTGAGTCGACTCGGGTTAACGGCATGTGAATCAGGGTCACGCACAAATGCCGGTTAAGAGTCGAGGTTGCTGGGATTCGACCAGGAAGACCGTGGAAATCTACCGAACGATTTGGTCTAGGATACGGGTCTTACAGGTAGTGTTCGTGGACTCGTCAGGATTTGTATTTGGCTTACTATGTCTCTGCATTGTATAGTTGATTTACATTACTTCCTCAATATATGATATTGGCTTATTATGTTTTTGCATCGCATATCCTGGATAAGGCTGATAGTACTTATAGACTTATCAACATGTTTCCGTATTACTCTAATATTGCATACTTGGCACTTACCTTGAGCATACACTTTCATGACTCTCTAAGCTTTCTATAAGCTTATGCACGATAGATGCTGAAATAGGAGTGAAGATCGCTTGAGTTGAAGTAGGAATATGCCAATATGTCCTAGAGAGGGGTGAATAGGACTTTTTAAAGATTTATGAATTATATTAAAAATCTTATCACTCTAATCCTAACAGGTATGCAATTTTCAGGATTACTCAAATGTAATTCTACTTACTTCCAAGCCCAATAGAGGATCCAATCACAAAACTATTCAATTTAATGAGCATGAAGAAGTTATAGTCTATGATGGATGTGACTGTGTGTATGAAGTGTGAGCAGATACGAATTCAAATAATATAATCACACAAATGATCAAGCACAAGAATCAATCACAGACACAGTCATTTTTATAGTAGTTTGACTACTTATCTACTCCACTCCTAGCTGCCACACTCAACCCTTGAGTGTACTGGATTTCACTAAGGAGGTTTCTCATGGTTCACCTCAAACCTAAGGTTTTAAATCAGGTTCACCTTCAACCTTTACAACCTACACAGTGGCTAACTGTTTATGCTCTCACGAACAAGGGTCAACATATAGCACCCGGTTTAGGCACACTAGCCAAGGATCTTACCCTAAGACCCTAACAGAGATTTTACACGGTTCACCTCATAACCTAGAGTTTTACTAGTTCACTCCTAACCAGATGTTTATGCCCACACAGAGCAAGGGTCCACACAACGCACCCACACGTATACTCCCGCCTGAGGCCTCCTTTGAGGACTTCAAAGGGTGAGCAACACCTATGACCCAATCCTAAAAAGGAATGATCACGAGTGTCCTCTGGACTCTAAGTACTTACAGATAAGTTAATGAGTCCCTTTTAGTGCAGTGATGAAGAACTCCTTATTGATGAAGAGTCTTCAGCTCCCTTAATCCGCAACACAAAAGATATATCAATACAAGGCTTAAGGTCGGGTCAAGGTTATGATGGAATTCCACTCTCTAAAGATTTTCCTATTAGGAAGATATAATGATTCCAATCATCTATGCATTCAAGGCATCCCAGCTTAATGATTTGCCATCAAGGTAGTAGTTGGAGGATCCTTGAATGCTCAAGTTCATTCCCTAATCCACTCTATTGAATATCAATGATGAGAGTGGATTGGACGATGAACTCCCTGAGAAAAAGGGCTTAAGATAAATGATATGAAGTTTAAAAAACTCAGAAGCACTCTCTACTTTCTCTACCAGCAATAAAGACTAACCTCTCTATATATAGGAAAAAGGTTCCAACGGATATAAAACAGTCACATTTATGACAGAGTTCGATATCATCGAGCAAGAGTCGATATGATCGAGCGTATACTCTCGATTGTATCGATGATCCGCTCGATGGTACAAACTTCATGTCATTCGCTTTTGAGACCTTTTATCGGCTGGTCGATGGGATCGAGACACACATCAATGTTATCAGATTTCGAACTCCGATTCCATCGATAGATGGATTGATCTATCGACAAGTGAAAATAAGAGAGACAAGCCTTGAAGAATTTCGGGTTTTAAATATATGATCTGGGAATAGACGATGTCATCGGAATTTGAATGTCGATGATATCGAGACGTTATCGATAGGATTGATAAATCATATAGATTTACCTATAAGCACGCTGGTCAGTTTGTGCCAGATTCAATCCAATTAACCAGGACTCGATGATGTCGACATTAGAATATCGATTTCATCGAATGGCCCCCGATCAACGTTTTAAAACACCCTGAAATTTATGCTAGAGGAAATATGCACCTACTATCAATATGATCGAATGACTACCGATGTGATTGATATTTGAGTTCAGATTGAATCGGACAGTCATTGATATATCGAAGCTTATAATAGTTTTCTTTAGAAAAATAGGGGCACGGAAAAACTGTCTGTCGATATTATCGATCCACTTTCGATGGGATCGATATTCGAATATCGATGATATCGATTGAGAGTCTGATATATCGATAAATCGTCCAGATGAATGTTTGATTGCTGGATGCTTTTTGTCCTCACTCGATTATATAGATTGAGATGCCGAGGACATCGACAAAGCAGGTCGATCATATCGAAAGGGGAATCGATATAATCGACGGGGTAAGAAAAACTTGAAGATTTTCCTGTTTGATAAAAAGTTTTCTTACTCTAAAATCCTGAGGTGTTCTACTTAGTTTTAAGGGTTTTAATCACCTGGTATTTTGGGACATGGGATGTGAGGCTATGATTTACCTGTGGCGAGTTTCCACACATCCAGTTGAGGTAGACACTTGAATTGATCTTCCTGTTAGGCGCTGTTGTCCGACTGACTCAACTTACACCATAATTAACAAACTAGAGCACTTGTAGGTGCACTTTCAATCTCCCCCTTTGTCAATTACGTGATAAAATACCCAAAACACCATAGGAAAATATCTAAACAAATACATCCTAAATTGTGTGTACATGCATTAACATAATTTTATAAATTCTAATCCATTCATGTACACACCTAGTAATTTCTTCCCCTAACTGTAAAACTCCCCCTTGCTTATTGCGGCTGCTCCCCCTAACACCTGTAACATATACGAGCACAAATATCCAATTTTTCACATGGGTGCTTATAATTTTTCTCTCCCTTTTTGTCAGTCATTGACAAAGATATAGCAAGTGATATTAACTGAATAGTTTAAGCATATGGGAGAACCACTAGATATAGATGAACAAGGGTGAACCCATTTTAAAACATACAGCAATATTCATGGGATATGAATGCATACACAGACAAGTATCATAGTTATAGATCAGGTAGAATATTCAATAGAAACACATGCATTTCATATCAGATAGGGCAGAAAAGATAGATTGTGATACCCTGCCATAATCAATATATCCATGAACCATTTGAAAATAGAGATCACATAAACAGGGATGAGACTATAAGAAGTTAGCAATGCAACTCATGTTCAAACCAGACAAACCAAGACACATTCAAGTTATAAGAGTTTATGACATTAGCGACCCACACGGGGTATGGACAACCTAGAAGCCACTTTGTCGCAATCTGTAAGTCAGCAAGTTATCACACACATAAATATGATCACAGGGCATTCAAAAAGAACCGTATGTCAAGGTATTCCAGAAGAATTTTCAATGCGTGATAAATGGAAGGAGTCCCTGGACAAGCTTTATGGAGAAGGTAGACTGTTCAGAATCTGTTCCGTAGCATGTTGCAGAGACCCTAATCTTTGTCGGACATCTAAAAGATAGGCTTCACAGTCATCAAGTTTCTTCATCATGTAGGATTGACCATCCAGAAGTCTTTGTAAATTATCTTGTACATGGATACCCTGAATTGCCATGGCTTGAGAATTCCCAAGGCCTGAGGTCTGATTGGTTTTTTCAACACAAGATACTTTGTCGTAGAGATTCAGACTCTGGATGTCTTTATAATTGAACCATAGACATGGATGTGGCAAATCATGAGTTGGTGGCAGATCGAATTGTTGTGAAAGCTTAGACAGAATGCATGGAAATGGAATTGTAGTGATGGATTCTTCTGTGGACACTCGGATTAACTGACGTAGGAGAAGAGTTGGTAGGCATGGAGGAATTTCAAGATGAATATCATACAAAATGTTGAGTATGTATGGAGAGAGATAATTGCTCGAGACTTCACAAGGATAGACATTTGTGCTCAATATACTGTGAAGAATCTTGTAGGTAGGATCAAGAAGCTTAACATGGAGGATATTCTTTGAATTCTTGGGAATTGTAGTACCATTACACAGTGCTCGAGTAACTTCTCCCCATACACCGAGTCCATTCATATTTCGATTAGATACAGATATTCCAGTGATTCCTATGTCAACCATTCTACTTATCAATTTGGGTGTGATGTATTCGACTCGATTAACAGCCGCAACTGAGATGACTAAAGGATTGGTATCAACATTGAAGATCAAGCTCATAAACTGATGTACCAGATTATGTTGAAATGTTCCCCCAAAATTCACCACATTTTTCCATCCGATCTATTTCAGAAGATCAATGATCCTAAATGGTTCAATACTCTCTGCATGAACCGTTCGTTCTACCACAAGTTTTAAGTTGAACAGAGAGGAGGAGGCGATTGCATCCTGCTTACCTTTCTTCCTTTCAATTGATGCATGTTGTGGACGAAGTGATCCTTTTTCTTTAGACATTTTGACAAAGAAACTATGCTGAGAAATACAGTTCCAAAATGAGATTTCAGATCTTCCGATTTTAAGAGTTCTGGGAAGACCAATCATCCCGATGTTTCAGCTACCCGGAGAGCCGTCGATGATATCGATTTACCAGTCGATGTGATCAACATTTATAAGTGGCCAATCGACACTCATATTGAAGGTGGATCTTTTTAAGTTTTTCTTCAGTCTGACGATTGTTCATATACAGAATAGTATCTTGTTGAAGTTCCTAACAGAAAATATCAACAAAATTTCGTATAACTTCTGTACATTGAAAAGTATAAACATTTGGATATTTATGTGCAAAAAGTGAGGTGAGAGGTCTCAGATTGTTTCTTTGAAAGCTCAGCAAAATCGCATCATTTCAGCAGGTATTCAGATTTTTGATGCATGACCTGCACTAGTTTCTTCACTCTTAGTGTCTCTCAATATTACTCCGTTCTTTTCCAAGAATAATGTAGCAGTGGTTGTTTGTGCGAAGACCCTTCATAATTGATTTTCCTGATCGATCTAGGATCTCGCATTCTTCTTTGTTGAATCTGACCATATGCCCATTATCACAGATTTAAGAGATTCTTAGTAGATTATGTGTCAAGCATTTTATGCAAAAAGCATTCTCATTTGTAAGCGGATTGATTCCTTCTATGATTCCCTGTCCAATTACTTTAGCAGTGGTTCCATCTCCGTAGGTGACTATCCCTTTATGAAGATCCTTATAGTTTAAAAGGAGGGACTTGTCACTTGTGACATGTCTTGAGCAACCACTGTCCAGGTACCATTTAGCCCTATTGCCTGATAAATAATCTGAGTGAGCAACAAGGCAATTTATCTTTTCCTTAATCACTCGCTTTATGAAAGAAGTTTTACTTGTGGTAAATTTTTTCTTCTTATTAGATTTGTCCACATGACTTAACTGCTCCTTCATCCTGTCAACTAGCTCGAGTGGTGGTAATTGTATATTTCTTTTATTCAGTTTATAAACAGACTCCTCATTTTTGTAACGAACTGGGATAGGTTTGGTGTTACTACTGGATGCAAGAGATTTTTCAAATGGTTGTGCATCATATTTACTTTTTGTTCTAGTCTTACATAACCTAGTCCCTTTTTGTCCTCTTCATATTTTCCCAT
This sequence comes from Magnolia kwangsiensis, assembly GCA_037074715.1. NCBI lineage: Eukaryota > Viridiplantae > Streptophyta > Magnoliopsida > Magnoliales > Magnoliaceae > Magnolia > Magnolia kwangsiensis. The sequence goes on from CM073573.1 coordinate 88,725,935, forward strand.
ACCTAATAGTTTCTCTAATTTCTCACCACTCTGGGAAAATTTATAGTTTATTTTGACAATTTTTTTAGATTCTTCTAGATCGAGCAGGAGTGTATGTTTTTTATTTTGTAGGGGCATGTTCTTGTCTCTTAATTGCTCAAACTACTTGTTTAGTTTTACTGACTCGAATTTGAGAAAGAAATTCATTCTTTCAAGTCTATCAATATTTGAGTGAGATTGCAGCAAATCATTAATCAGATGAGTATTGATATCTAAATTTTTATCCAGATCTAGTTGCAGCAATTCCTTTTTGTTCTCAACTATTCCAAGTCTTTTGATAATATTAATGCTATGAATGTAAGGTTGATTGCAAACGTCTTGTAATTCATTTTGCTCTTTATCTTCTTCTTCTTCAATTTCCTCATTGTTAGATGGAGATGATTCAGTAGCTTGTTGTTCTTCTTCAGATTCTGTTCGAATGATTGATGCAGTGGAGATCACAAGTATTTTCAATGATTTCTGATCTCCATCATTTTCTGAGTCATTATTTTCTGAGTTTGACTCTTCTGTATCATCCCATGTGGCGGTTATTGCCTTGCCCTTGATTTTTCTGTTTGGGCATTCGGTAGATAGGTGTCCATACTCATAACAGACACAACATTGTGGTTCTTTGGTCTGCTTTCTAATTTTGCCTGTAGGAGGTTTGTAGTTCACCTTCCTTCCTCTGGAAGGACGGCTGCGATTCTTCTGAAAGAATCTTCTGAATTTCTGTGCCAGCAAAGCCACTTCCTCATCTTCATCTTCCTTTTCACTCTCATTGTCCTCATGTTTTTATTTCTTTGAAGTTTTTAGCACAGTGTTTTTGGATTTTTGGGGTTGTGTGGAGTGTAGTTCAAAAGTTTGTAGGGAACCTACTAGTTCTTCTACTTTCATCTCATCAATATTCTTACACTCCTCAATTGTTGTTACCTTGGGATTGAACCGTTCCGGTAAGGACCTTAGTATTTTCCTACATATTTTTGGTACCGGAACCTTCTCTCCCAATCCACCCATGGAGTTACAAATGATATTCAATTTGGTAAAAAATTTCATAAATGTCTCATGCTCTTCCATCCTAAGATTTTCGAACTGTGAAGTTAAAAGTTGTAGTTTAAATCTCTTCACAATGCTTGTGCCTTCATGGGTTGTTTCCAATAAGTCTCATGCTTCTTTAGATGTTTCACACATACTTATCTGATTGAAAATATCTTGGGACACGGCACAGTAGATGGCGTTCATTGCTTTTGCTTCAACAGTTCGTTGTTCTTTGTCAAAAGCCGTCCACTTTTCAGTAGGTTTGGGTTTAGTGATTGTGGTTTCATTTTTAAGTACGATTTGTTCAGATGGTACCACATATCCCTTTTCAACTACATCCCAAACATCATGATCCAAAGATCTCAAGAAGTAATGCATTCTAGCCTTCCAGTATGCATAATTTGAACCATCAAATACTGGAGGTCTAGTGACTGATGAGCCCTCTCCTTTGGCTATATTCCTTAACTTCAGTCAAGATCACTCTCTAGGCGGTGAAGCCCTTAAAGAGAGACCCGCTCTGATACCAATTAAAATAGCGGTGAAGACTGCTTGAGTTGAAGTAGAAATATGCCAATATGTCCTAGAGGGGGGTGAATAGGACTTTTTAAAGATTTATGAATTATATTAAAAATCCTATCACTCTAATCCTAACAGGTATGCAATTTTCAGGATTACTCAAATGTAACTCTACTTGTTTCCAAGCCCAGTAGAGGATTCAATCACAAAACTATTCAATTTAATGAGCATGAAGCAATTATAGTCTATGATGGATGTGACTGTGTGTAACGCCCGTGAAAAATCCATACTTAGGCTCGATTACCAACTCGACCCGAAATTGCGTAGAATTAATTCTTTTAGAAAATATGACTAAGTTAGCTAGCGCAACACTGGAGTAGCTAGGAAATAGTCCCTGATCACTTTAAATACGTTCTACAAGACCCAAATCGAGTAGAACCAACGACTCTATAACACTCTATAACCTCGGACCAAACTCTAAGCAGGTTTGTTCTCTGGACCGCTTTGAATCTTTGTATTAGATCTAGACTGCGCGTCGAAAGTCCAATACCTCCTATCTTAGACCGTTAGAACCACCTAGCTGGACTTGACACTCATTTCGAAAATCAAGTCAAACCGAAAATCATAGGCTATTTCATTGAGCCCGAACCGAAGAGAGTGCGAATAGGGACAGAATTGGAATTTCAAATTCAAATCTAGCACACGACTTGATGCGTCAGTATTGAGCGTTCTGACCGTCAGAATTCATCCAGATTACACTCTCGGATCAGGAGAAATTTTTATTTTTTTATCATGAGACTTTCAGCCCTGATCTACGTGCGGTGACCGCTGAACTGAAACTGGTCCGCCACGTGCGATCTGCGAACCCTGCCGGACTGAAAACTTCATACATGCTAGATCTGGTACGTATGAGCTTAAGTCCGATCGCATTCGACCAGGGGACCACCAGAAAATATCTTTTGGACCGAAACAGCCCCGAATTGGATATGCACTAAGTAAACTTTGTACTGGAGCCTATTTTCGGCATTTTTGGGCTTATAAAAGGGGTTGAAACCCTCACTCCTCTCTTCCATCCGAAATTGCAAGAAACCCTAGATTGGGAGAGAGAAAAGGTGAGAGTTTGTGAGAGAGAGTGGGATAGTTTTTCCAGCCTTCGAGCCGCCTATTGCTAGTGCCTAAGCAACCCTTCCTGATCACCAAGCCGGTGATTCTTCCACGTTTTCAGGTAATAACTAACCCTAGAAGTTGCTGATTTGGGGATCACTAAGATCCATAGCTTTTTAACCAATAGATCTTGTAAAACATGTTCTCTTATCGCCGTAGACGAAGCATATACGCTCCGTTCAAATTTACGCATTCATAAGAGACTAGGTGAGGATTTTAGACGCTTTGATTGACGGTTTTTAACGCTTTCAATGTCGTTTAATAGTAGATTATCGACGGCATCGCCGTTTGACATGTACAACATGCTATCCGTTTCCTGTTTCGTAAATCAACGAAGAATATGAGATTTAGGGCATTTTAGTCATTTGTAGGAAGTACTGATTACATTCATATTTTACTGATGTGATTGACATGGTTTGTCGCCGCATTAGAAAGTTAGGAACACGTGCATAATTAGTTTGGCGAAGAGATTCGCCTAATTGCACACTTCGGGTCGACATACTATATGTAGACTTAAGTGTGTAGTGTATGTGTTTGTATAAATGCTTGTATTAGTATGTATTGAATTAAATGATGTTATGAAATAGTTTGAGATTAATTTCTCAATTAATATGCTGACCTAAATGATTTCCTACATGTTGACTATATGCATGATTTCATTACATGCATGAAATATATGTGCTTGAAGATTTATTTAAGTTGTATGTTATAACATGTGTTAACATGCTCACATGATTGTATTTCAATTTTAATATTCCTATATAAATTGCTGATGTGATTCCATAATTGTTTGGGACTATATTTAGTCCAGGCAGTCGGTAACCGATCGAATTCGTGGTTGGCTGATTTTGGCCACGAACGACGCGACGATGAACGCGAGCCGTGTTTGGAGTTGGCGGCAGTGGTTAGGCCACGCGAAGTATTTTACGCACTTCATGTCGTTCGACTTGAGATGCGATCGCGCTAGTCGAGCCCGTTAAGTAACCCGACTGGCCGATGTATGTTCACCCTGTATGAGTCATAACTGCTTGAACCTAGGGTACTGAACTTACCATTGTAAACCCTGTTAACCATGGTACCTTGATCCACGAAGACTCATGAGCCGGGCATGGTGGTATAGGACACCGTGGTCGAGCTGTCGGCCTACGCTGGGGCCACAAACCTCCCCGTAGTGACCAGTGAGCACCTAGTCTCGTGAGCAGATTATGGTGGTATGAGACATTATATTCTAGTTGTCGGCCTACACTGATCAGGCAACGAGTCCTTTGTAGTGACCGTGAGCGTATTCTGAGTCTACGGGAGGCGACGACCCTTCAGTAGCGGTAGAGTACAGTAGGCCTGTATTGATAAGGTGATGGGGGAGCAGTGCAACGAGTGCGAGCAACAGCCCTGGCAGCCCTTACAGCGACCTACAAAATATACATCGTATGAGATTACTAGGAGTGACGACCCTAGACAGGATCTGTGTTGGGATTGATACAAGGGAGGTACTTTAGTTTCCCAATCCTACTGTTTGAATGGACTAATAACAACTCGAAAATCATATCACCATAACATTACATGTGCCTGGAAGATGTGGAGCACTATAGGGAGTGTGGCATGCCGCGGTCGTAAGATGTTGCCGTATGAGGGAAATCGTCGGTGAGGGCATACATCACGTCATGTCATCTTGCATTAACAACAGTATTAGGATTGTCTGATTTACTGCTTTACTATTATCGCATGATTGATTTGTGAATATGCTAATCTTTGCTCTATAATTCCACTGAGTAGATCACTCACTCCCACGTTACGGGATGGTGTTTGTAACACCCACCAGACCCTATTGTAGATGCAGGTGAGGCTGAGATCCAAGAGGCAGAGCCAGACTTCGACGAGGATCAGGACGAGTTCTCGTACATGCAGTATCATGATAGCTTTGCATAGGCGACCTGGATTGATGGGACTTCAGTGGGACTATTTTGAACATTACATTTTGTTCATGTATATGTATATGAGATTCAGAGATGTATTCATACCTTAGAGACAGATGAGATCTACTTTTTTTTCCATACAGTGATATATATATTGTTTAGTCTTCCGTTTGCTTTTATCACTGGATCTGAAGTATGAATTGCAGTTTTGGTATACTTTTACTGATGTGAATGCTTTAAATCAGACAACATTGAATCATAATCATTTTTGTTGCATAAGTGACGGTCTGGAACTCGGGAGTTGAGTTTATACACGACCCCCGATTTTCAGGGTGTTACACTGTGTGTGTGAAGTGTGAGGAGATATGAATTCAAATAATATAATCACACAAATGATCAAGCAGAAGAATCAATCACAGACACAGTCATTTTTATAGTGGTTCGACTACTTGTCTAATCCACTCCCGGCTGCTACACTCAACCCTTCAATGTACCGGATTTCACTAAGGAGGTTTCCCACGGTTCACCTCAAACCTAAGGTTTTAAATCAGGTTCACCTTCAACCTTTACAACCTACACAGAGGCTGACTGTTTATGCTCTCACAAGCAAGGGTCAACACATAGCACTCGGTTTAGGCACACTAGCCAAGGATCTTACCCTAAGACCCTAACAGAGGTTTTACACGGTTCACCTCATAACCTAAAGTTTTACTGGTTCACTCCTAACTAGATGTTTATACCCACATAGAGTAAAGGTCCACACAATGCACCCACACGTACACTCTCACCGGAGGACTCCTTTGAGGACTTCAAAGGGTGAGCAACACCTACGACCCAATCCTAGAAAGAAATGATCACGAGTGTCCTCTGTACTCTAAGTATTTATAGATAAGTTGATGAGTCCCTTTTAGCGTAGTGATGAAGAACTCCTTCTTGTTGATGAAGAGTCTTCAACTCCCTTGATCCGCAATACAAAAGATATACCAATACTAGGCTTAAGGTTGGGTCAAGGTTATGATGGAATTCTACTCTCTAAAGATTTTCCTATTAGGAAGATAGAGTGATTCCAATCATCTATGCATTCAAGGCATCCCAGCTTAATGATTTGTCATTAAGGTAGTAGCTGGAGGATCCTTAAATGCAAAAGTTCATTTTTCAATCCACTCTATTGAATATCAATTCCTCTGAGAAAAAGGACTTAAGATAAATGATATGAAGTTTAAAACACTCAGAAGCACTCTCTACTTTCTCTTCCAGCAGTAAAGACTAACCTCTCTATATATAGGAAAAAGGTTCCAATGGATATAAAATGGTCACATTTATGACAAAGTTTGATATCATCAAGCAAGAGTCGATATGATCGAGCGTATACTCTTGATTGTATCGATGATCCGCTCGATGGTACAAATTTCATGTCATTCGCTTTTGAGACCTTTTGCCAGCTAGTCGATGGGATTGAGACACACATTAATGTTATCAGATTTCGAAGTCTAATTCCATCGATAGATGGATCGATCTATCGACAGGTGAAAACAAGAGAGACAAGCCTTGAAGAATTTCAAGTTCTAAAGATATGATCGGGGAACAGCCGATGTCATCGGAATTTGAATGTCGATGATATCGAGACATTTTCGATAGGATCGATAAATCATATAGATTTACCTATAAGCACGCTGGTCAGTTTGTGCCAGATTCGATCCAATCGACCAGGACTCGATGATATCGACATTAGAATATCGATTTCATCGAATGGTCCTCGATCAACGTTTTAAAGCACCCTGAAATTTATGTTGGAGGAAATATGCGCCTACTATCGATATGATCGAATGACTACCGATGTTATTGATATTTGAGTTCAGATTGAATCGGACAGTCATTGATATATCAAAGCTTATAATAGTTTTCTTTAGAAAAACAGGAGCACCGAAAAACTGTCTGTCGATATTATCGATCCACTTTTGATGGGATCGATATTCGAATATCAATGATATCGATTGAGAGTCCAATATATCGATAAATCGTCCAGATGAATGTTTGATTGTTAGACGCTTTTTGTCCTCACTCGACTGTATTGATTGAGATGTCAAGGACATCGACAGAGCAGGTCGATTATATCGAAAGGGGAATCGAAATAATCGACAGGGTAAGAAAAACTTGAAGATTTTACTGTTTAGTAAAAAGTTTTCTTACACTAAAACTCTAAGGTGTTCTACTTAGTTTTAAGGGTTTTACCTGGTGTTTTGGGACATGGGATGTGAGGCTATGATTTACCTGTGGCGAGCTTCCACACATCCAGTTGAGGAAAACACATGAATTGATCTTCCTGTTAGGCGTTGTTGTCCGACTGACTCAACTTACACTGTAATTGACAAACCAGGGCACTTGTAGGTGCACTTTCAGATGCATGCAGGTGGCATTAGGTCGCAGCAGTGTTGAGCTTGAAGCGTATAGCTGTCCTCTTGAGCTTTGATTATTGATATATGCATTTCCCTTTCAGGGTTGTATTCAACTGTTTATATTAGTGGATATGTGATGATGATGTTGTCTTTGTGATTTGGGTAAACTTGTGGTTATGCTTCTTATGAGATAAATGTACGTTGAAAAATCCTCCTTATAGGATCCCAAGATTGGAATCTGGCGTATAGGCACCGGGAGAGCCGAAAACGGGATACTGCGAAGACTATCGACACTGGATTCGACGATCGGAAATTTTGTAAGCTCGGTTTTCGAGTTTGGGGCGTGACACTTGCCGCCCACAGACCGATGTGTAAACTGAAGTTGTGAATCACACGATGGGAAACCTCCTCTTATGTATTTTAGGTTCCAAGCCAAAACAGTGAAATTTGGCCTTGTTTCAAGTAGAGTTTGCATTCAACAATATGGTGATCCGCTCGACAGGGAAGTCCCCATTCTAGACTGTTTACGGTCGAGTGCCCTGCCACACACTTGACTTGGTCCCTTTTCCCAAGTTCCTGAGTAGTAGCATTGCAGTAGAGCATATGACAGACCGAATCATAGGCATTTATGCATATGTGCAAGCCAAGTTACAATTTATAAACGACAAGTACAAAGAGCAAACTAACAAGCATCGGCAACAAAATGTGTTCGAGGTAGGCGACGATATTATGGTTCATATACCCCAGGAGAGATTTTCGATTAGGAACTACAACAAGTTGAAGAACATGAATATTGGACCGGTACAGATCCTCTGAAAGATCAATGACAATGCTTACGTTGTTGATCTTCTGGATGACATGGAGATCCCACGTACTTTCAACATTTTGGACCTGACTATGTATCATGAACCGAAGCTGGACAAGAACTCGAAGTCAAGTTCTATTGAAGTAGAGAGGACTAATGTAGAGTGGGTCACATACACTTTTATGGCAAAGATGGACCAAAAAAGGCCCAATCGGAGGCAAAAAAAAATATCCAAACCATTAGGACCTTAAATCGGTCGTATCTCACAAACCAGGATGAGTTTTTCGACATATTATATATGATTTTGGGGTAGGAGAACATACTTAAGCCAACCAACCCCACTACGTAAGGTTACCCATGCCGGATTTGTGAGATTCCTTTAGATTGATGGTCAAAAGTCCCATTTAGTTTTGTTTTTACTATAAATAGTAAGTTTTAGTTAGAGTATAACTTTTGATCCTTTCATTTGTAAAAGACATGCCCAACATGAAAAGCTCTTAGAAAGTTAGGAGAGTAACGTGGTTGGGCCAAATTGGACACTTAATATTTTTGGCCAAAAACCATAAAGTCTAGTAGGAATAGAGGTTGTTTATAAATAATAAACTTACTATTTATAGTAAGTCACAATTTTAGGGTGTTTAGTTGGAGTCTTAAGTCTAAAAGTCCATCCTAGGTTTAAGCTCATTATTTAAAGGGTTGTAATTTCATTTTTTTATCATCAATCGAATTAAATAATTTCATTATTTAAAGGGTTTATCCCTCTTGGATTTGAGGAAGTTTTGTTAGGAGTTCAGAGACCTATGTGGATTCATAGTAGTTATTAAGTGAGGAAGATGATGATCGACCTCATTACATCCCTCCCTGCCCTAACTTGTTAAGAGCACATGTTGTTGTCACGTCCAATGGCATACACTGAGTGAACGTTGAATGGGCTTAAGATAAAATCTTGGGGTGTATTAGTATATAGGGAACCTGGGGAAGGGACTAAGGGACTGTTTGGATGCTTGTAAGTTGGGTAAGCGGGAAGTGACTTACAGGGAAGTCACTTACAGGTGGTGTTTGGGAGAGAAAATTCACCTATAAGTAACTTACAGCCAGTAAGTCACTTACAGGAAAATCTACTAAAAAACTGCAGGGGGATAGGGGTGAGAAGTCACTTCCCTGTAAGAAGTGTTTAAATTATCGATGATGTTATCGAATTATTGTCGATAATTTCAGTATCGTTGGAGTTCCGACACCGAAACTCCCTTTTTTTGTTTCTTTTCCTAATATTGCCGATTTTTCGGTGATTTTATCAATTTTTTGTGAAAAGTCCAGTTATCAGCGAGAAATCACAGGATAACTGTAGCAAACAACCCATTTTCAATGATAAAAGGACCTGATAACATCGGCGTTACGTAAATACGCAAAATATCCCCAAAAAATGGGGAAACTTGTGGATTTTCGTACCTGTAGAAGAGGAGGGCCTATCGTAGAAGAGGATCGGTGAACGGAAATTGCGGCGGGCCAATTGATTGATCAGTGTGTCGTAAGTGCCATCCAATCTCTACTTTCTACTTTTTTTCTTCGAATACTCAAAAATTTCAAACCTATAGATGATTTCGACAAAGAATCTGCTGAAGATTAGGGATTTGGAGAGACTTTCTCTCAAAAATTTAGGGTTTCAATGGTTCCCTTCTGAAACCCTCTTCTGTTTCAAAAAGGGCCTCACGACGGGTTTTTACGGGCGTGGATTGGCTACTAACAGGTCAAGTAGGGAGACTACTACTGAAGCGACGCCACCAAGTGTTGTGGGCCCCACCATGATGTATGTTTTGTATCCACGCCATCCATCCATCTGGAGAGATCATTTTAGCATGAGACCCAGAGAATGAGTCACATCCAAAGCTCCAGTGGACCCCACCACAAAAAAACAGTGGGGAGAGTGACACCACCATTAAAAACTTCTAAAGGCCACAAAAGTTTTCGATTAACTGATATTTGTGTTTTCCCTTCTTTAATCTCTTTGTTAACTTTTGAACAGGTTGGATTTCGATAAAACATCATGGTGGGCCTTAGGAATGTTTCAACGGTGTACATCAATCTTCCCGCTGTTTTCTTTGGTGGGGTCCACTAAAACTTTGGATCTGCCTCGTTCTCTGCGTAATGCCTTAAAATAATATCTCCAAATGAATGGACATTGTGGATACAACATGTACATCATAGTGGGGTCCACAGAACTTGGTGACATGTAGCGAGTCTCGCTACTCAACCGGTCAGTATATAATCCGCGTCGGTTTTTACGGTAAATCAGATTGCGTACTAAGTTACTCAGTACGCTATTATCTACTGAGTAAACTCTGTTGGGCCCACCGTGAATGTATCTGGTCTATCCACGCCGTCCATCCATTTTTCCATCTTATTTTAGGGGTTGAGACCAAAATTTAAGCATACCCAAGGATCACGTGGACCATACCATTAGAAACAGTTGGAATAATAACTTCCTCCATTGAAACATTTCTTAGGCCACAATGATGTTTATTTCTCATCCAACCTGTTCATAAGATCACACAGACATGGATGATGGGAAAACACAAATACAAGCTTAATCCAAAACTTCTGTGGCCCCCAAGAAATTTTCAACGGTAAATGTTCAATTTACACTGTTTCCTGTGTTCCACTTAAGGTTTGGATATACTTCAATTTTAGGCTCAAGCCCAAAAATTATCTATTAAAATGGATGGACGGAGTGGAGAAAATACATAAATCATGGTGGACCCCACAAAGTTTACTCAGTACGCTTAGCCTATTGAGTTACTCGGTACGCAATCCACTTCCTTTTCACGTGGTGTGTGGGTGCGAACTTTAGTGGACGTCGTTCTGTGGACCCCACCATGATGTATTGTTATATCCACATGGTCCATCCAATCAGCGAGATCATTTTAGGTAGTAAACCCAAAAATGAGGCAAATCCAAAGCTAGGGTGAACCACACCACCAAGGCAGTGGGGACAATGATTCCTACCGTTGAAGCCTTCCTAGGCGTTATGGCCCATAGTGGTGTTTATTTGTCATCCAAGTTGTTCATAAGATCACACGGAGATGGATGAAGGTAAAATACGAAAATAACATGGATCCAAAACTTTTGTAGCCCGTAATGATTTTTCAATGGTAGGCATGTTGAATTCACATTGTTTCCTATGGTGTGGTCCATTTGAGCATTGGATATGCTTCATCTTTGGGATCAAGCCTTAAAATTATCTTGTAAAATGGATGGATGGGGTGGATAAAATACATAAATCACAATGGGCCCCACGCAGTTGACTCAGTACGATAAGTGTACTAATTCATACAGTGCACGCGTGTCACTTGTTTGTATCCGTGGATTGATGGGTCAATGTTATGTAGGGCCATCATAATGATAAATATTTTATCAATGTCTTCCATTTATTTTGAGAGAAAATTTTAAGGCATGAGTCAAAAATAAGACAGATCTACGTGACTGCATCTCAGGTGGACCACACTAAGGGAAACAAAGGTGATTAAATGCCTACCATTAAAAACTTTATAGGGCCATTGTAATGTTTTTTTTTTTTTTTTTTGCCATCCAACCTCTTGATTAGGTCACACAGATCTTAATGAAGGGAAAACACAGTTTAGATTATGTTAGAATTTGCCACATGTACCATTTTCAAATTCTAGGTATCAAGTGTCATACACAACCAGAGTATCAAATACCACATAGATTAGATAATCTAATCCATCATAATCTTTAAGTTCATTTACTTTTACATGTCTTAATTACTGCATGCCAGCTGCATTTGTATTATATAAACTCATTTTGGTTATTATTTGAGTGATTTCTTATAACAACACATGCCTTTTGGCCCTCATTAAATGGAAAATTCTAATTTAATGCATTCTTTTTGCAATTTTTTCATTCCTGAATATGTAAATATATGTATTTAGGCATGTCCTGAAGTTTTACTAAAAAATTTCACAATTTTCTCCATGTTTTTTCCTTTTTTCTTGCATTTCCAGTTATCGGCGATAACGATATTATATCTTTGTCTCCGGCCAGCGAAACTTGTAGCAATACCAACAACTCGAACACTACCTGTAAGTCACTTACAGGCATAATGGTCAAATTTTTAAAACAAGGGGAAGAGGGAGAAACGCACTGACCTACCAAATTTAGAACTGTGAAGAAGAAACACCAACCATTATTAAAGGAACCCACCAACCACCAAAAGGGGATTGAAGCGTTCGTCTCTCCATCCCAATCTGTCTCTCCCTCTCTGCAATCTCTCTCTCCCTCTCTGCAATCAGTCTCTCTTTCTCCCTCTCTGCAATCTCTCTCTACAACTACCGCTCTCTCTCTCTCCTTGTCCCCAAAACGGTAGGGTTTTCATCGCAACCTCCTTTTTTTTTTTGCTTTAAAAATGGGAGTGGTTTAGGTGTTACTAATGTGGAGGCATGCTCGCTGTGCACCTGCTCACGTGTGCAACTTTACACACATGTCATGGGACTCTAATCCAAACGGTCTATGTGATGCAGCATACAATGAAAACCCCCGGGACCTATTTTCAACCTAACGTAAAACTCTGGTGGGCCATATAAAAGAGATATGCAAATCAAGGGAGGAAACTGTAAGTTTTTTTCATGACCCACCAAAGTTTTGGTTCAAATTAAAAGTTAGACCATGGGGTTCCATGGGGTTTTACATCACATGGACGGATCGGATAAGCCGCACACATTTACAGTGGGCCTGAATGAGTTTACTAAGTTAACTGAGTACAATAAAAGTATAGTGTGGGGCCCACCTTGATGATGTGTTATATATCCACTCTATACATCCGTTTCTTCAACTCATTTTAGGACGTGGTCCCAAAAATTAAGCAGATCCAATCTCATGTGGATCCCACCATAGCAAACAGTTGTGAGTAATTAATGGAGTCATTGGCTTTGTTGCTTGTTTCTAATGGTGTGGTCCACCTGAGATTTGGCTCAGCTCAAGTTTTAAGATTTCATCCTAAAATGAGGTGGAAAAACAGATGGTCAGCTTCGATATAAAAAATATTCATATGATCAGCCAAATGAATGATGGCTAGAGAGGATGATTCTCAAGTGACAAATTTTAAATGCACTTTTTATTGTTAAAGAAGATAATGTTAATGTACTTTAATTATTATATTTGCTATTAATATTTTTAAGTTTATTCTCAATGTTTAAATTGAGTTATTGCTTCATATTATATATATTTTGAATTCATGGGCCCATTTTTATGGCCCACTTAATAGGCTTAATAAAATGACATATTTGATCCTATTCATTCTTATATAATCATAACATTTTAGAACAATTCCCTAATCCTAGTTCTGCTCGGTGCGAATATACAACTTTTTACCTGTAAGTAACTTACAGGTTACCCAAACAGAAAAACTAACCTACCTGTAAGTGACTTACAACTTATATCTAAACAGGTTACCTGTAAGTGACTTATAGGCATCCAAACAGGCCCTAAGGGACTCGAAGAAGAAGGCGTACAGAACATGAACGTAGAGAAGGTCGTCTTTAACCAAACTCTGACTGGCCTGAGAATCAAATCTTAGGCCAGGTCCAGTTATGGATTTATAAAAGGAGTGGTCGTTTAGGACACTGATAACCGTCACAAATCCAATCATCATCCATCAAAATTACTTCCTAAATGATGAGGATGGTTGCCATAATTAGTTAAATGGGAAAAATAATACCGAACATAGATAATTTTCCGCAATTCATCCTACTCGCAATAAAGGAAATGATAACTGTTGTGTTCGAACCATTTTGATGGCTACAATTTTTATTTTTATTATTTTTATTTTATTTTTATTTTTTTTGGGAGGGGGGTGGGGGGAGAGGGGGGGTGCGCACGCGCTAGGTTGGTCCTGATTCCAGAGGTGTACTCTTCATTGAATTTTAACTATTGCAACACAAATTGACTGGATATAGAAACACAGCCTTTAAGTAGTTTTCGCCCATATATCAGTAATCTTCTATTTTGCATTCATATACAGATTGATAGATGTTATTCAGCAAAAAATTCATGCAAAATCTTTGAATATTTTGCATTTTGGATTTTCTTTCTGTTTCAAATTATTTGCAATGTGATGACTGTATGTGTTGATGATGCTTTTCATAGAACACCGACATGAAGATCAATCAGTTGACATATAAGAACACAAAGGGGATGTCGAAATCCGACGTTGCCATGAAATTCGATTGCAGTGCTACCTCTCCATGCAATGGTATCGAATTGCAAGATATAAAGCTCATGTACCCCGCTATGTCGGATTGCCCACACTGGATTTCTGAGATTCCATCGTATCGACGATCAAAAGTCCCATTTAGTTTCATTTTTACTATAAATAGTAAATTTTAGTTGGAGTATAACTTTTGATCCTTTGAGTTGTAGAAGATGCGCCCAACATTTAAAGGACCCAGAAATGATACGAGAATAATCGTGGTTGGACCAAATTGGACACTTACTATTTTTTGCCAAAAATCATGAAGTCTACTAGGAATAGAGGTTATCTATAAATAGTAAGTTTACTATTTTATAATAAGTCGCGTTTTTAGGGTGTTTGAGCTTGAGTCTAAAACTTCGTCCTAGATTTAAATTCCTTATTTAAAGAGATGTAATTTTACTTTTCATACCATCAATTAATTTATTTTGAATTTATTAGGAACTATTTTTGTTTTATCTTCCATGGATTCGAGGAAGCTCTATGAGGAGTAAAATTGCCCCGTGGATTCGGAGTAGTTATCCCTTAAGGAAGACAATGATTGACCTCATCATGTTCCTCCCTGCGCCAAGTGGTATCAGAGCAAGTACTCCCCTCAGGCCGATGACAACTAACGGAAGAATGGACCAAAATCCTGTGGACAGAAATATAAAAATTTGTTATCTATCAGAAAGAATGAAAGCTTTCCACTGTGAGAATCAGTAAACCACGCAAGGGATGTAAGCAACCATCGACCATATTGCAGATGCGTTAATTCTGCCCCGAGCCCGAGGTGACGTTCAGCCACCCGTGATTATTGTACAATACAACCCCATTTTTCGTAGAGCGCTTCCAGAGGCAAATTGCAGGGTTATCCCAGATGAGTCGAGCTCCAGCAACGAGGACGCCGATAGTGTCGTTGCCTGATGACCAGTCCATGGAGACGATAGACCAGATCGTGCTGAAAGAGACTATAGAGGTAAGGTCAAACTTTCCAGTTTTAATGGATTATTGCGTATAAAAGACTTTCTCGATTAGTTAGCTCAAGTAAAGCAGTATTTTGATTACATGTACGTGCCGGAAGAAAAGAAAGTGAAGTTGGTTGCATTCAAATTGAAATCTTGTGCTTTCGCATGGTGGGAGCAATTACAGCTCTCGTACCATACAGAACAAGGTGCCCATCCAATCATGACCGCAAATGAGACGCTTTCTTCGATTACGATTCCTCTGAATGATTATGAGCATGTGTTGTTTCAATAATACCAAAATTGCCAACAGGGGAATTAGACCACAGATTACACCAAAGAATTCTAGCAATTGGCATCACATAATGATTTGTTGGAGACTGAATTGCAAAAGGTAGCACGGTTAATAGGCGGTTTACAACCGACAATTCAGAACCAAATTTAGATGCACCTAGTCGGGACTGTAGATGAAGTAGTTCAATTAACGGGTAGGGCAAAAACACAGCTTGCAAGAGTCCTTACTTGGCTTTATCCTTCGACTCATGCCCCCATGACGGGTCCCATGTAAGATTCAACGCTAGTCAAAGAAAATGAACCAATAGAAGAGCGTCATCAACCTTCTACAATCGCAAACTATGACATAGGGAGCAATCCATCTAGACCTCAACATGTAGCGCCCACAACAGTGCGTCCAAGTAGGATTTTAAATCCTTATGGTTGACCAAGGTCAGACCATTATTACCGTTGTTGCTAACCAAACCACTTATCAAACACCTGCTATCAACACCCCGTAACCCACTTAGCCATTAAAGAAGGGGGTGTCGAATGTGAGGCATCGGAAGAAGGCCCTAGACTTGATGAGGATGAACAAGCCACTAAAGGAGCCAGTGACCAAAAATGGTTGGCCGAGGATGGTGAATCATTGGTTGTGAGACAGTTATTGTACACTCCAAGGAAGAAGGTGCACCCACAGTGGCACAATATATTTCGCACATGGTGTACCGTCAAGGGCAAAGTATGTGATATAATTATAGACAATGGTAGTACCGAGAACATCGCCTAAAAGGTGATGGTGGACAAGTTACGGCTACCTACGAAAAAACATTCTTCTCCTTACTCGATTGGTTGGATAAAAAAAATTCACGTTCGTTCTAAAGCACAAATCAGGGCAGCAAAATAAGGTGGTTGATGCACTTATCCATCATGCATCACTACTAGTTACGATGAGCAATGAGGTGGTCAGCTTTGACTATCTTAAGGATTACATGCCGAGGATGAGGACTTTAAGGAAGTATGGATGATGTGTTAAGATGGTCATCTCAGTAATCTACATATTTAATACGGTTTCCTCTTCAAAAGGAATTAATTGTGCATCGCCAAAAGTTCTCTGAGGGAACAGATTATCCAAGAGCTACATGAAGGTGGCCTTGGTGAACACCTTGGGGGACACAAGACGTGGTTCTTGTTGAGAAACGATATTACTAGTCATAATTGCTACGTGCCATGGGTAAAGCGGTGCAACGTTTTCATGTTTGTAAGACCTCTACAAGGGGTAGTATCAGAATACAAGCCTCTACATACTGTTACATGTGCCCGATGGCCCTTGAGAAGACTTATTTTTGGACTTCATGCTTGATCTCTCACGAATACAACGCGGCATGGATTCAGTGTTCGTGGTAGTATATCATTTCTTAAAGATATCGCACTTTATCCCATGTAAGAATATCCTAGATGCAACACATGTGGCAAATCTATTCTTTAGAGAGGTTGTGCGGATACATGGGGTTTCCAAGACCATTACTTTTAACTGAGACACAAAGTTCATTAGCCACTTTTGATGAACTTTATAGAATCGGTTCGGTATGCGACTTCAGTTAAGTAGTGCCTACCACTCACAGACCGATGGACAAACTGAAGTTGTGAATCACACGTTAGGAAACCTCCACCGGTGTATTTCAGGTTCCAAGCCAGAGTAGTGGGATTTGGTCTTGTCTCAAGAAGAGTTCGTATTCAAAATATGGTGAACCGCTCGACAGGGAAGTCCCCGTTCCAAATTGCTTGTGGTCGAGTGTCGCGCCACACACTTGACTTGGTCCCTTTGCCCAAGCTCCCGAGCAAGAGCATTGCAGCAGAGCATATGGCAAACTAAATCATGGGCATTCATGTGGATGTACAAGCCAAGTTGCAAGCTTCAAACAACAAGTACAAGGAGCAAACCAACAAGTATCGACGATAAAAGGTGTTCGAGGGGGGGTGACAATGTAATGGTTCATATACGTAAGGAGAGATTTCCGACCAAGACCTACAACAAGTTAAAGAACACGAAGATTAGACCTTATCAATCCTTCGAAAGATCAATAACAACACTTACGTTGTTGATCTTTCAGATGACATAGAGATTTCACGTACTTTCAACGTTGCACACCTGAATGAGTATCATGACCTGAAGTTGGACGAGAACTCAAGGTCGAGTTCTTTTAAAGTGGAGAAGACTGATGTAGAGTGACTCACAGACACTTTCATCACAAAAGATGGACCAAAGAATGCCCAATCAGAGGCGAAAATGATAAGGACCATCAGAACCTTAAATCAATCGTATCTCACAAACTGGGATGAGTTTTTCAACATATTATATATGATCTTGGGATATGATAACCTACTTAAGCCAATCAACCCTACTACTTCAAGTTTCCCACACCGAATTTGCAAGATTCCATCAAATTGGCAGTCAAAAGTCCCATTTAGTTTCATTTTTACTATAAATAGTTAGTTTTAGTTGGAGTATAACTTTTGATCCTTTGAGTCATAAAAGACATGGCCAACATGAAAAGGGCTTAGAAAAGTTGAGAGAATAACATGGTTGGACCAAATTGGACACTTAATATTTTTGGCTAGAAACCATGACGTCTAGTAGGAATAGTGGTTGTCTATAAATAGTAAATAAGTCACATTTTTAAAGTGTTTTGAGTTGGATAAGTCTAAAACTCTGCCCTAAGTTTGAGTTCCTTATTTAATTAGTAATTTCATTTTTTATCATCAATTAATTTATTTCAAATTTGTTAGGAATTATTTCCTGCTTTATCCCTCGTGGATTTGAGGAAGCTCTATGAGGAGTCCAGAGAGCTCCGTGGATTCAGAGTAGTTATTCCCTGCAGAAGACGGTGATCGACCTCATCATGTCCCATCCTGCGACACAATGTAAGAAACCCATGGAAATATGTACTAGATATCTAAGTTCAACGAGTGCCAGGATTTATAATTATGTTACAGAAGCCTTATTTCAGTGCTTTCCAAATTCTACTCAGTAAGCTGAGTTCAAAGTTAGGATCTCTGACATTATTTCCCTTACATCCTAACCAGTCATCACATGAGAAAACCCATAAAAATTCACCACCTACAATCGAATGCGGCTGAAACCCGACATGGATTTTTCTCATACAACATCAACTAATCAGAATAAAAATTAGTGAAGAAAACGAGGTGCAACTCAAAACAGTTGCATGCGTTAAGATTAGAATCAATACCTTTCACTTCAGTTTCAGAAACCCAACCATCTGTTCTTAAAAGCCTCTGCTCGAATTGTAGGTCAAAATCTCAGTTACATAAGAAAAAGGACACGAGCAATGACAAAACATAGAGAATAAGCTGTTTTAAGTCCCCAGTAAGCAGAAGATTCTTGCGGCCATGGAGATCCTCTTTTGGGCATGCCCTTCTTTGTGTATATGACAGTATACATTTTTCGAATTGCTTAACTTGGCTCTTCTCTGAAGAGATACAGAAGAGCCTTCAAACACTGAGATTTACACGTATGCAGTGCTGTATAGAAAGATGCAGTGCTGGTAATGCAGATAGGGAGATCCTAAAGTGCATACATCCTCTTATATTCATTGTGTAATAGCTCTGGGTCAGAGATCATGGACACAGACATTGAACGGGACTGGCTACAGGATGTCCTCCTTATATTTCTCATACTCGACTCTTCGATCCTATGCCGGATGACCCAGTAGCACATGGATCCAAGGGTGGTCAGCATGATCACACTGCCTATCACTGTTGTACTCACAGCCAGCCACTGCACATTGTGGCCCACCACAACGTACGTGAGGGAGATAAAAGCCACCGATATGAAAAGACAGGCCAACCACATGAGCTTGTTGATCACAAATACCAGCTGCTTCTTCTTCTTCTGCTCAATAACGACTACAGATGTCTGGACGACGACCACAGCGAGGGAGATGAAGAGAGCTAAGGAGTCAAATATTAAGAAGATGATGAAAGCTACTTTCCTTGCAATATAGGCTTGTCCGATCTCGAAATTGTTGGTCTCGTTCTCAACAAACTGGCCAGGAACAGTGAAGATGGCTGCAAAAGCGACGGTGGCAATGAGCACGGCAACAACCGTGGCTGAATTTATCGCATTGTTGAGGCCCCCAATGTGGAGCTTCTTCAGCCTCTTTGCGATCTTCTGGACCCGCATCCGCGTCTGGCGGGTTTGTTGGAGTTGGGACTGGACTTCGTGCTTTATGTCGCTGACTGTCTGTTTCAGTTGCCTAGCGGCGCTTGGAGGGTTTGCGAGCTCCCTTGCAGTCACTGCTCCAGCTTCCCTTAGAATGGGAGTAAGTTGCTCTGCTTCTGTGGACTTTTCAGTGATGTCGAGTGCAGTCTCTCCCGCTTTGTTAATTGCATTGACATTCATCCCCTCAACTAATAATAAGGCTTGCATTATCTGGGGAAAAAGAACACCGCATTGTTAATTGCATTGACATTCATCCCCCCAACTGATAATAAGGGTTGAGTAACCATTAGGACGCCGTAACAGATTGTAAATTGTAAGGTTTGCCTGAATCGGAATGTATCAGATCACTAAATCATAAGGTTTCTCCTTTTCTTGAGAAGATACAAAAATAAAACTAACAATAAATAATAACAATAACAATAATGATGATTATGATCATGATGATCAGGATAATGATCATGAAGATAAGAATAAGAATAAGAATTAATATTATAATAGAAGTACCAACAGACTTCGAAGAAATGTAATATGTGGCTGAATCAACCATATTCCGTCAAAACTGCTCCATGACATTACAAAGCATGACTACATAGATTCTAACTATATACAGAAAATTCAAATAAAATCATGTCTAACGGAGTTTTGTGCTCTCATTGCTGGTCCCCACGTCCGGATTAAGGAGGGTTGTCTGGTTGGCAACCAGCATTAAAATTGGTCACAACTTCTCAAGAATCCTAACAAACTGAAATTTCAAAGAGGGGAATGGCTGAACAGGATCCATGTAGCTGACCCCAATTAGTTGGGATAAGACTTTAGGCGATGATAATAGAAGATTCAGATAAATACACAGCATACGGAAATATAATTTACTATGTTACAATACGTAATTAGTCCACTTCCTCATGGCTTTAAACATCATCCAATACAATTCGTTATCGCCTGAGTCGTACTGGTTTTGGTTCCCAACAGAACAATTCAACAGACTGAAACAGACAAGTTTAGGTGAGTCGTACAGGTTTTGGTCCCCAGGTGAGTCACACCCTGAAACTGCTATTTAAATCGTGGGACTACTCTGAATCCATATGCTAGAACTAGTGTTAAACCAACAACAATCAAACAACATATCTTCTGAATTTCCCATTAATTGCATTGTTCATGTAAAGAACTTGTAAAGCAGGATTCAAGTCGTTTGAATTGGTTTTCAGGGGAGTTCAAATCCGTTCAAATCCAAACAAAGAATTTGAATTGTGATGTGGGGCTGTAAAATTTTCAGTCTATAACAGTGCCCTTTCAGCCAATCAGATGTGGATTTCATGTTCTAGAAGATAAAAAATGGTGCACTGAGAACGCAGCCTGCCTGAGAGTAATCATGGAACGGACACATCATAAAGAAAGGAAAATATAGAACAGTGCCATCAGATAGGTGGAGCCCAAACAGCTTATGGTTATAATGATTAGGTAATAGGCGGTAATTTCATTTATATAGATTCAAGGAAATTCTCTTTAAATGGATGCATCTTTTCTACACATGCGAACTAGCATAGACAGGAATAGAATACTTTTCTTTCAATGTTACCACATAATCGTATGTGTCAGCATCTCACATTTTCCCATGGATGGTTGGTCATCAAACAGCCAATAAATCCATGTCTAATACCAACCCATGTGTCCAAGTCACGGGAAAAACTATCTTCTAGAGGAAGCATAGCTATGTCACATGATGGATATCATCTGTAAGAAGGTAATATACTGTAGAAAGAATGGAGCTTTGCCTAGCACACTTGACGGCCATGTCACATGATGCATGCCATCTGTAAGAAGCTAATATACCATAGAAAGAATGAAGGTTTGCCTACCACACACGTGTGCAATAAAGCTTTTGTACATGCCACACAAGGGCCAGCATGGCACGTTGAGATCTAATCCATCCATCAGGTTGTTCCAACCTTCTACATGTTTTCTCAAAAATAAAATCCGATCCAATCAGTAGGTGGGCCCCAATATTAGAAAAAGACGAATGGGTTAGAAAACTTCAACCAAGTTTTCAGAGCTGTAGATTTGTTTTGCAAACTGTGGTCCACCTGAAAGTGGATCAACCTGATTCTTGGACTAGAGCATCAATATAGCAGTGACATTCTAATGGATGGATTGGATATTGGATGATAGCCATTCTAATGGATGAATTGGATCTTGGATGATAGACGTGCGATGGTGGCATATGTGTGGCATGGACATCAACTTTATTGCACATGCATGTGGGCTTAGTAAAGCTTGAGAGAATGATCAAACAGTAATACCCACCTGAGTCCGACCCTTCCTGGTGGCAATGTGCAGTGCCGTGTTTCCCTTATTATCTTCTAAGTTGACCACTGAAGGTTCGGGCTTAAGCAATGCATGCACTACCTCGATGTTTTGCCCTTTCACTGCCATGTGTAATGCTGTCTGACCCTTCTTGTCGGTCCTAGAGCCGATGGTAGGATCGGTACTTAAAAGGGACTTCACCACTTCCAAATGCCCCATTCTTGCAGCGGAATGGAGGATGGTCTTACCATTGTTTTTGGCGATCTTAGCAAGGCTCGCATCCCTCTCTAGAAGAAGATTGACAATATCAGTATGGCCTTGAGTGGCCGCTGTGTGTAGGGCTGTAGAGTTTGATGAATCTGTAGTCATAGCCAAGTTGGGGAAAGACTGCAACAGCTCTTTCAATACATCTGCACAACCAAACAATTAAAATGGAAAATATTTAAATAATGAAAAGACCAATTAGTTGGTATAAAGCTTAGGCTTGTTTTGATGGCAGTTAAAAGTGAGTTGATCTCATACTATTTAACTGTAATTATACGTTAGAGAGCAATTTTTTTTTTTTTTGGTAGGGGTTAAAAATAAAACCAACAATTTACATAAGGGTGCATTTAGTTGCACTAAATATCATGAAATTATCATTTAACAGCATGTTTGAGTGCCACTTAAAAATGGTTTCATCTCATTTAGTTAATATCTATGTTTTCAGTAGCGACAATATCGGCCAATATGTCCCATGATATATCTTGCATCCCACCTGTGCGATACGAAACACACAATTAGTACCAATATATCCTTCCTATTCAATCCGGTAAGCATTTTCGATTTTCGATCCCTTTTTTTTTTTCCTTTTGCTATAAATCATGTTAAAATGGTTACGAATTCATGATTCTCCATGTTTTGCATGAAAATCATGGATTTGGAGTTACGATTTTGAGATATGGGGAGATGGGTCAAGTTGTAGAAAATTGGGAAAAATCGAAACTTCCCAATTTCTCACAAATCAGTTATAATTTGTGTCCAAATGCAAAATCAAACATGTATGTAACCTGATCTAATAATTTTTATTTTTCTTTTGAATGCATTACTTGTGTTTCCATACATGTCTTCTTACATTTATAAATTATATGAATAGAGTTTAAATATACTTGCATCAGTTCAATCAAACAACACATAAGTTAGGACCCCATGCAAAGGAAACCCTATCTGCACTAGTTTTTTGTAATCTTTTGATATCTGAGTGTGTATTGATATCTTTTTTAATAACCACTGAAGTTTCATTAAAAAATTCGCCAATTTTCCAGTGTTTAGCCATGTTTCCCAACAACAGCGATACATTACGCAATACATTCGACATATCCCATGAGATAACCAATATTTATCCATATCCCAAGGGTGCGATACATTATGCAATAATGATACGGAAAACATTGGTTAATATCAAGTACATATTAGATATCATAGTTTAGGGTGCATTTAGTTGCACAAAATATCATGAAATCTAATGATTTTTCATGCAACCAAACGCGCCCTAAACAATGATCTCTAATATGTAATTGATATTGAACTTATTTTCAAGTCGCACCCAAACAAGCCATTAGATGATGATGAACAACTACAGAAAAAATCATTTTAAAACCAAGGGGATGCCACAGATGCTTGTTTTAAGACCATTCAAGACAATGAGCAGGGTGGAGTTCTTGCACAATTTCATACAGCTATGGTCAAGGTTTTGAAAGCTGGAACATGCAGCATATGTTCTAGGAAGGCATCAATGAGGCTGACACTCTTGCTAGTCAGAAATCTTAATCTAGAAAAACTAGGGTTCATACTTATCTAAGTCTCTTTAGTAGCTAAAAAAAAAAACACGTAATTATTTAGTCATAGTTGAATTCTACGTAGCCAAGCAAGAGTAAACCAGTGATATAAAGACCATCTGTAGCAAATCAAAGTAAGAGGCAGATTTATCACGGAAGTACAAACAAACAATAACATTCTCATGGTCATTGAGAAAGAAATACCCACCGCTCCGAGATTCCCAAATACATCCAATAACAGATTTCAAAAATCAAAGAGCAATGAAGTACATGAATAAAAATCAATGGTCAATGTTCAAATCAGATGATGACTCCGGTCACCTACAAAAGATACAGAGGAACACTAATATTCTCAGCCACCACATGGATAGTCCATGTACGAAAAATTGAGGGAATTGGACTATGGCAGCTTTCTGATTAGTGGCCTGCAAAGCAATGGTCCAAATTAAACAAGCGTAAGTCGCTGCAACTGGATGATCAACAGTTGTCCAATCACTGAGGTTTTTGGCCAACAGCCCATTCAAAAGGTGGACCACAAGATGGAGAGTCCTCATAACTAGAAATGTTTGCCCCATGTACTATGAAGAGGCATAGAACTTCTATGCAGATACCTGCATATTAGCATTCCTTAAAATCATGGTGCCATGCCAAAAGATGCATCAAGAGCTTCTAGGCTAATCAGAAAATTCTAATTCGTCAAGCATAGGATTAATAAAATTAAGGTTGGTGTCTTAGTGATCCAACGATTTAAATGGATTCTAAATCGCTTCCAGCTCAGTTTTATTCTTTAAAGTTGTTAGATTCTGAAAAAGAAAAAATAAAAAAATAAAAATAAAAAAGAGGTAACGGGTCCATCCATTGCTCTAAATCAAGAATCCTCTGTACTATAGACTTCACACCTGTTTATAATCCATATACAAAAACATATGATTGATTTTTCTACACAATGGAAGTCCTTGAATAGGTCAGACAGAAGTAGCATCAAAACCTTATATTCCACTAGAAAATTTATCCACACTAACATATCATTGAAATTGTAGACACGAAACCCATGTACCAAGATCTGTTTGGCTCCTTATACAATGAAAGTAATTTGCAACTTTTGGCATTTCTACTCTTAGTAGAAATAGCAAAAAAAGGGGAAAGACTACTGGTGTGGACATGAAATAGCGTTTTTCCATACAACACTAAAGAGCCCCAATTCATAAATTTCCAAAGTTCGATTGAAATAAGAAATTTCACTATTATTATTTGCTTTCCTCTGCTCTTGAAATGGCCATGTATCAAATGCAGCCTAAACCAGTCATCATGAAGGAAAAAGATGAAAATTTTAAAATTTTAAAATTAAAATAAAATAATAATAATAATAATAAATAAAATAAAATAAAAAAACAAATCAAATGCTTGCCAAGATAGCCCTGCTTAGCAGCAATATGGAATGAGTCGTAGCCATTCCTGGCCTTGAGAGCAGCTGTCTGAAAATCCGAAGCCTTCAAGAGTTCGCTAACGACCGGAGTGTGCCCATTTTCAGCCGCGACATACATTGCCGTCTCTCCATCCTGGTTCTGCATTGAGAGCAGTTCCCTCTGACGGCCATCACCACAGTCCCGGAGGATCTCTTTAACTTTCACTAAATCCCCCGTTCTAGCAGCTAGATGAAGCAGCAAGTCACCACGTTTCACTGTGGGCTCTTTGTTCCTCTTCTTTTCGTGGAAGCTCTGCTGCTTCTCCATCATTATGACCAACAAAAAAGTACTACCCAAGAATAGGATTCCGCTGGAGGTGGCAGTGAAAACCCAGATTTTTCTGAAGAAATAAATCCAGAACATGGTAATCAATGCTTACGAAGAACAAAGCAAAATTGAACAGAAATGGGCTCAAAACTGATGTTTTTCAGGAACGCACAGATCTAAATTCACTAACTACAGGTCAAAAATGATAAAAATTAAAAGAAAACAAAAATACCTTCTTTCTCCTTTCAAAGAGAGAACCCTATTCCAATATCAAAACACCATGTTTCTCTATTCATTCTCGGAACCCATAAATTACCGTGCAATCTCACAAAAGCCCCAAAATCAACCACTTTCACAATCTCAGCCCTGTTCAAAATATTGAAGCAGAGGAATTAAAATATATATATATATATATATATATATATATAGAAATACCCATTTGCCTCGAAATCCTAATTTCCAGATTCGTAGCTCAGAACCCATGTTTCAATGGAATTCTAAATACAGAAACTGCTACAGGCAACAACGATTTTAAAGCAGAATTGAAAAAACAGAAAAACCATGTTTTTTGTTTTTTTTTTTTTTTTTTTTTTTTTTTACGAATTTCCAAAACCGGAAACTAATACCCAAAACCCTTGATTTTGGTCTTAAAAGATTCCAATTTTCTCAAAAATTACAATTTTTTACCTTCTCCATATCCAGAAACCTATATGCAAATCCCTGATTTTGAAAAAAAAAAAAAAAAAACAGATTTAAATCCCACAAAATTCGTACCTCAGAAAAACATCTTTTTGTAATTCTATAAACCCAATTAAGATGAACACCACACACACACACAGAAGGGAGGAGGAGAAAATCCCACCAAAATCCAGTCTCTGCATTCAACCCACCTTCGCTTTCAAGCTGAAAACTCTAAAAGCAGCAAAAGCAACTGCTCAGCATCTTAATAAGCTTCTCGAGAAAGATAAAGCTCTCTCTCTCTCTCTTCCTGGGAGCCACCATCCACGCCCTCCCTCCTTGATAGATACGCCCTTCTTTTCTACTTTCGGTAACACAATATTACAGCTCTGTAGTACTTTATTAAATCAAATGGAAACAGTTGCAGCATCAGAATGGGTGTATCTATCAAAAGGGGTAGGTGTAAATATCAATTACCTTTTATAAAGTTTTTTAAAATTTATTTTGGTTAATGAACATGGCAGCCATTGCAGTCGACATCAGATGCGCTCGGTAGGTGGTGGGCCACCCAATGAAGAACCACCCATAAAACTACAAACAACAAGTTAGAAATACGGCAAGACACCTCAACCATGTGATGCATGTGGGCGCAAATCAGGACCGTCCAAATTGTGTGTTCCATGTGATGGAGCATGGACTGGCGCTGATATTGATATGGTGATTCCGGCTATCTAATTGGTAAACATAAAATGGACGGTCGGGATAAAAAGATGGCCAGGAAGACAAATTCAACGGGGCAAATCAGACGGTCAAAATTATTTAATATGTAGTGCCCATTCGTACATGGACGAAACAAAGAGAGTCTTCTCTCCAGTCAAAGGATGGAAGATGGCTTGCCCCGGCTCGAATCACGCGCCAGTATCTGAAAGGGAAGCGGATTGCGTAATGAGTAATTCCGTATGCTAAGCGTACCGAGTAAACACCGTAGGGTTTATTGTGATTAATGTATTTTATGCCCTCCGTACATTTATTTTACAAAATAATTATAGAGATTGAGATTAAAAATGAAGTAAATTAAAACTTTATCTTAGGGCTTGAGAGTAAAAATGAAGTAAATTAAAATACCAGATGAACACACCATAAGAATCATTGTGAATTGACCATTTATCATTGAAAATTTCTTAGGGGCCACAAAAGTTTTGGATCAAGATTGTATTTGTGTTTTTCCTTCATCCCTGTTTTTGTGATCTTATTAACACGTTGGATGAGAAATAAACATTACTATGGGCCTTATAAAGGTTTCAACAGTAGAAGTCATTATTCCAACTGTTTCCTAAGGTATGGTCCACTTAATCTTTAGGTATGCTTAAATTTTTGTTTCAACCCCTAAAATAAGATGAAAAAACGAATGGACGGAGTGGATATACCAGATACATTCATGGTGGGCCCAACAGAGTTTACTCAGTACGATAAGAGCATATTGAGTAATCCGATTTCGTCTGAAATGGGATTGCGTACCGAGTTACTCAATACGCTTTTATCGTACTGAGTAAACTCTGCCGAGCCCAGTATGAATGTATTTAATTTATCCACACCGTTCATATGTTTTTCCAGCTCATTTTAGGGGTTGAGCCCAAAAATGAAGCATATCCAAAGCTCAAGTGGACCACTGTAAGACCCGTATCTTAGTCCGTACCTTTCCGTACACTTTCGCGGTCTTACCGGTCGAATTCCGGCAACCTTCGACCCTTAAACGATATCGGCGCGCGACCCTGATTCATGTGCCGACAACCCGAGTTGACTCAACCCGAGACCAATACCATAACGATCGTGCCGTCGTTGCGGTTCCGATACCGCAACTCACGCGCCGAGGCGATACTCTAGTCAAGAGTTATGGGCCAACGTTCGGTGCGAGAAAACGCCGCGAGTTGCTAAACCCAAGAGAATCTCTACGATGTGTCACATCAATCACATCAATCCCATCAATCAATCACCCATCAATCCATCATATGTCAAGTACACATCACTTTATTCCATTTTTCCAAGCAACCACAAAAGTCTCCCCAAACCATACCTCTCTTACACAAAAAGCCACAAAAGTCTTCATCTCCCATACCTCTCTTACACAAAAGCCCCAAAAGTCAAGCTTTTCTTACACAACCATCACTCACCCATCCATCCATCACTCTCTCTCTCTCTCTCCCTTTACATCACTCTCTCTCTTTCTCTCTTTCCCATTTCAAAAATTCCAAGCAACAAGAGTCCATACGTATGGAATTTTACAAAAATCCCTAAGCTCCAAGTGGCCCACCTTCCTACCCCAAAATCTTCCATCTCAACCCTCCATTCTTCATCTTAACCATTGAAGTTGAAGACAAGGTGCCAAGGAACCCCTAGGAGCGAGAAGATCGGACGGTGGGTGCCTCTTTAGAGTAGTTTTTCTTGTTTTTATGGTGGACCAAGTGAGGCCCACCGATCAATGGTGTGGATCTCACTTGGGACCCTAATACGTGGCCGATGGACCACTTGGATCATCATGATCATTCCATGATGGGGCCATTCTCCATGGACCCCATCATGATGTTTATTTTCATTTGGAAAGGTCATCTAGACCATCCATATTGGTGGGGAAAGGATTCCCACCGTTGATCTTTAGTTTTGATGGTCACACGTGCAAAATGACTCATTTGATGTATGCTTTCATGTATGGGAGGGCCCATAATGTCGGGGTCCCTCCATCACAAGCCGTGTCCCACTCTCCATGTCTCTCTCTCTCTCTCTTATTTTATTTTATTTTATTTTCTTTTATGCAATAGGATGGTGTGGCCCACTTGGGTGGACCCCACCTTGATATATTTATTTTATTCGAGCGGGGCCCACCTTAAATGTTAAACCCATGTCACCTATCATGTGGTGGCCCACTTCATCAGGGCCCACCATTTATAAATAAAAAAAAAAAAATAATTTATACTGAACCGTCCAGCGTCTGGGACGCTGGACGTTGAAAAAAAAAAAAAAATTTGAAAAAGGAAGAAAGAAAGGGAAGCCTTTGGGGTGGCCCCCTTGCATAGGCCCCACCCTAATGTTTATGTCCGATCCAAGCCGTCCATCCTCTTACCCACGGTATTTTAGCCGTTGGGTAGAAGTTTGGAGCTGATCCAATCACCTGGTGGGCCATAGCGTCAAATGTCTCGCCCTCACCATTCAAACTCTATTTCTTAATTTATTTCACTTCCAAGCATCAAAAAAATTCAAACTCTGGACTCGTTCCGACTGTTGCGGGCCACTGAACACTATGACTGGAGCGGATTTTCAGAAAGCGGGCCCCACACTAGTTTTTTTGCAAAAATTAAAAATTAAAGGAGAGAGAGGACGAGGCCTCCTTCCCTCACTGACAGCGGCTGCACGCTGCACGCAGCAGCGTGCAGCGCCCGGGCAGGCGGGCATCCAGTAACCCATCCCACGGCTGTTGCCGTGGGTCCCACCATGATGTAAGTTTTGTATCCGCACCGTCCATGAGGTGGGCCACCCAGAGTAGTGGGCCCCCTCCAAGTTTCAGCCCTATCCAACACTCAGGTGGCCCACGGTGCAGAAAACATGGAACCTCTACCATTGAAAACCTTCCGTGGGCCACAACAGTTTTGGATCATGATGAAATTTGTGTTTTCCCTTCATCCAGGTCTAAATGACCCTATGAACCGTTTGGATGTAAAATAAACGTTATGGTGGGCCCCACATGGGACCCACAGTGATGTGTGTGTGACGGTGGCACCCACCATAATTCATGTGTTATATTTTCACCGTCCACAACTGTGGACGGTGAAACCCACTGTTATGCGTGGGTACCCTCCCCACTGTCCATCTCT
The DNA here is from genome assembly GCA_037074715.1 of Magnolia kwangsiensis. NCBI lineage: Eukaryota > Viridiplantae > Streptophyta > Magnoliopsida > Magnoliales > Magnoliaceae > Magnolia > Magnolia kwangsiensis. The sequence goes on from CM073573.1 coordinate 88,755,899, forward strand.
TTTGGGACCCACCTTGTTTAGTGTGATGAATCCAAACCGTCCATCCTCTTGGTTAGACCATCTTTGGCATGAGTGTGGATTGGGTGGGCGACCTATATATGGGTTAGGCCCATTTGATTTATTTAAGGCCTATGGGTTAGGCCCATTTAATTTGAAAAAGGCCTATGGGAAAGGCCCATTTGATTCATGTAAAGGTTTTGGGCTTAGGCCCACTTGTTATGTTTCAAGTCCATGGGACTAGGCCCATTTGATGTATTCCAAGGCCCATGAAATTGGGCTCATATGATATATATGTAAGGCCTAGGGGTTTAGGCCCATTTGACTCATGTTAGGCCTATGGGTTGAGTCTCTTTTTATGTACATGTGGGGGCCCAATTGGTGTGGCCCATTGGTCATATATTAGACTCATGAGACTAAGCTCATTTGATGCAATCCAAGGCCCACGGGTTTAACCCATTGCAATGCACATAAGACCCATTGATGTGGCCCATTTATGTGGCCCATCTGATGAATAAAAGGCCCATAGGATATGGCCCATTTGATATATATATGTAAGGTCCAATGGGGACAACTTACGGTCCATTGCAATGTGTAAATCCATTACAGACTAAGTGTTGATGTTTACAAAGATCGTGCCTTGGGAGCAATGTTGGTTTGACGTCCACATTGCGAGTGTAATGTTGGTTGGATGTCCACATTACGACTCTCCTTAGGGCCCATTACTGGGCCGTACTTATCGTGTATAGGCCGTCCAGGTCCATCCGCATTGTAAGATAGTTCATTTTATTATAACATGTTTAGTACAGTTCCATGACTCATGATCATACGCATCATATGTATGCTTGACGTGAGAGTTGTCCGATCATAGCATTTGCCTTCGGGCAGGTTGTTTATGGGCTCCCGGTTAGGCGGTGTTGCCCTACATGAGCGCACGATATGCGCAGGATTGGTTGCATGACTGGATAGCGTGATTCATGCATTCTGCATTTGTGTGACATGGTTATTGTACGCCTTAGCGACATCAGGGCCGTAGCCTCCATAGACGCATCGTGGTTGGCAGGATTGGATACCGGAAATCTTGTTCTACATGGGGTACTATAGATATCCCTGGGTGAAAGTCCCTAAACCCTTATGGTACCAAGAGGTTGCTCCAACGTCTAGACCGAGTGGGTAGATGAGCGTTGAGTGCCGATTACCAGACGGTTACGCTCTCCACTGTGTCGTGGTCAGTTGGAAGGGGGTGTGGCCTTACCCGCCCGAGAGTAGGGGGCAATGCTAGGATGAGTTTGACCAGCTCGAGGAATGGGTCCGCTATCGACGAGTCGCGCCCGATATTGGCAGACGGATAGGGTGGTCTCTTCCACTTACCTTATTGTACGCGATGTGGCGGCAATCTGGTTTAGAGTGTACTAGACCCCGGTGATATTCCATATATTGAGCCGTATTGATGTGTGGACATAGATGATAACCTGTATGCTTGAGTTGCATTGTACATCGCATGACCTTGGGGTGGCCGATACATTCATGTATGACATTGTATAGCCTTGGTACGGCTCATGATATCATGGTTCCATTTGCATATTCCGCATCACTCTGATATTGCATGTACATATTACTACCATGCGCACACACTTTCACCACCCTCTAAGCTTTCTGTAAGCTTATGCACGACCGTTGCGTGTAGGTGACGTTGGATCGCAGCAGCGCTGAGGCAGGAGCACGTTGCTGAGCATTTTGGGATTTTTGTACTTTGCCATTGTATTTTCCTTTATGCTCATTGTACTTGTAAAGTTTTTTATCATAGTGAAAATGTAATGGAGTTCTTGGTTGTTGTTTGTGGGTTATGTCTTTGGTTATGCTTATTACGAATCAAACTGATGTTGAAAATCCTCCTCGTAGCATCCCAGGATCGGAACCTGACGAATGGGAGCTAGGAGCCGAGAATGGGGTTCTACGGAGGCTGTCGGCCCCGGATTCGGCGATCGAAAATTTTGTGGGCCCGGTTTCCGAGTTTGGGGCGTGACAACCACACCATAGGAAACAATGGAAATAATGATTTCCACCATTGAAACCTTTGTACGACCTATAGTGTGTCAGACCCATGTCTCAGTGACTATTCCGTTCTATAGGATCCTGCGGTCCTCCCAGTCGAATTTCGGTGACCTATGACCTGTATATTGCATTTGCACGTGACCTTAAGTCGCATCCTATAAACCCGAGTCAGCTTGACCCAAGACCTATGCTATTGCGATCGCGTCGTCGCCGCGTATAGTGCGCCAATTCGACGTTCAAATTGTAAGTTATGACCCGCGCATTCTTCCGACCATTGATTGTGTGATTGTGGGACCCATTTATCCAGATTCCACATTTCCCTACCAACCATCATCATAAGGATGATGTCACCCTATGGGTGACATCACCTTAGCTATAACCCCAAGCCCTAGGCATGCTCTTACAACTCATGATTGCTTGCCACCCATACCTCTTACACAAGTCATCATTGCCTACCTAAGCTACTTCCTCTCTCTCTTATATCTTTCCATCCCTCTTCCCCCCCACCCCCCTCCCCCCCCCCCCCCCCTCCCCCCCCAAAAAAAAAAAAGAAAAAGAAAAAAAATCAATCCCAACCATTGAATCTTGTTCCCTTGGAGCTCTAGAATACATTGGTGGAAGAAGGAGATCAAGATTAAAGGTGGGTGCTTGTCTAGGAGTAGATCCTTCCTTTCTTTCTTTGATTTTTAATTTTCATTGCATAGGACCCATCTTGATGTTTGTTGTAGATCTTAGAGGGGCCCATAGTGGTGGGGTCCCTCCATCACGCCGTTCTTTCTCTCTCTTTCTCTCCCTCCTCATTTCATTTTTTATGGTGATGATGTATGATGGCCCACCTGATGGTGCATGCATTAGATCCATGTCGTCCATGTGTTAGACCCACCTTGTCGAACCGTCCAGTAATAAGCCTGCTGGACTGTCCGTCTGGATAAGCCCAGATGAAGAGAAAACACAAATATCAGCTTTATCCCAAAGCTGGTGGGTCCCACACGTGTGGACCCACCCTGATGCATGTGCTGGATCCACACCGTCTAGACCTTGGACGATGGGTCCCATGCAGCTATTTAGCTGTTGTGATGGCGTCAGCAAGATCTGGGTCTGATTGTGGGCTATATGTTATATCCAACACCGTCCGTTCATTTTATTGGGTGTGGGACCCACCCCACACGTGCATCACGTGTGGGGGTGGGCCCCATCTTAATGTATATATTTTATATCCTCACCGTCCATTGTTAGGATGATGGGACTCCATCGTGATGTATCTGTCCGTCCCTTTTTTTCAGGATGGTGAGACCCACCCACACATACTACACGTGGGGTGGGGCCCTACCTTGATACATGCATTTTGTACCCACACCGTCCAGATCTAGATGGTGTTCCGTGGGCTGACCGTGATGTATGGGTCTGATCCACACCGTCTAGAACTCTGGATGGTGGGACCCACCTTATGTATGTGTTGTATATCCAGTCCATCCATTCCAGCTGGACGTGGGACTCCACCATTGATGTATGTGTTGTATTTTCACACCGTCCATCTCTTGACAGTATGCCATGTGGGGCCAACCATGATGTACGAGTCTTATCTACATCGTCCAGATCGCTGGACGGTGGGTCCCACCACGTGATGTATGTGTTTTCAGCCACGCCGTCCATCTGATTTTTGAACGGGTGGGGCCCACCCTGTGTGTGTTGTATATTCACACCGTCCATCCTCATGGTCGTGTTTTATCAGTGTCGTCCAACCCATGAACCCCGCATATGATGTATTTATGGCCCATCTTGCAGGCTCACCTTGAGGTATATGTTGTACATGTGGCCCATCTATTTTGTTGGATTATGGGTCGGCCCATAAGGCCCATGTGATGTATTTGTGGCTCATGAGTAAGGCCCATTGTGATGTTTTTGTGGCCCATTTGATGAGGCCCATTGTGATATTTTTGTGGCCCATTTGGTGAGGCACATTGTTATGTTTTTGTGGCCCATTTGGTAAGGCCCATTGTGATGTTTTTTGTGGCCCATTTGGTGAGGCCCATTGTGATGTGTTTGTGGCCTTGGATGAGGTCCGATGTGATTAATGAGAGGCCCATATGATGAGGTCCAATGTGATGTATATGAGAGGTTCATATGATGAGGCCTGATGTAATGTATATGAGGCGTATATGATGAGGCCCGATGTGATGTATATATGGCCCATATGATGAGGCTCATTACAATGTATGAGAGGCCCATTTGGTGAGGCGCAATGTGATGTATATGAGGCCTTTGTGTAATACCCAACGGGATGTGTATTAGGCCCTTATGTAAGGTCATGGGCCCACTATATGTTTAGCTTTATATGGGTCACTCATTAGGAACAATGTTGGTTAAATGTCCACATTGATGGGCAATGATGGCTAAATGTCCACATCATGACCTTCCCTTAGGCCGTTGTTAGGCTTATTCCCATCTTTCTCTAGTGGGTTGACCCAATTCACTGCGCCTCATTAATATGTGCATGACCCATCTATTCATATTGGGCTAACCCAAGATGTTGGGCCCCAATTGGTTGCTTGTAGGGTTATTTCTTTTTAATCTTGGAGTCCATCTAGCCAGTCGTATAATAGTATGGTGAAGGAAGCCTGTTCCGGATCCTTAGGATTATAGGTAGGCACCTAGACCCAACTTTGATATGAGGAGAGTTCATCATCGTCATAGACGAAGGGATCCATGATATCGGATTTGGTATATCCAAAGTTGAGGGTCGATCTTTATGTCATGGTTTAGATAGGTTGTCCATCTATGGACCCCACCTTATATATAGGTCAGTTATCATACCGATTATGAGTATGTGATAGCATAACATCAAGATACATACCCATACACATCATCTGCATGCTTGTTATGAGATGTGATTGACCATTGCATATGTCATTGGGCAAGTTGTTTATGGGATTCCCTGATATGTGGAGTTGTCTCACATGAGTGCATGGTATGTGCAAGATTGATGCATGATTGGACTGCGTGACTCATGCATCTTACAATGTGTGATTATAATAACTGTACACCCTAGTGACATTAGGGCTATAGCCTCCGTAGATATAGCGTAGATGGTAGGATTGGATACCGAAAATTCTTATTAAGCACGGGGGCGCGAAAGATATCCCAGGGTGAAAGTCTCCAAACCCTTATGGTACTATGGAGAAAGCTCTAATGCTTAGACCGATTGGATGTATGAACGCATGGGGGCCGAATACTAGAAGGCGGTGTCTCCTATTGTGTCAGGGTTGGTTAAAAGGGGGTTTGGCCTTACCTGCCCGAGAGTAGGGGGCAATTGCTAGGCTGAGTATGACCAGCTCGTAATGGGTCCGCTATCGACGTGTAAGATAGATATTGGCTAACTGTTGGCCAAATGGATAGTGAGGTCTCTTCTTCTTGCACAGTTGTGCGTCCAGTGCAGGGCGACAATGTGGTGTATAGTGTATTAGACCCTGACAATTATCTAGAGAGAACTGTACTGATATATATGATGCTCCAAAGATGAGCTGGATTGATATGTGGATTAGTATGCTTGATCTGCGTCTTGCACATGACATTGGCCATGTATGCCTCGCATCATTTGGCCTTGGTGTGACCAATAGTATTCATGCCTTGTATCGCATAGCCTTAGCATGGCTGATAAATTCATGTCTTGCATCGCATAGCCTTGGTACGGCTGTTAGCATTCATGGACTTACTAGCATATTTCTGCATTACTCTAATATTATATATTTACTTTGCTACTTTGCACACACACTTTCACCACCCTTTAAAGCTTTTTATAAGCTTATGCACGATAGATGCGTGCAGGTGACGCCAGGACACAGTTGTAGCTGAGTAAGAGCAGGAGCATGCCGCCGAGCTTTTGAAGTTCCCATATTGTTATTGTATTTCCCTTTATGCACATTGTACTTAAGGTTTTTTTTTATCATAGTGGATTTTGTGATGGAGTTTTGGTTATTGTTCATGAGTTATGGTTGTGCTTGTTACAGAATAAATTCATGTTGAAAATCCTCTTTGTAGGATCCCAGGATCGGAACCTGATATATGGGTGCCAGGAGCTGAGAATGGGGTACTACGAAGGCTGTCGGTGCCGGATTTGGCAATCAAAAATTTTGTGACCCGGTTTTTTAGTTTGGAGCGTGAAACAGTGTCTGGGTTTAGGCCAATCACATGAACACGTGGCCCACGGTTATACAATGCCATCGTGGAAGTGAGTGTCATTGGATGTAAATACATCACGATAGTGCATTTGGCACTGTGAATTTGACAAGTAAAGAATAGGGGGTAATTAGTTTTTTTTTTAATGTATATTTTAAAGGTTTAAACAATATTGGTGAGTCAGTCATTTGTAATCTTTATGTTTGTGGCTAACTTAAGGTGAAATGACATATGTCAATAAACTTGTTACAATTATTCTATCAAATATCACATATGTAAACAAATTTGAAATATGCTAAAGAATTTCATTATATTCTAATTACAAGGATCCAAACATAATTTTTTAAATACTAGTGCATTTCAAATACAATATGTTAAACACAACTAAGGATTTTAATTTACATGAATTTTAATGTACTTGGGAATTGAATTCTAATGCATTCTCCTCCTTGCTTTGTAGACATATTTTGAGCTATTTTGGTTCACCATGCATGTATGTGTAATTTAAATGCATGGTTGATATATATATTTTTTTTAAAAGGTAAATTCTTAAATTAAAGATTTGGCTAATTGAGTCATTTCCTTTAATGCATGGCAGCCAACAGGCCGGATCCTTTTAATACATGTAACAAAAGCTTAATGTCCGATAGAGTCAGTTTGACTTGAAGACTCTAATAACTCTTTGCCAACTAATAAGGTCCCAGATACAATTGTAATCTATAGTCCAACCAATAAATAACTTCCATCTTTTCATGTGTTGTGTAGCATCTAACCTGGAAGCCAATTAGTTGTTGTACTGCACACTAACGGCCTAGCTGGTGTACGTGCATGGCATACAGAGGAGCCCGATAGTGCTTGAGCAACATAATTGTATGAACAATGAAATGAAGATCAAAGTTCTGTGAGCCCCATCACGATGTATTTATTATATCTACGCTATGTCTAAAAATGAGTTATTTCCAATTCGCAAGTGGACCACATCACAAATAGCAGTGGAGACAATAATTTCCAACGATAAAACATTTGTAGGGCCCACTATACTATTTTTTCCATACAATTTGTTCATAAGGTCACACAAATATAGAAGAAGAAGAGAAACAAATATCAGTTGATCCAAAACTTTGTGACCCCCCTGAAGGTTTCAATGGTAGATGTTCAATCTCCCACTGCTTTTTGCAGTGTGGTCCACTTGATCTTTAGGTCTTGTCTTATTTTTGTGATCAACCCTTAAAACAGTCTCACAAAATGAATGGACAGGATATAACTGTAAGACTTTTTTGGATGCGAAAATCCTAGAGATCAGCTGTGCTCAGGACATGGGGATCAAAGGTTCGAATGGCTTACCTAACTGAGATGCCATGTATACCAGATAAGAATACCAGAATACTAATGTTGTAGTCTACCTTTCCTTCACACCCTTATTCAGAGCAATAGATGGGAATTCAGATTTTGTCATTGTATAGGATCGGGGACCCAACGGTCTCTTATATAAAGTCTGTGGAGAGAGAGTTTGAGACCTATCACAACTCTCTCTCCTACGCTCCACATCTCTGTGTCCTAGTTCAACTCAAATAGCCTTGTGTAAGGCTACAACATTCCGCCCCTAATACGCACTGCTGCACAAATGGGCTACACAGTGGATCACCTGAAGTGGGGCCCACTGGTTCACTCAATCAAATAGTCCACCAGTAGGACAATCCAGACTGTTGATGAGTAAGGTCCACCACATAGAGTTCTTATATTCTCCCACTTAGGCCTCATTGAGCAATATTAATGATTGTCATATAGAATAATGTTGAAAACAAGTTTTGATTTTAAAAAAAAAAACATCTAAATGGTTTACCGACGAAATAATTGGGCAATATGAGTAATGTTATTCAATCTAATCCATTAAGACTGTTAGTATCGAAACACAGTAGTCGTCATAATATTTAATTTAGGCGAAGTGAGGCTAAGCGTGATCCACGTACTTTCAATCTTAACGACATATATTAGGAACTAGGAAATGTGGTATAAGGATTACATGCTTAAATGTGATGATATGTGTCTATCCTTAAGAGATCCTAAAGCTTTAACATGTCTCTAATGAGACACGATTGTAGTTCTACTTACTCAAAATTTGCATACATATATAGAGAAGCAGAAATAAATCTTTATAGTAAAATCTTCCAAAAAACAAAATGCATAAAACGAGTTCTCTAAATGTTTATGAAAATAAAAATACGCTCAACTCCCACTAACTAACAACATCTGTAGGATCAATGACTCTTATAAATGCCACATGCTCTTGAAATGGCGTGATAGGGAGCCCTTTAGTGAGTGGATTTGCAATCATTTGCTTAGTGCCAATGAATTCCACGGACACTTAATGATTCTGAACTCTTTCCTTTACAAAAGGTATTTGATGTTGATATGCCTCGAACTTGACGAATGCTTGTTGTTACTGGAGAAGAAAATAATAACCGAATTATCACAAAATATTCTTAATGGTTTTGGGATATGCTCTAGTACCCGCAAATCTGAGAAGAAATTCTGTAACCATAGTGCTTGATTAGATGCCTCATGGCAGGTAATAAATTCAGCTTCCATAGTGGATGAGCTGTGGTAGACTGTTTCATGCTTTTCCACGATAGAGCTCCTCCCACCATCATGAAGATGTATCCTAAAGTAAACTTCTTAGTGTCAATACAGCCAGCGAAGTCTGCATCTGAATATCCGATCAACTCCAACCGATCCGATCTTCTGTATGTAAGTCTGAAATCTTTCGTTCTCTGTAGATACCATAATACTTTCTTTGCAGCTATCTAATGTTGCATTCCTGTATTAGATGACATCTTCTCATCATTCCAATGACAAAGGCAATATCCAATATCCGGTCACGTACAGACTTGATCATACATGATGCTCCCCACTACTAATGTGTACGAAAATTTTTTTATTCGATTCTTTTCCAAATCATTCTTTGGACAATGAAATAGACTAAATTTGTCGCCCTTCACAATGGGCGACTGTCCGGAAGCACAATTTTGCATGTCATACCTTTCGAGTACCCTAGTAATATAGGCCCTCTGTGACAGGCTGAGCAGTCCAAGTAATCTGTCACGGCGAATCTTAATGCCGATGATGTAAGAAGTTTTAGCAAGATCTTTTATTTCGAACCTTTGAGATACGAATTTCTTAGTGTCGCTCAACATACTGCTATCACTGTAGCCAACAGAATGTCATCAATATACAAAATCATCATAATAAACTTACTCCCACTGATTTTAATGTAAATACATTCATCTGCAGTTTTTTCTATAAAGCCATATGAGAAAATTACTTCATGAAACTTTAGGTACCACTATCACGATGCCTATTTCAACCCATAAATAGATTTCTTTAGTATGCAAACCAGATGTTCTGAGCCATTAGCTACAAAACCTTCGGGCTGTAACATGTATACATTCTCATTCAGATCCTCATTGAGAAATTCAGTCTTTACATCCATTTGATGTAACTCTAAATCCATATGAGCTACAAGAGCCATTATAATCCTGAATGAGTCTTTCTTAGATACTGGTAAGAAAGTCTCTTTAAAGTTAATGTCCTCATGTTGGTAAAAACCTTTGGCAACAAGTCTGACTTTATATTTTTCGATATTACCCTTGGAGTCCCTTTTGGTTTTAAATAGCCATTTACAACCAATTGGCCTTATTCCAATAGCTAACTCTATAAGATTCCAGACTTTATTGTCCCTCATAGATTTTAACTCATCTTTCATGGTATCAAACCAATGAGAAGGATCAGAACTTTGTTTAACTTGTGTAAAGGATTCAGGATCCTTTTCTACCCTTATGTCAAAGTTGTGCTCCTATAAGTATATGATATAATCATCTCGATTTACAGGTCTTATCTCTCTTTCAGATCTTCTAAAAAAAAAAAGATCTTCTCAATAGTTCAGCATGTTGGGTTTGATCTTGATTTTCCTCATCAGTGATTTATATATGAGGTTCGATGTAGCATTCTTCAGTGACTGCAAAATCAATTGCATCATTAATATCCATGTGATCTGAATTGACTATGACTGGAGTCATAGTCCTTTATTCCTCAAATACAAAATTTTTTATGTTCGTGCTCCCACTGTTTTCAGTGTCCCCAATGAATCTGGCTTTTACATCCTCAAAAATCATGATAGAGTGGAAAGGACGGTAGAATCAATAGCCTTTTGATCTGTCTGAGTATCTAATAAAGAAACAACTTATGGTTCTAGGATCAAGCTTATTTTTATGCGGGTTATAAATTTTGACCTTAGCAGGACAACCCTAAACTTATAAATATTGAAGACTTGGTTTTCTCCCATTGCACAACTCAAAAGGAGTTTTGCTTACTGCATTGCTGGGAACCCTGTTAAGTATATGAACTGCAATTTTGATCGCGTCACTCCACAGAAATTCTGGCAATGTCGAATTACTTACCATGCTTCGTACCATATCCATAAGGGTGCGATTACACCTCTCAGCCACACTATTCTACTCTGGAGTACCAGACATAGTGTACTGTGCGATAATGCCACAATCCTGCAAGTATCTAGCAAATGGCCTTGGATTGCATCATAATTCCTCATATTTGTCATAGTATTCACCACCATGATCAGATCTGACAACTTTAATTCTTTTATCGAGTTGATTTTCAACTTTGGCTTTATAGATCTTAAAAGCATCCGGGACATCTGACTTCTCAGTAATAAGGTAGAGTTACCCGAAACGAGAGTAGTCTGTCATTTATAAAGGTAATAAAATATTTGTGTCCACTCTATAATGCTGTAGGGAATGGTCCACAAATGTCTGTATGTATCACCTCTAATAAACTTATACTCCTGGTTGCACCTTTCTTTCTAGTTCTAGTCCATTTTTCTTTTATGCAATCAATGCATACCTTATAGTCAGAGAAGTCTAGAGAATGCAAAATTCCTTCTCGCACAAGCCTGTCTAATCTCTCACAAGATATATGACATAGCCGCCTGTGCCACAACATGGAGAAATTCTCATAGTCTAGCCTTCTCTTAGATCCCACTTTATTTCCATGCAAGGTATTAATATTATACACATGAGAGACAATTAAGTCTAACTAATATAAGTTGTTTACCATAGAGCTAGTCCCAACTTTGATTGAATTAAAGTAAATGCTAAAGTTATTATTTTCAAATTGAAATGAATATCTCAATTTATCTAAACAGGAAATTAAAACTAAATTGCATGTTATAAATAGCACATAAAATGTATCTACTAAATCCAAAAAATAATCAGACTTCAACTTAAACCTACAGACTCTTATTGCCTCCATGTTTACCTTGACACCATTGCCTATGTATACTAAGCGCTCCGCATCAGTTGGTGGTCTGGCCTGTAGTAATTCCTGCATAGAATTACATGTGAATAGTAGTTCTTGAATTTATCCACCAGAAATCCCCCAATACATCGGTAAGATTAATTTCAAAATAGACAAAAATAAAATGATTAACTTTCTTTATAAGCCAATTTTTAGACCTTTCGCAGTCTTTCTTTAAATGACCCGTCTTTTTGCAAAAGAAGCACGGTTTACCTTTAACCCGTTTGTGTTTAGATATATTTTCAGATTGATTCTCATAGTTTCCAGATGGATGACCAGAGGATCCATTATTAAAAATTTGTTTCCTTTTTCTTTTACCTTTATTCCCTTGCCCATGCCCTTATCTTGAAGTCACCATATTAACATTTTAAACTTTGACCATCTACCTGATCCTGTCTTCTTCTTAGATTTATTGAGTGATAAGTTCATCTAATGTCCACATGTCCTTTACAGTGTTATAGTTTACCAGGAACGTACTGAATTGGGGAGGTAGGTTGTTCATGATCAAATGAACCAGTTGATCATCAATGAGTACAAGCCTTGGAAAACAGATTTTTGAAACAACCTTGATCTGCTCTACAATGTATTCACGGATATTTCCTTTTTCGTCGTATGATGAGCGAGTCAATTTATTCAAAAGAATATCCACTTCAGACTTATCACATTTCTTGAATCGTTTTCCCATTTCAATTAGGAAAGTTTTGACCTTATCTGTTTCAAGCATGCCACCCTTCATTGACTTAGAAATCGAATACTTGATGACTTTCAGGTATGTATCATTTGATCTAAACCATACCTCCCATCGATTATATTCTGCTTTAGTGGCATTATCCGATAGTTTGGCGGTTCTAGTGTTATTAGGGAAAGATCTAATTGAAGGCAGTCCGATACAACTTTAACAACATTCTTCCATTAAGCATAATTAGACCCATTTAGGGTAGGGATTTGATGTGTATTTGTTAGAATTGAGACTGAAATAGAAGAGATACATATTAGTTCATTATTTCACAAAGCAATTTTGTGAATGTAAACAAAAATATTAGGCAAAGTTAATCAATTTAGTTGCTAAGGGAGGCATCAACTGAATTATCCAAGATGAAGATGAGCCCAACTATCTCATCCTGGTGAGAATCTATTACATCATCATCATTCCTCCCATGCGCAAGGTGTCCGAATTGGATTCAATATGCTTGTATCGGCCGTTATGTATCGGTAATGGATGATGCCATTACACAATACGAGGCCGTATCGGGTACCCCTCGGATATTGTACACGTAATGGCCGTGACGGGGCGTAACGACCGTAATTGCCCAATAACGGCCAGACCATAACGGTTAACCTATTTTTTGGCTTTTTAAGGTCCATTTTTTCACCTTTTTTTACAAAAATTTATTTCTTCCAAACACTTCCTTAGTCAATATTTTACTATTTTCGACCAATCTTAGCTTCATATTTCAGAGAAAAACAACTTATATTAAAGATTTTCTTGATGCGAAGCTCCATGGGCCATTTTTTAGAATTTTCTCAAAAATAGGTATTTATATTTTTTATTAAATTTTTTACTATTTTAATGGTAGAATATAATGTGTTAATCATAATAGAACATGGTAATGTGCATTTTACAAATTCTTGATGTCATTTTTCATTATTTATTATTTATTTCTATTCATACACTATTTTTTGCCCTTTTTTTTTGAAAATTTGAAAATTCATTTTTATTGAATGTTTTGTTATTTTAATGATAGAATATAATATGTTAATCATATTAGAACATTTTAATATATATTTTACAGATTCTTGATGCCATTTTCTATGTTTTTATTTTTTTTCTATTTACGCACTATTTTTTGCCCTTTTTTTGAAAATTCAAAAAATCATTTTTTATTGAATGTTTTGTTATTTTAATGATAGAATATGATGTGTTAATCATATTAGAATGTGTTAATGTATATTTTACAAATTCTTGATGTCATTTTCTTTTTTTTTTATTTTTTCTATTTACGCACTATTTTTAGCCCTTTTTTTGAAAATTTGAACAATTATTTTTTATTGAATGTTTTGCTAATTTAATGATAAAATATGATGTGTTAATTATATTAGAACATGTTAATGTACATTTTATAGATTCTTGATGTCATTTTCTATTTTTAATTTTTTTTTTCTATTTAGGCACTATTTTTGGCCCTTTTTTTGAAAATTCAAAAAATCATTTTTATTGAATGTTTTACTGTTTTAATGATAGAATATGATGTGTTAATCATAGTAGAATATGTTAATGAATATTTTACAGATTCTTGATGTCAATTTCTATTTATTTTTTTTTCTATTTACACACTATTTTTTATTTTTTAAAAAAAATTCAAAAAATCATTTTTTATTAAATATTTTGCTATTTTAATGATAGAATATGATGTGTTACTTGTATTAGAACAAGTTAATGTGTATTTTACAGATTCTTGATGTCATTTTTTTTATTTACGCACTATTTTCAGTACTTTTTTTAAAATTTAAAAAATTATTTTTTATTGAATGTTATTTTAATAATAGAATATGATGTGTTAATCATAGTAGAATATGTTAATATGTATTTTATGGATTTTTGATGTCATTTTCTATTTTTTAAATTTTTTTCTATTTACATACTATTTTCAACGCTTTTTTGTTAAATTCAAAAAATCATTTTTTATTAATTATTTTGTTATTTTAATGATAGAATATGATGTGTTAATCATATTAGAACATGTTAATATATATTTTATAGATTCTTAATGTCATTTTCTATTTTTTTTAATTTTTTTTCTATTTACGCACTATTTTCGGCGCTTTTTTTGAAAATTCAAAAAATCATTTTTTATTGAATGTTTTGCTGTTTTAATGATAAAATATGATGTGTTAATCATAGTAGAATATGTTGATGTACATTTTATAGATTCTTGATGTCATTATATATATATATATATATTTTTTTTTTTTTCTATTTTCGAATTAGTGACTTTATGTTTTTATTTTCTTATATTGGACAGGTTTTGGAGCTTCTTACGGTTTAGAACATAAAATCATCTTCATTGATTAGATTCTAAAACTGTATATAATATTATAAATTTAGAATAACGAGAGTGTCGAGTAGACTGGATTCACAGTCTCACATAGATATAGGTCATACACTCATACTCATATCTAATCTATATTTAATTATCTAGTATCTATTTAAACCTAAAGAAATGTCTAGGTTTGGCCAACAAGTAAGTGAGGATATTGGATGACAACATTATCAGAGGGTTGGTGGTACTAGACACCAAATGAAGTGCAACTATTGTGATAGACTAGTGACTGGTGGAATTACCCATCTTAAGTAATATTTGGTACATTGAAAGGGTCAAGTTGCGGGATGTACTAGAGTACCGAAAAAGATAATGATTTTAATGTAAGATAGTCTAGATGAGTCAAAGGGTAAATGTAAGGCCCGTATCCTAGTTTGTACTGTTCCGTCAACTCCAGCGATCCTTCCTGTCGAATTCTGGCAAACTGCGACCTATAATCAATGTTTGCGCACGACCCTAAGTCGTATCCCGTAAATTTGAGTCAGCCTAATCCAAGACTTATACCATTACGACCGCACCTTCGTAGCGGTTCCAACGCCGCGTCTTGCATACCGATCTGATACCTTGGCCGGGAGATTGGGCCCGCATTCAGTTCAAGAAAAATATCATACATTTGCAATCCCAAGAGAATCTCTACAACATGTCAAATCAATCTCATCAATCATCTCTCATATCAAGTACAAACTCCACCCCCAAGTAACTCCAAAGTTAGGGCAATCAATCCCTCACATGTTAAAGTACACATCACCCATCACTCATCTTTTCACCCATCACACCCATCCCTCTCTCTTACAACCTCTCTCTCTTATCTCTCTCTCTCTCATTCTCTCCTAAGCAAGAGAGAGCAATCGTCCATGGCTTTCCAAGGGAGAGGAGAGAAGCTAGTGTGGCCCACCTCCCTACCACCCAATCCCACCCTCTAAAGAACATCTTGACCGTTGAAATCGTCCCCTTGGAACTCTAGATCGTGTTGGTGGAAGAAGGAAGAAGTGGTTAAAGGTGGGTGATTTTATTTATTTGATTTATGATTTGAGGGCCCACATATATGGGACCCATCTTGATGTATGTGTTGTATCAAAGAGGGACCCATAGTGGCGGGGTCCTTCCACTAACTAATCTTCTCTCTCTCTCTCCTCTCTTATGGATGACGATGTGTGTGTATGGCCCCCCATGAAGTATGTATTTTATCTATACCGTCCACCGAGTGACCCACATGGCAGTCCATTTTAGATGGGCCTAAAAGAAGGAGCACGCAAGTATTAGTTCGATCCGGATCTGATGTAGGCCACTCATGTGGACCCCACCATAATGTACATCCCAGCAGTGCAGCAGCAGGGAGTGGGGACCACTCCACACGTGTTGCACGTGTGGAGATGGCCCACCACGGTGCAGCAACTTCAGCCGTCCATCCAGCGTTGAGAGAGCCTGGACGCTGACACCTCACTCTCCCTCACACACACATGTGCATATATGCATATAATATATTATATTATATTATTTAATATGTATGTATTTTATTTTTTTTATTATTAAATACTTGATATGGTGGGCCACCCTCCCATGTGGGACCCACCTTTACCTTATGCAAATCTGCACTGTCCAGATAGATCTGGACAGTGGACCTGGACATCTTTCAAATATATAAAATATTAATAAAATATAATATTATATAATATCATATGGTAAATGGTAGGCCCCACGTATGGGACCCACCTTGATACGTGTATCTTGTATCCCAACCGTCCTCCGTGTGTGAGATGTGGGGGGGCCCTAATGTAGGTGTTTAATCACCACCGTCTAACAATGGACGGTGGGATCTACACCATGATATATATGTTTCATCCTGATTGTCAAGGCCGATTCTATTTGTCAAGGCTGATTCTGATTGTCGAGGCCAATTTTAATTGTCAAGGCTGATTGTCAAGGCTGATGTCAAGGCCAATTATCGAGGCTAATTCTAATTATCGAGATCGATTCTGATTGTATAGGCCAATTCCGATTGCCGAGGCCGATTTGTCGAGGCCAATTTTAAACATCGAGGTTGAATATTGAGGCCGATTGTTGAGGCCTAATGCGATGTATATGTGACCTGTAGTTAAGGCCCATTGTGATGTGTATTCAGCCCGTGTTTAAGGCCCAATGTGATGTACATGAGACACATGTAATGAGGCCCATTGTGGTGCATTTGAGGGTTAGGCGATGGAGGCCCATGTGAGAGGCCCATCGTGATGTGTATAAAGCTCTTGAGTAAGGCCCATGATGTGGTATATTAAGCCCTTGTGTGAGGCCATGGGTCCACTATATGTTAGGCTCTATGTGGCCCATTACTTGGGGGAAATATTGGTTAAATCTCTATATTGACGAAGCTGATTGTTGATGCCAGTTATTGATACTGATTATGAGTATGTGACAGCATAGCATCATGATACATGACCATACATATCATCTGCATGTTTATTATGAGATATGGTTGGCCATTGTATATGTCGTAGGATAAGTTGTTCATAGAACTCCCTGATAGGCGAAGTTACCCCACATGAGCGCACGGTATGCGCAGGGTTGATGCATGATTGGACTATGTGACTCATGCATCTCACATTATGTGATCACAATTACTGTACGCCCTAGCGACATCGGTGCTATAACCTCTACAGGCATATCGTGGATGCCTAGATGGGACACTGGAAATCTATTCTACATAGGGTGCTATAGATATCCCTGGGTGAAAGTCCCTAAACCCTCTTAGTTTTAGAGGTTACTCCAATGTCTAGACCAAGTGGATGCATGAGCGCATGAAGGCCGTATACTGTTAGGCCGTATCCCCCACCGTGTCGTGGTCAGTTAGAAGGGGGCGGGACCTTACCTGCCTGAGAGGAGGGGACAAAGATAGGCTGAGTTTGACTAGCTCGAGGAATGGATCCGCTATTGATGAGTCAGGTTTGACATTGGTAAGCGGATAGTAAGGTCTATTCCACTCACCTTGTTGCATGCGATGGGGCGACAATCTAATTTAGAGTAAAATAGACCTCGGTAATTTTCTAAAGGGGAACAATACTGATATGTGGACTTATTGAGCAGGAGTTGCATATTCATTCATTCATTCACTATCCACTCAGGCTGGGGTGTGTAACTAATTGTTATGTGTACTTTTACAATGGTTAGGATTTCAATTGGGGTGCGCGACTAACTTGAGATCAAGAGCTTACCACATTGAGTCTGACTATCCAAATTTAGGTATGGGACTGGTTTGGATAGAAGTCCTTTATAATAGGCCCCATAACCTATGATACCACATACTATCATCCTGATTTCATACTGCAGCTTGGTCATTTCATTCGCACCACATATTACATATTGCATTACATCCTCGGCATATGGCATTTTATTTTTCTACGTTTCTACATTCATATGACTTAGATGAAGCTGATGGTATTCATAGTTCTTCAGAATTGCGTATGGTATTGCATTATCAGTATCTGATATTTAACTCATTATGTCTTCGCATTGTATAATTGACTCCCATTACTTTCTCAGTTTATGATATCGTCTTGCTATGCCTTCTCATCGCATATGCTGGATGAGATTGATGATATTTTATGGACTTACCAGTATTTCCCCTTACTCTGATATTGTATGATTTATGAACTTACTAGTATTTTCATTTACTTTGATATTACATTCTAAGCACGCATATACTGCTCACACACTTACACCACCCTCTAAGCTTTCTATAAACTTATGCACGATAGATGCGTGCAGGTGATGATATGATGCAGTTGAGCTGAGGAAGGAGTGTACAACAGAGCTTCTGGAGCTTTGAACATTTATCTTGTATTTTCCTTTCTGCATTGTACACGAATGATTATATTAGTAGATATGTGATTATGATGTTATTCTTGTGATTTGGGTATACTTGTGGTTATGCTTCTTATGAGATAATTGTATGTTGAAAAATCCTCCTTGTAGGATCCCAGGATCGGAATATGGTTCATGCATGCTGGGAGTCAAGAATCTGGTACTAGGAAGGCTGTCGGCACCAGATTCGGCGATTGAGAATTTTGTGAGCCCGGTTTTTGAGTTTGGGGCGTGACAATAGGGATTGTGAACATGGGAACCCTGTTGTTCACCATTGTCCCCTCGACATGGTTGGATGATAGTATCCTTCATAATGTTCATAATTCTCTTAGATTGGTTGTTGATTAGTTAAATTATGTTGTTTGCTTTGTCTTATGGGCATGGTTTAGTGATGGAGTCACTTTTAGTTCTAATACCTAACATTCATTGAAAACGAGATCAAAGGAAGTTTAAAATTAGTTTTTAATGAATTATCTTCCAATTGGATGAAAATGGGACTCTGATTCCAGTTGTATTTGTGAATTGAGCATAGATCTCCCTGATCTCTACAAGTGGATCCTTCGAAACCCTAGTTTCCCACCTTTGAATTTTACAAGTTTTATTTAGATAGTTACAATTATTCTCTTAAATTCCCCAGATTTATATTATATTTTCTTCTAGTTCTAATTCTAGTTACTTTCAGAATACGTACAAGGTTCAGTCCCTTTTGATTTGACCTCAGTCATACCGAGATTATTACTACATTGCGACCCTACACTTTGGGTTGTGAAAACTAATAACAATTAATTCCAGAAAAATGTAGTGGTTTTCCCCGGCAAGTGTAAGGTCGCAATGTTATATTAACTCGTGAGAACGAGGTCAAATCCATAGGGACTAAACGTGTACGTATTTTAAAAAGAACTAGAACTATAACTATAACAAGAAGAAGATCTAAATCTGAATTCTAAAATAAAAGAGAATAATTGTGAATAATGTTTAAACTATTAATTAAAGGTGGGAACTAGGGTGCCAATGATCCACTTATAGCTATTAAGATGTTACCTTGCTTGATTCAATAAACACAATTGGAATTGGAGTCATATCCTATCCAATTGGAAGATAAAACAATTTAAATCAAATATGAACATTTCATTGACCTGATTCTCAATGGAGGAGAATTGTGAAGATTGAAAGGGATTCCATCACCCTACCATACCCACGAGATGATGATGAACAATGAGATTTACCAATCTCACTATTTCAAAACAGGAAAAGAAGATGTTTAAAGTTATCACAACATCTATGGTAATTTGAGTCAGAATAAATCATAGAAAACTGAAAAATTCCTTTAATATCAAACTAGAAATCAATGAAGTTCAATAAGAACAAGAATCAAAGAAAATTAAATATCCCAACATGCTACAAGCTTCACCTCTTAGCCCCAGCTAAGAGGTTTAGCCAACCATAGACATGATAGAAACCAAATCTCTTAAACAAAACATGAAAAATAAATTAGGGAAGAAGAAAACTTCTTTGGCAGCTGCTCTACCCTTGTGCTATACTCCTTGAGACCTTTCCAAACCATAGAAGATGTTTTAGAGCATCTTAGGGTATAACATCTCGAAAAAATCCGTACAAAGACCCAAGTACCACCTCAGGCAGAAATCGCTAAGGACCAAATCCTTTAAAAATTAAGCTAAACATATCTAGTGCTAAACTAGATTACCTGTGAAATTAGCACTAATTACTTTAAATACAATCTGTAAAACCCAAAACTTCTATTATCGTTAACGCTATATTACCCTAAAACCTAGGATCAATCTCTAAACCTAGTTACTCTCTAGAGCATCTTGAAACTTCGTACTGGACCTGGACTGGACGCTAGAAGTCAGATTATCGTAAAACTATGTGAATATGACCATCTTGCTGGACTTGACAACCACCTCGAAAATCAAGTCCTAATAGCACCCAAAAATGCATAACTTGAGCCCAGAGCGAAGTGTGTAAGAAACGTGAATATTTTTAGAAAATGAACTGAAACTTAAGTGAATTGAGTTGGTTCGCTTGCAGGATAAATTTAAGGAAAACTGTCAAAATCTGACCCAATTACACCCTCAGATCAGGGGAAATTTCCAACACATGTCAGTGCACTTGTGGCCCTGATCGAGTACCGGTGACCGTCGAACTGAAAATGGTCCGCCATGACCAATCTGTAAATCCGATCGGAATGAAAACTTAGCTTGACCTGGATCCAATGTCAGGGAGCTTAAGTTTGACTGCACTCAGCAAAGGGGCCTCCAAAAATGCTCCGTTGGATCGGAACAAACCCTATTTGGCTATAACCTAAGTATACCTTGGCCTTGGGCCTATATAAAGGCCTAAACCCACCCCATTTCTATTCCATACGAATTCTCTAAAACCCTAGGAGACAGAAGAGAAGAAAGAGAAGGAAAGAGAGAGAAAGTGTGAGAGAGAGTTGGAGTTTATTCATGGGATTCTTCCCTTCTGCTCCACATGTAGAATCAGTCCATCTGTATCACCATACGGGCGATTCCGATTCCATACTTGGGTAAGAAATCCTACCCTAACCTATTTTAAAGATTCAAATAAAATAGATGGTGGAATAGCTAACATATTCCCTGTTATAGGTGGTTGTAGGGCCGTACAAAAAGGCTTAATTTACAAACTGAGTTTGATACTTTTCTATCGGTGTAAGGTGTAGACTATAAATGTTTAGGTTATGGTCTTCAAGGATTTCAATATCAATAATGATTTATGACTAACTTGATTGATGTCACATGTGCTTAGATATGAGGTTTACTGCATATTATGCATATATGTAAACTATGTTGATTTTGCATGCTTTTCATGTGTTTGTTAAAATGTTCGAATGAGTATGGAATTATGAAATATGCTTGCTAGGTTTCTTGACTGATAATGCATGATTGTTGTACATATGGTAAACCCTTTTGTAAAGGATTTTTCTATAATACCTGTTATAACTACTTTATTACAGGTATATGATATGTGTAGCCTAAGTGTTTGATAAAATGCCTGAATGTGAACTTGATTACCTCAATGCATGTATTGTGGGAAGTTGGGATAGGATTCTCAATTCCCTTAACTATGACATATCTTATCCTTTAACCTATCTTATCACTATGTGATATATGGATGGAATGCCTATGTTCGATAATATGTGTAGTGTGTGTTTTATTAAATTGCTCGAGTGAGATTTATATCTGGTTTCAGTAGTCACATGCTATTCTGGATTACTACATGTGCATACTAGCGTGTGGAGTGTGATTGGGGCTATGATGTAGTCCAGGCAATCGGTAAATGTCTATGATTGGTGGTTGAATAGTTTGGCCACGACGAACGCACCCGATGAATCCAAGTCGTACGCTACTTGTTGGCAGTGGTTAGGCCACACAGAGTTACTTGCGAGCTCTATGTCGATCGGTTCAATGTATGCTCGTACTAGTCGAGTTTTTCAACTAACCCATTTGACCCAATGTATGTTCACCATGTATGGACGCTACTGCTTGAATTATTGGTACCTCAATCCACTAAGACTCATGATCCAGACATGGTAGTATGGAACACTATGGTCGAGCTGTTGGCCTACGCTGGGGTAACGAGCCTCCCCATAGTGACCAGTGAGCAACCCAAATTCGCGAACCGAATACAGTGGTATGGGATACTGTATTTGAGTTATCGGTCTACACTTATTAGGTGACGAGCCCTTTATAGTGACCTTGAGCATACTCTGAGGTTGTGTTGAGGCAACGAGTCTTTCCGTAGTAACTAGAGTATAAACTAGGCCTATACTGATCAGGTGATGAGCCCTATGTATTGACTTGGAACCACAACATCGTATGAGATATACTAGGACTAACAACCCTAGAATGGATCATTGTTTAAGAATTAATATAAGGGAGGTACCTTAGCCTTATAATCCTACTGTATGAATGAACCTAAGTAAGAACCTGGCTAATCATGTGCATGCACCGCACTGCATGTGCTTTGGCAAGGAAGACACTTTCAGGAGGATGCCATGCGCACTGTGAGATGAAGACGCTAAGGGAGTGTAGGTGAGGGCATTCATCATTATCCCATATCATTCGTGCATTAACAAGAGTATTTAGGATATGATTGTTGTACTTCTTTATCATTATTGCTTGACTAAATTAATAACATGTTAACCTTTGCTTTATTATTCCACTGAGTTGATCACTTACTCCCACATTTTGGGATGGTGTTTTAAACACCAAAAAGACCCTGTCTTAGCTATAGGTGATGGCGA
Source organism: Magnolia kwangsiensis (assembly GCA_037074715.1). Lineage (NCBI taxonomy): Eukaryota > Viridiplantae > Streptophyta > Magnoliopsida > Magnoliales > Magnoliaceae > Magnolia > Magnolia kwangsiensis. The sequence goes on from CM073573.1 coordinate 88,778,738, forward strand.
TGCCCACGAGGCAGAGCTCAACTTCGAGGACGACGAGGAGGCGCTCCTATATGCAGTTGTCAGGCCGGTTTATTTAGACCGTTCTGATTGATGGGGCCACAGGGTTTAGATACTGTAGTTGGACCACCACATTTTGACATTTTGTATTTTGAACAACTCATGTAATTGTGTAACCTGGAACATGATTATACTCTAGAGATGTACCATCTCTTACATGCTTTATACATATTTATGACAGTCTTACGCTAGCGTAATTTAAATGTCTCTAGAGTATGATATGCTGCTTTAGTCTAATCTCACTCATGTTTACAGTACTACTACCGACAATATTTAACTCATCATTATCTATGTTACATAAGTGAGGCGTTGGAACTCGGGAATTGGGCTCCTGCTCGACCCTCAATTTTTAGGGCGTTACAAGTTGGTATCAGAGCATGATTTGGATTAAACTGGACCTGGATTATGGTCAAACGACATACGCTAACACACTATGATGTAGGAAGGTGCGAGAAAATATAGAAACAGTCTTAGGATTTCCACTTTCGCCAAACGGCGAAATCGATCATAGAAATTAACTCGGCAGGCTATCCCGATTGTGTAAAACGATCCCACCACGTGTCTAGACCGTCAATCGACAGGTTTAGATGAAGTTTTAACCCATTCCAACCTTAAACAACCCAAAAAATGCAAATGTATATGAGAGAGGACCCGAAATGACTCGAACAGAGTGGGGGTCGGCACCGTGCAAATCGGGGAGACCTAAGGTGAGCCCCGCATCATTTTAGGAAATAGGGGGGGGATGCCATCGCCCAGGGTGCAATGGCTCACCAGAAGCTCCAGCGACCGGTGATGCTATCGCTGAGTCGGCAAGCCCTAGCCGGTTGGGCACGGCTGGCCTGTCAAGCCGGCACGAGCCGGTTAGGCCAACGATGAAAGGGTACTGTGTGACCCACCAAATCAAGAAAAAGGGGTTTCTCCCCTTTCGTTTGCTTCCCCTCTTCACTTCTCACCCCTCCATGTTTTCCTTTTCCCCTAAAAAACTTTGTTTCCTTTCTCAAATCTCCCCTCATTTAGCATATTTCTTCTTCTTCTTCCATCTCATACACTCCACCATTTTGTAGTCGAACCTAACTCTTACCTCCTTCATTTCTTCACATTTGAGCCCACAAGTATCACCTTGAGTTCAAAAATTGTGAAACCCAACAATTCATTCCATTTTCTCATTTCATTCCACTCTAATGGCTCTTTTTGAGCTTGTGGCAGCCATGTTTTTACTTTCAACGCTTCTTTCCCTCATGGGGAAGAAGAGGGCCCCCATTGATGAGGTTAGGCCTAGCCGCCCTACTCATTCAAGGATACTGAGAGGCGCCGCCGTAAGTACAGGCGTCGACCGAGAGTTAAAAATGAAACAGGATCTTGATCCCTAGGTTCCCATTGAAAGGGCGCTGTTGGCGGAGCTGTCTCATGGCATTTATGAGGGGGGTAAGGTCCTTTTCGATGCGCATGTGGATGAAACGATCTTTGGGGAGTATCTGGTGATAAAACACCTAGTGGATGCCGGGTGGGTTCCTGTATTTGAAGGTATGACAAAGGCAAATGTGAACACTATCAGAATCTTCTATGCACGTATCCGGGAGCTAACACAGGAGCCTTTGCAGTTCAAGTTCCCTGTGGGAAGGCAAGATGTCATAGTCGATGTTGCCTTGATAACCCAAGTCATGGGATTGCCACGTGGTGAGGTCCATGTTAATGAGAAGAACCTGTCAAGTGCACGTGAAAGGGACCGCTGCACACAATTCCTCTATATCCATCTGGTCCAGTGGAATCCAAACAATAGCCTCTTAACGTGCAAGATGATCGATGACTTTCATCTGCTCCACCACATCTTCACGTACAATGTGTACCCCAGGTGGAGTAATCGCAGTGAGTGTACATGCTTGATGGTGGATTTCTTGTTCCGAGTTGGACAGGGAGACAATTTGTGCCTGCCTACCTTCATCCTGCAAGAGATAGTCCTGATTGCACGCTCTACTAGGATGACCATTTTACTTCCATTCGGGTGACTCATATGCAAGCTCGCACGTGCGTTCAGCTACAAACTCAGCGCAAAACTTCTGGTGCCGATCCATTTCATCAATGACATGACTCTCCACAACATGGAGATTGGACCACAACAGCGTCGAGCTTGGCGTGCAGAGAGTGAAGATGATGCGGATAGTGAAGAGGAAGAGACTGACGAGATAGAAGAAGAGCAGGAAGGAGAGGAGGAGGAAGCCCAGGACACTGATGAGGGCTCTCCTTCCGTTGCTACGTGAGTGCACGATAATGATCGGGTTGCCAGGGAAGCCCGCTTGGCTCAGCTGGAAGAGGGCCAAACTGCCCAACAACAAGAGATCACCCAGGTCAGAGCCAAAGTTGAGGAGGCCGAGGCCTTCATGAAACAGAAATTCAAGGTGTCTCGTACCTTGAGGGTATCCTGTTCTGTGTGCAGGACAAGAGTGCACCTCCACCATCGACAGATTCTGATGACTAGTTCTGCACGTAGTCATCCTTTTAGTTTCCTTGTGTGTTTTCTTTCCTTCTTGCTTGTATGGCCTCGATAGGCTTAGTAGTATGGTGGTTTGGTAACTTTCGTGTCTAAAGTCTATGTTGTATTTGCACACATGCATTTTCTGTCATGATTCATGTAACGTTGTGTCTCATGTATTGTGACGATTTTGGTAAATGAAATGCATGAAGTTTCTTTAATTTGTGTGTGAATGCTACGTGAATGAGTTTGTGAGTATGTTGAATCTGACTTGGGTTGTATCCTATGTTGTATATAGGGAATGTCACCTAAGGCCGCACGGAGTTTGGCACGTCTCACTATTGGCGATTCGACTGACGGGGCACCTCCCCTGAGCGATAGCCAGATGGACCCTAGTACGGGCCCTACTCAAGCTACTATGCCGGATCCTCAGCTGGCCACTGGCCCCACTAATGGACTACACTTGCTGCACCATCGGTTCCAGAGCAGAACCATGCGTTTACTTCGACGACGTCCATGCCCCAGTCTGCTCCCCCTACTGATCGATTAGAGTAGATGATGCTCTTGATGCAGTAGCAGCAGCAGCAATAGTTGTTGACCTTCATGGCTAGTATCTTTACCTAAAGCATGGGTGTGACTCCACCTGCATACTTATGCACCCTGCTGGGAACACAAGTGCCAACTGCACATTTGAGGGATTCTAGCGCTTACGGCCTCCTACATTCGCAGGTACTCATAGACCCGAGGAGGTTGAATATTGGCTTGATCGCATCTCTAAGATGCTGAAGCCACTGCACTGTTCTGAGGTAGAGTAAGTTGAGCTAGTCACCTTCATGTTTGAGGAGGCCAGCCTTTGGTGGGACAGCGTCCTACCGACCGTTACAGTCAGTTATGAGTGGACATGGGTAGCGTTTGAGACCCGCTTCCACGAGAAGTACTACCCTCTCACATATCACCACGAGGAGGAGAGTGAGTTCCTCTGCCTTCGACAGGGAGGGATGACAGTGGTTGAGTATAAGAACAGATTCACGGAGCTGGGCAGGCACGCTCCATTAATATTGGCCAATGAGCCGATGCATATGCGATGATTTTTTAAGGGTCTGTGACCCAAGATTCACTCGAAGATGTGCTATTCTTGTATACCCAGTTGTGTTGAGCTGATGAGTATGTCTATACGATCTAAGCAGGACAGGGACAGGCAGTCCCATACGCAAGCACCTATGGCCCCTAGGCCCTGACCTAATTTTTCAACCAGGCCATTTCTCGACAAGAGGCCATGAGCAGACTCTCCTCCCAAGCTTGCAGTGTCACCAGCTCAGTTGGGACGGACAGACTTGCGATGTATGTACTGTGGGAAGATAGGTCACACCGATAGGTATTGTTTCACTAGGATGAGGGACAGTGGTTTCTCGCCACCATAGAGGATCAACCGCCAACTTTCTCAGGCGATTGTAGCTCCACCCCTATGGACGGCACCAGCATACCCCTCCTTTCAGCCACCTGCGCCTCAGTTCAAGCTGCCTCAATGGCCTATTGTGCATTCACTAACAGCGGGGTCATCCGAGACAACACATGTAGCACCGATGGCTTTTGAGGTCATGGCTCATGTTCAAGGTACTCCAATCTTTTTATTGGTGGACACCGGGTCCACTACCTCCATCATATCATGCATGACAGTCAAAGCAGCTAGGGTTAGACACTGCTCGTACGAAGGGAGTGAGGGTCCTTACCGCCATAAGGACTTTTTCTGACATTACTCAGATTTGCAGGGGTTATTCAATAGACTTAGGGAGTAGGACGGTACCAGTTAACTTGATTGTTGCCCCCCTGTATCATTACGACGTTATTCTCGGTATGGATTGGCTCATTGAGATGCGAGCAGAGATTGATTGTGAGGCTAAGGTTATGACAACCCATGGACTTGAGGGCATGACTTTTACTTTCCCTGTTTAGGTTAGTCACCCTTCCTGTTTGAGTTGTTATGCTTCTCTATTGGAGAATATTAATGGCCCGACATTGAGAGATATGTCTGTGGTTCAGGACTTCACAAATGTATTCGAGAAGATCCTAGGACTACCTCCTTAGCCCGAGATTGACTTTAATATCGATCTTGTGCCTGTTGTGACACTTATTTCATTATCGACATATCGCATGCCTCCATGTGAGATGGAGGAACTAAGGAGACAAATTGATGATTTGGTAGAGGCAGGCTTCATACGACCAAGTGTGTCTCCTTGGAAAATGCCCGTGTTATTCGTGAAGAAGAAGGACAGGTCACTGCTCGCAGGATGAACCAGGTGATGGTGAAGAACAAGTATCCCTTGCCCAGGATTGATGATCTGTTTGATCAATTGAAAGGGGCACAATACTTTTCAAAGATTGACTTACAATCAGGGTATCACCAGTTGTGCGTCAGGGAGGAGGATATGTAGAAGATGGCTTTCATGGCTAGCTTTGGACACTATGAGTTTCTCGTAATGTCGTTCGGCCTTACGAATGCATCGGCCGTGTTCATGGACCTAATGAATAGGGTGTTCCAGCCATTTTTATTCTGATTCATCATCGTGTTTATAGATGACATTCTGATACACTCTAAGGGTCGGGATCACGAGGAGCATTTACGAGCAGTCTTTCATACTCTCAGGGAGAATCAAGTTTCTAGGACATGTGATGTTCAAGGAAGGGATATCTGTGGACCTTGTTAAGGTAGCCACAGTTCAGGATTAGGAGTAGCTCGAATCGGTTACCGAGGTGAGGAGTTTTCTGGGTCTGGCAGGGTACTACCGTTAGTTTATTAGGGACTTCTCCAAGATTACCAGACCGTTATCTCAGTTGACACGGAAGGATCTAAAGTTCGCTTGGAATGAGAAGGCGAAAGAAACTTTTTAAGAGCTGAAGGACAAGTTAACGTCCACCCCTATGCTAGTATTATCAAAGCAAGGGGTCAGGTATGCTATATATACTGACGCATCTCACGTTGGTCTGGGTTGTGTCCTTATGCATAAGGAGTAGGTGATTGCTTACGCCTCGAGACAGTTGAGAAAACACAAGGAGAATTACCTTCCACACAACTTAGAGTTGACAGTCGTCATCTTTGCACTGAAGCTCTGGAGACATTACCTCTACGGAGAGGAGTTCGAGTTCTTTTACAACCAGAAGAGCCTCAGATATATATTCACTCAGTGGGACTTGAATATGAGGCAGCGGCAGTGGATGGAGACCTTGAAGGACTTCAAGTTCAAGGTTTCCTACCATCCGGGAAGGCTAACCTTATGGCTGACGCGTTGAGCTGAAAGAAGACCATAGAGTTTGCGGCTTTGTTGATGATGGAAGAATGAGGTATAGTCGAGTTGGTGCAAGACTTCGAGCAGAAGTTCACCGTGGAGGAGCCATTCGAGAGCGTTGTGCATGTTCATGTGCGGCCACTTATTGATGATAGGATCATCGAGGACTAGAAAGACGATGAAAAATTGTTTAAGCTTCGAGAGGAAGCTAACGACGATGAGGACACTGAGTGGAGAGTTGGTACAGATGGGGGCTTACGTTACCATGGCCGCCTATGTGTCCTAGACACTCATGACTTGAGACGGGAGGTTCTCGAGGCAGCCCACAGTTCGAAGCTTGAGATGCATTCTGGTAGCATGAAGATGTATCGAGACATGACAAGATCATACTGGTGGGATAACATGAAGGCCCACATAGCAGATTATGTGTCCCATTGTTTCACGTGCCAGCAGGTCAAGGTTGAACATTGTCAACCTCCTAGACTGATTCAGCCCATACCCATAGCTGAATGGAAGTGAGATTTCATCTTTATAGATTTTATATCAGGGATGCCGAATACGAGGAAGGGACATGACTCCATTTGGGTGATCGTAAACCAGTTGAAAAAATCAGCTCACTTCCTCTCGATTAAAGTCTAGAAATTTGCAGACGAGTTGGCTAGAGTGTACATCAAAGAGATTGTACATTTGTATGGAGTTCCTCTGGAGATCGTGTCGGATCGAGACATGTGATTCACATCTATCTTCTGGACTCGTATTCAGGAGGCAATGGATGTGAAGTTGAAGTTCAGTACCGCGTTTCACCCACAAACTGACAGGCAGACGGAACGGGTGAATCAAGTGTTGGAAGATATGCTGCGAGCTTGTGTTCTGGATTTCAAAGACAGTTGGGATGATTGTCTCCCTTACGCAGAGTTTGCTTACAACAACAATTTTCAGGCGAGTATTGGCATAACTCTATATGAAGCCTTGTATGGACATCCCTATCGAGCACCGCATTGCTGGGTAAAGGTTGGTGAGAAGAGTCTGATTGGACCAGAGTTAGTTCAGGCGACTTCAGAGAAGATCGACATTATTAGGCGTCGACTTCTGGCAGCACAGAGTAGACAGAAGAGATACGCCAATATGAGGCGGCGACCGTTAGAGTTCGAGGTCAGGGACCATGTATTCCTTAAGGTTTTGCCTATGGGAGTCCTTCGGTTTGGCAAGAAGGGGAAACTCATGTCGAGATTCATTAGCCCATTCCAAATACCGGATCGAGTGGGGGTGGTAACATATGGCCTTGCTTTGCCTACACCACTCGTAGGCGTGCACAATGTATTTCATGTATCTATGCTGAAGAAATATGTTCCTGACCCTTCGCACATTATCAGATGGGAGCAGGTACAGTTGAGAGAGGATGCAACTTATGTACTGCGTCTGACGCGTATCCTGGATAGGAAGGAGCAAGTGTTGCACAGTAAAGTGATTTTGATTGTGAAGGTACTATGGACACATCACACGGAGGATGAGGCTACTTGGGAAACAGAAGCCAAGGTCCGAAAGAACTACCCTCTGATTCTCGAGGAGTACGAAAATGTACTAATTTTGAGGATGAAATTTTTCTTTAAGGGGGGTAGATTGTAATGTCTTGAAAAATTTTTTATAGAGACCCGAGTACCACCTCAGGCAGAAATCGCTAAGGACCAAATCCTTTAGAAATTAAGCAAAACATATCTAGTGCTAAACTAGATTACCTGTGAAATTAGAACTAATCACTTTAAAAATGATTTGTAAGACACAAAACTTGTAGAATTGTTAACGCTATATACCCTAAAACTTAGGATCAATCTCTAAACCCAGTTGCTCTTGAGAGCATCTTTAAACTTTGTATCGGACCTGGACCACACGTCAGAAATCAAATTATCCTAAAACTATGCAGTTATGATCACCTTACAGGACTTGACAACCACCTCAGAAATCAAGTCCTAATAGCACCCAAAAATGCATAACTTGAGCTCGGAACGAAGTGTGAGAGAAACGTGAATATTTTTAGGAAATGAATTGAAACTTAAGTAAATTGAGTTGGTTCGCTTGCAGGACAAATCTAAGGATTCAAACCATCAGAATCTGACCCAATTACACCCTCAGATCAGCGGAAATTTCTAACACATTCAGTGAACTTGTGGCCCTGATCGAGTACCGGTGACCGTTGAACTGAAATTGGTCCGCCATAGGCGATCTGTAAATCTGATTGGACTCAAAACTTAGCTTGACCTGGATTGAATGTCAGGGAGCTTAAGTCTGACTGTAGTCAGCAAAGGGGCCTCCAGAAGTGCTCTGTTGGATTGGAACAGACCCTATTTGGCTATAACCTAAGTATACCTTGGCCTTGTGGCCATTGCCATCAATCTTGGGCCTATATAAAGGCCTAAACCCACCCCATTTCCATTCCATGCGAATTCTCTAAAACCCTAGGAGAGAGAAGAGAAGAAAGACAAGGAAATAGAGAGAGAAAGTGTGAGAGAGAGTTGGAGTTTATTCTTGGGATTCTTCCCTGCTGCTCCACATGTAGAATCAGTCCATCTGTATCACTATACGGGCAATTCTGATTCCATACTTGGGTAAGAAATCCTACCCTAACCTATTTTAGAGATTCAAATAAAATAGATGGTGGAATAGCTAACTTATTCCCTGTTATAGGTGGTCGTCGTGCCGTAGAAAAAGGCTTAATCTACAAACTGAGTTTGAAGCTTGTCTATTGGTGTAAGGTACGGACTATAAATGTTTAGGTTATGGTTTTCAAGGCTTTCAATGTCGGTAATGATTTATGACTAACTTGATTGCTATCACATGTGCCTAGATACGAGGTTTACTGCATATTATGCATATATGTAAACTATGTTGATTTTACATGCATTTCATGTGTTTGTTGAAATGTTCGAATGAGTATAGAATTATGAAATATTCTTGCTAGGTTTCTTGACTGATAATGCATGATTGTTGTACGTATGGTAAACCCTTTTGTTAAGGGTTTTTCTATAATACTTGTTATAACTACTTTATTATAGGTATATGATATGTGTAGCCTGAGTGTTTGATAAAATGCTCGAATGTGAACTTGATTGCCTCAATGCATGCATTGTGGGAAGTTGAGATAGGATTCTCAATTCCCTTAACTATGATATATCTTATCCTTCAGCCTATCTTATCACTATGTGATGTATGGATGAAATGCCTATGTTCGATAATATTTGTAGTGTGTGTTTTATTAAATTGCTTGAGTGAGATTTATTTCTGGTTTTAGTTTTCGCATGCTATTCTGGATTACTACATGTGTATACTAGCGTGTGGAGTGTGATTGGGGCTACGATGTAGTCCAGGCAATCGGTAAATGTCTGTGATTGGTGGTTGAACTGTTTGGCCACGACGGACATGCCCGATTAGCCCTTTGTAGTGACCTCAAGCATACTCTGAGGTTGCATTGAGGCGACGAGTCTTTCCATAGCAACTAGAGTATAAACTTGGCCTACACTGATCAGATGACGAGCCCTTTGTAGTGACCTAGAACCATAACATCGTATGAGATTTAGTAGGACTAACGACTCTAGAATATATCATTGTTTGGGAATTGATATAAGGGAGGTACCTTAGCTTCCTAATCCTGCTGTATGAATGAACCTAAGTAAGAACCTGGCTATTCATGTGCATGCATCGCACTGCATGTGCTTTGGCGAGGAAGAGCACTTTCGGGAGGATGCTATGCACGCCTTGAGATGAAGACACTGAGGGAGTGTAGGTGAGGGCATGCATCATTATCGCATATCATTCTTGCATTAACAATATTATTTAGGATATGATTGTTGTACTGCTTTATCATTACTGCTTGACTGAATTGATAACATGTTAACCTTTGCTTTCTTGTTCCACTGAGTTGATCACTCACTCCCACGTTTTGGGATGGTGTTTTAAATACCAACCAAATCCTGTCTTACCTGTATATGATGGCGATGCTTAAGAGGCAGAGCCTGACTTCGAGGGCAACGAGGAGGCGTTCTCCTATATGCAATTGTCAAGAGAGTTTATGTAGACTATTTTGATCGATGGGGCTTCAGGGTTTAAATACTGTAGCTGGACCACCACATTTTGACCTTTTGTATTTTGAACGACTCATGTAATTATGTAACCTGGAACATGATTATACTCTGGAGACATACCACCTCTTACATGCTTTATATATATTTACGATAGTCTTCCACTAGCGTAATTTAAATTTGTCTCTGGAGTATGATATGCTGCTTTAGTCTAATCTCACTCATGTTTATAGTACTAATACCGACAACATTTAACTCATCATTATTTATTTTATGTAAGTGAGGCATTGGAACTTGGGAATTAAGCTCCTGCTCGACCCTCAATTTTCAGGACGTTACATAGGGAGTCCTATTTATAATTGTGGAACTCCAACTTTTGCACCTAATTTAAAAAATCTAGAAACCACCTCAAATTTATGCACTCTCTATAGTTTGTTAAATTAAACTTCACTCTGTATAGGTTCTCAAAATATACTTCACTGTGCACAGCTAAAATGGACTCTGAGTTTCAAAATATACTTTTAAGGACAATTTCAGGAATATGTTTGTTTTCAGGACAATTTCAGGATTCCTTTTCTTCACTTCATATCTTTGATTCTCTTCATTCCTCACTTGATTTTCTTAGATCTTTGGCATGTGAATTCTTCATTAATATCTTCTAAATTTTCAAATCTTCATTTACTAATCTTTTGAGTATAAATCTTCCTTTTGGCATCAATTTCACCTTAAGCTCTCGAAATCACCTCGCACATGAAAACATGCATAATTAATCGATTAAGCACTATCATGTTTATAAAACTAAGGTATAAATAGGAAGAAATATGCAATATTTCACACTCAACAGGCATCAAGTTGCCATCAAATGGACTTCGATGACATCGAAGACTTGACCGATGACATCAATCGAGAGTCATGGATGCCGAACAACTAAATTGGATTTTTGTCAGGAATTCTAGATGGCATCGAAGTCCCCTCGATGTCATTGATTTTGGATTTAGAAATGTTCAGTAAGGTTTTTGATTTTTTCCCTTGATTCTCTCTATGGCATCGAAGCCACTTCATTGACATCGAAATATGATGTTCGATGACATTGAAACATGATGCTCGATGACATCAAAGATTGGATTAATGACATCGAAGTTGGTCCAGATATGTATAGCATGAAAACATCAATCTTTTTATGGAATTTTCGATGACATCAGGGAAACCTTCGATGACATTGAAGGACCTTCAATGACATCGAAAGAGTTGTATTTTCCTCGTTGTTTAACTGTTGGAGCTCAATTTTTTTATAAAAGGAATTTGGTTCTTAGTTATAATGATGGACTTTTTAAGAAACTAGAGGTAACGTGATCCCATGTTCATATCTTCCACTCCTTGCCACCATTCCTATGAGTTTCAAGAAATCTCTCTTAAGATTTCAACTCTAATGAGGATTCCAACCTCATCATTAGAGATGTGCAAGAGTAGGTTGGAGTGCAAGATTTTGTGTCCCAAACTCACCTAGGTTATAGGACTTTGGCGCTTCCTTAGGGCCTAATTTCATGGTTCTTATGTACGACCATGGTTGTTGGTTAGCCTAAGGAGAAACCAACTAATGTCACTTACGGGAGCCTCCAGCAGGAGAATACATGCAGGGTTCTTTCATAGGACCCTTGCTCCTATGAAGGGCATAAACCTTAAGTTCTTATATATGACCTTGACTTTAGTGTGGAGTCTAAATCCCAATGTTCTTGTGTAGCACCATGGCTCTTGTGCAGGGCCTAAAAATAAGGTTTTGGTGTAGGACATTTCCTCTTATGTAGGGCATAAATTTAGAGTCCTTGTCTTGGGTTATATGCTGAGGGTCAAAATATTGCATATTATCCCCCATTTATATCTTAGTTTTATGAATATATTACTGCTTAATGTCCTATTTTACTCATGTTTGTGTTGCAAGGTGAATTTGAGAGCTTGGATTGGAAAAGGTGCTAAAAGCATGGATTTGATGCTTAAAGATCACCAAGGCAAAGAATGAATTTTAAGAGATAAAGATTGAGAATTTCAAGGTCCCAAGATTCAAGAAAACCAAGCGGAGAAGGAACGTTGTTGAAAGAACAAGTTTAGAATTCACATTGAGTATGTCATCGATCACCATTCAATAACATTGAAGACACATTCGATAAATGTAACACCTCGAATTTTTATTATTTTGAAAATTTTAAAATTTCTTAAAATTTCTTTTTTATAACTAGCCACATCATCTCTTACTGACCCTCGACACTCGAGATGGGCTTATACGCGGCTAGTACCGATAAAGAACCATATAAATAGGATTGATCGACCATATAAGACCAACGAATCCACCTGATTAATTAAACATCGAGCTTAGCCTTGGGATTTGTTCACATATGTTCAATTCTAGCCGACCTATCACTGACTAATTGAGATGACCATAACTGAATAAAGATATGCCAAAATTTGTGACAACTAAGGGTCAGATCTTAATTAACAAACCAAACTGAGCCAGTATCCTTTTACCTTAAGAATCAACGGTCGAATCTTCATTTTCACTAGTTGTGAATAAGTCACATTTTAAACTTAGCTAATCCAAACCCTAATAATTGCGCACAAGAAATCTTGATACCTAATTCATTCCAAAAGTGCCCCGATTTTCCAAACAATGTTTAGACAGCTCATTAGTCGGCCACTAGTTTTGAAATTATAGAATAATGTCCATCTCACTAGGCTTGATGTCCATCGCAGGTGGCTAACCAAGAAAATGCCTAGAACGGCTCAACTTGGCTGAAAGCTAAGCGCTTGCAACGCGCAAATCCCCTAGGTCGAAATCTGAAACTTAAGTAAAATAGACATTCCACTCTTTTGTGAAGTTGTGTCTTTCATACCATTAATCCACAACCAAAATTGGAGTACCGATTAATAATATTTCTTCACTCATTTTCGTATAGTCGCGGCCCCGATCGACCATCGGTAATCGTTAAACAGACTTCTAATCATATCCGTTGATTGACACATCCAAATGGAAGGTTGATCATATCCATGCATAGATCATCATTAGGACTAACTATCCTATGGTGTATATCGACATGTACACCCCATACTGGGCCCTAGAGGTTAGAAAAATCCTATGGCTAGTATAGTAAAAACCCAACCACTAGGGTCATTTACACCAAATCTTGCACTATCTAACCGCACTTGGGCACCGCATCTCTCCATACGAATTTACATCCTCCAAGGGAGAGAAAGAGAGAGAGAAGGAGAAAGAAGAAGAGAAGAAGAGTGAGAGTAGAGTGGGGAAGCTTTAATACTTTCCTTCATTGGTTTTCTCCAATCAAAGCCCTATCATTGATCATTTTCCTCCACCGAACCTACCCCATTTGTGATTTGGAGGTAAGAAACAGACCTACTTCCTAACCTAGGTTCTTTCTAAAATGAATTGCATGAATCTCATATAGTCCTTGGTGTTTATATAGGAATTTTTTATTTTCCCCAAATCCCCAACCATAGGACCTCAAAAATCGGATATTCCTTCTTAAGGTGCAGACCATTATCTCTAGGTTATCATTTATCAACTCTTGAGGGTCTCAGTTAATGATGTTTTATGTTGAATGTGTTATAATAGGTAGCATGTTCATATGTCATGTTTGATTATATTATATATTATTGGTTGGATATGGATTCTCACATGTTCGATGAAATGTCTAAGTGGTAGAATGTATTATTTCGTCGATGTTCACATGCTTGATTTATTGCCTAAGTGATTGTATTACTTTATGCATTCCCACACATTTGATTTAATGCTTTAGTGAGTGTAATACTCTATGGATGTGCACATGTTCGAATAAATGCCTAAGTGGTTGTGTAGTTAAATTTATGTTATAATTGTGTGATATAGAGTTTATTCTATAGAAATACTTAAGATTGCTAAGATGTTCACCCAAACAAAGGGGTGACCCTAGTTAAGATAGCCACCCTAAACTTATTTGATCGACCCAGGTGAACATGGATGACCGACAGTATCTAGACTACATGGGTTGCTTTCACCCAATGCTGGTTATGTCGTGGTTCTCCCAGGTCAATCAAATTAGTCCACTAGCCAATTGATCATGTATGTTCACAATGTATGACATGACTAAATGGAATCTAGAATACCTCGTTTCTAATGGATGTGTCCATTCAAAACCTTTTGTGCGATACGATCTCCCTAAGACTCATGAGCTGGGCATGGTGGTATGGGACACCGTATCCAAGTTGTCAGCATATGTTGGGGTGACGAGCCTCCCCAAAGTGACCAGTGAGCACTGATGGAGGTGATAGACCATTGTTTAAATGAGCTCCATCAAATTACCTGACTGATGGTTGCATGTTAGAGTACTGTTTGAATGACACAGGTGTGAATAAAATTGGGTGATAAGCCCTTTTCCTTTATGTGTTTTGGTTTTATTGATAAGCCCGTACCTAAGAATTAAGAAATCATACCTGGTATTGGGTGACGAGTTATACCGAGCTGCTCCTCGTACATTTAAGTATTATGTCGTACCCTTGGAATTGTTGATTTATGAGATAAATGGGTGATACCTAAAGTTGGACCAAGGGACACTGGTAAGGATTTGCTACATACGGCAACAAGCCACGTGATCAAGATAAGGACTCATGATATAACGTTGGTATCCTAGCTTCACCAATATGTTGGATGAATTGAACTTAATAATTACTCGGCTAACATGATCATGCACCACATTGCATTAGTTAGAATGTGGTAGAATAAGCGTTGAAGTTGCACGTTTGAGGGAGTGTTGTCATTTGCGAATCAGGTTTTCAAAGTTGCATGTGAGGGAGTGTTGTTTGGAAAGGGCGTGCATCATGTCGTATCTTCATATGCATATTTAACAAGAGTATTTGGAAAATGTTTGATTTCTTGTTTTATCATTACCTGTGCTGATTGGGTTAATAAGATGTGCAACTTAGAACTAATGGAACCACTGAGTTAGCTACTCACTCTCACCTGGGATGGTGTTCTAAAACACCAACCAAAACACAATATAAATGCAAGGTTGATGGGGCTGGACGCACTGGAGTATGTCGGCATGGATGACGATGAGGAGTGAGCGCACTACCAGACTTATAGTAGATCTTTCTAGACTGAGTTTGGCGATTGCGGAGATTGGGATAGGGCCCTAGTCACTTTGGGGACATATGTATGGGTGGGACTTCTTCCTTGTTTAGATATTTTTAGATTTGTGGTTTGAATATTTTTACATTTAATGGCACTTGATTATACTTTATGACTTATTTATGTTTCATGCCTTAATAAACTCTCCATTGCTTATGAAATCATCCAAATGTAATTGAAGTCTAAAGCCCATTATGGCACACGTGGCATCCAAGAATTTGAGAGCCGAGTTCCTACTCAGCCCCTGAAAATCCAGGGCATTACAATAACATTGAACACGGGTCGATGACATCGAATTTATAAATAAAAATCCAGTTGGTCACTAGACAAATTAAAGATATTTTCAATGACTCGAGAACTTGTTCGATGACTCAAAGCCTCGCTCAATGACATCGAAGCCAATTTAATGACATCAATTTTTTTGTAGATTTTTGATAAAACTTGCTGGACTATTTTGGTCACATTATCTATTCCTTGAACAATGCTCGATGACATCTAAGACACCTTCAATGACATAAAAGATTACGGAGTCTGGATGAACTTACGCAGCATAGAAAAAGCACGTATAAAAGTCACCTTTGATGTCATCGAACCCCTTATGCAAAGTTGCATAGAATTACGTGAAGTGCATAAATTTGTGGCAGTTTTTAGATTTTTCTAAGGAGGTGTTGTTCACAACCCCAAGTGTAGGGTCGCGATGTAGTAATAATCTCGGTGAGACCGAGGTCGAATCCACAGGGACTAATCTTGTGTGTAATCTGAAAGCAACTAGTAGTAGAACTAGAAGAAGATGTAAATCTAAATCTGAAAGTTTAGAGAGAGTAATTGTGAATTGTTTAACTAAAACTTATAAATTTAAAGGTGAGAACTAGGGTTTCAAAGGATCCACTTGTAGCAATCAAGGTGATCTATTACTTGCCTCAAGGACACAATTGGAATCGAAGTATTATCCTATCCAGTTTGAAGATGTTTCAATAAAACTAAATCTGAACTTTCTTTGACCTAATTCTCAATGGATGAGAGTTGTGAGAACTGGAAGTGATTCCATCACCTATCCATGTCTAAGAGACAATGACAAACAACAGGATATGTCGATTCCACAATCAAACATAGGAGAATTGTGAAGGTTAGAAGGGATTCCATCACCCAACCATGTCCAAGAGATGATGGTGAACAATAAGATTTACTAACTTCACAATCTCAATATATGAAAATAAGATACTCAATAATATTGCAAATATTTTACAATTTTGAGTCACAACAAACAATTAAAAACTGAAAGTATTCCTTAAATATCAAACTATAATCAAAGAGTATTCAACATCAACATAAATCAAAGTAATAGAAAACATCCCGTCACGCTACGAGATTCACCTCTTAGCCATAGCTAAGAGGTTTACCCAACCATAGACATGATTGGATCTAAAACTCTAGAAGAAAGCATGAAAAACTAAGGAAGAAAGAAGAAAAATGCTTGGTGATAGCTCTCCACCCTTGTGCTTCGCTCCACCAAACCCTAGGTAGATGTTGAGGGATGCCCTAAGGACTCCTATTTATAGTTGGGAAACACCTCATTTTGCACCTCCTTGGAAAAATTTGGAAACTGCCTCAAATTTAGGCACTCCGCATAATTCTACGCAACACTGCGTAAGTGGTTCGGTGACATCGAACTGGCTTCAATGTCCTCGAAGGTGACTTTTATACCTGCTTTTTTCACTCTATGTAACTTCATTTGGACTGCATAATCTTTTGTGTCATCAAACCTACTTTTAATTTCATCGAAGGTGTCTTCTATATCATCGAGCGTTGTTCAAGGAATCGATAATGCGCCCAAAACAGTCGAACAAGTTAATCCGATTCTCTTCAATAAATTCGATGTCATCGAAGAGGCCTTCGATGTCATCAAGTAGGTCTTCGATTCATTGAACAAGTCCTTGAGTCATCAAAAAATGTCTTCAATTTGTCCAGTGATTAATTCAATTTTCTTTCATAAATTCAATGTCATCGACCCATGTTCAATGTCATTAAATAATGATCGAAGACAAAGTCAATGTGTATTCAGTACTTGTTCTTTTGACTTCATTCCCTCTCCACTTATTTTTTTAAAAATCTTGGGATCTCGAAATCTTCAATCTTTGTCTCTTAAGATCCATTTTTTGCCTTGGTGATCTTTAAGCATCAAATCCATACTTTTAGCACATTTTCCAATCCAAGCTCTTAAATTCACCTTGCAACACAAACATGAGTAAAATAGGATATTAAGTAGTATCATGTTCATAAAACCAATATATAAATGGGGGATAATATGCAATATTTGACCCTCAATACGTGCGAAAGGAGGTTTTGCACAACTATAAATAGGAGTCCTTAGGGCATCCCTGGGCATATATCTAGGGTTTGGAGGAGCAAAGCACAAGGGTGGAGAGTTGTTGCGAAATGTTTTTCTTCTTTCTTCCTTAGTTTTTCATGCTTTCCTCTAGGGTTTTAGATTCAATCATGTCTATGGTTGGCTAAACCTCTTAGCTAGGGCTAAGAGGTGAAGCTTGTAATGTGATGGGAGATTTTTTATTACTTTAATTCATGCTTATGTTGAATTCTCTTTGATTCTAGTTTGATATTTAAGGAATACTTTCAGTTTTTAATGGCTTGTTATGACTCAAATTACAATAGATCTGTAATAGCTTTGAGTATCTTCTTTTCGCGTATTGAGATTGTGAAGTTAGTAAATCTTATTGTTCACCATCGTCCCTTGGGTATGGTAAGGTGATGGAATCCTTTCTTCATAATTCTCTTATGTTTAATTGTGAAATTGGTACATCCTGTTGTTTGCCATTGTCACTTGGGCATGACTAGGTGACGGAATCACTTCGAATTCTCACAACTCTCACCCATTGAGAATTAGGTCAAAGGAAGTTTAGATTTGGTTTTATTGAGATATCTTTCAACTGGATAGGAAAGGACTTCGATTCTAGTTGTGTTCTTGAATCAAGTAATAGATCTCCCCGATTGTTATAAGTGGATCCTTGGAACCCTTAGTTCCCACTTTTGAATTCTTAAGTTTCTAATTAAATCTCTCACAATTACTTCCTTTATTTCCAGACTTAGATTTACATCTTCTAGTTCTATTTTTAGTTGCTTTCAAAATATACACAAGATTAGTCCCCATGGATTCGACCTCAGTCTCATCGAGATTATTACTACATTGTGACCCTACACTTGGGGTTGTGAACAAGTTTTTGGTGCCATTGCCAGGGATTAGCAGTTATGTTTTTCTGAGATTAACTAGTTTTGGAATTAGTTTAAGATTATGATTTTTTTACTTTTTATTTTTTGGTTAGGATTTTTTTTTTTTTGAATTATTTTAAAAACTAACTTAGCTTTCTATTTCTAGGTTTAGAAACTTTTCTTTTCTACTTTTAGAAACCAATTTACTTTCTAATTCTAAGATAGAAACTTCCTTAAGTTGTTTTTAAAAACTGACCTTTTTTTTTTTTATAGAAACTTTCTTAATTTTCTTTTATAAACTAATTTCCTTTCTTAATCTATTTTAGAAACTTACTTTCTATTTTTATAAACTTTCCTTTTTCTTTTTTTAGAAACTAGGTTGCTTTCTTAATTCTTTTTTAGAAACTAATTCACTTTCCCTTTTCTTTTACAGGATCCCAATATAGAAACTTCTAGTTCTCTCCCTTTCTATTTCTTGATGTCTATTTTCCTCTTTCCTTTTAGGTTTAGGTTAGATTCTGAAATAGAGGGCTGAGAGTGTTTCATGCCCAAGTGGGTCCGTGATAACACTCATCGTCTCTTGAGTAAAGGAGGATTGGTTGAGGGGTTATCTATCCATCACAAGATTAGACACCACTCGAGATCCACAAAGTTAATTGAAGTTAAGGCTGCCAATCAACCTCTAAATCCACCTTAACCTAGGGTTGAGTAAATCTAGGATGAGAATGAGGTGCATCATGCAGCCTCGCCTCGTACTTTACAAGACTATTTACAACGGGGAATGAGCACACTCTCATGCATAGGTTTTTCAGAAAATACAGGACATATGGATATCAAGCCAGGGATGATTCAACTCCTTCCAAAATTTCATGGACTTGAATCTGAAAATCCATATTTACATATGAAAGAGTTTGATGAGATTATAGCCACTTTATATTTTTCGAACGTGTCTGAGGACACGGTTAGGTTGAAACTCTTCCCCTTCTCCTTGAAGGAGAAAGTTAAGACGTGGTTGCATTCACTAAGTCCATGATCTATTAACAAATGAAACGACATGACAAGGGAGTTCATTAAGAAAAATTTTCCATATCATAAAACAAACACCCTTAGAAAGTCAATCATGAACTTCACCCAAAAGGAAGATGAAACATTCTTCCAATGTTAGGAGCTATTCAGGGATCTTGTGAACTCATGCCCACAACATGGTTTTGAAACTTGGTGAATAACAAGTTTTATTTACCATGAGCTGACTTCTTCCATGTGCCAAATGGTCGAGACAATGTGTAATGGGGAATTCATGAACAAAGAGGTCAATGATGTGTGGGATTATTTTAACAAGCTTGCTGAAAACATAAAATCATGTGACATCTCCCCAAAATCGAGCATCACTACCTGGCCTACTCAATCAAAGGAGAGGGGTGGAATTTATCTTCTGAAAGACAATGATGATATAAATGTTAAAGTGGTTAATCTCATAAGAGGCCATGGTAAAGAAGTATAAGGCTACGGAAACTTCTTGTGGTATTTTTTTCTTACAACATTTACACAATTGAAAATTGCCCAACAATACCTGCCTTTTAAGAGGTACTAAATGAGAAATCTAATGCCGTGAATAATTACTAAAGACCTTTCAATAGATCCACTTCAAATACATACAATCATAATTGGAGAAATCATCCAAATTTTAGCTGGAGGAATGGAAAAACTGCTACTCCTCAAGGATTCCCTAATCAATTTCTAAATCAAGGGAAACCTCAAGAGGATCCAGTTCTAAAGCATCTTTAAAATTAAGAACATTTCAATCAGGGTATGCTACAAGTCTTTCAAGACCTTATAAAGGCCATTCAAGGGCTTTAGACAAAAAATGTGATTGGGGAAAAGGGAAACCTTCCAGCTCAACCTCTTCCCAATCTAAAACAACAATATGAAGTCAACGACCTGAGCTCTTTAAATTAAATGGAGCAAGCTAAGTCTATCGCCACCCTTAGGAGTGACAAAACAATTGACAAATCTATTCCAATAAGGGCTAAAAAGTCGAAGGACCTGGAAATAGATGAAACTAATAGACCTAGCAACACTGCACTTGAGTTAGAACCGGAACCTCAGGGCAAGCCAATTGTTCCATTTCCACAATGGATGATTGCACCAGAACCTCTCTCTAACTCTCAGATATTATAGAGGTGCTTAAACAAGTGAAGGTTAACATTTCTCTACTGGATGTCGTTAAATAAATACCTTCATATGCCAAATTTCTAAAAGACTTATGTATGACTAAAAGACTGCAAAAATTCAAAAGAAAATCTTTCTGACAGAAAAAGCGAGTGTCATCCTAAAGCAAGATGTGCCACAAAAGTACAAAGATCCTGGTAGCCTAACCATTGCTTGTATAATTGGGATTTACCAGATTGAGCACGCACTTCTTG
The DNA here is from genome assembly GCA_037074715.1 of Magnolia kwangsiensis. Classification (NCBI taxonomy): domain Eukaryota; kingdom Viridiplantae; phylum Streptophyta; class Magnoliopsida; order Magnoliales; family Magnoliaceae; genus Magnolia; species Magnolia kwangsiensis. Next base: position 88,799,443 of record CM073573.1, read on the forward strand.
ACTTAGGAGCGAGCATAAATCTGATCCCATACTTGGTCTACGAATAACTGGATCTAGGTGAATTAAAACCCACCCGAACTACATTACAACTTATTGATCGGTCAGTTCATATACCAAGAGGGATAATAAAGGATGTGTTGGTCCAAATTCTACTACCCAATACATTTTATCATCCTGGATACTCAACCCATCATGTATATGAGCACTCAAATTTCTATCATCCTTGGTTGCCCATTCCTTGCCACATCAAATGTAATCATCAATTATAAGAATAGAGTCATGAATTTATCTTTTGAGAATATAACATTGGAACTCAATATCCTTTTCGACATAATCAAATAGGTAGAAGATGATGATGATGCCCACAATATTAATTTGATTGATTCTTTCGTGGAAGATAGAACACTTCTGACCTTATCCTTTGACTCTCTAGAGATATTCCCAACCCACTCTCATAATTTAGATGATGATATGATTAAGTAGATGGGAACCATGCTTGATACTGCGCTGGTACTTGAACCTAACTGATGCAGTGCCTCTACCATCAAACCTCAAGGCACTGAAGCTTGACCTAGAACCTTTGACCTCTAAATTGAAATACGTCTATTTAGGTCAAGCTAAGACATACCCGGTGGTGATTTCTTCCCACCTTGAGCCAGAATAGGAGAGTATGCTTATCTCTTCTCTCATTGAGCACAAAGCAGCCCTTGATGGTCGATTGAGGATCTTAAGGGAATTGACCCTTTGATTTGTACTCATCGCATTTATCTAGAGGATAATGCAAAGACCTCCCGACAACCACAACGTAGATTAAATCCAAACATGAAGGAAGTGCTTAAGGCTAAGGTTCTTAAGCTATTGGATTTGGGTATCATATACCCTATATCTAATAGTCAATGAGTGAGTCCAACTCAGGTGGTTCCTAAGAAATTCAGAATCACCATCATAGTCAATGCCAATAATGAACTTGTGCTAACTAGAGATATTATTGGTTGGAGAATGTGCATTGACTACAGGAAATTTAATACCGTCACAAGGAAGGACCACTTTCCTTTACCCTTCATTGATCAAATTTGAAAAGGTTAGTTGGTCACTCATATTATTGCTTCCTTGACGGGTATTTGGGCTACAACCGGATAGAGTTAGCCCCTAAAGATCAGGAAAAGACAACATTCACATGTCCCTTTGGCACCTTTACTTATCGAAGGATGCCTTTAGATTGTGTAATGCCCTCGTCACTTTTCAGTGATACATGATGAGTATTTTTTCTAACATGGTGGGCTAATATTTAGAGGTCTTCATAGATGGCTTCTCTGTTTTTGGTCCATCTTTCGGCAATTGATTGGAGAATCTTAAATGTGTGCTGAAGCAATGTGAGGAAAAGAATTTGGTATTAAATTTGAAAAAGTGTCATTTCGTAATTCATAAGGGAATTGTCCTTGGACATATCATCTCGTCCAAGAGAATTGAGGTCGATAAGGCTAAGATTGATCTCATCTCTAACTTACCTCAACCCAAGAACATACGAGACATATGATCCTTCTTAGGATACGCTAAATTTTACAGAAGATTCATAAAGGACTTTAGTCACCTTTCTCGTCCTTTATGCAACTACTTCAAAAGGATGCACCATACGAGTGGATTGAGCAATGTCAGGAAGCTTTCTCTAAGCTTAAGGGCATGTTAACCACTAAACTTATCATGCACCTATCATGCGTCTGATTATGCTCTTAGGGAAGTTTTAGGCTAGAGAGAAGAGAAGAAGCCCTACGTTATTCATTACATGGGTAGAACTCTAAATCTTGCCTAAGTGAACTACTCTACTAAGGAAAAGTAACTCTTACCCGTAGTTTTCGCTTTGGTTTGGACAAATTTAGGTCCTACTTGATCGGATCTAAGATCATCATCTACACTGATCATGCGACACTCGAGTATCTTCTTTTTAAGAATGATGCTAAGCCCTGCTTGATAAGATGGATCCTGCTAGTCCAAGAATTTTATTTGGAAATAAAAGATAAAAGGGAGTAGAGAATGTAGTGGCTGACCATCTTTCCCGCCTTGATCTCTCTGATTCCCTTAAGACAATGAATATAAATGATAAGTTCCCTGATGAACAATTGTTCAAAGTATCCCATTCACCTTGGTTGTGGATATTGTTATTTATCTTGTTACAGGTTTCATGTCAACACATTAGACTGCCCAAGATAAGAAGAAATTCTTTATCGAGGTACGCAAATTCTTCTAGGATCATCCATATTTATTAAAATATTTCTCAAACTAGATTTTAAGAAGATCTGTGCCAGACAATGAACACCAAAGTTTCATCTCCTTTTTTCACTCTCAGTCTTGTGGTGGTCACTTTTCTACTAAAAAGATCACGGCAAAAATTCTGTAGTGTGGCTTTAATTGGCCCACTATGTTCAAGGACAGTCATGATTTTTACAAAGCTTATGAGTGTTATTAGAAATTAAGTGCATTGTCCTGTTGAAATATGAAGTCATTGAACCCTATCCTGATCATTAAAGCATTTGATTGTTGGGGGATCAATTTCATGGAACCATTCCCCCAATCTTTTAGAAATTTTTATATTTTGATCGCAGTCGACTGTCACTAAATGGGTTAAAGCAATTCGATGCCGGAACAATGATCATCAAATGGTCATTAAATTCTTAAAAGAGAACATCCTTTCCTGGTTCGGAACGCTGAAAGGGCCTAGCTATATGCCCTAGAGGGGGGGTGAATAGGGTAATGCCAAATAAAACTTATAACAGCGAAATAATAAAAGATATAAAGCACAATGCTGAATATAAAACAATCAAAATAGCCTAAAATAAAGAGATTGATACTTTATCAGTTCTAAGGACAACCTTACACCAAAAACCATAGGTTTAAGGCAGGACAACCTTATTTCTAGAACATCCTTTGTATCACAAATCAATGAGGAATAATGAGCAAGAAAATCAAAATAACTTGCAGAAAATAAATCCTAAGTTATTACAACATTCATCCACACTTGCTTGAAGTGATTACAACATTCATCCACAAACACTCTCCACAAAACAGAATGAATAAAAGAATGAAAGAGAAAAACACATCCACAACACAACGATATATAGTGGTTCGCCTGTGTGTACACCAACTGTTATCCAACAGCCACACAAATTGCTACTCCACTCCTAATATCCTCACACAGGGGATATTAGCATGCACTATCAAAATAGGTTTCACAGGTTCACCTAACACCTTCATAATTGTGTCTTTGATCTCCGACTTACACAATCCAAAAACCCCACAATCTGAGTTTTCTGGCTCTCCTCAGATAACCAATACAATGAGATTTTTCTGGAGAATCTCAAACAAAAACCAGAGAAAGTAAATTACAAAACATGTAAAATACCTGAATCACCTTTCGAAGAAGCCCGGTAGAACCAATCAGAGTAGAAGTTTGATACGACGTTCAAAGTCCAATACTCACTTTAAGAATGGTTCTAAGTCTAATTGACTTTAAATCAAATGGGCTAGATCTATTTGATTTTGAATCCAAGAAGAAGGAATATCAGAAATTCCCCTTTTCTAATAAGATTGGAATGTAGATCAAAATCAAAGAAGAATAAGCTAGCAAAAGGAATATTAAATAAGCACAAAGAAGCTTAAAATAAATACAAACTTATCTCAGAGAATAGCCTAAACAATGCTTGAATAGAATTGATTTGAAGTACTAAAACTCTGAAGTTCGTGCTCAATTTGTAGCCTAAAAAATCCCGTCTACGACTGCTCTTAGGAACCTAGGACTGGCCGTAGATCCAAAGATTTTCGAAAGATTTTTGTGGGATTTGATTTTCAGTTCCACGACCGGTCCTGGGCGGTCTACGACCGGTCGTGGTCCACCTACGACTGGTCGTGAGACACTTACGACCGGTTGTAGGACCCCAAAAATAGTTGATAGAGTTTGAGTACGACCAGTCGAAGGATGACTCGTAGAACTCACAGGACTGGTCGTAGGATGTCCAGGACTGGTCGTAGGACAGCCAGAAAGATCTAAAAATCTTCAACTACCTATGACTGGTCCTGAAAAACTTAAGACTGGTCGTAACAAAGCTAGGACTGGTCTTGAAGTCCCTAGGACTGGTCTTAGAACACTCCAAACAAGAATATTAAAATATATGAGTTATGTATCTAGAATGACCTACAGTAAAACCCATCCTAAGGTCAATTTAAGGTCAAATAAACCTTAAAAGTGAGATGGACATTGAAAGTCTGTACACTCAGATGACCCTTAAGAGAAGCTTGAGAATATACAAATCTTGTAGTAGGCCTTCTTGAGCTTGATCTTAACTTGACAAAGTCTTCTACTAAACTTGAACTTGATCGAATCTTGAACATACAAACTTGAAGACTTCAATACTTGAATTCTTCATCCATGTCTTGAAAACTTTCTTCATTTAAGATCTTGTCTTTAAATGCGATGACTTGATTGCAATGAATAGTCTTCAATCATAAAACACAAGATGTACAAGCATAGATATAGGTTTTGGCACCACAAAATTTGACAACCAAAGGGATATGAAATCATAGCACTTACATTTTTCCCCTTTGTCAAATTTATGACAAAACACATAGCATAAAAGATAATAAGGAATCATGAGCCATAAAATCACAAAATACTCTACTCCCCCTTTCCATACTACTCCCCTTTTAGCTTTAGCTTACTACTCCCCCTTTTTGTCACAAAATGACAAGGGAAAGGCACAATAGGAAGAGGAATAAACAGATAATGAGAAAGAGATATGAAAGGACATAATATAATCCTAAAGCATCAAGTCATAACCCATAATCCAAAATATAATATCCAAAAGATAATGTTATCAAACCATAATTCATAATACATATCCAAAATAAAAAGATAATGTGATACTATCCAGAAGATAATTCACCTAATCTGATCCAGAGGAGGGAGCAGGGATAGTCAGATCAATCTGGTGTAACCCCTTATTAATGCGACGAAGATATTTTCGCATGTACTTAAATCGCATATCATGGGCTATATTCATATTATCAACATTTTCTTCCAATGCACGAAGGCGTGCATCAAAACCAGATGGATCATAATCTGGATCATTAGGTGAATCAATTTCTATATCATCAAATAAGTCATCCATATTAACATCTTGTTGTGGAAGATCGCCAGCTTTCTCTTCGTTTCCAGCATCACCACCAACACCACTAACTCCACCTTCATAAACTTGGCCAGGGAGCAGATCCAATTTCATCTTATTAAGATTGGAATTATTGAAAATAAGATGAGAAATTGGTGCCTCATTAATAGGTTTATCGACAAGCATGTGAGTGGCTAAAACAGTCATAAGATAACCGAACGGAATATCACTATGACCTAGATGGAGACGAAACTGAATAATGGAATGACAAATTAAAGAGGGAAGACAGACCTTGGTACCAGAAGCAATAGAATGCAACACACGAACCATGAAAGAAGTCAACTCCGTTTTATTACCGGACCGAGGATATACATTTGAAATGAAGAAATGATGTAACACTCTGTAACTAGGTAACAGATATTTTGCTGGGAGCGCATTCGCTTTATGTGTCCATTGCACATCAATTTTGCATAAATCTCGTGTTAACATGCATTTTTTCGATTCAGATGGTTTGTCATATAAAGTATGAATCGGTATACCTTCATCATTAACAGGTATATCCATAATACCTGATATCAAATGACGGTCTACATCAAATTTCCCTTCTCTAGTATCAATTGAAAAAATTAAATTATCAAGAGAAAAATCAGAAATGCATGCAACCATCGATTGAGCAATGGACTGGTATGCAGGTCCACCCCAAAGTAAAATGTTAGTCCAGCTTACAGATTCAAGGAGAGGGATAACACCATATGGAGCAATGTGATTGAGATCAGCGGTATGCTCAACGATAATATTACAGACATGTAAATCTCTTACATCTTGAGAATCATCTTCGGGTGACCCAAGGTGCCGTTTAGTTATCAGTACAGATCTAGATGAAGATGGACCACGGGATGTTTTCTTTTTCCCTCTAGCATCCATATTCAAAAAGATATTCAAAGAACAAGCAAGATGCATAAATGAAAGATGGGTTTTCTCTAGATCAGCAAATAGAGAGGAAACCCTTAAAAATCCCAAGAAGAGATGAAATCAAGCTATACTATGAACAAATCAAAGCATAGAGAACATGAATCTTCAAGAAAAATGATGAAATAGGACTTACCTTGAAGAAAAATAAGAAATCTTATGACTGGTCGAGCCACGACTCGTCGTAGGTCGGTGTGGAAATGAGAAAGAAGAGAATTTTTTCCAAATATATCACATTCACGAGATCCACGACCGGTCGAGTGTGGTTCACGATCGGTCGAACCATGACTGGTCGTGTACAGCCACGACCGGTAGAGTATTGACCAAAAATGTATTTTTTTATGAAAAAATTAAAATTTAAACACAAATAATACTAAATATAGTACACTATGATACATGCAAGCAAGAATATTCAATGTAAAATGCACATATCAAGATCAAATTTCAATTTATTAAACCTGCTTTTGTCGAGCGATTTAGTAAATATATCAGCAAGTTGATTTTCAGTTGATAAATATTCCAAAGAAATAACTTTTTCTTCAATCAACTCACGTATGTAATGATACCTAATGTCAATATGCTTAGTACGTGAATGCTGGATTGGATTTTTGAAAATGTTTATAGCACTGGAATTATCACAATGTAAGATCATTAAATCTTGATTAATTCCATAATCGCTAAGCATGCGTTTCATCCAAACTAGTTGAGTACATGCATATCTAGTTGCAATATACTCAGCCTCAACAGTGGAGAGCGATATTGAGCTTTGCTTCTTGCTGAACCAAGAGACTAAGCAATTTCCAATGTAAAAACAACCACCACTGGTTGATTTTCTATCATCAATATTATCAGCCCAATCAGCATCTGAGTACCCGGCTAATTGAATACTAGTATCAAAAGGGTACCATAGACCCAAATTTATAGAACTTGCGACATATCTAATAATCCTTTTAACAGCAGTAAGATGTGATTCCTTAGGATTAAACTGATATCTCGCACAAATTCCAACACTAAATGCGATATCAGGTCTACTTGCAGTAAGATACAACAAACTACCAATCATACTACGATATAGTTTAGGATCTATATCTTTACGTGTAGAATCTTTTGAGAGTCTTAATGTTGTACTCATAGGAGTATCAAAGTTCTTACCATTCTCAAATCTAAACCTTTTAACCAAATTTGAAGCATATTTGGTCTGGGAAATGAAAATTCCATCAGGTTGTTGTTTTACTTGCAACCCAAGGAAATAGTTAAGTTCGCCAACCATGCTCATTTCGAACCTTAATTTCATTAACTCTGTAAACTCAATAGAAATGTTAGAGCAAGTAGATCCATAAATAATATCATCAACATATATTTAAACCATCAAAATATCATTGTTATTCTTCTTAACAAAAAGCGTCTTATCAACACTTCCTACTTGAAAGCTATGACTAAGTAAGAATTTAGTCAATTTTCATACCATGCTCTGGGTGCTTGTTTAAGACCATAGAGAGTCTTTTTGAGATGAAATACATGGTCAGATAACTTTGGGTTTTCAAACCCTGAAGGTTGTTCAACATACACTTCTTCATGTAAATCGCCATTCAAGAAAGCACTCTTTACATCCATCTGATATATTTTAAATTTTCTAAAGCATGTGATGGAAATAAAAAGTCTAATTGGCTCAAGGCGAGTGACTGGAGTAAAGGTTTCATCATAATCAATACCTTCAATCTGAGTGTACCCTTGTACAACCAGTCTAGCCTTGTTTCATATAATATTTCTAAGCTCATCAGACTTATTTTTAAAGATCCATTTTGTTCCAATAATGTGTTTATCTTTAGGTCTAGGAACAAGATACCAGACATCATTACGGTTGGATGATTTTTAACAGTCCTTGGTTCAGATTCTTTTTGCCTTGATGAGGTATCTTGATTGTTGATAATAAGAGCTTCCTCATCATCTGAACTCGGAGCTGGTGTATTCAAATGATCATCAATGACCACATTGATGGACTCTTGTATCACACCTGTTCTTTTATTTAGAACCCTATAAGCTCGACTGTTTAAAGAAAAACTGAAAAAAATACCTTCATCACTCTTCGTATCAAACTTTCCCAAATTTTCTCGATCACACAAAATATAACACTTGCTGCTGAAAGTATTTGATAGTAGGTTTCTTTTCAAACCATAATTCATAAGCAGTCTTATTATCAGATTTACTGGTATAAACCCGATTAATAATATAACATGCGGTATTAACTGCTTCAGCCCAAAGATTTCTAGAGAGCTTCATGCTATTCAACATAACATTAGCCATATCCTGAAGCACTCTATTTTTTCTTTCAACTATACCATTTTGTTGTGTTGTTTTGGGCACAGAGAATTCATATGATATTCCCTGATCGCTACAGAATTTCTCAAAACTACTATTTTCGAATTCGGATCCATGATCACTACGGATCTTACTAACAAGAGAACCTTTCTCATTTTGGATTTATTTGATGACATTTTTCACTTCATCCAGGGTTTCAGTTTTATCTTTTAAGAACGATACCCAAGTTAATCTGGTATAATCATCTACGATAACCAAGATGTATTTTTTGCCTCCTCGACTCTCCGATCTGGTTGGTCCAATAAGATCCATGTGGAGAAGCTCGAGTGGTCTAGATGTGGTATTGGAGTTCACTTTCTTGTGAGAGCTCCTAATCTGTTTGCCCAACTAGCATTCACCACATATTTTGTCTACTTTTTGTAATTTGGGTAGATCTCTAATTAGTTCTCTTTTGCTCAATCTAAATAAGTTTTGATAGTGTACATGTCCAAGGCGTTTATGCCATAATTCAGTCTCATCGGTATGGACCATGTAACATGATTGAGTGGTTGAACTTGCATCACTAATGATGTGGCAATTTTTAGAATTTCTGCGACCAGTTAATATAACAGAACCCCTTTTATCAAGTATCTCACAACCTTGATTAGAAAACTTCACATTATGGTTGTTATCGCATATCTGAGAAATGCTTAATAGGTTGTGTTTTAAACCCTCAACATATAAAAAATTCTTAAATAAGGGAAGGTTATAAAGTTGAACCGTACCTTGGCCAATAATTTTACAATTGCTTCCATCACCAAATGTGACTGACCCGTCCGTCATATCTTTAAGATCAGTGAATAAAGCTTTGTCACCTGTCATATGCCTGGAGCAACCACTATCTAGGTACCACTTTGAATGACTTGTAGCTTTGAAAGCAGTGTGGGCAACCAAGCTGGCGACTTTAGGAACCCATTTTAGAACTATTTTGGGTTTAAAAGCATAGATGGTCTTTTTCTGTTTGTTGTTATAGGAGTGACCCATGGAGTTAGACTTTAATAGCTCCTTGAGTAGATCAATTATTTTTTCAGCCAATAGATTTCGGTTTTAAAAATTAAAGTTGACATGGCCACCTTTAGGTTTTTAGAAAGACCTAAAATTTTTGGAAAAACCTTGATAGGTATTCTTTTCTTTTGAGGTCGAAGACTCTCCTTTAACAAATTTAGGAGCAATGTTCTTTTGTTTAGGAGATGCATTTTTATCATAGCCCAACCCGTATCGATCGCCATATTTTCTTGATCCAGACAATAATTTTTTCAATTTTGGATCACCTTGGGCATATCTCCATGTGTCTTTCAAACTCAGAAGAGAGGCTACCTCATTTTTGAGTCTTTCTTTTTCGAATTTCAAATCTTCAATTTGGGAGTTTTTGAAATCTAAATCACATTTGGTTTTTTCAAAAGAATCAGAAATATGAGACTTTTCTAAAACAAGAGACTCATAATCTTCCTTACGCTAAATTTTTTTTTCTTTTTGTAATTTAAGCTTAACTGCAATTTTACAACTCTCTTTATAAAGGGCATTATAAGCATCTTGAAGATCATCTTCATTATCGCAATCACTATTCATATTTTCTTCACTAGATATATCATCATGATCTGAACAAGTGATCTTGGCTAGAGTCATAAGGGCTTTAACATCATCGCCCGACTCGGTTTTAGAATCTTCTGATTTAGAAGAGGATTCAGAATCAGACGATTCATCCCAAGTAGCCATCATGCTTTTCTTTTTAGATTTGTCCTTTTTAGGACATTTATTAGCTAAGTGCCCATACTCTTGACAGTTGTAACATTTACTATCTTTCAAGGATTTTTGAGTTCTAGGTTTAGATCGTCTCTTATCATTTGATTTTTGAAAATTAACCTTTTTCTTGTTTTTGAAAATTTTGTAAAACCTTTTTGCTAAAAGCGCCATATCATCTTCGGTATTTTCTGAATCCAAAGTAATCTCTTGTGAAACATTTTTAGAAGATTTGAGAGCAATTGATTTTCCTTTAGGAGCTTTAAAGGATAACTCATAAGTTTGAAGTGAACCAACTAGTTCCTCAACCCTCATGGTATCCGTATCACGAAGTTCCTGAATCGCGGTCACTTTAGAATTGAATCGTTCAGGAAGTGAACGTAGTATCTTTTCGCACACTTTACTTTTTGGGATTCTATCACCCAGACCCCACATAGAGTTCACACTGTCATTCAATCTAGTGTAGAAGTCCATAAGCAACTCATTCTCCTCCATATGAATTTCTTCAAATTTAGTTGTGACGAGTTGGACTTTAGATTTCTTGACAATAGATGTACCCTCATATGTCATTTCTAATACATCCCATGCTTGTTTTGCATTTTCACAAGAGATGATTCTTTTGAATTCATCTGGTGATAATGCACAAGTAATTGCATTTAGTGCTTTAGCAATTGCACTACTTTCACTTTTCTGAAGTGTGGTCCAAAGAGAATAAGCCGTTACTTTCATAGTTTTTGAACCATTGTCATTAGCAACTTCAGTGATAGGAGGATTCCATTCATTCATTATGGCCATCCACACACTTTCATCCAAGGCTTTAAGGAAGATCCTCATCCTGGCTTTCCAATAAGCATAGTTTGTGCCATTCAAAGGTGGTGGCCTAGTGACTGATAGGCTTTTAAAATTTGACATCTTAATATAGCTTAGATCGTTAGCTCATGAAATAAATCCAATAAATAAACAATAAGCACGAGCTATTTGGCTCTGATACCACTTGAAAGGGCCTAACTATATGCCCTAGAGGGGGGGGTGAATAGGGCAATGCTAAATAAAACTTATAACAGCGGAATAATAAAAGATATAAAGCACAATGCTGAATATAAAACAATCACAATAGCCTAAAATAAAGAGATTGATACTTTATCAGTTGTAAGGACAACCTTACACCAAAAACCAGAGGTTTAAGGTAGGACAACCTTATTTCTAGAACGTCCTTTGTATCACAAATCAATGAGGAATAATAAGCAAGAAAATCAAAATAACTTGCAGAAAATAAATCCTAAGTTATTACAACATTCATCCACACTTGCTTGAAGTGATTACAACATTCATCCATAAACACTCTCCACAAAATAGAATGAATAAAAGAATGAAAGAGAAAAATACATCCATAACACAACGATATATAGTGGTTCACCTGTGTGTGCACCAACTGTTATCCAACAGCCACACAGATTGCTACTCCACTCCGAATATCCTCACACAGGGGATATTAGCATGCACTATCAAAATAGGTTTCACAGGTTCACCTAAAACCTTCACAATTGTGTCTTTGATCTTGGGCTTACACAATCCCAAAACCCCACAATCTGAGTTTTCTGGCTCTCCTCAGATAACCAATATAATGAGATTTTTCTGGCAAATCTCAAACAAAAACCAGAGAAAGTAAATTACAAAACATGTAAAATACCTGAATCACCTTTCGAAGAAGCCCGGTAGAACCAATTGGAGTAGAAGTTCGATACGACATTCAAAATCCAATACTCACTTTAAGAATGGTTCTAAGTCTAATTGATTTTAAATCAAACGGGCTAGATCTATTTGATTTTGAATTCAAGAAGAAGGAATATCAGAAATTCCCCTTTTCTAATAAGATTGGAATGTAGATCAAAATCAAATAAGAATAAGCTAGCAAAAGGAATATTAAATAAGCACAAAGCAGCTTAAAATAAACACAAACTTATCTCAGAAAATAGCCTAAACAATGCTTGAATAGAATTGATTTGAAGTACTAAAACTCTGAAGTTCGTGCTCAATTTATAGCCTAAAAAATCCCGTCTACGATTGGTCTTAGGAACCTAGGACTGGTCATAGTTCCAAATATTTTTGAAAGATTTTCGCGGGATTTGATTTTCTATTCCACTACCGGTCCTGGGCAGTCTACGACCGGTCGTGGGCCACCTACGATTGGTCGTGAGACACCTAGGACCGATCGTAGGACCTCAAAAATGGTTGCTGGAGTTTGAGTCGTAGGGCTACGACCGGTCGAAGGATGAGTCGTAGAACTCACAGGACTGGTTGTAGGACAGCCAGAAAGATCCAAAAATCTTCAACTACCTAGGACTGGTCCTGAAAAACTTAAGACTGGTCGTAGCAAAGCTAGGACTGATTTTAGAACACTTCAAACAAGCATATTAAAATATATGAGTTATGTATCTAGAATGACCTATAATAAAATCCATCCTAAGGTCAATCTAAGGTCAAACAAACCTTAAAAGTGAGATGGACATTGAAAGTTTGTACACTCAGATGACCCTTAAGAGAAGCTTGAGAATATACAAATCTTGTAGTAGGCCTTCTTGACTTGACAAAGTCTTCTACTAAACTTGAACTTGATCGAATCTTGAACATACAAACTTGAAGACTTCAATACTTGAATTCTTCATCCATGTCTTGAAAACTTTCTTCATTTAAGATCTTATCTTGAAATGCGATGACTTGATTGTAATGAATAGTCTTCAATCATAAAACATAAGATGTACAAGACATAGATATAGGTTTTGGCACCACAAAATTTGACAACCAAATGGATATGAAATCATAGTACTTACAAACGCCTTGAGCTATCATTAGTGATAGAGGTTTATATTTTTGTAATAGGCCATTTGAGAACTTAATGAAAAAATATGGCATCTCCCACAAAGTGAGCACTCCATACCACCCATAAACGAGCGGACAAGTTGAGATTTCTAATAGGGATATTAAACACATTCAGGAGAAAACAGTTAACCTTGACTGTAATGATTGGTTAATCTACTTGACCGATGCTTTATGGGCTTACCATAGTGCATTTAAGACCCCTATTGAAATATCTCCCTTTAGACTCTTCTATGGGAAGGTTTTTCACTTGCCTATGGAATTGGAATATAGGACCTAATGGGCTATTAAAAATATGAATTTGAATTTTAACAACGCTGGTTTACTATGCAAACTTCAGTTGAATGAACTTGAAGAAATTTGGAATGATGCATATGAGAACTCGAGAATTTACAAGGACAATATGAAGGTGTTTCATGACCAACACATTCTTTGAAAATCATTTACAACAGGTTAGAAGGTCCTTTTGTATAATTTTCAATTACATCTTTTCCAAGTAAACTCTGATCTCGTTGGACCGACCCTTTCACAATTACTAATGTTTATCCTCATGGGGCCGTCGAGATTCAGAATCCAAACAATGACAATATTTTCAAAGTTAATGGACATCGATTAAAGCCATTTGTTGGGAAATTTGATTCAGAGGACATGTCCATGCCTCTGATTGATCCTATTTACTAGGATTGACCTCCTAGTCTGACAAAGGTATAGGTAGATTTATTGCTTTCATATATGTTTGGATTAAGATAGTTTGTTTTCCACTGTTTTAGGACAGTTTTCTTTTTATTGGTTTAATTCTTGTGATAACCCATCTTCACACTGAGATCATTGGAAAAGCAATAAAATTCTTTCTTTAGGTATTACCTTTCCATCACTTTCCTTTTTCTTTTCATTGCCTCTTTTGCATTACATGCTTATTTATTTTACATTGAGGACAATGTAGATTTTTAGGTTGGGTATGGGGGATTAGGTAAACTAATCAGTGTTTTCTTAGTTTTGAGAAAAAAATTTAAAAATATTCAATGTTTCAAGTTGAAATCTGTTTGGGAAGGGATGAATTGTGTACTTAAGAATGCTTTGTGTATGAGAAGATAAAGATTGAACTTTGGATTGTTGGAGTTTGATCAAAAAGTAATCCATCACCTAAGTTCTTGCACTTAATTGATTGAAAGGAAGTTTGAATATCATGTTAATCTAAATCACAAGAGACATTCAATTTTTCTTCGATAAGAGATGCTAGAAGTTTTGATTGTTAATATGTAAATCATTGATAGATGGTGAGAACCAAGTCTGGAGAATTTCATCCATCTTAAAAGAAGAAAAGAACCAGTTAAAAAATATGAGATCGACAAAAAGGTCATGTATGGTGAGAAGAATAGAAAAGACTGAAAGAATGTAAAAATAAAGAATGAATTAAAAATTGATCATCGATATAAAATCAAAAACTAGAAAAAGAAAGAGAAGGTTATAAGTTCGGAATCAGTACTTAAGTTTCAAACCAATCTTAAAGTGACAAACATGGCTAGCATGATGAATTGATAATATTCGTACAAGAAGTAAGTTGATTTTCATTGAGCACATTGAAAAACATGATAGATAGACTTATACTCTGATTTGATTGATAAAGAGTCTATTTGATGGATCGCTTATGTGATTCGGTTCTAGGTTTTCAAAATCTCACTTTCGCATCTTATTTCTACCAATTCATACTTGAGTGAACAAAGAATTGTTTTCTAAAAGAGGTTTTAGACATTAAGCATTGAGGTTTATTCCACGCATACTTTGCTTGGGACTAGCAAAATGCTGGTTGGGGATTGTGTTGAGGGTTAAATATTGCATATTTTCCTCCATTTATATCTTAGTTTTATGAATATGATATTGTTTAATGTCCTATCTTACTCATGTTTGTGTTGCAAGGTGAATTTGAGATCTTGGATTAGAAAAGGTGTTAAAAGCATAGATTTAATGCTCAAAGATCACCAAGGCAAAGAATGGATCTTAGGAGACAAAGATTGAGGATTTCAAGGTCCCAAGATTCAAGGAAACCAAGTGGAGAAGGAACCAAGTCGAAAGAACAAGTGCAGAATTCACATTAATTGTGCCATCGATCACCGTTCGTTGACATCGAAGACACATTCGATGACATCGAACATGAGTCGATGACATCGAATTTTTAAATGAAAATCGAGTTGGTCGCTGGACAAATTGAAGACATTTTTCGATGACTTAAGAACTTGTTCGATGACTTGAAGCCTTGCTCGATGACATCGAAGCCAGTTCAATGACATCGAATTTTTTGTGGATTTTTGGCGAACCCCTCTCAACTATTTTGGATGCATTATCAATTCATCGAACAACGCTCAATCACATTAATGAAACCTTCAATGGCATCGAAGGTAGGTTAAATGACAAAAGATTACACATTCCAAACGAAGTTATATAGCATAGAAAAAGAAAGTATAAAAGTCACCTTCGATGACATTGAAGGAATTTCGATGTCATCGAACCCCTTACACAGAGTTGCGCAGAATTAGGCAGAATGCGTAAATTTGAGACAGTTTTTTTAATTTTTCAAAGGAGGTGTGAAAGGAGGTATTGCACAACTAAAATAGGAGTCCCCAGTGCATCTCTGGGCATCTATTTAGGGTTTGGAGGAGCGAAGCACATGGGTGGAGAGCTGTCACCAAGCATTTTTATTATTTCTTCCTTAGTTTTTCATGCTTTCTTCTAGGGTTTTAAATCCAATCATGTTTATGGTTGGCTAAACCTCTTAGCTGGGGCCAAGATGTGAAGCTTGTAGTGTGATGGGATGTTTTTTATTGCTTTGATTTACGTTTATGTTGAATTCTCTTTTATTCTAGTTTGATATTTAAGGAATACTTTTAGTTTTTAAAGGTTTGTTGTGACTCAAATTACAATAGATCTATAATAGCTTTAAGTATCTTCTTTTCATGTATTGATATTATGAAGTTAGTAAATCCTGTTGTTCACCATCGTCCCTTGGGCATGGTTAGGTGATGGAATCCCTTCTAACCTTCACAATTCTCTTATGTTTAATTATGAAATTGGTACATCCTGTTGTTTGTCATTGTCCCTTGGGCATGGCTAGGTGATAGAATCACTTCCAGTTCTCATAGCTCTCACCCATTGAGAATTAGGTCAAAGGAAGTTCAAATTTGGTTTTATTAAGATATCTTCCAAATAGATAGGATAAGACTCCGATTCTAATTATTTCCTTGAATCAAGTAATAGATCTCCCAGATTGCTATAAGTGGATCCTTTGAACCCCTAGTTCCCACCTTTGAATTCTTAAGTTTCTAATTAAATCTCTCACAATTACTTTATTTCTAGAATTAATTTAACATATTCTTCTAGTTCTACTTCTAGTAGCTTTTAGAATACTCATAAGATTAGTTCTTGTGGATTTGACCTCGGTCTCACCAAGATTAT